>CM066050.1:10000000-11250000 GCA_033557465.1 Ichthyophis bannanicus | reverse complement strand
CTTAAAATATTACGGGCTGCTGAATCTTTTGGACAGCATGTAATTCTCGAAAGCGCGTCTGCGTTTCCATGTAGTTTCCCAGCCCTATGCTGTACTATGAAATTAAAAGACTGCAGCGCTAGATGCCACCGAGTTAAACGTGCATTGCTATTCTGCATCTGATTAAGCCACTTTAAAGGGGCGTGGTCGGTAACTAAGAGGAATTTCCTACCCGTCAAATAGAATCGCAATGCCTCCACAGCCCACTTTATTGCGAAGCACTCTTTTTCTATTGTGGAATAATTCCTCTCGGCTTTCAAGAGCTTCCAGCTAAGATATGTCACTGGGTGTTCCACCCCCTCAAACTCCTGGGACATTACTGCCCCCAACCCTGTCTCCGAAGCATCTGTCTGTACTACAAAGGGTAAGCTAAAATCTATCCCTCGTAGTACCGGGGCCTTACAAAGTTTCTCCTTAAGGGAGTTGAACGCCTCTTCAGCCTCTGGGGTCCACCTCACGTTGTTAGGTGCATTTTTCCAAAGCATCTCTGTAAATAGGATGCTCTCTTCAGCAAACCAAGGTATGAACCTATGGTAGTAGCCTATTAATCCGAGGAAGCTACGTATTTGCTTTTTTGTTACTGGTCGAGGAAAGTCCCTAACACTTTCAATCTTACACGCTAGGGGCTTCACTACTCCCTTCCCGACCATATGGCCCAGATACTTAGCCTCTTTGCTAGTGAACAAACACTTTGCTGGGTTAAGGGTTAAACCCGCCCTGCACAGTGCTCTTAGAACTGCCTCTACCCTAGAGAGGTGCAGAGTCCACGTTGTACTGTATATGACGACATCGTCCATGTATGCCAACGCATACTCGTGGTGGGGTCTTAGTACCTGATCCCCATGCAGCCCAAACGGCATTCGCCGGAACTGGAACAGTCCTATTGGCGTGCTAAACGCCGTTTTGTGTTTTGAGTCTCTCATCAACGGTACCTGCCAATACCCTTTAGTAAGGTCTAGCGTTGTTAAATACCTTGCCTGCCCCAAGCGATCCAATAAGTCGTCGATGCAGGGCATCGGGTAGGCATCAAATTGGGAAATCTCATTAACCCGGCGGAAGTCTATACAAAATCTAAGAGTCCCATCCGGCTTTGGTACTAGTACTATTGGGCTCAACCAGGGACTCCGTGACTCTTCGATTATGCCCATAGTAACCATTTCTTTCACTTGTTCAATTATCTCCTTCTTTTTAGTCTCAGGCATACGATAGGGGCGCTGCCTAATTACTTGCCCTGGTGCGGTAATTATTTCATGGGCAACCATATGGGTTTCACCGGGTTTTGTTGTTAAGACATCTGAAAATCTGTCTAGCACCTGGGTCAATTCCTGTTGCTGCTGTTGGGAGAGCCCTGCACCTAATCTGGGTTTTGGTTTCTCCTTCCAGTCGGCGATCTGAGGACCAAGATCTTCCTCCTTCTTTTCCTCAGCTAGGGCCGTCATGTTTTTTACCTCTTTCTGGCCTGTAGACCCAAACCCTTTTTCTCCATGAGTAGTTGGTGATAATGATGGCACCTCCTCTACCGTGGGAAAACCCACACGCTCACATATTAACTGAGCGATGCGGTCACCTATCTGTATCTTAAAGTCTTTTTTCCCAAAGTTAAAAATTAAGACTTTTACGCAGCCCCTGTAATCGGGGTCTATAACCCCTGCCCCTACGTCTAAAAAGTATTTGACCGCTAGGCCCGACCTTGGGGCTGTGCGCCCGTAGCAGCCCTCTGGTATCTTTACTTGTATACCAGTGTTAATCAAGGCTTTTCCCCCTTTTAAAACTATGGCCTCCTCGGCACTAAAAAGGTCATAGCCTGCAGCCGCTGCGGAAGCTCTCTGTGGGCTTTTCGCTAGCTCAGTTGCTTTACAAAACTGGAGCACAAATTTCTGCTTCCCCAAGGGTACTTCAATCCTGCGTGCCTGAGATTGTGTTCTAGTCTTTTGTGTTTTCTCGAATAAGGGACTAGGGAGTTTGGCCGCTAAGGCTTCTAACCCTGTTTCTCTTGTCCCTGCCGGGGGTTGGGTGGACTTCTGGCCAGGTTTGTTAAGACCCTTTTCCATTTCCTGATAAAATGGTGGCCAATCTCGTCCCAAGACGATCTCACGAGGTAGTTTTGGAACAATAGCCACCAACATTTGTTGTTTTGTTCCTAACCCACTCACTGATAAACTGTGTAAGGGATAGTGTGAGGCTGCGCCGTGCACGCACCTTATTCGCACCTGGCCTTCTGCTTGACTCAGGGCTGACTGATGGAGCTCCTCAATGGCTTCCCAGAGCCTGCGTGAAACCATGCTCTGGTCAGCCCCCGAGTCAAGTAGTGCCAGTGCTTCAATACCTTCTACCTGGACTTGTAGAAGGAATCCTTCCTGGCTTGGCTCCTCGGCTCCAGACACAAGGACCATTCATTCAGGGCAGTTCCTCTGAAAATGTCCCGTTTTTCCACAGGCATAACACTTCCCACAAAACAATGGCATTATCATGTTTCTCATTAACACTAGACATTTTAGCATTAAACATGTTACCCTTTGAACATTTACCATTTTTGCTAAAACTTGCCATACCAGCTGCTTTCAACACACCTACCCCTGAGGTGTCAGCCATCTCTGCTTCAAAATATCTTTCTGCAAGATTGGCTGCCTCATCAGTGGTTCGGCAGTTCTGGAGTGTAAGAAAGGTTTTCACTTCAGTAGGGACAGCCTGCATAAACTGTTCTAAAACAATTATATCAACTACTGACTCTAGCGTTCTCCCTTCTGGAGTTAACCACTTTTCAGCTAGACTCTTTAGCCTTTGAGACAGGGCCTTAGGGGTCTCCCGAGGCTTTATCCTAGCCTCCCTAAACATTCTTCTATAATGTACAGGAGTTAACCCTAGCCTGTCTTTGACTGCTCTTTTTACCTCTGCATAGTCAGAGGCAAGGACAGCAGGCATAGCCTTATAGGCAGATAAGGCTTCGCCTGTAAGTGACATTGCAAAGTGGGTTGCCCACTGCTCTACAGGCCACTTTAAAGCTCCTGCTATATGCTCGAAAGCGTCTATGAAATCGTCAAGATTATCATAGGGATTCAATTGTCCCAGTGTGAATGCACTGTGAGAGTTCAGTCCTACCCCCTGAACTATAGAGGGGATGGCAACTCCTGCATCCAGCGGCTTCTTTAGGAGTGCCTCCATTGTGTCCATGAGTGGCTTCTGCTGCTCCCTCATGGTTATTGCATTCTGCTCCTGGAGATACCAGACCATTTCGACCTGCTTGTCCCATTGTGCCTGCATCCAGCACATGACGTCCCGCGGATCCATCCTTGGAAGTCGGCGTCCCTGTGGAGAGAGAGAAAAAAAGAAAAAGCCACAAAGTGCAGCACTGTGATTCTTTTTCCCCGTCTTTTTCACTGTGTGCCCACCAGTGCCCCCTTTCTCACCCGTGTCCTCCTACACTTATGCCCTAGGTAAGCTTTACCTGAGCCTTCATGTAGATTCCAGCCTGTGAGAAATGTTACTGTGTCAGCACCACCTGGCTGATCTGCCAGCGAAATCTCGTCTCCGACGGCTCTCCCTGTCTGGAAGCAGTCTTCTCCAGTGGCAAGTAGTTTCCTTAGTAATGTCCTTTATTCCTTAAGGAAAAATCCAAAAAACTACGCCATTTGTCACCCACCTATAGGTTCCCAGAGGCTTAAAGCATGGGTGCTACAGTGGGGCCTCTTCTTAAACAGCGGCTGTTGGTATCAAGAAGGTATTGAAATGTCCCCCTGGGAACTGTAGTCCCACAAGCTAATATAAGAATGTAGTTGTAGACGAATAGCAAGGCTTAAAGAGAGGACTTTTTATTTTCCCTACCCAGGTGAATTTTCAACACATTGGAACAAAAGACAAAAACCATACTTCTGGTATAAATAAAGGTAAACTACTGGAACAAAATAAATGCTTGTATCTTCAGCTTGGCAATAAACAAAAAGGTAAAACAGTCCTTTTTCTTAACAAGCAAGTTTCTTCACTGCTGTTTTCCTTAAACGGATTTTCTGTAGACACTTCAGCACAATGAAGAAATCTCATCAGAAATTATTAACGTACAATCCATGCAAGACTCAGAAGATGTTTCCTCACAGAAATCACACTGCATTTCTTCACATGCTTCTTCGGAGATATACTCCCTAGGATTGTAACTTAGGCTATTTTTAAACAGTCCCTCTTCTCGGTTAAGAGAGCTCCCCTCCTCCTCTCTGCTAGAGTAAAATGGGAGGTTACCACACACAGTAGAGTTTCCTTCCTGAGAGCCACACACTCTTGGATAAGTGTAGGTAAAACTCTTACTTTCAGCTTCTCTTATACTAGATGGAATAAGCCTACCTTCTGGCTTAGTTCTCATGGATCTTCTGGGTACAGGGAACTTAACGGAGCTCTGCCAAGATGAAAGCCTCTCACTGCCTTTCTCTTTATGTTTTCCTTTGGGCACAAACGTATCCTCAAGATAAAAACTCTTGCCCTCCTTGTACCTGTTACTAGGAAGATTCTTTCCCACAGCCTTTCTCAGCCTGGTTCCAGAAATACCTTCGTGGCCAAGTCCACTGGGCTTTTGTTCAGTTGTACACTGCTCTCTGAAGCAAATCCCTGGTATTCTCTCCTGGGTTTCTTCCTCTAGAACTTTGTGTAAGACTCCATGTGAAGCTCTGGCTCCCTGTCCAGCTCTCTGATCAGGTCCGCAATCAGTTCCCCAATCAGTTCTCCTGTCAGCTCTCTCTCTAACCTCTGGTGAGTGAATTTTAACTGCGTCTTTCTTGGTGTTTCCTTGAGCCCGCCTCCTCCCAGCTGTCCCTCATTACCTAATGGGCTGTGAGGTAACCTACTGCTTGGGTGTGCTCTCACACCTGGTAATTCAGTTTGTGTACGTTGCCTATAGCAACTCTGCTCCATGTGCTGCTCTATCCTGTTATTATTAGAACTGTTCTGCTCAGTTTTTCCTATTTCCATAGACTCTGGCTGATCCACCTCATGACAATATGATGCTGATATTTGGTGAGCATGATCATGTATTTGTTCCTGTTTACAGCTGTTTTATTGGCACATCAGGAATGTTCTAGCTTTCTAAGCTCTTTTCAAAATTCTAAACATGGGTGTAACATTGTTTAGAAGGGTTTTTTGACATTTTTAGAATTAAGTGGTTTGGTAGCTATGTCAGTAATTGAGGTGTTCCAATAGTTTATAATTGCGTCATGATCATTTGAATTGAGGTTAACAGGCTTTTGAAGCACTTCAATGAAGATGTCTTTATCAAATTGTATTTAGAATAAGATTTAGGGTCATTTCTTTCAGTATGGGTTTGTAGTTGTATAATCTCAAGGATGAATTCATTGAAGTGGTGATCAGACCATGGAACTGTGGTTATCCATGATAGGAAATTGTGAGGCAGTTGGATTTCTCGAGGAATAAATACAAGGTCAAGTATGTTACCTTTCTTGTGTGTGGGATTAGTAATAATGTGTTTATAGCTTAAATCTTCCATTGCACTGATGAAGGAGGCTGAGTGCAAAGTTTATAATGAAGGGAGATTAAAGTCCTCTAAGAGCACGGGGTTTTTATTTTGTGTGATAACAATTTCTTCAATGATGCTTGTAAGGCCATCAAGGTCAGCAGTTGGTGGTTGGTATACAAGGCAGAAAGCTGTTGTCTCGGTAATGATTATTAGAAGGTCAGCATCCAGTGTGGCGGCAGAGCGGTGTAGTTGTGGCACAAAGAGTCTTTAATTAAAATTAGAATGAATCCACCTCATTCAACTGTTCTGGGGGTCTGAAATATTTTATAGCTGGATGGGCATAATTGGTTTAGTATAAAGTTATCAAGATCAGAGAGCCAGGTTTCAGTTATAAATATTGTATCAGGATTGGTAGAATTTACATAATCAAAATTGATAGGGGTCTTCTTTTTTATCGATCTTGCATTTATATATGAACATGGAAAGTCCCTCAAAAAACCTCCCTACTTCAAAGTTCCATAGATGCTTATGTGTGAAGGATTAATATATATAAGTCTGTGGATGCTGGTGTTATTTGATAGTTTATGATATGGTCTATGTGAATAAAGTTGTGAACAAGAGGGATTATTTCTGGTTGTGTGAGTGAGAAGAATTGTGCATTGCCTTTTATTGTTAGGCGTGAGAGAATAATTCACGATTTCACAGTATTGAATAGATGCTAAGTAACAAAGTAGCAGTGAAGAAAGAAGTTCAGATACAATGTTTTAGTACAGAACATATAATGAGCTACAATGTATCAAGTAACTTAACTATGGACAACAGAGAATAGCTTATACACTTGCAGGTTTTTGGTGCCAGCTGGAAATAATTATGTAATGACATGGATCACTCAGCATATGAAAGGCAATAAGAGCATCTGATAGAGAATCACATGAGCCTATTACAAAACTAGAGTTAGGAGTGAGATGAGAATTTTACCGTAGCGGAGCTCCTTGAAGATATGTTCTTTGGTAGAGTGACGGCTTCCATGATGATTTCATGCTGCCTCTGCCGCAAGGAACCCACCTAAGGGCCATGCCAAAAGGCCCTCTTGCGAGGCCCTCAGGCGCGGGCCCGCCTAAAGCACGCTTGAAGTTAAAGGCACTCCCCAATAACTGGAGCTGCTGTGGGAGGCGGAGCTGGGAACTCATACTGCACAGAGAGGTCTTTGCAATATTGCTGCCCAGTTATCGTCTATCACCACCTCCACTCCTCCCCAGAATGCCCACAACACCCCTCAATGCCAAGTGGTTAACATCAGGGCATGTAGAGGAGAAGATCGGGGATATTCAGCGGCACTGACCATGTTGTGCCATTTATTATCCTGGTTAGAGGATTTACAGGGCTGCAAACCTTGTAAATGCCTTTTGAATATTGGGCCCCAGTCTCCCAATTTATAAAGGTCATTTTGCAATTTTTTTTACAGTCCTCTTGGGTTTTAACAACTTTCAATACTTTTGTGCCATCTGCATGATGATAACTAACATCAATCAAAACACTACGATGGCAGTAACTAAAAAACCTTTTAGATATTGCTGATTCTGGGGTGTTTTTACTGCCAGTGTCACACTTTCATCTGCACTCCACCAGTACCTGTTTTGGGGTCTTCCACATTTGCCAGAAAAGAAGAGGAACATCCAGCATTTAAGCTTGTAATAAACTCCAGCTCCTGGTTGCTCCAGTGACTTCTGGTTCCTGATCCATGCCTGGCTTACTTCACAACTTCATGGATTTACCGTCTCCATTAACACTGCCATTACAGAGTACAAATACCCCCTCACTGGGCAAGCCCTGATGTAGCTAAGCTCCTTGAGAGGAGCTTGTACTCTGTTTTCTTTTTCACTCTGCTGAATAATTCCTTGTTTGAGAGCTTTACATGTACCTGGAATTTAGAATGTTTTCAACTAGAAACTCCTGGTGTCCCCTTACTGGCAGCAGTGGTGGAGGAGAGGGCTGCCAATTGGGAATGGGTTTTCCTTATTTATTTATTTACATTCTCTTATATACCGTGCTATTCTGCATCAGTGCGGTTTACATTGAACAAACTGAAATTACACTGAACAGGGCATTATAACTTGGAGATAACTATTTTACAGGGAACATGGGCTATGGAGGGTTAAGTGGCTTCCCCAAGACCACAAGGAGCACCTGTGGGACTAGAAACCCCAGTCCTTCCAGCCCAAGGTTGCTGTCCTCTAGTGGGATTTGAACCCCTGATCTTCCAGCCTGAAGTACCTTGCCCCAACCACTAGGCCACTCCTCCACTTATGGCTTTGGAAGCACCACATGGAACACTCGATGAATATGAAGGCTTGCAGGGAGCTCTAGTCAGTTGATTAACTGGCTCTTCAATTACAGAGGGTCCCATGAATTGTTGAACAGGATTGCTAGTGAGTCTTTTGCTCAGGGTTGGCCCAAGGGTTTCTGCCACCTCAGGCAGAAGCCCCAGCCACTCCCCCGCCCCTGCCCCCTCCGGCTGCTGCCCATTCAGTTGGTGAGATCAGTGGGAAAGCTCGTCTTAGCATAGCAGCAGCCTGTGGCAAACCATGTGTTTCGGCACACATGGCTTGCCGCTTCTGACCCCCAGGGGGATCAGAAACGGCAGGCCATGTGTGCCGAAGCACATGGCCTGATACCCATAGAGATCTGCCACCTTAGGCGACTGCCTAGCCTGCCTAGTGGATAGCATGGCCCTGTTTTTGCTCCTCGTATGTTTGGTCAAGGCCTAGACTTTCTTTTACATTATAACCTGGAGATTCTCTTTTGAGCCTCTCATGTTTCCCCTAATTCCTGGCAAATGTGTGCATGCAGTTCGCTCAAAGCTTTAATCCATTTTGCTGCCATTAGAATGGTTGATATGAGACTATCCCTGAGTCAAAACAAGGATGAAAGCCGTTATTAGCAAAGAAAGGTGAGGGCCTGGTTGATGTTTAGAATTGCTGTAGGAAAATTCTGCCATTGGAAGTAATTGAGTCCAGAAAACAGTAGTGATATTTCCCCGGTATCTGGGTCACTTGTTTTTCTTTTGCCTATTGGATTGTAGGTAATAAGCTGAAGGAACAAAAGAAGGAGGCCTTCCGCAAAATACCAAACAACAAAAGTACAGCGGAGGGCAATTTACCACGGCCTACCAAGGATGGTTGGTAAAAACAACTCTATTGGTAATAAGCTGAAGACAAGTAGGCCTGAATGCCCAAGAGTTTGGTCACTTTTTACCAAAATTGTGCAGTGAACTGAGTACCTCGGTCAGAGACTATATCTGAATATAGACTATGAAAGCTGATCCCCTCTCTCAGAACATGTGTAAAGGAAGGCTGGCTGCAGAAGTCTACTGGCTATGTTTAAGTTAATGACTATGTTTATTCTGAATTTTCTATACATGCTTTTGCCAACTATGCATCTTGGAAGACTTGTCTGCTACTACTAGGATTGTGGATTTCCCTTGTGATACCAATGAGTCTTTAATGATATTCATGGTAATCTACTTCCATGATATAGATGGTATCAGTAGTAGCATCAGAAGTCCCTGAGGGCTTTCCCGTGACATCTTATTTCACTTTGCAGGATGAAACATATACCAAAGTCCAAAATTCAGAAGACACAAAGGGGTCTGTTTACTAAAAGGCCGGTGGTGTGCGGTCCGCGGTACCGAGCGGGTGCCGTATAAGGAGTGGGCGTTCCGTCATGAAGAACAGAAGCTGTGATTGACAGATGCGCTAAGGTGCGCGGCGCCCGTGTGGTTAGTGCCCTGTGACATTACGGAGTTTGATCTGTGCACATGGTTCACACTGCTCACGGTTTTTTGGGCTTCCACTATTGTGCTGTACATTGCTGACGGAAACGGTTTCTTTTCCCTGCACAGCACCTCTAACGCGAGTGTTTCACTGGCGTTATATTTCTTTGCAGATTCGGGCACGCTCCTGTGCGGCGAGTCTCTCCCCTCCCACATTCCGCCCACTGACCCCGTCTCTCCGCCCCTAGGGGGCCTTCCTCCGCCCTCATTTCGCCTTTGCACGCCTCTCGCACATTACCGCCCCGCAAATGTGCGCGTTGTCGGCGCACGCTTGCGGGACCCGTTAATGTGCCGTGCACTCGTACGGGGCGCTTAAGAGCACTTAAATACATCTTTTAGAGCGCTCATGTGCGCCCCGTACAAGTGCGCCGTTTAGTAAACAGACCCCAAAGAAACCAGAAGAAAGTGACTGGAGCAATTGCAACTGAAAAATGAAATGCCCAAACAAAAGGTTGAAAAATACTTTGTATTTTGAATTTATTAACTGGAATATGTCAGGCCTGGGACAAGTGCATCGCTAACATCTTCGCGTTTTTGTTTAGTGCAAGAGGAAATTAATTTATACTGTAGTTTTATTTCTCCAGTGTTGTTGTACATTCCAAGTTTGGCTTTTGAGGTTCTCATTTTAATTATTGTCTTCCTATTTCTAAATTGTGATCCCTTGTTCTTTGTGTGGTGACGGTCTATGTTCTGCATGTGTAACCGAGCTGAGGTATTCTGTTCATGTAGTTTCTATTTGACAGTGCCGCTTATTCTCTTTCCCCCAGTGAGATGTATTGCTTTAATATTGTTGCCTTTCAATAGGTAGGGTTTGGTGCTTTGAGAGTCCCGGTAGTGCTGTTATTTATTTATTTATTTAACTTTTCTTCTATACCGCGCTCTTTAATATCAGTGCGGTTTACATAAAACACATTTTGTGCAGTGCAGGTGACCTACACTGGACATACAGTAAACAAGGGAATATGTACAGGATTTAAACAGGGAAAACTAAACAAAATCACTTATGATACGGTGGGTTTGCTGTGGGTTCTAAATGGGCAATGTTTATAGTACTTCCTTATGTGCCTGGTAGAAATCTGGTAGGCTTTCTTTATCCATACACTCAAAAAGAGGCATGTTTACTAAAAGTGCATGTTAAGATTATTTAAATAGCTATGCAAATGAGGCCCAGCAGTGAATCACCGCACATGGCCCCGCACACGCCTTAGGCAGCCCCACAAGCAGTCCTGCCCATGTTCCCCCACAGATTCTCCCTGCCTGGCCAGAGCAGCAGTATGCGGAGTGAGGGCAGAGCAGGGGCAGGCCAAAGCGGCAGGACGTACAGGGCCGATTTAGGTCACAGCCCTGCACATCTTGCAGGACCGAGATGCACATGCTGCTTATTCCACCCCAGAGGTGGAATAAGCAGCTGGGACTGAAGCGATAGAGGCCAGAACCCCTCCCCCCGAGGCTGGGTCAGGTGGTATGTAGGTCTCCACTGTCCGATCCAGGCCCTTGCTGCGCAGCCTAGGGTTGGGCAGCGGAGAAGCGGGGTCAATACTGCTGTTGTCAGAAGGGCATGTGTGGAGGACATCTCTGCATGTATGCAGGAGCATGCCGGGCCATCTCAGGACCCAATCCTGCACTCGCATGAACGTCTGGCTCCTGTGGTGCAGAATAGGGTCTTAACGGGGGTGTAAAGATGGCCTGGACATGCTCCTTCTAGGATCAGGTTCTGCTTGAATTCAAGAAAGCATGGGACAAACACAGAAGATCTCTAAAGAGAAAAAAGGGGTGCAGAGCTTAGTATTTGGTATGGAAGGGCTTTATGGTCTTTATCTGCTGTCCTGAGGCACAGGCTCAATCCTCTTCATCAGTAGCCCAGCAGTAGAATTGTGGCATCCTGTCATTGTTCACTGGCTTTGGGTGAGACTCTTAATGCGGCTGTCTGCCATTTCAACTTCTCTGGTTCCCCATAAGCCTGAGATTGGGCAGTGCTCATTCAGAACTGGGTAGCAGGTAAACCAATTATAAAGCCCACTTTGAACAAGTCAGAATGATAGGTATGAGGATGCCAGTGAACCCAGAGTTTTCATGGCTGTAGAAAAGCATGCAATTCACCTCTAGTCCCATCAGATCATAACGCTAAGGACAGATAGCTGGGTGGAATCATGGTATGGGGTTAGGTGCTTGGAGATTCTCTGCCTTTTGTTGAAGGGTTTGAAGCAGAGCCTCTCTAGTTGAAGGGATAGGAGGCTAATAATTCCCCTTGCTGTCAAAGCACTTCTGAGGTGTGTGTTAGTTGGGTTGCAAAATGTACAGTGAAGGGCAACAAAAATTGCTGTAATCCTTTTTTTCAGGTTTTTCCTTTAACAACCTTGGGGCTGCTGAGGCTGGGCAGTATTCAACGCAGCCCCACAGCTCTTTATTTGCAGGGAAAGCAGTGTTTCCGGAAGCATGAAGAGTCCGCATACAGTCAAAGAAAAGCATATAAGAACTGCCATACTGGGTCAGACTGGATCCCTCAAGCCAGTGTCCCATTTCCAAGTCACAAATACCTGACATATTCCAAAAGTCGTCAGTTCCATGTTACTCATCCCCAGGGCTAAGCAGTGGCTTTCTCTGTCTGCATTAATAACAGTTTATGGACATTTCCTCTAGGAATTTGTCCAGACCTTTTTTAAACACCGTTATACTACTAATTTAGGATAGCTATCCAGAGGGTCGCCATGAGTTGACTCTGACTTGACGGCACTTAACAACAACAACATACTACTTGCTTATATGACATCCTGCAGCAATGAGATCCAAAGCTTTCAGAGAAAACCATGGTTAGATGGTATGTGAAAGGCATCTTATGTTTTTATGTAGGGTGATCTCACCATTCCACATAAACAAAGCAATACTACTTCCCACACTTTGGCCAAACTGCAGTCAATGTACGTGAGGGGAAGGGCCCAACACGGCGGAGGCAGCAGACGTTGAATAAGAGAGCGCCTGCTTGCTTTTCAGCTCTTTTACTATATCTTACCCATTTCTTTACAACGGTGTGCCGGCTAACAAAGCACAAGGCAAAGGTTCAGGCTTTTCTCCCAATGCCAGCACTTAACCCTGTGAAGAATCAATCTTCTGTTGCCTCAAAGTGTCGGTGTCGGCAACAAGAGCCAGAATCGGGATGCAGCGCGGAGTCTGTCAACGCCGCAGAGGAGTTTTACTTCAGTCTTGACTTGTGCACACCTCTGACACAATGCAGAGCTGTTCTGTCTTCCTAACTGCAGCAGCAACGCAATCTGGAGGATTCAGGCAAAGGTTGCTTGCTAGGATGAGTGGCAGCGGTAATAACCCCAGAGGGCACTTGCAGGAGGGGAGTTGAGTGCTGCTCAGGCCAGTGCCCAAGAGAAGCAGTCAGAAGAGGTCTCAGCCCTGAGAGACACCTTGCAGTTGGAAGAAGACGTAGCCTTAGGGTCTTGAACGTCTCCAGATTGTCACTATTCTCTCCTGAAATTTGGTTAAGGAGGTATTTTGTGGAGGTTCTCAAAATACCAGAAAGTAATATTCCTCCAGTTGCCCGAGCATTTTATTTGTCATCTGGGAGACTGGATGAAGGAGGAGGAACAGTGACCTTCGTCAGAGGACAGTTTAAATCTTACTGAGGATATGGAGAACTCTCAGGGTGAGATTGGTGGGCAGACCACTCTAATTTTGGTGTTTGCACTTGAGTTGGGTAATAATTTGATCATGAAGCTTTTGTTTAGATACAGGAATGCTGTGTTTCTGGGAAACAAAATGTGGCTATTTCCTGACTTAAATTGAGCAAAAAACCCAAAGGCAGCTGAATCACCAGGAGTCAGCACTAACTCGATGGCACTTAAAAAAAAATTTTGAGCAACACAGAAAAGAAAAAAATATATTTCTAAATAAGAGTTAAAGAACATTGCACCTTAGTATTTCCTTTCTTTAGAGATCTTCTTCATGCAGATGTGCTAAATTTTATGCTGATGCTTTTTGTTTTTTGTGAACTAGAGCAGTTGGAAAGATTTCTTTAAGGTAAACTATCTGTTTAGGCTTAGGAAGTGTGCATGGGTTCCTGGTTTGCGCTTTCTGCTTTTTTTTCTCCTTTTTCATTTTCTAATTGTGTTTTTCTTGGCAATGCATCATCAGAAGTGGATTGCCGGACCTTTCCTTCTGAGGCAATGGAGGATAAAGTGACTTGCCCAATATCTTTAGTGGCAAGCTATGTTTTCCTTGAGGTCTTTCCCTGATTTCATGATGCAAACTTATATTGTCTTTTTTATTTGTATTTTAATTTCCTTTAATTGGTTCTTTCTGGCATTGTGACAGTATTACTTTTCCCTATTCAGAATGTGGTGAAAACATGATAAAAAATTAAAAAGAAAATCTTTCAAAAAGCCCTGAATACTCTAGACCAGCGGTTCTCAACCTGTGGGCCGTGACTCCCATGGGGGTCGCCACAGGATTTAGCGGGGGTCGCCTCGTTAAAAAAAAAATTTAAATGTGCAGAAGTTGCTGCCGCTGCCGAGTCCGCTTCTCGGCAGTGGCAAACTCACTGACTCCTTCTTCTGTAGCTGCGGCTCCCTGCCTCTTAGGAACCGCGGCTGTGTTTGTAAAATCATTGCGGAGCCCTTCCTGTCTCGACGGGCTCCGTGCAGCATTGTCCCGCTTCTAAAGGAAGTTGTTTACCACTTCCTTTGGAGGGGGGACAATGCTGCACGGAGCCCGTCGAGACAGGAAGGGCTCCGCAATGATTTTATAGGCACAGCCGTGGTTCCCTAAGAGGCAGGGAGCCGCGGCTACATTAGAAGGGAGGCAGACATTGACATGGGCAGGGAGGGAGCTGACATGGAGGGAGGGGGGGCTGACATGGAGGGAGGGAGCTCATATGGATGGATGGAGGGAGGGGGCTGACATGGAGGGAGAGAGCTGATATGGATGGAGGGGGGCTGATATGGAGGGAGGGGGCTGACATGGAGGGATGGAGGGAGGGGAGTTGACATGGAGGGAGAGAGCTGATATGGATGTATGGAGGGGGGCTGACATGGAGGGAGGGATGCTGACATGGAGGGAGGGGGGCTGATATGGATGGATGGAGGGGGCTGACATGGAGGGAGAGAGAGCTGATATGGATGGATGGAGGGGGGCTGACATGGAGGGAAGGGGGCTGACAGGGAGGGATGGAGGGAGCGGGGCTGACATGGAGGGAGCTGACATGGATGGAGGGGGGCTGACATGGAGGGAGGGATGCTGACATGGAGGCAGGGAGCTGATATGGATGGATGGAGAGAGGGGAGCTGACATGGAGGGAGAAAGCTGACATGGAGGGAGGGAGGGGAGGGCTGACATTGAAGGAGGGATAGATGGAGGGAGGGGGTTGACATGGACAGAGGGGGGACTGACATGGAGGGAGGCTGACATGGACAGGGAGGGAGGGAGGGAGGGGGCTGACATGGACAGATGGAAGGATGGAGGCTGACATGGAGGGAGGGAGGGGGCTGACATGGACAGAGGGGGCCTGACATGCAGGGATGGAGGGAGGGGGACTGGCATGCACAAAAGGGAGAGACGGGGACATACTGGACAGACAGGGGATAAATGCTGGACAGAGGCGAGAGACAGTGTGGGTTAGGATTATAATGGGCTGATGGGGGAGCTAGCACTGGTAATGGGCAGATGGGAGGGGGCTAGGACTGGTAATGGGTTGATTAGCGAAGGCTAGGACTGGGAATGGACTGATCAAGAGGGGGGTTGGGACTGGTAATGGGCTGATAAGGGGGGTATAACTGGTAATGGGCTGATAGGACTGGTGATGGGGGGGGGGGGGGTAGGACTGGTAATGGGCTTACTAGGGGATCCAAGCACTGGTAAAGGGGTTGAGGGGGGGGGGGGACTAGCACTGGAAATGAACTGTTTAGGTGACGAAAGGACAGGAAATGAGCTGATGGGGGGTAGGACTGGTATTGGGCTGATTAGGGGAGGCTAGCACTGGTAATGGGGTTGAGGGGGGATTAGCACTAGAAGCAAGCTGATTGGGGGGCTTTGACTGGGAATGGGCTGATTGTGGGGAGGGGAGGATAGAGCTGCTGGCCCTGGAAGAAAACTGGGGGCTAAGGCTACAAATGGGCTGATATGAGGGGATGGGAGAATGGAACTGAAAGGGAGTGGATCTGAGAGGGGCTGCCATGGTATTTGTACTAGAAGGGACTGGTCAGTGGGGAAGGAGGGGGACTGGAAGGGAATGGACACCAGTGGCAGTCATGGGAATGCACGTTGACATTGGAAGGTACTGAGAGTGAGGACTGGAAAGGGGCTGATACTGGGGAGGGTTACTGGGACTGGAAATAGGTTGATGGAAAGAAGTGAAGAAAACGAAAGAAGAGATAAGAAATGGTAGATGGACCATAGACCACAGAAAGAGAGCTAAGAGAAGACAGGAAAGCAGAAGCCTCAGATCGGGACCAGCATGATCAGAGAATAAATTGGTCACACAACAAAGGTAGAAAAAATAAATTTTATTTCATATTAGTGATTTGACTACAAAATCATCATAATTTTGAAATCAAATATTGTTACTTGTTGTTGTGATTAATTATTGTGTTTTAAATAAGTATTTTATAAATAAAAACATATTGCAAAGGCCTATAATATATTAATAATTCAACAAATGATTACAGTGACAATGCGTTAACGGTAAAGGAAGAGAGGCACATTTGATTTTATCATTGGGGGTCACCACAAGTTGACCAACGGTAAAAGGGGTCACGGTACAAAAAAGGTTGCGAACCACTGCTCTAGACTGTAAACAGGCTCTCACTTACTACCCTTAAACGAACTGAATCACTTACAAAATGCATGCAGCTGTTCATCTTCTGGGATCCCAAGAGACTTGGTATATTAGCTGCAAAGAGAACTTTGAGAAACTGGCTGGCTTCCTGCATTCACTTCTATTAGCAAGTAGATTTTGTCAGCTCTTATCAGATCAAAGCGACAGTGGCGCTCCTCAAGTCTGCCAGATGCAAATGGCAAAGCAGCTGCTGGTTCTTCCTTCATACTGTTTGGACCTAGCCTCAGCAGGGGACGGTGCTTTATTTGAGCTGTACTGACCAGTATTTCCAACTCTGTCAGCAGCTCTTTCGCTCTTTGTGGGCTGCTCGTAAGACTAAGAGTGTTGAAGCAATGAGGAGCCCTAGACTGGGAGTCACACACTTCTCTGCCTGTTTCAGTTCTGCTTCCTGATGGAAAAAGCAACCTTGCTTACCTATAGCAGCTGTTTTCCATAGACAGCAGGATTGATAAGGCACACAATCTCACCTAGTTCCCCAACAGCTACCTGCATTTTTCAGGTCTGGAACTTATAATGTCAAAAAGAATGAAATTGTATCTGAATTACATGTGGAGCTTTGCAGTTTTGCCCTCTATCTCCGATTTTATTTTTTAAAATTGTTTTAGTATTAATTTGGAAGAATTAGATGTTTTTTATTTATTCATATGTTGGTAATATTTTAATCATGGTACTGGTACAAACTCTTCTGTGCCAACCATATGAGCTGTTAAATAAGATAGTTCTTCAAGTTGAAAATTGGATAGATCATCATAGTTTCTACCCCAATGTTAAAAAATAAAAATTGTTGTAGCCTGGAAATTCTGTTGAAGATATTCCAAAGGAACCCCCCAATGCTATCACGTTTAAGAATTTAATTTGTTCAAGGCAAATTTGCTCTTGATTACATAAAGAGCACTTTAGAATCTTAAGGCAAGATTACTGCAACATTATATGCCTTGGCATACCCCTTAAACAAAGAGAGATTACAATTATTGCAAAATACCACAGCAAAATTAATTTCACGAACTCATGCAACAGACAGCTGCACCATTGTTAAAACTGCACTGGTTGCCATTTCATGGCAGATTAATTTTTAAACTTGGTATTTTGTTTTTAAAATTTTACATGGTTTAGTTCCCCAGTACATGCTTAAACTTGTTGTTTTTCCAGCCAGTAAGAGAACTCTGTGGTTTGCCATCGATTTAACCTTGTCTAATCCTTCTGCAAAAGATTTTCGTTTTAAATGGACTTTTGACAAACTGTCCTCATGATGGCACAGTTTAGAAAGGACGTTTGGGTGCAATTGGAGATGTCCAGGGCACTTATGTCTGAGTTTGGGCATGGTTTTAGGAATGTGGACATCCCTTATATGGACATCATTGGTGACATCTATATAAAGTCCCCACAATGATATCCTAGGCCATAGATTTCCAAGCTAGCCCTTCTGGTAGTGGAAATCTTTTGCAACTCAACAACCACACAATGGTATCTCCAATGCCTACAAATTCTCTGTCATTGTGGGCAGTACTGGGAATCATAGCGTACTATCTCCTCTATACCCTTTGAATGCTTTTCTGGAAAAATTAGTGCTTTTTGGATACTCATTCATGCTGTGGAGCAAGTATAATATTGGACAGGGGCCAAGACATGTCTGCCTTTTCTGAAATTGGGCATGCATGTCTGAGGCCTCTGGAATGCTCTGGGCACTCCCTTACCACACCCTCTAAGCTTGCACAATATGATGATCATTTTAATAGCCCTTTTCTCAGTTTGGACATCTGAAAATGGGCGTGCAGATATCTAAATCACATAGATGTTCCTGGGCTCATTTTGCAGCGCTCTACACAAACACATAAGAGACAGTCCCTGCTCGACAAAGCCTATAATCTATTCAAGACAGACAAGCAGAACAAACGGGGCTAGAGTAGTTTAAGGAAAATGATAAAACACAAAAAGGTGTTAAACAGGAGGATAAGGGGAGTCGGGATCTAAAAGCAGCTTTGAAGAGGTAGATTTTGAGTCTGGATTGGAATAGGACCAGGCAGAAACCAAGGTGGCAGGAACAGAGTCTGCAGTTGGCAGTAGAAGAGAAGGGCACCGATAAGAGCGATTTTGCCTGATGAGCAGAATTCCTGAGGAGGGTTGTAGGGAGAGATAGAGGAGAAGTAATGAGGAGCTGTAGAGTGAATGAACTTGTAGATTAGAAGGAGAAGTTTGAACTATATACAGAAACAGGGAGCCAGTGAAGTGATTTAGAGAAGAGTGGTTATGGGTTACTGGTTCCCTATCCATTTCCTTATACAGTTCAAACTTCTTACTGGTAAGTGCATGCACCCTGTAGCTCATCACTATCTCTCTTCTCTTATCTCTCCCTACAGCCCTCCTCTGGCAAATCACTTTTATCTATGTCTTTTTCTTCTACTGCCAATTCGACTCCATTCATTCCACTTTATTGCATGCCTTCACATATGGCCGTCCATACATGTTACATGTGAATATATATGGGTGCATGAGGGACTCTGTCAGCTTCCACCATTGTAGACAGATGGCTGGTGGGGGTTTCAATAACCATGCAGTACATACATGAGATTATATATAATTTCCCTGTGTGGCCCCTATATGTACCCAGCCCCCCAAAGATCCATACAGTCCATATGGACATGTATCACTAAGCCCATCCACAGGGGGGGATTACAGAGTGTACATGGAAAAGTAAGGAAACATTAAGCGTCATACATAGAACCCCATCAAAAGTTGATCCCCTATAGATGGTGCTGGATGTGTGTTGATTTTCATTTGTGATAGTGGTTCAACATCTAACAGAGCAGACAACCCATATTGATGGTCACCTATTCAAAATTCACAACCGACATATGTACATTTCACAATGCCTCTCCAAGATAGTGACCTTGTATAGTAGTGTTCCATAGTCAGGTAAGGATGAAGTGCCCGCTGATTTGTCTGGCTCAATGACCCAGCTATAGGTCCTGCATGGCCCTATACCATTCCAAACCCATAGCAGCAGGCACTGTTCCAACAGCCTCATTCAAAGGATATCTGAAATGAGATGGAGGGTGACAAAGCAACAGTTAGTGACACTTCCCTATAACCTTTTGCTAAAGCAGAACACATCATCTTAAGGAGCCCCACATACACAGTATAGCAATGGGAAGACAACCACAATATGCACACAGGAGCCATGGGATATGAGCCCCACACTGTCAAAGTGACATTACTGGGTGCAGATCCATCTAGAACAGCTGTGGGATGTAGTAAGAGCTGTTAGTGTATCTGGGTTAAAAAAAAGGTTTGGACAAGTTCCTGGAGGAAAGGTCCATAAACCATTATTAAAAAGGGACCCAGGATATCAGTGCTTGACCCAAGTATTGTGGAACCTGTGTCTTTTGGGGAAACTGCTAGGTACGTATGACCTAGATTGGCCACTGTTGGAAACAGGATACTGGGCTTGATGGACCTTGGTCTGACGCAGTATGGCATATCTTATGTTCTTATGACATAGCAAAGGTTAAACAGATACATGTGAGGGCATCCATGCGAACAGTTCCGGAATTGGATCAGCAAATGTCTCTCCCCTATGCCTATCTTCCATGTGGATGGTGTTAGTGGTACATGGCCTTATGTACCATATAGACCTTGTATAGGTACACAGGGATATTTAAAACAAAGACATCCTGGATCTACCCACATAGCCATAAAAGTCACCCCACACATCTGCAGACTCCATTTTAGTACACCTTCACAGAGTGATGGTTTTTGCTAAAGCACCACGGCCCCCAAGACTAAAGTTTCATCTAGAAAGCATAACTTCTGCCCAGAGGAGGTGGAGATGATGCTGAAAAAGGTACTGACCAACCAACATGTGCTTTTTGGGCCCATGGGTATCAGGGTCAGTACCTACCAGAAACAGCGGATCTAGCACAGCTTGTGTGAGGGTGAATACTTTCTACCACAGGAACATCTTGAAGACATGAAGAAAAACTGGTGGGATATAAAGGGGTAAGTCAGCTGGGCAAGGGCATTAGGACCAGATGGCCAGCCCCCACCCCTCAGTGAGCTTGATGAAAGAGTCCTGGATTCTATCAATGAGGGCTCTGTGAGTGAAGTTGGGACATCACAGTCCCAAAGTGAGTGCTGCACACCTGTAACACATGAAATGCAGGTGAACGAGTTCTTCTCTGGCTGTCAGCCCTGTCTATAAGACTTTTTTGTCTCCTTGTGCCCTCCTCAGTATCTGTGCCCACTGATTCCTCCCTACCTGGCAGGGGTGGTATCTCCTCTGTGCCAAGTTGCAGCACATCATGGATATCTGGCAAACCCTGTAGGGAATGTCCTGATTTATCCAAGCATCAGAAGCATCCTTTCAGCTGTCCAAACACCCTCTCAGTGATGACTTTGGTGTGCCTATGACCCTTGTTGTATTGCTCCTCGGCATCATTGCTTGGTGCCACTATGGTCATCGGCCAGCTCCTGCAAGGGATTTTTTTTGGGAAGAGGGGGAAGGAATAAGATGAAAGGAGCCTCATATTTCTCTATCTCTCACATATTACATACTATCTTAGAACACATATTATCGGAGGCAGCCCTAAGCAGATGCATGTACATGGCCACACAATGAATAATCTAGTCTTACACCAACTCATTTATCTCCCCCTCTCCTCCCTCCGGATGTTGGTGATAGCAACCTGCAGTTGGGTGATAGTGTTTGTGCATCCGTCACGATCTCCTGTGTGTTTTATGCTGTTGCTCTTGGCTTCTCCTCTCTCCGTCTTGCAAAAAAAAAAAAAAACATCAGGTGACTATCTAGTCTCCTATCACGTTAGTCCTAGGCCTGTATATGCCTGCTGCATTCTCTACCCAGATGTTCACCTTCTAGTTTTCTTGGTGGGGGGTTGCCCTGGCCTATGTTCTATAGGATGGCAATGCGATTCAAACCTGGTTCCCCACCACCTCAAACCTTTGCTCCTGCATCTCGCTTGAGGCTTATTGTGTTAAGACAGTGTCTTGGCTCTGTTGGGTGTCAATGCACAGATGCTATCCATGGCATGGCATGTAGGACCATATATCTAGCAGCCAGCCTCTAGAACCTCACATATATCCCAGAATGAGTGAGACTGGAATCTGAAAACCTAGGGAAAACGTCTGTGATCTCACCCTGGTCATTGCTTGTTCATGGAGTGGAATGCTTTCCTATTGTATTAGGTGGCTACTCCCTCTTGGGGGCCTGAGGGTCTATCACACGCAATACGGCGGGAAACCATGCCACATGGCATACTGTCTCTGCTGGTTAGAGAAGGGGAAAACAATGTAGTCAGCTGTGTGAATTAAAAGGTAGCGACCTCCATCCGATAGTGCACGGAGGCCGCCACTGCTGCTTTGTAAACATATCCCTAAGTTCTAAGCTCTGGGAGAACAGCTCCACCTAGTGTGCAGTTCCAGCGCCCCATCTCTAAAAGGGTATGGGGAACTCGAAAATGTTTAGAGAAACGCAACAAAACTGATAAAGGGGATGGAATGTTTCTCTTATGAAGCAAAGCTAAACAGGATGGGGTTCTTCAGCTTGGAGAAAAGACAATGAGTGGATATAGTAACGGTTAAATAATCTTGAATGAGGTGGAATGCTTAAATACGAAATGATTGTTTAACCTTTCCAACACAGAAACAAGAGAATAGTCCATGAAACTGATGACGAGGAGATTTAAAATCAACTGTAGAATGTTTGTTTTTTCTTCACGCAGCACATAGTTGAGATGTAAAATCTGTTGCTGGAGAATGCAATCAAAAACAGAAATTTAGAAAAAGCCATACTGTCTACCCAATCTGCCCTTCCATATTAACTACTAAGCTTTACAGTCCCCCTTTTTCTATTAGAGATCCTCTGTGTCTGTC
Organism: Ichthyophis bannanicus; assembly: GCA_033557465.1. Lineage (NCBI taxonomy): Eukaryota > Metazoa > Chordata > Amphibia > Gymnophiona > Ichthyophiidae > Ichthyophis > Ichthyophis bannanicus. The sequence goes on along the minus strand of CM066050.1, from coordinate 11,227,950 downwards.
CCATACTTTCTTGAATTCAGATGTAGTCCTTGTCTGTACCATATCAATTGGGATACTATTCCATCCATTTACCACTCTTTCCATAAAGAAATATTTCCTCAAATTACTTCTGAGTCTATCCCCTTTCACTTTCATGCTATGCCCCCTTATTTCATACTTTTCTATCATTTGAAATAGGCTCTTCTCCTGTGCATTTATGCCATGGAGGTACTTAAACACCTCTATCATATCTAGTCTCCCACCTTTCTTCCAAAGTAGACATACTGAGATCTTCAAGTCCATCCCTCTATGCCTTATGATGAAAACCACTGACCATATTGGTAGCCATCCTCTGTACTGACCCCATCTAGTTTATATCCTTTTGATGGTGTGGAGTCCAGAATTGCACACAATACTCCAATTGAGGTCTCACAAAAGCATTATAGAAGCACTATCACCTCCTTCTTCCTGCTGGCTATTCCTCTCCTTATGCACCCAAGCATCTTCTGCCTTTTACCATCGCCTTTTCTGGATAGCATTCTTCTCCTTGAGGCGGCTAACATGGCAAGATTCAAAGAGATTTTTCTGGGTGGAAAAGTCTATAAAAAATTATTGACCAGGAATTGGGAGATGTGCAGTGACCCAGCTGACTGGCTGGGGCCCAGAGTGAACATAAGAACGTAAGATAGAAGCATAGAAACAGACAGATGACGGCAGAAAGACCACATGGCCTATCTAGTCTGCCCTTCCATATCAACTACAATAGTTGCTAATCCCTGTATATACTATATCAGATGAGTATCCAAGTGGCAGTTTACTAATTTTGTTGAGCTGATGAAGCTTTTTGAAAATTTCTAGCTAAAGCAGTAAACGCAGAATGCAGGCTGGGAACAGCAGTATGTCAGTAAATTGTGGGGGCTCGCTCTTGTGAGTGAGTTGTCTCCAGTTTGATGGCTAGTTGGCCATTTCTAATTAATGATTAAAATGGAGGGCCTGCTTCAAGAGAGGGTTTTTCCACTCTCATGGTAGGCGATCCGACAAAAAAGAAATTATTTGTATCGCTGTTTGTAGTACTTGAGAGACTGGACACTGTAGTTTGGGAGATCAGAAAAATGTCTACCTTTTTGTAAGGAAATCCCTGTATATGAGCTATGTGAAATAGATCTACGTTTTAGGATCTACCAGGTACTTATGACCCAGATTGGCCACTAGTGGAGAAAAGCTCGAAGGACCTTGATCAGACTCAGCATGGTTTGTTTTATGTTATATATATATATATATATATATAAATAATCTTTCCCATTAAGGAAAGAGGTAAATTCTTCCAGCTCGCCAGTCTCTGCTTCAGGTTTGTACCATGGGGAACATAAAGCTTGGTGAGATCTCTGTACAAGTAAATACTTAATGCAGGATCAACTTAAAAACCAACAGAAAGTCCTCTTCCCAGGCCTCTTAGACTTGACTTCCTACATTCAAAACTATTGATTTATGTTTATTATTGACACTCTTTAAAGAATCCTACAACCTAAAACTGAGCAGGTCATTCCTACTGATGACTGGTCACTGCTGGGATACTTCGAAAGGGTGTTACAATGGAAAGGGAACCTGGAACCCTGCTGAAGGCGGAGGATGGTGCCTCAGCCCCTGTAAGGTTGGGTACTGATTGAGCTGGAACTTCAAAGAAAGAAGCTATGCTAAAATTTAAAATCAGAGACAGCTTGTTCAGGGTGATGTAAGGAGAAAACTAGCAGGATTTTCATCTTCTGTAATGCGATAAATAAACAGGGACTATGGACAGTACAGGCACCCTGCCCAGAAATGATTAAAGTGCAGGAAGTTTATCATTTGTGACTTTATGAAACTGAATATTAGTGAGACCTTTTGGCACCAGCTCTGAATATCTGAGATCAAAGGTCAGAATTTAATTTCACTTCCAGTGTCTACAAAGGAAATTGAAGTAAATTCTAAAGGTAAATAGTCAAGAAATATTGACTCTGAACTATTTAGTTTTACATTTGAAGGTTAATTAATCTTCTATTTATAAAACCACTGACTAAACCAGGAAAAATGCCTCTGTTTCTCAATACTTGCAAGTTTTGAAAGAAGGGGTGGGGTGTCCTAAGAACATAAGATATGCCATACTGGGTCAGACCAAGGTCCATCAAGCCCAGTATCCTGTTTCCAACAGTGGCCAATCTAGGTCACAAGTAGCTAGCAGCTTCCCCAAAAGACACAGGTTCCACAATGCTTGTAGTGGGTCAAGCAGTGGATTTCCCGGGTCCCCTTTAATAGTTTATGGACCTTTACTCTAGGAATTTGTCCAACCCTTTTTTAAACCCGGCTACACTAACAGCTTTTATTACATCCTCTGATAACAAATTCCAGAGTTTGATTACATGATGCATGGAAACATATTTTCTCTTATTAATCTTAAACAGATTACACTGTAGCTCTTTGTATTTCCCCTAGATTTTCTATATTTTGGTGGTGCAAACAATCGATCTACATTTACCCATTCCACTCCATACATTAATTTATAGATCTCTATCATATCTCCCCTTAGCCATAAATAAATGATCACTTGGAGCGGCAGTGGCTTTCAGAGTGGGCTTCTCTAATTCTCAGCCCACTGCTTCAACCTCTATTATACTGTAGCCACCCCTTTGTAAGAGTTTAAAGTCCCTTCCAGGATTTAATGGAAATAACCTATGTGAGTAATGGGGCCTAGAGCTTCCAACCCTTGTACCTGCCCTCTCTTCTTGCTGCTTCACCCTTGCTGATTCTCCATCCTCAGCTCCTCTGACTTCCTCTTGATGTAAGTTCCTAGATGGCACTATCTCCTCCAGCTCTTCAAAGACAAGTTTTGGTGTTCCAGCAAAACTATACCAGACCAGAATACAAGAAGTGAAGAGGAAATTGGATCTGGAATCCATGGACTAATTTCAACTCCTTGTCTTTCATAATTGGGACTAGATACTGTAAATCATTTGGACCATGGATGAAGGAGCTCCTGTCTAAGAAATAGAAAAACTTTAAAGTCTGTATGCTCTCTCCACTCTCCCTCAGTACTGAATTCTCCCTTCTCGGAAACTCTCTATTTTTCAGTGCCTAGAAATCTTGGAATGCGCCACTGTATTTATGCAACTTGAAGGGGATGACCAGGGAATGGTATCATCCTATTGCCTACTCTAGCCAATTGCAAGTTGTCCTTCCAATAGAGCACATGCCCCTAGTGTGAAATTAATTGGCTCTTACATTAGAGTGTATATCATAGCAGATTTACTGGGTGCAGACATTGCTACCCATAGGACAGAGAATCACTGCTACCAAACTGTGGAGATCAATTACAGTGTGAAGGGGAAAGATCCATGTCTGAGAAGGCAGGTCAGAGCCAACTGACAAAAAATTGATGTATTAGTTGCTTTTGTTCAAAGCAATGTGGAAAACGCCCAGAGAAAATCTGAAAATATGACAAACAAACAAACAAAAAGCCAACAGACCACAATCTAAAATGAAATGTGAACATGCCTAGTAGAAGCCTGCAGGCAATAAAAATTAATTTAGTTTAGTTTCTTGTCATTTGCAAGTGCTTCTCATTTTTTGTTTTGTTTTTATAAACTTTCACTTCAGGGTACATTTGTCAAGAGAAGCCTGTGGGTGCTACCTAAACAATAAAATACAGTTTTGGTCAACATTATTGGCACCCTTGCATTTTTGGTATGTTGTGTACAATGTCTTGAGAAATAATTGGAAATATTCCAACTGTATGTCATCATAATAGTTTAATAGTATGTTCAAAGGTATACAACAAAATAAAAATGTCTGGGCAATTTAGACGTAGTAATTTCTGAAAACAAAAAAACAAAACAAAATATGACCTGGATAGGATTAATGGTACCCCTCTCTAAAATTTGCTTGCACAACCCTTGGCAGTGATGACAGCATCCAAACGTTTCTTGTAGCCATCTATATGTTTTGTACATTTGTCTGCTGGTTGCTTCTCCCACTCTGCAACTGCAATTTGTTCCAGCTTATGAATGTTTCCAGGATTCCTTTTACCAATGGCAGTTTTCAGCTCTTTCCAAAGATTCTTGATTGGACTGAGATCAAGCCTCATTGCTGGCCAGTTTAAAACAGTACATTTTTTTAACCATTCTTTTTTAACCATTACTTTTGGATGTATGTTTTGGGTCATTGTCCTGCTGGAGGACTCAAGACTTTCAACCCAGACTTAGCTTTCTGACACTAAGTAGCACATTTCGCTCCAAAATACTTACCATGGTAGTCCTCTGGCTCCATGATTCCTCTAATATGTTCCAGGCCTCCAATTCCTGAGGCAGCAAAACAGCCCCACAACATTATGGAACCTCCACCATATTTAATTATAAGAAGGGTGTTTTATCCTTCTAAGCTTAATTTCTTCATGTGTAAATGAATTGCTGGTCTGCATTGCCAAAGAGCTCGTTTGGTTTCATTTGCCCACAGAACATTTTCCCAGAAGGATTGTGGCTTCTCAAGATGGGTATGGGCAAAGATCAGAAGTGCTTTTTTTATGTCTGTCTTTGAGCAGTAGGGTCCTTCTTGGACTTCACTCATGAATTCCTTCTTTGTTTCGTGCATGGCACAAGTTGAAACCACTGCTCCAGATTGCTCCAAGTCAGCCTTAAGCTCTTTGGATGTGGTATGGTTTTTTTCCAACAGTTCACACTAACATTTGAAGTCTTCTTGGATTCATTTTCCTCTTTCCACCACATCCTGGGAGACAGTTCCATGACAGTAAACTTCGCCCTTGACAGTTCCATGAGCAGTAAACTTCTAAATAATATTGCGAACCGTAGACACAGGAATCCCAAGGTCTTTGGAAGTGGCCTTATACCCCTTTGAAGTTTGATATTTGATAATGGCTTTTCTAATGGTCTCAGGAAGCTCTCTTGTCGTCACCATTGTGAAAATGGAACAGGGAGTGAATATGGCAATTTTAAACATTAGAGCTATAATTCATTAGTTGATTCAAGTTATGTGAGTACTGACAATTGATCATAGATGTGTCTAATTTTACTGCAATGGGAATGTGTTTTTTTCTGGTCAAACTGATTTGAATTGTTTATAAGGGTGCCAATAATCATGACCCGCAAATATCCAGTTTTTACAATATTTCATACTATTTCTTTTTTTAATTAGTCTTGTTTTATTTGATTCTTTTGTGTGTCAAATATGTGTGCACAAATGTTAAGTACTGTCAAGTTGATGTGACTCATGGTGACCTTCTGGATAGTTTTCCTAAATTGTGTTCAGTCTTCAGTCAGGTGGCTCATTGAGAGTGGCACCCATAGCTGCTGTTATTGTATCGATCCATCTCATTACTGGCCTTCCTCTTTTGCATTGACCTTCTACCTTGTCAAGCATGATATCTTTCTCTAATCTCTCTCTTCGCATGATGCGTACAAAGTATATAAGTCAGTCTTGTCATCTGAGCTTCTAAAGAAAGCTTAGGTTTGATCTCCTCTAGTACTGACTGGTTTGTTCTTTGGGACGTCCATGGTAGACAAGTATTCATCACCAGCACCCTAATTCAAAGGCATTAATTTTCTTCCTGTCTATCTGTTTCACTGTCCAACTTTCACATCCATATGACGTTATTGAAAATACCATGGCTTGAACAAGTCAAATCTTTGTATGGAGAGAGACATCTCTTTTCTTGAGAATCTTGTCTAGGTCCTTCATAGCCATTCACCATTCACACGGGTATATTGTACATATCAGTGAATACCTTACCACTTTTGAGGGCCTTTTTGTAGTATGTGATTTAGGTCAACCCTCAGATAAATAAGACCATCACAAAGAGCTATGCGTCATTGGATTTCTTGATTGCTTGTTTCTTTATTGATAGTTGATCCAAGTAGGTTAATGTTGTCCACTATTTCAATTTCTTCTATATCAACAATGAAGTTATTGATTTTGCAGGTTGTCAGGATCTTCATCTTCACATTAAGGTGCAGGCCCATTTTAAGACTTCCTTGATCTTGAGGAGCAAATGTTTCAGATCATCTTTACTTTCAACCAGTAATGTGGTATCATCAGCATAGTGAAGGTTGTTGATGACTCTCCCACTAATCTTCACACCTTGGTTGTCTTCATACAGTCCTGCTTTTCTGATTTGTTCTCATGGTTTACAGAGTCAAAAGCCTTGCTGTAGTCAATAAAACACACATAGATATCCGTTTGGTATTCTTTTGTCTTTTCAAGGATCTATCTCACATCCCCAATGTATCTCGTTCCTCACCCTTTCCTAAATTCTACTTGCACTTCAGGCATGTCTCGTTCCAGATATGGTTGTAGTGTCTGCTGAATAATCTGGAGTATCATTTTGCTGGCATGGGGGATCAGAATGATTGTGCGATAATTTCCACAGTCAGTTTGATCACCTTTCTTTAGTATTGGTATAAACATAGATCTTTTCCAGTCAGTTGGCCATGATGTTGTCTTCCAAATTTCCTGGCAGAGGATGGTAACAGCTGCATCAGATTGCTATAATACTTCAATGGGAATGGCATCACTGTCCGGAACTTTCTTTTTGATATGGCTTTCAGTGCTGCTTTGACTTCTTCTTTCATCACCATTGGTTCCTGATCATAAGGTACAGGTTGAAATGGCTGTTGGTCCACTTGATCTTTAAGGTATAATGACTCTGTATATTCTTTCCAACTTTTCTTGATCTTCTCAGCATCATTCAATATGGATCCTTGAGCATCTTGTAACATTCCATTTCAAGGCTTGAATTTTTTCTTTAACTTTTGGTTTAGGAAAGACGATCTTGTTCTTCCTCTATTAGTTTCTGCTTCTATTTCCTTGCATGCGTCATTGTAGTACTTCTCCTTATCTTGTCTTTGTGCACATTGGAAATCTCTGAGTTCTGTGATTGCCTCTCTTTCTCCTCTGGCTTTAGCTTCTCTGCATTTCTTGGCAATTTTCAGAGTTTCTTCGGTCATTCATTTTGGTTGTTTTTGCTTTTTCACCTTTTGTAGAGATTTCTCACTTTCTTCCAACACAACCTTCTTGATATCATCCCATAACTCTTCTGGAGCTCTGTCGTTTGTATCTAAAGCAGCAAATCGATTTTGCAGGCAGTCTTTAAATTCCAGTGGTATATTCCCAAGGTCATATTTTGCTACATTCATCAGTGGCTTCCTCTTTTTCAACTTTAGCTTGAGTTTGCATACTAGTAGTTGGTGATCTGTACCACAGTCAGCTCCAGGTTTTGTCTTTGATGTTATAGAGCTTTTCCATTGTTGACTTCCACAGATGCACTCAATTTGATTTTTGTACAATCCATTTGATGAAGTCCATGCGTACAGTTGTCACTTGTGTTGCTGGAAGAAGTTGTTTGAGATGAATAGATCGTTGGTCTTGCAGAATTCTATCAATCTTTTTCCAGCTTCATTTCTAGTGTAAAGTCCATATTTTCCAACCATTTTGCCTTCTAGGTTGCCAATGTTTGTATTTTAGTCACCCTTGACTATTAGGATATCCTGTTTGCATGATCTGTCAATTTCATCTTGTACTTGTTCATAGAACTCATCAATTTTATTCTCTTCTGCAGTTGTTGTTTGGACATATACTTGAATTAGAGTTGTGTAGATGAATTCCTCATAGATGAATATAAATTAAGCATTCACTGACTACATTGTATTTAATTACAGTTCTTACAACACCATTTCTTCTTTGTCTTTCATTTCCAGCATAGTAAACCATATGATCAGCAGATGCAAAGTGTCCGATGCCAGTCCATTTCAGTTCACTGGCACCCAACAGATTGAGTTGTACACATTCCATTTCAGTCTTGACCATCTCCAACTTCCCTTGGTTCATGCTTCATATGTTCCATGTCCCAATATGTAAGACATCATTGCAGCTTCTGACTCTATTACTACTCCTATTATTTAGCACTTATAGAGCGCCATGCATGCAGCGCTTTACAGCTAACCTACAAGAGGCAACCTACATACAAATGTCAGTCCCTGCCCTTCAGAGTCATGCTCATCGGAGCTTACAATCTAGTCAGAATAATACAGAGCATAGGTCAGTACAGTGCAAGGCATAAGATGAGGATATAAGTCAGGATCTGAAAGCAATGGTGAAGAGGTGGGTCTTCAATCTGGATTTGAAGAGGGCCAGGGAGGGTGCCTGGCATACAGACACAGGTAGCCTGTTCCAGGCGTATGGTGCAGCGAGGTGGAAGGAGCGAAATCGTGAGTTGGCGATGCGGGTGAAGGGCATAGATAGAAGTAATTTGCTAGCAGAGCGCAGGTTCCGAGAGGGGATGTAGGGAGAGACAAGAGATGAGAGGTATTGAGGGGCTGTAGAGTGAATGCATTTATAACTCAGCAGGAGAAGCTTGAACTGGATGTGGAATTGGACAGGGAGCCAGTGAAGCGACTTGAGAAGTGGAGTAATGTAGATATGGCGAGATTGGCGGAAGATTAGTTGAGCTGCGTGATTTTGTATAGATTGAAGGGGAAGGAGGTGGCTCACGGGGAGACCCGCAAGGAGTGGGTTACAGTAGTTGAGGCGAGAGGAGATTAAGGAGTGGATGAGGGTTTTGGTAGTGTGTTCAGAGAGGAAGGGGCGGATTTTGCTAATGTTGTAGAGAAAGAAGCGGCAGGTCTAAGCTATAAGCTGGATATGTGCGGAGAAGGAGAGAGAGGTATCAAAGATAACCCCTAGATGGTGGGCCGAGGGAACAGGAAGGATAGTGGAACCATCCACATAGACTGAGAAAGGGAGAAGAGGAGGGGAGGAATTTGGGGGAAAGACAAGGAGTTCAGTCTTTGCCATATTCAGTTTCAGTCGGCGATGAGACATCCAGGCGGCTATGTCGGAAAGGCAGGCAGAGATCTTGGACTGGGTTGCCAGAGAAATATCAGGTGTAGAGAGGTATATCTGGGAGTCATCGGCATAGAGATGGTACTGGAAGCCATGGGAGGAGATAAGCACGCCAAGGCCCTGGGTATAGAGAGAGAAGAGGAGGGGGCCCAAGACAGATCCCTGAGGTACACCTACATGTAGCGGGGTAGGGGTGGAGGAGGAGCCACCAGAGAATACACTGAATGAGCGATGGGAGAGGTAGGAGGAGAACCAGGATACATCTACATCAGCAGTCAGATGTCCCAAGGGCTTTGTTCCAATCACATCATAAATGCTGGTTTTACTCTGAAAAGTCTTCAGCTCTTCCCCCATAGCCAGTTGAATGCCTTCCAACCTGGGGGTCTCCTCTTCCAGCACTATAGAGCAATTTGTTTTGTTGTGACTATCCATTGGGTTTTCATGGCAAGTTACGGAAATAGATTGCCAGGCCTTTCTTCCACACAGTTTAAGTTTAGTGTTGTTGCCATTGTCACAGAAATGTGATCCTCTTACGCCAACACTGTCACATTCTGCTGCTACCAAGATGGGTGATTTGTCTTGGTCTGGCACCTAAGCTGAGACCTGTCCATATAGCTTAGCCTTCGGCATCACTGATGCACACAAGCCCTCACAGCATGACAAGCTGCAAACCAAGTACTAAACAGGTAGAAAATGTGACTGCAAAAGCCAAAATGATGCTTGGGTGTAAAGGGAGAGGAATGGCCAGCAGAAAAAAAGAAGGTGATAATACCTCTGTATAAGTATGGTGCTATCTCATTTGGAGTATTGTGTGCAATTCTGGAGGCCGCAGCTTCAAAAGGATATAAGCAGGTTGGAGTCGATAAAGAGTGGCTACTAAAATGATTAATGGTCTTCATTATGAAGCATATGAGGCCATACTTAAAGATTTTAATATGTTATACTTTAGAGGAAAGGTTGGATAGGGAAGATATGAAAGAGATTTAAATACCTTCCAAAAGGATGGCGGGTCATTCCTCAGAGCAATGCAGGCCATGAAACACGTGCAAATAATCCACGAGTCAACACATAGACAGGGCTCTACACCAGATCTCATCTTTACACCATCAACAGTCATAAAATAACAACATACAACTCCAGCAATATTTCCATCCCCTGGTCTGACCACTATATATTAATATTCGACATAACAGTTCCTGCTCCGACTTTGCAAACCCTGGAACAACAATTTGTAAGACAATTCAAGACCATTAACAATAATCAATTCCTGAAGGAAATTCTACACAAACTGGATAATACCACCCCTGACATCAAAAATATTATAGAAAACTGGAATCATACTATTTCGAAAGCCGCACTTGAACCCCACCAAAGAACAACCAAAATGCTAAAAAGACTATCAATACCCTGGTATTCAAAGGAAATCAGAGAATCTAAAAGGAACCTTAGGAAAATAGAACGGAGATGGAGACAAACAAAGGATCAAAACACTCTACAAGAATACAGAACTGTGCAGATTGGATACAATAACAATCAATAAAAGCAAACAGGAATACAACACATCTGGTGATGAAGGCAATGAACAAACCACAAGAATTATTCAGAATAGTACTCAAGTTAACACGAGAACCTCAACAAGAAACTTCAACTGACATAAATCCACAATAAATAGCAGATCACCTCATGATGAAACAGAACAGTTCCCAGCCACAACTGACATCATTTTTATCTGAGCCTGAAAATCAACCTAATCACAACAGGATATGGGGAGCTTTCAGTATCCCAACTATTAAACAAGTAGCACATATAATTTCATCCCTCAACAATCTCGCCAACAATCCCTGTCCAATCACATGGATAAAGTCAGCTAAGGAAGAGCTCATCCCTTTCAAACACAAAATGGAGTGCAGGAGTAGTCTAATGGTTAGAGCTCTGGCTTGGGAACCGAGAGATCAGGGTTCGATTCCCACTAGCACTCCTTGTAGCCTTGGGCAAGTCACTTAACTCTCCATTGCTCAGAAAAATTCAAGTTATCAATGTCCCTGTTTAATGTACAAGTTTAAATTACAATGTAAACCACTTTGATTGAAATGATAAAGGGTATAAAAAAATCTGTTAAATAATAAATAAATAAAATACACACATCCTTCACACAGGCACAAATGCCTGCAACCCTCAATCAAGCCCATATTTTAAAAAAAAGAAGAAAAACAGCTGACAAGACCAGACCCCTCATCATACCATCCAGTATCAAGCTTGCCATTCATGGTGAAAATCCTGGAAAAGACATAACCGAGGCAGGCGGACCCGGCGCTGCAGGCCCCTGCCTTACACCCCCCGCTCCACAACCCGTCTCACCCCCCCGCCAACCCCCATTCCCCACTCTCCCACAAAATACAACACACAATGTCTTATGGAACGAAACTGGTCGCAGCTTTTATTAGCCAACAATTTAACAATCCAACAATAAATTTCCAAAGCCATTCAATTAGCGGCACCCGGCTGCACCAGCCATACCACAGCAAAGTGCCTGCCACCGCTAAAGCCGTAACTCGCCACCCGGCAAGTTACATACCCCTCTCCCCGACTTCGCCATACTAAGCAAAAGTCATCCGAGGGTCTGACCGGGTCAGGGGCACCCCGCCCCCGCCCACTTGTAGCCTACTGCTCCGGACCCCGGAAACCTCCGGGATCCCGCCCCCCCCCCAAGCTGCAACACCCCAAAAAACCCCCACCCCCCAGCGCCTAACGTCAGGGAGGGAGGGAGGGACGCCGTCACCGAAGCAGCCTCCGCGCGACTGACCACGCGGAGGCTGCTCGGTCCCGATCCCCCCTCGCGCCCAAACCCCCAAGGCGCTAATTGGCTCCCGCGGGTCCCTGACCCACAGGAGCCAATCAGTTTAAAGGACGCGCGCTCGTGCCCGACTGGGCCGAGCGCACACGTCCTAACCAGGCCGCGCACAGGGTCCCCGCGCCGGGCCGCGCGCCCGGTTAGTAGCGGCCGCCGGGACCCTGCCCGCGGCCTTGGAATAACCGAGGCAGGCGGACCCAGCGCTGCAGGCCCCTGCCTTACACCCCCCGCTCCACAACCCGTCTCACCCCCCCCCAACCCCCATTCCCCACTCTCCCACAAAATACAACACACAATATCTTATGGAACGAAACTGGTCGCAGCTTTTATTAGCCAACAATTTAACAATCCAACAATAAATTTCCAAAGCCATTCAATTAGCGGCACCCGGCTGCACCAGCCATACCACAGCAAAGTGCCTGCCACCGCTAAAGCCGTAACTCGCCACCCGGCAAGTTACATACCCCTCTCCCTGACTTCGCCATACTAAGCAAAAGTCGTCCGAGGGTCTGACCGGGTCAGGGGCACCCCGCCCCCACCCACTTGTAGCCTACTGCTCCGGACCCCGGAAACCTCCGGGATCCCGCCACCGGCACATAACCCTGTTCATGTGCCGCCCCCCCCCCCATGGCCCCAAGCTGCGACCAGCGAACATCATGGCCAGACATGTATTCCAAAGCCTCCTGCCAATCATTAAGAAGGAGGTCCATACCCACAGGCGACAAGTGAACCCCATCAGCCCGATAGAGCCCCGAACACCCCACGTCCACCCAGTCATGCAGGATCTGGTACCCGCCCCGCTCACATACCCAACGACCAATCTGACGATTGACCTTGGTCAATCCCCGAGACCAACGCCGCTGCTCCCAGCAGGCCGGCCTTGGAATAATGTCTGACCATATCACAATAATCCCAGGAAACATTCGCAACACAAGTCCCAGATCATCCTGAACCGCCCGAATCAGCTGCAGGCAGGACCAGGACGACAGGTCATTTCCACCCAGATGCACCAACAGGGCGGCCGGCCACTGCGACGTCCTCACGTGGCGTCGCAGCAAAGGCAGCAGATGTGACCACCGCATGCCCCGCTCACCCAGCCATTGGACAGCCACCGACGACGGGTTCAATCCCAAATTGGCGCCGATAGGGCGTTCCACAGCACGCCTATGCGCCCAATGGACGAACGAATGGCCAGCAACCCAACACACACCAGGACCGACACCCCCATCTGAAAAAGAAATAAACAGTTAAAGCCCCCACCCCGCAACACCCCTGCCCTACAAACGTACATACCCTTTAAACGCAGAAGAACGCCACCTCCCAATGGCCTGAATGACCGGAGCAGGCAACCCCGCCGCCGCCGCGCTAGTGGCCGCCCCTATCCGAAAGGAGTGGGGAGCAAACCGGAGTGGATCTTCCCCCACCGCGGACAACGCCAGCCTCAGCACAGCAGACACCTGGAAACGGGTTACAACCCGCGCATCCGCGTGCACAAAAAACCCGCTCGAACCCACCGGGCGCACCGCAACATAATGTAGAAGCGCCCTCACCGGGCACGTCCGGGGGTCCGCGCCCAGACCCAGGCACACCCATAAACCCTTCCCTCTCGGATCCGTTTTGGACGTAGCCAACAAAATCCACGCGCCCCCCTCCTCCACCCGGACATGACGAGCCAACAGCCCCCCAACGCCCCTGCCCCGCCCAGAGCTTGCAACAAGCTCACCAATCCGAAACGCCCCGAAAAAGGCCAGGGAAAAAACCGCCCGGAACAAAACGGCCTCATAGGCAGACGAAGCCACCCGCTCCAAGGCCCCGCACACCCGCACAAGAAGCTCGTGCGTAATCGGCAACCGCGCATCGCGCGAAGTCGGATGCGACCGCTCCCAACCCTGCATCAGCCTCCGCGTCAACACCCCCCCGGCCGGGAGACCCCAACCAACCGCACTCGCAAAGAAGTGAAACCCTGACAAATGAGCGCGCACCGCCGACCTCGAAAACCCCGCTCTCTTGGCCGCCACAATATATTGGCCAAGCAAACCTTCCGGGACCCCCCCAGCCCGCCACCCGCACAAGCCCAAAAAAGCGACCACCCGGTCGCACCCCTTCCGGTACGCAGACCAGGTCCCTGAAGACACCGAACTCCTCAGCAGGTCCAACATCTCCCGAGGCCAATGCTCCACAATTTCTCTGGGACCACAGCTCCCGCCTCGTCCGCTTCGGGGGCCAATGCCCGGAACCGCTCCCACTGAAAACAAGAAAGAGCATCAGCAATCTCGTTAGTGGACCCTGGAATGTGCCGCGCGCGCACAACCACATTCAGCCGAAGGCACGCTAGCACCACCTCCCGCATTAAACTAGCCACCCGCACGCACCTCGGGGTGTATCGGTTAATCACACTGACTACCGCGGCGTTATCACACCACCAAAGCACCCGCCTGTTCCGAAGTCGCTCAGGCCAGAGCTCCAAGACTACCAAAATCGGAAAGAGCTCCAAGAATGTGACGTTCCTGGTCAGGCCCTCCGCACACCAAGCTGCCGGCCACCGATCCGCGCACCAGGCCCCCCCAAAATACACTCCCAAGCCGACCCCCCCAGCCGCATCCGTGTACAATTGTAAATCATCACTGGATACTTCTGGCTCCAGCAACACGGAAGTTCCATTGAAATCCACAAGAAAACGATCCCACACCCGCAAGTCCGCACGCATTGCCGCCGTCACCCGAATTCGATGATGAGGTTTCCTCACCCCAGCTGTCGCACAAGCCAATCTCCTAGAAAACACCCTCCCCATCGGAACCGTCCAACGAGCGAAATTTAAGGACCCTAACAGAGACTGCAACTCCCGCAAGGAAACCTTACGCGCCGACAACACATGGGCCACGGAAATCCGCAAACGAGCCACTTTATCCAGAGGCAACCGCGCCACCATGTCCACCGAATCCAACTCCACACCCAAAAAGGTTAGCCGCGTCGTCGGGCCCTCCGTCTTCCCCTCCGCCAAAGGGACCCCGAACTCCTGCGCTAACCGCCCAAAGCCGGATAATAGCCTTCGACAGTCCCCAGAGCCCGCTGCTCCCACAAACAAAAAATCGTCCAGGTAATGCACCACAGACGACACACCCGACACCCGAACTAACACCCACTCCAAAAAAGTGCTAAACATCTCGAAGTAAGCGCAAGAGATAGAGCATCCCATTGGCATACACTTATCAAAGAAATACTCGCCCTGAAAACAGAACCCCAACAAGGGAAAGGAAGCCGGATGGACAGGTAACAAACGAAACGCTGATTCGATGTCGACCTTCGCCAATAACGCCGACCGGCCGGCCCCGCGCACCAGCGAAGCCACCTTGTCAAAGGAAGCATAACGAACCGAACACAACTGACGCGGGATCGAATCATTCACCGAAGCCCCGACGGGACAAGACAAATTGTGAATCAAGCGGAATTTCCCCGGCTCCTTCTTGGGCACAACACCCAAAGGCGAAATCACCAAGTCAGGAAAAGGCGGCTCCACAAAGGGGCCCGCCACCCTACCCAACTGCAATTCACTCAACAATTTGTCCTGCACCACCGACGCCCAACGATGCACCGAGGGAGAGTTCCTTGCCGACGGCGCCGACACCACCCCCCTCACCGGGATGACAAACCCATTCCGAAACCCCGCCCCCAAAGTCGCCGCCTCACGCCATCGGGGATAAAGGCTTAGCCACCCCACCAACGCCTCCACCCGCACCGGGGAGGGGGCGCGACTGCGCCACTCACTGCCCTTTCGGCGCAGGGGCGGCCATGCCAGAGGCGCCCTTCTTGACACATTTGAGCGCGGAATGGGGACCCCCGCACAAGGAACAGACGTGCTGAAACTTGCAGTCGGGAAAGGGACAGGTGGAACGGTTGAAACGCCAGCAGACGTCACCGCTCCCGGCCGGGACTGGCTTTGCAGGCACCCCGGCCGCCCCTCCTCGAAAGGGCCGAGCCGTCCCCCCCACCGCCCCGACGCCACTCTTGGTCCCACCACCCGCGCTTGCACTGGACCGCGCCGACATCTGGGTCAACCACAGGTTAATATCCTGGGTGCCCCACGAAAGCGCACGGCTTTCCTCCATCCGATCCCTAAACTTCTCATCGTAGTTAAGCCAAGACCACCCCTCGTGCGTCTGAGATGCCTCCAGGATGGAATTGGCATATGCCAATAACATCTCATACTGCGACGGATCGTTCTGCCCCCACACGCTGGCCAACCGTAAAAAGGCGCGCGTCCAATTAACCACGTTACGCGCTACCTTCTGGACCCTCCCGGCCTTCTCGTCCTCCTTTCTCTTTTTTCTGCTTTCGCCCGAACGCTTCCGCCCCTCCAGCAAACGGAAAATGTCAATATATCGCCGCTTGCGGATTTTACGCCTATGCTTCCGAGGTACCCCCACCCATAATGCCGGCAACGACACCACCGCAGAGGCTCCCCCCCCAGCCACACGCACTCCCCCCCCACCACCCGAAAGCTGCCTATCCCCCCTCCTGTCCGACCCCCCGGACGAACTACTTGAGCCCGACGAAGACGAGGACGAGCTGCGACGACGCCTACACGACCGCCGGTGCTTTCTGCGCGAAGCCCCCCCTGCCTCCCTGAACGACTCACCCCCGTCACCCATTAACACACCCGACGAAGCAAGCTGCTCACCAGCCACCGCAAGGTCCTCGCCATCTGCGACATCCAAATCCCTGGGACCCCGCTGGGCCGCCTCAGCTGTCGGTCCCCGCTGCGACTCCGCTCCAACCGGGGAACTCACCCGGCTCTCGCCGCGAGCCGTGCCCACCGGCCAAGACTGCGCCATCAACGAGCCCTGTGGAGACAAAAAAGGAAAAACAGGGAGGGAGACCGACACTGGCCATGCCGGCGGCCAAGAACCCCCCCAACCTGCCCGGGAGGTACCCTGCCCCCCAGACATCCACTGCTCCCAGGGGGAAGCCCCCCCGGCGAGCCAAAGCCCCCATGGCCTGAGAACCACCCCGCAGGCCCACCGCAGCTCGCAACCCAGGGCGCCCCATCGGGCCGCAACCCCCCCCCATGGCTCGGCGCCACGCAGTCCCCCCCGCACCCCCCACCCCCCCCCCCCCCGACAGCCCACATCCCGGCCCCCCCCACAGCCCCCTCCCCTGCCCCCCTACAGCCCCCACCCCTGCCCCCCCTACAGCCCCCACCCTTGCCCCCTCCACAGCCCCCACCCCTGCCCCCCCACCAGCATCCCCCACCTCTCCAGGCCCCAGCAACCCCTCTCCAGCCCCCTGCAAGCTACCGGAAGGGAGGGAACCCCCCCTACCTTTACGGCCACGCACCCCAGCACTACGGCCTTTCTCTCCCCTTCCTCCTGCTGCAGCACCCCTCGACCCCCCCACACCAACTTGCCTGGGCCTCACCGCGCCCCCCGCGATCCAGACCCCCGCCCCGCAGCCTTTTTAGGGGCCAAGCCCCCTGCTTTCGCCCTGCCAAGCATCCGAAGTGAATAATTTAATTAATTATTCACTTTTACGTGCTTTTTTTTTTTTTTTAATATCGCCGCACTGGCAACCCCCGAAACCACCGACCACCGGCAACTGAACGCCAGCACACTCACCCAGCCGCCACACACCGCTCAGCCCGGGCCCCTCCAACCACGAAGAGAGGAAGACGCCGTCACCGAAGCAGCCTCCGCGCGACTGACCACGCGGAGGCTGCTCGGTCCCGATCCCCCCTCGCGCCCAAACCCCCAAGGCGCTAATTGGCTCCCGCGGGTCCCTGACCCACAGGAGCCAATCAGTTTAAAGGACGCGCGCTCGCGCCCGACTGGGCCGAGCGCACACGTCCTAACCAGGCCGCGCACAGGGTCCCCGCGCCGGGCCGCGCGCCCGGTTAGTAGCGGCCGCCGGGACCCTGCCCGCGGCCTTGGAAGTACAGCTATAGCTACAGGACCATATTATCATATATGCTCCATTGAATCCACACCAACATGGATTCAAGCCAAACTACAGGGTGGAAACATTACTAACAGTACTCATTGACCAAATTGTTAGGGAGATAGACAATAAAAAAAAGGGCATGATTCTAATATTCCTAGACATAACAGTGGTGGTCAACTCTGTGTCGCATACCATCTTGCTAAGACAACTTAAAGAGATTGGTCTATACAATAACATGTTAAAATGGTTCAAATTACAAGTCAAATGTGGGAAGGACTTCTCCTCTCCCTTCACACTAAGACAAGGTGTCCCACAAGGATCATCAATATCAGCCCTTCTATTCAACCTATATATTCAACCCATTTGTGAGGTCATACAAAAACATAATATCTACTATAAAATCTATGCTGACGATATCATGCTGTACAGGTCCTTTGATACCGAAATCCCAGACTACACAGCAATAACCGAATGCCTCAGCGAAGGACACAGTATGGCTCAATCATAATCTCAACATAAATTACAACAAAACAGAAGCACTCACAATAACAAGGAACAAGAATTTCACTCCTCCTCTTACTATAGCCCTAAATGACAGGCAATAAGCTGTTAAATATGAAGTGAGATACCTAGGGGTCATCCTTGATCGGAGCCTAAATCTTCAAGCTCATATCAACAAAACAGCACAGATTGCATACTACAAACTAAATCCATAAGGAAACTAAAGCCCCTCCTAGATCATAACTTCAGAACAGTCCTACAAGCAATAGCCATGCCTCTACTAGACTTTTGCAACACATTGTACCAAGGCCTACCAGCTACTACCATCCACTCGCTGCAGATGGTACAAAACACTGCAGCCCACATCCTCCCAGGAACAAACAAGAAAGCATAACTCCAATACTGGCTCAGCTACACTGGTTCCCGATAAAGAGGCATGCAAGATTTAAGGCAACAATGAATATATACAAAATACTACAGAATGAATCAGCTGAGTCACTTCAGGGACTAACAACAAGACAATCCGAAAGCCATACAATGAGAACAAACAACAAAAACATACTAGCTACTTTAATCGAATTCCCCAAGACAAGGAAAACCACATCTGACAGAGCTTTATCACTATATGCAGCAAGTTTATGGAGCAACCTCACTGAAGATGTCAGAACCACAAAGGACACCAAAGACGTCAGGAAAAAGTTAAAAACATTCCTAATTATTAAACACTTTGGTAATATCACACAGAATAGGGCAAGCATTCCCGCAACAGACAAGGATTAATTGAGCAGCACCACACAAACATCAAGGTTCAGCCCAAAGTAAATAAGTTACACTGATAAGAAATCATTGACTGTTAAATACTTAATTTATTTATGTCTTCCCCTATGTACATCCCTTCCCCAGAATTTTTATTGTACCCAAGTTATAAAGTTGAGGTTAATTCGTATTGTTACAATATAAACAACTGAGTTCTATGTAAACCCCCTTGATTTAAGGAAAAGGTGGTATATAAATACTGTTAAATAAATAAAATAAATGCAGAGGAGGGTCTATTTCAATTGAAGGCAAGCTCTGTTATGAGGAAGCATAGCATGAAGGTGAAGGGATAGACTTAGGAGTATTATGTTGAAATATTTCTTTACAGAAAGAGTAGTAGATACATGGAGTAGTCTCCCAGTGCAGGTGGCGGAGATGAGGACAGAATCTGAATTCAAAAAACATGGAATAAACACAGGATTTCTAAAGGTAAAACGGGGGACTACTTTATAATTCATATGGAAGGGCAGACTAGATAGTCCATGTGGTCTTTTTCTGCTGTCATGTTTCTATGTTTCATCCTTTGGCAAAATTACTCACAAAGAAATTGAACAGTAACACTCCTAGGACCGATCTGTGAGATACCCCACTACTCACTTCCCTTTCTTCTGAATTCCATTTACCACCCCACTCTGTCATCTTCCAGTCAACCAATTTATGGTCCAATTCACCACCCAGGAACCCATCCTCAGGCTACTCAGTTTATTCACAAGAATGCTGTAAGGCATAGTATCACATCTTTGTCGTTCAGTCAAAGAAATCAGATTTGCTTGGCACAATTTTCCTTTGATCAAACCATGTTGCCTCAGATTTTGCAACCCATTGGATTCTACAAAGTTCACTATTCTTTCTTTCAGCATTACTTTTTCCACCATCGAGCTAAAACTTGTCAGCTTGTAGTTTGCCAACTCGTCTCTGTTTTTATTTTTCTGAAGAGGGATCACATCAGCCTCCTCCAATCTCATGGAACTTACTCTGTTTCAAAAGATCTATTAAACACGTCCTTTGAAGGTGCCACCAGAACCGTTCTGAGCTCTCTGTGTTCCAGGATGTAGCTCATCTGGTCTCATGACCTTGTCTACTTTCAGTTTTGCAAGCTTATAAACACCATCTTCCATGAAGAGTGTGGCATCTACTCCTTCCCATCAGTGTGGCATCTACTCCTTCCCATCAGTGTTTTTGTCAATCATGTATGCTCCTTCTCCAAGATTTTCTTTTGAAAACACAGAAGCATTAACTTAAAACTGCTGCTTTTCCCTTGTCACTTTCCACAGATCAGTCCTCAGCATCATTGATTCTTGCACGTCCACCTCTGGCCTTCCTCCTCTCCCCAACCTATCTGAAAGAAGTTGCCTCACTTCATATTTGTAGGCATTTTTATTTCTACATGTGCTTTTGCCATCCTGAGTTCTCTTGTTCCCTTCATGAAAGTGACAAGCAGTACTCTTGTATTGGAGAGTATTTTTTAAATTAAGCTGCTGAAAGATCTTGTGGAGGCACTTAGCAGAGGAAATGTCCATCAATCATTAGTATCCATGTAGACTTGAGACAGCTGGCAATTATCTCTGGACATGAGCACGAAGGAATGGATCCATTCTTTGGGATCCTGCAAGTACATTGTGACTTGCCTTGGTCATTGTCAAACATGATACTGGATGGAAAGAACTTTAGGTCTGACCCAATATGACATATCCTATGTTCTTATGAATGAGAGCAGACAACCCAAAAATGTAAGAAAAAGATTTGAGGGGCAGAAATGAAAAGGATCCAGCATGTAACCCAGGAATGAAAGTAGGAATCCCAGAAACAAGAACAGGCAATGAGAGGGTGAATGTGTAGGTATATGTGGGATGTGAAAGTGTGTGAGTAGAACAGATAGTTTTAGGAGTGTGTGTGTCTTGTGTATATGTATGGGATGTGTGGTTAGGTATGGGGATAGATATGTGGAATTTATGGTAGGTGTATTTATGCATGAGATATGAATTAATGACTTGATTTCTCTGGTTTTCAAACTCATCTAAGATTTATTTATTTAACTGCATTTATTAAGATATTCACATTTTCTTTCTGCTACCAAATTTTAGCAAATTTCCTTCTCTTTTTGGGGAGAAATATTTTGCCTATAGACAGAGGAACAGGTAAAGATTGTGAAAACTTGCAAGAGGACATTGATAAATTGGAAGACTGGATGCTCAAATGGCAGATGAAATTTAACGTGGACAAGTGCTATTGTTATGCACCTAGGAAGGAAAAACCCAAACTATGGTTACACGATGCAAGGTTCCACATTAGGAACCACCACCACGCAGGAAAAAGATTTAGGCATCATCATGGATAACATGCTAAGACACTCTGCCCAGTGTGCAGTGACAGCCAAGAAAGTAAATAGAATGCTAGGAATCATAAGGAAATGAATGGAGAATAAAACAAAGGATATTATAATGCCTCTGTATCGTTCCATGTGTGCAATTCTGGTCACCGTATCTTAAAAAGGATATAGCATTATTAGAACAAGTACAGAGAAGAGCCACCAAAATGGTAAAGGGGATGGAAGGATACCCCTGTGAGGAAAGGCATAAGAGGTTAGGGCTCTTCAACTTGGAAAAGAGACTTCTCTGCAGCATTGAGTATCCAGGTTAGAGGTTAGCAGGGAGGGCTATGTGCCAACACAGTGTATAGCCCTTTGAAGATATGCCTAGCTCAGTATCAGACCCATTGTGTCCAAATGTGTATGAGTGAACTTTGTTAGTAGGCTTGTCTATAGTTGTATTTAGTAAATCAAAGTATAGTGTGTTCAAATGTGCGTGAATGAGTTTTGCTAGTAGGCTTGTTTGTGGACAGTTGTATTAGATGGCATAAGGTCATGTAATGGAAGAATTTAAAGAAATATTGATATACAGGGAAGATGTATTATAACTATTGATAAATTGAAGAGTAGCAAATCACCTGGATCAGATGGTATACATCCAAGAGTGTTGAAAGAACTGAAACATGAGATTACTAATAGTTGGTCTTCAATCAGTGAACTATCATTGAGAGTAGTACCTGAAAACTGGAGAGTGGCCAATGTAACACCAATTTTTAAAAAGGGTTCCAGGGGTGATCCTGGAAACTACAGAATGGTAAGCCTGATGTCAGTACTGGGCAAAATGGTGGAAACCATCATAAAGAATAAAATCACTGATCATGTAGATAGCCAACATGGATTTAGCCAAGGAAAATCTTGTTTTACTAATCTATTATATTTTTTTTAAGGTATGAATAAACAGGTAGACAAAGGTAAGCTGGTTGATACAGTGTATCTGGATTTTCAGAAAGCCTTTGACAAGGTACCTCATAAAAGACTCTTGGCAAAATTAAAAAGTTGTGGGATTGGAGGCAGTGTAGTATTGTGGTTCAGGAACTAGTTAAAAGATAGAAAGCAGAGGGTAGGGCTAAATGGCCAATTTTCTTAATGGAGAAAGGTAAATAGTGGAGTACGCTACGGATCTGTGCTGGGCCCACTGTTTTTTAACATATTTATAAATGATCTGGAAATGGGAATAACGAGTGAGATGATCAAATTGGCAGATGACACAAAATTATTCAAAGTTCTTAAAACACATAAGGATTGTTAACAATTGCAAGAGGACCTTGATAAATTGGAAGACTGGGCGTCCAGATGGCAGATGACATTTAATGTGGACAAGTGCAAAGTTATGCACCTAGGAAAGAAAAACCCAAACTATGGTTACATGATGCATGGCTCCACATTGGGAACTACCACCCAGGAAAAAGATTTAGGCGTCATCATGGATAACATGTTAAAACTTTCCGCCCAGTGTGCAGCGGCGACCAAGAGAGCAAATAGAATGCTAGGTATCATAAGGAAAGGAATGGAAAATAAAACAAAGGATATTATAATGCCTCTGTATCGTTCCATGGTGTGACCGCACCTTGAATATTGTGTGCAATTCTGGTTGTCGTATCTTAAAGAATATAGCAGAATTAAAAAAGGTACAGAGAGGAGCCACCAAAATGGTAAAGGGGATGGAAGGATACCCCTATGAGGAGAAGCTTAAAAGGTTAGGGCTCTTCAACTTGGAAAAGAGACAGTTGAGGGAGGATATGATAGAGCTCTATAAATTAATAAATGAAGTGTAACAGGTAAATGTAGATTAGTTGTTTATGCCACCAAAAAGTAGAAAGACTGGAGGACATGCAATGAAACTATTAAGAGAGAATATTTTTTTTACTCAACACGTAATCAAACTCTGGAATTCATTACCAGAGGATGTAGTAAAAGCTGTTATTGTAGCTGGTTTTAAAAAAGTTCCTGCAGAAATCCACTGCTTACCCCATGGCAAACATTGTGGAACCTGTGTGGGAGCCTGCCAGGTACTTGTGACCTAGATTGGCCACTGTTGGAAACAGGATACTGGGTTTGATGGACCTTTGTCTGACCCAGTATGGCTTTTCTTATGTTCTTAGGAATCAGAGAGATGGATCATGGCAAGTTATTTAACCCTCCATTGCCTCAGGTACAAACTACACTATGCAGTTAACTCATGATTTAGTGTGCAGTAGTTGTGTGCTCGGGCCTGCAATAACAGTTACTGCGGTAGCATGACAGCTACTGCACAATGATTTTTGTGATGCCAGTTGCATATTGGGGTGATGAATGGGTGGGTTAGTGATGGAGCGTTGGTATGAGCGCATTGCAGTTACTGCAGGAATATGTATCGCATGCTCTCAGTGTTGTAATAAGTGACATGTTAATTGCGAAGACTGCTGCCGCACATTAGGGCTCTGGTCAGTGTGGTAACTGCTGGGAACACATTGGACATGCTGACAGTTAGCGTGCACGTGCAGAGGTTGCTCTTACTAAATGTGCAATAAGTGAAAACCCCTAATGCATTTTAGTAAAACCCTCCAAGGGATAGGAAAATACTTCCTGTACCTGAATGTAACGCCTTCAATTAAATCCTAAGAAATCCATAAATGGATTTATCTCCCAGAAAATGTACTTTATGGTGAACTGTCACTATTAGAACTGTTTATTTTCAATAAATGTATTACTTGTTGGAATACTACACGCCTTTGTCTCATGAAAAATGTAAAATTGCCAAGCTCTAGGACACATTTTTCTGCCAGGGCTGCCATAGGACTACTACTTTCTTCGCCGATATCCTTCCTGTTTTTAGAGTTTTGACCTGAGAATTTTGCCTGCTTTTACATCTTGTCAGTGATATAAAGAAGATGAATCAATTCATCTTAGCTCCTAAATTACCACCTGTTTTGATTTTGGAAATTCTGGCAAATGATTGATCTTAGAGTTGCTGCTTCTCTGACTATATCCGATGACATGGACTCTTGTTTTAGGATTCTCAGGCCTCATAAATGAGTTAGTCTAGAAAGTGCCACCGCTGTTTGTCATTTGTGTTCCCCACTAACGCAGAGTTGCTGCCAAGTTCCTGAATTCTAGGAGAAAGACTTTTTGAATTCATACTCCAAAGCAGTGTGGTATTTTTAGCTCCTGATTCCACCCATTTAATCAGCAGTGCGGTACCCATAATGCATGCTAGTGGAACTGCTAGAAATCCAGGAGCGGTTCCAGATCTCCCTCCTGGATCCAGGAGCTCTGTTAACATAGTTATCTTTCTGCAAATAAAGACTTTGGCAACCTCAACCATTTTATTGACTTGGTCAAACATAAGTTCTATAGTTTTTTATTTCTGGTTAAGATAAGCCATTTTGGGCTAGCCCAGTTATTCAGATGCAGGTGCCATGCAGGAGGTTGCCATTTGATTCCAGATAAGTCAGAGTTGGGAATGTTGTAAAGAAGAAAACCACTTGGTTAAGAAAAAGGAGCAATTTTAATAATCTAACTTGGTGTTCATATTATTGCATAAATCGATTTGTAATCCCTATAGTTTCTGCACCAAAGTCAGGGTTCCTTTCCCAAAGGGTGACTAAGCACACATTTCAGGACTTGCAGCTCACTCCATTCCAGCACACACATTCCAGCACACACATTCCAGCTCACTCCATTCCAGCACACACATTCCAGCTCACTCCTTTCCAGCACACACATTCCAGCTCACTCCTTTCCAGCACACACATTCCAGCTCACTCCGTTCCAGCACACACATTCCAGCTCACTCGGTTCCAGCACACACATTCCAGCTCACTCCTTTCCAGCACACACATTCCAGCTCACTCCTTTCCAGCACACACATTCCAGCTCACTCCATTCCAGCTCACACATTCCAGCTCACTCCGTTCCAGCACACACATTCCAGCTCACTCGGTTCCAGCACACACATTCCAGCTCACTCAGTTCCAGCACACACATTCCAGCTCACTCCATTCCAGCTCACTCCATTCCAGCACACACAGCCACTAGTATCAGGGGCCCAATATTCAACACCGGTGACTAGTGCAGCTGTCGGTGCAGAACATTAAAGCCAGATTTTCAATGCCAGGGTCATATCTAGCCCTAGCATTGAATTTCTGGTTTGCCGCTTAGGCCGATCACGAACCAGGTAAGGGTGATATTGAGCCACTTTCCAGTTAGCAATAACATGATGAAAGTTAGGCCAGGGTTTCCTGCGTCTGGCCTTCACCTTGCTTACCTAACTGGGCAGCAGCTCAATATCGTCGCTGCCCAGTTAGAAACATAGGCCATGTGATCTTTTTCTGTTGTCATGTTTCTATCTAGTCTGTCCTTACAGTCCCCTTTTTTCCTTTAGAGATCCTCTGTGTTTGTCCCATGTTTTTTTGAATTCAGTTACTGTCCTCATCTCTACCACCTCCACTGGGAGACTATTCCACGGATCCACTACTCTTTCCGTAAAGAAATATTTCCAATATCACTCCTGAATCTATCTCCATTCACCCTCATCCCATGTCCCCTCGTAGCAGAGCTTGCTTTCCATTGAAAGAGACTTTCCTGTGCTATCTCCACCCCACAGCGCCCCCAGCATGCCTCAATGCTAAGTGATTAGCATCGGAGCATATAGAGCTGGCAGCCGCAGATATACCATCTTAGTGCTGCTGAATATCACCTTCACAGCAATTAATGCAGTTAGCAGCTCTGCTAACCAAATTAATTGCTTTGAATATTGGGCCCAGGGCTCTTGCTAGCTCCTTTCACTTTCCACTCCAACAAAAGGCACAATCCAGTCCAGACATTAGTTCTGAACCACAAAACGTTTACTCAAAGTACTGGAACAGAATAGAGAGCAGGGTTCCCAGTTACCGTTGCAGGAGGCTTTGAGGTGGGTATGGTGGCTGGTAGGTTGGTGAGTGGTTGAAATTGTGGAATATTCATAAGAATGTGGGGAAAGATGGTGTGTGAAAAGACAGGGGGGGGGGGCAGTGTCCTTAAGGCTAGTTACTGTAGAAAGGTTTAAGAACTGCCATACTGGGTCAGACTCTATTAAGCCCAGTATCTTCGTCCAACAGAGGCCAATACAGATCACAAGTACCTGACAAATCTGAAAGTAGCCAGTTTCATGCTACTTATCCCCAGGGATAAGCAGCGGTTTTCTCTTGGACTACCTTAATAACTGTTTATGGACTTTTCCTCAGAATTTGTCCAAACCTTTTTTAAACTCAACTACACTACCTATTTTTACCACATCTGCTGGCAATGAATTCCAAAATAATTATAGGTTGAGAGAAAAAAAATTTCCTGCTGTTTTAAATATACTACCTTGTAGTTTCATGGCATGTCCCCTAGTCCTCAAACCTTTCAAAAGAGTAAACAATCAATTCACGTCTACCGTTCCACTCCACTTAGGATTTTGCAGACCTCTATAATATCTCCTCTCAGACGTCTCTTCTGCAAGCTGAGGAGCTCTAACCTCTTTAGCTTTTCCTCATAGTCATTTCACCCTCTTTATCATGTTGGTTGCCCTTCTCTGTATCTTTTCTAATGTCGCTATATCTTTTTTAAGATGTGGAATCTAGAATTGTGGTCACACCATGGAGTGATAAAGAAGCATTATAATAGTCTTTGGTTTACTCTCTATTCCTTTCCTAATGCGTCCAACATTCTGTTTTCTTCTTTGGTTGCCACTGCACACTGAACAGAAGGCTTCAATGTAGTGTCTACGATAACACCCAGTTCCTTTTCTTGGTGACTAGTCTTAATGTAGAATCCAGCATTCTGTATCTATTGTTTGGGTCACTTTCCTCTTGCCCACATTAAATTCCATCTGTCATTTGCAAATGTTTAAGCTCTGATGGAGTTAGCATATGGTAGTAACACCTATGCATGGATGTTATTATGGTTAGATATTGGGACAGGTTGAAGATCAATTAAAACAATGCACAACATACAGTACATTATTAGAAGTCACCATTACCCCACTAATAACTCAGAAATGGCTTGAGGACTACAACTTCTACATTAACTTTACAGAAACGGATGCCATGTACGTTACCAGAAACAAGAACTTCTCCGCCCCCTACTACAATCAAAATCAATGACATTAACATCTCAGTTAAAAACAAGGTCAAATACTTATGGTAATAATTGATTGCTCCCTTAGCTTTACATCACACATAAAGCAAACAACTAAAAAGATATTTTACAAGCTCAAACTCCTCAAACAACTCCGTCCACTACTCCACCTCCATGATCTTAGATCAATAATCCAAGCAATGATTAACCCACACCTCGACTTTGCTAATACCATCCTACAAGGCATCACTAAACATGATTTAAGACGACTTCAACTAGCTCAAAAAGTGGCAGCAAGAATAACGATGAACATCAGCTCTATGGAACACATCACTCCAACTTCGTATGCGTGCCACTGGTTACCCATACATAGCCGCATAAAATATAAAATCCTTGTAACAACGTTTAAACTATTTAATTGCATTGCCCCCTCACACCTATCTACACTTATCTCCAAGGAAAGCAACAATTGTTCACAGTCTCTCGGAACAAAAACAAACTCACCTTACCAATAGATTTCAGGAAATCCAGTAAGATAACAGATAATAAGGCCTTCTCCCACACTGCCCCTAACCTCTGGAATGCTATCCCTGATCACCTTAGAGAACTAAATGACCTCCAAACATTTAGAAAGAACCTCAAAACTCATCAATTTCTATACATTTTGGCATTCATGACCAACACGGTACACCAGTATCAACATTACCACCTTCCCAAGCAACACTATCTACTTCCCAAACATAATTCCAGGGCACTCTACATTAACACACCTCGACATGTTGTTCTTGTTAGTTCACCATGAGTGTCTACTATCATGTTCATCCATATAGTTTGATGGATTGCTACTTCAATGTACATAGTTACAATCAGGGGCGGCCCAAAGGGGGGTGCGGGTCCATGTGTGGAGATTAATTGCAGGGCCTCATTTGCATAAGGAGCCTCATTTGCATAAATATTTGAATAATGTTAACATGCATTTTTAGTAATCATGCTTCTTAATGAGTGTCTGTATAAAGAAAGACTAACAGATTTCTACGTTACTATATTCCAGTGCCAACCGCCAGGTCCTTTAGGAAGTACTATAAACACTGTCCATTTAGAACTCATAGCAAATCCACCATATCATAACAGCTCTGCCAGGACTCACAAAGCACCAAACCCTCCCTATCAAAAGGCAACACTGCAAATATTAAACCAATACATCTCAGAGAATACCAATGCATCTCCTACTGGGGAAAGAGAACAAGTGACACAGTCAAATAGAAACTACATGAACAGAATACTGCAGCTTGGTTACACATACAGAACATAGACCATCACCAAACAAAGAACAAGGGATCACAATTTAGAAATAGGAAGACAATAATTAAACTGGGAACCCTAAAAGCCAAACTTGGGATGTACAACAACACTGGAGAAATAAAACTATAAATTAATTTCCTCTTGTACTAAACAAAACACAAAAGACGTTAACGATGCACATTTCCCAGAGCTGATATATTCCAGTTAATAAATTCAAAATAAAAAGTATTTTTCTACCTTTTGTTGCTTGTGCATTTTCTTTTTCAGTTGCAATTGCTCCAGTCACTTTCTTCTGGTTTCTGTGTGTCTTCTGCGAGCTATCCATTTGTCCTTTCTTCTCTTTTAGATTTTTTTCCAAATTTTTTCTCTATATCTACTTTTTTTTTTTTCAAAGGTTTATTTATTGAAAAGATCGAACACAATACAAATATAGCATAGCTCTTTCCATTTTCCAATATAATATAACAGAGCAGGCATATCCAGGGCGGGGCTGTGTCTTGTCCACCGCCCTAGGAATTACAACAATACAAACCCAAGAAAGAAAGAAAAAAAAAACCCCATTTAAGAACTGTCAGACCCACCCCTCCCCCCACCCCCTTCCCACCCATACCCCCCACTCCCTCCCCCCTCCCGGGACCTACTGGACCTATTAACCATCCTCTCCACCATTATCAAGAGACCCTCTAAGCATCTTTACACACCCAAAACCTCACTGCGCGTTTTTGGTCTCAATGCTTGAATGTAGGGGGTCCACAATAAGAGGAAGAAGGCCCAACTCCGAGGGTGCCTCTTCGCACTCCTTCGCTCCAGAAGCATAAACTGATGGAACCCATTGCGCCACTCCCAAAAGGAGGGAGCCGAAGGCTCCAGCCATCTCCGCAACACAGGGCCCTTCCCCACCAGACATGCTTTCCGTATCAGCAATTTCTGCCACCTGCCTTTGGGTTGGAGTGCTCCCAATTGATCCAGTGCCACTAGTCGCCCCGTCCAGCAGACCTGTTGCTGTAGTAAGCCGCTCAGGTAATTGGCTATCCTAAGCCAATAGCGGCGGATATGAGGGCATCCCCACCACATATGACCCAAATCTGCTAGTGGACAGGCGCATTTCGGGCATCCACCAGAGGTTGCCAGGTGGCTACGCAGGGCCCGCCTAGGGGAGAAGTGGGCTCGCAATATACATTTAAACTGCATTTCACGCCATCTAGCCCCCTCTGCTAACTGAGTTATCCGAGTTAATGCAGCACGAACAGAGCCCGGTTCCACCTCACAGCCCAATTCCCGCGCCCATGAAGCCTCCTCTGCCGAGTACACCAACGGCTTCACATAGGGCTCCAATGCTTTTTTATAACTAGCGATGGAACGTGTAGTTCCCTCCCCGAGAGCAAAGAATTCTAATATCCGCGCAGAATGGTCACCTCTCAGCTCCGGGCTCATAACTGACTTCACGTAATGGGAAAGCTGCCGGTACGCGAACAAGGAAGCTGCGGGCACAAGTCGTACTCCCGACATAAAGTTACCAAAGGTTTACATCGTCCTTCCAGGTCAATTACATGCCCCAACGACCGCATTCCCAGTGTCGCCCAGCGACGGAAGGAGGCCGAGTCCGAGCCCGGGAGGAATTGGGCGTTACCTTGCAGCGGTAACCAGCTTGAAATCTCCGGCGAGCTCCCCCACAGTTGATTCAAGCGTTGCCAGGTATACCGTGCTGCCTGAACCAGCACACTGCCTGATACCCAACTCGGCAGGACCGCATGCCTTAAATGTAGGGCCGCCAGCAAGGAGTGTGGCGCTACTAAGGCCTCTTCAAATGCCCTCGGCGTGTAAACCTCAGTATTACCAAGCCAGTCTCCCAAGTGCCTAGCCTGACAAGCCAAGGCATATATCCAAAGGTCGGGCACTCCAATGCCCCCAGATCTCCATCCCCTCTTCAAACGGTTCAGTGGTATGCGTGCTCTAGCCCCCCTCCAAAGAAACCGTCGGAGTTCATGCTCGATGCGCTGGAGATCACGCCGCAGTAGTCGCACCGGCAAAGTTTGCAGCCAGTATAGGACCCGTGGCAATATCACCATCCCCACTGCGGCTGCTCTGCCCAGTAAAGATAGGGGGAGAGGTGCCCATGCCTGGAGCTGTGAGCGAACTTTAGACCAAACACGCTCAAAATTCCGCTTGTACAATGCCGCCGTATCTTTAGTTAGCTCAATCCCCAAATAAATAAAAGAGTCGCCAGCCCACCTCAGGGGAAAGTTCCCCCCCCCCCATTGTCGTCGGAGCCGTCCGCCAACATCCATAGCCTCTGATTTATCATAGTTAATACGCAACCCCGCAAAGTCGCCATACCGGGAGAATTCGGTAAGTAGACACGGCAGTGACTGTTGAGGGTCGCGCAAGTGAACAAGGATGTCATCCGCAAATGCGGCTACTTTAAAGTCGTAAGACCCGATACGGACGCCACGAATATCATTAGATTCCGCTATACTCCTCAGCAGTGGGTCCAAGGTCAGCACGAACAACAATGGGGAGAGCAGACAGCCCTGACGAGTGCCCCTCTCCAGGGCAAAACTATCAGACAGCACCCCATTGCATAAAATACTGGCTGTGGGGTTGGCATACAGCAATTCCACCATCCCAATAAAGGGGTCACCCAGCCCATACCAAGGCAGGAGTAGCTTCATATATTCCCAGTTAACCCGATCGAACGCCTTTTCGGCGTCAAAACTAATCAGCAGTGATTGCTCCTCTCGCGCCCGCACCCATTCCATAGAGGCTAATATCTTTCGTAAGTTCCGCACTGCATGCCGCCCTTGGACAAAACCCACCTGCGACTCGTGCAATAGGCCCCCCAGGACGGCGGCAAGCCGGTCAGCCAGGACCTTCGCTAACAACTTCAAATCAAAATTTAGCAATGAGATGGGGCGGTAGGAAGCCGCTTGCGTGGCGTCTTTACCCGGTTTGGGTATTACTGTAATAAACGCGTGATTCGCTCCCCACGTAAACTTCCCCTGCTCCACCCTCCGGCAGTACACCGTAGTCAGGACAGGGGCAACCCGGCCAATCAGTAACTTATAGCACTCTGCCCCGAAACCGTCCGGACCGGGCGATTTATAACAACTAGCCCCTTGAATAACTTTACACACTTCCTCCTCCGTCACTGGTGCATCCAACACTAAGCGCTGTTCCGTGGTCAGCGTGGGAATCTGCAGCCCCCGAAGGTAACTGGCCATTGCTACCGGGGACCCCCCACCGCCTTGGTATAGTTTCTGAAAGAAAGTACGGAACACGTGGGCTATCGCAGGGCTATCTTTATGCAGTTGGCCCTGATCGTCACGCAGCACTGCGATAGACCGGGTCCCCCTGCTGCCACGCAAACAGCGCGCCAGTAGTCTCCCTGGTTTGTTCCCAAAACGGTGAAGCTGATACCGATAATATAACAAAGATTTCTTCGCCCGTTGATGGAGCAGCTCATTAAGAGAGGACTGAAGTTCCCAAAAGAGGCGTTTGTTAGCCACTGTGGGATTACCCGCACACCGCCGCCGGGCTTTTACCACCTGCTTCTCTAGCTGGGCTATACGCGACGCGATCAATTTGCGTTTCCGTGCTCCATAAGCAATAATATCGCCACGTAGGACCACTTTCGCTGTTTCCCACAGTAGCTCAGGTTCATCCCTATGCTGTATGTGGACATCCATAAACTCCTCCCACCGCTGTGCGAGGTAGGCATGAAATTCGGTATCAGTGTACAGTCCCATAGGGAAGCGCCAGACGCGCTGCGAGGTAGGAACACCCCCCCCACCGCAGCTCCACCCAAATTGGTGCATGGTCCGAAACCATCATTGGGCCGATCCCAGCTTCCCCAACCTGCGCAAACAACCGTTCGGAGACCAAGACATAGTCAATTCTTGCACTGGAATCGTGGGCTCTCGACTGGTGGGTGAAGTCACGCTCCCCGGGGTGCAGTAGATGCCATAGGTCCACCAACTCCAATCGGCGTCTCAGTTCCTGGAGCGCTCGGGTAGCCGGAAGCCGCCAACTATCCCTCCCTCCTCCAGATGTGTCCAAATCAACATCCAACACCCCATTGTAATCTCCACCTAAAATCAAAGGGACATCTGGTAGCTGCTCTATCCTGGAGGCCAAGCAGGCAAGTAAAGATTTGTCCAACACATTTGGAGCATACAAGTTGCCCAACACCACTGGTCTCCCCTCTAGGTTACCATATAACAGGATATATCTTCCTTTTGGGTCTACATATTGCCGCTCGAGGTCAAAGCGCACATTCTTATGGATCAGCAGGAGCACCCCACCCTTTTTCCCCAGCGCCGGGGCACCCCAACATTGTCCCACCCAATCTCTCTGCAGTTTCGCATGTTCTTCAGCAGTCTGGTGGGTTTCCTGTAAGATGGCAATGTCGCAGTGCAATCTGGCCAAAGCCTGCAGCACCTTGTACCGTTTAACAGGGTTACCTATGCCACACACATTCCATGAAACGATTTTCAGCTGGAGGCACAACAACTCACCACAAGTAAGCCGTTAGTCCAGTCCATTCCCGAGTGAACCCCCCCAGCCTGGGGTTCACTTGTAGTCCCTAGCCAGGTCTCAACCTTCCTATCCCATTGGGTCCAGGGGTCCCATCCCCCCCACAGTTTCACCCTCCCCCCAGTCCCCCCACCGTCCCCCTCTACCCTCCCGCTTAATCCCCCTCTATCCATAGTACAATCTCCCCTCCCCTCTCCCCAATCCACTAAACCCTAATGGCTCTCTTCCCCTACCACTCCGAGAAAGCCCCACCGAGGCCCTTCCGAGTGGCCCCGACCCCCCACCCCCCAATAATGATTATAACCCCATCCCCTGTAACAGCCTTCCCCGTAGCAGTGTATTATTGCCATGAAAAAGGCCATGTCCCGTAATCGTGAGAAGGTAGGGCTCCCTCTACACCACATCCGGCGCTAAGCAGTACCTAAATATCTATTACCTCACACCTCCAAAACACCGGGGGCACACCATTGCCTTCTTTGCTACGTGATGACACACGAGGGGAGTCCAAGAAAATAAGGAGACTAGACCCTCCCATAAAACAAACCGCAAATATGACACAAATACCTCCTGGGCTCCCAACTATCCACACTGTCGGAAGAGTTTCACAGCTCCCCTATCCCTCCGAGGGTCCGTTAAAGGCCCTGTGGGCTGGTGTGGGACCACGCCTCTACTCCTCCCCCCCCACCCCCAACCCATGTATCCAACCTCTCAAACTAGCATCCGCAGATGCCGGTGCCCTCCCCGGTAGTAAGGGTTGACCGGTGAGACGGTTGAGGGATATAAGTCTCCCCCCACCCCAGCCCCCGGGAGCGAGGGCGGAGCCGCAAGCAGGCCGCTCAGTACGGCGAGGCCCAATTGGCATCACATCGGAGGGTCCTTTCCCACGGACTAGGCAGGACCGTCCGGGCAAATCGCCCCGGCTACCGGTCCCACCCAACCCGCCAGGCCGCAGGAAGCCCCGATACTCCCCCCTCTCATTCCAGGCGCCCACGCTGCTCCGGTCCGCTGGCCCCCAGCAAGGCAGGGGCCGCCACCACTGCAAAGCAATATGAAGCAGCGTATGGTCCCAGAACACCCACATGCAGGAATCAAGGGAGGGGGGGGGGGGCCACGGGCCACCGTAGATATATATAGGAACTAGTATGTAAAAAGGGAGCACCCTCCCCCCCCCGCGCCCCACCAGGCACCCGTTATAAACAAGGCAAAGTACAATTATAGCTAAAGGAACTTCTGATAGGATGATAGAAGAAAAGAAACAAATCTCCACCGGGTCTCAGATAGTAGCAACGATACTAAATGTTGCAAAGGAGGCTTATAAAACTGGCAACATTAGTTAAAGTTCAACATGTAACAAAATTGTGTCGGATGGACGGCCCTCAGGGACACAAAGTAACTTGGTTACAATGTCCCTGTAGCAACCATTCCGAGTTAATATGTCTTTTGTCCACAATCGCATCATGGTGTCACCAGAAGCACATTTATCACACCACTATCGTCCTGCTGGAATTCACTGTGGGGACGCTGAGGCTGCCCGCTCACGAGCAAGTAGTTGGTTCACATAACCTTCAGCCTCCGCGGCCGTCGCAAAAGTCCGGTGGGCTCCTTCATGGAGCACATGTAGCTTAGCTGGGTATTGAACAGTAAAACGGATGCCTGCGCCGATGAGTTTTTCACATATGGAAGCATAATCCCGTCGTTTCCGACTCAGCGCCACCGAGTAGTCCTGTGCCACGCGGATTTTACTGTTGTTGTGGATGACTTCACCCTGCCGTCGGGCAGCTCGTAGAATCAGCTCTTTTTGGGGGAAATAGAGGAATTTTGCGAGGACTATTCTGGGGCGGCCATCTCGTGTCTGTTTGGGGCCCACTCGGTGTACTCTCTCAATTCTGAGCTTGCCACCCAATTCCTCTGCCCCCAAGATTTGCGCCGTTAATGCCTCCAAGTAGCTGCTCAGTTGCTTGTCCAATACTGTCTCCGGGATCCCCATAAACCTTAGATTATTTCTCCGCGAT
Organism: Ichthyophis bannanicus; assembly: GCA_033557465.1. Taxonomy (NCBI): domain Eukaryota; kingdom Metazoa; phylum Chordata; class Amphibia; order Gymnophiona; family Ichthyophiidae; genus Ichthyophis; species Ichthyophis bannanicus. Next base: position 11,192,690 of record CM066050.1, on the reverse strand, counting down.
CGATTTTCTAAGTCATCAATTTTTTCTTCCTGCAGGCCCAGTTGGGTCTTTAGACCTGCTACCTCGGAAGCCAACCCCTCCACCGTGTCTTCAGTCTGGCCCAGGCGCTCCTCAGCTTCGCGAAGTCTGTTCCCAGGGTGTCCACAGAAGAGCGCAGCCCGTCCATTTTTTCGTGCAAGGCTTCGAATTGGGGCGAGAGAGCCACTACCATCGCTGCTGACATCTCTTCAAGAGAAGCGGGGGATCTAGGTGAGCCGGACAGCGGAGTTGACTCCGCCATCTTACTCGTGCCGGCCGCTCATCTCGTTGTTTTACTTGCTGTCGCCATGCCACTCAGCAAAGAAAGCCGCACTGTGGGAAGCTGTAAACCCTCCGATACAGCGTAGGCGAATTCCTACCGAGTTTTTGCGGTTTTACACGGTGCTTTTATGCCGGCCTGGGTGGGGGGTGTCGGAGCACACTCGAGATGCGACCACTACCTCAGCCGCATCACGTGACCTCTATCTACTTTAACATACTGATCTTTCCCCTTTTGCTCTTTCCTCCATTTCTTTCCTTATTCTTTTCTCATCCACTCAAATTTCACCCTTCCATTCTCAATCTCCACTTACTTTTCCAATACCTGGCCCATCGTAGACTTTTCTTCCCTCCCACACAAAATATCTTTTCCCCTCTCCATTCTCATTCCCCATCCCTTTCTAGTCCTCCCCCAAAATCAGCTCCCTTATAGTTCTAGGCCCACCCAGCATCTCCCCCCTTCTAGTCCCAGTCTTCCAAGCTTCCACATCAGCCCATTTCCAGTCCTAGCCCCCCCCATATGCTGTTTTCCAGTTCCATTCCAGACCCCCATCAGCCCATTTCCACTCCAAGCTCCCCCATCAGCCCACTTCCTGTCCTATTCCAGCCCCCTTCAGCCCATTTCTAGTCCTATTCCAGCTCCTCATCAGCCCATTTCCAGTCCTAGCTCCATCAGACAATTTCCAATCATAGCCCCCTCGTCAGCCCACTTTGTCCTATTCCAGCCCCCATCAGCCCATTTCCAGTCCTAATCCAGCTCTTCATCAGCCCATTTCCAGTCCAGGTTTCCTGACCCACTATCACAGCCGATTTCATCTGTCCCCCCCCCCAACATCACAGCCCATTTGCAGTCCTATCCCCCCCCATATCACAACCCATTTGCAGTCCGTTCCCCCATCACAGCCCAATTGCAGTCCGTTCCCCTCCCACATTATCACAGCCCACTTGCAGTCCTCCCCCCATCACAGTCCATTTCCAGTCCGTTTCCCCTCCCACTATCACAGCCCACTTGCAGTCCGTTCCCCCCCCCCCAACATCACAGCCCACTTGCAGTCCTCCCCCCATCACAGCCCATTTCCAGTCCGTTTCCCCTCCCACTATCACAGCCCACTTGCAGTCCGTTCCCCCCCCCCAACATCACAGCCCACTTGCAGTCCTGCCCCCCATCACAGCCCACTTCCTGCCCCACTATCACAGCCAATTTCATCTGTTCCCCCCCCCCCACCATTACAGCCCATTTCCAGTCTGTTTCCCCCCATCACAGCCCATCCAGTCCTAGCTGCCCCCCCCCCTGAAGAGCCCTGCACCATCTGAGGGGCTACAGAGGGAGCCAGGGAAGCCCACGCAAGGCCCCGGCTCCCTCTAAACACCCGCCAGCATGAAGAGCCTTTATCTTCACGCTTGCAGCTGTTTCAATGAAGCCGTGAATGCCGGGAAAGGTTAAAGGCCCTTTAACCTCTACCAGCATTCGTGGCTTCATTGAAACAGTTGCCAGCGTGAAGGAAAAGGCTCTTCATGCTGGCGGCTGTTTAGAGGGAGCCGGGGCCTTGCGCGGGCTTCCCCAGCTCCCTCTGCCGCCATCCATTGAGCGAGAATGTGGTTCGCGTGGGGCCCTGTGTGAACAACATTCTCGCTCAATGGACAGACCGGCCCTGGTTACAATGTTCTATGTAACGGTATATACCTGTTTATGTACTACTCAAATTGTTGTTTGTAAACTGCAATTGATCTTTGGAAATCGCGCGGTTTAAACATTTTTTTTTATTAATAAATAAATAAATAACAACTGACAAATCTTTATATGTGCAGGCCCCATCTGCAGCAAATTCAAAGGGCCACTTCCTGAGAATTTTCAGAGGAAAATCTTGGGATCTGAATCAAAACATCTCAAAGACCTACAAACTAGAGATCAATCTTAAGCTCAGGTCCCTCACATTGCAGGGTCCGACATGCTGGGAGTTCCCTTGGCTCCTGGCAGGGTCAGAACATCATCTCCCTTTTCTTCTCTCTCTCAGGTCTTTTACTCAATGGCCTAGTTTAACAAGAACAAACAGAATCTTTGTGGTCAGTGGCTTAGTCAGAAAAAACATTGCTGTTATGGTAGTTTATGTAACCAGAGGGTTAAAATAAAATAAAGTTTGCCTGGCTAGACTGGGGAAGTGCTATCCAGGACTCTATGTGGCAGCTAGAAATGTATGTTTCCTCCTCCAGGGAGGTTTTGCAGCTTCCAGAGCTGTGTGTTTATGTGGGAAAGGTGCAGGGATGACTGCAGGAATCTCTTGAGTGAGCAGCCTTTTTGGAGGGAAACTGCAGTCTGAGACAGGGGAATTGAAACCAAAAGCAGCAGTGGGGCTTTTTCATGCAAAAGGTGAGATGCCTGAGAGATTTCTGAGTGAAGAGGGGTTAAGGTAGTGTTTTTGAAGAGTGCTGAATAAAGAAAAGGGCTGAAATGGTGATTGGTGACTGTGGAAGTCTGGCTTATTTCTCTGGAAACTGAATTTGGTGACTATTTAGAACTTTGGGTGTGTGACTCTGAGAGAAAAACTGACTGATTGGTTGAGAGTCTTACTGAGAAAAGAATATTTCTTAAAGAAAATTAAATTATCCTTGGAATCCTGTCTAAGGTCTGGAGAATCCAGTCATACTCAGAGCTGGAACTGTAATTCTGAATCTGACTTAGAGCTCTTGGGAATGAATGATAGAATTGACCTTGGACTAGAGGGAAAAAAAACGGAATTTCCAGAAGTGGGTAATTTCTGGCTAAGGTGACTGACAAGTACCCCGAGAAAAGAAGAGGAAATTCAAACCTAAGCTGTGACTGAACTGTGTGCGCAATTCAAGCACAACACAGAGCTTAAACATTCTGCTGGTCTCTGTGCTTAGTTAATTGAGATCAGCGCTTTGACCCGGTGAAAAGCGGGATATAAATACAGTTAAATAAATAAATAAATCAGGGCTGGCCCGTCCATTGAGCAAGAATGTTTTTTGCACAGGGCGCCGCGTTTCAGAGGGCCCCACGCAAAAACATCTTGCATCAGCGATCAGCCCAGCTAGATAAAAAAAAAACACAAACCGGCTGCTGCTGCCGCTGCCGCCGTGGCAGCAGCAGAATCGAGCACACCGCGGGGCCCCCCTGCCCTGCAGAATCCTCCTTTCAGCATCAACTCCCTCAGCGTCGGCTACCAGAGCCACAAAGGGAGAGCTTCTCCTCTCGCGGCTCTGTTAATCCCGCCACGGGGCTGATGGGATTTCCCATTAGCCCCGCGGCAGGATTAACAGAGCCGCGAGAGGAGAAGCTCTCCCTTCGTGGTTCTGAAAAGCCCGCGCTTTGGGAGCTGATGCTGAAAGAAGGATTCTGCAGGGCAGGGGGGGCCCCACGGGGTGCTCGATTCTGCTGCTGCCACAGCGGCTGCAGCAGCAGCCGGGTTGTGTTTTGTTTTTTAATCTAGCTGGGCTGATGGGGGGGGGGGATTAGGACTGGTAATGGGCTATGGGGGGGCTAAGACTGCAGGTGGGCTGATGGGGGGTTAGGACAGGCAATGGGCTATGGGGGGTTAAGACTGGTAATGGGATATGGGGGGGGCTTAGGACAGGTAATGGGCTATGGGGGGCTAGTTTTGGAAATGGGGTTATGGGGGTTAGGACTGGTAATGGTCTGTGGGGTGGTAAGACTGAAAATGGGGGTTATGACTTTAAGTGGGCTGATGGGGGGCTTAGGACTGGTAATGGGTTGTGGGGGGGGGCTTAGGACTGGTAATGGGCTATGGGGGGCTAGGACTGTTAATGGGCTGAGTGGAAGGGGGGCTTGAACTGCAAATAGCTGATGGGGAGGGGGCTTGGAATGGAAATAAGCTGTAAGGGGAGGGAGCTAGGACTGGATATGGGGTGAGTGGGGGGGGGGCTAGGACAGGAAATGGGCTGATGGAGGGGCGAGGATAGGTTTGGAAATGGGCTGTTGGGGGGTGCTAAGATTGTAAATGGGCTGTAGTGAGGGTTTGAATTGAAATGGACTCATGGAGGGGCTAGAACTGGAAGTAGGCTCATGGGGGGCTTGAATTGGAAATGGGCTGAGTGGAGGGGAGCTAGGATTTGACATGGGCTGATGGTGGGGCTAGGAAAGGACTAGAAATGGGCTGATGGGGGGCTGGGATTGGAAATGAGCTGATGGAGGGACTCGGATAGGACTGGAAATGGATGGGGGAGCTAGGACTGGAAATGGGCTGATGGTGGGGCTAGGATAGGATTGGAAATGGGCTGATGGAGGGCTAGGACTGGAAATGGGCTGATGCAGGGACTAGAAGGGAGCGGATGCTGGATGGGGCTGGAACTAGAAGGGAGCTGATGTTGGGGAAGGATTAGAATGGGATGGAGCTGGGAGAGTGAAATGGAGAGGGAAAAAATATTTTGTGTGGGAGGGAAGACAAATCTACAATTGGCCGGTTATTGGGAGAGTAAGTGGGGATTGAGGATGGAGGGGTAAAATTTGAGTGGATAAAATAGGAATGAGGAAAGAACAAAAGGAGAAAGATTAGTATGTTAAAGCAGATGTAGAGAGAGGATGGAAAAAAACTAGAAGTGAGAAGAAAGGACAAATGGACAGCAGACGATGGAGAGTTAGCAGAAGACACGAAGAAACCAGAAGAAAGTAGCTGGAGCAATTGCAACTGAAAAAAATGCACAAAAGGTAGAAAAATCTCTCTTTATTTTGAATTTATTAACTGGAATATGTCAGCTCTGGGAAATGTGCATCATTAACATCTGTGTTTTGTTTAGTACAATGGAAATTAATTTATAGTTTTATTTCTACAGTGGTGTTGGGCTTTTGGGGTTCCCAGTTTAATTATTGTCTTCCTGTTTCTACATTGTGATTTCTTGTTTGGTGACGGTCTATGTTCTGCACGTGTAACTGAGCTGAGGTATTCTGTTCATGTAGTTTCTATGTGACAGTGCCACTTGTTCTCTTTCCCCAGTAGGTCATGTATTGTTTATTCTCTGAAATGTATTGGTTTTAGTATTTGCAGTGTTGCCTTTTGATAGGTAGGGTATGGTGCTTTGTGAGTCCTGGTAGTGCTGTTAGGATAAGGCGGGTTTGCTATGGGTTCTAAATGGGCAGTGTTTGTAGTAGTTCCTAATGTGCCTGGCGGTTGGCATTGGATTATAGTAATGTAGAAATCTTTTAGTCTTTCTTTATCCATACACTCATTAAGAGACATGTTTACTAAAAGTTAGTGCATGGGAACATTATGCAAATACTTATGCAAATGAGGCACCTTATGCAAATGAGGCCCCACAACGATTCTCCACACATGGCCCTGCACCCCCCTTGGGCCGTCCCTGATTGAGATTGACACTTAATGGGCCTGAGAAGATAGTCTCATTCTTAGATTGAAAGAATGAAGCAGTCCCTAGCTGGCTCAGTTAAGGGAAGTATATTTGGGAGATTGCTGCATGCGGGTGTGGTTGTGTTGCAGTCGAGAGTGTGGAGTAGATGTATTCAAAGAAACAAAGGAAGACAGGGTGTATCAATTATCCTTTTATTTAATTAGATAGGGAAAGTGTTATAGTTCTTAAAGAGAGAGACATTTTGCCTGAACATATAGGGTAGACAGGGTTCTCCTTGGACAAACAGGATGAGTCAGCCACACTTGGTGACATCATCCGTACTCTCCATAGCTCAGAAGGGCTTTTTGCCCTTCTGAGCATGGGCCAACTGGCCCCACCCCCTGTCCGCCCCTAGCTAGCCAGTTTTCAGTTCTTCCGCCTTGCCAGCAAGATGGAATTTGCTACTCTCCATCGAAATCTAAAATTTAAAATCATTTAGGAAACATTTTCTCATGTTACAAAATATGTATTATCAGTTTTTAAACTTGCCTTTAATGCCTTGTTCAAGCTTCTCATTTCAGATCGCTCCTATCTGTCTAAAGGGCTGAGCTATCCTAGACCAGCCATAAGCTCTCAGCAGGCAGCGGAAAATCTCTATCACTGCTGCGACCCAGGAGCATGGGGGCACATGGCTCACATACCTTCGTGGAACACCGTCGCCAGCAGGGCCTGTCCCCTCTGCTCCAGCAACAGAAGCAAAGGTTTCCAGGAAAATGGGGCTTGAAAAGGAAGCCCCAGTCAGCAGCCCTCGCGGCAGCCCAGGACATGCCTAACAGGCCTCCATCCCCGGCCAGCCCTCTAACAGGCCTCCGTTCCTGGCCAGCCCTCCTCTGCTCCTGTGACGGTCTCCACTGCTTACGACTTGAAAAGGAAGCAAAGATCGCACAGAGATACCGAAAAGAATGCGGCTTGAATAGGAAGCTCACAGAGCCAGTAGCCCTCGTGGCAGCCCAGGACATGCCTAAGAAGGCCTCTGTCCCCGGCCAGCCTTCCTCTGCTTCCTCTGTCACTCCGAAGACATCATCACACGTGTGGTCCATGGGGACGGCCATTTTTCCAATCGTGCTGCCCGTATTCTGGAGGTGAGGTCAGCATTCAAACTCCAGCCCACGACTCCATTGGCTGATGTCAAACTCCGCCCCATCGCGCAATTGGCTGATGCCAAACTCTGCCCCACCATGCAATTGGATGATGCCAAACTCCACCCCACCACGACATTTGTTGAAGCTATGCCAAACTCCACCCACACTGCACCATTGGTTGAAGCTCTCCCCAGCAGCCCGGCTCCATTGGCTCCACTGGCTGAGACTAAGCACCCGCGATGCCTATCACTACGGGAATAGGGGGACCCCAGGGCAGTGCCAAGGTGATGCTGGAACTTCTCCTCACAGCGCCGGGCTGACGTAACACCTCCCAAAGGGGATCCCCTCCAACCCTCCTCGTGGCGCCGGGATCTCCCGGTGGCACCGAGAACCCTGAAGGCTGCTCGAAGCACAGCACCATACTGTTGGGGGCTTCACTCCAAGCCAGAAGACTGCTCGCAGCAGAGACCAGGCTTCACTCCAAGCCACAGCACCGGGCCGACATAACAGCCACTGAGGGAGATCCCCTTCAACCCTCCTTGTGGCACTGGGATCTCCGGTCCATTGGAGGCATCGCTCCAAGCGCTTGATTGGTGCCGATGGCATGAGGGAGCATCACTCCGATCAGCGCCAATGTCAATGAGGGCGCCATCAGTGCCAACATCAACGAGGTCACCAACGCTGCGTGCTATGCCTCCCGGTCCCAGCTAGGCAGCGAGACAGCATAAGCTACCTTAGCCCTCGCTTCTAAGCACTAGAGGCTAGAAGGGATGTGGTGAAGGTACGTGGTTCCCTGCACACATCTTAGATACTGGAAAGGTAGTCTAAACTGCAGCATGAGGCAAAGAGCCAGGAAAGCCAGGTTCAAACCTTGCCTTTTCCCTAGGCTGAATAAAGTATCCAACTCCCTTCAGTGAGTCCAAGGCTGAGTAAAGTATCCGACTCTCTCTGGTGAGTCCAAGCTGGGACCCGTCTTCAATAGTTTCAGATGGGGTACCAAGCTGCCATGGGCAGGGTCCTACTACACCTGCTGCGACCAGGAGCTGTCTCGGAGATGCTGAGTGAGAAACAGCCAATTTAAAGGCTGCAGCCTAACATCAGTGGACTACACCCTACAGAGGAGTAACCTATGTACCTACAAGTTCAAGGGCATCCAAGCCATCGCACCTATAGCTCCGCCAGAGAGTGATCGAGCTTACCCTTAAGGAATTGTCCTGGGTAAGAAGCCCTGATACCATCACAGGGCTTCAGGAATTGCTGGTGCCTTGGAGGTGAAACCCATCAGCTTAGGCACCTTAAATTAAAGGACATCCACACTGTTATCTCCATTACGAATGGAGTAACTACCTGGCCTGGGGAGCCGCGTAATCTTGTGCAAGTTACGCTCTCACCTGATAACTGGGAGTATCCCACCATTATCCGATATCCCCTCGTGGTGGCGCATTACGCTGTCTCAGAGATACTGATGACGTATATTGGCCGACTGCCATCATTATATACTGGGCTCGAGAGGCCTTGTGCTGAACCAGGATGGCATACCTTACTTTCCTTGCTCTATACCTGTATCATATTGACCTCTAAGGGATACGAAGGGCATTGCTGCCTTCACCATCCCGGGGAGCCACCTTTGAGGAACCTCGATCCATCAGATGAAGGATTCTCTGCCTCTACCCATACAGGCATGTATATCCAGGGGCTGTCAGCACTGACTAACAGGTAAAGGACGTGAAGGCAGCCTTGTGGGTAGCACTCTGTTCTCTAATAGGGAACATCGCTTTCAATCCCAGCAGTGATAAATTTCGTGCAGGCTGTTCGACCTCTGGCCTCTAAAACCACATTACCTCCAAAGCATGGCAAGGAACACAAAGGTGAAGGCATACTTTACAAATGATGTCCAAGTGTAATCTAGGACGTCCAAGCCTGAACGTCTGAAAAAAATAAAAGCTGCAGGCAATACTCTCTCACTGATCACCGCCAGCCAACACACTAAGGCAATCCTGATCCCAACTGCAACAAATGTGATTAGCCCAGGACTCCCCTGGCAAAATCAGACTGTGATTCTAAGGAAACCTGTTACTTTGTTCCATGTAAACAGTTGAAACATACTGCCACAAAATGTTCTTTGTAAACCGTCTTGATTTGTAGAAAGACGGTATATAAAAATTGTTAAATAAAATAAATAAATAAATAAATAACTATGGTGAGCCCACCGAATTGACATTCACCCTTCGCCCCGATCGCAGCATTGATCAACACAGCCCTTACCTGCACACTGGAAAAGTACTAAAAAGCCTCAGCTGTCATTAAAGGAGGATCTACATGTGTGTGCTAAGCTCCACCTTTGATTGCCAACATCATCACTCAGCGACACAACCCTTATAACTCCTAGAGCTGCAGGCATGCCGACACCTAAAAGTCACGCCAAAGGGCCCTTAGAGTGGACCATAGAGTGAACAAAACCACAGAGAAACATAAAAGGTAAAGAATAACTGGTAACATCACCCAGCACACGAACAGTATATGGCAGAAGTGAGGGTGTGTGCATAATAACTGGATGCAACCTTGATTTTGACACCATTGATACAAGCTCCACTGACAATATGGACATACTAATAGTATTGAGCGAGTCACACAGCAATCCCTCAGAATTGTTCATCCTACTAGAAGCAGCCTGTTCACTTCCAATGTACCAATAACCCCTCTTCCTACTTGGTGACCTGAATCTTACATCTGCACCCACAAAGCAATCATCTTCCTTCCTGAAGGCTATGGAAGCCCTCACTATACCCAACCTATCACCAATCCAAGTCAAAGTAAAGGGAGCATGCTTGACCTAGTATTCTTCTCTGACCTCTTCACAAAAGACCCCAAGCATGCTGTCCATACAGTCCTTCCAGTACCCTGGTCTAACCATGCATCTATACTCTTCTCTGTTCCTCACAACCATACCTGGATACCAACACCCAGTACAAGAACCATGAACTGTAGATTTATTTAACAACAAATTTCCTCAAGATGGTGATCCCACAACCTATGTTCATCAAGCCTGGAGACAGCCTAGAAGAAAAGATCAAAGGATGGAAAGAAACCATAGCTGCTGCTGCTTCTCTCGTGCCACAAAGGACAAGCCCAGCCAAGCGACGCTACAGAGCCCCCTCGTACTCAACGCTACAGAAGCAAAAGAGTAACCTACAGCACATAAATGGAGACATTACAAGGATCCACTCTCCCAAGGTGACTATATGGAGAAACAGAGTATACAGTATTGCAGGGAAACATTAAGATGCAACAAAGAATATCACAAAACCATCAAGCCAAGGGAACTCTTCTACATAGCAAAAACCTCTCATAGAGGATAGAAGTGGACAAAGATTTAATAGAAGACACACACAGTATTGCCATGAAAGGAGAAGTGCTACTGATAGGTGATTTTAATATGCTGGAGGTGGATTGGCACATCTCTGCTGTGGTGTCATCTAGAAGTAAGGAGATCCTGGATTCTCTACAGGAAGAACTATTCAAGCAACTGGTAAGAGAACCTACACGTGAAGGGGCCATACTGGACTTACTGCTTACCAATGGGGAAAGTGTTTCTGATGTTATAGTGGGAGATCAGCTCGCATCCAGTTATCACAGATAGTATGGGTTAGTATTAGGACTAGGGCTGATAAAATCCATTCAAAAGTGAGGGTCTTAGACTTTAGGAAAACTAATTTTGCCAAGATGGGCCAATACCTCAAGCATGTGGAACCTGTGTCTTTTAGGGAAACTGCTAGGTACTTGTGATTGGCCACTGTTGGAAACAGGATATTGGGCTTGATGGACCATGGTCTGATACAGTATGGCATATCTTATGTTCTTATGAGTTGTTAGCAGGATGGGAACAGCTGGGGGATGTAGAAAAACAGTGGGCAAAACTGGAAGGGGCTATTTAAAGGGCAACAGACCTTTTTGTTAGAAAGGTAAATAAATGTAAAAGGAAAAGGAGGTTGCCATGGCTCTCTGAAGAAGTATCTGAAAAGGTAAAGAAAAAGAGGAAGGCCTTCATGAAATACAAGAGATCAGAGGAAGACAGGCATCTGTATTTGGAAAAACTTAGAAAAGCCAGCAAAGTAGTCAGGAAAGCAGAAGTACTAAAAGAAGAAGAAATAACTAATGCAATAAAATGTGGGGATAAGACATTTTTCAGATAGGTTAGTGAGAGGAGGAAGGGCAGAAATGGTATTGTCAGACTTGAGGTTGAAGGGAAGGAATATGCAGAAACTGATGAGGATAAAGCGGAGTTGCTTAACAAATATTTCTGTACCGTATTCACAGATGAATGTCCTATTTGTGGAGCAGAAGTGATGGTGATATCGAGCGAATTTCAGAAGACTGTGTTCATGAGGAATTAGCTAAACAAAAAAGTAGACAAAGCGATGGGTCTGGAAGGGATACATCCAAGAATACTGAGGGAGCTTGGGGATGTTCTAGCAGCTCCACTGTCTGACCTTTTCAATACCTCTTTGGAGATGGGAGCGGTGCCAGAGGACTGGAGCAAGGCACATGTGTCTCTTTTACACAAGAGGATGTAAGAATGACTTTGAGAACTACAGGCCAGTTAGTCTGTGGTTAGTAAATTATTGGAAAGGCTTCTAAAGGAGAGAATAGTGAGGTTTCTGGGGTCCAATGCATTGCAGGATCTGAGGCAGAATGGATTCACCAGAGGCAGGTCTTGCCAGACAAATCTGATTTTCTTTGACTGGGTGACTAGGGAGTTGGAGCAAGGGAGAGCTCTAGATGTGGTGTACTTAGATTTCAGTAAAGCTTTTAGCATCGTTCCACACAGGTGACTTATAAACAAACTATGGACCCTAAAGTTACTGCTTGAGTTACAAATTGTTGAATGGGAGGCAAAAAAGGCAGGTAAATGGAGTTCACTCTGAGGAGAAGGAGGTTACCAGTGGTGTACCGCAGGGATCTGTCCTTGGTCTGGTTCTTTTTAACATCTTTTAGTGATATTGCAGAAGGGCTGTCAAGTAAAGTTTGCTTATTTGCAGATGATACCAAAATCTGCAATAGAGTAGACATCCAGGAAGGAGTAGATAACATGAGGAGGGATTTAGCTAAGCTTAAAGAATGGTCTAGAATTTGGCAGCTGAAATTTAATGCTAAAAAATGCAGGGTCAGACATTTGGTCTGCAAAAATCCAAAGGAGCGGTACAGTGTAGGGGGTGAAGTACTTCTGTCCACTAAAGAAGAGCGGGATCTGGGAGTAATTGTGTCTGACGATCTTAAAGTAGCTAAACAGCTAGAAAAGGCGACTGCAAAATCCAGAAGGATGCTTGAGTGTATAGGGAGAGGAATGACCAGCAGAAAAAAGGAGGCGATAATGCCTCTCTATAAGTCTCTGGTGTGACCTCATTTGGAGTATTGTGTGCAATTCTGGAGACCGCACCTTCAAAAGGTTATATGCAGGATGGAGTCCATGCAGAGGGTGGCTACTAAAATGGTTAGTGGTCTTCATTATGCAGCATATGAGGACAGACTTAAAGATCTTAATAGGCATACTTTAGAGGAAAGGCAGGATGGGAGAGATATGATGGAGAGATTTAAATACCTCCATGGCATCAATGCATAAGAGTCTTTCAATTGAAGGCAAGCTCTGCTACGAGAGGACATAGATGAGGGTATAAGATGATAAACTCAGGAGTAATATGCAGAAATATTTCTTTACAGAAAGAGTGGTAGATGCATGGAATAGTCTCCCAGTGGAGATGGTAGAGACGAGGACAGAATCTGAATTCAAGAAAGCATGGGACAAACACAGAGGATCTCTAAAGAAAAAAGGTGAACTATTGTAGTTGATATGGAAGGGCTGAGTAGATCAGCCATGTGGCCTTTTTTCTGCCATCATGTGTCTAAGGGAGCCCAGTAAGCAGAATCCACAAGATAGCATATGTCTCCAAGAAATGACAAACTGCCTCCACAACAAAGATAAGCCAGCCCCTCTTAGAGACACCTTGTAACCACACCACCCCTTCAAAACACCCCCTTATAGACATAGTTGAAATTTGAATTGCCATCTTTGGAAAATATTGAAGTCACTATAGGTAACCTTAACACAACCTCCTCCATTCTTGACCCCTGCCCAATGTCCTGGATTAAAATTGCAAGAACGCAGCTTAGCCCCTCCGACAAAGCATCGTCCATACCTCCCTATCCCAAGGTTACATGCCCCCCCCCCCCCCCCAACTGAAACAAAACTGAGTTAGTCTGTTAATAAAAAGAACAAACCATGACGGCACTGCTTTGAACTCATACAGCCGGTCTCCAGTATCCCTTTTTTAATTTCAAAAATTATAGAAAAGAACAGTACAGACACAACTACAAAACTATATTAATGATTATAGCTCCCTATACCACCACCGGCATGGCTTCAGGCGGAACAACAAATAACGGAAACTTTACTTACATTCCTGCTTAACACACTCCTCACTTGCACCTCGAACACCACTCTATGCTTCTTCCTCATATTCCTAGATATCTGATTAGTTTTTGACTCCCTATCCCACCTCCAACTCCTACAGAGACTCTATGACATGGTCTCCAAGATACTATAATAAGCTGGTTCTGCACCTACCTTGAAGACCACAGCCGGCAAGTAAAAATCGGACATAGGAAATCACACCCATTTATCCACCAACAAGGAGTACCTCAGGCTCAACCCTCTCAGCCCTTTTATTCAACATCCTCCAGCCACTAGTCCCAATATTCAAAGCAGAGACAATACTTTACCAAATATATGCTGATGATATTATGTTCTACACCCCATTTAACACTTCAAAACCTGGGTTTACCAGTATATAAAAATGCATCTTAGAAGCAAGACAATGGCTTCAACAACACAATATATCCATTAATTAGGAAAAAAAACAAGCTCTCTACAGTATTTACAGATCTGTCCTTCACTCCACTCCACCACAATTACTGAGACTCAAAGACTGTAACATCCAGGTGAAAGCTGAAGCCAACTATCTGGGCATTATAATTGACCAGAAGCTAAACTCCCAAGTACAAATAAAGAGAACAAATTCTATCTACCACAGGTTAAGAACACTAAATAACCTACACTCTCTACTAAATCCAGACCTCTTCCAAATGGCATGCCAGGCCATCATCACCCTCATACTAGACTACTGCAGTATTATACACCACTGCCTTCCCAAATACATCCTACATCCTCTCCAGATGGCCCAGAACATTGCTGATGGAGCCCTTCAACAAGTTCACATCACCTCCATTCTAAGGCATCTCCACTGCCTCCTGATGCCTGCAAAAATAAGGTACAGAGCCCTCCTCACAATGTTCAAATTCATATATAACAAATCAGCAACCTGTCTACAGCCCCTCCTATCAGGACCAAAGGGTGACAGGCTACGAAGGCATAATTAATTAACCTCCTCTCCATACCAATACAAAAAGCCAAAAGGGAAGATGTATTACAACTATTAGATAAACTGAAGAGTAGCAAATCACCTGGGCCAGATGGTATTTATTTATTTATTTAATTTACTTTCTCTTATATACCGCACTATTCGGCATCAGCGCGGTTCACATAGAACAAAAATCTCAGTACAGTCAACATGCATCAGTTTACAGATAACAAGGGAAGGAACTTGGATAACAAGGGGAAAAAAAGCATACATCCAAGGGTGTTGAAAGACCTGAAATATGAGATTGTAGACTTGCTATTAATAATCTGTGAATTTTCATTAAAATCATCTATAATACCTGAAGATTGGAGGATCGCCAATGTAACGCCAATTTTTAAAAAGGGTTCCAGGGGTGATCCGGGAATCTACAGACCGGTGAGCCTGACGTCAGCACCGGGAAAAATGGTAGAAACCATCACAAAGAACAAAATTATTCAGCATGTAGATAGTCATGGTCTAATGGGAGACAGACAACATGGCTTTAGACAAGGAAGGTCTTGTCTTACTAATCTGTTATGTTTTTTTAAAGGTGTGAATAAACAGGTGGACAAAGGTGAGTTGGTTGATATAGTGTATCTGGACTCTCAGAAAGCCTTTGACAAGGTCCCTCATCAGAGACTTTTGGCAAAACTAAATAGTCATGGGATAGGAGGCAGTGTACTATTGTGGATCAGGAACTGGTTAAAAGATAGAAAGCAGAGGGTTGGGCTAAATGGCCAATTTTCCCAATGGAGAAAGGTGAATAGTGGTGTACCCCAGGGATCTGTGCTGGGTCCGCTGCTTTTTGACCTGTTCATAAATGACCTGGAAAGGGGAATAACGAGTGAGGTTATCAAATTCGCAGATGACACAAAACTTTTTAAAGTTGTTAAAACCCAAGAGGATTGTGGAAAATTGCAATAGGATCTTGATAAATTGGAAGACTGGGCATCAAAATGGCAGATGAAATTTAATGTGGACAAGTGCAAAGTTATGCACCTAGGGAAGAACAACCCAAACTATGGTTACACGATGCAAGGTTCCACATTAGGAACCACCACCCAGGAAAAAGATTTATGTATCATTGTGGATAACATGTTAAAACCCTCGGCCCAGTGTGCAGCGGCAGCCAAGAGAGCAAATAGAATGCTAGGTATGATAAGGAAAGGAATGGAAAATAAAAAAAAAGATATTATAATGCCTCTATAATTGTTCCATGGTGAGACCGCACCTTGAATATTGTGTGCAATTCTGGTCGCCGTATCTTAAAAAGGATATAGCGTTATTAGAAAAAGTTCAGAGAAGAGCCACCAAAATGGTAAAGGGGATGGAAGGATACTCCTATGAAGAAAGGCTAAAAAGGTTAGTGCTCTTTAACCTGGAAAAGAGACGGCTGAGAGGAGATATGATAGAAGTCTATAAATTAACGAACGGAGTGGAACGGGCAAATGTAGAATAGATCAATTGTCAACGTTATCAGATTATAGAAAGACTAGGGGACATGCAATGAAGCTACAGGGTAAACTATTTAAGACTAATAAAAGAATATATTTTTTCACTCAACGTGTATTCAAACTCTGGAATTTTGTTACCAGAGGATGTAGTAAAGGCTGTTAGTGTAGCTGGGTTTAAAAAAGGTTTGGACAAGTTCCTGGAGGAAAGGTCCATAAACCATTATTAAGAAGGGACCCAGGATATCAATGCTTGAACCAATACAAGCATTGCGGAACTTGTGTCTTTTGGGGAAACTGCTAGGTACGTATGACCTAGATTGGCCACTGTTGGAAACAGGATACTGGGCTTGATGGACCTTGGTCTGACCCAGTATGGCATATCTTATGTTCTTATGTTCCAAGGGCAAATAATTGGCATGTAACTGCACTTTCACATACAGTGCCCCCATGATTTGGAACTCCTTACTGCCAGAACTAAGAGGATACTCGAACAAAATAAGTTTTCAGTCTCTTCCAAAAGTCCATCTATTCCTGGAATACTTTAGCACTGCCACACCTCTCCTTTTGCAAACTGGTTGCAACTCAGAACAACCAACCGCTTAAACACACACCCAGCTTACTTGAACAGTCCATTTCAAAAGTTTATCCTGTGTATTGTATCACTAAAATGTACATAAGTAAGGTTACATAGTAACATAGTAAATGACGGCAGATAAAGACCAGCACAGTCCATCCAGTCTGCCCAGCACGACGGCAAGAGTAGGTGCACCCGCCGCTCCGCCACCCCTCCCCACGTCCCTTTTTAGGGGTGAACCCACCACTCCATGTATGACACCCCTATTTTTTGAGAAATTAGATGGTTCAGTTTATTTTGATTTTATGCTGTTGCTGTAAAGGGATCCACTGTGTCTGTCCCATGCCATTTTGAATTCCGTCACCGTGTTTGCCCCCACCACTTCCATCAGGAGGGCATTCCAAGCATCCACCACCCTTTCTGTGAAAAAGTATTGCCTTTCAATTTACCACCTTGCAGCTTCATGTTGTGCCCTCTAGTTGTACAGTTTCCCCGTCGTTGGAAGGGGTTTGTTTGTTCATTATTTCTCTTCAAGTACTTTATTTAAAGGTCTGAATCATATCTCCCCTGTCCCTCCTCTCCTCCACACTTCTCCTATTACCTTATTTGCCATGTTTAGTTTCAATGTACAATGGTGTGTATCCCCCCTGCCCTGTTTAAGATTTTTTGGTTTTATGTGATCTGCTTTTGAATTGTAGAAAGGCGCTATATAAATAAACTTAATTATATAGCCTGGGAATCTAATCTGCTACATTTTTTGCTGCATAAAAACAGCATAATAAAGTAAAAAAAACCCTGGGACTTTATTGCTTTCTTTATTCATGGGATAACAACATGACTGTTGTTGAGTGAAGAGGGGGCGTCTGGCTAGGGCTCTGGGGCATCTCCTCTAGTTTGGTTGGGGGGGGGCGCACCAGCTGATCTCTTGCCTTAGGCAGCAGCTCCCTCATCCCCATCCTGCAACCCTCTTCCCCCCCTCCCCCCCCCGAGACCTTAGGATCACTGCCATATAGTTTTTGCTGGTCTCCCCAACTTTCAGATTAAACGCCTCCAGACTATTCAGAATACTGCTCTTTGTGCCCTCGCCAATGGAAAACGTTATGAACATATCATGCTATTATTTATTCAATTTCATTGGCTCCCATACCCATAGCGTATCCACTTTAAAATCCTTACTTTGACCCATAAAACACTCCATGCTGCACCCCAATATCTAACTGCCATAACCATTCCATATGCCCCAAATCATTGCCTAAGGTCCTTATCAGATAACTGTCTAGTCCTTTCCGCACCCAATCGGAGTCATTATGAATCTACTTACCTGTTCAGCTTTCAGCTGTCTTGCTCCAGCCCTGTGGAACTGTCTTCTCATGCATTTGTGCCTTGAAGCCTCTTTTTCACAGTTCAAGACCCAACTGAAAATATATCTGTTCAGAAAAGCTTTCGATTTGGAGAGCGCCTGGGATACCGCCTGACAATATGATACCTGTTTTAGCTGTTTCTTAGGATAGATTGCCTCCTTTATACTATCTGAAATTGTAGTTCCATTCTAGTTGTAATTTTTTATTTCTAATTTTTTATTGATGTATTCCTCTTTGTATGACTTTCCAAAGAGTGGCATGTCGCATTTTTAATAAACGACCTTGTCCTATAGTTTCCCTACTCGCTCTCACCCTTGCTCTTCCTCCTTTCTCTCTGCCTTCCAGGGGGGAGGAAGGGAGAAAGCTGGTCTTTGGAGATTAAGAAGGGGCGAGAGAGCAAGGTCTCGGGGAGAAAGAGGATTGCAGGGCAGGATGAAGTATTCTACTCTTCACCTCTATCCTGCTCCGCCTCCCATCTATTCGCCCCATAGCCCCTTTCTCTCTCTCTGTCCCCATACTTAACCTCCTGTCTTGTTTTTATTGTTTGTTTTCAACTGTGGGAGGAGAGGGACAGAGAGACAGCTGTGTAGAGAGAGAGAGAGGGAAAGATGCTGGACCAATGGTGGAGGGACAGAGAGGGGGAGATATACTGGAACTGCATTGTGGGGGTGGGGGGGGGGGGGGAGATGCCAGAAACCACAGGGAGTTGGGGCCATGGAGAGAGGCAGTCTGGGTTGGTATGAGGAGATGAGGCACCCAAGGTGAACCCCTGTGGCACCCACTGCTGCCCCCCTCTGCGATCTGCAGCATCAGAAATGACCGCAAATAGCCGCATGGCACTTACCTTAAAACTTTGGTGCCACCAGGCTGTTTCCTTCCGCTTCCTTTGACACCTGATGCCATAGGTAAAAGCAACCCTGACTAGGACCCTTATCCACTCTCTCCTCATTCTCATCTACACTATTGCAATGTGCTCCTCACTGGTCACATATTGAATCATTTATATCCACTTCAGTTTGTTCAAAATGCAGTTGCACGGCTAATCTTCTGCCAGTGTCGCTATGCCCTGTTAGTGATATTGTGAAAGGACTGTCTGGTAACGTTTCCTTGTTTGCAGACTATTCCAAAATCTGCAATAGAGTAGACACACAGGAAGGAGTCAACAACATGATTTGGTATCTAGCTAAATTTGAAGAATGGTCTAGAATTTGGCAGCTGAAATTTAATGCTAAAAATGCAGGGTCATACATTTGGGCTTCAAAAATCCAAAGGAGCTGTACAGTGTAGGGAGTGAGGTACTTCTGTCCACAAAAGAAGAGCGGGATCTGGGTGTAATTGTCGGATCTTAAAGCAGCTAACAGGTTGAAAAGGCGACTGCGGAAGCCAGAAGGATACTTGGGTGTATAGGGAGAGGAATGGCCAGCAGAAGAAAGGAGGTGATAGTGCCTCTGCATAAGTCTTTGGTGTGACCTCATTTGGAGTATTGTGTGCAATTCTGGAGACCGCACCTTCAGAAGGATATAGGCAGGATGGAATCGGTGCAGAGGGTGGCTACTAAAGTGGTTAGTGATCTTAATATGGTATATTTTACTAAAGTGGCTACTAAAGTGGCTAAA
Organism: Ichthyophis bannanicus; assembly: GCA_033557465.1. Taxonomy (NCBI): domain Eukaryota; kingdom Metazoa; phylum Chordata; class Amphibia; order Gymnophiona; family Ichthyophiidae; genus Ichthyophis; species Ichthyophis bannanicus. The sequence goes on along the minus strand of CM066050.1, from coordinate 11,173,470 downwards.
GATCTTAATATGTATATTTTAGAAGAAAGGCAGGATAGGGGCGATATGATAAAGAAATTTAAATACCTCCATGGCATAAATGCACAGGAGAGTCTCTTTCAATTCAAGACAAGCTCTGCTACGAGGGGACATAGGATGAGGGTGAAAGGGGATAGACTCAGGAGTAATATGCGGAAGTATTTCTTTACGGAAAGAGTGGTAGATGCATGGAATAGTCTCTTAGTGGAGGATGTGGACACGAGGACAGTATCTGAATTTTAAAAATCATGGAATAAACACAGGATCTGTATGGGAAAAGGGGACTATTGTAGTTGATATGGAAGAGCAGACTAGATGGGCCATGTGGTCTTTTTCTGTTACGTTTCTATGCTGACAACCCCTCTTCTCAAACCACTTAATTGGTCCCCAATACATTTCTGCGTACTGTTCAAAAGTCTACTGACCTACAAATGCATTCCTTCTGTGTCTCATTGCTACTTCTCCCCTCTTATCTCTCCCTGGCAACTCTGTCCATCAAGCAAATCACTTTTATCTACGCCCTTTTCTCCTGCTTCCAACTCCATTCTTTCCACCTTGCTGTAATGAGACTACCAGAGTCAGTAAGTCAGTTCCATCTCCGGTCATATTCAAATCCAGGCTAAAAACTCATCTCTTTGAGACTGCCTTTGGAACCTGACCTCCTTATTTCTCCATGGACAAGCAGGATGTGTCAGCCATAGCTGGTGACATCATCTGACAGTGCCATGGACCCGCAGGATGTGTCAGCCATAGCTGGTGACATCATCTGACAGTGCCATGGACCCGCAGGATGTGTCAGCCATACCTGGTGATATCATCTGACAGTGCCATGGACCCGAAAGTGCTCTTCAGAGCTCAGAAAGGCTTACCTAAACTCCTGCCGCACCCCTAGCCTGCTCAGCCCAGTCCAGATGCCTAAGTCTGCATTCAAAAAATGCCATGCTGTGCCAAAAAGATGAGCACATGATCTTTGTGTCCAGTGCCTCAGAATCTCCCACAATGGCAAAAAATGCACCAGTGTGAAAAATGTCTCCCCGAACATGGAAATCCAGGAAGCATGTGTTGCAGGACTTCTATGCTGAGACCACACTGACCTCCACTGCAGTCCACATACATGCAGTCAGCCACGTGGTCACCGATGATCTTCCCTCTGCCTCCACTGCTTGGGATGTGCCCCACCCTCTTCCAGGCCTCCATCCCCAGCAAGCTAATTGATGAGACTTCTCTCACCCTGGCAGCCCGGCCGAGATCCCCTCAGGCCATACAGGACAACCAGGGCAGGACAGTAAGGAGCAGTCCTGCAACTTCTGCCATGGTTCCCCTCACCAATCCAGCATCGGCAGAGAAGGCCCGGCTCCCCACAACTCCATTGGTCTGTGACGAGCCCATGAGGAAGACAGAGAATGACATCACTGAGCTGCTCCATGAAGCCCCAACACGCCTCTAGCTCCGCCCACCAAGACCGGATTGGCTGCAGGGAAGGAAGCAAGAGGAGCCCTGTTTGGCATCACCACGCTGATGGGGGAGTCCCGCAGTAGCCTGCCAGCACTGACAAAGGCTTCCACCCAGCTCGAAAACATCAGCACTCACCACGGCATGCCTCCAGACACACAAAAAGCCACAGAAGTCAGCGAAGGGCTCCCCCCCCACTGATAGCAAAGTCAGCCAGGACAGGAGGAGAGGCTGCACCCAGCTCCAGCTCCTCCATGGACTCCTCACACAGCCGCATCTCAGGCGACACACCAGACAGGACCAAGTCACTGAGGTTAACATCACCATCCTGCAGCTCCTATCTCGCCTGGCTGCACAGGGCACACCAGCCCCCCCCCCCTCCCGGAGCCATCTACGGAGACTGCCAACCCAATCAGCCACAAAGTGCAAACAATGGACAACTTGCCCATTTACTCCATTCCAGACTTCCCTCCAACACCCCGGACATCCAGACAGATGAGAGCAGGGAAAAGGAGGAGGAGCGGTAATCCTGGACTCAGTTGCCACTGGGGACGCCACCATGACAAACTCTCTCCCATTGCTGGACTCGAGGATAGACCCACAACCTCAGCAGTCCACATCTCTTAAAACCTCACCTACCCCAAATTCTGAGGAAGGTAGCAATTACACTGGCCCTCACACCTGCAGACACTTGAGAGTCCAAGGACCCCCGAGGTGCTAAACTACCTGAATTTGCCAAAGCCCACTGTGACTATCCCAGTACACCAGAGGCTGCTGGACAACCAAACCAGTTATGGCATACACCAACATCAGGACAAGCCTACTCTCACAAATTAGATGCCAAGTATCGGGTCCAGCCGGCACCAGGGTTCGGGAAGGCACAGCTCCCACAGCAGTCCATTGTGGTGTTTTCAGCCTGGAAACAAGCAAGATCATCGTGCACACATGCCAACAACCCCCCCCCCCCCAGGCTATGACCCCAAGCTCTTGGATGATGTAGGAAAGAGTCTTCCAAGGAGCCATGCTCAGCGCTAGAATAGCAGCACACCAATTTCAATATTTCCTATTCCAGGATGTTTTTATGAGGAACCTGAGGAATACCATTGCGGCACTTCCCCGGGAGGCACAGGCAAAAGCTTCAGCCACCCTTACGGGCCTCGCCAAATGCAGCAAACACCTTGTCAGCACAATGTCTGACACCTTGACACCGCCATCCTGACCTTCGGCACTGCCATCTCCACCAGACAATGGTCCTGGCTAAGGGCGTCAGGTCTGTGGAACAACACCTACGATCGTATAGCGGATGCCCCCTTCTCAGATGATACCCTCTTCAGCAACAAGGTTAATAACACCATGAACATTATGAAAGAACACTGCACCACTCTGCAGACAATTGTGGAGGATGGCTTTGAGCACCACACCAGTGTCCACAAGGGACAGTACCAAAGCTGGAAGTCATACTCCAGAAAGTATAACCCCCACCACAAGTGGCAGGCCCCACAGTATAAGCAGCCTCATACCAGGCTCCCTATCACCAAAAGTGCAACCAGAGGGAACGAAAACAAAAGAAGCAACCTGCTTCTCCTCCTTCTGGAAAGAGTAAATCCTTCTTTTTGCTCCTTTTGACATGATACAGTGGGCCAGCTTCCCTGTTGGGGGTCACCTATCTGCCTTTTTAATGGGCCTGGGAATACAGCACAACTGACAACTGGGCCTTACGAATCATCAGTGAGGGTTGCCACATCTGATTCCTCTCCCCCCCCCCCTCGCCCTTGCCAATGCTCATGCCTGTCAGTGACATTCCTCCATACCTGGCACCTGCAATGATGGCAGAATTGATACATTTCCTTGCGATGTCCCAGCAGACTAAGTCAACATTGGATTCTACTCCAGTTGCTTCCTCATGCCCAAGAAGTCTGGAGGGGTACGGCCCATCCTCCATCTCATGAAATTGAACAGATTCATCCTCAAGGAAAAGTTCAGAATGTATTCTCTCAACTTCATCCTACCGCTTATAAAGACGGGGGGACTGGCTTGCCTCCTTGGACCTATAGGATGCATACACACACATCCCCATACACAGAATGCACAGAAAATCTCTACGCTTCCAGGTACTGGGCATCCACTATCAATACCGAGTCCTTCCCTTTGGCCTGTCGCCGGCCCCATGAGTGTTCACAAAATGTGTAGCCATTGCGGCAGCACACCTCCGCAAACAGGGCATCCATGTCTTCCCCTACCTTGATGAGTAACTTCTTTCAGCACCTTCAGCCTGAGAGAGACAGACAGTGATCCAGACAATGTCTACTGTTCTCCCTGGGGTTCCACGTTAATTACCCAAAGTCTGGAATTCATCGGGGCAGACATCGACACCACCTCCTCAAAGGCATTCCTCCCTGTGACTCTTGGGCCATATGGCAGCATCTACACAGGTCCTACCTCTCACACACTTGCAGATGCATCCCCTCCAGTGGCACCTATCCATCCACTGAAACCCGCACTCCCAACCCCTGTCCGTGTGCATCCCGCTGAAACCCCGGATCAGGAGAAGCCTCCATTGATGGAGAGTCCCATCAAACTTGCAGTCGGCAGAGACCTACAGCAACCTTTGCACCATGTAATCCTCACCACAAATGCCTCCACTTCTGCACCCAAGGGGCATTGACAGCAAGAGAAACACACCACATTAACCTGTTAGAACACTGGGCCATCCGGTACACACTGCAGATGTTCCAACCGTACCTCACCAGCAAAACCATTCTGATACAGACTGACAACCAAGTAGCCATGTTCTTTGTCAACAAGCAGGGAGGGGACCAGGTCTCACAACCTCTGCAAGGGGGCGCTCACAATCTGGTTCATTGCCCTCTTGAACATTTCCAGCTTAATGCATCTACCTGCCAAGAGAAGGGAACACCCTGGCAGACAGGTTGAGCCGACAACTGGATCCCCATGAGTGGACACTCAACCCAGATACAATGGATGCCCTCTTTCAGCAATGGGGCTACCACTGATCGACCTGTTTGCCACCGAGCAGAACCCAAAGTGCCACCTCTTCTGCTCCAAGTGCCCTTCCTCCAGGAGCCTAGCCGTAGATGCCTTTGACATGTCTTGAGGGGAATGGTCACTTGTCTATGCCTTCCCACCCACCCCTCTTATCTCCATGATGCTGCAGTGGATTGTCTGGGACAGAGCAAGAATCCTCCTTGTTGCCCCACACTGGCCCTGCCAGATGTGGTTTCCTTTATGCTGCTGCCTCTCCAAAGAGTCACTCATATGGCTCCCCCTCAAGCCGGACCTCTTCACCTAGACCCAAGGGAGCTCCCTACACCCCAACCTGCAAGCCTTCACGCTGATGACCTGGAGATTGAAGGCTGACCCTTTTCTCTCGTGACCTACCCACAGAGGTGCAGTATGTCATCCTTGCTGCACGGAGACCATCCAAGTGAAAATCTTATGGAAGTAAGTGGAAAGGTTTAAGCATCTGGTGCGCCTCTCAAGAGTTTGACCCAATCACCTGCCAGGTCATGCAGGTCCTCCACTACCCACCTACCTTCTCAACAGTGGCCTAAAGACACAGTCCATATCGGTACACCTCTCTGCCATAGTGTCCTTCCATGACACCATGGCTGAAGGGTCCATCACCAAGCTGCCACTCGTCACCCGCTTCATGAAAGGCTTAGCAAGCCTGCAGGCCCCCATCCCTCCCTGGGTCCTCAACATCATACTCCACCCTTTGAGCCCACAACCATGAAGTATATCTGCTAGGAGATTAAGCGAACTGGATCATGGCACCCTCCACACTCACCCGAAGTTCATCCCAAAGGTAGCCTTGGCCTTCCACATCAACCAGGCTATTGAGCCGGCACCCCATGACTCTGTGGAGGAACAGTGACTGACTGCATACTCTTGACTGCATCAGGACGCTTCACACCTACCTGCAAAGAACGGAGACTATAAGGTAAGGGACGCAATTCTTCATGTCCTTTGACCCGAACAGGCTGGGATGCCCGGTCATGAAATGGACTCTGTCACAATGAATTTCAGACTGCTTCACCCACTGCCACAACCTTATGGGGACTCAGACAGGGACCAAGGTCAGAGCCTACCAACTGCGCATGTGGGCTACCACCATTGCAAACCTGCAATCTGTTCCGGAGACAGACATCTGCAAGGCTGCCAGCTGGTCTTATGTACACACCTTCCAAGACACTATCTGGACCTTGAGGCACAATCAGACAGCATCTTTGGCCAAGTGGTCCTCTCAACGGCTACTGACAAGACCAGGGGAGATGTCCATCGGGCTGATTGAATGAGATCAGTGGTCCACTCGCAGCCATCCACCTTTTTGCCAAATGTGTGTGTTTGCACTAAGATGATGTTGGCACTGTTCAACCCTACAGCAGGACTGCCCAACTGTTAAGGGGGGGGGGGGGAAATGTTCAGGTTTTCTACTTTGTTCAACTGTTCAGCATCGCTAACTGTTCAGTCTTCTGCATTTTTATGTTCCACACTGATTTGCTCACTGTTTGGAACTGTTCTCTTGGTTACTGTTGCAATTGCAATAAAAGTCTTAAACCGAACTCTGAACCCCCTTTCACCTCCCTTATCCACCACAGCATGCGCGAGGCGTGGCTAGGGAGGCACCAGGTGTATCTGATGCATCCTGCTTGTCCATAGAAAAAGTGAGGTTAGTTACTTGTAACAAGGGTTCTCTGTGAACAGCAGGATAAGTCAGCCACACAATCCCACCCACCTCCCCTGGACAAGGTCAGCCTCACGACTGGGTGCTGCTATCTAGCCACAGAGGCGCAGTTCAGGACACACTGGACTGGCTAGGGGCGGGCCAGGGGGCTGGACTACGTACACATGCTCAAAAAGGCTTGCCTTTCTGAGCTCTGGAGAGCACTTCTGGGTCCATGTTGCTGTCAGATGACATCAGGAATAGCTGACTTATCCTGCTGTCTGCGGAGAACCCCTTTTACAGGTAAGTAACCTCAATTTTCCTGCGTAACACCCGTGTGTGTTTTCATCCTTTCCCTTAAAGAATTACCTTAGTCTCCTGTTTGTTTAGCAGAGTGTAAGCTGTATGGAGCAGAGGCTGTCTTTAGGTGTACAGTATGTGTACAACGCTTCATATTTATTTAACAGGCATTTTTATAGTGCTTTATCGTTTTAGTCAAAACAGTTTGCATTGTAACTTGAATTTGGTAATGTACATTAAACAGGGACATTGATAACTTGGATGATTCTGAGGCAATGGAGGTTAAGTGACTTGCTCAAGGCCACAAGGAGTGGTAGGAATCAAATCCTGATCTCTTGGTTCCCATGCCAGTGCTCTAACCACTAGGCTACTCCTCAGAAGCCTAGCATATGTCTAGTAACGCTATATAAATGATGGTTATGAGTAGTAGTAGTAGTAGTAGTAACCAGGGCCCTTGCAAGGAGATAAGGCCTCCTAGGCAAATGTCATCACATGCACCATCCCCTCGTGACCTCTGCTGCCACCCCACTCCAGAACCTGCAGAGGCAACAGTGGCCAGAAACAGCCTCGTGGCACCTACCTTACAACTCTGGCTTCTCAGGGCTGTTTGCTTCCACCCCCTCTGAGGCTTGATACAGACTTCCTGTTTGCTAACCTGTTTATTTGGCTGACTACTAAGTCTTGATCACAAAACTGGGCGGACCGAAGAGTTTGCCTGGGAAGAGAACCGTCACCTGGAGGCGCTGGAATTCTACATGTTTTGTTAGATCTCCATAGAAAAACTAGAGAATCACTGGAGGCTGACACAAACTGAATTGGCCATTGCAAGTTATAAGAAAGCCAGCATCATGCAAGGGGAAAGTGGGAGACTTGATGCTGTTTCAGTCGAGTGAGTGGAAGGAGGAGGGTGAGATGGTGAAGAGCTGCTACATTTGAATTGTCTTTTAGCAGTTGAGCAGGTGGAAGCTTCTGAGCAGGTTGAAATTGGTGTGGATGAGCTGATGGGGGAGGGGGTGGTGCTAGTAAGTGGATGGGTCCGCACAAACGTTCTCCTTCCCTTCCCCGACTCTGACACAGAACATATGGTTCCCAAATCAACCATCCTTCTGCTAAGCACAGCCCTTCATACTGTCTCACACACCTTTCTGGCAGCTTCTAAACAAGATCACATAACCCCCCTCGTCATGCAATTCCACTGGCTTCTCCTCAACAGTCGCATCAAATACAAAACCTTGACCTACAAAACACTTCTAGGACTCTCTTCCGTACACCTCCTCAGCCTCCTCCACCCCGTCCAATCAAACAGAGCCAGCCGCCAATCCACCAGCAACACCCTGATCATCCCCCACTCGAAAACTGAAAGCACCCTGCAAGCCTGCGCAAGAGCATTTGCACCTACTCTATGCAACACTTTCCCTTGTGACAAAGTGGGTCCTTCCAGCCCTTCAGAAAGAGCCAAAAAGCAGGAAATGGGAGCAGTGCTGGAGCATAAACAAAAGCACATGGCTAATGGTGGCCATGGAAACCAAGCACAGGGGAAAGAAATACGCCCGTGCTGCCAATTAGATAGGGAGTCACGAGCTGATTCAGGACACCTGCTAGGGGGAGGAGTCAAGCACTACCCTAGAGTTCAGACTCATAAAGAGGTCCCAGTAGAGAAAAGGGAAGCAATCAGGGGTATCGGAGCTATCGAGGCTAGCAAGGTTAGCAGAGAGAGGAAAAGGACAGAGTCTCCGTGGAAGAGAGGAACTGAGCTTCCATTCAGAAGGAGGACAGAGTCTCCAGAGGGAGAGAGGACAGAGTCTCCAAGAGAAAGATACAACAGAAGCAGACCAGGTTATCTGCAGTATTCTGGGGATTACAAAGAGAGAAAGCCAGGAAGGCAGTTTAAACCTTCTGTGCACAAGTCAGGTTTGGAACCTACAGCCATTCCCAAGTCCCAGAGAAAACGTTTTTCAGCCAGGTCTAGAGGTAAGCCTAAAGGCTGGGGTTTTAACAATCACTGTGATTTTACTTACCCGGAGGGTTGGGGCTGTGAGGAAAATGACTATGATGAGAATGCTTGTTTAAAGCAGTACCTGATACAAGAGTATTGCCCAAAGCCTAAAGCAGTGAGGAAAGGCGTGGCACAAGATTTAACGTTGCAAACATTTCCTGCCTCACAGGAGGAATTAATGGAAACAGAGCCAGAGTTTGTAAATACTTCAGAGGAATTGATGGACTGTACGATTACATTATCTAATGGAATACTATCCCTGCGTTGAATATATGCTTTGAAGAGAAATACAGAATTGCTGGGATTAAAAGTACAAAGCTGTAAAGAAAACAGAACTGTTTACCTTGATTGCTGGAAGCCATGTTTTTGTGCTGAAGTAAGCTGTTTAAGTTTGAAGCTTTATTTTGTCCTTCTGCCAGAAGCACCTGGTTTTTGTACCTTATTTTCCTTGTTGAAATCCACCCCGGGAGGGGAAATAAATCCTTGTTGCTTTAACCACTTTTGAGTCACACTACCCTTTATTGGACGGTAAAAGGAACTACGTTTCCCAAAAGGCTTTGCCTCAGGAAATAGTGAAATACCTGTTCAAGAAGGAAACAAACCCCTTAAGCCCTACATGCCTTCGCTGGGGGCATTAAGAGGGGGTCACACCCTGACACCATCAGAGGCATCAAAGACTTATCGTTCAGGAAGCACCTGAAGACTCATCTTTTCAATGAACATTATGGACCTGGAACATAACCCTATCCACCCACACACCCCAACAAAAGCATACCAATGTATATAGTGAAGTATTTGTATATACCAGCTCATAACTAAGCAATTTTACATAGTTAAGTTACGTTCACACCATGTTTTACTGTAACCTTCAGTTGTTTGTAAACTGCTTTGACCTTGTGAAAAGCAGTATAAAAGTGCAGCTAAATAAATAAATAAGGGATGGATACATATCTGATACCAGCTGGAGTGAAGATCCTCGCTCACTCATTATTACTCTAGAAACCAGGGGTAAAGGGGAAAAATTGATTCATCAGTGTTCATAAATAACCCATTTTCCTCTGGGGAAGCGTTCGATCTCCCCCCCCCCCCTACTGACGATGTCTTCCCCCCCTAGTTCCCCATCTCTCCCCCCCCCTTATTCTCTCCTGCTCTTCCCCTCATTGATGGTGTTTTTGTCCCCTTAGTCTCGCCTCCCATTCCACCTATATTTGGCTCGAGTTTCCCCCTCCCCTCCCCTCCCCATTCCTTTTTAATCTTTTATTGTTTTTAATCTTTTATTGTTTTACTGCCTTACTGTTTTGCCTTCTCTTTATTCTTTGCCATTTCTTTTGCTGTCCTATTATTTTTTGGCGTTCTTTTCTTTCTTTCCTTTCTCAGCAGCTGTCGCTTTTTATGATTGTACACTGCCCTGAAGCTTCGGCCTGGGCGGTCTATCAAGTGTTTTAATAAAGATAAAGATAAAGAAAAAGCAGTAGAATTGCAATGCTGTGACTTTATTGAGGAAGCGATACAAGGGGGAGCAGAATCATGAGAGGTTTGTAGAGGATAAAATGCTTCATGTGCGGGCAGAAATGGAGGAAGATCCCTTGTATTGAACAGAAGAGAACAGAGCGGAGAGGATTCAGCCGTCTGCAGTCACTACTTTTCTCATTCCATCGGCTGCTATGGAGACGGAGGCCACACAGGACCCTCAAAAAGAGAAAAGAAGACCAGTTAATACAGAGTAGAGTCAACCGGAGACACAGAAATATAAAATCAATCTGAATGCCTGTCAACCCACAGCTCAACCTCCCCTATGTAACTATTAAGATCTACTTAACAACTTGTAGTTTAGTTCCCCCTGTTCTACCTAAGTTGATGTTCTATCAACGTTATTCACTTGTTTCAGTTTAATACCTGTTCCACGTAAAACAGTTCTATTGTTCAGGTTCTATATAAACCGCACTGATTTTGAAATAGTGCAGTATATAAAAGCAAGCAAGCAAATAATTCAATAAGGAATCACTGTAGCAATATTAAGGAGGGAGGAGCTTCAAGGGCATCTCAAGGTCACATGAATTAGCTGATCACTAGTCATGATTGCACTATGGGAGTGTTCTGATTATTTATTAGCTCTGTACTATAGAAAGATTCTGCTTGGCTACTCATGAACTTTCATTAGCTGAAAAGGACCATCACACAATGATTGCTGGATATGGCCTCTCCCACGTAGGCACCTCTACTGCTGTTTTTCACTGATACCCAACCTGTTTGTCTCACTAAGACACTGTTCCATGGCACTGTCTCCCAGAGCTTGGGGCATCTCACCATGCCCCAGGTGTCCCTTGCTGTTACTGCCAGGGCCTGGGCTTTGGCACTGTACTCAATGGTGGCTGTGCTGCTGACCTCTCCTGCATTGCTGTTGACAACACCCACCCACCCACCTACCTACCTACCTACAGGGGTAGCCTTATGGTTAGAGCACTGGCTTAGGAACCCAGAGACCAGGGTTCAATTCCCACTAGCACTCCTTGTGGCTTTGGGCAAGTCACTTAACCCTCTGTTGCCTCAGAAAAATCCAAGTTATCAATGTCTGTGTTTAATGTACATTAGCAAGTTTAAGTTTCAATGTAAACCACTTTGATTGAAATGATAAAGCAGTGTATAACATTATAACTTAAACTTGGAAATGTACATTAAACAAGGACATAACTTGGATTTCTATGATTCCCAAGTCAGTGTTCTAACCATTAGGCTACTCCTCCACTCCTTGTGAAATGAACTTGAAAAAATTCCTGACAATCAGGAAAAGTTTGTTTTAAATGAGCATAGACCAAACATTTTTGGGCAATACATATCTCCATTTTCCATACAGTACATCTGTCATTCCTGCTCTCTGATTAATAAAATATATTTTTAAAAAAACAGAGAATTTCAGCTATGAAGAAAGAGGCTGCCAATATTTGCTGCTGTAAGAGTCACCATTGTGCTTCCTCCATTCCCACAGGAAAGGGCTCGTGCCCACTTCACAGTGCTCACAGAGCCAGGCAGTCTGACAGCACGCTGTTGATGTACATACTGATGGCACAGAACCACAGGACCAGCCCAAAGTTGCACCATATTGAGCTTAGTAGGGGGTTCATAGAAGCAGAATTGTCATATCCTGCCAACACTGTAGCAACATGCTGGAGATTAATTTCATAAGAAGATTACTGTTGCAGTCAACATTGGCACCCTTGCATTTTAGGTATGCTGTGTACAATATCTTGAGAAATAACTGGAAATATTCCAACTGTATGTTATCAAAATTATGTTCAAAGATATTCAACAAAAAAGAAAGATGTCTGTGCAACCTAGACATGGTAATTTCTGAGAAAATAAAATATAACCTGGAGAGGACTAATGGCCCCATTCACTAATATTTTGATTGCACAACCCTTGGCAGTGACGACAGCCTCCAGACATTTCTTGTAGCCATCTAAAAGTTTCTTACATCTGTCTGCTGGTACTTTTCTCCCATTTTTTTCATCTGTGATTTGTTCCAGCTCATGAATGTTTCAAGGATTCCTTTTACCAATGGCAGATTTCAGCTCTTGGCTTGAGATCACAATTCATTGCTGATCCATTTAAAACAATGTTTGTTACTTTTTAACCATTTTTTGTACTTTTGACATATCTTTTTTGGATTATTGTCCTGCTAGAGGATCCATGATTTTCGACCCAGACCTAGCTTTCTGACACTAGGTAGCACATTTCACTCCAAAATACTTTGGTAGTCCTGTCACTTCATGATTCCTTTAAAATTGATTTATTTTTTATTTATTTATTTTACATTCTCTTATGTACCGCACTATTCTGCATCAGTGCGGTTTACATTGAACAAACTGAAATTACATTGAACAGGGCATTATAACTTGGAGATAACTATTTTACAGGGGACATGGGCTATGGAGGGTTAAATGGCTTGCCCAAGACCACAAGGAGCACCTGTGTTCCAGGTCTCCAGTTCTCAAGGCAGCAAAACAGCCCAACAACATTATGGAACTTCCACCATATTTAACTGTAGGAAGGGTGGGGTTTTTTTTTCTTATAAGCTTAATTTCTTTGCCTGTAAATGTATTGCTGATCTGCATTACCAAAGAGCTCAAGTTTGGTTTCATCTGTCTACAGAACTTTTTCCCAGAAGCATTGTGGTTTCTCAAGGTGGGTTTGGGTAAAGATCATGTGTGCCTTTATATGTCTGTCTTTGAGCAGTAGAGTCCTCCTTGAACTCATGAAGTCCTTTTTGTTTAGTGCACGGCGTATGATGCATGTTGAAACCATCACTTTAGATTGCTCCAGGTGAGCCTTTAAGCTCTTTGGATGGTGTATGTGGTGGTTTTTCACCAGTTTCACTAATCTTCAAAGATTTTTTGGATTAATTTTCCTCAACCTACCATGTCCTGGGAGGTTCTTGACAGTTTCATGAGCAGAAAATTCTTAACATGGCAAAGTGTAAACACAGGAATCCCAAGGTCTTTGGAGATGGCCTTGTACTCCTTTGAAGTCTGATGTTTGGTGATAATGGCTTTTCTGATAGTCTCAAGCAGCTCTCTTGTCTTCACCATTGTGAAAATGGAACAGGGCGTGAATGTGTCCATTTTAAAAATTAAGGGACCAATATTTGAAAGCCTAGTGAACCATGTAAATGCCTTAAATTGGGATATTCAATGACATTGACATGGTTAGTGCACTGAATATCCCCTTCTAACCTCAGCTAGCATCAGGGCGTGTTGGGGGTGTGGAAGACTGTCGCTAATTGGGTAGCAGAGATATTGCACCGCTGGACCTGATTAGTGATCGGCAGGTAAAGCTAGGTGCAGCAAAAGCTGGCCATGTTTTACCTGTGGAAGCTAACCGGGTAGTGGTGCAATATTGCAGCTACTCGGTTAGCTTCAGCGGTTCTGGGGCATGTACGGTGACCCCGGATATTCACTACTGTCACTGTGGTATTAAATATCCGGAGTTGGGAGGCAAGATGGCGTCAGAGCTCTTCCGCCGGTGAGACGCACCACGTTAGTCGGGACGGTTGGGTGGTGCTTCGGAGCCTGTCAGTTTGAGATGGGACGCCGGAAGAGAAAGCAGGCTGTCCTACCCTTGGGGCCACCCAATTCTGACACTACCAGCCAAAGGACTTTGGCGACTTGTGGTTTTATCATGGTGGGAGTTGGAGTGGCGTCTACGGCAGAGCCGGCAGTGTTGGAGTCATCGGCTCTGGGTGCATCGGGGGTGTGGCTGTCTCCTGAGCGGCATGCCCCCCGCCTCGACTTTGAAACGGTGAGCTGGGTTTCAGAGTGCTTCCTGCTGGGGCTGTGAGATGCTCGTCGGCAATTGGAAGTGAAGAGGGCCCTGATCCTGCTGTAGATTTGACAACTTCCTTGCCCCTTGCGGTTGCTGCGGTGGATGCAAAAGAAGTGGAGGAGACCATCCCACCTCGTGGGGTTTCTACAGCTCCGTCAGGGGATTTGGACATGATTCCAGGTTTGAGAGGCTTGGTTAAGCCATCTGTTGTTAATTTGGAGGCACTGTGGGATGCAATTGCTACTGTGAATACCTCTCTAATGACTGTTGTTGGGGTTGTTAAAAGAGATTCACTATCGTTATATAATGATATTTCCGATGCAAAAAGTGTCCAGGAGGAGCAAGCTCGGCATTTGGAGGCTGTGGAGAAAGAACTGGAACATCTTCGAGGGTTGTGTGTTGCCCAAGTTAAGGATAAGATCTTACTATCAAAGAAAGCTGAACATTTGGAGAATTACACTCATAGAAATAATTTAAGACTTTTAAATTTTCCTAAATCTCCTGTTATGTCTGCCATTGAGATGGTTCGTAAATATCTCCAGGAGGTGCTTAAACTTCCTGGAGATAATTTACCTTTAATCGTCCGTGCAGAATATTTAACTGTAGGTTCTGGTACTGGTGGCTCTACCTCTGGGAGCCCGGTTGTAGGAATTGGGGATCTTACCACATTCCTGGAGGACTCTCTAGAGGTGGTAACTGGCCGTACTACCTTGCTTGTGACTCTGGCCTTGGAGCTTGATAAATCTATAATTCTTCGAGCTTATTTTAGAAACTTGAATTGTACTTTCTTAGGCTCTAAAGTTTACATGTTTCCTGACCTTTCCCCTTCTACCCAGTTGAGGAGAAAATAATTCTTGGGCCTTCACCCCAGAGTTCTATCCCTTGGGGGTAGTTTTCAATTAAGATTTCCCTCTCGGTGTGTAATTTCCTATGATGGTAAGATTTTTCTTTTCTTTGAGCCTAGTCAGTTATTGGACTTTGATAGCTAGGGAGGGAATCGGGGTGCAAATTGCAACCAATTTGGCTGACACTTAAGTCTCTGCTCTGTTATTTCTTTTTTCCTTTTACATTGTAATTTCCTGAGGCCTCCCCCTATAGGTATTGCCTTAATTTTGTGGACGAAATCTGGATGATATATATTTAATTTTTCTTCTGGATATATATTTCCTGTTTCTCTTTGATTACGTATGTGCATATCATCCTTTTGCATTTTCCTTCTTGTTATTCATGAGTGTTATAAACCAATAAAAAAATGTAAATGAAAACTATCCAGAGTTAAGGATCGGTGGGCAGGATTATGCACCGTAGCGGCGCATAGCCTACCCAATTTTAATAGTCAATATTGGGCCCTAGAACCATCATTTATTGGTTGATTCAAGTCATGTGACAGTTGATCACAGGTGCATCTAATTTTATTTTAATGGGAATGTGGTTTTCTGTTTGAAATGATTTGATTTGTTTATAAGGTTGCCAATAATCAATCATGTCCTGGCAATGTCCCAGTTTTTATACTATTTCCTACTATTTCCTTTTATAATTGGTCTTGTTTTATTTGAATCTTTTATATGTCAAATATGGTGCATATATAGTCCAAAGCCATTTCACTGGCCACTTTCTTTTAGGAGATAAATGACACTAAGGGGTTGAACTGCAAAGGTGCCAAATAATGTTGACTACAACTGTATTTCAGCATTACAACATTTGTTCCAATGACAAACTATTAGTATTCCTCAAAACACAAAGAAGATTTTACCAGCACTTATCCCAGGACAGCTCCAGTGAGGGGCAGGTAACTCTACAGGAAAAAGCAGAAACAGTGATTATTAAGTGACCATTTACACCTAGAAACAATTAGGACAATCACTGTGCATTCAGATAAATGATTTGGGTATTTTTGGATGTTTCTTGTTCTTTAGACAGATTTCTTCAAGCTCTACCTTGTTCCTAAGCTGTATCAGTTTCCTGACACACTCTGGCTCGGGCTCTGATTATTCCTTGTCCCGTCTACTGCAATAGCCTCTGCATGGGATTGCCTGTGAGGCTCACTCAAAGGCTGTTGCCAGGTTTGTGCTGGGTTGCTCTATGCCTTTGCTTTTAGTACAGCACTTGCATGGGCTTCCAGCCATTCGAAAAAGCGCCATTTACAATGCTGTCTGTGGCCTTTAGGTCCTTCAGAGCTAATGGTCCTATTACCTAAGAGAGAAATTCTAGTACTATTGACTAAGCCGGACTCTGCAGTTGAGCCAACTGGTTTGATTTGATTTATTAACTTGATATACTGCTTATTGCAAGCATTAAAGCAAGCAATACAATAAATGCATTAAAGCTAATAAATACAAAGTTAAATAAAAATAAAAGCATTCATATGGTTAAGCGTATGAAGATCAGATCTAGAATCTTCTGGGCGATAGCTGCATCTTTCTGCAACAGGCTTCCTGTCAATATTCGCTTTGATCAGAAAAAATATTTATATACTGCATATCATCAGTTCTGTGTGGCTTACAAAAACATATGAAATAATAAATAATGAACAAATATATTATGAACCTAGCAGGACAATAGGCAAACTAAAAAGCAATGAAGTCATAAGAATGACAGGTTGAACGCCTGCTCAAATAGCCAAGAGTTGCCCACTCCAGGTCTCAGGCAGTATCCAGGAAGGAGAGAAGCAGGTGTGACCCAGAAAGAAATGTTTTGGTATGTTTGAGTCATACTTGGTCACGCTTATTCAGCAATGTGCGCAGAGTACAGCCCAGGTGCTAGTCTGTATCTGAACATTAGATAGACAGTGGTAACTTTTCCTCAGGATTTGTAGTGTATCAGTTGGGAAACACCTAAAAAGCTGAAGGCTTGCCTGTTCCCCAGCTGCTGTGAATTTTGTTGCCTCTAACATTTTATGGCTTTACTGTCTTGTGCATCACTTTAGCAGGACAGCACAAGAAGTTGTAGCACCCTGAGATGCCCCCCTCCCCCAGGGCCAATCTTGCAGTGCAACCTGTGTAAATGGTAAATTTTCAGCCAACTGACTTGTTAAATGCTAGCACTGCCATTTAACTTATTCTATATATTCAGTGCCCTCATTCCAATCCTCGTTTAGTGGGTCTGGACGTCTGCTAAATGCTTGGATCGGTCCTACGGCCACAGCGCTCCCCGCACATCTAGATGATATGTGCGGAGAGCTGTGTTCGTGGGCGGGAGGGGGTGGGCTGGGGGAAGAGCGAGGGTGGCATGTAGGTGGGCATGTGACCCTGGATTCTGAGGTCGGCCCTGTTAGACGGGGGACTTATTCCACCTCTGAGGTGGAATAAGTCCACTTGGACATAGGGGGACGGTGGCACAGAGGGGCAACAAGGAGGTGAGGAGGTTCTGGGGGTTCGGCGCAGCCTCTCCCCAGCCATTGCAGGCCCGATCGGGGATTAGGCTGCAAGCAACAGGCCGGGTGTTGTTGCCACCAGGGTCTGCGGTTCCTGGCAGCAAAACATCATTGCCCTGCGGCTCCATGAAGGGCCTGGCTGAGCTAGCCAGGGAAGTGGCTGGATGTCTGGGGTGCCTGAATTGGGGCACCTCCCACTCTGTAATGTGATTCTGCTTCCCATGGTGATATCTAGCCCCCGCGGGAGCAGAACCAGTGGCATCTCCGGGCCGTCCAGACACACACATGTCGGAATGGGCCTTGCTTCAGCAGTGCTGGTGTTGTTGCTGTATTATCTGTCTAGGATAGCTCTGATATTCCACAGGCCTAAGCTCTCTGCTCCTCATTGGTGTGTAGCCTCCCTGCTGACCCCATGGCAATGGCATTGAATATCCAGTTTTGGTGCACAAGGAAAGCAGCCGAGAGTCTAACCGGGTAGCGGCGATATTGCTACCCGGTTAGCATCTATGGCTGAAACTAGGCCTAGTTGTAGCTGTGCATCACTAACGGGTAGCGGTGCAATATCGCCGCTACCCATTAGCAGCACACTCTCCGCCTCCAGTACGCCCCGGAATGCCCCCCAACATGCCCCGATGCTAACCAGATAGCATCGCGGTGCGTAAGAGTTTCAGGACGGGACATTCAATGGCACTAACCATGTAAGTGCCGTTGAATATCCCTGGTTAAGGCATTTACACGGTTTACTGGGTTGTAAATCGTGTAGATGCCTTTTGAATATCTGGTCCATAACTTATTTGAATAGTGGCTGAATAATGCTGCTATCTGAATAATTTGCTGGATATCTGTGGGACATGTTAGGGGAGGAGCAAGAGGAGACCAGAAAACAGCAATTTAAAAAAGCTCAAAATTATCTGTATATTTTCTTTGAAAATACATGATACAAGTGCCAGTGAATGCATAATTACCTTTGACTATCAGTCTGATAGGAAATAATTATTCATTCATATGAAACACTTCCAGACTCGCCAATAAAACTCTCCCAACAACGGATGCAGGGCAGAGTGGGGTGTTTCACTGTACAGCTCAACATACAGGAAAACTCTGTTGAAATGCTTATCTCACATCAGTGACAGCACCACTAACTCCCTCCACTGCCAGACATTGTACATCATAACACAAAACCCTGCAAATGGACACTCAACACCAGCACCAGGAACTCAAATTGCACCAGCCCCACATACGAAAAATGAGCACTGCAAATAGTCTAGAACAGTGTTTTTCAATCTTTTTTGTGCAAAGGCACACTTTTTTCATGAAAAAAATCATGAGGCACACCACCATTAGAAAATGTTAAAAAAATTTACCTCTGTGCCTATATTGACTATATATAAAGTAATTCTCTTGAATAGGAATCAAACACTCACACCAACCCCCCTCCCCTGCTGGTTCACTCACACCACCCCCCCCCCCCTCCACTGCTGGTTCACTCACCCACCCCCCTGTCACTTACTCACCCCTCCTGCTGGGTCACTCACTCACTTACCCCCCCTCCCCTGCTGGTTCACTCACACCATCGCCCCCCCCCCTTGCTGGTTCACTCACACCACCCCCCCCCCCCTCCACTGCTGGTTCACTCATTCTCCCCCCCCCCTTGCTGGTTCACTCACACTCCCCCCCCCCCCTTGCTGGTTCACTCACACACACACCCCCCCCCTGCCCAAGCCGCGGCGTCGGCTTTGTTCAGAGCAGCGGCTGCACTACACTTAAATTGAAAAGTAAAGAGAAACTGTGTCAGGAGCCCTCCGGTCATCGCAGAGCCCGTGGAAGTGATGTCATGGGGGCGGGCTCCTCACAGGCTGTCTTTCCTTTTCAAATTAACTTTATTGCAGCTAAAGTTAATTTGAAAAGGAAAGACAGCCTGTGAGGAGCCCGCCCCCATGACATCACTTCCTCGGGCTCTGCATGATCGGAGGGCTCCTGACACAGTTTCTCTTTACTTTTCAATGTAAGTGTAGTGCAGCCGCTGCTCTGTACAAAGCAGAACCAGCGGCTGCACTGCTATAGGGAATCGCGATCGTGTTCGCGCCGCGGACTTCGGCACAAAAGCCAGTTTTTTGCTCTGGCCGCTCCCAATCTTGCGGCCAGAGCAAAAAACCGGCTTTTCAATGACCGGTTTTACAACTGTGCTGGCAGCCGGCCTGGCCATGGAAAAACCGGCCAGGCCGGCTGAAAACCGGCCGGTTGGCAACCCTAATTTGTGAGCCGAGGCCACATGTTACGGATGAAATTGGAATTTTTCCCACGGCACACCAGACAATATCTCACGGCACACTAGTGTGCCGCGGCACAGTGGTTGAAAAACGCTGGTCTAGAAGCCCGTAACCCCCAGCAGTGACGAGAGAACAAGCTGAACTACTACAGATCCCTAGAGAGAACCTACAGATTAACAGAATCCCTTATCTTGGCTGCATATGGAAAACTATAAAATTTGAAACCAATATGCAGACAAAAAAAATGAAATCCCCCCTCCCAAAATGGAAACAGATCTGTAAAACACTGAAGAAAGAGAAACAGAAATGTATTTCCTCCTATAATGAACTATAAGGAATGCATATTTTTAAAGCTGCCACATTTTATCCTCTAAAAATTAACTCTTTTGTACCTTTTGTTGTCTTAGTCATTTTATTTTTTCAATTGGATTGATCCTTGTTTCTCTTTTCCAATTCCTCTTGTTCTTCTAAGTCCTTTTCCAAGACCCTATTTGCATTGTTTTCTTTCTTCACACTCCGTCTTCATCCTTTCCTTCCCTACACCTCTCTCCAACATTGATCCTTCTGTTTCATCCTTTTTTTTCTATTTCTCAAAATAAACTTAAATATCTTTTATACTTCAAAAATTAGAGGGGTGTGACCTGCACAGAGTGGCGAGTAGAACCCTAAACAAAGGCATCGGGGGGAGGGGGTGACCTGCTTGGAGCGGCGGGTACAACCACTCTAGCCAGCTTACTGGGCAGACTAGATGGACCATACTGGTCTTTATCTGCCGTCATACATTATGTTACTATGCCTTTTACCCAACTATAGCTTTACTCCATTCCTTTCTCCCTCCTTCAGTCTCCCTATTTTCACCATTCACTTACTTTACTTCTCTGGCCCTTCCATTCCACGTTTGTTTCAGTCGTACATCAGCATCATATTGCTCCCCATTTTTCACCCACTCTCTAGCACCCCATTTCCTCTCTCTGCATTCATTCCTTCCCGAGCCTCGTCTACCTCCTCCTCCTCCTCCTACTAGTACTACATCATATCATTTCTATAGAGCTACAAGGTGTACGCAACGCTGTACAGAGACATGTAAAAGACAGGCCCTGCTCATAAGAGTTTACAGTCTAGTCAAGACAAATACCACAACAGTCAAGACAGACAACACAACTGGGGACTACGACATATCTAGGGGAATGGTAAGGAAACACATTGGAGGTGAACAGCAGACTGGGGGGATCAGGATCCAAAAGCAAAATCAAAGAAGTGAGTTTTTAGCTGGGATTTTAGCCTGTCTCTCATCCCATAATTAGTCCCAGCTGGCTCCCTAGCACTCATCCTGTCTCCATCTCCAGGCCCTATCTTATGTCTTGCCCCTTATCCAGGCTTCCATTTCTACCTTCTCTCACCTCCTTCAAAGAAGACCTTGTGCTTTCCTGTGACTCTCATCCACTTCATAGCACTCTGACCTTTTCAACTCCCAACTTCCCCCCAGGTTCTTTAAACCTTCTTCCCTCCCCATATTTCTGTACTTGATGTCAAAGCCCTACTTATAGCCCTCACCCAATCACCTTGTCCCCACTGTCCTAATCTCTGGGTAATTTCTTAGTTCTTACTATTTATTTATTTATATTCTCTTATATACCACGCTATTCTGCATCAGTGCAGTTTACATTGAACAAACTGAAATTACATTGAACAGGGCATTATAACTTGGAGATAACTATTTTACAGGGAACATGGGCAATGGAGGGTTAAGTGGAAAGCCGTTATAACTGGTGATTCGATCATTAGGCATGTAGATAGCTGGGTGGCTGGTGGACGTGAGGATCGCCTGGTAACTTGCCTACCTGGTGCGAAGGTAGCGGACCTCACGCGCCACCTAGATAAGGTCTTAGATAGTGCTGGGGAGGAGTCTGCTGTCTTGGTACATGTTGGTACCAATGACATAGGAAAATGTGGTAGGGAGGTTCTGAGAGCTAAATTTAGGCTTTTAGGTAGGAAGTTGAAATCCAGAACTTCCAGGGTAGTGTTCTCCGAAATGCTTCCCGTTCCACGTGCAGGACCCAAAAGACAGGCAGAGCTCCGGAGTCTCAATGCGTGGATGAGACAATGGTGCAGAGATGAGGGTTTTGGATTTGTTAGGAACTAGGGAACATTCTGGGGAAAGGAGAGGCTCTTCCGAAGGGATGGGCTTCACCTTAACCGGGATGGAACCAGGCTGCTGGCATTAACCTTTAAAAAGGAGATAGAGCAGCTTTTAAACTAGATAATAGGGGAAAGCCGACAGTCGCCCAAGAGCGGATGGTTCGGAAGAATGTATTCTTGAAGGATACTACCAAAAGCAGAGAGGTTCCAAAAAAGAGTAAAGTAGCCCAAATGCCCTCGAGTATGGAGCAGACAGAGTTTAAAGATCCCAAATTACCCATGTCTACCAACAACCAAACTAATATGAATAAAATGCAGTCTCTAAAATGCTTGTATGCAAATGCTAGAAGTCTAAAAAATAAGAGGGGAGAGTTAGAATATATAGCACTAAATGAGAGGTTAGATATGATTGGAATATCAGAGACATGGTGGAAGGAGGACAACCAGTGGGACACTGTGATACCTGGATACAAACTATATCGTAATGATAGAGCTGATCAAATTGTTGGAGGGGTTGCGCTCTATATTAGAGAGGGCATTGAGTCAGAAAGGATTAAAGTTTTGCAGGAAACAAAATTTGCTGTAAAATCTCTATGGATTGAAATTCCATGTAAAAAGGGGAATGCGATGGCAGTGGGGGTGTACTATCGACCGCCTGGTCAGAATGAACAAATGGATGATGAAATGCTCAAAGAAATCAAGGAAGCTAACAAAAGTTATAGCGCAGTAATAATAAAGTGGGTGATTTCAATTACCCCGGTATCGACTAGGTCAGTGTCACGGCAGGACATGCTAGGAAGATAAAGTTCCTAGATGACATAAATGACTGCTTCTTGGAGCAGCTGGTTCATGAACCAACCAGAGGGGAAGCCATATTAGACCTAATCCTTAGTGGAACACCAGATCTAGTGCAAGAGATAAGGGTGTTGGGGCCACTTGGCAATAGTGATCATAGCATGATCACCTTTGATTTAATTAGTGGAAGAGAGATAGTAAGGAAATCCACAGTACTACCTTTTAACTTTCGAAAGGGAGACTATGATAAAATGAGGAAAATAGTTAAGAAAAAACTAAAAGGAGCAGTTGCAAAGGTTAAAGACTTACATCAAGCTTGGGTGTTGTTGAAAAATACTAGCTTGGAAGCCCAGACCAGCTGTATTCCACGCTTTAAGAAAAGTGGAAGGAAGTCCAAAAAATTGCCAGCATGGTTTAAAGGGGAGGTCAGAGAGGCTGTTGTTGCCAAAAAAGCATCTTTCAGGAAATGGAAAAAAGAGCCAAACAACAAAACCTGGCAACAGCACAAGCACTGGCAAGTCAAATGCAAGGCATTGATAAAGCAGGCAAAGGGAGAATTTGAGAAGAAGCTTGCTGCGGAAGCAAAAACGCGAAATAAAGATTTTTTCAAGTACATTCATAGCAAAAAACCTGTGAGAGAGTCAGTTGGTCCATTAAATGATAGAGGCGTTAAAGGGGCACTAAGAGGCGACAAGGCGATAGCAGAGAGACTGAATGAATTCTTTGCTTCGGTCTTTACTGAGGAAGATGTAGGGATGTTACCCATGACTGAAGTGGTATTTAAAGGTGCGGAAGAATTGAAGGAAATATCGATACATCGGGAAGATCTATTACAACTATTAGATAAACTGAAGAGTAGCAAATCACCTGGGCCGGATGGTATACATCCAAGGTTGTTGAAAGAACTGAAATATGAGATTGCAGACCTGCTATTAGTAATCTGTGAATTTTCATTAAAATCATCTGTAATACCTGAAGATTGGAGGATCGCCGATGTAACACCAACTTTTAAAAAGGGTTCCAGGGGTGATCCGGGAAACTACAGACCAGTGAGCCTCACGTCAGTACCGTGAACAATGGTAGAAACCATCATAAAGAATAAAATTACTCAGCATATAGATAGTCATGGCCTAATGGGAGACAGCCAACATGGTTTTAGACATGGAAGATCTTGTCTTACTAATCTATTATGTTTTTTTGAAAGTGTGAATAAACAGGTGGACAAAGGTGAGTCAGTTGATATAGTGTATCTGGACTTTCAGAAAGCCTTTGACAAGGTCCCTCATCAGAGACTTTTGGCAAAACTAAAGAGTCATGGGATAGGAGGCAGTGTACTACTGTGGATCAAGAACTGGTTAAAAGATAGAAAGCAGAGGGTTGGGCTAAATGGCCAATTTTCCCAATGGAGAAAAGTGAATAGTGGTGTACCCCAGGGATCTGTGCTGGGTCCGCTGCTTTTTGACATATTCATAAATAACCTGAAAAGTGGAAGAACGAGTGAGGTTATCAAATTTGCAGATGACACGAAAGTATTTAAAGTTGTTAAAACCCAAGAGGATTGTGGAAAATTGCAAGAGGATCTTGATAAATTGGAAGACTGGGCATCAAAATGGCAGATGAAATGTAATGTGGACAAGTGCAAAGTTATGCACCTAGGGAAGAACAACCCAAACTATGGTTACACGATGCAAGGTTCCACATTAGGAACCACCACCCAGGAAAAAGATTTAGGTGTCATTGTGGATAGCATGTTAAAACCCTCGGCCCAGTGTGCAGCGGCAGCCAAGAGAGCAAATAGAATGCTAGGTATCATAAGGAAAGGAATGGAAAATAAAACAAACGATATTATAATGCCTCTATATCGTTCTATTGTGAGACCGCACCTTGAATATTGTGTGCAATTCTGGTCGCCATATCTTAAAAAGGATATAGCGTTATTAGAAAAGGTTCAGAAAAGAGCCACCAAAATGGTAAAGGGGATGGAAGGATACTCCTATGAAGAAAGGCTAAAAAGGTTAGGGCTCTTTAACCTGGAAAAGAGACAGCTGAGGGGAGATATGATAGAAGTCTATAAATTAATGAATGGAGTGTAACGGGTAAACGTAGATCGATTGTTTATGTTATCAGAATATAGAAATACTAGGGGACATGCAATGAAGCTACAGGGTAAACTATTTAAAACTAATAAAAGAAAATATTTCTTCACTCAACGTGTAATCTAATTCTGGAATTTGTTACTGGAGGATGTAGTAAAGGCTGTTAGTGTAGCTGGGTTTAAAAAAGGTTTGGATAAGTTCCAAGTTATTAAGAAGGGACCCAGGATATCAGTGCTTAACCCAATACAAGCATTGCGTAACCTGTGTCTTTTGGGGAAACTGCTAGGTATGTATGACCTAGATTGGCCACTGTTGGAAACAGGATACTGGGCTTGATGGACCTTGTTCTGATCCAGTATGGCATATCTTATGTTCTTAAGTGGCTTGCCTAAGACCACAAGGAGCACCTGTGGGACTAGAAACCCCAGCCCTTCCAGCCCAAGGTTGCTGTCCTCTAGTGGGATTTGAACCCCTGACCTTCCAGCCAGAGATAATGTGCCCCAACCACTAGGCCACTCCTTCTCTGTTTTGTCATCTGTCTTGACAGAGGAGACAAAAACTAGTATGCACAGACTACCACATGAAGGTAAGCTCCTCCTCCAGCCCACATCATCCACTAGAGACTGACCTCCATCAAGCAGAGCATGCTCCAGCGCACCCACACCTGATAGGCACATACCTAAGGGCCTCACCAAAGGGCCCTCAGGAGTGGCTTAGTGTGAACCATGGTGTGGCCCCCTACAATAACATCCCCAGTGACTTGTTTACCAGGATCTCCAACCAGCCTAGTAGATAACCTTACCACCTACAGTATGCATGTACTCAACCAGTCCATCTAGCACACCACAAACCCACTCTCATTCTCCCCCAAAACTCAACTTAGCCACCCTTCATCTTCTCCCCTCCCTTACCCATACATCCACATTCCCTACATAACCCACTCTCTACCTGAGCACCAAGCCCACACCTTCACCTTCATGGCACCCACTATTTTTCTGCTCACTGTATTCTATATCCTAGCACTAATCTTGCACTCTGAATCACCACCCCCCCCCCCTCCACACACACACAGGCTTCGTACTCATCACCCACTCCTACTCCCCCTACAACCCTCCTCCAACTCGATCCAGATACAGGGCACCTAGCACACTCCTCTGAATCAAGACCCAAACACCCTCCACCACCCACAGCAAGACTGCCCCTGAGCAACCATTTACCAAATGAGTCCTCCTGCAACAAAATACAATTACTTACTGCCTTTATGACCAACACATTGACATGATTTTTGTAACTGAATCCTGGTTCACCGATGTCAACAATGTCCTCATGAACCAACTCAAGACTCCTGACTACAAGCTTTTCAACTGCCACAGATCTAACCATAGAGGTGGTGGAGTCTTTATTCTAGCCAGAAATATTCTAGGTTTCTGCGCCACTGCCACAGGTGGGAAAATGGATACAATGACCATCTCAAACAAGCACCTAACCCTCTGCCTGGCCTACAGAGCCCCTAACTCCAGAATAAGAACTACCATATGGAAACCATATGCAATCATAACTTGCCCAACAACCAACTTCTGCTATTTGAAGACCTAAACCTCTCCTCAGCTAACCCTAAAATGGCCAAATCTTTCATCCAAGCAATGGAAGCCATTGCCTACACCCAATTAGTTAATGAACCAACACATATTAGAGAAAACACCTTGGACCTTATCTTTGCACCCCAGATCATGCTCAGAAACCACCAACTCCCTCCCTTAACAATGGATTCAGTCCCCTGGTCCGACCTAAAGACAATCACTTTCTACATACCACAAAACTCCAGCAATGACAACATCCCACAGCATCCAGCTCCAATTCTCTGATTCTGACAACTAGACAAGCTAACCTTCCTTGACCACCTCCTACCACACTTAGACTACAGCTCCAATTACCTTGATACATTAATCTGCAATTGTAATCAATCAATGCCACAAAGCAACAATAACCACAGATGCCACATCTCTGCACCCTGGTACTCCAAAGAACTCCAAGCCACAAAACACATGCTCTGATGACTTGAGAGAAGATAGAGGAAAACAAAAACCCATGACTTCCAACACCTACATGAATGAACTGCATTATTACCAGACCCTAGTAACCATCAAGAAAAAGGACTATCATACCAAACTCATCTCAAAATTGCTAAACTGACCTAGAGAATGATTTCAAATAGTGAAATCTTTGACAAGAACCCCCACCCAAAACGACAGACTCCATGCCTTCCCCATAAACTATGGCTGACCACCTCCAAGCTCATCTCCCTCAGAAATCATACCATAGCCCCAGACACCAAACACCATGCCACTGATTCCAACACCACCATCTAGAACTCCTTCACATCTCTATCACCTAGAAAGCATCACCTATCACCTAGCATCACCTATCACCTAGAAAGCATCACCATACTTAACACTACAACCTCCCCACTTGATCCATGCCCTGTCAGCCTAATGAAGATATCCTGCACTGAACTACTCCCTGTTGTTGTTAAGTGCCGTCGAGTTGGAGTTGACTCATGGTGACCCTCTGGATAGCTATCCTAAATTGTGTTCGGTCTTCAGTCAGGCAGCTCATTGTTGACAGACTGGTACCTGTAGCTGCTGTTATTGTATCGATCCATCTCATTGCTGGTCTTCCTCTTTTGCGTTGACCTTCTATCTTGCCAAGCATGATGCCTTTCTCTAATGATCTCTCTCTTCTCATGATGTGTCCAAAGTATGAAAGTCGAAGTCTTGTCATCTGAGCTTCTAAAAAAAGCTTAGGTTTGATCTCCTCTAGTACCGACTGGTTTGTTCTTCAGGCAGTCCATGGTATACACAGTATTCACCGCCAGCACCATAATTCAAAGGCATCAATTTTCTTCCTATCTTTTTCACTGTCCAGCTTTCACATCCATATGATGTTATTGAAAATACCATGGCTTGAACAAGTTGAATCTTTGTATGGAGAGAGACATCTCTGCTCTTGAGAATCTTATCTAGGTCTTTCGTAGCCATTCTGCCAAGAGCAATGCGTCGTCTGATTTCTTGACTACTTATTGCTTCTTTATTGATAGTTGATCCAAGTAGGTTAAAGTTGTTTACAATTTCAATTTCTTCTCCTTCAACGATGAACCTGTTGATTATGCCAGTTGTCATGATCTTTGTCTTCTTTACATTAAGGTGCAGGCCCATTTTGAGACTATGTTCTTTGATTGTGAGAAGCAAATGTTTCAGATCATCTTCACTTTCAGCCAGTAATATGGTATCATCAGCATAGCGAAGGTTGTCGATGAGTCTTCCACCAGTCTTCACACCTCTGTTGTCTTCATACAGTCCTGCTTCTCTGATGATTTGTTCTGCATATAAATTAAACAGGTAGGGGGAAAGTATGCAGCCTTGTCTTACACCTTTGCTTATTTTAAACCATTCTGTTTCTCCTTGTTCCGTTCGAACTGTTGCTTCTTGATAAATGTACAGATTGTGCAAGAGTACGATCAGGTGTTCTGGTATACCCATGCTTCTTATTTATTTATTTATTTATTACAATCTCTTATATACCGCACTATTCGATATCAGCGTGGTTTACATGAAACAAAAAGACCAGAACAACAGGCTGTTCGGTTTTACAGAGAACAGGTGTACAAACTTGGATAACATGGGGGAACTATTTATATGAAATATCTACAAACAGGTGTTATGAGAAAACTGTGGTAAGTATCATGTAGTTGCTTTCTTTGGAGGGGTTAGCTAGGCGTCTTTGCTGACTGGGTAGTACTTGAGGAACAGGTGAGATTTGAGTGCCTTCCTAAACTGGGCTAGGTCAACGATAGCACGAATGTTCGATGGAAGAGCATTCCAGCATCTTGGGGCGCAAAATTTGAATGCCCTGTTTGCCGTTGTCAGGGTGAATTTTGTTAAGGCCTTCAGAATTATTAGGGAGTTTATTGCTGTTGGTCTTCTGGATCTGTTAGGTGGGACAACGTGAATGAGCTCTGTAAGTGAGTAGGATGCAAGATCATTGACGGCCTTGAAGGTCAGTCAAGTCTTGAAAACAAGCCTTCCATGTATGGGGAGCCAGTGAAGCTGCTTCAGGATAGACGTCACATGGTCGTTCCTAGAGGCCCCATGAAGAACCCTTGCTGCGGCATTCATGGCAAGTTGTAGCAGGTTCAAGGTAGATTGTGGGAGGCCTTGCAGAATGGCGTTAGCATAGTCGAAGTGAGGTAAGATTAGTGCTTGGTATATAGTCCGGAAGTCATCTGGATCTAATAAGGGACGCAGATGCCTGAGTGTTCTGATCTTGAAGTAGATAGCTCTTACTATGTTACTTATGTGTACCTTCATATCGAGACGCTGGTCCAAAGTGACCCCAAGGTATCATATTATGTCTTTTGTTTGCAGATCTGCTTCCTTAACTCTTATATGTGGTGGTGGAGTGAAACTGTGGTCTCTCGTGATGAAGAGCACCTCCGTTTTCTTGTGTTGAATATGGAGGTTTTGAGATTGGAGCCATTCTGAAACTGCGTCAAAGCATTCTATCAGAGGGGAAAGGTCCATTTGATCTGTAGAGAATGGCATGTAGAGCAGTATATTATCTGCATATATCAAACAGTTCACATTGAAAGATCTGATGATATTGCAGATGGGCTGCATGTATATGTTGAACATGAGTGATGATAGAAAGGAACCTTGCGGTACCCCTTGCCTTTGATGGAAAGGTTTTGATTCTACTGCTCCGGATTTTACATGTTGCAGTCTTCCAGCCAGATATGATTTACACCATTCGAGTGCAGTGTCGCAGATGCCCTTCTCTTGTAGTCGCACCAGGAGAAGTTCATGACTTACTGAGTCGAATGCTGCAGCAATGTCTAAGAAAATAAGGACAAAACCTTGACGGATGTTGTCGATGCCTGTGATTATATTGTTGAAGAGGGTGGTAAAGAGGGTTTCCATGCCATGAGACTCTCTGAACCCATGTTGGCACTGGTCTAGATGGGCAGCGGAGTCTATGTGATCTTGGATTTGCCTTTGTACCTCTTTCTCAATTATCTTAGCTAGGAGAGGAATACTAGCTATGGGTCTGTAAGAGTCGACCTTCTGGGGGTCTAGCTTGGAGTTTTTTGAAAGAGGTCTAATGGAAGTATGTTTGAGAGCTGTGGGGAAAGATCCGGTTGTGAATGATAGGTTCATAAGTCTTGTAATGAAGGGACTGAACTCACTGCGTAGCTCCTTTATCCAAAAGGCTGGGCAAGGATCAGTTTGAGCTGTGGTGGTATTGAGAGATGTGATGGTGTCCTCAATGTATTTTGTGGATGGTGAGAACATAGAAAGGGACATTAGGCAGGTTGGCTCTTGTGCGGTGGCCCCTGAGACCTTATCTGTCTGGAGTAGTTTAGACTGTAGGTAGTCGGCAAATTATTGCGGGTGAATCTCATCATGCTGCTCAGGAGATGGTTCCTTTGATAGGGTTTTGACTAAATTGAACATATCACGTGGTTTGTTCAGTGATCTTTTGAGAGTGTCGGTGTGAAATTGCTTCATTTTGGCCGTGATTGTTTCTCGGTGAATTGATACGTGGAGTTTGTAAGCTGTCTGATCCTCTACGGAGAATGATCGGCGCCATCGTCTCTCAAGTCTTCTTAATGTGGCCCAGAGTTTCTCATGGTTTACACAGTCAAAAGCTTTGTTATAGTTAATAAAACACAAATAGATATCCTTTTGGTATTCTTTAGTCTTTTCATCTGGCTGGTTACATTCAATAAACGTGTTCTTCCTACAAGATCCACGGTTTGGTTTGGTTCTGTGTTCTGGCACGTGGACAAGTGCTTCCTTGTTGGTCTCTCGTTCCTCATCCTTTCCTGAACCCTGCTTGCACTTCAGGTAGTTCTTGTTCCAGGTATGGTTGCAGTCTCTTTTGAATAATCTTCAGTAGAATCTTGCTGGCATGTGGGATCAGAGCGATTGTGCGATAATTTCCAGTCAGTTGGATCACCTTTCTTTAGTATTGGTATAAACACAGATCTTTTCCAGTCAGTTGGCCATGACGTTGTCTTCCATATTTCTTGGAAGAGCCTTGTAAGTACAGTAACAGCGTCATCAGATTGCTGTAATACTTCTATGGGCATGCTATCAATGCCTGGTTTTTTGTTCTTTGATAAGGCCTTCAATGTCGCTTCAACTTCTTCTTTCATCACCAACGTTCCCGATCATAAGGTACAGGTTGAAACGGCTGTTGATCCACTTGATCTTTATCATATAAAAACTCTGTATATTCCTTCCATCTTTTCTTGATCTTCTCAGCATCATTCAGCATAGAACCTTGAGAATCTTATAAGATTCCAATTCGAGGCTGAAACTTTTTCTTTAACTCTCGTAGCTTTAGGAAAGCCGATCTTGTTCTTCCTCTAATAGTTTCTGCTTCTATTTCCTTGCATGCGTCATTGTAGTACTTTTCCTTGTCCTGTCTTGCTGCACGTTGGAAATCTCTGAGTTCTGTGATTGTCTTTCTTTCTCCTCTGGCTTTAGCTTCTCTGCATTTCTGGGCAATTTTTAGAGTTTCTTCCATCATCCATTTTGGCCGTTTTTTCTTTTTCACCTTTTGTAGAGACTTCTCACTTTCTTCCAACACAACCTTCTTGATGTCATTCCATAACTTTTCTGGAGCTCTGTCATTTGTATCTAAAGCAGCAAATCTATTTTTCAGGCAGTCTAAATTTCCAGTGGTATATTCACAAGGCCATATTTTGCTGCATTCCTTAGTGGTTTGCTCTTTTTCAACTTTAGCTTGAGTTTGCTTACTAGTAGTTGATGATCTGTACCACAGTCAGCTCCAGGTTTTGTCTTTGTTGATGTTATAGAGCTTTTCCATCGTTGACTTCCATAGATGTAGTCAATTTGATTTTTATACAATCCATTGGGTGAAGTCCATGTGTACAGTCGCCGCTTGTGTTGCTGGAAGAAGGTGTTTGAGATGATTAGATCATTGGTCTTGCAGAATTCTATCAGTCTTTCTCCAGCTTCATTTCTGTTGCCAAGTCCATATTTCCAACTGCTTTGTCGTCTTTGTGCCAACTTTTGCGTTCCAGTCACCCATGACTATCAGGATATCCTGTTTGCATGTTCTCTCAATTTCAGCTTGTACTTGTTCCTAGAACTCTTCAATTTCATTCTTTTCTGCAGCTGTTGTTGGGGCATATACTTGAATTTTAGTTGTGTTGATAGGCATTCCTTGTAGACGAAATGAGATTAAGCGTTCGCTGACTGCATTGTATTTCATTACAGTTCTTGCAAGTTTCTTCTTTATTATAAATGCAACACCATTTCTTCTTTGTCTTTCATTTCCAGTATAGTAGACCATGTGATCATCTGATGCAAAGTGCCCAATGCCAGTCCATTTCAGTTCGCTGACACCCAACAGATCAAGTTGTACATGTTCCATTTCATTCTTGACCACCTCCAATTTCCCTTGGTTCATGCTTCGTACGTTCCATGTTCCAATGTGTAAGACATCTTTACAACTTCTGACTCTCATTTCATGCGCAGCTACATCAGCAGTCAGACATCCCAAGGACTTTGATCCAACCACATCATAAATGCTGGCTTTACTCTGAAAAGTCTTCAACTCTTCACCAGTAGCTAGTTGAATGCCTTCCAACCTTGGGGTCTCATCTTCCAGCACTATAGCACAATTTGTTTTGTTGTAACTATCCACTGGGTTTTCATGGCAAGATACAGAAGTAGATTGCCGGGCCTTTCTTCCGCGCAATTTAAGTTTGGTGTTGTTGCTGTTGTCACAGAAATGTGATCCTCCGCCATCAACACTATCCCATTCTGCTGCTGCCCAGATGGGTGGTTTGTCGTGGTCTGGCACCTCAGCTGAGACCTGTCCATCTTGGGAGACCCTGCCAGTAGTTAACCTACCGATAGTTTAGCTCTCATCACTGATGCACCCAAGCCCTCACAGAATGACAAGCTGCAAACCAAGTGAGGGGAACTACTCCCTATCATATACAAAATCTCTCTCCCTCCCTCATGGAAATATGCCAGCTGACCTCAAGAATGTCTTCAGCCATCCCTTAAGAAAAGCCACTGGCCTTTACCCCAAACTGCTCTCCTCATACAGGCCCATGGTCAGCTTACCATTCCTCGCTAAAATCATTGAAAAATTACAAACTCACATAGATACAAATACTCCACTTGACCCGCAACAGTTTGGATTTAGACTGAACCATGGAGTGGAAACACTGTTAACTGCCCTACTGGACATCCTTATCAAGGGCACAGAAGCAGCACACCAAGGCTTCATAATGCTCTTTCTTGACATCAAGGCTACCTTTGACTCAGTACCACACCTTGCACTCCTGCAACACCAACCATCACTAGGACTAACTGGAATGACTCTAAATTGATTTGAATCCTAACTGTCTTGACTGTTCCAATTTCATGTAAAATAGTTTGCTGACCAAGCCCTGTTACACAATTGTTGATTGTAAACTGCTCTGAATTGTAGAAAGGTGGTATAAAAATATTTTTTTAAATACAAATAAAAAATAACAAAAATAAAAATTCTATTGTACGGACCGCAAGAAACATGTCAACATAGCAGGGAATTGCTCAGCCCCTTACACCCAGCAATAGGGAGTTCCTCAAGGCTCTGGACGCTCTGCCCTCCTTTTCAACATCTTCCTTCAGCCCATCTGTAATATCATCCAGTTCTACAGAGTACTCTACTCTATTTATGCTGATGACGTCAATCTCCACCACTAAACCAATATACACCACCCTCTCAAAATGTTTTGTTGCTGTCACACAATGGTTGTCAGACCACAGTCTTATCATGAATCACAACAAGACATAGGCCTTTTTTGTGTCCAGGGACATGAACTTCACCCCGCCACCTACTATAACAATAGCTAGAACCCAGCTGAAAGTACAACCCCTAGTGCAATATTTAGGGATAATTCTAGACCAGCACCTTTCCTTCCTCCCACACATCAACATCATCACGAGAGCCATATATCAAAAAATTAAGAAAGGTGCAACCCCTCAGAAAAGGACTAGATTACCAAAGCTACCGCACTGCCTTCCAAGCACTGATCACACCTCATATAGATTATTGCAACATCATTCTGCATGGTTTTCCAAACTATACACTCCACCCATTACAACTAACTCAAAACACTGCTGCCTGCATCCTCTCCAACTCTAACCCAACTGAATACATCACGTCTATCCTTCAACAACTACACTGGCTCCCAATTAAATCAAGAACAAAATACAAAGCTATCCTAACTATTTTCCAGGTTTCCCATGGTCTCTCTTCATCTTACCTCTACTCCCTTCTGCGCCAAGCCCCCACCATCAGATCAAGAACACTGCACCAAAACACCTTATACATATCCTGTACAAATGCCACAACCAATCAATCCACCTCTAACAGGGCCTTCTCCCTTTATGCTCCAATATATGGAACTCTTTACCCCCTGACTTACACACAACATCCAACCTCATAGACTTCAGAAGAAAGCTAAAAACTCTCTCTTTCGAGACTACTTCAAAGACACTAACTGACCCGCCCCCTCCCCACCCTTGCATAACATATGTAAGATACTCAAATATGTAAATATGTTTTCGGCAGTACCTATTTTTCCAAGTTAACCACTGTTACACTATACCTGCACTCTACCCCTAAATGTTCAATGTATTTCCTTCATGTGTTCTCTTTAAAATGCCTAGATTTTATGATTAGGTGGTATAAAAAACACTTAAAATTGTACGCTCTGAGCAGGGACTGTCTCTTACATCTCTCTTTGCGGTGCTGTGTATGCCTTGTAGTAGAAGTAGTAGTCCTTCCTCCTCCTTACCCCAGCTTGTGTTCTTATATCCCTCCATCTCAACCTTCCCCTGGTTATGACTTTGCTTCTTCCCCACCTCCCCACAATATCTATCCTCTTCCTCCCTTCTCACTTCCCCTGCATCTCCCTCTTTTTCCCATCCTGACCTCGGCATTTGCCAGCATCAGCCCATTTCCAGTCCCAGCCTCCTCCTCCCTCAGCATCAGTCCCAGCCAGCCATTTTTCTCCTCTTCTCCCTGCCCCTGTGGCTGCCTGAATATTAATGTGTAACACGGCCACAGTAGCACTTCTTGTTACTCCTGCTGCTGTGCTGTACTCAAGCTGCCAGCACTGCGGCATTTTTATCATGCAAAAACATGCTTGGGTAGAGCATTAATATAACAGTCCTTGTATCGTTCTATGTAATGTAATGGTGAAGTTATGTTCTATGTAAACCACATTGATTCTCTAAAAAGCAGTGTATATAAGACTAAATAAATCAATAAACGGTGACTGAGGGGCAGGCTGAAAACAAGCCAGTGGGTCAGGCTTCCTATGACCCTGTTCTGCTGCGCCCTGATCCAGTGCCTCACTGGCTGACCTCTTAAGCTGGCCCTGCACTTTAGTCATATTTTATGTCCTTTTATGTTCCTTAGCATCCCTCCAGTCCAGTCCCTTTCCTCTGGGTTGTGCTCCCCTTCCAGCAGCTTGGAGATTGAGCTCATCATTGATTTGATGACCCTCTGGTATAAATACCACTAGAACCACCCTCCAGTTTCCAGTAAGCTCAGTCTCCAAGCAGCTGGAGGGAGGCAGTAAGCCAGGGAAAGGGCTTACTGGACAGACACTTAAGAACTGAGGGGTGTAGGCTAGGACTCCTTAGTGTTATAGTTGAGTTTATTTAGTTGTTATTCTTTATTTTGTCTTCCCTTTATTACCTTTATTGTTAATTTTTTTCCTTAGAGTAGAGAAGTTTGAACGAGCCCCCCCCCCCTCCTTCTTTCACGGGCTTCTCTTTCCCTCAATTGCAAGGGACAGGAGGAGGCTTGCTTCGACCCGCACCAGGGGCAGTGTGGAGGAGTGTGAGGCAGGAGAATCCTCTCTTCTCTGTGCGTGACCGAGGACATACCAGCTGGCATGAGGGGGGCATCCTGCCTGTTCTTCCCACCATGTGGCGAAACCCTTGAGGCGGCTGAGCATGGGAGTGGCGCACCACCAGTAGAAAAATGGCTCCCAGACTTCAGATGAGGGCCCACAAGCGGGGAAGCGTTTTCGGGCAGGCAAAGCAGCGGCAGCATGCCTCATGGTGTTTTGGCGGCTGCGGACCACATGGCTCAACGCGGTATTCTGCACGAAGCAGAACCACAGGTATGTGGCAATTTTGTGTGCTTTGCGCTCTGTCTAAGGGACTATTCGGGGGGAGCTTTGGGTAGACAGTTCCAGGGGTCCCTCTGACTTGATTTGTTTAAAAAAAAAACAGCTTTAAAGGTTTTGCTTAGTGCGTTGTTATACTTGTAGGCATATCTATATAATTAGATAGATATAGTTGGTCTCGATTAACTCTTAGTGACTGTTTAACATGCCAGGGAGACCGCAGTGCTTGGTGTGCAGTACTCGGCGGGGCACAGTATCTGAAGACGGGGTCTGCAGAGGCTGCGCGGTAGAGGCCGCCTTAGTTGAACAGGACATACAGATGAGTACCGTATTTTCGCGCATAAAGCGCGCACGCTATACACTTTTTTACCTATCGCGCAACCCTCTCGCGCGGTATTTGCAAAGGCGCACTATACCAAAACTTTATTACAGGGAACCGATTCCATAAAAGAGTCCTTACAAGAATATAATGGTTTCAAAAATATATTTAATTTTCATCATCCGATTCTATAAAACCTTCGAAATCACTTCCCTCATCAACATCATCATCATCAGTTTTTGAACCCGAAACAGCTAGAGTCCTGGTTGGTGGAATGTCAAAAGACACAGGAACCTCATCCATGTTAATAACATCCATTGCCGAAATGCCGAACTCAGAAATTTCTTTGCTGACAAATGTGCCGAAATCCGCCATCTTTTGTTCCCAGTCATCCGGAATCCTCTGGCCTACAGTTGTTCTTATTCGCATGGAAAGACCATTCCTCTTCATAAATTTGCAAATCCAGTTGAAACTAGCCTGGAAACGTGAAATTCCTCTTTCATTGGCCAGCAGTTTTGCTTTGAATTGAATTGCGATAGTTGGGACAGCTTGATTTTGCTCTCTTCTAGACAGAATCCACTTTTTTAAGTCACTCTCTAGCTCTGGCCACTTTTCTTTGGGACCCCGACGCTCACGTTTTCATGGGTTCCTCTCCTCTAGCGCCGTTTTCTCCTTTCTCCAGTCGCGAACAGATGACTCACCAACATTTTATTTTATTTTATTTTATTTAGAGGGATTTAGTATACCGCCTTATCATTAAATCAAGGCGGTTTTGGCACATCAAACAATCAATAATAGTGTGTGGTCTGTAGCATGCAGTAGGGTGAGCTGAGAAGAGTGGTGTGTGGTGTAGTGTGTTTGATTAAATCAGTGAGCTATTTACATAATGAGCAATATACATATATACATATATACAATGAAGAGGCCGTTTGGGGTGTGTTAGGACCATGATCCTGTAATGACTTGGAGATGATAATAAAAGCTATTATGTGAGGGCCTTGAAATGTTCTGTGAATAGAGCAGTTTTGAGAAGTTTTCTGAAGTCCTTGATGTTCTTGGTTGTTCTTATGTGGTCTGGTAGGGAGTTCCATATAGCGGGCGCTGCTAGGGAGAGTGCCCTCCTTGATGTGGCCTGCCTTGTGCTGGCTATCTCTTTTGGTGTTCTGATGGTGTCTGAGGTTCCTTTTCTTCTTGGTCTCTTGTCATCGTTTTTTATGAGTGGTTGTAAGCTGTCGGCTGAGAGGTTGTGTATTATTTTGAAGATGTGTAAAAGTACCTTGAATTGAACTCGAGAACTGATTGGGAGCCAGTGTAGGTGGTACAGTATGGGAGTGATGTGGTCGTGATTCGTGCAACCTGTTATGAGTCGTGCGGCAGTGTTTTGTGCTAGCTGTAGTGGTTTTATTGTTTTTTTTGGTAGCCCCTGGTATATGTGATTACAATAGTCCAGGGTTGGGGTGATGATGGCTTGACAGACTGTTTGGAAATGTTCATGTGCGAGGATGGGTTTGAGCCTTCTGACTGTCCTCATTTTGATGTAAGCGCTCTTTGTTGTTTTGGCAATGTGGGATTGGAGGTTAAGGTCCTTGTCGAGCGTTATACCTAGGTATTTTATTTCATTTCTTACTGGTATGATGGTGTCGTTTAGAATGATGGTAGCTGATGGTGTGAATGTCTGGTTTCTGGTGATAAGTAGAGCTTCAGTTTTGTTGTAATTTATTGATAGGTTGTTTTCCTGCAGCCATGTTGCCATTTGTTGGAAGCAGTTGGCTATGTTGGAGTAGTCTGGGTTGTTCAGATTGATTGGTGTGAATATCATTATGTCATCTGCGTATATGGTGTATTGTATCCTGTGGTCCTTGATGATGGCGCAGATGGGTTGTACGTAGATGTTAAAAAGTAGGGCGGAGAGAGCTGAGCCTTGTGGGACTCCCTGGGTGGCACTGAACAGTTGTGAAGTCTTTGTTCTGCACTTGACTTGTAGCTGTCTGTTGGTGAGGTAGGATGTAAACCAGCTCAGGGTGGTGCTGTGAAGGTCCGCCTCCTGATGTCTGGTTAGTAGTGTTGTGTGGCAGACAGTGTCAAATGCTGAGGAGATGTCTAGGAATATCATAATGACTCCCATTCTGGTGTTGTCGATTGTCCTCAATAGGCTGTCGAATAGCTGGATCAGTATGGTTTCAGCCCCGTGGCCGGGTCGGAAGCCGTGTTGATTGGGGTCCAGTGGATTGTGGACGTCAATGTGATGTTGGAGTTGGTGTTGTACTGTTTTCTCGATGATCTTGGATAGGAATGGTAACCTAGATATGGGTCTGTAGGCAGCAGGGTCAGTTTTAGCCAAGGTGGTTTTCTTTGGGATTGGATGTTGTCGTGACCCTCGCCTGGGCCAAAGGCTTACAGGCATAGGGCTGCAAATGTTTCTCCTTAAATAAAGAGTTACTATCCTTGTCTCCAGCAGGGAACTCTGGGACTTGTAGTTGATTCTTTTACTCAAAGACAAAGGGGCTTGTTTACAAAGCAGCGGTAGTGGTTCGCGATCGCGATCGCAGCCGCGGCCCCATTGAAATCAATGGGGCCACGGCTCCGATTACGATCGCAAACCGCTACCGCGGCTTTGTAAACAAGCTCCAAAGTAGTGTAAGACCGTTGGTTTTAAGGCAAAACAAGAATTTTATTTAGGTTCCCATAAGCACTAAGATTCAACACAGACATAAGAATTATTCTCCAAGTAAATAATAACAGGAAACATATGCAACTGGAACTGAAGAAATTGAAAGAACCTTTAAACATGTGTAGCTGTTTTCAGCAAAAACCCATTTCAGCAAGTAAATCACAGCTTCCTTTGTTCATCCAGCACAGCTAAATTTCTTCATTTATCCGGTGCTGCTTCAGTTATCAAACTCTAGGTTAAGCAAGGATTCTTAACCTTAGAAGAAGTTCCTGGCATTCACATGGCTAGGTAAAACCCTGCTTCTCAAAAGCTTCTTCTGTTAACACTTTTTATCACCAACTTTCAAACTTCCTTCTTACACAAAGAACAGTCCATAGGAGACTCCTCCATGACAGAATCCTGCCCAAAAAAGTCATTTTGCATTTCTTCCTGTACTACAAAATGCTTGTCTGTCTCTGGATTGTCATTAACTCCTTCAAGCTTACTGTTCTGTAAGAACTTCTGAATTTCCTTCCACAGCTGCTCTCCCTGATATGGAATATTTGTACCTTGAGAGTGGGGCTTCTTTCCCTGGATCAATTGCCTCAATGCTTCAATCGTGTTCAACTCTGGTTCTCTGCCCTTGGCTGGGTTCTGGTCACTTCCAGTTGTAACCGTATTCACCCACCTTCTGGCAGCTTGAATTCTGTGAGCTGGCTCACGAACACTCGGCACTGCAATCTGTTCCTCATTGTCAGCAACTCTCCCAGCCACCCATCTGCTGGTTTCTGAATTAAGAGTACCTCTCTTACATAAGAACATAAGAACATAAGATATGCCATACTGGGTCAGACCAAGGTCCATCAAGCCCAGTATTCTGTTTCCAACAGTGGCCAATCTAGGTCATACGTACCTAGCAGTTTCCCCAAGGGACACAGGTTCCACATTGCTTGTATTGGTTCAAGCATTGATATCCTGGGTCCCTTCTTAATAATGGTTTATGGACCTTTCCTCCAGGAACTTGTCCAAACCTTTTTTAAACCCAGCTACACTAACAGCCTTTACTACATCCTCCGGTAACAAATTCCAGAGTTTGATTACACGTTGAGTGAAAAAATATTTTCTTTTATTAGTCTTAAATAGTTTACCCTGTAGCTTCATTGCATGTCCCCTAGTCTTTCTATATTCTGATAAGGTAAACAATCGATCTACGTTTACCCGTTCCACTCCGTTCATTAATTTATAGACTTCTATCATATCTCCCCTCAGCCGTCTCTTTTCCAGGTTAAAGAGCCCCAACCTTTTTAGCCTTTCTTCATAGGAGTAGCCTTCCATCCCCTTTACCATTTTGGTGGCTCTTCTCTGAACCTTTTCTAAAATTGCTATATCCTTTTTAAGATATGGCGACCAGAATTGCACACAATATTCAAGGTGCGGTCTCACCATGGAACGATATAGAGGCATTATAATATCTTTTGTTTTATTTTCCATTCCTTTCCTTATCATACCTAGCATTCTATTTGCTCTCTTGGCCGCCGCTGCACACTGGGCCGAGGGTTTTAACATGGTATCCACAAGGACGCCTAAATCTTTTTCTTGGGTGGTGGTTCCTAATGTGG
The DNA here is from genome assembly GCA_033557465.1 of Ichthyophis bannanicus. Taxonomy (NCBI): domain Eukaryota; kingdom Metazoa; phylum Chordata; class Amphibia; order Gymnophiona; family Ichthyophiidae; genus Ichthyophis; species Ichthyophis bannanicus. The sequence continues at coordinate 11,133,210 of CM066050.1, read as the reverse complement.
AACCTTGCATCGTGTAACCATAGTTTGGGTTGTTCTTCCCTAGGTGCATAACCTTGCACTTCTCCACATTAAATTTCATCTGCCATTTTGATGCCCAGTCTTCCAATTTATCAAGATCCTCTTGCAATTTTCCACAATCCTCCTGGGTTTTAACAACTTTAAATAGTTTTGTGTCATCAGAAAATTTGATAACCTCACTCGTTATTCCACTTTCCAGGTCATTTATGCATTTGACTTGCCAGTGCTTGTGCTGTTTCCAGGTTTCGTCGTTTGGCTCTTTTTTTCAATTTCCTGAAAGATGCTTTTTTGGCAACAACAGCCTCTCTGACCTCACCTTTAAACCATGCTGGCAGTTTTTTTGGACTTCCTTCCACTTTTCTTAAAGCGTGGAATACAGCTGGTCTGGGCTTCCAAGATAGTATTTTTCAACAACACCCATGCTTGATGTACGTCTTTAACCTTTGCAACTGCTCCTTTTAGTTTTTTCTTAACTGTTTTCCTCATTTTATCATAGTCTCCCTTTCGAAAGTTAAAAGGTAGTACTGTGGATTTCCTTACTATCCCTCCTCCACTAATTAAATCAAAGGCGATCATGCTATGATCACTATTGCCAAGTGGCCCCAACACCCTTATCTCTTGCACTAGATCTGGTGTTCCACTAAGGACTCGGTCTAATATGGCTTCCCCTCTGGTCGGTTCATGAACCAGCTGCTCCAAGAAGCAGTCATTTATTTCATCTAGGAACTTTATCTCACTAGCATGTCCTGATGTGACACTGACCCAGTCGATACCGGGGTAATTGAAATCACCCATTATTATTACTGTGCTGTAACTTTTGTTAGCTTCCTTGATTTCTTTGAGCATTTCATCACCCATTTGTTCATTCTGGCCAGGTGCTCGATAGTACACCCCCACTGCCATTGCCTTCCCCCTTTTATATGGAATTTCAATCCATATAGATTCTACAGCAGATTTTGTTTCCTGCAAAACTTTAATCCTTTCTGAGTCAATGCCCTCTCTAACATAGAGCGCAACCCCTCCACCAATTTGATCAGCTCTATCATTACGATATAGTTTGTACCCAGTTATCACAGTGTCCCACTGGTTGTCCTCCTTCCACCATGTCTCCGATATTCCAATCATATCTAACCTTTCATTTAGTGCTATATATTCTAACTCTCCCATCTTATTCTTTAGACTTCTAGCATTTGCATACAAGCATTTTAGAGAATGTATTTTATTCATGTTAATTTGGCTATTGTTAGACAAGGGTAAATTGGGATCTTTAAGCTCTGTCTGCTCCATACTTGAGGACATTTGGGCTACTTTACTCTTTTGTGGAACCTCTCTGCTTTTGGTAGTATCCTTCAAGGATACATTCTTCCGAACCATCCGCTCTTGGGCGACTGTCGGCTTTCCCCTAATATCTAGTTTAAAACTGCTCTATTTCCTTTTTAAAGGTTAATGCCAGCAGCCTGGTTCCATCCCGGTTAAGGTGAAGCCCATCCCTTCGGAGGAGCCCCTCCTTTCCCCAGAAAGTTCCCCAGTTCCTAACAAATCCAAAACCCTCATCTCTGCACCATTGTCTCATCCACGCATTGAGACTCCGGAGCTCTGCCTGCCTTTTGGGTCCTGCGCGTGGAACAGGAAGCATTTCGGAGAATGCTACCATGGAAGTTCTGGATTTCAACTTCCTACCTAAAAGCCTAAATTTAGCCTCCAGAACCTCCCTACCACATTTTCCTATGTCATTGGTACCGACATGTACCAAGATAGCAGACTCCTCCCCAGCACTATCTAAGACCTTATCTAGGTGGCGCGTGAGGTCCGCTATCTTCGCACCAGGCAGGCATGTTACCAGGCGATCCTCACGTCCACCAGCCACCCAGCTATCTACATGCCTAATGATCGAATCACCAACTATAACGGCTGTCCTAACCCTTCCCTCATGGGCACATGGCCCTGGATAAACTTCCTCGGTGCGAGAGGGTTTTACATCACCTGGAGGACAGGTCCTAGTTACAGGATCACTTCCTGCCACACCAGGGTGATGCTCTCCTGTCACGTGACCTCTCTCCTCCATGGCAACAGGGGTGCTGCCAGACTGGAGGTGGGACTTCAGGACTATATCCCTGTAGGTCTCGTCTATGTACCTCTCTGTCTGTCTTATGTTTTCCAAGTCTGCCACTTTAGCCTCTAGAGAACGGACTTGTTCCCTGAGAGCAAAGAGCTCCTTGCACCTAGTGCACACGTAAGACCTCTCACCAACTGGGAGAAAATCATACATGTGACACACAATGCAAAAGACTGGAAAGCCCCTATCCCGCTGCTGGATTGCTGTCTGCATCTTAGTTTTAAGTTTGTGTCTAGATCTTTAAGTTCTTACTTACTAGGGGTTGCTATGGGTATTTATACCAATAAAACTGTACCTAATACGTTTAATATACCTTGTTCACCTGAAGCTTAATTAATTTCAGGTCCTTAGTGTATGACTGATTTGGGTAATGAGCTTCACCTGAAAGCACCTCCTGTCTTTTAAGATGTGTAAGTACCTATAAAGCTATGATTATCCCAGGGGTGTGTGGGTGTGTGGAGGGAAATAACACTTATTAAAAGAGGGCTGCTACACAGTTCCCTGTATTGTGCTGCTGAGGTAAGCTAAATTCTGATTTGATTTAAATTATAGCTCTCAGCTGCTGCTAGGCTCTAACTTCTTATGAAATTTAAACTACAAGCTCTCTGCTGGGTTCTAAATTTAACCAGAAAGCTCTCTTCTGTGTTTTAAAACTAAAAGTACTTTTCTGATGCTAGGCCCTGAGTGACTATTAAATGTATACTACAAGCTCTCTGCTGGGTTCCAAATGTAACCAGAAAGCTCTCTTCTGTGTGTTAAATTTAAACTAAAAGTACTTTGCTGTTACTTGGCCCTGAGTGACTATTAAATTTAAACTACAAGCTCTCTGCTGGGTATGAAAGGTAACCAGAAAGTTCTCCTCTGTGTTTTAAATTCAAACTTTAATTGCTGCTACTAGGCCCTAACTGATCCAACAAAAAACAGTGGGTTCACAGATTAAGTAGCTTTAATACAAAGAATTCTTTTTAAAAAATTACCAGAAGTATATACTCACAGTTGCAGTTTTCTCTCCAGAAGTAACAGTCCCCCTTTCTAGTCCTTCTAAAACAGAGGATCACAGAGCTCTGGTTGAGCTATTTATGCCTCTGCTGCTGAGGTAATGCTGTGGCCAACTTCCTGGGTAATTAACAGTCCTTGCTTGGATAGGAGGAGTCTTTCAAAATGGCCTTTTGATCTGCCACCTGGTGTTAACACCTATTGAAAAGGTTTCACAGGTCTCTTGCCCCCTAGGTAGAAGGCCTCTTTGTAAAGGTCTCTAGAAGACTTTATTTGGTGCTCAAAGAGTACAGACCCTGTTTTGCCTTTTGTGCTAAGCTACATTCTGATTTGATTTAAATTATAGCTCTTAGCTGCTGCTAGGCTCTAACTTCTTATGAAATTTAAACTACAAGCTCTCTGCTGGGTTCTAAATTTAACCAGAAAGCTCTCTTCTGTGTTTTAAAACTAAAAGTACTTTTCTGATGCTAGGCCCTGAGTGACTATTAAATGTACACTACAAGCTCTCTGCTGGGTATGAAATGTAACCAGAAAGTTCTCCTCTGTGTTTTAAATTCAAACTTTAATTGCTGCTACTAGGCCCTAACTGATCCAACAAAAAACAGTGGGTTTAATACAAAGTAGCTTTAATACAAAGAATTCTTTTTAGAAAATTACCAGAAGTATATACTTACAGTTGCAGATTTCTCTCCAGAAGTAACAGTCCCCCTTTCTAGTCCTTCAAGGACTAGTCCTTCAAAGACTTCTTACAAGGACTGCTTCCTCTGTTGCTGCTTCCTTTCTTGCTGGAGCCCTTCTCCAACTTGAAGTCAGACTTCCCACTTCTCCTCTCCTCTGAACAGGGCTTATAAAGCTGTTTCCTAACTAACACTCCCCTGTCTCTGCACAGGTGATTATCATTACCCTCCAAGCCTGCACTTACGTTAGAGCTTGGGTGTGGCTTGGCTTCAGCAACTACATGCTTCTTTCCTTTGCCTGCAGTCTGAACCCTGTGAATACCTTGCCTGTCTCTCACCTTAAAGGCATATTCACTGTTTTCTTCTGTTTCCATTGGCTCAGCACAGCTCTCATCATCACAACGTATTGTGGCTAGCTTCAGTATGTTTGGCATTGTTCCTTTGGAGAGAGAGTTATCTACTATTTTCCGGATGACTTTTGTCACGTCCTCTTTCGTTGCTTTTATCCAAGATACTGGGCAGGGATCTGTAGGGGCGGTGCTGGTGTTGAGGTCAGTGATGATCTTGGAGAGTTGTTCGTTCGATGGGATGGTGAATGTGTCCCAGCTCTGCTTAGATGTTGATGTCTTGTATTTGATAGTCACGTTATTGTTCTTGTGCGTTGCGGTGAATTTGCTCTTGAGGTGGTTAGCGAAGATCTGTGGATCTATTTGTTGCTCATTTTTGTTGTAGGGTTCCTTGGTGAGGGTCTTTATGACTTCATACAGTTTGTAGGGTTTGTTAGTGGACTCCAGGATAAGGTTAGTATGGTATTCTTTCTTATGCAGGTTGATGAGGTTGATATATTGTGTTTGTTTTGTCTGATATTGTTCCTGTAGGGAGGCTGCTTTGTTGCATCTCCAGCGGCGTGCCAGTCGTCTTAGTGCTCTTTTGGTTATGCGTATATTCTGGGAGTACCATGGAGCGGAGCAGGGTTTTGTTCTGTGTGATTGTTGTGTTCTGCGGGCAGGTGGTTTGGCGGCAGCTGAAATGATGTCGTTCCATTTGGAAATTTGCTCATCTATATTCGTTATCTCGGCGTTGAGGAGTGGTTGTGTGGCTTGTGTGAACTGTTCCTTGTTGAAGTTTTTGAATCTCCTGGTTGAGGGTGGGTTGTTGTTTTGCTTTTTTGAGTCTGTTATTTGTAGATTAATCTTTATTAGGTGATGATCTGACCAGGGTACTGGTGTGATGTATGGCCCTGAGATGAGGTTTTCTTTCTTTAAGTTGTTTGGCGCAAAGATTAGGTCAGGTGAGTTTCCAAGACTGTGGGTGGGGGTGTTGATCAGTTGGGTGAATTGGAGAGAATCTAACGCTGATAGGAAGGCTTCTGCTTCTTTTTTGCTGGTGGATCTGAGATTGAAGTCTCCAAGTATTAAAAGTTGTTTGTGTAGGTTTTTGACTGTACATATTGCTTCTAGGATTGATGATAGTTCGTCTGATGGTGCGTCTGGTGCTCTGTAGGTAAGGCATATGGCTAGGTCCAAGTTCTCAATGATGAGTGTGTTGCAGTGGTTTGTATTTGTTGAGCTTTTACTTTTTAGCTTTAGGCTGGGTCCTTGCTATGATGAGGACTCCTCCTCCTCTTCTTTGAGCGTGAGGGCAGTTAAATGCGGTGTGGGTATCAGGGACTAGTTGGTTGAGTAGCACATTGTCAGTGGGGGACAGCCATATCTCCGTGATGCATAGGATGTCTGTTTGCATGTCTTTTATGTGGTCAGAGATGGTGTTTGTTTTGTTTCGCACAGACCTGGCATTGATAAGCTCTATGGAGATGTTTGCGAGTTGGTTTGTGTTTATGTGAATGTGAGTGGGGGTGTTGTGTTTTTTCTTCCCATGCTTGCTTGGTTTTGTTGTTTGGCCTGTGTTGTGGTCTTGCTTTAGATCTTGGTAGAGTGTATATGCTATTATTGGTTGTTGGAGAAACCAGGAGGTGTTGGGGGTGTTGATCGGTGTGCTTGTGATTTGTGGGATAAGATGGGTGGTCAGGAGTAGCAAAGGTAGGTAATGTGTGGTGACCATGTTGAGTTACCTATGTTAGCTGCTGTCGTTGTGCTTCTTTGATGCAAAGGATTCTTCTTTGCTGACCGTTGTCTATTTTTGTTGTTGTTATCGTTTGGTCAAGTGTTTTGTGTTGGTCCTGTTAGATTTCTGGCAGGGTTCGTTCTGCTTGAGTTTCTTCCTTTTGTGCCCCGCCTAAGGGCCACGCCAAAGGGCCCTCTGGCGAGGCCCTCAGGCGTGGGCGTGCCTATGGCACGCTCTCCTTTTGTCCTCCCTCCCACTGCCCCGATTGGACAGGAGCTTCTGAGGGGGACGGTTTCCCACTCAGGCACTTCTCCCTGATCAGGGGAGCTCTGCTTCAGCTGTTGCGGTGGTCTGTGGCAGCTCCGGAAGTGCGCTCTCCTTTTGTCCTCCTTCCCACTGCCCCGATTGGGCAGGAGCTTCTGAGCGGGACGGTTTCCCGCTCAGGCGCTTCTCCCCGATCGGGGGAGCTCTGCTTCAGCTGTTGCTTCTTGCTGCTGTTTCAGCTGTTGCTTCTTGCTGCTGCTTCAGCTGTTGCTTCTTGCTGCTGCTCTGTTGCTTCTTGCTGCTGCTCTGTTGCTTGTTTCTTCAGCTTTTGCCACAACTTTCAGCTTGAAGTCCGCAGTATAAGACTTGCGTTTAATTCCAGGCATGATGAATGGATTATAATATAAGAGATCGCAAAGTTTAAATGTAAGGTATAATAGAACCGAGGGCCTTTTATATGCCTCACAGTGTACTCGACACATGCGCGATATACGCGCATGCGCTGTCATGAGGTCAGCCCTCCGCCTGGGGCTAAGAGGGCTGGTTGGCCATGCTGTCCTTTAATCAGAAAGTGAGACCACACCTTTTTGCTCTAGCAATGCCCCTTGGGAGTTGTAGTCCCTTTTAGTCCTCTGATAAAGGAATAGTTATGTCGAGTGTTTAAGGCAAAATGACAAGAAATTTATTCCCCTCACATTAGGACTTAGTGTAGAACAAAATAGGAGAGTGTCCAGGTGTTTGCTTGAGGATTATTTACAACAAAATAAGGTAGTTGCTTTTCACACTCTGGCTCCAAAATGTGCTTTGCCTTTTCTAAGTAACAAAGATGGGAAAACCAAACAGCTTCTTCTGGCAAAGTAAAATAACTTCTTTTCCTTCGCTGTTTCACAGCTCTTTAACTCAAAGACTTAACACAGTGACTCGATATCATCGGCTAAGCAAAGCGTGCAATCCATTGGAACTTCAGCTATGTCATTAACATTACAGTCTGTTTGCATATCTTCCAGCTCAGGATTTATTGAGCTTGGCTGCCAGCTGTTACTACTGTGTTTAAGGTAATCTCCCTCTGCAAACGTGGGTGTTTCCCCTGTATACAATTCTAAACAGCAAGGGTTTGAAATACCTGTGGCTTTGGAGCTTCTTCTCTGGCTCTCATCTAGTTCCTTCCAGTTATAAGGAAATGCTCTGTGACTCTTCGTTTGTAATTCCTGACTAGAGCCACCCCCTGGCTCTCTGTTCCAGGTAGAGCTTCTTAACCTCCCTTCTTTGGTGCTGGGTCTCCACTTGTGCAAACTCTGAAGCCTTTCCTCAGGCAGTAAGGACTGAAGGGCTCCCTGTTCTCTCTGCCCAGGCTGGTTCCTGGCAACAGGCTGTGCCTTCCCACCTTCTAGTCTGCCGGCTTCTCTCCCAGAACTGCAGGTAGGTTCTTTGCCAAGTCTCCCATTCTCTAGGGTTCCTGAGCCTCTCCAACCACGTCTCTCAGGAGCTCCTTCCTCTTGCTCCCTCTCTGGCTTCCTTCCTTGCTTCTCTTGTTGTCCTCGCTGCTCCTCCTTTGCTCCCAACCAGCATTTATATTTCTGTTCCCTGAGGCTTGGCCCTGCCTTTCTGAACAGGTGTGAGTGATCAAGCTCCAGGCTTGCTGCTACGTCAGAGCTTGGGTGTATCAGCTCGGCTCCTATCTCCCTCTGTTTGTCTTTCTCTTGTAAACAGCTATGTGTGCTGGCTGACTGTCAGTTTTAAAGGTAACCTTTTCCTTTCTTTCTCTTTCCATGGGCTCTATAGGGGCTTCTACATCACAGCGCATAATACGAGACATTCTCTGCAGAACAGGCCGAATATTGCGCTTTATATGTGGGTGCATGTTTTATGTGGGTACGCGTTACATGCGCTAAAATATGGTATGTCCCAAGATTTGCTACCTTACGACTCCCAGGGATCAAGGGATCCTCTGGAAGTGGGGCATGTGACGGCCCCTCCTCTGCCCTTGGTTTTGGAGCAGTCGGTCCCTCCGCCATCTCAACCCATGCCCTCTACTTCCTTGGGGGTACTGGAAGGAGGAGGATGGGGAGGTTTCTCCCCTGAATTTGTTTTACTCATGCACAAGGAGTTTTGTTTGCGCCAGCAGGGAATGAGTGGGTTGGCAACCACGCAGGGACGCGGGGATGCAGGGCAGGACGGGGCACAGGAGGAGATGGTCATTCCCCCTAAGCGTGCTAAGCTAGCAAATGAGGATACTCTTAGGTCCTCTCTGTCCGAAACTTTGGAGGGCGAGGTCTCCGATAAGGATTTGGGGGAAGCGGAGGAGGAACTTGAAGAAGGAGAGATTCCTGAGGAGGAACAGACCCGGATTGTTCAGGTCTTCCATCAGGAGGAGCTCCCGGCATTGATTGGCGAGACCCTGAAGGTGCTCAACATGGCGGCGGATGTTCCAGCAGACAAAGAGGTGCTGGAGGACCTGCTGATTCAGGCAGTCAGGAATTCTCAGAAAGTTTTTCCTGTGCATCGGGTGGTTCATCAGATGATTCAGGAGGAATGGAATCAACCGGAATATGGTTTAAGGGGGGTGCGGTGTATGGCTTGTCTGTATCCTTTGCCTGAATTGGATAAAGAGTTGCTGTGGTCGCCTAGGGTGGATGCGGCGGTGGTGGCAGTGACAAAGAAGACAACTATTCCAGTTGAGGGCAGTGTGGTCCTTAAGGATACCCAGGATAGGAAACTGGATGCATTACTAAAGCATGCCTTTGATGTCAGTGCCCTGGCTCTCCAGGCTTCGGTTTCGGGGGCCTGGGTTGCCAGGGTGTGCCTGTGGTGGTCGCAGCAGCTTCAAGGGGCTGGTAACCGGTCCGGTTTTGCGCAGGGGGAAGTGGCCAGGATTGATTCGGGGGCCGCTTACCTGGCGGATAGTCAATGCGATCTCATTAGAAGCCTAGCGAAGAATATGGTTTCAGTGGTGGCGGCCCGGCGTTACCTGTGGCTGCGCACTTGGGCGGCAGATGCTTCTTCGAAAGCTCGCCTTAGCAGACTTCCCTTTAAGGTAAAGTTGCTTTTTGGAGAGGATTTGGATAAATTGGTGAAGGAGCTTGGAGAGACTAAGGGAGGCAGGCTCCCTGAGGATAGACTGAAGCAGAACCAGACACCCACTCCCGTGCATAGTCAGCCACGGGGGTTTTGGAGGTTTTGGGCGGCAAGGTCAACGCCCTTTCAGAGGGGCCATTTCCTCTCCAGAGGGCAAGGTTTCCGAGGATTTCGGGGAGCAGGAAGGGGTTTTGAGGCCTCTTCGTCCTCCTCGGGTCCTAGAAAGCCACAATGAAACAACGGGGGCCCGGGAGGGAGTTCTGCCGGTGGGAGGCCGACTAAGGCAGTTTTTCTCCGCCTGGGCCCAGGTCACGTCAGATCAGTGGGTTCTGGAGGTGGTCCAAAAAGGATATGCTCTCGAGTTTGCAAGACCAGTCCTCCTGCATTCGTGAAGTCTCCTTGCAAACCCCTGGCAAAGGCTGCGGCGGTGGAGGACAAGCTTGCACGGCTGCTGTTGCTAGAAGCAGTGGTACCGGTTCCATTAGACCAGTACGGTTGCAATCGATACTCCATTTATTTTGTAGTCCCCAATAGAGAAGGTTCCTTTTGACCGATCCTCGATCTAAAACAGCTCAATCATTGTTTCAGGGTCCCGCACATTCGCATAGAGACTCTGAAGTCCATGATTGTGGCTGTCCAACAGGGGAAGATTTTGACGTCCCTAGATCTTACAGAGGCATATTTGCATATTCCTGTATGCAGGGCACATCAGCAGTTTCTGAGGTTTGCTGTGCCAAGGGGACATTTTCAGTTCCAAGCTTTGCCATTTGGCCTGGCAACGGCTCCGCGAACCTTCACCAAGGTGATGGTCATGGTGGCCGTGGCGCTTCGCAAGGAAGGGATCTTGGTTCATCCATATCTCGATGACTGGCTGATTCAGGCAAAGTCCAAGGCAGAGAGTCTGGAGGCAAAGGCCAGAGTGGTCGGACTCCTGAGGAAACGGCTGGGTTATCAATCTGTCAAAGAGCAGGTCGGTGCCCACGCAGGAAATTAAGTATCTCGGGCAAGGTTCAACACCGACAGAGGCAGATTGTTCTTGCTGGTGCAGAGAGTGAGGGACTTGAGGCATTTGGTGTGGCAGTTTCTAGCCATGGCAGCGCCTTCAGCCTGGTATTATTTGCAGGTGTTGGGGACCATGGCAGCAACGATCGAGTTGGTGCCATGGGCCAGGGCTCACATATGGCCGCTTCAGTGGGCCCTGCTCCGTCGATGGTCCCATCAGCATCGGTCCTTGTCAGTGGCACTCCCCTGCCCTCTGGGGGCCAGGAGGGCCTTGCAGTGGTGGCTCCACCCAGGGAATTTGGAGCGTGGAATGCCCCTCGAACCTCTGCAGTGGCTCCAATTGACAACGGACGCCAGTTTGACGTGGTGGGGGGCTCACTGCGAGGGCTGTTTCACCCAGGGTCTCTGGAATGTGATGGAATTCCAGTGGTCCATCAACAGATTGGAGATGCAGGCGGTGGCTCTGGCTCTCGAGGCATTCGAGCATTTGTTCCTCCAGAAAGCGGTCCGGGTGCTGTCTGACAATGTCACAAGAGTAGCCTACATCAACCGGCAAGGCAGGACAAGCAGTCCTCTGCTGGAAGAGGAAGCGGAGAGCTTGTTGCAGTGGGCCGAGGCTCATCTACTAGCCTTCTCAGTGCAACATGTGGCCGGGGTAGAAAAAGTCACGATGGATTACTTGAGCAAGTATAAAGTAGACCACAGCAAGTGGGAACTCTTCCAGGAAGTGTACGAACAGGTAATAGACCACTGGGGGGTCCAAATCATGGGCCTCATGGCACAGTGGGAGTCAGCCAAGGCGAGCAGATTCTTCAGCCGAAGGAAGGAAAGGATGTCAGAGGGCCTCGATGCTCTCATACAGAGATGGCCCAAGAAACTTCGTAATTGTTTCTTATTCGTTGGCCGGGGGAAGTTTTTCACGCTGTCTATTTTGCTTGATAGGGGTTTGACCATTCCTTTCCCCACCAGGTGGCCAAGGTATTTTACCTCTTCGCCTGCGAATAAACATTTTCCAGGGTTTAATGTTAGCCCTGCCCGTCGCATGGCTCTCAAGACGGCTTCCACCCGGGGTAGGTGCTGAGCCCAGGTGGCACTGTGGATAATGACATCATCCATATACGCCAGCGCGTACTCCTGATGGGGCCTCAAAACCTGGTCCACCAGCCTTTGGCATGTTGCAGCAGCTCCATGTAGGCCGAACGGCATCCGACGGAATTGAAATAGACCCACGGGCGTGCAGAAGGCGGTCTTTGGTTTTGAATCCCGGGTCAACGGTATCTGCCAGTAGCCCTTTGTTAGATCAAGGGTGGTTAGATACCGGGCCTGCCCTAGCCTGTCAAGCAGCTACTCAATTCGGGGCATGGGATAGGCATCAAATTGCGAAATGCTATTTACTTGCCGGAAGTCTATACAAAAACGAAGGGACCCATCTGGCTTCGGCACGAGGACGATGGGACTAGACCAAGGGCTTTTCGACTCCTCTATTACGCCCATACTGAGCATCTCTCGTACTTGGGCGATGACCTCTTTCTTTTTCGCCTCAGGCAAGCGATAAGGCCGTTGCCTAATCACTTTCCCTGGTATGGTAACAATCTCGTGTGCCACCAGATTAGTTTCTCCTGGTATGAGTGTCAAAACATCTGCAAATTTGGCGAGCACCTTAGCCAACTCCTGTTTCTGTTGCCACGATAGCTCCGCGCCTATTCTGGGCTCCGGGTTTTCTTTACAGTCAGTTAGCCAGGGGCCTAGGTCTTCCTCCCTCTTTTCTTCAGTGGTAGCTGTCAAACCCGTCACTTCATCCAACCCAGTGGACCCAAATCCCCCCGTTCCACGATCCGTGGGGGTCAGTGAAGGCACTTTCTCGACCGAAGGGAAACCTACACGCTCACAAATAAGTTGTGCGACCCTGTCCCCCACCCTTACCTTGAAATCTTCACTTCCAAAATTAAAAAGTAAGACTTGGACTACCCCTTCGTAGTCAGGGTCTATGACTCCGGCGCCGACATCAATAAAGTATTTTGCAGCCAAACCTGAGCATGGCGCTATGCGGCCATAACAGCCTACCGGTATTTGCATTTTTAACCCTGTGTCTATCAATGCCTTTCCTCCTTTAGGGACTGTCCTTTCTTCGGCACTAAATAAATCGTAGCCAGCAACTGCGGATGAGGCTCTCTGCGGGCTTTTTGCCATAGCCGACACTTTGCAGTATTGCAAAACAAATTTTTGTTTACTTGGGGATGTATCTCCTATATGTAGCTTTGACCGTGAGGTAGAGTCTCGGGGCTTTCCAAATAGGGGACTAGGAACAGTTGTTGCTAGGGCCTCTACCCCTGGAACACTCAGCCGGGTTATCCTTTTCTTAACTTCCTTGTAAGGGGCTTTAGTCACTTTCTTACATGCAGGAAGCTTATGGGATACCTCCTCTATGAACTCATCCTCCCTCTCGGAGGGTTCATTCCTATCCTCGGGGAGTTCCTATCCTCGGGGAGTAGTGGACTGGCAACTTTGTAAAATTAAGAAAGATTTCACCTCAGGAGATAGTGCCTCCATGAATTGTTCCAGAATGACTGTGTCTAGCACAGAGTCAAGGGTTTTTCCTTCTGGAACAAGCCATTTCCACGCCAAAGCCTTGATGCTCTGATACAATGCTTTAGGTGTCTCATTAGGTTTAAGCCTAGCCTCTCTAAACATTCTCTGATAGAACATTGGGGTTAGACCCAATCTGTCTTTAACTGCTTTTTCAACCTCCTCATAGCTGGATGCGAGAGCAGCGGGCATGGTTTTATATGCCGCTAAAGCCTGTCCCGTTAGGGAATTGGCAAATCTCCCCGCCCATTGCTCAAGTGGTCATTTGACTGTTATTGCAACCCTTTCAAAGGCCTCAATAAAGTCATCCAAATCATCAATGGTTATTAACTGGCCAAAAGTTAAGGCTCCACAGCCTTGTGGTCCTACCACTGCAGCAAACAATGGGTTTGTTTCTTCGGTAGCCTTCTGCTTGTCGAGTAAAGTCTCCATTAGTTCTACCAGGGGCTTCTGCTGGGCATACATAGCCGCAGCTGTCTGCTCCTGCATGCGATGTGCCAGTTCCATTTGCTTCTCGAACTGATTGGACATCCACTGCAACACCTCTCGTGGATCCATTTTTAAGGATTGTGGTTCCTGCAGAGAAAGCAAAAAGAAAAGCCCACCAAGTGCAGCACCAAACTCTCTTTTAAATCCTAACTAGTTTTACTGCAGAACAAAGACTCCCCTTTCTCTCTTGAATCCTCTACACCCGTGCCCAGTTACCCATTACCTTCGCACGGTGTAGACTCAGGCCTTGAGAAAGGAGTCTTATCCTCGGTGTCCTGATCCTCCTGGCACGATTTTACCAGCGAAATCTCCAACCACTTTCCACCAACAGCTTAGCAGATTTTTTTTTTCTCTGTACTTTCCAGATGTGGCAAAACCTCTGGTGTATCCTGATGTTTTTCCTTTCTTTTCCCTCAGTTGGGATGTTCTTTTGTATTCCAAGCAAAAATCCGAACAGACTACGCCACTTGTCACCCTCTCGGTGGCCAGCCCAGCGCCTAGGGCGCTGAGAGTTGGTCTGCCTTTGTATTCCTGACTCAGAGGGTGTGACCCTGCATTGGTCCTGCAAGGCCCTCTGGGAAATGGTAGTCCCTTTTTCCCTTTGAGAACAGAAGAGTTGTAGTCGAGTGTTTCAGTCAATGACAAGAATTTATTTTTTCCCCTTCCCAACGGATTTCTGTGCAGGTAAATAACTTAGGACAAACTGCCATACAATTGGCTTGAGGGATATGTACAAGAACTCAGGTAAATTAGCCTTATCAGCTTCAGGCTCACAACGTGCGGTACTCGATACAAACAAAACAATAACAGCTTCCTTCAACAAAAGAAAATGTTCCCCATACTTTCTGCTGCTTCACCAGCTTTCTCAAACCTGTGTTCAGCACAGAGACTCAACGTGGTCAGCAAAAGATAACGTGCAGTCCATCTGGTTATCCACTATTTCACTGCTATCAGAGTCAATCTGCATTTCTTCAGCATCAGCAATAGCAGGGTGTGTCAGTGAGCTACTATCCTGAACTTTAAAACAGACGTCTTCACTATCCTCACATGGCTTCTCTCGGTAGCACTCTAAAGGATAGGACTGTGAATTACCGTATATACTGAAGTTTCTTTTTAGAGAGTCTGCTACATTCTGGCAACTGCAGGGAAATACTTTATAACTAGGTTCAAGTCTATGTAAGTTGTGAAGCCTACCTTTCGGCTTTGGAGGGAAAGGAATTCTCAGCTCTGCAAGGTCAAACCACTTGTGTTTGTTTGTCTCCCAGCTCGTAGCTTCAGCCTTAGAGATACAAGTATTTTCATGCCAGCAGGTTTCTCTCTCTGGAGCATGTGAGTTTTCCCAAGCTTGCCTTCCAGGAAATATTTTATCATTCTTGCCTTTACCAAACATCACCTGTCCTGTGCTTCTTCTTTCTGGCATTAGGACTATGGCTCCCTTGGTTCTCATTCCTTGACGACTTCCTTCTCTCTGCTCCCCCTTAGTCCAAGCTAATGACCACTTTTTATCATTTTGTTTCTCCGGGCTAAGCTGTGCCCCTCCCTTAAACAGGTGTATCTCATTATCTCCTGAACTAGGGAATACGTCACAGCGTGGGAGTGTCTTTCCAGCTCATGACTCTCTTTGTTTACATTTTCTCTGAAAACACTGAGCCATGTGCTCAGACTGCCTGTCAGTTTCTGCAATGGAATCCTCTTCTCTCACAAACTCCATAGGCTCAGAAGGGTCTTCTTCATGACAATATGCAGCTGTTGAGGCTACCATACTGGAACAGGCTTGGGTGTATCTTAGAGGCCTACTGCCAGTGATTCAGAAAAGTGGGGTGGATCCAGAAAAGAGAGCCCTCAGGGGCTCCTTTATCTGTTGAAGGATCTTGCATGAAAGTGGCTGCAACCGGAGGGAAAGATTGGGCCTGAGATAGTAAAGACTGTGCTACTGGAGCAGTTTTTGGAGGGCTTGACTGCCCTAATGAAACAATAGATACATCAGCACTGCAAGCTTACACTGGAGAGTGCACTGGAAATAGCTGAGGGGTATCATGAAGCGCAGCCAATGACTGAAGCAGACAGTGAGAAGGGGAACAAGTCATCCATCAACCTAGGAGGATGGAAGGGGAAGCTGGAATGGATGTTGGCTCCTACAAACATCCTTATTACAAGCCATCCTCCCCCCTCCCCTTCTGAAATAGGCCTCTATCAGAGCTCTCCTAAAGAAACCCAACCTAGACTCAAGCTCACCCACCTCTTACAGACCCAAAGCCAGCATACCATTCCAGGCAAAAATCATTGAAAAGGCAATGCAAATCCAGCTTCAAGAGCACATTGATCAATCTGCAATCCTAGACCAATGGCTTCATACTGCTGTTTCTAGACATCTCCATGGTGTTCGACAGTGTCTCACCAAATGCTACTCAACCAACTCCATAATATCTGAGGGGACTGCTATAGCTATGTGGTGTATTACACACAGTTGGTGTGTATGTGAGTAGAGGGTCACAGGTTTGGACCCTGGCTGTGGATCATTCAGTATATGTCCCTGTGGCTAAATTTTCAGGATATCTCTGCTTGACCCAATACAAGCACTGAGGAATCTGTGTCTTTTGGGGAAACTGCTAGGTACGTATGACCTAGATTTGCCACTGTTGGAAACAGGATACTGGGCTTGATGCACTTGGTATGACCCAGTATGACATATCTTATGTTCTTATAAGTACAAGGCAAGCCTCAAATGGATCCATTTACACCTCTCACAGCATATTCCAAAATGTAAAACTCTGACACCGCACATCATCCACATACGTTCTGCCACAAGGCTACCCCAAGGTTCTGCACTCTCCTCTCTCTTAATCAATATTTACATTTGGCCCCTGTGCACAACCATCCAGAGCTTTAATGTCAGCTATCAAATCTACACTGATGACTCCAAACCCTATGAAATCTGCACCCCTCCTCTCCACTGAGAATTTCTGTGCAGTGTGCCAAGCCACCATCACCTCCCTGTTTGACTACTGTAACTCCATATACCAGTTGCTACCCAAGTGCTCCATCTTGCCACTACAGCTCACTCAGAATACCTCAGCACGCACCATCTTTGGAGTCTCCAGACACACCCACCTCACACCCATACTAAAATCCCTTCACTGGCTCCCTATTGCCACAAAAAGCAAGCACAAAGTCCTCACCATCATTCAGAAAGCACAGAACATCCCCTCCAGATAATTATCAGTACCCCCAGCAATGATAGAACATGGAGAGACACTACGCAAAACCTACTGAACCTATGACACAGATTTGCAAGAGCAGCCAGTATGCACACCTAAGGGCCTTCACACTATACTCCTCCCCACTCTGGAATGCACTACCCCTACACTATGGAACATCCAATCGACTTGTGACTTCCAAAAAACCTAAAGATGTACTTCTTCCTGGAGCACTATAGCTCAGACCAACAAAGCAGCCCAACACTAGAACTCCCTCCTCTAACACAAAGCATCCCACCTATACCTCCCTCATAGGACTCCCTTAAAAGCAACCCCTTCATATCCTTCACTATGTCACTTAAGGACTTATATAGTGTGATGGGGCCCGTGGTTAGAGCCCTTTAACCCTTATACAGGCAGTTGCCTAGGGTCTATAAGACAAGTAAACTGCTCTGGCTGTGTAAATGAAAGAGTCTCTCAGAGCAAATTGAATGAAAAATAAGATGGGTTTTATTCCCCGTCCCGCTCGGACTATCAACAAGAACAGAAACTTCAGGTGTGAGCGAAGAAACAAAAATAGTGGCAAATATATTCTTTAGTTTACATGCACAAAGTTCTCTTTGTCATTTAATCAAACAGCAGGGCTGCATTTATAACAGATACTACAATCCATGGGAGAGGGATCTTGAAGGCTGCTGCCATCTTCCCAAACCATGCTTTCTCCAGCACTTCCCAAACTCCCTGTGTCAGAGTCCTCTTGTATACAGCATTCAGACACTGCGTCTTGTGACAACTCACTAGGGCATTCAATGGAGGCTCTTCTCCCTTCGGTTTTATACCTCCCTGGCTTGTAGTAGCTTCTACCTGGGCTTTCCTCCCAGAACAACAGCTCTGAATCTCCTTGCTTCGTGTGGTTATAGTCAGGACCGCGCCCTTGGCACTTATAGGTTTTAAACCCCTCACTGTAAGCGTATGGAGGTTTCTTTCTATCTGTAGGAATTGCCTTGGTGCTTGGCTCACTGTATCTTTTTACTCTAGCCTCCCAGGCTGGTTGTGCAGAAGTGAAATTGGTCCTAGCTTTGCAGCTATTTCTTATGGTGCACATATGCTTGGAGTTCCCATCCCCCAACACTTTCCTTTTAAACTGACCTGTGCTTAAAGCTGGCACATACCAGTCTCCTGTGTAGTGGGACACTCCTGGCTTCTCTTTAAGGCTAACTCGGGTAGCAGGTTTTCTCCCAGTACAGCTTGCCTTAAACCTCTGTTCCTGAGTGCTGGAGCTCCCTTCACTTCCTGGTTCTCCGTGAGAAAAGTTTTCTCCCAACACTCCTCTGGGGTTTCTGCTCAGCTGATTGTAGCCACACCTCCTGCTATAAGAACATAAGAACATAAGATATGCCATACTGGGTCAGATCAAGGTCCATCAAGCCCAGTATTCTGTTTCCAACAGTGGCCAATCTAGGTCATACGTACCTAACAGTTTCCCCAAGGGACACAGGTTCCACAATGCTTGTATTGGTTCAAGCATTGATATCCTGGGTCCCTTCTTAATAATGGTTTATGGACCTTTCCTCCAGGAACTTGTCCAAACCTTTTTTAAACCCAGCTACACTAACAGCCTTTACTACATCCTCCGGTAACAAATTCCAGAGTTTGATTACACGTTGAGTGAAAAAATATTTTCTTTTATTAGTCTTAAATAGTTTACCCTGTAGCTTCATTGCATGTCCCCTAGTCTTTCTATATTCTGATAAGGTAAACAATCGATCTACGTTTACCCGTTCCACTCCGTTCATTAATTTATAGACTTCTATCATATCTCCCCTCAGCCGTCTCTTTTCCAGGTTAAAGAGCCCCAACCTTTTTAGCCTTTCTTCATAGGAGTAGCCTTCCATCCCCTTTACCATTTTGGTGGCTCTTCTCTGAACCTTTTCTAAAATCGCTATATCCTTTTTAAGATACGGCGACCAGAATTGCACACAATATTCAAGGTGCGGTCTCACCATGGAACGATATAGAGGCATTATAATATCTTTTGTTTTATTTTCCATTCCTTTCCTTATCATACCTAGCATTCTATTTGCTCTCTTGGCCGCCGCTGCACACTGGGCCGAGGGTTTTAACATGGTATCCACAAGGACGCCTAAATCTTTTTCCTGGGTGGTGGTTCCTAATGTGGAACCTTGCATCGTGTAACCATAGTTTGGGTTGTTCTTCCCTAGGTGCATAACCTTGCACTTCTCCACATTAAATTTCATCTGCCATTTTGATGCCCAGTCTTCCAATTTATCAAGATCCTCTTGCAATTTTCCACAATCCTCCTGGGTTTTAACAACTTTAAATAGTTTTGTGTCATCAGCAAATTTGATAACCTCACTCGTTATTCCACTTTCCAGGTCATTTATGAATATGTCAAAAAGCAGCGGACCCAGCACAGATCCCTGGGGTACACCACTATTCACCTTTCTCCATTGGGAAAATTGGCCATTTAGCCCTACCCTCTGCTTTCTATCTTTTAACCAGTTCCTGATCCACAGTAGTACACTGCCTCCTATCCCATGACTCTTTAGTTTTGCCAAAAGTCTCTCATGAGGGACCTTGTCAAAGGCTTTCTGAAAGTCCAGATACACAATATCAACCGACTCACCTTTGTCCACCTGTTTAGTGACTCCTTCTAAAATACATAACAGATTAGTAAGACAAGATCTTCCTTGTCTAAAGCCATGTTGGCTGTCTCCCATTAGGTCATGACTATCTACATGCTGAGTAATTTTATTCTTTATGATGGATTCTACCATTTTTCCCGGTACTGATGTCAGGCTCACCGGTCTGTAGTTTCCCGGATCACCCCTCGAACCCTTTTTAAAAATTGGTGTTACATTGGCGATCCTCCAATCCTCAGGTATTAGAGATGATTTTAATGATAGTTCACAGATTACTGATAGTGTTACATTGGCGATCCTCCAATCCTCAGGTATTAGAGATGATTTTAATGATAGTTCACAGATTACTGATAGCAGGTCTGCAATCTCAAATTTCAGTTCTTTCAACACCCTTGGATGTATGCCATCCGGCCCAGGTGATTTGCTACTCTTCAGTTTATCTAATAGTTGTAAGACATCTTCCCGATGTATCAATATTTCCTTCAATTCTTCCACACCTTTAAATACCACTTCAGTCGAGGGTAACATCCCTACATCTTCCTCAGTAAAGACCGAAGCAAAGAATTCATTCAGTCTCTCCGCTATCGCCTTGTCGCCTCTTAGTGCTCCTTTAACCCCTTTATCATCTAATGGACCAACTGACTCTCTCACAGGTTTTTTGCTACGAATGTACTTGAAAAGGTCTTTATTTCGTGTTTTTGCTTCCGCAGCAAGCTTCTTCTCAAATTCTCTCTTTGCCTGCCTTATCAATGCCTTGCATTTGACTTGCCAGTGCTTGTGCTGTTTCCAGGTTTCATCATTTGGCTCTTTTTTCCATTTCCTGAAAGATGCTTTTTTGGCAACAACAGCCTCTCTGACCTCACCTTTAAACCATGCTGGCAGTTTTTTGGACTTCCTTCCACTTTTCTTAAAGCGTGGAATACAGCTGGTCTGGGCTTCCAAGATAGTATTTTTCAACAACACCCAAGCTTGATGTACGTCTTTAACCTTTGCAACTGCTCCTTTTAGTTTTTTCTTAACTGTTTTCCTCATTTTATCATAGTCTCCCTTTCGAAAGTTAAAGGGTAGTACTGTGGATTTCCTTACTATCCCTCCTCCACTAATTAAATCAAAGGCGATCATGCTATGATCACTATTGCCAAGTGGCCCCAACACCCTTATCTCTTGCACTACATCTGGTGTTCCACTAAGGACTAGGTCTAATATTGCTTCCCCTCTGGTCGGTTCATGAACCAGCTGCTCCAAGAAGCAGTCATTTATTTCATCTAGGAACTTTATCTCCCTAGCATGTCCTGTTGTGACACTGACCCAGTCGATGCCGGGGTAATTGAAATCACCCATTATTATTACTGCACTGTAACATTTGCTAGCTTCCTTGATTTCTTTGAGCATTTCATCATCCATTTGTTCATTCTGGCCAGGCGGACGATAGTACACCCCCACTGCCATCGCCTTCCCCTTTTTACATGGAATTTCAATCCATAGAGATTCTACAGCAAATTTTGTTTCTTGCAAAACTTTAATCCTTTCGGACTCAATGCCCTCTCTAACATAGAGCGCAACCCCTCCACCAATTTGATCAGCTCTATCATTTCGATATAGTTTGTACCCAGGTATCACAGTGTCCCACTGGTTGTCCTCCTTCCACCATGTCTCTGATATTCCAATCATATCTATCCTCTCGTTTAGTGCTATATATTCTATCTCTCCCATCTTGTTTTGTAGACTTCTAGCATTTGCATACAAGCATTTTAGAGACTGTATTTTATTCATTTTAATTTGGCTATTGGTAGACATGGGTAATTTGGGATCTTTAAGTTCTGTCTGCTCCATACTCGAGGGCATTTGGGCTACTTTACTCTTTTTTGGAACCTCTCTGCTTTTTGTAGTATCCTTCAAGGATACATTCTTCCGAACCATGCGCTCTTGGGCGACTGTCGGCCTTCCCCTATTATCCAGTTTAAAAGCTACTCTATCTCCTTTTTAAAGGTTAATGCCAGCAGCCTGGTTCCATCCCGGTTAAGGTGAAGCCCATCCCTTCGGAAGAGCCCCTCCTTTCCCCAGAATGTTCCCCAGTTCCTAACAAATCCGAACCCCTCATCTCTGCACCATTGTCTCATCCACGCATTGAGACTCCGGAGCTCTGCCTGCCTTTTGGGTCCTGCACGTGGAACGGGAAGCATTTCGGAGAACACTACCCTGGAAGTTCTGGATTTCAACTTCCTACCTAAAAGTCTAAATTTAGCTTCCAGAACCTCCCTACCACATTTTCCTATGTCATTGGTACCAACATGTACCAAGACAGCAGACTCCTCCCCAGCACTATCTAAGATCTTATCTAGGTGGCGTGTGAGGTCCGCTACCTTCGCACCAGGCAGGCATGTTACCAGGCGATCCTCACGTCCACCAGCCACCCAGCTATCTACATGCCTAATGATCGAATCACCAACTATAACTGCTGTCCTAACCCTTCCCTCATGGGCACTTGGCCCTGGAGAAACCTCCTCGGTGCGAGAGGGGTTTACATCACCTGGAGGACAGGTCCTAGTTACAGGATCACTTCCTGCCACACCAGGGTGATGCTCTCCTGTCACGTGACCTCTCTCCTCCATGGCAACAGGGATGCTGCCAGACTGGAGGTGGGACTTCAGGACTATATCCCTGTAGGTCTCGTCTATGTACCTCTCTGTCTGTCTTATGTTTTCCAAGTCTGCTACTCTAGCCTCTAGAGAACGGAGTCGTTCCCTGAGAGCAGAGAGCTCCTTGCACCTAGTGCACACCTAAGACCTCTCACCAGCTGGGAGGAAATCATACATGTGACAATGCAAAAGACTGGAAAGCCCACATCCCGCTGCTGGACTGCTGTCTGCATCTTAGTTTTAAGTTTGTGTTTAGATCTTTAAGTTCTATATGTACTAAAGGGTGCAATGGATATTTATACCACTAAAACTGTACCTAAGAAGTTTAATATACCTTGTTCACCTGAAGCTTAATTAATCTCAGGTCCTTAGTATATGACTGATTTGGGTAATGAGCTTCACCTGAGAGCACCTCCTGTCTTTTAAGTTGTGCAAGTACCTATAAAGCTGTGATTATCCCAGGGGAGGGTGGGTGTGGGGAGGGAGGGAGGGATATAACACTTATTAAAAAAGGGCTGCTACACAGTACCTTGTCCTGTGCTGCTGAGGTAAGCTATATTCTGATTTGATTTAAATTATAGCTCTTTGCTGCTACTAGGCTCTAACCTATTATGAAATTTAAACTACAAGCTCTCTGCTGGATTCTAAATTTAACCAGAAAGCTCTCTTCTGTGTTTTACTTTGAAACTAAAAGTACTTTGCTGATGCTAGGCCCTGAGTGACTATGAAATTTAAACTACAGCTGTCTACTGGGTATGAAAGGTAACCAGAAAGTTCTCTTCTGTGTTTTTAAATTTAATCTTAAACTGTTGCTACTAGGCCCTGACTGATTTAACAAAAAAATAGTGGGTTCACAGATTAATTAGCTTTAAAAGAAAAAAAATTTCTTTCAGAAAAATTCCCAGAAGTATATACTCACAATTTCAGATTTCTCTCCAGAAGTAACAGCCCCCCTTTCCAGTCCTTCAAGACTGCTACTCTCTCCCCGGCTTCTGCCATGCTCCTGAGTTGTATCGTGCCTTTCTCTCCCTCTGCCTTCCTTCCACTGACTGGAACCCTGTCTTAAATAATCCCTAGCCCTGCACGTGACGTGGGGATTTGCCATCAGGTGTTCCTGACGAGCTTTCTGTTTGTTACGCAGTAACAATTTCCTTTGCTCAACTGTTTCAGTGTGCCTAGTGCTCCTTTCCAATGCTGAATCTGAGGTAAGCCTTTCTTTTACCTGCACTTCCATGGGCTGTGTACGCTCTGCTGCATCACATATCCCCCCTCTTAAGATATTCCGGGATGGTGAACTTTCGTGCTCCCAGCCCGGAATACGAGACAGGGCGTCTGCATTAGAATGTAGCTTTCCCGCTCTATGGTGTATGGTAAAATTGAAAGCCTGCAACGCCAGGTGCCAACGGGTGAGGCGAGGGTTGTGGTTCCTCATGGTACCTAGCCACTTCAATGGTGCATGATCAGTAATCAGCACGAAATGTCTGCCTGTAAGGTAAAATCGAAGTGCCTCAATGGCCCACTTGATAGCCAAACCTTCTTTTTCGATGGTTGAATAGTTGCCCTCAGCCCTGGACAACTTCCTACTTAAGTAGAGAACGGGGTGCTCAGTACCCTCGAACTCCTTGGACAGGACGGCTCCCAGTCCCGATTCCGAGGCATCCGTTTGAAGGATAAATGTACGATTAAAATCCACCCCATATAGAACTGGTGCCTTACATAACTTCCCCTTTAGAAGTATAAAAGCGTCCTCCGCTGCTTGTGTCCACTGTAAATTATTAGGTGCATTCTTTCTTAACATGTTTGTTAACACTGTACTTTCTTCCGCAAACCTGGGTATGAAACGCCTATAATACCCGATTAACCCTAGGAAACTTCTAAGTTGTTTCTTAGTTAGCGGACGCCGAAAATTCTGCACACTTTCTACTTTATCATGTAGGGGTCGGACCGTACCATTTCCCACCAAGTGTCCTAGATACTTAACTTCGGTTCCGCCAAATAGGCATTTTCCGGGATTTAGAGTTAGTCCAGCACCCCGCAAAGCCTTCAATACGGCCTCTACACGTGGAAGGTGTTGTGCCCAGGTGGTGCTGTGGATGACTATATCATCCATGTATGCTACCGCGTAGCTGTGGTGAGGCCGTAGGACCTGGTCTACCAACCTTTGGCATGTTGCCGCGGCGCCGTGTAGACCGAATGGCATACGTTTAAACTGGAATAAACCCAGCGGTGTGCTGAACGCTGTCTTGGGCCTGGAAGCACGGGTCAACGGTATCTGCCAATAACCCTTGGTAAGGTCAAGGGTGGTCAGATACCGTGCCTGCCCCAATCTATCTAATAACTCTTCGATCCTTGGCATAGGGTAGGCATCGAAGAGTGATATAGCATTGACCTGCCTAAAGTCAATGCAGAAACGAAGACTGCCGTCCGGTTTCGGCACTAGGACTACCGGACTACACCAGGGACTTTTAGACTCTTCAATGACGCCTAACTGTAGCATCTCCTGAACTTGTGAAACAATCTCCCTTTTGCGAGCCTCCGGTAAACGATAAGGTCGCAGCCGCACAATTTTCCCAGGGGGTGTGAGAATTTAATGCGCAACCAGGTTGGTTTCTCCCGGGACGGGCGTAAGGACGTCCCTAAACCGTGCCAGCAACTGGTCTAACTGGCCTCGTTGCTCCAGGGACAATTCTATGCCAATTTTCGGTGCCGAGGCTGTTTTACAGTCTTCAATTTGGGGACCTAAATCATCCTCTAATTTTGTCTTTGCAGTGGCAGTGAGACCTTGTACCTCCCTCTGTCCGGTGGAGCCAAACCCTTGGCCTCCCCGGGTGGTAGGGACCAGGTGGGTCACCTCCTCCACCTCTGGCGCCCCAAACCGTTCACATATGATCTGGGCAACGCGGTCTCCTACTTTAACCACAAAGTCCTGCTCCCCAAAGTTGAAAAGCAGTACTTTGACCTCTCCCCTGTAATCGGGGTCCACAACCCCCGCTCCGACATCGATAAAGTGCTTCGATGCCAAACCAGATCGGGGAGCGATCCGCCCGTAGCACCCTGCTGGCAACTGGATTTGCAGGCCTGTATTAATTATAGCCTTCCCTTTCTTTGGTACTACTCCCTCCACTGCACTAAAAAGGTCAACGCCAGCTGCATCGGCAGTTGCTTTCTGGGGAGTCTGTGCATCTGGGGACATTTTACAGACCTTTAACATGAAGCCCTTTTTACCAGGTGTCACTACCTCCATCGGGGCCTTTTGGACAGGTGCTTTCTTTGGGGTTTTTTCAAATAAAGGCTGGGGAATCACATTTACCAGGGCCTCCCCTTCACCATTACTCTTTCCCATGGTCTGGCCTTCTTCCCCTACTTCCTCAAGATGCCCCAGGGATTCCTTTTTTTCCTTAACCAGGCCTTCCTTTAGCCCTTCATCAAACGGGGGCCAATCCCTGCCTAACACCAAGTCGAAGGGTAGTTTAGGAACTACCGCTACCAGGGTCTTTCTTCGAACCCCCAATCCTTGTATCCCCAGCCGGTACAGCGGATACCCGGCGGAAGATCCATGGATACACCTTATATTTGCTATTCCTTCGACATGACTCGGGGGAAACCCTTCTGGGCCTGTATGGTTTTCCAAAAATGGCGGGAGACCATACTTTGGTCGGCCCCCGAGTCAAGCAAGGCCTTAGCTGGGACTCCCTGCACCTCCACATCCACACGGAAACCTGCAGCTATGTGTTGATCATGGTTAGTAACAAGTGCTGTACGATCCATACATTCTCTCTTTAGGTGCCCACTTTTCCCACACTTAAAGCATTTTAACATTTTGTTACTTTCCATTTTCCTATACATGGATTCCTTTGAACCCACTATGTTCCTTGGAGAAACATTGTTACTTTTTACAGAGTTGGCTAACCCTAACCTGCTGCCAGCGCTGGCTTCTTTCATTACTTCAGCCTCAAAGAACCTTTCAGTTAGGTGCGCTGCTTCAGCAGAGGTTCTACAATTCTGTAGGGTCAGGAATGTCCTAACTTCCTCCGGCACTGCCTCAAAGAATTGTTCTAATACAATTAGATCAATTATATCACTAATAGGTTTACCCTCGGGTTCAAGCCATTTTAAAACCAGCCCATGCACTCTATGATATAGTGCCTTTGGGGTTTCATCAGGTTGAATCCGGGTAGACCGGAGCATGGTAGGGGTTAAGCCCAGCCTATCACGCACGGCTGTCTTAACTTCCTTATAATCAGCTGCCAAAGCGGCAGGCATGGCCCTATAGGCTGCCTGAGCCTCGCCGGTTAGCGCTGAGGCCAGCCTAACGGCCCATTGCTCTTCTGGCCACTTAGCGTTAAGAGCTATCCTTTCAAAAGTTTGCACAAAATCATCAAAATTATCATCACCATGCATTTGTCCCAGTGTCCATATCCCACAACTCTGTGGGCCTACCCCACAGATAGGTACAGCTGCTGGCGACTCCTCTTTTTTCGGCTCCTTCAGGAGAGTATGCACTAAGTCTGTCAGGGGCTTCTGTTGATCCATCAGGGCAGCGATAGCCTGCTCCTGGTTCTTCCGAGCTAGCTCTCCCTGCTTCTCGAATTGCATGCTCATCCATCTTAGGACCTCTTGTGCATCCATCGTAGTCATCTCTTTTCCTGAAAGATAAATCAGAGACACGAACACCAAGTGTGGCACTATAACAACAGTGACAGAAAAATTTCTTCCTCCCAAGCCTTTTCTTCTCACCAGAGATCCTCCCAACCTGTGCCCAAATACCCTTTACCTGAGCCAGGTGGAGGTTCTTATTTTGAGAAGGTGCTTGCCGTCGCACTCTTGGAACCTGGATCCTCCTCCGGGCGTGCCAACTTCGCTCTTCCCGCGTTGTTGCTCTGCTCCGTAGCTCCTTGTCTCATTGACTGGATCCGATAAAACTACGCCAACTTGTGATGGGGCCCGTGGTTAGAGCCCTTTAACCCTTATACAGGCGGTTGCCTAGGGTCTATAAGACAAGTAAACTGCTCTGGCTGTGTAAATGAAAGAGTCTCTCAGAGCAAATTGAATGAAAAATAAGATGGGTTTTATTCCCCGTCCCGCTCGGACTATCAACAAGAACAGAAACTTCAGGTGTGAGCGAAGAAACAAAAATAGTGGCAAATATATTCTTTAGTTTACATGCACAAAGTTCTCTTTGTCATTTAATCAAACAGCAGGGCTGCATTTATAACAGATACTACAATCCATGGGAGAGGGATCTTGAAGGCTGCTGCCATCTTCCCATACCATGCTTTCTCCAGCACTTCCCAAACTCCCTGTGTCAGAGTCCTCTTGTATACAGCATTCAGACACTGCGTCTTGTGACAACTCACTGGGGCATTCAATGGAGGCTCTTCTCCCTTCGGGTTTATACCTCCCTGGCTTGTAGTAGCTTCTACCTGGGCTTTCCTCCCAGAACAACAGCTCTGAATCTCCTTGCTTCGTGTGGTTATAGTCAGGACCGCGCCCTTGGCACTTATAGGTTTTAAACCCCTCACTGTAAGCGTATGGAGGTTTCTTTTTATCTGTAGGAATTGCCTTGGTGCTTGGCTCCCTGTATCTTTTTACTCTAGCCTCCCAGGCTGGTTGTGCAGAAGTGAAATTGGTCCTAGCTTTGCAGCTATTTCTTATGGTGCACATATGCTTGGAGTTCCCATCCCCCAACACTTTCCTTTTAAACTGACCTGTGCTTAAAGCTGGCACATACCAGTCTCCTGTGTAGTGGGACACTCCTGGCTTCTCTTTAAGGCTAACTCGGGTAGCAGGTTTTCTCCCAGTACAGCTTGCCTTAAACCTCTGTTCCTGAGTGCTGGAGCTCCCTTCACTTCCTGGTTCTCCATGAGAAAAGTTTTCTCCCAACACTCTGGGGTTTCTGCTCAGCTGATTGTAGCCACACCTCCTGCTACTCTCTCCCCGGCTTCTGCCGTGCTCCTGAGTTGTATCGTGCCTTTCTCTCCCTCTGCCTTCCTTCCACTGACTGGAACCCTGTCTTAAATAATCCCTAGCCCTGCACGTGACGTGGGGATTTGCCATCAGGTGTTCCTGACGAGCTTTCTGTTTGTTACGCAGTAACAATTTCCTTTGCTCAACTGTTTCAGTGTGCCTAGTGCTCCTTTCCAATGCTGAATCTGAGGTAAGCCTTTCTTTTACCTGCACTTCCATGGGCTGTGTACGCTCTGCTGCATCACAATAGCAACAGAATAAAATAAAAAAAAACTGAACCATCTGACTTCTCAACAAATGGGGGTGTCCTGCATGGAGCAGTGGGTTCACCCCTGAACAAAGACATGGGGAGGGGTGGACTAAGGGGTGGCCCGCATAGAGTGGCACCTACTCCTGCCATCTTACTCCAGTCATCTTACTGGGCAGACTAGATGGACCATGCTGGTCTTTATCTGCCGTCATTTACTATGTTACTATGTTACTATGAATTCTCTATTAAAAGCTCAATGTAGCACATACTACCCTGCCTCCAATAAGTCTCCTCTGTTTAAAATTTGATGTAATCTAAAAGCACCCTCTCTGCTATTGTCTCACTGTTTGAACCCTGTTATCTGTGAACCCTCACTTGGTTTGCAGCTTGTCGTGCTGTGAGGGCTTGTGTGCATCAGTGATGAGAGCTAAACTATCGGTAGTTTAACAACTACTGGCAGGGTCTCCCAAGAGGGACAGGTCTCAGCTGAGGTGCCAGACCAAGACAAACCACCCATCTGGACAGCAGCAGAATGGGATAGTGTTGACGGCGGAGGATCACATTTCTGTGACAATGGCAATAACACCAAACTTAAACTGCACAGAAGAAAGGCCCTGCAATCTACTTCTGTATCTTGCCATGAAACCCCAATGGATAGTTACAACAAAACAAATTGTGCTGTAGTGCTGAAAGATGAGACCCCCAGGTTGGAAGGCACTCAACTAGCTACTGGGCAAGAGCTGAAGAGTTTTCAGAGTAAAACCAGCATTTATGATGTGGTTGGATCAAAGCCCTCGGGAAGTCTGACTGCTGATGTAGCTGCACATGAAATGAGAGTCAGAAGCTGTAAAGATGTCTTACACATTGGAACATGGAACGTACGAAGCATGAACCAAGGGAAGTTGGAGGTGGTCAAGAATGAAATGGAATGTGTACAACTTGATCTGTTGAGTGTCAGCGAACTGAAATGGACTGGCATCGGTCACTTTGCATCAGATGATCACATGGTCTACTATGCTGGAAATGAAAGACAAAGAAGAAATGGTGTTGCATTTATAATAAAGAAGAAACTTGCAAGAACTGTAATGAAATACAATGCAGTCAGCAAATACTTAATCTCTATTCGTCTACGAGGAATGCCTAGCAACGCAACTATATTTCAAGTATATGCCCCAACAACAGCTGCAGAAGAGAATGAAATTGAAGAGTTCTATGAACAAGTACAAGCTGAAATTGACAGAACATGCAAACAGGATATCCTGATAGTCATGGGTGACTGGAACGCAAAAGTTGGTAACAAAGAAGAAGGCAAAGTAGTTGGAAAATATGGACTTGGCAGCAGAAATGAAGCTGGAGAAAGACTGATAGAATTCTGCAGGACCAATGATCTATTCATCTCAAACACCTTCTTCCAGCAACACAAGCGGCGACTGTACACATGGACTTCACCCAATGGATTGTATAAAAATCAAATTGACTACATCTGTGGAAGTCAACGATGGAAAAGCTCTGTAACATCAACAAAGACAAAACCTGGAGCTGACTGTGGTACAGATCATCAACTACTGGTATGCAAACTCAAGCTAAAGTTGAAAAAGAGCAAACCACTCATGAATGCAGCAAAATATGACCTTGAGAATATACCACTGAAATTTAAAGAATGCCTGCAAAATAGATTTGCTGCTTTAGATACAAATGACAGAGCTCCAGAAGAGTTATGGAATGACATCAAGAAGGTTGTGTTGGAAGAAAGTGAGAAGTCTCTACAAAAGGTGAAAAAGAAAAAACGGCCAAAATGGATGACGGAAGAAACTCTGAAAACTGCCCAGAAACGCAGAGAAGCTAAAGCTAGAGAAGAAAGAAAGACAATCGCAGAACTCAACAGAGATTTCCAACGTGCAGCAAGACAGAACAAGGAAAAGTACTACAATGACGCATGCAAGGAAATAGAAGCAGAAACTATTAAAGGAAGAACAAGATCGGCTTTCCTAAAGCTACGAGAGTTAAAGTTCCAGCCTCGAATTGGAATGTCGCAAGATGCTCAAGGTTCTATGTTGAATGATGCTGAGAAGATCAAGAAAAGGGGGAAGGCATATACAGAGTTTTTATATGATAAAGATCAAGTGGACCAACAGCCGTTTCAACCTGTACCTTATGATCGGGAACCATTGGTGATGAAAGAAGAAGTTGAAGCAGCATTGAAAGCCTTATCAAAGAATAAAGCACCAGGCATTGATAGCATTCCCATAGAAGTATTACAGCAATCTGATGCAGCTGTTAACATAATTACAAGGCTCTGCCAAGAAATTTGGAAGACAACATCATGGCCAACTGACTGGAAAAGATCTGTGTTTATACCAATACTAAAGAAAGGTGATCCAACTGACTGTGGAAATTATCGCACAATCGCTCTGATCCCACATGCCAGCAAGATTCTACTGAAGATTATTCAGCAGAGACTACAACCATACCTGGAACGAGAACCACCTGAAGTGCAAGCAGGGCTCAGGAAAGGGCGAGGAACGAGAGACATCACTGCGGATGTGAGATGGATCCTTGAAAAGACTAAAGAATACCAAAAGGATATCTATTTGTGCTTTATCGACTATAGCAAGGCTTTTTACTGTGTAAACCATGAGAAACTCTGGGCCACATTAAGAAGCATGGGTATACCAGAACACCTGATCGTTCTCTTGCACAATCTGTACATTGATCAAGAAGCAACAGTTTAAATGGAACAAGGAGAAACAGAATGGTTTAAAATAAGCAAAGGTGTAAGACAAGGCTGCATACTTTCCCCCTACCTGTTTAATTTATATGCAGAACAAATCATCAGAGAAGCAGGATTGTATAAAGACAACAGAGGTGTGAAGATTGGAGGAAGACTCATCAACAACCTTCGCTATGCTGATGATACCACATTACCGGCTGAAAGTGAAGATGATCTGAAACATTTGCTTTTCACAATCAAAGAACATAGGGGCTTGTTTACAAAGCCGCGGTAGCGGTTCGTGGTCGTTATCGGAGCCGCGGCCCCATTGATTTCAATGGGGCCGCGGCTGTGATATCGATCGCGAACCACTACCACGGCTTTGTAAACAAGCCCCTTAGTCTCCGCACTTCAGATCTTTAGTCATCTTTTCTTCTGTCTTTTGCTTTTGCTATCCTTATTTCTTTTTATCTTTTAGTTTGATCCTGTATCCTTTTCTGTGTTCCTCTATTTGCGAACTTCTGAATTTTGTGAAAGCTGTTTTTTTTGCCTTTATTTGTGCAGCCACTTCTTTTGAGAACCAAATAGGATTCCTTTTCCTCTTGTTTTTATTTACTTTTCTTACATATGTATCTGTTGCCCCTCTTATTGCCTCATTTAGTTTAGCCCACTGCAATTCCACTTCCTTCTCCTCCCATCTGCCAACTCCTCCTTCAGACACTTGGCCCTTTTACTGAAGGCACCTCTGTGGACAAACTTGAGTCTCAAAACAAAGATCCTAGTCAAAACAACAGTTTCAATAGCTCTTCTTGCCTAGGAGCTCTGCAAAACACAGTAACTTTGCCACAAGTCTGGCTTTTGGGTGTCACAACTGGGTGCTGGGGGCTTTGCCTTTGCAGCGTCTCTATTGTGGGAAGCAATGTTCTGACCCAGAAATATAGCTCATATTGTCCGTGCAGGACACCTGCAGTACTGCCGAGTCACTGCACTGTCCACGCCTTTCAGAGAGGGACCCTTTAGGAGAAATGATTGTTCTCAAAGGACACCATGATGTCGCCCGACTGTGCTCTTTGTTCTCTGTTTTAAGATCTAGTCTTTTTCATTCTTGTTTTCATACTTTCACTCATTCCCTTGTGGTTCATTGGTTCAGACACAACGGGAGTCAGTTTGCAGAGGGATTTCCATGGGTAAGTGGATGTTTTCCAAAGAGTATTTTCTACAGGTAAATTGCCCTCCCCAGCGCCCCATCCCCGCCTCCCTACAGGGAAAAATACAATTTGCTGGTCAGCGGCCTGCGCATTTCCCTTCCTTGGAAAAGAAGCAGCACTTGTGCTGTACCATCACAGGACGTGCATTGTTAACTCCTTGTGCATACGTCTTGATGGTGTTTATTTATTTTTTAGAAGCTCAGATGACAAGACTTAGATTTTCATACTTTGGACACTTCATGCGAAGAGAGAGATCATTAGAGAAAGACATCATGCTTGGCAAGATAGAAGGTCAACGCAAAAAAGGAAGGCCAGCAATGAGATGGATCGATACAATAACAGCAGCTATGGGCACCAGTCTGTCAACAATGAGCCGCCTGACTGAAGACCAAACACAATTTAGGATAGCTATCCAGAGGGTCGCCATGAGTCGACTCCGACTCGACGGCACTTAACAACATCTGTGAAGAGTATTGACAGGTAGAAAAATGGCTTAGCAAAACCAGTTAAATAAAATAAATGCATTGTTCTGATCCACACAGTCTCCTCCTAGGCAAGAGCATGGCCCCAGCCATGACCACTTCACCTATTTTAGGTGTGGAGCCTGGGGATACTTTGCTTGGGAATGTCCCCTGGGTACAGAGGAACTCTGTGCTGGGTGTAATTTGGTGAAGTACATTATACAAATGCAAGACTGGCTGAGGAAAGCTGGAGAGATGGCTAAACTCGATCTGGAAAAAGCTCAAGCATAGCAGGCCAGGGGCTACAATCGGGCAGCTGTGCCACCACACCTTTCAACCTGGAGA
Source organism: Ichthyophis bannanicus (assembly GCA_033557465.1). NCBI lineage: Eukaryota > Metazoa > Chordata > Amphibia > Gymnophiona > Ichthyophiidae > Ichthyophis > Ichthyophis bannanicus. Next base: position 11,100,483 of record CM066050.1, on the reverse strand, counting down.
CAGAGTTTTAGTCTTGCTGCCCTCATCTGAAAGCAATTTACCCTGTAAATGGCTGTGGCCTTATAAGGCAGAAGAGAAACTAGGGTTTGTAAACTACAAGATTGCCCAACCAGGTAAACAGAAGAAAGCAAATATTTACTGTATTAACCTACTGAAAAAGTGGACTCCAGTGATAGCTATGATGGTATAGTGAGATGATTTTGCGCTGGAAATTACAGCCCTGTTGGATCCAGCTCTCTGCTGCCCAGAGAAGAGATTTAGAAGGCTTGATCCACCGGAACCTAAAGGTGTTCTCCACCCTCCCGGGATGAACCTATCTCATTTGTCATGATACTGTTACTGACCCTGGGATGGTTATCCAGCAGTGACCCTACCAGATTCTGGAGTCCTGTTCACAGGCTGTTGCCAAGAAGTTGGAAGAGCTGCTTAATCTGGGAGTTATAGAAGTCTGAGTGACTGGTCGTCTCTCTTAGTCTTGGTTCCTAAACCTGACAAACATCATATTCTGCATTGACTTCTGCAGGGTCAATGCAGCTTCTAAACTGGAAGCGTATCCTATGTCCGGATTAAATGAAATAATCAAGTGATTGAGTATGTTTATATCAACCTTGAATCTGACCAAGGGATACTGGCAGGTGCCCTTGACTCTGGCTGCCAAAGAGAAGACTTTCAGTCATTTTTGACACTGCAAGATCTGTTTCAGTTTACAGTACTGCCCTTTGGATTACTCGGGACTCCTGCCACATTTCAATGCGTAGTCGAGCGCTTACTGAGACTGCACAAGGAGTATGCGGCTGCATACCTTGATGACATTGTCATCTACAGTAGAGACCGAACCACCCATCTAATTCAAGTACAGACCATGTTGACCAGCCTGTAGAATGCCAGATTGATGGCCAACCCCAAGAAACATTTTCTGGGAGGTCAGGACGTTAAATACCTGGAATATTTAATCAGCAATGGGCAGATATGACTTCAAGTACGGAAGATGGATCCTTTGCCCAGGTCCCCACCCAAAATCAAAGAAAGAGGTTTATGCTTTCTTTGGATTGATTGGCTCTTACTACTTGTTCATCCCTAATTTTGCAGAGATGGCGGAACCGCTAATCAATCTCTTCTGGAAGAGAGCTCCCAAATGGATTCAGTGGTCACCTGGACCTGGACCTGGCCTTCCATTGCCTCAAGAAGGCCATGTGCTCTGAATTCATCCTGAATAGCCCTCTACCTCTGATTTCTCTCTACCATTTATTGTGAAAACTGATGCCTCAGAGGTGGGCTTAGGAGCCATTCTGATCCTGGAAATCAGGGGTGAAGAACATCCCGTAGCATTCATCAACAGGAAACTGCTTCCACGAGAACAAAATTATACAGTGATCGAGACAGAAGTCCTGGCTGTCAAGTGGGTGCTGGAGGCCTTCAAATACTATCTGCGTGGCCATCCATTTACACTGGTAGCAGGCCACAACCCCTCAAGTGGCTGGTTCAACATAAGGAGTCCAACAGCTGTGCTATGTGGTGGCTTTTGAGTTTCCAACCCTACCAGTTTTGGGTCCGCCAAAGGGCTGGTTGCACTCACCTGAACATTGACTTCCTTTCCTTGGTGGGGCTCCCAGGTGAGATAGAAGCTCAATGGGACATTATTGAGCTGAGGGAGAGGATGTGTGATGGGGTCTATAGAATGTTACCTGTCCCTCTCCAAAGGAAGTATCAACAGTCCCCTTTAAGAAAGTATGCAGCCCCAAGTTCAGGGCTGGGAGTACATGGCTCATAGGGAGTGGTTAAGAACTTAGCAGGCTGAAGGAGGGAGAGAGGCCTGTGGAACCAGAAATCCTTCCAAGGCAAGCTGTGCAAAGGAGTTCTGAGGTAGGAACTAACTGGGGCTGGAGGAAGGGCTGAGTGAACGAGCTTTGGAAGGTTTAACAAGCTGAGACAGAATAAAAACTGCTTTTGTTTCCTTGAACTGCTGTCTAGCCTGTGTTTTTAAAGAAAACCTCTTCCCATTGCACAGCACTACCACAGGCTGATGTTTGCCCACTTGGTTATTTCAAGATCATAAAGAGCATAGGCCAGTGTTTCTCAACCAATATGTCATACTGGAGGTTGCAAGGAAAGGTTACCACTGTCCATATACAGAGCAGTACTTGGACTGTCCACGCAGCACTTTGCTGTAACAAACAAGTGCTGAGTGGACTGTGATTCTTATACCTACAGAGGTTCCTTTCTTAGTATATAGGTGGTCACACATGCCTCTGTCTTCGCTCTTCATTGATATTTATTCACGTGGAGTGCGCGTGCATAACATGTACATCTGACCCGCAGGCACGTACAAATCATAGACAGGATTGATTGCACCCAATTCTAGAAGCACAGGTTTAGATGCAGAATCAGGGACATAGACGTACACGTGCTCGCTGCAGTTAGAAAAGCTGGATGTAGCCATTCGTTTCTGTCTCCGCGCGACCACACCTCTGCAGTTAAAATACACAACCCCAATCTGCTCCACTGACTGATAGCTTTGTGCACATGCAAATTACATGTGAATGCTAATGTTACAGTGCTGCTGCAGCATAGCAGACCGTATATATGCCTTTGTTGCATACCCAGAACACAGCAAAGTGGCCGTAGTGCATTCAAAGACCTTACAAAAGCAAGTAGAAGGTGACATGGCTATCCTGTCACACCTTGCAGCACAACAGTCAGTTGCAGCATGGCAGTAAGGGAACTTATTGATTCTTGCACTGGTCAGCTCTGACAACAGTCTGTACAATGCTATATATGGACCAGAGGTAATCTGGAGAGGATCTATACGGCATATCCCTGCCACTAAAAGGGATCCCTGGTATAACTGCATGCAACAATGCACACAGCACTAGTAAAAGCCCAAGGGCACCAGCAGCTGTCTCTTCAAAGGTGCCAGACCATATGCAGACTGTTCCTGCCCGTTCACAATGGCAACTAGTAAAGCTGTGGTCAGCCCTTCTGTCCAGGTAGTAGCCAAGCTGTGATGTCCCCCCAGAATTGCGACTTAGCACAACAAAGCATCCCCTGCCACCCTCAAATCACATACCTCGTATACACACAAGACATGCCTCTGCCAAACAGATGGCCAGCACCTACAAACAGCTGATATAACATCATGGTATGGCGTCCCAGGACTACAAATCTGGTCAGCATTTCTCACCCACACATGATTCCCTCCTATACTCTTCCACATAATTTCCAAACATCAGCAGAACCTAATGTCCAAAAGAGGATTTGTCAGCATAGCCAGAATAAACACTATTGCTCATCAAGCTATTTCTGTTGGAGTGTTTATTGCTGTTATATTAACTTCCCTCACCTTTGCACTCTGTTCGTTATGACAAATTATAGTCCTCCAGAATGCAGACCCACCAGTTCACAACATATTTGTCACGGCCATTCATCCTTATGGAATGCATTGAAGTGTAGAGCTAAAAAGACTCTAGGTCCTGCCCTTATTCCATGTTTCCACAGGTATAAATTATACATCCGCAGGTAACACCGAGAACGTACATAGTCCATTCCTGAGTACGGTTTATATGTCTCTACGGCTGATCGTGCCCCCGTTCTGCCTCCTCCCACCCATGTTCCAAGATCCCTGCACAGATGCCATGTATGTGCAGGGCCATGCTAGTTTCAGAATATGGTTGTAGATGTTTTGCTGTGAAAATATCTATGTCATACGTCCAGGCGGCTTGTTCATGTTTCAGAATGACCCCCTTAGTTACTTACATTTATAACTTGCGTAATGCACCGTTCTTAGCGGTCATGAGTCATGGAGTGTGGAGATTGGCGAGGAACATGCAGGGCACAGATAGCACACTGCACGCCCTCCTTTTCCCCTAACGAGCATAGTCTTCAAGGCTTTGTGCAAAGGTGCTATCTAGCTGATCATTTCTTGCAATCGGCACCCATTCACTAGAATGTCCCTCCTTGTCAGTGGTTTGGTTAATGCCTTTTATGATTTGGACCTGTGACGCTGTAGCAGTGCCAGAAGCCATGGAAACAGATGGTGACCTGGTGGAAGGTCCGGGTACTGCAGGTAAATGCAAGATATTCCCTTCTCAGCACAAGATGCACGTGGATAATCAGCCAACACAGCTTACCTCGGGGGAGGGGAGAAGCAGAGTTGCTGATTGGGCACGCCCTAGCAGGAGGCGGGTTCCCCAGAGCAGAGGCACCTTGTTAAACAGGAAGAAGGAAAAAGGAAGACAGAATGAGAATAAGAACGGAAAAGGAAAAGACTGGAGGAAGAGAAACGAAGCAGATGTGTGCTTTAGAGATGGAGCAGAGCAAAGACAAAGGAAGCTACCTGGAAGGCAGGAAGGAGCCTTGGATGCCAGAGCCTTTGACTTTGAAGGAGAAATGCTCCCCAGCTGCAATTCCAGGAGAACGCTTGCCAAGCCAAGAAGCAGGTACCAGGGAGACTCAGTGCATGAAAGAACCTTCTGGGAGCAAGAGAAGGGCGAGGCACTGAGAGACCCAGGAGTAAAGCCTATGCTTCTGGAACAGAGAGCTGACCCGTGGAAACATTGGCAGACTGCTAAAGAACTTTCAGGCATTCCTCAACATAAGGTACAGGGTGTCTTTGATTCTAATAACAGCTTTTATGAGAAGCCAGACTGTGTAAATGCTTATTTTAAAACCCAGGGAAAGCCCAGGTTTTATGAAGGCAGTTGGCTGCAACCAGAAGCTCATTCAGATAAACACAGTGTTTCTCACCAAACTGCTGACAGAGTTAGCAAGCAGGCTAGCTTCAAGGACATAGCAGATGTATATGCTAGAGATATATGCTGGAAGGTTTTAGGAGGTCCTAAGTTTGAAGGGTTGTCTAGAAACTCTTCATGTGCAGATGAACTGACTTACCCAGCACTTGCTGACAGAGACAAGTGGGGGAGGGGTAACTCCAGTGCAGTGAATGAGCATAGTAAAAATGACGACATTGTTTGTTTGCCTGAAACAAAACCCTCAAGCTTTTACTCACCCCAGGAAGGAGTCCATTCCCCGCCTAGCCCATATAGGAAGCAGGCTGAAGAGCTCTTGAAAGAGTTTAGAGATTTCTTAGAGAAACGAACTATTGCTGGACAAAAAGTAGCTGAAGCACAAGTGCCATTGGTTCTTCCCTTACTAACGGTGGATTTGAACCAACCAATGGACTGCTCAACCTGTCTCATAGACAAATAATAGTCAAGCAAAGCTTGTGTGGTCATTCGCTATGATGTGCTGAAATGTATGCTGTTTAAGTTCCTTACCTGAAGAGCTTATGAAGAGATAAGAATAAGCTGAAGCATAACTTGATTTCAGTGCATGAACTTTATTGTTTGCTCTTTGTTTAAGTGTTTTCAAGTAGAGAGCACATGACACGAATGTGAACCCTGAGTTGAAGGACATTGTTGAACACAGTATTGGAAAAAGCCTGTTTTCCTTTTGTTCTTGTTTTGGCTACAAAATATATTCCTTTAAGCCTGTTCCATTCCACTAAGGAGCGGGAGAAATAAATCCTTATGTAAAAAAAAATATTCTTTATACCTGCCTTGTCATTCGACCTTCACAACTACAACTTAACCTCAAGGCACACCCCTCCTTAACCCTCAAGATCAGGGAGCGGGTGGTGGTTATAGACCTCATTTATGGAATTCCGTGTTCCTGGAATAAGTGAGATGATAGTAAGTGTTTGCAGTTTCAGAAGCAGTAAAAGCATGCTTATTTTTTCAGTGTTGCAGAGTTTAGGAGGTGCAGTTCCTTTTTTAAGACTTTTATGTATGTATTTTTATGCAGTTATTATATACTGGATGTGCTGGTTTATTAGTGTTTATATGGTAACTGATTTGTGTTTTTAAATGTGCACTGTATTATGCAGTTTGATTGGGAGAATGTCAAATGAATAAATAGAATGGAAAGTTTAAAATACATGAAAGAAACCTGCAAAATAACAGAAACCTGAAAATAACAAAACCCTGCAAATAAAAAAAATGCTAACTTTTCCTTCTAACTTCTCCACACTATTAATCCCAAAATATTAAATAGAACTAGTCCTAGGATCAATCCACTAATCGCTACTCTTTCCTCATATCAAATTCCATGTATGTTACCATTTTCAATCCAGTCCTCACTTTAGGATCATACTGAGGCTGCTGAATGTATTCATTAACCTTCTAATCCTTTGTACTTTTTGTATACTACACATCTTGGGAGCATATTTAAAGGCAAACTGTGTGGATAACCATTGGGATATTTAGCAGCAATAACCCAGTTAGTGCCACTGAATATTGCCTAGCTGGCTAGCATTGGGGTGTTCCGGGGTGGAGAAGGGACAGTACCCAAAGATTGCCAGTTATTTGGGATATGACGTCGATAAGAGGTTGTCCTTAACAGAGTACAGTAAAAAGATAAAAGGTTGGCTTAACGTTAACCAGTTAAGGATAACCAGTAACCTGAATATTCAATGCCACTGGCCAGATATCATCCCGACATTGAATATGTGGGTTTAAGTTAAAAATGGTGACGATCTCTTTAAAAGCACTGCCACTTCTTTGGAAAACCATTTCAGCTTTCCTCATACTCTAATTTACTTATCTGAGCTAAAGATTAATCACCATATTTACGGCTCCTTTTAGTTTCACCCCCTGTTTTTCCACTTATGGCATTTGTCAATTTTATCTTGCTCGTTATTTTGGAAATTCAGGACCTTGACCTCTGCGTGACTTCCTGTCATTATATCAAACTGCACCATCTGGTGAACACTGAGGCTCAGGCAGGGGAGAGAAAGGGTATAGTCTTGTTCTTGTGTTTCTAAGAAATCCCTAACAGGAATATAAAAATGAACAATTTATCAGGAGTAAAAGTTTCAACTTACCAAAATGTCAACCACACGATCCAGACCCTGAAGGAAGGAATTAGAACAGTGATTTTAGAGAAGATCATAGAATAGCAAAGTCACTTTATAGGCGCCCACCAGTGTCATGATATATTGTGTCATGCTACTAACCAGTGACTTGTGCTAAATCACTTAACTCAAATGTATTTTATCCAGTAGATCAGGAATACTGCATATGGCTAATTCCCCCTGTTCCTATTGAAGTCTTCTTTGGCGCTCTTGAAAGAAAGAATAGTGGACTTTCTGGAAACCAATGGTATGCATGATCCGAGGCAACATAGTTTTATCATGGAGTAGAGGACTGGCCTAGTGGTTGGGGCAAGGTACCTCAGGCCAGAAGGTCAGGGGTTCAAATCCCCCTAGAGGACAGCAACCTTGCACCGGAAGGACTGGGGTTTCTAGTCCCACAGGCGTGCCTTGTGGTCTTGGGCAAACCACTTAACCCTCCATTGCCCATGTTCCCTGTAAAATTGTTACGTCCAAGTTATAATGCCCTGTTCAATGTAATTTCAGTTTGTTCAATGTAAACCACCTTGATATCATGAAAGGCAGTATATAAGAAATGATAAATAAATAAATTATCAGGGGAAGATCATGCCAAACAAATTTGACTGAGTTCTTTGACTGGGTGATCAGAAAACTAGATCAATGGCATGCAATGGATGAGATATAACCTAGATTTCAGCAAAGCCTTTAATATTGTTCCTCATAGGATGGCTATCAATCCACCCGCTCCTCTGCCTTCTTCTTCACCGGCCCTGCTCTTTGGAATGCTCTCCCCTCCTCCTTACGTTTAGAGACCCATCATACCACCTTCAAACAAAATCTGAAGACCCATCTTTTCTCCCTGGCCTTTGACCTTCCCTCCCCTTTCGTGTGACCTTATTTATTTAGCTGTATTTATATCCCGCTTTTCACCGGGTCAAAGCAGTCAATTGGGGGATACATTTAACACGAGGGGATATGAGACATATGCTAATACTTACAGGGAACATGGGCAATGGAGGGTTAAGTGGCTTGCCCAAGACCACAAGGAGTGCCTATAGGACTAGAAATCCCAGTCCCTCTGGCCTGAGATTGCTGTCCCCAGGTGGGACTTGAACCCCTGGCCCTCCGGCCTGAAGTACCTTGTCCTAACCACTAGACCACTCCTCCCATCTTGCTGACCTTCTTGCTTTCCCCACCCTTTTGTTTCTATCCTGGAATATGAATAATATGTATTCTCCTGTCTCGTCTTATCTCTCCTCCCTCTTCTTCTTTCCTGTCAAAGAATTGTAACCTCCTTTCTTATTTTCACTGGCCCCCGGCCTTGACTTTCCTTTTGTTTTTTGGAAAATTGTACACCGCCTTGATTCCTGCAGGAAGGCGGTTTTATCATATTCAATAAACATAAACATAAACATAATAAATTGGGCAGCCTGAGGATAGGTCTGAAAGTGGTGAACTGGATCAGAAATTGGTTGGCTGACAGATGACAGAAGCTGGTGGTAAATGGATCTCACTCAAAAGAAAGGAAGGTGCATAGCAGTGTGCCTCAGGGATTGGTCCTGGTACCGACACTGTTCAACGTATTTGTGAGTGATATTGCAGAAGGACTGAATGGAAAAGTCTGCCTTTTTGCAGATGATACAAATTTACAACAGAGTGAATCCTTCTGAGGGAGTGGATAACATGAGGAAAGATCTAAAAACACTGGAAAATGGTCTAATGCTTGGCAGTTATGATTTAATGCAAAGAAGTGCAGAGTCATGCACTTGTGATGCAGTAGGGGGTGAGAGTTTGGTGTGAACGGACCAGGAGAAGGACCTCGGAGTGCTAGTGTCTGAGGATCTGAAGATGGCAAAACAATATGACAAGGCAATAGCCAAAGCCATAAAGATGCTGGGTTTCATACAGAGAGGAATAACCAGCAAAAAGGCGGTATTAATGCCCCTGTACAAGTCATTGGTGAGGCCTCACTTGGAGTATTGTGTTCAGTTTTGGATACCATATCTCACAAAGGATATAAAAAGACTTGAAACAGTTCAGAGAAAGGCGACCAAAATGATTTAGAGGCTAAGCCAGAAGATATATGATAATACTTAAAGGGTATTAATGAATGAACAAACCTTTTTCAAAGAAGGGGAAGCTGTAAAACTACAGTATATGTCATATGATGAAGCTGCAAGGAGGTAAACTTAAAAGCAACATCAGGAAATCCTTTTTCACTGAAAGGGTGGTGGATGTTTAGAATGCCCTCCTGATGGAGGTAGTGGGGCACATACAGTAACAGAATTCAAAATGGCATGGGACAGACACAGTGGATCCTTTTATAGCAAGAGGATGAAATCAAAGCAAACTTTAAATATACTTCAATAAATAGAGGGGGGTGCCCTGCATGGAGCAGCAGGTACAGCCCCAAAAAAAGACATGGGGGGGGGGCTGACTTGCATAGAGCAGTGGTTACAACCACTCTAGCTACCCTACTGGGCATACTAGATGGACCATACTGGTCTTTATCTGCTGTCATATACTATGTTAGCGTGTTACTTTCTTCATTACATCACAGGACGCCTCCAGGACTTGTCAGCCTTCTAAGGCTGTCCTCCTCCAATGCTTGCAAACCCAGTCCTTCCCCTGCCACTCTGCCTTCTTACTCAGATGGGTGGTCACTCCTTGTAATAATGAGCTGGGTGGAGTGGCTGCCCCCATGAATGAAAGACTGAGTATTTTCAGATTTATAACAAAGCTCTTCCCATATTGCTCCCTCCCAGAAAGAGGTGGAGACACTCAGGTCTATATGGTTAATAATTATTTTTGATCCTCTCATCTAGAAATTTCTCTAACCTCTTCTTTTCTTTAGCTCAGCTATAACATTAACTTGGTTCACATAGTCTGGCAACAAATTCCACAGGCGAATTGTACTCCAAAACAATATTTAAGTGTGTTTTAAATCTGCTGGTCTCATAGATTATCTTGTACTTCTAGTATTATTTTGTAAAGTCAATAAAGATTTCCTATCTCAGTCTTAAAGGATTGCTGAGAGTGCAGCTGCTACTTCTGTGGGGAAGGAATCTGCACTTGTAAGTATTTACCTGCTGGGACATTTTCAAAATCTTTAGGGGAAAAAGGAATTTGATGCTGCCCGGTTAATGCTTGGTGCTGCTTCCACTTCACTCTGAAACATCTGACATGCCTCGGTACTAAGTGTTTAGCTGCAGAACCTGTAGACACCATGTTAGTGTGGCTGAATATCCAGCTCAGTGGTATTTGTCGTGAGTGCTACCCTGGTGGCTAGTATAGGTCAGGGCAGGTCAGACACAAAAATTATAAAGTTGAGATTGGCAAGTACTCCAAAGGCCCAATTGACTTTTGGTCCTAGTAGTTTCCTTGATACCAATCTTCAATGAAAACAACTGCTCAGAGTGGTGGGAAAAATAAAGGCTTTTTATTTCCCTTCTTCGCAATGGTTCAAATGATTGGGATACAACTATAAAGCAAAATGTCCTTACTTCAGGTGAGGAAAAGAAAAACTCAGGTTTAAAGCAAAAACTGTTACTTTCACAGGACTGGTGCTATTTACGCAAAACAAAAAATGTTCAGTTCAGCAAGACACACAGCTCACAAGCCTGACAAGGATTCTAGGCTTCCTGTAACACAGTATGTACAATCCATTTCTGGATCTGAAATATCTCCTGCTAGTTCCACTTGCATTGGCTCCTCTTCTGAAGCCTCTGAATCTGTGTCCCTGGTTTCAGGTAAAATATATTCAGGCTTTTTATAGTTCCTGTATCACTTCCCAATGTTCTGGGCTAAGCCTAGGGCATCGGCTATGTGCTGTTTTATACTGAAAATATTCCTCCTTATTCAGAGGTTTTATCGCAGCTCTATATAAACATTTTCCATTCAGAACTTTCTTCTTAGGTAAACATTTTTCATACCTTGTATCGTAGGAACCTTCAGACAAACGGTTTTCTTCTACTGCCTGTCTTTCCCATACAGCAGCTTTCTGAAATCTTTTTCCAGGAAAGTATGGTTTACCTTGTGAGGTTGGAGTCCCTTCTCCAAGTGAAGGTCTGGGCCTGTACCGGCTTAGCTTCTGGCGTGCCTGTGCAGCACGGCTTAGGTTCTCCAGCTGTCTCTCATTTGACTTTAGACTACAGTTGCAGTAATGCTTTCGCCTCTCTGGACAAACAGCTCTCACTCTTGTTTGAGCTGAGACCTTCCCAGGTCCTTCATCAGCTCCAGGGAAATCACCTTCCACTCGGGGTGGTTTGCTAGCAGTAAAGTAATCAGGTTTCCATTCTAACCTCTTTCTCTCTGTGCTGCAAGTGATCCTTCCCTTGCTTCTGCTGGACTTGCCTCCTTGGCCTGCTTCTCTTTCTCCACTGCTGCTCTTCTCTCTCTCCTTCCTGCCGACCACCTTCCTGCCGAACTCCTTCCTGCTGAACTCCTTCCTGCCCAACTGTCTCCAGTCTTCCACACTCTCCTTAAGAAGCACTCCTGCCCTCGAGGATTGGAAGCTGGCTGGCATTACCTTGTGACCAGTGTGGCGTGGCTCCTCAGTGTCTCTGAAGTCGCTCTGGCTCCCTCTAGCTGGTTCCTCCGAATAATGCAGCTTGTGCACGTCTTTTTCTCCATTTAAAACATTTTCTTTTCTTTCAAGAGGGTCTGCTGCATGACATTATATGGTTTACAAGTCTGCAAACCAAGTAAATGCCTTTGAATACCATCTCCCCCCTCCCCGAGCCCATGAGGTATAATTGTGTTGGTTCAAGTATCCCTATTTCCTTAGGAACTTTAAATTACTAAACCACTTTAAATGGCTAAAGAAATCACTAAAACTAAGATGTAGACAGTAGTACAGCAGTGAGATGGGAACTATGCAGTCTTTTGCACTGAGTGTCGCATGTATTATCTCCCAGTTGGTGAAACACCTTATATGTGTATTAGCTGCAAAGAGTTCCTTGCTCACAGAGAACATCTGATCTCTGGATGCAGACATGGAGGTATATAGACGAGACCTACAGAGACATGATAGAGAAGTCCCATCTCCAGGCTGACAGCCTCTCTGCTGCTATGGAGGAGAGAGGTCATGTGAAAGAGTATCACCTTGGTGTGGCAGGAAGTGATCCTGTAGCAAAGACCTGTCCTCCAGGTGATGTAATGCCCTCTCACACCGAGGAGGTATCTCAGGGCCATGTGCCCATGAGGGAAGCATTGGAACAACCGTTATAGTTGGTGATTTGATCATTAGACATGTAGGTAGCCGAGTGGCTGATGGATATGAGGATTGCCTGGTAACTTGCCTGCCTGGTGTGAAGGTTGTAGATCTCATGCATCACTAAGGTAAGATTTTAGATAGTGCTGAGGAGGAGCCTGTTGTCTTGATACATGTTGGTACCAATGACATAGGAAAATGTGAGAGGAATGTTCTGGAAGCCAACTAGGCTTTTAGGTTAAAAATCCAGAACTTCCAGGGAAGCATTCTTAGAAATGCTTCCTGATTTACACACAGGACCCAAGAAGCAGGCAGAGCTCCAGCATCTCAATGCGTAGATGAGATGATGGTACAAGGAAGAGCTTTTTAGATATGTTAGGAGCTAGGCAACATTCTGGGGAAAGAGGGAGATTTTTCAAAAGGATGGGCTCCACCTTAAACAGGGTGAGGTTGCTAGCATTAACCTTTAAAAGGAGATCAAGCAGTTTTTAAACTAGAAAAAGGGGGAAAGTTGACAGTCACTCAAGAACGCATGATTCAAAATTATGTATCTTTGAAGGATACTAGCAAAACAGGGAAGTTAGAGCATCCTAATAAAGAGGTTCCAAAAAAGATAAAAGTAACCTAGCTGCTATCAAATAAAGAGCAGACAAAGTTAACCAGATGTTAGTATGAGCAAACTACAGACTTTAAAATATCAGAAGCTTAAAAAATTAGATTGGGGAGTTAGAATATATAGCACTGAATGAAAGGTTAGATATTATTGGCATCTCAGAGACCCGGTGGAAGGAGGACAACCAATGGGATAGTATGATACCTGGGTGCAAAGTATATCACATTGATAGAGTAGATCAAATTGGTAGAGGAGTTTGACTCAATGACCTCTTTAATATATAACAAACAGGATAAAGTTTTTGCAGGAAACAAAATACCCTGTGGAATATCTCTGGATAGAAATCCCATGTAAAAAGGGGAAGGGAATGGCAGTGAGGGTGTACTACTGTCCACGTGGTCAGAATAAATAGATTGATGACAAAAAACTAAAAATAAATAAAAATAGAGAAGCTAATAAAATATACACCACAGTAATAATGGGTAATTTCAATTACATTGGAATCAACTAGATCAATGTCATATCAGGACATACTAGGGAGATAACATTTCAAGATGAAATAAATGATGGCTTCATGGAGCAGCTGGTTCAGGAATCGACACAAGGGGGGAAGCTGTTTTAGACCTAGCCCTTAGTGGAACGCTGGATCTGATATGAGAGATAACAGTGTTGGGGCTCTCTTCCTCCCTGGCTCATGTCTGGATGTCCTTCCATACGCTCTCAGCTGTGGAACTCTTCAAACTTTTGCCTCCTCCTGTAAGACCACCTGTCCCTCCATCTTTATTCCCTCAGCCTGGTTAACAGAGCCCTCTCTTGCCTTCCTGCCACCCATTCTTTCCCACTGATCCTTCTGTCACATCTGGTTCCTCCTCATCCTCTTTTACTCTGCTTCCTTGTGGTGTTCCCCAGAGTTCGGTATTTACACCCCTGCTTTTCAGTATCTACCTGATTCCTCTTACCCTTCTGATAGAGCAGTCTGGGATACCAGCTTACTGTTATGCAGAAGACATCGTTCTTCTCCTCCACACCAAACTACTCTCTCCAGATCTCTTGCTGCTCAATTCTTGTCTTTCCATGATCTCCAACTGGATGGCTACTAACTATCTTCACCTGAATCCGGGGAAAACTTATGCTATTTGGTTTACTGGTGGGAGTCACTGTCCCTCTCTCGCCTCCCCCCCTCCACCCCCCCTCCCCTACTGCACAATGCCCCAATTCTTCTTGTCTCCTCGCTCCATTACTTGGGTGTTGTTATCAATTCCTCTCTGTCTTTCCATGAGCACCTCTCTGTCATCATCTGCTGCTCCTTTTACTCCCTTCATCAAATCCACACCGTCTGCCCATTTCTCTCAGTCCCTTCTTTAACCACCCTGCTTCTCACTCTTGTAATGTCCCATTTAGATTACTGTAATAATGTTCTCGTTGGCCTTCCTTCTTAGCAATTGCAGTGTCTACAGCTCATACAGAACACCACCATCCAGCTCCTTACATACACCTCATGATTTGATCATGTCACTTTCCTTCTTATCCGATACCACGGGCTCTCAATCCACTAACATGTTCAGTTTAAAATCCTCCTAATGGTGCACAAGGTTCTTCACACTAGTTCTCCTCTCTACTTCCATGACCTCATTCACTTACACGTCTTGCACCTCGTACTAATTTCCATTCACGTAAACCACCTTCACCTACTCCCTGCCTCTCGTGCTAGACTGGAAACTACCTGCCATTTTGCTTTTTACTTTCTTGGCCCCTTCATTTGAAATGCCCTACCCTCAGACTTCCACCTCAAGTCATCCCTTCCCAAATTCAAGACACCTCAAATGCTTTATGGAAAAGAAATGTTTTGATCTTCCTCACTGATTCCCTACCTCCCTGACCTATCTAGGCCACCCTCCCCTTAGCATGTACATTTCCTTCCTGAATGACTGGCTCTCCTTTTCTATCTAAATTTTATGGCGTCATTTTCCTTTTCTGCTTTCTTGGTTTTATTGTACTCCGCTATGATGCATGTGTTAAGAGCGGCCATTGAAATAAAATAAACACACAAGTAACACATTATAATAACTTTGTCACATTTGAATAAATGAAGAAAGGACAGCAAATAAATCCATGGCACTAGCATTTAACTTTCAAAAGGGAGACTATGATAAAGTGAGGAAACTGGTTAAGAAAAAAACTAAAAAGAACAGCTCTTCAAAAGGGTGTTTAAAAAATACTATCTTGAAAGCCCAGACCAGGTGTGTTCTATGCTTTAAGAAAGGTGGAAGGAAAGCCAATTGACTCTTGATATGGTTTAAAGGTGATGTCAGAGAGACTGCTTTAGCCAAGAATATGGCAAAAGGAGCCAACTAATAAAAACAGAAACAACATAAGCACTGTTAAGTTAGATGCAAAGCATCAATAAGGCAAGCAAAGAAATAATTTGAAAGGAAATTTGCTGTGAAAGGAAAAACTCATAATATAACTTGTTCAAGTTCATTTGTAGCAAAAAGCCTGAGAGAGAGAATAAGTTGGACAATGAGATGATAAAGGGGTAAAATGCGCAATAAGGGAGGACAAGGCCATAGCAGAAAGACTGAATGAATTCTTTGCTTCAGTCTTTACTGAAGAAAATGTAGGGACGTTACCCATGGTATAAATCATATTTAAGTGACGTATCGGAGGAAATGAAAGAAATCTCAATAAACTGCTTTCCTTGGTTATCACTAGATTAGACTTTTGTAATACTATTTTTGCTGGTCTCCCTAAATCTCAAAAACACCGTCTTCAATTGATCCAAAATACAGCTGCTCGCATGATTCTCCACGCTTCCCCACGCGACCATATCACCCCTCTGCTTTATCACCTCCACTGGTTGCCACTTGATTACCGAATATCATTTAAGGTTCTCACTTTAACTCACAAAGCCATTTATCACTCAACACCTGCCTACCTTTCTGACTTATTAACTTACCATAACCCCTCCCGCAGTCTCCGGTCCATCCACATTAATCGTCTTCACCTTCCAGCACCCTCCAAAGCTCATTTGCAATCCACCAGAAAATCTGCATTTTACTACCTAGGACCCTCTCTTTGGAATTCCCTCCCTACCCACCTCCGCACAGAAGAATCCTACCCCAAATTCCGTTCCCTTCTCAAAACTCATCTTTTCTCATTAGCTTTTCCCCTCTGAAGACTTCTTTTTCTGTTTTCTAATTATATTTCTTCTGCCTTTACTCTCCTCTCTGCTATCAATTATTGTAATTTCCTTTCTTTTTAACCATTGATTTTATTTGTAAACCGCCTCGATGTAATGGGAGGTGGTATAGTAAAATGTGAAATAAACAATAAACAATATAATACAGCAATTTGATAAACTAAAGAGTAGCAAATCACCTGAACTGGATTGTATACATTCCAAGATGCTGAGAGAACTAAAAAATGAGATTTCAGACCTTCTGTGAGCTATTGTTAAAATCATCTGTGGTATGGAAGGGCTGGGATTGTTAACAGTGCTTTTACTGTATATAAATCTAATAAAACTGAGTTCAGACAGATAAAATGAGATATTGTAATTTCTAATATAGTATAGGATAGCAGATGAAGACCAGTATGGTCCATCTAGTCTGCCCAGCAAGGTGGCAAGAGTAGGTGCACCTGCTGCTCAGTGCAGGTCATCCCTCCCCATGCCTTTGACTATTTGTTCAGATATAAGAAATAGTTAAGTTTATTTTTTATTTTATCGTGTTACTATAAAGGGATCCACTGTGTCTATGCCAGGCTCTTTTGAATTCTGTCACTGTGTTTGCCCCCACCACTTCCATCGAGAGGGCATGCCAAGCATCCATCACAGTTTCAGTGAAAAAGTATTTCCTGATGTTGCCTTTTAGTTTACCCCCTTGCAGCTTCATGTTATGCCCTCTAGTTTTACAGTGTCCCCGTCTTTGAAAAAGTATTGTTCGTTAATACAGACCTTTAAATACTTTGTGCATCATATCTCCCCTGTTCCTCCTCTTTAGCGTATACGTATTTATGTCTTCAAGTCTCTTCACAAACATATTCTGGCACAGGCTCCAAATCATTTTGGTCACCTTCCTCTGAACCATTTCAAGTCTTTTTATATCCTTTGTAAGATATGGTCTCCAAAATGAAACACAATACTCCAAGTGAGGCTTCACCAGCAACTTGTACAGTGGCATTAATACCTCCTTCTTTCTGCTAGTAATTCCTCTCTGTATGCAACCCAGCATCCTTCTGGCTTTGGCCACCACATTGTCACACTGTTTCACCACCTCGAGATCCTCAGAAACAATCACTCTGAGGTCCTTCTCCTGGTATGTGTACACCAGCCTCTCACCCCCTTATCGCATACAATTCCCTTGGATTTCTGCATCCCAAGTGCATGACACTGCACTTCTTCACATTAAATATTAACTGCCAAGCATGAGACCATTCTTCCAGCTTTTGTAGATCTTTCCTCATGTTATCCACTTTCTAAGGGGCGTCCACTCTGTTACAAAGTTTTGTGTCATCTGCAAAAAGACAGACTTTTCCATTCAGTTCTTCAACAATAGCACTCACAAATACATTGAACAGTATCGGTCCCAGGACCGATCCCTGGGGCACCCCGCTAATCACCCTCCTTTCATTCGAGTGAGTTCCGTATACCATCACCTTCTGTCATCTTTTGGTCCACCAATTTCTGATCCATTTCACCACCTTGGGATCCATCCCCAGGCTGTTGAGTTTACTGATAAGCCTCCTATGAGGAACTGTATCAAAGGCTTTGTTGAAATCTAGGTAGATCACATCCATCACATGCCCTTGATCTAGTTCACTGGTCACCCAGTGAAAGAACTCAATCAGATTTGTTTGGTAAAATGATGTTGCCTCGGATCATGCAAAGGATAATCATGCCAATCTGTTTTGAGGAAGTCCACTATTCTCTCTTTCAGGAGCGCCTCCATTACTTTTTTTGCCACCGAGGTCAGGCTCACTGGCTGTAATTTGTCACTTCTTCCCTATTACCACTTTTGTGAAGAGGTACCCCATAAGCCCTTCTGCAGTCCTATGGAACTTCTCCTGTCTTTAAAGAGCTATTAAAAACATCCTTTAAAGGCCCTTCCAGAACCTCTCTGAGCTCTTTCAGTATCCTGGGATGTATACCATCTGGTCCCATAACCTTGTCCACTTTCAGTTTTGCAAGCTGTTCAAACACATTATCTTCAGTGAATGGTGTAGTATCTAATCCATTCCTATTTGTATATTTGTCAATCACTGGTGGTCCTTTCAGGATTTTCTTTAGTAAAAACAGAACAGAAGTATTTGTTTAGCAGTTTTGCTTTTTCAATGTCACTTTCCATGAATCTGTTCTCAGCACTTTTGAGTCTTGAAATTCCACCTCTGATCTTCATCTCCCGAACATACCTGAAAAAACATTTAGTCTCCGCACTTCAGATCTTTAGTCATCTTTTCTTCTGTCTTTTGCTTTTGCTATCCTTATTTCCTTTTATCTCATTTAGTTTGATCTTGTATTCTTTTCTGTGTTCCTCTATTTGCAAACTTCTGAATTTTGTGAAAGCTGGTTTTTTTTGCCTTTATTTGTGCAGCCACTTCTTTTGAGAACAAAATAGGATTCCTTTTCCTCTTGTTTTTATTTACTTTTCTTACATATGTATCTGTTGCCCCTCTTATTGCCTCATTTAGTTTAGTCCACTGCAATTCCACTTCCTTCTCCTCCCATCTGCCAACTCCTCCTTCAGACACTTTGCCTTTTTACTGAAGGCACCTCTGTGGACAAACTTGAGTCTCAAAACAAAGATCCTAGTCAAAACAACATAAGAACATAAGAAGATAAGAACATAAGATATGCCATACTGGCAGGGGCGGCCCAAGGGGGGTGCGGGGCCATGTGCGGAGACTCGCTGCGGGGCCTCATGTGCATAAGGGACATCATTTGCATAAATATTTGCATAATGTTACCATACACTAACCTTTAGTAAACATGCCTCTTCATGAGTGTATGGATAAAGAAAGACAAAGATTTCTACATTACTATAATCCAGTGCCACCGCCAGGCACATTAGGAACTACTACAAACACTGCCCATTTAGAACCCATAGCAAACCCACCGTATCCTAACAGCACTACCAGGACTCATAAAGCACCATACCCTACCTATCAAAAGGCAACACTGCAAATATTAAACCAATACATTTCAGAGAATAACAATACATGACCTACTGGGGAAAGAGAACAAGTGACAATGTCAAATAGGAATTACATAAACAGAATACCTCAGCTCAGTTACACATGCAGAACATAGACCATCACCAAACAAGGAATCACAATTTAAAAACAGGAAGACAATAATTAAACTGGGAACCCTAAAAGCCAAACTTGGAATGTACAACAACAATGTAGAAATAAAACTATAAATTAATTTCCTCTTGTACTAAACAAAGCACAGACATTAATGATGCACATTTCCCAGAGCTGACATATTCCAGTTAATAAATTCAAAATAAAGAGATATCTTTGTACCTTTTGTGCATTTTTTTTTTCAGTTGCAATTGTTCCAGCCACTTTCTTCTGGTTTATTTGTGTCTTCTGCTATCTCTCCATCGTCTGCTGTCCATTTGTCCTTTCTTCTCTTCTAGTTTTTTTCCATTCTCTCTCTACATCTGCTTTAACATAATAATCTTTCTCCTTTTGCTCTTTCCTCATTCCTATTTCATCCACTCAAATTTTACCCCTCCATCCTCAATCCCCACTTAGTCTCCCAATTCCCGGCCAATTGTACATTTTTCTTCCCTCCCACACAAAATATTTTTCCCCTCTCCATTTCACTCTCCCAGCCCCATCCCCTTCTAATCTCCCCCAACATCAGCTCCCTTTTAGTTCCAGCCCCACCCAGTATCTGCTCCCTTCTAGTCCCCACATCAGCCCATTTCCAGTCCTGGCCTCCCATCAGTCCATTTCCAGTCCTAGCTCCCCCATCCATTTCCAGTCCTATCCGAGTCCCTTCATCAGCTCATTTCCAATACCAGCCTCCCATCAGCCCATTTCTAGTCCTTTCCTAGCCCCACCATCAGCCCATGTTAAATCCTAGCTCCCCTCCACTCAGCCCATTTCTAATCCAAGCCCCCCATGAGCCTACTTCCAGTTCTAGCCCCTCCATGAGTCCATTTCAATCCAAGCCCCCACCACAGCCCATTTCCAATCTTAGCTCCCCCCAACACCCAATTCCCAGTCCTATCCTAGCCCCTCCATCAGCCCATTTCCTGTCCTAGCTCCCTCCCCTAAGAGCCCATTCCAAGCCCCCCTTCCCATCAGCTATTTGCAGTTCAAGCCCCCTTCCACTCAGCCCATTTCCATTCCAAGTCCCCCTCACCATCAGCTATTTGCAGTTCAAGCCCCCCACTTCCCCTCAGCTCATTTCCATTCCAAGCCCCGTCCCCATCAGCTATTTGCAGTTCAAGCCCCCTTCCACTCAGCCCATTTCCAGTCCTAGCAACCCCCCCAACCCATTACCAGTCCTAGCCCCCCATAGCCCACTCCCACTCCCAATCCTAATCCCACCAGCCCATTTCCAGTCCTAATCCCCCATCACCCAATTTTCAGTTTAAGCCCCCCCATAGCCCATTACCAGTCCTAACCTCCCCATCAGCCCACTCCCAGTCCTAATCCCACCAGCCCATTTCCAGTCCTAATCCCCCATCATCCAATTTTTAGTTTAAGCCCCCCATAGCCCATTACCAGTCCTAACCCCCCATCAACCCACTTCCAGTCCTAATCCCACCAGCCCATTTCCCGTCCTAATCCCCCATCACCCAATTTTTAGTTTAAGCCCCCCATAGCCCATTACCAGTCCTAACCCTCCATCAACCCACTTCCAGTCCTAATCCCACCAGCCCATTTCCAGTCCTAATCCCCCATCACCCAATTTTTAGTTTAAGCCCCCCCAGCGCCCATCACCACTCCTAACCCCCCCCAGCGCCCATCACCCATCACCACTCCTAACCCCCCCCCCCAGCCCAGCCCAGCCCAGGGAAAATTTAAAATAAAAAAAAGCTGTCTGCTGCTGCTTCCGGGGCCGCCGCGGCAGAATCGAGTGTGCCGCGGGGGCCCCCCCCCCCCCCTGTGCCCGGCAGAGCCTGCCCTCCCCTGTATCAGCTCTCTCTTTCCAGCGGCAGTCACACGCGCCGGCTTTCAGAGGGTAAGTGGATGTTTTCCAAAGAGTATTTTCTACAGGTAAATTGCCCTCCCCAGTGCCCCATCCCCCGCCTCCCTACAGGGAAAATACAATTTGCTGGTCAGCGGCCTGCGCATTTCCCTTCCTTGGAAAAGAAGCAGCGCTTGTGCTGTACCATCACAGGACGTGCATTGTTAACTCCTTGTGCATACGTCTTGATGGTGTTTATTTATTTATTTGCTTTTATATACCGCACTCTTTAAAATCAGTGCGGTTTACATGTAATGTGAAACAGTTAAACAATTTACATAGAACTGAGACCAATGGAACAGGTATTAAACAGATATTGAAAACAGGCGGCTGAAAAATACTCCCAACTATACAAACACATTTACAAATAAGGTACAAAGTTGGTCTTATGTTTGTGTTTTAAATTGCACTACTGATGACCTTACCGAAACTTTTTTTATTATTTCAAGAATTGTTCCCTGAAAGAAGCAGAAAGAAGAATGATTAAATGCACATCTCAAAGTTAAACATCCCAAACCCAGTTAAACGTTCCTCTTGCATTCTTTGATCCCACAACCAAGATTAATAATATATTTGGAGGTTATTTTAGAAGCATTTCCAGAGTAAATAGCAGCATGTACATGTGCAGATTGGTTAGACATCTAAATAGTGATTTTAGAAATTTGCTCTGTAGCTGTGGAGCTCCACATCGTGTAGAGATTTCAAGAGGGTGTGGTTTAGGCATAGATAGAGCCAGGACTGGTGCAAGGGCATTGGCCGCTCTAGGCAATCGGTCTTCCTGCCGGTAATCATGAGTCTTGCCACCTTCCTTCCCCTTACCACTGGTGCTGCCGCTACAGCCATGCCGCATTTCCCAGCAGTAAACAAACCAGAGCACAGCACGGAGGGAAGCCTCAACCCCTGCACGGAGCTGGTTCCGTCCCTTCCGCAGACTTCCTGTTTGCATTGGAGTAGGACCTGCTGCAATTTCCGAGTGAAAAGCACAGAGGTTGAGGTTTCCTTCCGCAGGCTGCTCCAGTTTGTTGACTCTAGGTTTGAGAAATATGGCAGAGGTAAGAAGAGGAGAACAAGAGTGGGTTCATGTCACTTTCCAAAACCTGGTGCTTTAGGCGACCGGCTAATTCACCTAATGGCAGCACTGGCCTGAATACAGTGAGGTTTTGGTGGGTTGAACGTAATGATGTGTAATCCTCATTTTACAAGGAAAATATGTGTAGAACAAAGAATTTTGACAGTGGCATTTACATCTGCTCCAAAACACACATAAGTGGCAGCTTGACAGGGCAGCTGCACAGATAGTCTGACCCTTTGTGGTAGTAGCAGAGATTACATCTAGAGGTCATTGGTGCCATTATGAACCCAGGACTGGCAAGTGCAGGAATGATTGGGGATCACTTCTGCTCTGACTAGACTACAAGGGACCCTGAAAAGGGACAAGGGGAGGGGGCTCTGCTGGGAGAGAGGTCATGTGGAGGGTACATTGATTTAAAGAGAGATGTGTAATGGGATGTTTTGGATGTCACGAATGATTGGAAGTGGAGATCAGATGTTGGGAAGTATCAATACGGTGACTGGAGGGGGGGGGGAGTTGACCTTGGCCTTTACATCTGCCCTTTCAAGCAGATACTTATGCAGAGCAGATATAAATATAACATCAGTGGTTACAGGTAAAAGTGATGCTGCTCTTTTCTGAACAAGTAGTTTTACGGAATGGTTGCTCTGGCTGCACGTCCAGGGAAACGTACAGTTCCCAAAGCACTATACGTATCTTACAAAAGGCACCTCATTCAGTAAGAGAGCCTGGAAATTATGAATGCACCAGCTTGGGCTTTCCATTTCATTCTAAACACCCTATGTAAAATGGGGCTTCACATATGATAGATCTTATGAGGGCATTTTCAAAGCATTCTATCTGATTAGAAGACTTGCTAACCTGTTAAAACATGGTCAGCTTGATATTCTGAATATTGATATTGTGAGTCTTCACAAACTGCCAAAAAAGCATCCAGTTAAAACTAGGGCAGTCTGTGGGCAGATCAGGGCCAATGACAGCCACTATCCAGATAGCTAAACCCAGGGCCATCCCGTCTTGTAGGCGGCTCTGTAGGGCAGCACGGCAGCTTTCTGCCACTGCTTTGGTGCCTGCGGCAGGCCGTGTGTTTCGGCACACGGCCTGTCACTTCTGAGCCCCCTCTGATGCTACTTCCTGGCTAATTCAGTTAAAGTTAGGGCAGGTGAATGACTAGTAGTAGTAACTGATTAGTGGCTGAATATCACCACTAACCAGATAGTATCACTGATGCCTGGTGATCCTGGTCATTAAGTGGCAGAAACCAGATATGTTCCACTCCTGAATATCTACAGTAGCTTTGATGAAAGCGGCATTGACTAGCCTAGCCACCACCACTGAACATGCCCCCTATATATATAAGCGAATAGTATACGGCAAGTGATGATGCCAAGGAATCCATATAATGAATGATGTATGTATTAGGTTGGGTAAAAAGAGACATCACGTGACTTATAATAAGGGGGAATGCTGAATAGCACCCCCACAAATCTCATGTGAATTAACATCTAAAAGAATAAATTGTTCTTACCTTTGCAAAATTACAACCTCTATCAATCACAGTGTCGAAAAATGGCACATTATCTATGGTATTCTGAAAGAGAATCAAATGGTTAATAAGAAGAAAATGGAAAGTAATGTCCTAGAACAGTTGAAATTAGATCTTAGTAATATTTGCGAGGCTGCAAACTGTGTACATCAGCGGGACAGTCTGAGGATGTTCTTGTTAATGGAATAATCATGCTACAGAGTCATTGAGGTGCTTGGGGAGTTAGGGGCATGATGCGCTAAATGCAGTGTGGGGGGTGGATTTGCTGATTTCTGATGTAGGGGTGTTAGGGATGTGACACTTGTCTTGTGGGTGTGGAATTGTTTAGTATTATTGGTGTCTTTAGGGAGTGACCCAGTAGATGTGAGATTGGAGATTGTTAATCAGTAATATTGGGGTATTAGGGGTGTGATATAGGGGTGTATTTACTGATTACTGATTTTAGGGATTTGATGCTGTAGTTGTCGATGATGGGGTGTTAGGACACAGGTTCCACAATGCTTGTATTGGGTCAAGCATTGATATCCTGGGTCCTTTTTAATAATGGTTTATGAACCTTTCCTCCAGGAAATTGTCCAAACCTTTTTTAAACCCAGCTACACTAATAGCCTTTACTACATCCTCCAGTAACAAATTCCAGAGTTTGATTACACATTGAGTGAAAAAATATTTTCTCTTATTAGTTTTAAATAGTTTACCCTGTAACTTCATTGCATGTCCCCTAGTCTTTCTATATTCTGATAACGTAAACAATCGATCTACGTTTACCCGTTCCACTCCGTTCATTAATTTATAAACTTCTATCATATCTCTCCTCAGCCGTCTCTTTTCCAGGTTAAAGAGCCCTAACCTTTTTAGCCGTTCTTCATAGGGGAATCCTTCCATCCCCTTTACCATTTTGGTGGCTCTTCTCTGAACCTTTTCTAATAACGCTATATCCTTTTTAAGATATGGCGACCAGAATTGCACACAATATTCAAGGTGCGGTCGAACCATGGAACAATACAGTCGCCGTCCCACTGCAGTTCTCCCAGGAGGGATTGAGCCGCCGGGACCAACACTCCGCCTCCTCCACCTCGGGCCGAGCTGCCCAATCGGGGCAGTCGGCTGGATTCAAAAGAAAGCGCCATCGGGCGCAGGACCTCTTCCCTGCCGTCGCCGTCCCTCTGTAGCTCTCCAAGGAGGGATTGAGCCGCCAGGATCAACACTCCGCCTCTTCCACCTCGGGCCGAGCTGCCCAATCTGGGCAGTCGGCCGGATTCAAAAGAAAGCACCATTGGGCGCAGGACCTCTTCTCTGCTGTCGCTGTCCCGCTGCAGCTCTCCCAGGAGGGATTGAGCCTGCCGGGACCAATGCTCCGCCTCCTCCACCTCGAGCTGAGCTGCCCAATCGGCGCAGTCGGCCGGATTCAAAAGAAAACACCATCGGGTGCACCCGCGCCTGCGGGCCTCGCCAGAGGGCCCTTTGGCGTGGCCCTTAGGCGAAGGCCCAATCTCCGTGACCGACCCCCCAACGTGCTCCACTGACCGGACGGCAAGCCAGCCAAGGAACGGCCACAAGACTACATCCAAGTGAGTAGGTGCCTCCACTAATCACAAGACCACCTAACATAGTAAAAACCTGCTCCAGAGGCAGAACACTTGTAGAACACTTGTGACTCTCCAAATATCTTTAGAGCAGTAGCAGGTCAGGACGTCAACTACCAAGCCTTCAGCGGACCATAAACTTTAGGCTCATTTACTAGAAACATTAGTCTTGATGCTGCATTGTAACCACTAGCCAATGTACCTAGAATTAACTGCTAGGATAGCTCTTCTTGAACCGCCTGTAGAATTACTTGCTAGAAGTGCTACTTTGAGGCTGTCTAGATTGCTAGCTAGAAGTTGTAGCTCTGACTTCTTGTTGTCCTGTTTGCTAGCCAGAAAGTTTTCACTGACTCTGCATTAGATCTACCTCTAGAAGCAGTAGACCTAATCCAAAATGGCACCCTCCCCCATATCTCTAGTCAGTTGTTACCTCCTTGCCAGCCTACTTCACAGCGCCCTCTCCCTCACCATCACTCACAACCCCATACCAGTCCTACGGAGTTCCAGGAGGAGATGGTCGGGTACTTCCCGCCAAGCAGCAGCGGAAACCAAAGTCCCCCTGCACCCTCACTTACTCTACGCATTACTCCAGCACACCAAAAAACTCCAGCAGGAGAAATGCCCTCAGCCTAGCAACCTGAAATGCACCCTTATAAACACCCGTTCAATGTGGAAGAAATGACCTGTCATCGCTGACTTGATAATCTGTCACAACCTAGATATCTTACTGGTCACTGAGACATGGCTGACTAACGCTGACACAGTCATCATGAACCAACTCATCCCATCCAACTTCTCGTTACACACCTGCCACAGAGCTGACCGGAGGGGCGGAGGTGCATTCGCCCTTACAAGAACGGAGCTCCAATTTCAGCAGACCTCTGCCAGCAGCACCACACACCTCAACACCATCTCCATAACTAACAAGCACAACTCCATCAACCTAATCTACAGGTCCCCGTCTACCTCTCCTGATGACCTCTCAACTATAATAGACCTGGCCTGCAACTCTACGAACCCACACACATCAAACTGGATCATGGGTGACTTCAATCTTCCTGCCCTCCCAGAGTGCCTTCCTCGATGCTCTTGATGAGCTGGACTACGATCAAGTAGTCAGTGTGCCCACTCACTCAAAGGGTAACAAACTGGACCTAATCCTTGCCCCACTGGCGGCCACAGGCCCAAACCATACGCAAACCCTATCCATCATACCAGTGCCATGGTCTGACCACAGCCTGCTGAGTTTCCAAATGCCCATACATCCGGGTCACACCAGCAGCCATTCTACAGCCGATGAAGGTACAACAGCAAAAGCACACTTCTGGCCCATTGACAAGGAACAGATACTCAACAAAACCCGGCCTCTATTCAACCTCACAGACCCTAACATCGAGGAAATGCTCTCCATCTGGAATGAAAGCCTCAGCTCCATCTCCCACCAACCAGTGGCAAACACATCACCAAGGAAAAGGAAGGCTGCGCCATGGTACTCCCCTGAGCTATGAACCTAATTCCACCATATAAGGAAACTTGAAAGATGATGGCGACGATGGCGACGATTATGCTCCACCGCTGACCAGTAAACTTACACCGCCCATCTGGAAAAACACCGTCTGGCAATCTTGGAGAGAATGAAGCAGTACCACGCCGAACTCCTACAGTGTTCCCTGAACAAATCACAGGACTTATTTAACTTGGTGAGATCCCTTACAAATGAACCTTCTCCCACCCAACTGAGCATGCCACAGCCACAAGAGTTTGCGGACTACCTCCAGTCGAAATCAATCCAGACTGAAAAGATTGTACCACCCACACCCATGCATGGATTACACCACCCAACACCTCTAGCCACCTTCTCAACACCATCAGTGAGAGACATCGAAGACACCATTACTGCTATCAACACCACCACAGCCCCAAATGACCCTTGCCGAGCGTTCTGGATAAAAACACTACGCAAAGAGTTCAGCCCCTTTCTGGCCAAACTTATAGACCTATCCTTCTCTAAGGGCATTTTCCCACAAAGCTTGAAACAAACATCCATTAGACCACTTCTAAAAAACACAAAACTTGACCCCCAGAAAGTGGATTCTTACAGACCAATTTCAAGTATCCCTCTAATGGCCAAAATAATCGAAAAACGTGTCCAACATCAAATCCAACACCATATTGAGACCACTGCTCCCCTTGACCAAAGCTAACATGGTTTCAGAGAACTGCGCGGAGTCGAGACGCTCCTAACTAGCCTCTTCAGCACACTAATAACAGGATTGGACAACATAAGACAGGGATACGCCTTAATCTTCCTGGAAATTGCCACAGCTTTCAACTCTGTGGACCACGAACTCCTTCTAAGGCGTCTCGCAGAGAAAGGGATCCAGGATCCAGCCTTAAGCTGGTGCAGATCATACCTCACAGACAGATGGCAGCACGTACGCACTGGCCTCAAGACCTCCAATCCGTTCCAGCAAGAACAGGGCGTACGGCTCTCAGCACTGTTCTTCAACGTATATATGCAGCCCATCTGTGCACTCACCCGCTCCTTCAATATCTCCTGCCTCATGTACGCGAACGACGTGCTACTCTACATGCCATTTTCAACTGACCATCCAGACTTTTCACCCCTAACCATCTGTTTCGACGCTGTAACTGAATGGCTCCACACACAAAACCTCAGAATAAACTTTAAGAAAACTGAGGCACAATTCATTACCAGGAACCAAGCATTCACCGCCCCTCCCCCCCCCCTGCATCTTTAAAGGTGAGAGGCGTGGAGCTTCAAAGCAAAACCAGGATCCGCTACCTAGGGTCATCCTTGACCAACAGTTGGACATGAAAGCCCACGTAAATAATACGGTCAAAACAGTATACCACAAAATAAGGATGGTCCGGCATTTTAGACCCCTGTTGGAGCCGGAGGATTTCCGGACAGTCTACCAAGCCTTAGTAATCCCCCACTTCGACTACGCCAACTCAATCCTACAAGGTCTCCCAAAAAGCACACTGAACCCGCTGCAGCTCGCAATGAATGCAGCCATCAGAATATTACACGGAGCTGCCTAAAACATCTACATTGGCTGCCGGTCCACTGCAGACTTGCTTTCAAAATTTTATTGATGACTTTCAAGGCCATCCACGGCATCACTTCCACCTCTATCATGGAACTCGTCCTCCCCACTCCCTCAAACAGAGTCAGAAGGTCAGCCGCTGCCAACACACTGAACATCCCCAGCAAGATGTTGAAGTGCTCGCAAGCAACAAGAAACAAGGCCTTCGTGTACTACGCACCCACATGCTGGAATGCCCTCCCACCTGACGTCCGCTCCATAACTGACCTCGCCCAATTCAGAAAAGTTCTGAAACACCACCTGTTTCTCCAGTATTACTCCCACAATGGAGATTCACAACATCCAGCATCACACAACCACCAACACAGCACCCCAGACCCAACAACAACACGCAGTCACACCCCCACCCCGTAACGCTGCCAGACACCTGATATGTAATTGTATATAGTACACAACCTCGTATATAGCACACAATCTTCTATATAGCACATAAGCTTGTAAATAGTCACCAAGCAGTCATGTCGCCATCATCCATCGCTGACCTGACTGTTTCGCCTGTATATAATTATTTAACTGAGTAGCCTGCTACTAAGTAGCCTGTACATAGTTACCCCAGTTAGCCAAGTTGTAAACCCTGTTCCTTGTTAGTACAGTGCGGATGCCGCCTGCACTGTACAAATTTGTTCTAATTGTAAACCGAGCTGATCTTAAAGAGCGTGGTTCAGAAAACCTAAAATAAATAAAATAAATAAATAAATAAATTATAATATCCTTTGTTTTATTTTCCATTCGTTTCCTTATGATACCTAGCATTCTATTTGCTCTCTTGGCCACTGCTGCACACTAGGCCGAGGGTTTTAACATGTTAACCACAATGATGCATAAATCTTTTTTCCTGGGTGGTGGTTCCTAATGTGGAACCTTGCATTGTGTAACCATAGTTTGGGTTGTTCTTCCCTAGGTGCATAACTTTGTACTTGTCCACATTAAATTTCATCTGGCATTTTTATGCCCAGTCTTCCAATTTATCAAGATCCTCTTGCAATTTTCCACAATCCTCATGGGTTTTAACAACTTTAAATAGTTTTATGTCATCTGCAAATTTGATAACCTCACTCGTTATTCCCTTTTCCAGGTCATTTATGAATATGTCAAAAAGCAGCTGACCCAGCACAGATCCCTGGGGTACACCACTATTCACCTTTCTCCATTGGGAAAATTGGCCATTTAGCCCTATCCTCTGCTTTGTATCTTTTAACCAGTTCCTGATCCACAATAATACACTGCCTCCTATCCCATGTCTCTTTAGTTTTGCCAAAAGTCTCTGATGAGGGACCTTGTCAAAGACTTTCTGAAAGACCAAATACACTATATCAACCGGCTCACCTTTGTCTACCTGTTTATTCACACCTTCAAAAAAAACAGATTAGTAAGACAAGATCTTCCTTGTCTAAAGCCATATTGGCTGTCTCCCATTAAACCATGACTATCTACATGTTCAGCAATGTTGTTCTTTATGATGGTTTCTACCATTTTTCCCGGTACTGATGTCAGGCTCACCTGTCTGTAGCTTCCCGGATCACCCCTGGAATCCTTTTTAAAGATTGGCGTTATGTTGGCCATCCTTCAATCTTCAGGTAACATAAGAACATAACATAAGATATGCCATACTGGGTCAGACCAAGGTCCATCAAGCCCAGTATTCTGTTTCCAACAGTGGCCAATCTAGGTCACATGTACCTAGCAGTTTCCCCAAGGGACACAGGTTCCACAATGCTTGTATTGGTTCAAGCATTGATATCCTGGGTCCCTTCTTAATAATGGTTTATGGACCTTTCCTCCAGGAACTTGTCCAAACCTTTTTTAAACCCAGCTACACTAACAGCCTTTACTACATCCTCCGGTAACAAATTCCAGAGTTTGATTACACGTTGAGTGAAACAATACTTTATTTTATTAGTCTTAAATAGTTTACCCTGTAGCTTCATTGCATGTCCCCTAGTCTTTCTATATTCTGATAAGGTAAACAATCGATCTACGTTTACCCGTTCCACTCCGTTCATTAATTTATAGACTTCTATCATATCTCCCCTCAGCCGTCTCTTTTCCAGGTTAAAGAGCCCTAACCTTTTTAGCCTTTCTTCATAGGAGTATCCTTCCGTCCCCTTTACCATTTTGGTGGCTCTTCTCTGAACCTTTTCTAAAATCGCTATATCCTTTTTAAGATATGGCGACCAGAATTGCACACAATATTCAAGGTGCGGTCTCATCATGGAACGATATAGAGGCATTATAATATCCTTTGTTTTATTTTCCATTCCTTTCCTTATCATACCTAGCATTCTATTTGCTCTCTTGGCCGCCGCTGCACACTGGGCCGAGGGTTTTAACATGGTATCCACAATGACGCCTAAATCTTTTTCCTGGGTGGTGGTTCCTAATGTGGATCCCTGCATCGTGTAACCATAGTTTGGATTGTTCTTCCCTAGGTGCATAACCTTGCACTTGTCCACATTAAATTTCATCTGCCATTTTGATGCCCAGTCTTCCAATTTATCAAGATCCTCTTGCAATTTTCCGCAATCTTCTTGGGTTTTAACAACTTTAAATAGTTTTGTGTCATCTGCAAATTTGATAACCTCACTCGTTATTCCACTTTCCAGGTCATTTATGAATATGTCAAAAAGCAGCGGACCCAGCACAGATCCCTGGGATACACCACTATTCACCTTTCTCCATTGGGAAAATTGGCCATTTAGCCCTACCCTCTGCTTTCTATCTTTTAACCAGTTCCTGATCCACAATAGTACACTGCCTCTTATCCCATGACTCTTTAGTTTTGCCAAAAGTCTCTCATGAGGGACCTTGTCAAAGGCTTCCTGAAAGTCCAGATACACAATATCAACCGACTCACCTTTGTCCACCTGATTATTCATTCCTTCAAAAAAACATAACAGATTAGTAAGACAAGATCTTCCTTGTCTAAAGCCATGTTGGCTGTCTCTCATTACTCAGCATGTAGATAGTCATGACCTAATTTTATTCTTTATGATGGTTTCTACCATTTTTTCCGGTATTGATGTCAGGCTCACCGGTCTGTAGTTTCCCGGATCACCCTTGGAACCCTTTTTAAAAATTGGTGTTACATTGGCGATCCTCCAATCTTCAGGTATTAGAGATGATTTTATTGATAGCTCACAGATTACTAATAGCAGTTCTGCAATCTCATATTTCAGTTCTTTCAACACCCTTGGATGTATATCATCCGGTCCAGGTGATTTGCTACTCTTCAGTTTATCAAATAGTTGTATTACATCTTCCCGATATATCGATATTTCCTTCATATCTTCCACACCTTTAAATACCACTTCAGTCATGGGTAACATTTATTTATTTAGACAGTTTTTGTATACCGCCTTATCCTTCAATCAAAGCGGTCACAACACAATTGGGGGATACATTTAACACGTGGGGATATGAGACACATACACTAATACTTACAGGGAACATAGGCAATGGAGGGTTAAGTGGCTTGCCCAAGACCACAAGGAGCATCTGTGGGACTAGAAACCCCAGTCCTTCCGGCCCAAGGTTGCTGTCCTCTAGTGGGATTTGAACCCCCGACCTTCCGGCCTGAAGTACCTTGCCCCAACCACTAGGCTACTCCTCCCATCTTCCTACATCTTCCTCAGTAAAGACCGAAGCAAAGAATTCATTCAGTCTCTCCATTATCGCCTTGTCGCCTCTTAGTGCCCCTTTAACCCCTCTATCATCTAATGGACCAACTGACTCTCTCACAGGTTTTTTGCTATGAATGTACTTGAAAAAGTCTTTATTACACGTTTTTGCTTCCGCAGCAAGCTTCTTCTCAAATTCCCCCTTTGCCTGCCTTATCAATGCCTTGCATTTAACTTTCCAGTGCTTGTGCTGTTTCCAGTTTTCGTCATTTGGCTCTTTTTTCCATTTCCTGAAAGATGCTTTTTTGGCAACAACAGCCTCTCTGACCTCGCCTTTAAACCATGCTGGCAGTTTTTTGGACTTCCTTCCACTTTTCTTAAAGTGTGGAATACAACTGGTCTGGGCTTCCAAGATAGTATTTTTCAATAACACCCAAGCTTGATGTAAGTCTTTAATTTTGCAACTGCTCCTTTTAGTTTTTTCTTAACTATTTTCCTCATTTTATCATAATCTCCCTTTCGAAAGTTAAAAGGTAGTACTGTGGATTTCCTTACTATCCCTCCTCCACTAATTAAATCAAATGCATTCGTGCTATGATCACTATTGCCAAGTGGCCCCAACACCCTTATCTCTTGCACCAGATCTGGTGTTCCACTAAGGACTAGGTCCAATATGGCTTCCCCTCTGGTCGGTTCATGAACCAGCTGCTCCAAGAAGCAGTCATTTATTTCATCTAGGAACTTTACCTCCCTAGCATGTCCTGCCGTGACACTGACCCAGTCGATACCAGGGTAATTGAAATCACCCATTATTATTACTGTGCTGTAATGTTTGTTAGCTTCCTAAATTTCTTTGAGTATTTCATCATCCATTTGTTTATTCTGGCCAGGTGGTCGATAGTACACCTCCACTGCCATTGCCTTCCCCTTTATACATGGAATTTCATTCCATAGAGATTCTACAGCAAATTTTGTTTCCTGAAAAACTTTTTAATCCTTTCTGACTCAATGCCCTCTCTAATATAGAGCGCAACCCCTCCACCAATTTGATCAGCTCTATCATTACGATATAGTTTGTACCCAGGTATCACAGTGTCCCACTGGTTGTTCTCCTTCCACCATGTCTTTGAGATTCCAGTCAAATCTAACCTCTCATTTATGGCTATATATTCTAACACTCCCATCTTATTTTTTAGACTTCTAGCATTTGCATACAAGCATTTTAGAGACTGTATTTTATTCATATTAATCTGGCTATTGGTAGGCATGGGTAATTTTGAATTTTTAAGTTCTGTCTGCTCCATACTCAAGGGCATTTGGGCTACTTTACTCTTTTTTGGAACCTCTCTGCTTTTGGTAGTATCCTTCAAGGATACATTCTTCCAAACCATGCGATCTTGGGCGACTGTTGGCTTTCCCCTATTATCTAGTTCCTTGCTTTAAGCTCCTCATTCAACTTCCATCTGTGTTCTATTGCCCCTACTCACCAATATGGCCATTGCCTTGACCTTACATTTTTCTCATTGATCATCCTCAAGCTTCTCCAGGTATAGTTTGGGGTGGGCATGGAAAAGTGGTGCCCCCCCTCCCCAAATGTTATGAGTTCTAAGGTTGAGTTGCTCCACCTCCCCCTCTGCCTCTATGACTACTTTAACCTTTCTCCCACAAAGTATGCAGGTAAACTGCTCTGTCTCCACCTAAGTTCTTCCCCTATCTGGCCATCATGCAAGTAAGAATCAAACCAATCGAGAACTACTACAGACAATCCTAAAGCGTCAATTACACCAAAATGGTGGGTAGAACAGAATCAAATGCTAAATGCACATTAATACACACCAATAAAAATCCAGTTTATAGTAAGCCTGGCCATTAATGCACCAGCAACATAACGAACAAAGTCTTCGAACTATGGCCACTGTGAAAACCATGCTACAACTCATCAAATATGTTCACATTCCCCAAATAATCTTCCAACTGCACTTCCCCCACCTGCTCTATAATCTTCGACAAAAATGGAAGAGAAGAAGTAGAGTGAAAATTACTGACATCAGACAAACTTCCACACTTAGCCTTTCAGCAGCGAGTGAACCTCACAAAGTAAGACAGCAGAAGATAAAGGAACATTAATAATGGCACATAAAAACAAATGAACCAAAGCACCCAATGGCTTTACCTGAACTGATGAAACAGCATCTAGAGGGCAGTAAGTACTATGCATTCTCCTAATTCTCCGATCCACATTGGCCACTGTCACTAAAGAAAAGGCATTCCAAGAAGATGAAACGCCCTCAAAAGAAACCACAGCATCACCAAGAAGACTAAGGGGCTTGTTTACAAAGCCGCGGTAGCGGTTTGCGATCGTAATCGGAGCCGCGGCCCCATTGATTTCAATGGGGCCGCGGCTGCGATCGCGATCGCGAACCACTACCGCGGCTTTGTAAACAAGCCCCTAACATTTTGCGAGCACCCCAATGAAACAGAATTTATTCCTGAAGCTCCCCCTGATCAGTTAGGTTTTCTGAATATCCACAATGAATATGCATAAAATGGATTTGAATGTCCTGCATCAATTGCTTGGAGATGTATCTCATGCAATATTCACTGTGGAAATCCTGAAAGCTGGACTGGGCAAGGAGTTGAGAAACCGGATGAGATATACAGCTAGAGAACACTTACCAATACACTGATGATTGCAGTTACAAGTAAGTCACAGCCATCACCAACTTTCCCAAGAAGGTTTTCCTAAGACATAATTTGATATATGTCAATTCAGGGAAGTGGTTTTGCAAAAAAAAAAAAAAGAAGATAATCCTAACCCAGACATACACTTAAGACTTCCAACAGCATTGTGTCCTGCTGCTGTGATTTACCATTTCTGTAGTGTATGCTGTATTGCACAGATGCACCTAAGAGAGAGTCCCTGCTCTGTAGAGTTTACAAATCAGAACACACAAGACATTCTCTAAAGAAAAGCACCAAGAAACCATAGGCCAAAGACTTGTTGGTGCTTATAAAATTGCCTGGGGTAATATCCAGATAGCACCAGGACACTTCTTGGGCAGAGTGGGGGAGGAGCAAGCACTTATCCACAGAGCTTGGGACAGGTTAAAAGCAGCTCTACGTGTATCTGGATAGCAGCTGAAAATCACGGCTTTCTGAATAGCCGCTGTTGTGGACTGCAAAATCTGCATATTTACAGTAGCGGCAGCCATTGTCAGGATATTGCCACTGAATATCCAGATTTACTTTACCCATGGCTAAGAGGAATTACCAGCAGAAAGGAAGCGGTACTAATGCCACTGTATAAGTCACTGGTGAGGCCTCACTTGGAATACTGTGTTCAGTTTTGGAGACCATACCTTGCAAAGGATGTAAAAAGACTGGAAACTGTTCAGAGGAAGGCGACCAAAATGATTTGGAGCCTGCATCAGAAGCCTTATGAGAAGAGACTTGAAGACCTAAATATGTACACTCTGGAGGAGAGGAGGGACAGGGAAGATATGATTCAGACCTCTAAATACTTAAAGAGAAATAATGAACAAACAAACCTCTTCCAAAGATGGGGAAGCTGTAAAACTAGAGGGCATAACATGAAGCTGCAAGGGGGTAAATTGAAAGTCAACGTCAAGAAATACTTTTTCACAGAAAGGGTGGTGGATGCTTGGAATGCCCTCCCGATGGAAGTGGTGGGGGAAAATACAGTGACAGAATTCAAAATGGCATGGGACAGACACAGTGGATCCCTTTATAGCAACAGGAAAAAATAAAAATAAACTTAACTATCTAATTTCTCAACAAACAGGGGTGCCCTACATGGAGCGGTGGGTTCACCCCTAAAACAAAGACATGGGGAGGGATGACCTGCATGGAGCGGCAGGTGCACCTACTCTTGCCACCTTGCTGGGCAGACAAGATGGACCATACTGGTCTTTATCTGCCGTCATTTACTATGTTACTATGGCAGCTGGTTAAATCTTGTGACTACTGCAGGCTCAATATTGGCCCTATAGTTCCTTCCTTTATGTGATATACACCTGGGGATTTCCTATGGTGGGAGAATAGTGGGATTGGCATTTAGTCTTGTATTTGGTAAAACGCGCCCGTTATTACCTTCACAATTACACCTGCCTTGGGAGTAGCTATGTGTCTTTCCTGCCAGAGCTTCCTATTATAAAATCGCCCTCACCCTTTCCGTTTCTTCTCTTGCTTTGTGGAAGTTGACAGATAGAGACAGAGATGGTCCATCCAGGCTGCCCAGTAGGGTTGCTTGAGCTGAACGTGCAGTGTAGTGCAGTTGTTTTCCCTATGCCTTATTTGTTTGGTGGGGGGTGGGTAATTACACCTGCCATGCAGTATAGGTTACTTTCCCTATACCTTTGTTTTGTTTGGGGGGGGGGGATTGGGTACCTGCTGTGCAGTGCAGATTACTTTCCTCATGTCTGTGGTTCTGACCAATCCTCAAACATTGCACTTGATTAAGTCTCCAGCGAGCTGTGAGACCAGTCTAGCGCCAAATCTGGGGAGCCTACCATACAGCAAGGGAGGCCATCCACAGACACAACTACCCCAGCTGCACCACATGGCATGTTTTATTTGGGAGTAGGAATGATTAAAATGTCCTTAACCCAATTAACTGTCCTCCTCTGATCCTATCTGTAGATAGCAAGTTACAGATGCTGCTGCCAGTGACAACCTTTAAGAATATCGTGAGCGGTCTCCCAACATCTTTATCTGTAGATATAATGCAGTATTAAACATGAAGATACAGGGCCAACTGTTGACACTGGACAGTGTGACCATGATTGTCACATATCTTGGATGGGTTTTTTTTCTGCGGGCCCAGGGCGCGGATGGGGCAAGGGGGACCCGAGGACGTTCCCCGCAGCCCGACCCTGGCCTTAGAAGGCTGTATTGCCTTTTAGCTTGTATGTGTAGTCTACAATATCTTGTGTTTTAATTTGATGTTGTTCATTTGATTTTTTGTTTAGTTTTCTACTGAAATTGTATTTTATGTACTTTTTGATGAATTATCAGCCTAGAGCATTGTGTAAAGCAGAATATAAATGCTGTAAATAAATAAATTTATATACCACCCCTGTCATTTACCCACTGAGAACACAGACAGCCATAACAAATTCAGAAGGCAGTTGGGCCCCCACATGGTGCTCTATTTGAAGAGGGAAGTGGTGTCCTGAAGAGCTGCCGCAGTAAGGGTGCTGTGGGAGCTGGGCAGCCAAGGATCCAAGGACAGGATTGCAAAAGAGGTAAAGGGACAGAGAAGTATAGGGAAGGGAAAAAGAGTGTGTGGAGGTGTGAAGGTTAAGGAAAGGTGAGAGACAAATAGACAGACAGAGGAAAGACCTGACCAGGGAGAAAGAGTTGGGAGGAGAGACGGTACCTTGGGAGAGGGAGGGAAGGGAGAATGCAGGGGTCAGGTGGAAGACAGAGTGAATTCTGAGGCCACTGCTGATGTTTCACGGGTAACTGCTAGTTTTAATAAAATTAGCCAAATACCTCTTCCCTCCCTTCCTGGTATCTGGGGGATTGTTTAAGCACATCATCTCCTGCTTGCAGGACCAATGTGATTTTGCAGCTCCTATTTGAAGACTTGGCCTAAGAAGCCGGAAATCAGACATTGAAGTGTTCACGTAACCTGCCCCCTTATCACCCCAGTGCACGATTTATAGTCAAGGCCCAGTCCTATCTGTCAACATGTGTCCCAGCATCCATCAGAACATGTGCTGGCAGCTAGCGCCCTGTAGTAAAAGATCTCCTTAGTGTGCACAAAATTCATTTAACGCATATTGACCTATGAATTACCATGTATACAACTGATTTGCATGTTAAGTTCTAATGGACATTAAATTTTTTTTATTAAAAGGAATATGTGAAACAAACTGAAAAAATCAACAAAAATAAGGGAGAAAAGCCAATTTCTCCAAAACGAACCACAATTTGTCTGTGCAAGTCGCTAATGTCTGGAGACACTTACTGAATTAATTTTTTTAAAATTTTATAAACTATTAGCTGAGAAATGGAGTTGATTTGCAGTATTTATGCTTTGGTCTTGTGGCTAAGTGCTATAGTCCCATAAATTTATCACATTGGCAAAAACGTCTCTTTGCCCTTACTGACATAGGGCCCGATTCTGTCTCATGAATAGTCTGAATGAACGTCCCAACAGGTCGTCCATCCCCACGATTCATGCCCTGCCTGCTGGCATCTAACCTCTCCACTGGTTGTATGGGAAGGGGTGGATCAGGGGCGGAGTTAGGGCGGGTGGTGGGCGATCACCGGCCCTGGACATGCAAGGCCGATTCTAATGTTGGCCCTGTATATCTGGGGCCAGTAACTTGTGCGGGGAAGTTATTCCACCTCCAAGGTGGAATAACTTCCCTGGATGGTTTTTTTTTTTCTGCGGGCCCAGGGCGTGGATGGGGCAAGGGGGACCCGAGGACGTTCCCCGCAGCCCGACCCTGGCCTTAGAAGGCTGGATCGGGGGTCAGGCTGTGGGGAAAGCCTTTGTTCAGTCGGCGGCCGGGATTGTGGCTTTACAATGGAGTTGTGGTGCCCATGGCAACTGGATGCCATGGCGCCATGGCTCCATTCTAAAGCCCTGACTGAGTTAGTCGAACTTTCCCTGTATGTGCGGGCTGGGCTGAATCGCAATCCTAGCCTGCATGTACAGGGCTTTTTGCAATTCTGGTCCCGTGGAGCTAGACATGCCCCATGGGATCAGAATCGCGGCCCTTCTGTATGTCTGGTTCAAACCGGATGTACCGAGGGGCTGTACCTCTGGGATGGAATGAGCCTGATATTCAATAACACTTGTTTAGCAAATGGTTAAAAAAGGGGAAAAAGTAATCCAATAGAAAAATCAGGTAACTGAAACAAAGTCATACAGTCCTCAAAAAGAGAAGATCCAAGCCCACAATTTGAAGAAACAAAAAGAAGAAATCAGGAAAGAAGCTACTAGAGTCTAACAATAATTCATAGTTACTTGACTCTATCCCAACAATGAAAGAAAAAGACCCCTAGCTTAAGAGTTAGAGGATAATAATGATGCAGAAAGCCGACAATGGAGCCGTGCACTAAAAGCCGTGTGCACGGTTTTCTAGCATGAGAGTACCACAAAGGTTTTCACCAGTATGCCATAAGGAAAACATATGCAAATGAGATATGCACAAAACCTCTGTGCTAAATGCACGGCAGGTGCCAGACAAATGCACAGAAAGATTACACCCTACCAGCACTACCAGACACACGCACAGAAAGCTTACACCCTACCAGCATTGCCAGACACACGCACAGAAAGCTTACACCCTACCAGCACTGCCAGACACATGCACAGAAAGCTTACACCCTACCAGCACTACCAGACACACGCACAGAAAGCTTACACCCTACCAGCACTGCCAGACACACGCACAGAAAGCTTACACCCTACCAGCACTACCAGACACATGCACAGAAAGCTTACACCCTACCAGCACTGCCAGACACACGCACAGAAAGCTTACACCCTACCAGCACTACCAGACACACGCACAGAAAGCTTACACCCTACCAACACTGCCAGACACACGCACAGAAAGCTTACACCCTACCAGCACTACCAGACACATGCACAGAAAGCTTACACCCTACTAGCACTACCAGACACATGCACAGAAAGCTTACACCCTACCAGCACTGCCAGACACACGCACAGAAAGCTTACACCCTACCAGCACTACCAGACACACACACAGAAAGCTTACACCCTACCAGCACTACCAGACACACGCACAGAAAGCTTACACCCTACCAGCACTGCCAGACACACGCACAGAAAGCTTACACCCTACCAGCACTACCAGACACACGCACAGAAAGCTTACACCCTACCAGCATTGCCAGACACACGCACAGAAAGCTTACACCCTACCAGCACTGCCAGACACATGCACAGAAAGCTTACACCCTACCAGCACTACCAGACACAGAAAGCTTACACCCTACCAGCACTGCCAGACACACGCACAGAAAGCTTACACCCTACCAGCACTGCCAGACACACGCACAGAAAGCTTACACCCTACCAGCACTGCCAGACACACGCACAGAAAGCTTACACCCTACCAGCACTGCCAGACACACGCACAGAAAGCTTACACCCTACCAGCACTACCAGACACACGCACAGAAAGCTTACACCCTACCAACACTGCCAGACACACGCACAGAAAGCTTACACCCTACCAGCACTACCAGACACATGCACAGAAAGCTTACACCCTACCAGCACTACCAGACACACACACAGAAAGCTTACACCCTACCAGCACTACCAGACACACACACAGAAAGCTTACATGCTAGCAGTGACATATCTGTAGCAAAATCTAAAATAACAATTTATTATATTTAAAATAGCAATTTTGAATGTGGAGTAATAATTGTTTCTCTCATAGTGGTGGGGAAAGTTGTGCACTTAACTTGAGTACCTGAAACAGTGCTTTGTGGAAGGCGCCTCTAGGGTTTGTGGGCACGTTAGGAAAATACCCCATGTGACCGCAAAGCCACCAGCGGGTAAATCACACCAGAAAAGTTTTGTTCTCCTACACATCAATTTGCTCCAATACTTGCTGAAAGTTTCTTCTCCTACATGCGCCAAAGTCTTACTTCACCTCCAACCAGGTGTTCAAACAATGGGGCTACTGAACTCTGTGCTTGGCCTTCCAATCTTCTGCACACTTCTTTGCCTCCAGGTGGAATAGTTAATGACCTCATTACCATGTCATTTGAATATCCACAGCTCATTATAATGTAATTTTAATAGGAACCACATTACTATCTGCACAGCCATTGTGCGCAGGTAACATTCATGCCAATCCCCTCTGTGCATTGTGGCATTGACAGTAAGTATGGACAGATGTTGCGCTAACATTTCAGCATCAGCCCCTACGTTTTTTTAAAGGGCCAGACCCATCTTACAAACTGAAGCTCTGAACCACTCTTCACATTAACCCCTACTCATAGCAATGCCCTCCCTGGTGTTTGCAACACCATCACACCACTTCCCAAAAAAACAAAAACAGCAAAAAAGAAATGCCTGCTGGTTGGCTGTCCCTTAAAGTGACATTATCTAACTACTGATCACCAATAAATACAATCCAGGTTTCAACCCCTGGCTACGCAGTACAGAGAGAAAGAGAACATCAAAAGGAAACTTACCAGTGTTTTTGTATCATAGATTGCCAAAAATTGATCACCAACACAACCGATATCTGCCTAAAACAATACATACATATCGGAGTCATTTTAGAAATCATGTGAGGAAATTACACATAGAAATGGGGGCGCTTACATGTGCACATAGAAATACTCAGTTTATAATGTTGCTGCTGCAGGACAAACACATTCAAAAGGGATGTATTCTGGGTGTGCTTTGAGTGGTGCAACAAATTAAACATGTACAGTATTCCCATTCTTGCAGAGGAATTCAGGTATAATTTAACACATTTTCTTGACTTTTGCATCTCCTCAAAAGTACACATGATACTTATAAAAATACTCCTTTTGAGGAGCCAATTTTGCTTTCATTATTTTACATTACTTTTACATTTTAAGAATTTGCCTATGAGCTTGAAATGTATACTGAAATTAATTATTTACACTTATGTTTTTGTATACGAGGTTTTGGCAACAGCATTTGGGGAACCCAAAGGGATCTGAAGTTACTTTTGGTTGTGGGTACTGTATTGCTATTTTTTTTAGAGAGGTGTTATTAATGTAGTTCGATGTACAGTATTTTAGTTGTCCCTTTTATTGTGATATTTTAAGATGTGTTTTTATGACTGACGTATTTGGCATTGATTTTGAGATTGTGAATATTTTAGGTTTCATAAATCATCTTGAGTTTTATTTATTTAGCAGTGTTTACTGCTTTTCGCCAGGTCAAAGCAGTCTACAGAAAACAGTAGAATACCAACTGGTTTATATAGAATAGAGTAATTATATATAGTAGAACATTGGATACATTTTGATACAGTTAATTATGTACAATAGCAATCAATGCTTGCATTTTCTTTAGTAAGTATGGGGTGTTAGTCCTGTGGGCTGTAATATTCTGTAAAAATGTGCGGTTTTAGTTTTTTTCGAAATGTGTTGAGGTCAGTGGAGTTTCTTATTGAGGTCGGAAGGGTGTTCCATAGGAAGGGGACATAAAGTTGGAAGGCTTGTTTGCAGGCTTGTTGGTTATTTTTAGTTTTGGCATCAGTGATGACAAGTGTGTTCATTGTTAAGGATCTTCTACTCCTATTGGACTGTTGAGTTAGTAGCAGGGTATGGAGGTATGCGGAACAGGAGTGGATGGTTTGTGTGTTAGCAGGA
The DNA here is from genome assembly GCA_033557465.1 of Ichthyophis bannanicus. Classification (NCBI taxonomy): domain Eukaryota; kingdom Metazoa; phylum Chordata; class Amphibia; order Gymnophiona; family Ichthyophiidae; genus Ichthyophis; species Ichthyophis bannanicus. The sequence continues at coordinate 11,058,240 of CM066050.1, read as the reverse complement.
GAGTCTTGTATTTTATTCGGCTTGTGATTGATAGCCAATGGAATTGTTTGAGGATGGATATGATCTGTTCATATTTTGAGACTCCTCGAAGGATGCGAGCTATTATATGTAGAGCAGTGGTTAATGGAGGCCCTGGTAGATGGAATTACAGTAATCTAGGTGTGAGAGGATTATGGCTTGGAGGGCTATGTGGAAGTTTGAAGGATCTAGAAGCAGTTTGAGGCATTGCAAGTTTTAAGCCTTGAAATATAGTGATTTGATGGTTTTGTTTATTTGCTCTTTAATGGAGAGATGTTGATTGATGATGATTCCAAGGTATTTCACTTCTGGATGAATTTGTATTTAAGTGGTGTTTGGTGTTATGGTGGTGGGGGGGGGAATGTGTTCTTTGTTATGAATATAGCTTCGGGTTTTTTGTAGCTTATGGTTAGGTTGTTGTCAATTAGCCATTTGGAGACATCAGAGAAGCAGTTTTGGTGGTTGGTGGTTAGTGGTGAAGGAAGGTTGTTTTTATGTTGAAGGGTCCATAAAGCATGATATCATCTGCGTAGATATGAAAGCTGAGGTTGAGATCTGATCATGGAGCAGAGGGGGTTGGATGTATATATTGAATAGGAGTGCGGATAAAATGGATCTTTGTGGTACTCCTTATGTTTGTTTGAAGGAGGTGGAAGTGTTTGTTCTGATTCTTATCTGCTGGTATGTGTTGGTAAGGTATGATTTGAACCATTAAAGGACAGTGCCGTAGATACCGATGGATTGGAGACATTGCAAGAAGATGCTGTGATTGACATTTTGAAGGCAGCTGAGATGTCAAGGAAGATTAAGAGGAATCCTTGTGATTCATAAATCACAATAAAGAAACAAATAAATAAATGCGTGCAATTTTCTGGCACACAGCTGTTACATGTGTTAGTAGCAAACATCGGCAGCTGCTCATGCAAGGTCCTGAGCGATGCCGCCCTCTTATAAACATGCATTATGCTTCAGCTTCCCTGTGGTCCTATATGTATTTCAAAGAAAGTTCTGTGCTCAGTGGGCATTTGTTAAAATAAATAGGCAAGAAACTATGAACAGCCTGACTTGGATATTCCATTTCCAACCTAGACACCCTATGCAAAATGTAGGTTATTGTATTTAAGATCAGTGAAAAGAGATTAGAATATTCCTTAAAATGCAGAGACCACCTGTGCAGGATTTCAAGTGGAATACATGTTGGAACCAGCAGGTCCAGCCCAAGGGTTTCTGCTGCCCCCCACCCCTTCCCGGGCCAAAGAGTTGATATGCTGCTCCTCATCCCTGCTGTGCTCCTGTGCCCTCCCAGCCCGTCGGCTCACCATGCTGCTGCTGTCTTGAGGTTCGCTGCGGCATGGAAGGGAGGAATCACCATGCTACTCCCCACTCCCAGCATCCATGCTTTCCCTTCCTTGTTGCGGCAAGCTTCAAGGCAACAACACATATGCTCACAGCATGCTGATCTTGCCCCTTCTTCAACGCAACTTCCTGTTGGAGGGGGGCAGGAGCAGCATGCCATGATTACACATATGCAATCAAATGTAACGATATCCGAAATCAATACCACAGTACATAAACTCACAAAAAGGTTTGAACAATGAATCTAGAGCAAAACAATTTTTTATGTGTAGGAACATTTGTTACGCAAAAGCGAAGGTCTGAACAACAGACAACTCCATTTATTCTATAAAGTGTGTGCCCCAAGAAAACCACTGTGCTAAGAAATGTGTAAAGCAAAAACCTAAAACGCATTAAAATGGCCCAAATGGATCTCTGATACTTAGCCAGTAGTTGGAGCCAAAAATGAAAGCCAGGAACCAAATTACTGCTGGGGTTCCACTCTGAGTCAATCAGTGAAGAAACAAACTTGTCTCAGAATGAAATCCAGCCATGGGTAGTTGAAGAACAGACAACACAATACTGTGTTTCGAGCCGTATCAGTCCAGCCCTGTGTCAGGTCTCGGAGTGAAGAGAGAAGACAAGTCAAATCCATATGATAAACTTTATCAGTGTTCTAGCAGCCAAACAGGTAGCTTACAGTTCAAAAGTCTGTTAGCTCTTTTATACAAGATAGCATCTGATGTCACCAAAGCCAGAATAAACAGCTAGCAGTGGCTTTGAGCAATCAAAATACCCAACTCATTAATGAGGGATAACCAATCAATGAATTGTGCTCCACCAATCGATTTCCATGTTCAGTCTAGAGAGTGCTACAGTGCCCTTTTGAAAGATCCACCTTTGTTCAAGGTTTTGTAATTGCTGCTCCCTATCACCCCATGTGGGTCACAAGGGACAAAATCAATAATCTGCCATCTAAGGTCGGAAAAGACATGCTGTGATTGAAGAGAGTGAGGAACCAACAGGGCAGACAAGATCTTGATAAGAGACTTATGCTTGCTAAGGCGCTGTTTTATAGGTCTAATAGTTCTGCCCAAATATTTGAGTCCACAAGGGCAGACAAGGTACACTACAAAAGGAGTAAGACAAGTAGTATGTCATCTAGTAGTATAAACCTTATCTGTTGTGTCAGTCTAGCTGATTCCAGCCAATGTTGACATGTTAAAAAGACATTTTGAGCAAGGCTAATGGTCCAGCTCATCATGGGCTGACTCACGATTATTGCTTGTGCTGCTGTTTTAAGGCGCCCTTCAGCACTGAAGTGGCGGCTGTGTTACGCTCGGAGAGAGGGAGGAATCGGCTGGCATGTCGCTCACTAGGGTCTGCCACCTTAGGCGGCTATCTAGTTTACCTAGTGGATGGACCAACCCTGGGAACCTAGGATATGCTTTAGTTTGAAATGAAGTAGGACATAGCCACAAAACTTGTAGGTCTGCTTTATTTTGCTCTGAAAGTGAAACAGAATAAAAACATAATTTTGTTTCTTTGAAAACCAGCCCTTATCCTCCATGAAAGCACAACCTTAAACTCTCCCCATCACGCCACTCATTGTCTCTTACCCTATCCACAGTATTCACCTATATAGCTAAAATAATTTCCCCCCTCTCTTGGCTCTATGTACTTGACCCTCCTGCCCCACTGATGCTGTTTTCCAAAATGGTGCCAGAAGACCTGAGGCCAAAAACATAAAACACAGGAAGTGCCACACTGTCTCTGACAGTGCCTGGTTCAAGTAGCTTAGAAGTGCCAAACAGGGATCCAAGATGGCCAGTGCTTCTGCCAACTGAGCAGGCTGGTTTTTGATATCCTAAGCATAAGGGGAAGCTATGGGGAACCCTCCCCAGCCATTGCAGTCTCCTTCTGCTGTTACCTTGGAGGTAGGGCCAATGGACTCTTTTGTGCAGCCTTGGGGAAAAACTGGAGATAACCTGGTTGTGTCGACGCCGGGGCTGGGTAACCCGGCGTCCTCCTCAGGATGTGATTTTACTCCAGATCTTCAGCTTCCTCCTGTATTGCCTGCCATTTTTTTTTTTACTTTGAGCACTTTCGGATCCAAAGTGGAGAAGACTGCATTCCCAAAGGGAGGGAATGTGCTTGATTTGTCACAGGCAAGGGCTTCTGCCTTGGAATCAGCGTCTGCGACTGCAGGGTGGGAATAGGGGACAGGTATGAGTGGCTCCCTTGAGGATCTTTTGGTGTTGGGAGTCTGGCGTCTTTGGCGGCGACTTGGTCTGAGTAAGCTGTTATGTTCCCCTTCACTCTGGAATGACCCAAAATATCACTTTAGAGCCGATTTGGACAGCCCTTACAAAACTTGGTGAGTGTCTGGTTTCTCAAACTAATATGGCATTACAGCTTATTCGGGTTAACAATGAAGTGGTTCAGAAGTGCCAGGACTCTGTGGCCTCTGTGAATTCTTGTATTTCTACTTTGGATAACAAGACTCTAAAACTTGAGGAACGGAGCTTGGCAATGATCAAGGATTTAACTGGTCAAAAGATGAAACTTGAAATGTTGGAAAATGAGTTTAGATCTACGAATTTGAGATTGTTGACTTTTCCTCGTTCTCCTATGATTACAGCTGGGGATATGTTTAGGTCCTATTTCTTAGAAACATTGGGGGTCCCTGTGGAGTCCTATCCACCGCTTTCCAAAGTTTATATTTTCCTATGCGGAAAAAGGATATGACATTAGATGTGAAAACTTCTGTGGAGCCTGGTGCTATGGACATATTGAATGTGTCTGAGCTTTTAGACACTTCGTTGTCTGATTCTGTTACCCCAGCTACTTTGTTGATATCTTTGGCTTTAGTGTCTATCGAGAATGATACTCAAGATGTATTTTAAGAAAAGATCTGTTTTTTTAACACTAGAAGCCCCAAAAGTAATTTTACCTAGAAACCCCAAGTGCGTCAATTGACACATTTTCACGACAACTGCGTTTAGCATGAAATGCAGATGTGAATTAATGTGAAGTTACTTATTTGTTAAATACGTGCAGTATGTGACGTCATTACATGTCATCATGTGTTTATTGTTTGTAATGTCGGAGTAAAACTGTAAACAGTGATTGAGATGCGCCACCTAGTGGGAACATGACTTTATACCTAGAAGCCCCAAAGTATGTCAATTGATGCATCCAAAACAATTGAGTGCGTCAATTGACACATTTTGGGGCTTCTAGGTATAAATTCATTTTCCCGCTAGGTGGTGCATCTGTCATTAATTTTCAATGCACATATTTGAACATCTTGACCTTCCTAACCAAGTCATGGAACATGACTGACATGGTTCTAACAGTGGCACTGGTATACAACTTTGAAGATGCATTTATTTATTTAAATTGTTTTATATCCCGCTTTTTCCTTCAATCAAAGCTGTCACACTACAATACAATACATTACAATACAAGGTTGAACAGAGGTGAGGGAAACATGTACCACTCTTCGTTACATCAGAGCAGTAGCAAATGGGATTACGTAACACAGGGAGTACAGTACAGTGCATACACAGAACATACATAGAATATCTGCACAGTATGAGTTACAGCATAGATTACATTACATACCGTCTGCAAGGGGTGCAAACTGGCCCTGCCACTGTACCCCGCCTAAGGGCCACGCCAAAGGACCCTTAGGCGCGGACCCGCCAGGCACGGGCATGCCTGCCGGCTCCAGTGATTTAAAGAGCTACCTGGTATGCCATGATTGGGCCTTGGCGGGGGGAGTGGGAGGGGCGAGCAGCTCCCGCTTCCTCCCCCGACGCACTTTGGGGCTTATAGTGTTAAGGGCTTGTCTGTTCATATGTTTCCTGATTTATCTCGGGAAACCCAGAGAAGGAGGAGAGAGTTTCTGGTTCTTAGACTTGGGGTGGCTCAATTGAGGGGTCTTTTTTTTCCTTAAGTTTCCATATAAATGTTTGATTAAACTGAATTATATGTATATATAATGTATATAGTGTTGCACTGTTCTGTGCCAATCTGTTTAACATTTTCTGTTAACTTTACATTGTATATAGTTATATGACGTTACATGTAAAACAAACTACAATAGTGAGGAGTGGAGGAGTAGCCTAGTGGTTGGGGCAAGGTACTTCAGGCCGGAAGGTCGGTGGTTCAAATCCCACTAGAGGACAGCAACCTTGGGCCGGAAGGGCTGGGGTTTCTAGTCCCACAGGTGCTCCTTGTGGTCTTGGGCAAGCCACTTAACCCTCCATAGCCCATGTTCCCTGTAAAATAGTTATCTCCAAGTTATAATACCCTGTTCAATGTAATTTCAGTTTGTTCAATGTAAACCGCACTGATGCAGAATAGCGCGGTATATAAGAGAATGTAAATAAATAAATAAATAACTATGTTTTGTTGACTGTTGTTATTTGTGAACCGCAGCTGATCTCTGGAAGCTGCGGTATATAAGTGCTTGTTAAATAAATAAATAAATAAATAAATTCTATTTCCTATATTTTTTAGCCTCCAATTTAGCCTCCTTTATTAGCTCCCACTTGGCTACTGCTTCCTGGTAGACGGGACGTTTTATGTTCTCTCTTTTTCTGTAGATTTATTAAGGCCCAGGGCTATGGCAGTACATGCTTTCCTCTTAAGTAATTTGTTACTTATTTCTTAATTCATCTTGAATCCTCTTAGTCTGACGGCTAGTGAGGTATTGGCATAGGTGTATTGCCTGTTGCTTTTGCTTTTTGTGAAATGTAATGTTTGTTTTCTATCCATTACCTCTTTTCTTTTCAAGTTGTATTTGATGATAAGTTGCAGAAATAAATTTTTTTTAAAAAAGTGCCAAACAGGAAAATCCCAGTCAGAAGAACATAAGATATGCCATACTGGGTCAAACCAAGGTCCATCAAACCCAGTATTCTGTTTCCAACAGTGGCCAATCTAGGTTATATGTACCTAGCAGTTTCCACAAAAGACACAAATTCCACAATGCTTGCACTGGGTCAAGCATTGATATCCTGGGTCCCTTCTTAATAATGGTTTATGGACCTTTCCTCCAGGAACTTGTCCAAACCTTTTTTAAACCCAGCTACACTAACAGCCTTTACTACATCCTCTGGTAACAAATTCCAGAGCTTTTTTATACGTTGAGTGAAAAAATATTTTCTTTTATTAGCCTTAAATAGTTTACCCTGTAGCTTCATTACATGTCCCCTAGTCTTTCTATATTCTGATAATGTAAACAATCGATCTACGTTTACCCGTTCCACTCCGCTCATTAATTTATAGACTTCTATCATATCTCCCCTCAGCCGTCTCTTTTCCAGGTTAAAGAGCCCTAACCTTTTTAGCCTTTCTTCATAGGAGTATCCTTCCATCCCCTTTACCATTTTGGTGGCTCTTCTCTGAACCTTTTCTAATAATGCTATATCCTTTTTTTATTATTATTTATTTATGCAATTTTACATTTTACACAAGAAAAATCTTGTTACAGTAAAGAATACAATTCAAGAAAAATAGAAAAAGCAAACAGCAGGGAGAGGGAAAACCCTCACCTTGCACTAAATACATGCCAAAGAAACAGATTCACTAGCCCACAATTAATAAAGAGAACAAGACACAATTCAAAAGAAAAAATCAAAGGCAATAGACACAAACCTGGTGTGAATAAACTAACACACAAATCCATCCCCGCACCCCCCTAACTAAGAGGGGGAAATGAGAGCAGATCAACTGCTAGGCAGAGGAATGCTCTTAGTTGCAACAAATTGAGTTAAATGTGCAGACTCAAAAAAAAGTGTAACTAATTCCCTGATATTTAATCAGACGCAAAAAGAACAAACCACCTATAGCCAATACCTGAGGTCTTAACAACAAAAATTGCTGTCTACGTTTCTGAGTAGGCTTAGATACATCAGGGAACATCCTTATTGTCCCCCCCATGAAGGGCTCATTCCTAGCCTTAAAATACATTCTCAATAGCAAATCGCGATCTGGATCCAGAGCCACAGTAAAAAGTAAAGTAGCCCGCAGGATAAACCCGGGGTCAGTAGTTTCCAGAAAACCAGTTAAATCCAAAGAGTCCATCGGCAGTGAATGCACTGGTGAAGAGACTCCATGGGACTTGCGCTTGGCGACAGGTAGATAATAGATTCTGTCCAAAGGAGGAATTGACTTTGCAGGAAATTTTAACACTGAGGTAGCATATGAATTGAACAACTCCTTAGGCGATACAGAAGCACCCAGGGAAAATTCAACAAGCACAAATTCTTTTTTCGAACAGAATTTTCCAGCATCTCAATCTTCCCATGGATAACAGTTAAATCATTGGCAACAGTATCTGACATTGATGTTTCTTCCTCCATTTTCTCCTCTAACTGGACCACCTTAGTGGATAGTAGAACAACTTCCTTCTTTTGTAGATCTAGAGTTTGAAGAACAGGAGTTAAAGAGCTCTGTAGAACTCCAAATTGCAAAATAAACGAACATTCCAAGGCTTGGAGGCCTTCCCAGAGGGAGTCTAAGGTAATGGCTGTAGGACGCTGAAGTACAGATTGTACCAGCAAAAGAGTTGTACTCACAGCAGGTTTAAAAGCGATTCTGCCGGACTCCTCTCCAACATCCACTAAAGAGCTTCCTGCACCTCCAGCTGAACTGCTCACTGCACCGGCTGACACCGCGGTATTTGATCCAACTACCGCGGAGGCACTCATCCCAGCAGGAGAAGAAGATGACTCAACAGAAACTATTTCCCCGTTACCATGGAGCTTCATCTGAACAGCTCCTCCCAAGAGCACTGCCGGCTGAATCGGGGGGATCCGTGCCTCCGGGCTAAGAGTAGTATGCAGCTCCGGGGGGCGCGACGAGCCTCCTTGTGCTCTCGATACCCCCAACGAGCTAATTAGCTCCGGAGCACCAACTACACCAGCGGGCCTCAGAAAAGCATCTAAGGGCCCAGTAGTTGCCGCCGCCGTCCCCTTTACCATTTTGGTGGCTCTTCTCTGAACCTTTTCTAATAACACTATATCCTTTTTAAGATACGGCGACCAGAATTGCACACAATATTCAAGGTGCGGTCTCACCATGGAACAATATAGAGGCATTATAATATCTTTTGTTTTATTTTCAATTCCTTTCCTTATGATACCTAGCATTCTATTTTCTCTCTTGGCCGCTGCTGCACACTGGGCTGAGGGTTTTAACATGTTATCCACAATGACGCCTAAATCTTTTTCCTGGGTGGTGATTCCTAATGTGGAACCTTCCATCGTGTAACGATAGTTTGGGTTGTTCTTCCCTAGGTGCATAACTTTGCACTTGTCCACATTAAATTTCATCTGCCATTTTGATGCCCGGTCTTCCAATTTATCAAGATCCTCTTGCAATTTTCCACAATCTTCTTGGGTTTTAACAAATTTAAATAGTTTTGTGTCATCTGCAAATTTGATAACCTCACTCGTTATTCTCTTTTCCAGGTCATTTATGAATATGTCAAAAAGCAGCAGACCCAGCACAGATCCCTGGGGTATACCACTATTCACCTTTCTCCATTGGGAAAATTGGCCATTTAGCCCTGTTGTTGTTAAGTGCCGTCGAGTCAGAGTCGAGTCATGGCGACCCTCTGGATAGCTATCCTAAATTGTGTTCGATCTTCAGTCAGGTGACTGGTACCCGTAGCTGCTGTTATTGTATCGATCCATCTCATTGCTGGCCTTCCTCTTTTGCGTTGACCTTCTATCTTGCCAAGCATGAAGTCTTTTTCTAATGATCTCTCTCTCCGCATGATGTGTCCAAAGTATGAAAGTCGAAGTCTTGTCATCTGAGCTTCTAAAGAAAGCTTAGGTTCGATCTCCTCTAGTACAGACTGGTTTGTTCTTCGGGCAGTCCATGGTAGACATAGTATTCGCCGCCAGCACCATAATTCAAAGGCATCAATTTTCTTCCTGTCTATCTTTTTCACTGTCCAGCTTTCACATCCATATGATGTTATTGAAAATACCATGGCTTGAACAAGTTGAATCTTTGTATGGAGAGAGACATCTCTGCTCTTGAGAATCTTATATAGGTCTTTCATAGCCATTCTGCCAAGAGCAATGCGTCGTCTGTTTTCTTGACTGCTTGTTGCTTCTTTATTGATAGTTGATCCAAGTAGGTTAAAGTTATTCACGATTTCAATTTCTTCTCCTTCGACGATGAACCTGTTGATTATGCCAGTTGTCATGATCTTTGTCTTCTTTACATTAAGGTGCAGGCCCATTTTGAGACTATGTTTTTTGATTGTGAGAAGCAAATGTTTCAGATCATCTTCAATTTCCGCCAGTAATGTGGTATCATCAGCATAGCGAAGGTTGTTGATGAGTCTTCCACCAATCTTCACACCTCTGTTGTCTTCATACAATCCTGCTTCTCTGATGATTTGTTCTGCATATAAATTAAACAGGTAGGGGGAAAGAATGCAGCCTTGTCTTACACCTTTGCTTATTTTAAACCATTCTGTTTCTCCTTGTTCCGTTCGAACTGTTGCTTCTTGATCAATGTACAGATTGTGCAAGAGAACGATCAAGTGTTCTGGTATACCCATGCTTCTTAATGTGGCCCAGAGTTTCTCATGGTTTACACAGTCAAAAGCTTTGCTATAGTCGATAAAGCACAAATAGATATCCTTTTGGTATTCTTTAGTCTTTTCAAGGATCCATCTCACATCCGCAATGATGTCTCTCGTTCCTCGCCCTTTTCTGAACCCTGCTTGCACTTCAGGTAGTTCTTGTTCCAGGTATGATTGTAGTCTCTTTTGAATAATCTTCAGTAGAATTTTGCTGGCATGTGGGATCAGAGCGATTGTGTGATAATTTCCACAGTCAGTTGGATCACCTTTCTTTAGTACTGGTATAAACACAGATCTTTTCCAGTCAGTTGGCCATGATGCTGTCTTCCATATTTCTTGGCAGAGCCTTGTAAGTACGGTAACAGCTGCATCAGATTGCTGTAATACTTCTATGGGAATGCAATCAATGCCTGGTGCTTTGTTCTTTGATAAGGCTTTCAATGCTGCTTCAACTTCTTTCATCACCAATGGTTCCAGATCATAAGGTACAGGTTGAAACGGCTGTTGGTCCACTTGATCATTATCATATAAAAACTCTGTATATTCCTTCCATCTTTTCTTGATCTTCTCAGCATCATTCAACATAGAACCTTGAGCATCTTGTAACATTCCAATTCGAGGCTGGAACTTTTTCTTTAACTCTCGTAGCTTTAGGAAAGCTGATCTTGTTCTTCCTCTAATAGTTTCTGCTTCTATTTCCTTGCATGCGTCATTGTAGTACTTTTCCTTGTCCTGTCTTGCTGCACGTTGGAAATCTCTGTTGAGTTCTGTGATTGTCTTTCTTTCTCCTCTGGCTTTAGCTTCTCTGCGTTTCTGGGCAATTTTCAGAGTTTCTTCCGTCATCCATTTTGGCCGTTTTTTCTTTTTTACCTTTTATAGAGACTTCTCACTTTCTTCCAACACAACCTTCTTGATGTCATTCCATAACTCTTCTGGAACTCTATCATTTGTATCTAAAGCAGCAAATCGATTTTGCAGGCAGTCTTTAAATTCCAGTGGTATATTCTCAAGGTCATATTTTGCTGTATTCATGAGTGGTTTGCTCTTTTTCAGCTTTAGCTTGAGTTTGCATACTAGTAGTTGATGATCTGTACCACAGTCAGCTCCAGGTTTTGTCTTTGTGGATGTTATAGAGCTTTTCCATCGTTGACTTCCATAGATGTAGTCAATTTGATTTTTATACAATCCATTGGGTGAAGTCCATGTGTACAGTCGCCGCTTGTGTTGCTGGAAGAATGTGTTCGAGATGAATAGATCGTTGGTCTTGCAGAATTCTATCAGTCTTTCTCCAGCTTCATTTCTGTTGCCAAGTCCATATTTTCCAACTACTTTGTCTTCTTCTTTGTTGCCAACCTTTGCGTTCCAATCACCCATGACTATCAGGATATCCTGTTTGCATGTTCTGTCAATTTCAGCTTGTACTTGTTCATAGAACTCTTCAATTTCATTCTCTTCTGCAGCTGTTGTTGGGGCACATACTTGAATTATAGTTGTGTTGATAGGCATTCCTCGTAGACGAATAGAGATTAAGCGTTCACTGACTGCATTGTATTTCATTACAGTTCTTGCAAGTTTCTTCTTTATTATAAATGCAACACCATTTCTTCTTTGTCTTTCATTTCCAGCATAGTAGACCATGTGATCATCTGATGCAAAGTGCCCGATGCCAGTCCATTTCAGTTTGCTGACACCCAACAGATCAAGTTGTGTACGTTCCATTTCATTCTTGACCACCTCCAACTTCCCTTGGTTCATGCTTCGTACGTTCCATGTTCCAATGTGTAAGACATCTTTACAGCTTCTGACTCTCATTTCATGCACAGCTACATCAGCAGTCAGACGTCCCGAGGGCTTTGATCCAACCACATCATAAATGCTGGCTTTACTCTGAAAAGTCTTCAGCTCTTCCCCAGTAGCTAGTTGAGTGCCTTCCGACCTGAGGGTCTCATCTTCCAGCACTACAGCACAATTTGTTTTGTTGTAACTATCCATTGGGTTTTCATGGCAGGATACAGAAGTAGATTGCCGGGCCTTTCTTCCAAGCAGTTTAAGTTTGGTGTTGTTGCCGTTGTCACAGAAATGTGATCCTCCGCCGTCAACACTATCCGATTCTGCTGCTGCCCAGATGGGTGGTTTGTCTTGGTCTGGCATCTCAGCTGAGACCTGTCCATCTTGGAAGACCCTGCCAGTAGTTAAACTACCGAATGTTTAGCTCTCAGCATCACTGATGCACACAAGCCCTCACAGCACGACAAGCTGCAACCAAGTGAGGGCATTTAGCCCTACCCTCTGCTTTTAACCAGTTCCTAATCCACAATAGTACACTGCCTCCTATCACATGATTCTTTAGTTTTGACAAAAGTCTCTGATGAGGGACCTTGTCAAAGACTTTCTGAAAGTCCAGATACACTATAACAACTGACTCACCTTTGTCCACCTGTTTATTCACACCTTCAAAAAAACATAACAGATTTGTAAGACAAGATCTTCCTTGTCTAAAGGCATGTTGGCTGTCTCCTGTAAGGCCATGACCATCTACATGCTAAGTAATTTCGTTCTTTAGGATGGTTTCTGCCATTTTTCCCGGTACTGATGTCAGGCTCACCGGTCTGTAGTTTCCCAGATCACCCCTGGAACCCTTTTTAAAAATTGGCGTTACATTGGCGATCCTCTAGTCTTCAGGTATTACAGATGATTTTAATGAAAGTTGACAGGTTACTAATAGCAGGTCTGCAATCTCATATTTCAGTTCTTTCAACACCCTTGGATGTATACCATCCGGCCCAGGTGATTTGCTACTCTTCAGTTTATCTAATAGTTGTAATTCATCTTCCCGATGTATCGATATTTCCTTCAATTCTTCCGCACCTTTAAATACCACTTCAGTCATGGGTAACATCCCTACATCTTCCTCAGTAAAGACCGAAGCAAAGAATTCATTCAGTATCTCCGCTATTGCCTTGTCGCCTCTTAGTGCCCCTTTAATCCCTCTATCATCTAGTGGACCAACTGACACTCTCACAGCTTTTTTGCTATGAATGTACTTGAAAAAGTCTTTATTTTGCGTTTTTGCTTCCGCAGCAAGCTTCTTCTCCAATTCTCCTTTTGCCTGCCTTATCAATGCCTTGCATTTGACTTGCCAGTGCTTGTGCTGTTTCCAGGTTTCGTTGTTTGGCTCTTTTTCCATTTCCTGAAAGATGCTTTTTTTTGGCAGCAACAGCCTCTCTGACCTCACCTTTAAACTATGATGGCAGTTTTTTGGACTTCCTTCCACTTTTCTTAAAGCGTGGAATACAGCCGGTCTGGGCTTCCAAGATAGTATTTTTCAACAACACCCAAGCTTGATGTAAGTCTTTAACCTTAGCAACTGCTCCTTTTAGTTTTTTCATTTTATCATAGTCTCCTTTTCAAAAGTTAAAAGGTAGTACTGTGAATTTCCTTACTATCCTTCCTCCACTAATTAAATCAAACATGATCATGCTATGATCACTATTGCCAAGTGGCCCCAACACCCTTATCTCTTGCACTAGATCTGGTGTTCCACTAAGGACTAGGTCCAATATTGCTTCCCCTCTGGTTGGTTCATGAACTAGCTGCTTCAAGAAGCAGTCATTTATTTCATCTAGGAACTTTATCTCCCTAGCATGTCCTGCCGTGACACTGACCCAGTCGATTCCGGGGTAATTGAAATCACCCATTATTATTACTGTGCTGTAACTTTTGTTAGCTTCCTTGATTTCTTTGAGCATTTCATCATCCATTTGTTCATTCTGGCCAGGCGGTCGATAGTACACCCCAACTGCCATCGCCTTCCCCTTTTTACATGGAATTTCAATCCATAGAGATTCTACAGCAAATTTTGTTTCCTGCAAAACGTTAATCCTTTCTGACTCAATGCCCTCTCTAACATAGAGCGCAACCCTTCCACCAATTTAATCAGCTCTATCATTACGATATAGTTTGTACCCAGGTATCACAATGTCCCACTGGTTGTCCTCCTTCCACCATGTCTCTGAGATTCCAATCATATCTAACCTCTCATTTAGTGCTATATATTCTAACTCTCCCATCTTATTTTTTAGACTTCTAGCATTTTCATACAAGCATTTTAGAGACTCTATTTTATTCATATTAATCTGGCTATTGGTAGACATGGGTAATTTGGGATCTTTAAGTTCTGTCTGCTCCATACTCGAAGGCATTTGGGTTACTTTACTCTTTTTTGAAACCTCTCTACTTTTGGTAGTATCCTTCAAGGATACTTTCTTCTGAACCATGCGCTCTTGGGCGACTGTCGGCTTTCTCCTATTATCTAGTTTAAAAGCTGCTCTTTCTCCTTTTTAAAGGTTAATGCCAGCAGCCTGGTTCCATCCCGGTTAAGATGAAGCCCATCCCTTCGGAAGAGTCCCTCCTTTCCCCAGAATGTTCCCCAGTTCCTAACAAATCCAAAACCCTCATCCTTGCACCATCGTCTCATCCACGCATTGAGACTCCGGAGCTCTGCCTGCCTTTTGGGTCCTGCGCATGGAATGGGAAGCATTTCGGAGAACATTACCCTGGAAGTTCTGGATTTTAACTTCCTACCTAAAAGCCTAAATTTAGCCTCCAGAACCTCCCTACCACATTTTCCTACGTCATTGGTACCGACATGTACCAAGACAGCAGACTCCTCCCCAGCACTATCTAAGACCTTATCTAGGTGGCGCGTGAGGTCCACGACCTTCGCACCAGGCAGGCATGTTACCAGGCGATCCTCACGTCCACCAGCCACCCAGCTATCTACATGCCTAATGATCGAATCACCAACTATAACGGCTGTCCTAACCCTTCCCTCATGGGCACATGGCCCTGGAGAAACTTCCTCGGTGCAAGAGGGTTTTACATCACCTGGAGGACAGGTCCTAGTTACAGGATCACTTCCTGCCACACCAGGGTGATGCTCTCCTGTCACGTGACCTCTCTCCTCCATGGCAACAGGGATGCTGTCAGACTGGAGGTGGGACTTTAGTACTATATCCCTGTAGGTCTCGTCTATGTCCCTCTCTGTCTTTCTTATGTTTTCCAATTCTGCTATTCTAGCCTCTAGAGAACGGACTCGTTCCCTGAGAGTAAAGAGCTCTTTGCACCTAGTGCACATGTAAGACCTCTCACCAACTGGGAGAAAATAATACATGTGACACTCAATGCAAAAGACTGGAAAGCCCCCTTCTTGCTGCTGGACTGTTGTCTGCATCTTAGTTTTTTGAGCTTGTGTTTAGATCTTTAAGTTTTTTGCTTACTAAGGGTTGCTATGGATATTTATACTAATAAAACTGTACCTAATACGTTTAATATACCTTGTTCACCTGAAGCTTAGTTAATCTCAGGTCCTTAGTGTATGACTGATTTGGATAACGAGCTACAAGCTCTCTGCTGGGTTCAAAATTTAACCAGAAAGCTCTCTTCTGTGTTTTAAATTTAAACTAAAAGTACTTTGCTGATACTAGGCCCTGACTGACTATTAAATTTAAACTGCAAGCTCTCTGCTGGGTATGAAATGTAACCAGAAAGTTCTCTTCTGTGTTTTAAATTTAAGCTTAAACTGCTGCTACTAGGCCCTGACTGATTTAACAAAAACACTGGGTACACAGATTAATTAGCTTTAATACAAAGAAGTCCTTTCGGAAAATTCCCAGAAGTATATACTCACAATTGCAGATCTCTCTCTAGAAGTAGCAGTCCCTTTATGTGGTCCTTCAAGATTAAGGATCACAGAGCTCTGGTTGAGCTATTTATGCCTGTGCTGCTGAGATAAGCTGTGACCAACTTCCTGTCCTTGCTTGGTTTAGAAGGAGTCTTTCAAAATGGCCTTTTGACCTGCCACCTGATGTTAACACCTATTGAAAAAGTTTCACAGGTCTCTTGTCCCCTAGATAGAAGGCCTCTTTCTAAAGGTCTCTAGAAGACTTTATTTGTTGCTCAAGAGTACTGACCCTGTTTTGCCTTTTCTGCTAAGTTATATTCTGATTTAATTTAAATTACAGCTCTTTGCTGCTGCTAGGCAGTCAATACTGCTTATTCCCAGAAGGATGAAGTAGAGAGACATAAATTCATCTGGTTACATTTTGGACCTGCTCTCCAGAAACACTGTCAGATGGGATACTGGATCTGTTGGACCTTTGGTCTGAGCCAGTATGACACATGTTGTTGATTTTGTTATGTGCTGTTGAGTCGGTGTTGACTCATAGCAACCCTCTAGATAGTTGTCCTAAACTGTGTTTGGTCTTTAGTCAGGTGGCCCAGTGTTGATAGACTGGCACCCACAGCTGCTGTTATTGCATCAATCCATCTCACTGCTGGCCTTCCTCTCTTGTGTTGACCTTCTACGTTGCCAAACATGATCTTTATCTTTATCTTTTATCTTTATTCGGTTTCTTGATAAACCGCCTAAACCATAAGGCATCAAAGCGGTGTACAATAAATGGGCTGCCGGGAAGAAAGATAGAAAAGAACGCCATGGTATGACAGGAAAGGAAAGAAAAAGGAGAAGAGGAGAGAGAGTAAAAAGGGCAGAGTGACACAAATAAAAACTTACAACAAGAGAGAGGGGACTGAGGGGGGTAAATGAGGGTAAAGGGTACTGAAGTGAGGGTTCTATGAATGGTGATGAAATATTAGAGGGTACTGGGAGCAGTAAGTATGAATGAGGGAGCCAATAGTATCAAAGAGAAACTGGAAGATCCAAAGCTTGTGCAAAGAGGTGTGTTTTAAGGAGGGACTTGAATTGTGGAAAAGAGGACTCAGTACGGAGGGGGAGAGGGAGGGAATTCCACAGGGCAGGAGCAAGGAAGAAGAAAGCAGAGTGGCGAGTAAGTTCGAGGTGCGCTTGAGAAGGGGAAGGGAGAAAGAGATGGTTACCATGGGAGGAACGAAGAAGGCGATTTCTGTCTTTGCATGATGGGTCCAAAGTATGAAAGCCAAGTCATCTGAGTTTCTAAGGAAAGCTTAGGTTTGAGCTCCTCTAGTACTGACTGGTTTGTTCTTCAGGCAGTCCATAGTATACCCAGTATTCGTCGCCAGCACCATAATTCAAAGGCATCGATTTTCTTCCTGTCTATCTTTTTCACTGTCCAACTTTCACATCCACATGATATTGAAAATACTATGGCTTGAACGAGTCGAATCTTTGTATGAAGAGAAAGACCTCTGCTCTTGAGAATCTTGTCTAGGTCCTTCATAGCCATTCTGCCAAGAGCAATATGTTATCAGATTTCTTGACTGCTTGTTGTTTCTTTATTGATAGTTGATTCAAGTTGGTTAAAGTTGTTAACTACTTTGACTTCTTCTCCATCAATGATGAACTTATTGATTTTGCCATTTGTCAAGATCTTTGTCTTCTTTACATTAAGGTGCAGGTCCATTTTAAGACTATGTTCCTTGATTTTGAGAAGCAAATGTTTCAGATCGTCTTCACTTTCAGCCAGCAATGTGGTATCATCAGCATAGCAGAGCTTGTTGATGAGTCTTTCACGATCTTACTATACCTTATTTTTATTGTATAGTTTGACCACATTCTCTGGCAACAAATTCCATAGTTAAATTCTATGATGATTAGACAAATATTTTTAATAATTTGTTTTATATATGGTACTAGTTAACTATTCATTATGGGCCCAATTCAGCAAGGTGACTTGCGAGGCTGCACATCCTGTCGGAATGTGCTGCCCCACAAGCCGTCCTGCCCGGGTGGGCCGAGGCAACAGGACGTACAGGTTCTGTGGGTTGGGGTGGATGTGCTGTTTATTCCAACTCTGGAAGTGGACTAAGCAGCAGGAATGGCGGGGATCAGCTCTGGAAACCGCCCCCCCCCCCCCCGACCGCAAGGCCAGGATCCGTCCAGGGAGGTCCCTGCTACCCGATCCGGGTCCTGGTTTCCCAGATCAAGGTTGGGCGGTGGGGTAACAGGGAGTCATCATTGTAGCAGTGGGACTGGCATGTGGGAAGAATGTCTCCGTGTGTATGTAGGGGCATGCTGGGCCATCTCAGGGCTCGATCTTGCATCCGCGGGAACATCTGGCTTCTGCGGTGCAGAATTGGGTCCTAATGGGCCCATCCTGCTTGGGGGCATCCAGATGGCCCAGACATGCCCCTTCTAGGATCGGGCTCTATGAGGGTAATTTTATAATGTCTGAGGCAGTTGATGTTCTAAAATAAAACATAAGTGTGAAAGAACATGCGCACATTAAGACACATTGACTTACTGCAGCCCTAGAGCTGGCAAAATGGCCACAGACTTGTTTTTGCAATGATGTACATAAATTAAAAATTATCATCATCTTCCCTTGCACACAGAAATTCTAAGAGCTGTTTCGGATCAAAAAAACAGCTGTGTGCAAGGGAAGAGATTGGGGTTGAGGTGGGCCTCTTTTCGGCTGACGCATAAATCTAGACCTGTCTATTGAATTGTTACTTTGGAACCTTACTTTTCCTATGGATTAAGAGGTTAATGTTGGTAATGGTATTTCTTGTAGCCCCCCCCCCTTATATTGTGGACTAATGTGGGGAATTTATTTCTTATCTCTTATTAATTTCTGTTAATTATGCATGGTATGAATTATGTATATTCCCTTATTTCTTGTTTCTCATTTATGTAATAATTTGAGTATTATTGTAAACACCAAAAAAAAAATCATCATCATCTATATTTATATTGCTAGCACTGCTCATACTCCACACAGATTCTGCCCTCTACATGCTGTGACAAGGCAGAGGTTGCAGAACCTGAAAAAAAGGGTTTAAAGCACTTTTTCTCCTCAGAAGCTGTCAGTAAACCAGGTCAGGAAAGGGTTAAGGATTCAGCCCTGAAAGCTGTTCTGCACAGGAAAGTGGAAAGAGAGCCACACCCTAGCTTCAGGCAAACCCAGGGAGCTGACGTGGGAGGAAAGGGGCGGAGTCACACCCGATAGGGCAGCCTGGTTCACATAACCAGGAAGCAACTGCTAGTAGACGGACAAAGAGAGGAACAGAGACTGGTACAGGAACAGGAACCCGAGCAAGGGAGGAGGAACTCAAACAAGCACGAGAGGTGGAGCAGCAAGGAGAAAGAGAGCAGTTCCAGGAAGGTCTGGATGAGTCAGATTCAGGGAGAAATCTGAGGACCCAGGGCAGCAAAGCCAAGAGCAACCGTCACCCGGTTGGCACGAGGTGCTTGGGGAGTTGCTGGCCAGACTGCAGAGAGACAGCCAGGTCTCAAGGGTGCCGTCAGAGAAAGCTTCCAGGAAGGAACTACCTTGAGCTGCCCAGCAAACAAAAACAGGTCAGAGACTATTTTAAACCACAGGGTAAAAGGTCAGATACCTTGCCTGCAAGGGATAGAAGTAGCTCTCTGGAATCCTCTCTTAAAGACAGAATTATAAAGGAAAGATTGGGAAGAGAGAAGGTCCCTTTCAATAGACTGCAAAACGTTTCTTGCCACAGAGAACGTAACAGGAGCTCTAGCTCTGAGCATAGCCCAGGTGCCTTTCAGCATGTTTCTGATTGCAGGCAGCACAGACACGGGCAGGAGTTAGGCTCTGAAGAGCACACTGTGTTAAAAGAACTAGTGAAGCAGTATCAAAGGAAATATTTGCCTCCCAACCAGAGAACACGTACTAGGCAGACCAGAAAGAAGCTGAGCCCTTTGTATGATATTTTAAAAGGTGCTGATATTTGTTTCTAGTTGTGTGTATGTTCTGTGCAAAAATTCAATAAAAATGATTTGAAATAAAAGGTGCTGATAACTTGGAACCTCTACATGTGCCTAGGTATTTTAAAGATAATAAAAGGAAGCAGCTTAAAGCACTAATCAAGCAGTGGCAGTCTGTAGACTCCCTTAACCCAAGTCTTAAGGACATATCAGTCCCAGAACCGGAGGAGATGCTAATTGATGCACCATTAACTGATAGCAGTGAATCAGCTATGGACTGTGGGGTTTGTTATAGGGACTGAAAGCCACATAAGTGTATCCTGTAAGAGGAGTGAAAGCTGTACACAGATATTCTAAAGAAGTGCTGAGAAAAGCCTATTTTCTATAACCTGAGTTCCACGGAGAAAGGCAGCGTTCTGCCTGTGGGGAACTCATACCTAATTAATTCAGCTGTGAAGTGAAGCTGAAGGAAGTTTGAATGCTGAATGTTTTACTTTGAGTTTGTACCTGAGAAGCATCAGGGATTCTTGGACTTTTATTTGACACAATTGCGTAGCACTATTTTCTGTCTGTGTTTGGGGAAGTAGTTCACCAAACTCCTGTGTGGCAATAAAGTTATTGTTGAAACCCACGGAGGCCTTTGCTGTTTTACTTGGACCACAACTACAATGGACACCAGGCTGCAGCACTTAGGTTTATAAATTTGTATTCCTCTATGCATCACATGCCAACCCCTCTTAGGCAACCGCCTATATACACCAGAGGGTGCTGAAGTGTGACAGTGAGGAAACTGGCGTAGTTGGCAGGATTTTTAAACTACGGGCCTCACACAGAAGAAGAGTGGCTTACCAACGTTGCCAATAAAGTCCTGAAGAAGGAGCATTTTTGAAAGTTTTGAAAAAAAAAAAAAGAAGAAATTTGTCAACACAAAGAAAGTATCCAGGAAGAGCTTACCAGATCTGCAAGTCTACATACCGGAGTGGAGTATCGGCGGAGGCGGAACGGAGTACCTGTACCAGGGATACCGCATTGCTGATGAGCGAGACACTCCACTTGTGGCAGGTAACCAGTAGCTAAGCGGGTTAACTGGGATACTGCTGCAAGGGGGTGGTAAGATTGCAGGGTTGGACTGGAAGCTGAGGGGGTACAATTGTGTGTGTATTGCACTTGGTGTTGCTTTTTGTTTCCTTGCAGTAATACATCAGGATGGAGCCAGCACAGCTAATGAGCTGGGTTGCAGAAAGGTTTCAGCAGCAGCAGGCGATGTCAGCGCAAGCCCAGGAGAGGATGGCCGAGATGCTTCATGCGCAACAAAAGCCGCTGTTGGATCTGCTGGGATCATACATGAGCTGGTTCTGCATTATGGCTTTGATTTTTGCTTTGTGACAGAGACATAGATAGTGGCGGTGGGGGGTGGCGTGCTCTTTAAGTTCTCCTTGGGGTTATTGGTATGTACAAATGTAGAGAGAGAGTAAATGAGGGAGGGGGTGGCAATTATTTGTCAAGATTTTTGGGAGGTGCAGCAGAGGCAGTGAGAGGTGCTGATGGGATGGGAAGGAGTACAGGGTGCATATGATTTGGAGGTTTTATTGTTGTCTTGTGTGCCGGCATTGGATAGGGTTGGTTGGTGGTTTAGAGATTCAAGATCTGATAGAATTAGGAGATTTTAATGCTCTGCAGTGGGGCGAGTTTGTACTTCTGTTTACTCTATGATATTGAGAGAGTTTGAGCAGTTAGTGAAGGAACCCACTTATACTGGAGAGGGGGGGGGGATGTATTAAATCTAGTTATTGGAATAAGGGGATGGCAAGAGGGAGCAGTTGTCTGTACGAAAGGGGGTAAAGGTTTCATGGTCAGATCATTTGTGTATTCCATTTTATTTTGTTTAGGGGGTAGGAGAGGGGAGATAATGAGATCATAATGGAATTTAGGCAAGGGGAGACTGAGGGGAAAGGTTGTGGGAAGAGGTATTGCAGTGGTGCCATTTAGGAAAGGAGGAAGAGGTAATGGCTGGGTGCTCTGCGGGAGGGGTTAGAAGAGGTTGCTCCTTTACAAAAGGTGGGCTGAGTAGAATGAAGGAGAGAAATAGGATTTGGTTTGGGGAGGGGTTGCTGAGGATGAAGAGGGAATTAGGTGATGCGACAGCTCTCCTTCTAGCTGGTTTCCTCCAAGTGAATGCTGGCATGTTATATTGAGGGCACACTTGGGATGCAGAAACACATCGGGTGGCACAGAGCCCGCTACACCAACCTAATGTCTAAGCCTGACGGACTTCTTGCATTTTCAACATTTTGATATCAGGAGGCCACAGATCTAAAATTTGTCATCACAATGAATACAGAAAAGAAGTGAGTTGTACCATGAGATTCTTAGTTGCTTTGCAGAGCATCAAACGTGTGGCATCAGTAGGGGCATCCTAAAAGAGATTAAAGAGAGTTAGTACAGAAACAGGCTTCATAGCCTAAAATCTCAAAGAAATTCTTCAGTATCATAGCTCTAAATGCAGTAGACTCGGAGGTGGATTCTGATCAGCCCTGTTTGAATTGGGGATTGAGATGGCATACTCCCCTCTCTATCACACACACATGCACCCACGCACGCATGCAGCCCATGACACACACACACACACATACTCCCCTCTTTCAAAGACTTCTCACTGAGCCTCGGCCTCCTTCAGGCAGGACAGGCACAATCTTTAGTCAAACCAAGCAGTTGCCTAGTGCTTAGGTTTATCAGATTTTTGGACAGCTGGGCTGGGAAGGGGAGAGATCCTCCCTCCATGGACATCTTTTCTAATATATTTCAATATAAACAATCTAAAGCTTTTTCCCATTTTGTGCCTATGTGGAAAATGCTTAGCAGACAGGACCCTATGTAGCATTCAGTAATTTGAGAAGTTTAAATAAAAGACAGAAACAGCCCTTCTCAAGTTATAAGTGTACTTACATATATATATGCTTATACAATTTTTTATACATACTGTGATTGTTGTTCCTCTTTTTCTCTTTTTCTCATCAAAAAGTAGAAAGACTTGGGGACTGCAATGAAGCTACAGGGTAAACTATTTAAGACTAATAAGAGAAAATATTTTTTCACTCAACGTGTAATCAAACTAGAATTTGTTGCCGGAGGATGTAGTAAAGGCTGTTAGTGTAGCTGGGTTTTAAAAAGGTTTGGACAAGTTCCTGGAGGAAAGGTCCATAAACTAATATTACAGAGAACCCGGGAAATCCACTGCTTGCTCCATCACAAGCATTGTGGAATATGTGTCTCTTTTTGGGAAGCCGCCAGGTACTTGTGACCACTGGGCTTGACTTTGCATCTAGGATTGAGAAGACTGCATTAGAGGAGTTTGCAGGAGAAGCAAAGTCTTTTGCCTCTGTCCCCACTGAAATCAGGAGCAAAAACAAAATGAAAAGTGGGGGAATAAAATTAAAAACAGATTTTATTAAGCCCGATACAGATGTATTTCGACGGCTGGTGCCTGCATTACGGGCAACTTATTACTCTTTGGTGTATATATATGCATATTATATGTTTATTTCTTATTGTATAATTACATATGCTTGATTTTGTGTTATTTTTTTGTACATAGCAAAGCTTCAAATACAGCCATCTCCAGACAGTCCAGAATATGCATCAAAACATTAGTCTACAGAACGTCAGACTCCAAAACCAAAGCCTTATCACCCAGCAAGGAGCAATATACAATGTACATCACAAACAGTAGCTCTACTACAAGACTTTGTATGTGGCCGTCTAATATAAACAGACTATAGTTGTTATGACTAAATTCAGGCTTCATCTCTGCTCCTTTTCAGGTCCATGCTGAAAGCCCATCTCTTTGAAGCTGCTTTTGGATCCTGACCCCTTATTCTTTATGTCTCCTCACCCTTCATTTTCCTCCTTATTCTTATCTTTTGTCGGGCTTAATTCGATTGTAAGCTCTGATGAGCAGGGACTGCCTCTTACATGTCTGTGCAGTGCTGCGTATGCCTTGTAGTGCTTTTTAAATATTTAATAGTAGTAATAATTCTTTCAGGTGCTTTACTACTGAACAAATTGGTTGCAAGCAATAGCCCCCCTCCCCATTCCTCAACTTCTAAATATATCCCCCCTTCAACAGCCTACCCTCTCCCTATCCCTTCCGCCACCCTCCCCAACTCCCATCCTCTACTCTCCAATTGCAGTAAAGGTAGATGCTTAGACAAAAGGCAAGCCAATGCCCCCCTACCCAAATCCACTTAAACTCATGACTCCACCCAAAGTATGCTCTACGCCACTCTCGATAGGCGCTCTACCCAACTTCAAACTTCCACACACAATGGTTCTTGTATGCTACAATCTCACTCATCCTCAACAAAAAATCCAGATGCTTTATGATCGACCCCCCCCCCCCAGCTAGTACTTCTACCCTCTTCCAATAGCATGCAATCTCTATCAAAATACAGAGATCCAAAAACGGACCCAAAGATCCCTCCCAACTATCTTGTAGTTCATTTAACTATACCTGCTCCAGTACCAAATGCACTGAGCAGCCTGTAATCTCCTTATAGAGTTTGTCCACTCTTCCCCACAAACCCGAAATCTTTGGGCACGCCCTGCCCCACAGTCATGGCAGCAGGAGGGGTCATACCTCTGGGTAACTGCATGAAGGTGTTTGGGAGTCCAGTACATTCTATATATAACTTTGAGACAGTTCTCCAATACCACTGTTTCCCCCCCCCCTGAGATTTTCCTAGTTGCTTCATAAATGGTGAGGCCTCTCACTTAGGCACAGTAGCAGCATTTCATATAACTTAGACACCATACCCTTGACCCCTACACCCTTCTCCCACATTTCTTCAAAGACTGCACCGTGAACCCAGTGCACCTCCTCATCTCCCTTTGCCCCCCCAAAATGTCTCATTTTCAGGTAGAAGTATCTATCTCCCTCCCTCAGCCCAAACTCCTCCCAACTCTTTCACTTCCCTACTTTATCTCACCAATTGGTCCAATCTTGTCAGCCTCTTCCTTGCCCACCCTTTAAACTGCTCGTATTTATGCCCTATATAATAAAAGAACCCCCAAGGAGCCAAAGGACCAAAAACTAAAACTCCAAAACTACAAACTAGGCACAAAAAAAATGTAAATAAAAGAAGCAAAAAAACACAAAAAGAATTACTAATAAATGAACCACATGTGTGAGAGAAAGCAAAAAGCCAGACCAATTTGGGTTAAAATAAATAAATTTAATTATAGAGGAAAAAAGACCTCAGCAAACCCTCCAACCAATATCAACAGGGAGGAAGAGCCAATCGAGGGACCATCATGCCACAATAATCGAAAAGACTACAAACATCAATGGTCAAAAACACCTCTATAAAGGACCCAAACAGGTGAGGCGTTCCAAAAAGCTTTAACAGCCACAGCACGGCAATGTAGCAGTTTAACAGCATGAGACATCAACACTGCAAAAGATAGTACAAAGGACTTATCTGAAAAACAGTAGACCATCAAAGTAATGCACCGCAGCAGTCAAGTTCATCATCTAGAGCCCCAACACCAGGTGTTTCACCTCACGGCTTCCTCAGGGCGCTCAAAAATGTAACATGCTGATCATAATAATTGAGTAAACTGAAATGTGCTAGTCCTGAAAAAACGAAATCCCAAAACTCTCACATGGAAAAAGAAAAGAAACAATGCCGTCTTAAAAACAAAGAAAGCATAAAAGGAACCAAAAACTTACATGAATCTGTGCACGGAAGCATAGGAGAAGTGCTGCATACAGAGGCAACTGAAAAGTCCAAAAAATGCCAAGAGCAAATACACCAGGCATGCACAATTAAAAAGGGCATGCCAAATGACGTCAAAGGAAATCCCCCGACAGAGCTGAAGATCGATTGAGCCACATATGAAGACAAAAAAAGACGAATCACCTTCAGACACTCTATGTCTGCTAAAAAACAAGACAAAAAAGCACAACTCATATGTTCCAAAAAATGCATAGGCGACCAAAAAGAACAGAAAAATAAAAGAACAGGAAGATAACCACCCAGCCCACCCAAGCAATAAAGATGTCAAAAAATCATCAATCAGAAAAATCCAAAAGATTCTCAAGAAAATTTAAAACAGATCTTCCATTCAATAGATTCATTGAGACCTCCTGGAGTCCCTGTATCCAAATTGAAAATCCAACATTGTTCCAAACAGGTCAGAGTCTTATTCCAGTCCACACCGTATACAGAAGGTATACACTGTGCAATAACTAAACATTTCAGATCCTCAAACCGATGACCAGAAGATTGACAGTGTTGAACCAAATGTGCACCCTCCACCATATGGCGGAGTCGACTCCGATGTTCTATAAGGCGTATCAGCAAAGCTCGCTTGGTCTTCCCGACATATCCCAAGCCACAGGGACATCAAAGTAAAAATATCACCCCCACACTGTCACAAATTGTAGAGTGGTGTAAATGATAAGTTTGATGGTTGTATTCAAAAGATTGACAAGAATCCATCATAAAACATACAGAGCAATGCCCGAAACAACGATGACCAGTTGAAACAGGAAGTGTGAGCACCACAATAGTATATGCAGTCGGGTATAGAAGATCTCTTAAATTTGAACTCTTGGTGTAGACAGATCTAATCCATTGTTGACATAAACCCAGGGTCAGACGAATGACATGGGAGTGATGATGAATAATCTTGGATAATTGATAGCTCAAAGGATTAAACCATGAAACAAAATGAACAAAGTCAGTATCCAAGGATGTAGAATGATCCCAAGGGGTAAGTAACCATGTCCGGTCATTATAACGTGCATGAGCCCGACGGACAAAATGAAATGGATAACCTCGAGCTAAAATGGATTCTTCCAAGTTCTGTGATTGCCATTTATAATCAGAGACCATGGAGCAGTTCCGACGATAATGAAGGAACTGGGCGAGAGACAAACTGTTCTTGAGACGTTGAGGATGTGCAATGGCAAAATGAAGAAAGGCCATGTGATGGGTGGACTTGGAATACACAGTGGAGACCAGACTGTCACCTTGACGTGTCAAAGAGACATCCGAAAATGAAATTGATGTGGCACTGTATTCCAAAGACAAAGAAAGATTCACATTGCAATGGTTGAGCCACTGATGAAAGGACAGTAACTGTTCTGCTGTACTTGTCCATAACAAGAATACATCATCAATGTATCTGACCCAACGCCGAATGTGGGATTGAAAAGGACCATCCATCAACCAGCGACTCTCAAAGTGCGCCATGTAAAGGTTGGCAATAGCCATGGTGGCCCCCATGGCCACCCCTTTAATCTGTTGATAAAAAACCCCGTCAAAACAAAAAAGTTCTTAGTCATCGCCAGTGTCATAAGCTGGACAATAAAATCCACCTTAGACATACTTAAAGCATGACGATTCAACAAAGTCACACGACCTACCGCCGAGGCCTCCTGTTGTGGGATACTAGTGTAAAGAGAAGAAATATCCATCGTCGCCATCAGCAGTCCAGTAGGCAAGTCCATATCATGACCTGTAGCTAACACCTGCAAAAAATGCATCGTATTACGTAAATAAGATGGTATACGAAAGACTGATGGACGCAAAAAGGAATCCACAAAAATGGATAATGGTTCTAAAAGAGATCCCCTCAAGGATACGATGGGCCTGCCTGGTGGATGACGCAAGTCCTTATGAATTTTTGGAAGAATATAGAGTGGAGTGTGTGGATACAAAGCACAGAGAAATACTGCTTCTTTCTTAGTCACCAGACGCTGTTCCAGAACTGAGGTAACATGTTCTTTAATAAGGGCCTAAAGATCCAACATAGGATCAGCAGATAACCGCATATAAGTGGAATCATCTGCAAGTTGACGATAAACCTCTGTCGTATATTGAGAAACGTCCAACACCACCACTGCACCATCTTTATCGGCCCTGCATATAATGATATCATGATAACTACATAAATCCAATAAAGCTTGATGTTCAGAAAACGATAGGCTGTGATGTGTTCTCCGATGAGAAGTGATTTCCAACTGAAGAATGGAAACAGCACAAGCACTGGCAAGTCAAATGCAAGGCATTGATAAAGCAGGCAAAGAGAGAATTTGAGAAGAAGCTTGCTGCGGAAGCAAAAACGCGAAATAAAGACCTTTTCAAGTACATTCATAGCAAAAAACCCGTGAGAGAGTCAGTTGGTCCATTAGATGATAAAGGGGTTAAAGGAGCACTAAGAGGCGACAAGGCGATAGCGGAGAGACTGAATGAATTCTTTGCTTCGGTCTTTACTGAGGAAGATGTAGGGATGTTACCCATGACAGAAGTGGTATTTAAAGGTGTGGAAGAATTGAAGGAAATATCGATACATCGGGAAGATGTCTTACAACTATTAGATAAACTGAAGAGTAGCAAATCACCTGGGCCGGATGGTATACATCCAAGGGTGTTGAAAGAACTGAAATATGAGATTGCAGACCTGCTATCAGAAATCTGTGAACTATCATTAAAATCATCTCTAATACCTGAAGATTGGAGGATCGCCAATGTAACACCAATTTTTAAAAAGGGTTCCAGGGGTGATCCGGGAAACTACAGACCGGTGAGCCTGACGTCAGTATCGGGAAAAATGGTAGAAACCATCATAAAGAATAAAATTACTCAGCATGTAGATAGTCACAACCTAATGGGAGACAGCCAACATGGCTTTAGACAAGGAAGATCTTGTCTTACTAATCTGTTATGTTTTTTTGAAGGAGTGAATAAACAGGTGGACAAAGGTGAGTCGGTTGATATTGTGTATCTGGACTTTCAGAAAGCCTTTGACAAGGTCCCTCATCAGAGACTTTTGGCAAAACTAAAGAGTCATGGGATAGGAGGCAGTGTACTATTGTGGATCAGGAACTGGTTAAAAGATAGAAAGCAGAGGGTAGGGCTAAATGGACAATTTTCCCAATGGAGAAAGGTGAATAGTGGTGTAACCCAGGGATCTGTGCTGGGTCCGCTGCTTTTTGACATATTCATAAATGACCTGGAAAGTGGAATAACGAGTGAGGTTATCAAATTTGCAGATGACACAAAACTATTTAAAGTTGTTAAAACCCGAAGAGGATTGTGAAAAATTGCAAGAGGATCTTGATAAATTGGAAGACTGGGCATCAAAATGGCAGATGAAATTTAATGTGGACAAGTGCAAGGTTATGCACCTAGGGAAGAACAACCCAAACTATGGTTACACGATGCAAGGTTCCACATTAGGAACCACCACCCAGGAAAAAGATTTAGGCGTCATTGTGGATACCATGTTAAAACCCTCGGCCCAGTGTGCAGCGGCGGCCAAGAGAGCAAATAGAATGCTAGGTATGATAAGGAAAGGATTGGAAAATAAAACAAAAGATATTATAATGCCTCTATCGTTCCATGGTGAGACCGCACCTTGAATATTGTGTGCAATTCTGGTTGCCGTATCATAAAAAGGATATAGCGATTTTAGAAAAGGTTCAGAGAAGAGCCACCAAAATGGTAAAGGGGATGGAAGCATACTCCTATGAAGAAAGGCTAAAAAGGTTAGGGCTCTTTAAACTGGAAAAGAGACGGCTGAGGGGAGATATGATAGAAGTCTATAAATTAATGAACGGAATGGAACGGGTAAACGTAGATCGATTGTTTACGTTATCAGAATATAGAAAGACTAGGGGACATGCAATGAAGCTACAGGGTAAACTATTTAAGACCAATAAAAGAAAATATTTTTTCACTCAACGTGTAATCAAACTCTGGAATTTGTTACCGGAGGATGTAGTAAAGGCTGTTAGTGTAGCTGGGTTTAAAAAAGGTTTGGACAAGTTCCTGGAGGAAAGGTCCATAAACCATTATTAAGAGGTGACCGAAGATATCAATGCTTGACCCAGTACAAGCATTGTGGAACTTGTGTCTCTTGGGGAAACTACTAGGTACATATGACCTAGATTGGCCACTGTAGGAAACAGAATACTGGGCTTGATGGACCTTGGTCTGACCCATATGGCATATCTTATGTTCTTATGTTCTTATGTTCAAAACAAGATCACGGAACACCTGTAACGTAGGAGGTAATGGACTAGGTGGCGTCCAGGTGGAACGTTTCAGAAGTCGAAGTACATCAGAAGGATCCCCAGAAGAGGCCCCTGTAGATACATCAGGTAAATTAGGACATCCCGCAAAAAAGGCTTTCAAATGTAATTTACGTAGCAATTGTTCAAACTCCAGACAAACTTGAAACCCATCATAAGAGGTGCGTGGAACGAAAGAAAGACCTTTCTCCAATAATTCCATCTGGACTGACGACAAAGTCCGAGAAGACAAATTCACTACAAGCCCTTGGGATCTGCCGCAGGTTGTGACAATGGGCAATGAGGTAATGCTTGATCGTCGTTCTGCTTGCCTCGTCCGCGTCCACGACCCTTGCGTTTGCGGGTGCCTTTGCCTCATTCTAAAAAATCCTCCGGACCAGAGGCATGCTAGTCTGAAAGAGCAGAATCATCGGAATACTCAAAAGATACATGATGCGGTTTTCTCCGTTCTGGCAGCATCCAAACATACACAAAACCAGTTTTGTAATCCATTTTTTTTACTTTTCAGTTGCCTCTGTATGCAGCACTTCTCCTATGCTTCTGTGCACAGATTCATGTAAGTTTTTGGTTCCTTTTATGCTTTCTTTATTTTTTAAGACGGCATTGTTTCTTTTCTTTTCCCATGTGAGAGTTTTGGGATTTTGTTTTTTCAGGACTCGCACATTTCAGTTTACTCGATTATTATGATCAGCATGTTACATTTTTGAGCTCCCTGAGGAAGCCGTGAGGCGAAACACCTGGTGTCGAGGCTCCAGATGATGAACTTGACTGCTGCGGTGCATTACTTTGATGGTCTACTGCAGGGGTTCTCAACCCTGTCCTCGGGACCCACCTAGCCGGTCGGGTTTTCAGGATAACCACAATGAATATGTATGAGAGAGATTTGCATACACTGCCTCCATTATATGCAAATCTCCCCCATGCATATTCATTGTGGTTATCCTGAAAACCCAACTGGTGTGTCCTGAGGACAGGGTTGAGAACCCCTGGTCTACTGTTTTTCAGATAAGTCCTTTGTACTATCTTTTGCAGTGTTGATGTCTCATGCTGTTAAACTGCTACATTGCCATACTGTGGTTAGAACATAAGAACATAAGATATGCCATACTGGGTCAGACCAAGGTCCATCAAGCCCAGTATTCTGTTTCCAACAGTGGCCAATCTAGGTCATACGTACCTAGCAGTTTCCCCAAGGGACACAGGTTCCACAATGCTTGTATTGGTTCAAGCATTGATATCCTGGGTCCCTTCTTAATAATGGTTTATGGACCTTTCCTCCAGGAACTTGTCCAAACCTTTTTTAAACCCAGCTACACTAACAGCTTTTACTACATCCTCCGGTAACAAATTCCAGAGTTTGATTACACGTTGAGTGAAAAAATATTTTCTTTTATTGGTCTTAAATAGTTTACCCTGTAGCTTCATTGCATGTCCCCTAGTCTTTCTATATTCTGATAAGGTAAACAATCGATCTACGTTTACCCGTTCCACTCCGTTCATTAATTTATAGACTTCTATCATATCTCCCCTCAGCCGTCTCTTCCAGGTTAAAGAGCCCCAACCTTTTTAGCCTTTCCTCATAGGAGTAGCCTTCCATCCCCTTTACCATTTTGGTCCATTTTGGTGGCTCTTCTCTGAACCTTTTCTAAAATTGCTATATCCTTTTTAAGATATGGCGACCAGAATTGCACACAATATTCAAGGTGCGGTCTCACCATGGAACGATATAGAGGCATTATAATATCTTTTGTTTTATTTTCCATTCCTTTCCTTATCATACCTAGCATTCTATTTGCTCTCTTGGCCGCCGCTGCACACTGGGCCGAGGGTTTTAACATGGTATCCACAAGGACGCCTAAATCTTTTTCCTGGGTGGTGGTTCCTAATGTGGAACATTGCATCGTGTAACCATAGTTTGGGTTGTTCTTCCCTAGGTGCATAACCTTGCACTTCTCCACATTAAATTTCATCTGCCATTTTGATGCCCAGTCTTCCAATTTATCAAGATCCTCTTGCAATTTTCCACAATCCTCCTGGGTTTTTAACAACTTTAAATAGTTTTGTGTCATCAGCAAATTTGATAACCTCACTCGTTATTCCACTTTCCAGGTCATTTATGAATATGTCAAAAAGCAGCGGACCCAGCACAGATCCCTGGGGTACACCACTATTCACCTTTCTCCATTGGGAAAATTGGCCATTTAGCCCTACCCTCTGCTTTCTATCTTTTAACCAGTTCCTGATCCACAGTAGTACACTGCCTCCTATCCCATGACTCTTTAGTTTTGCCAAAAGTCTCTCATGAGGGACCTTGTCAAAGGCTTTCTGAAAGTCCAGATACACAATATCAACCGACTCACCTTTGTCCACCTGTTTATTCACTCCTTCAAAAAAACATAACAGATTAGTAAGACAAGATCTTCCTTGTCTAAAGCCATGTTGGCTGTCTCCCATTAGGTCATGACTATCTACATGCTGAGTAATTTTATTCTTTATGATGGTTTCTACCATTTTTCCCGGTACTGATGTCAGGCTCACCGGTCTGTAGTATCCCGGATCACCCCTCGAACCCTTTTTAAAAATTGGTGTTACATTGGCGATCCTCCAATCCTCAGGTATTAGAGATGATTTTAATGATAGTTCACAGATTACTGATAGCAGGTCTGCAATCTCAAATTTCAGTTCTTTCAACACCCTTGGATGTATACCATCCGGCCCAGGTGATTTGCTACTCTTCAGTTTATCTAATAGTTGTAAGACATCTTCCCGATGTATCAATATTTCCTTCAATTCTTCCACACCTTTAAATACTCATTCAGTCGTGGGTAACATCCCTACATCTTCCTCAGTAAAGACCGAAGCAAAGAATTCATTCAGTCTCTCCGCTATCACCTTGTCGCCTCTTAGTGCTCCTTTAACCCCTTTATCATCTAATGGACCAACTGACTCTCTCACGGGTTTTTTGCTATGAATGTACTTGAAAAGGTCTTTATTTCGCGTTTTTGCTTCCGTAGCAAGCTTCTTCTCAAATTCTCTCTTTGCCTGCCTTATCAATGCCTTGCATTTGACTTGCCAGTGCTTGTGCTGTTTCCAGGTTTCATCATTTGGCTCTTTTTTCCATTTCTTGAAAGATGCTTTTTTGGCAACAACAGCCTCTCTGACCTCACCTTTAAACCATGCTGGCAGTTTTTTGGACTTCCTTCCACTTTTCTTAAAGCGTGGAATACAGCTGGTCTGGGCTTCCAAGATAGTATTTTTCAACAACACCCAAGCTTGATGTACGTCTTTAACCTTTGCAACTGCTCCTTTTAGTTTTTTCTTAACTGTTTTCCTCATTCTATCATAGTCTCCCTTTCGAAAGTTAAAGGGTAGTACTGTGGATTTCCTTACTATCCCTCCTCCACTAATTAAATCAAAGGCGATCATGCTATGATCACTATTGCCAAGTGGCCCCAACACCCTTATCTCTTGCACTACATCTGGTGTTCCACTAAGGACTAGGTCTAATATTGCTTCCCCTCTGGTCGGTTCATGAACCAGCTGCTCCAAGAAGCAGTCATTTATTTCATCTAGGAACTTTATCTCCCTAGCATGTCCTGTTGTGACACTGACCCAGTCGATGCCGGGGTAATTGAAATCACCCATTATTATTACTGCACTGTAACTTTTGCTAGCTTCCTTGATTTCTTTGAGCATTTCATCATCCATTTGTTCATTCTGGCCAGGCGGACGATAGTACACCCCCACTGCCATCGCCTTCCCCTTTTTACATGGAATTTCAATCCATAGAGATTCTACAGCAAATTTTGTTTCTTGCAAAACTTTAATCCTTTCTGACTCAATGCCCTCTCTAACATAGAGCGCAACCCCTCCACCAATTTGATCAGCTCTATCATTTCGATATAGTTTGTACCCAGGTATCACAGTGTCCCACTGGTTGTCCTCCTTCCACCATGTCTCTAATATTCCAATCATATCTAACCTCTCGTTTAGTGCTATATATTCTAACTCTCCCATCTTGTTTTGTAGACTTCTAGCATTTGCATACAAGCATTTTAGAGACTGTATTTTATTCATATTAATTTGGCTATTGGTAGACATGGGTAATTTGGGATCTTTAAGTTCTGTCTGCTCCATACTCGAGGGCATTTGGGCTACTTTACTCTTTTTTGGAACCTCTCTGATTTTTGTAGTATCCTTCAAGGATACATTCTTCCGAACCATGCGCTCTTGGGCGACTGTCGGCTTTCCCCTATTATCTAGTTTAAAAGCTGCTCTATCTCCTTTTTAAAGGTTAATGCCAGCAGCCTGGTTCCATCCCGGTTAAGGTGAAGCCCATCCCTTCGGAAGAGCCCCTCCTTTCCCCAGAATGTTCCCCAGTTCCTAACAAACTGGTTGTTTAAGCTTTTTGGAACGCCTCACCTGTTTGGGTTCTTTATAGAGGTTTTTTGACCATTGATGTTTGTAGAGTCTTTTTAATTATTGTGGCATGATTGTCCCTTGATTGGCTCTTCCTCCCTGTTGATATTGGTTGGAGGGTTGGCTGAGGTCTTTTTTCATCTATAATTGAATTTATTTATTTTAACCCAAATTGGTCTGTCTTTTTGTTTTCTCTCTCACATGTGGTTCATTTATTAGTAATTCTTTTTGTGGTTTTTTTGCTTCTTTTATTAATTTTTTTTTTGTGGCTCGTATTTATGCCCTGGCAGAAAGCCTACAATAAGCATTCCTCCCACGAAGAAGATGCCCACTGCACACCCCGTAAACTTTCAAAGTACTATAAATACAGGGATGTCCTCTATCCCATTCTTCCTCCCCTTCCATATTGCCTTCTAACCCCTCTCCCCATTACACTCTTTCATCCCCTCCTACTGCTTTCCCCCAGGTTCTTTCCCCTAATCAAATAGCACTCTATGTTGAGTGGCTTCAAGTTATGTACTCACACAAGGCACCCCCAAGCTACCCTCCCCTCTCTTCTGAAACATGATATTCCTCGCCATTCTTGGTGTTTTCATCTCCCATATAGATTCATTTGAACTACTGCTATACACCCCAACCAAGACATATGCAACCCCCCCCCCCCTCCACACCTCCCTATGTCCCTCTTAATGGCTTGCAGCAATGGATGATAATTTAAATCAAATACCTGCCCAAATCCATCCATATATTAATCTCCAAATATGATAGCCCCTAAACAGGAATGCCTCTTTTAATCTACTCCCCAGATCCCCAGACAGATTCTGTCCCAATACTTTAGTCTTCCCCAAATTAAGCTGTACCTAGACACTGCACTATAACACTTTATCTCCTTTTTAAAATTGGCAGCGTGATAAGAGGGTTTTGCAGATTAAAAATTACATAGTCAGCAAAAAGTGAACATTTTGACTACTCCCCACTCCTCCATGATGACCCCCATATATCCATATACCCCCGCATCCACTCCAACAGTGGCTCTATGTCCAGGGCAAATAGCAAAGGTGATAGAGGACATCCCTGGTATATTCTCTTCATCAGAGCACCCCTGTTAATCTGAATCTTCACAGAAGGGGAAACATATGATGCCTGCACCCAACGTATAACATTTTTCCCTAACCCCATCTTTTCTATTACTTGAAATATAAAATCCCACTCCACACTATCAAAGGCTTTGTCTGCATCTACTGTCATAAAAATAGTGCCCTTCCCATCCCTTCCCCCTTGTCAGATCAAATTCAATAGTTTCCTAATATCCCCACCCCCCTTGGTGGCCAGTTATGAAATCGGCTTGGTCAACCTTAACCAATTTGGATAAAAAAACACTGTAAGTGACCTGCTAACACCTCAGCAAACAACTTGGCATCCAAATTTTTCAAGGCTATACTGTAGGCCTAGATGATCCACAGACACTTGAATCTTTACCTAGTTTGGGCAGAATTGTGATGCCAGCAACTTCCAATGATATAGGTATGTGTAATATTCCCTGTGAGCCATGTACCAGTTCTCCCCAGACATTGCAGATGTGAATAATATGCTGTTGATGTGCCTGTTCCTTCAACTGCCTCGCTTGGAATGCTCATCTGACGTCCATGCTTGAATACTACTTGCTTCAATCTGTCTAGATCAAAAGCCACCTGTGCAACCCTAAGCCTTGTCAGTTCACCTCAAGCTCCCTCTAATTGTTGAAGAACCCCTTTGTCCCTTCCCCTTTGATGCTCATATTACAGCTTCTTGATTTTA
Source organism: Ichthyophis bannanicus (assembly GCA_033557465.1). Lineage (NCBI taxonomy): Eukaryota > Metazoa > Chordata > Amphibia > Gymnophiona > Ichthyophiidae > Ichthyophis > Ichthyophis bannanicus. The sequence goes on along the minus strand of CM066050.1, from coordinate 11,022,294 downwards.
TCAAGAAACTCCTCCTCCTGCATCCTCCTCTTTTTACATGCCACAGAAGATATCCTGATAAAATGGACTCTCACTACTGCCTTTAATCCATCCCACACTGAGCCCAGAGACACCTCCCCCTCTAAATTAAAATGCAAGTACTCTTCTATCACATCTCTAATTTGTTCCGCACAACCTCCTCCTCCAATATGGAATCATTGAGGTGCCAAAATTTTAGTCCCTCCCTTCCACCCACCAAGGTCTGACCATGTGATAGAGCCCATCTCCACTTCACACACCCTAACCACTAGCCTATTATCCACCCAGACCATGTCCAACCTGCTATATGATGCATGTACTGCTAAGTGGAAAGTATACCTTTGAGCTCCTGGGTTCCATGACCTCCATGCTTTCATCAAACCCAGTGAATCCTGCAGACTCCTCAGCTGCCCACCATCTCCCCACTTCCCTCCCCCCCCCCATGATTATCTACTCTGGAATCCAACATCAAGTTGAAATGCCACCCCCCCCCCCCCCGATGATAGGGACCTTGCCAAACTCCAGCAACCCATTCCCACACCTTCTTGAAGGACACCAATTGCTTTTTGTTTGGAGCATAAATAGAGGCCACCACCAATTCCTGTCCCTCTATATTCACCAGCAAAAATATATAGCATCCCCTTTGTCCCGCACTACCTTCTCGCCATCCACCAGGATGCCCACTCCCCCTTTTTTAGGAGCTGCCCCCATTCCCAGTCAGAAGGACCTTAGCAAAGCACCTGAATATCAAAAACACCTGCACCACACTCAGATGTATATAGAAAGATTTTACACACAATCGCTCCCGTTCCTGTTCAAGAATCTAAATTTAGACCTTGCACCTCTCACCCTAGATTCCGGTAATACCGAAAATCTCAATAACATAAAATTACCGAACCAAACCCTTCCAAACTAACAAAGATATAGTTCAATTATCTTTTTGTCGGATGAAGCCGGGGGAAGTCAGAACTACACTCTAACCCCTCCAGACGGCAACATCCATTTTATTTAATATTGAATATATATTTCCTCTAAAGAACTTAGCTTAGTTTTCATAGAAACTCCTTCAGAATCCAGCACAGCACAGTCTCCTCTAAGCATAGCACGACATGCACGTTTCGGGATCGGTTCCCTGTATCAAGTGCAATCTCCTTCAACCTGTGTTAACCACCAAATATCGTCGAGTTCACATACTCGGTATGTTTTCAGAAGGGATCTTTTTATTGGCTACTAGCATCCATCACTCACGGCAACAATCCAGTCAGACGGTAGGGGTGCCCCACTGTATCAGGGGAACTCCACCACATCATGGATGATGTCACATGAGGCTTACCCAATCAATTTCCTTATTAAGACTGAGGGGAGTCACCATATTCAATTTAAAGATCAAAGCCTGTTCTCGTCGCTGCAGCATGGCTACATGATCTCCCCCTCTATGGTCCAGGGGGACATGATCAATTATAGTCCAAAGAAAATCGGAGAAATCATGATTGTGTAATAGACAATGATCAACTATCGGGGCTGATGATATCTTATTTCGTACCCGAGATGCATGTTCACCCAAACGGATCCTCATCACCTGAGTCGTCCTTCCAACATACAGTAAAGAACAAGGACATTGTAAAAGATACACCACATAAGATGATCCACAGTCCGTATTCCACTTACGGTAAAACATCTGTCCTGTGATAGGGTGCTTCCACTCTCATCCTTTTAACGTTGTAGTACAATACACGCATGTCTCACAGCACACATGCCCATGGTTCTGTAAAGGTGGTGATGAAGGACGATCAATTGTGGTGGTAGACTGAACTACTAAATCACCAATATTGGATCCACGAGAAAATGCTATCCCCAAGGGTTTATCAAAACATGAATGGAATCCCAAAATATGCCAATGTTTCCTTAATATTCTGACTATGTCTATACTTAAATTCAAATATGGTAGTATACCAACCACAGCGTCCGAGGACTTGTCATCCTGGCCTCCACTGCAGGCATCATTCAACAACCATTCCTGATGTACTTGTGAGGCTCGGAGGTGTGCTGTACATATCACTCTCTCAGGGTAACCCCGCTGAGCCAGTCATGTGCATAGATCCTTCGCATGATGTTTAAAATCCTCAAACAAGGAACAAAGACGTCTCAGACATAAGAATTGTCCAAATGGAAGGCCCTTCCGCAAAGGTCCAGGATGAAAACTTCGGTAATGTAACAAACTGTTACGCTGGACGCTTTTACGAAATAGAGATGTACGAAACCTCCCTCCATCCTTAGCAATGATCATGTCAAGAAACTCAATCTGATGATCATCAACATGTGCTGTAAATTTCAGATTTGATTTTTGATCATTCAACCAAAAGAGGAATTCTTCTAAGGCTAAATGTTTACCGCTCCACAGGAAAAATACATCATCCAAAAAAGGCTTCCAGGAAACAACCCGTTCAAAGTGAATTGAAGTGTATAGGTAATGTTCTTCAAAGTCTGCCATATAGAAGAGGGTAGCAATTGATGGTGCTACAGATGCCCCCATATCAATACCAAAAACGTGCTGGTAAAACCTCCCTTCCGACCAGAAGTAATTTTGTGTTAAGACCAATTCCATTAATTTCATGAGGTATTGTCGAGGGAGCCGTGAGGGCGCAAACGTGAACAACTTCTTTAATAAAGACATCACTTCGGTTTGATTGATGTTAGCATATAGTGCAGTTACATCCAAAGTAACTAATATAATATCCTGCACGGAGGCCGAAATTGTCGTCAATTGTTGCATAAAGTGAGTAGAGTCCCTCACATATGATTTAACCAAGATTGCTTCTTTTGTAAGAAAATGTCACAAAATTGTGACAAAGGTTCAAGTATAGATCCCCGACAAGAGACTATTGGCCTACCCGGAGGGGAAACCAAAGACTTGTGAATCTTGGGGACCATATATATAACCGGTATTTTTGGATGCAGTACAATTAAGAATTCTTGTTCTCTCTTGGTCAGCCATCCTCTCTTCACCCCCAAGTCGACTAGAGTTTTTTTATTTCCCATAGCAGGTCCTGTGTAGGATTCACATCAAGGAGTTTATACGTGTTTATATCGGATAAATGCGCTCTCAGTACCTTCAAACAATCGGAAGTGGATTGTACTACAATGGCTCCCCCTTTATCCGCCTTACAGATAGTGATTGATAGATCTTGTTTAAGTTGCTTCAAGGATTCCCATCCACGCTTATCAAGATTAGTCCATTTAACCCCAGCCCTCTTTTCCAAATTAAGCAGATCTTTCATTATCAAACTTTGAAAAGTAGTTATTAAGGGGTCAGGCATATCGGGTGGCATCCACGTAGATTTAGGAAATACTAATGAATCATCAGGAACAGTCACTTTATCAGAGAAATACTGAGCTATTCGTAACTTCCGAATAAACTTATGTAAATGGAGATGCCTTCATCACCACCTTTACAGAACCATGGGCATGTGTGCTGTGAGACATGCGTGTATTGTACTACAACGTTAAAAGGATGAGAGTGGAAGCACCCTATCACAGGACAGATGTTTTACCGTAAGTGGAATAAGGACTGTGGATCATCTTATGTGGTGTATCTTTTACAATGTCCTTCTTCTTTACTGTATGTTGGAAGGACGACTCAGGTGATGAGGATCCGTTTGGGTGACATGCATCTCAGGTACGGAATAAGATATCATCAGCCCCGATAGTTGATCATTGTCTATTACACAATCATGATTTCTCCGATTTTCTTTGGACTATAATTGATCATGTCCCCCTGGACCCTAGAGGGGGAGATCGTGTAGCCATGCTGCAGCAACGAGAACAGGCTTGGATCTTTAAATTGAATATTGTGACTCCCCTCGGTCTTATGAAGGAAATTGATTGGGTAAGCCTCATGTGACATCATCCATGATGTGGTGGAGTTCCCCTGATACAGTGGGGCACCCTACTGTCTGATTGGATTGTTGCTGTGAGTGATGGATGCTAGTAGCCAATAAAAAGATCCCTTCTGAAAACATACCGAGTATGTGAACTCGGCGATATTTGGTGGTTAACACAGGTTGAAGGAGATTGCACCTGATACAAGGAACCGATCCCGAAACGTGCACGTCGTGCTATGCTTAGAGGAGACTGTGTTGTGCTGGATTCTGAAGGAGTTTCTATGAAAACTAAGCTAAGTTCTTTAGAGGAAATATATATTCAATATTAAATAAAATGGATGTTGCCATCTGGAGGGGTTAGAGTGTAGTTCTGACTTCCCCCGGCTTCATCCGACAAAAAGATAATTGATCTTTGTTAGTTTGGAAGGGTTTGGTTCGGTAATTTTATGTTATTGAATAAATTTAGACCTTGGCATTTATGGATGCAAGTACCCATCCCCCTTGTCTAGCCCCCACCTATCCCTGGTTTTATTTTATTAATAAGTTGCTCCTGATGCAGGAACCAGCTGCCGAAGCACAGCCAGGTCGGGCTTAATAAAATCTGTTTTTTTAATTTTAATCATCATTGCCACTTATTAAACATGCCCTATGTTTTATATTCCCTTCATTGCATGCAAATTTATCTCATAGAAACATGACGACAGAAAGAGACCACATGGTATATCTAGTCTGCCCTTCCATATCAACTACAACAGTCCACTTGCCTAAGACCACAAGGACTACCAGTGAGATTTGAAACCTTGTCTTTTTGGCTCTAGGTTGTTGCCCTAACCACTAGTCCATTCCTCCATGCTGTTCCAGAGAAACAGGGTCATCAGAGGGGACATTTGACACTTCACCTTCTATGATCCAGGCATCAGGGAATGCCCCCTGACCTCCCCACAGAAACCAAATCTCCAATGGCCCCCATCCCCACCTGCTCATCTGATGTTAAAAAAAAATCCCTGGTGGCTCAGCAGCCCTGATTCCACCCCCACCCACCTATTTTAATAATAAATAAATAAATAAATAATCTTGGTGGCCCAGTGGCCCCGATCCCATCCAATAACAAAAGGGCCCAGTACCCCCTCCCAGTACCTTTAAGCTGGAGTGAGAGCATTGCCCACACACTCAACCCTGTATCGCTATCTTGAAAAATGTCAGTGCCTAGCCCCATGCGGTGCATCCTGGAATGCACTGTGTGAGGTCAGACTGCCCATATAAAGTAGAAAATGTCTTATTTGGCAGTCTGACCTTACCCACCATTTTGAAAAATGGTGGTGCCTGGTCCCTTGTGGTGTATCCTAGGATGCACCAGGTGGGGGTCAGACTGCCATATAAGGCATTTTCTATCTTATATGGCAATCTGAACCCATGCAATGCATCCCAGGATGCACCACACAGGGCCAGGCACTGCCTTTTTTCAAGATGGCAGTGCAGGGGCATAAGTGCATGGGCAAAGCTCTCATTCTCCAGGAACAAGCAGGAAGTCGCCGACGGAGCCCGCGCAGAGCAATTCCCCAGCTTTCAAAGAAAGCCTTTGGGATTGCTAACACGCATGCGTGATCTTCTTTCCACCCAAGGGTGCCATCTTGCTCAGTCTCCCTTTTTCCTCGGAGCCCTTCAGACGCATGTCGTCGTCCATCGGAAAAAGTTTCATTTTTCGCCTTAATAGGTTCCTCTTTTTTCCGGTTGCACCGGTCCTCTACCCGTCCTTCCCCTGCTCTACTTTTTTAGAGCTATTGGGGATATTCTTTTCTCATTTTTCCATTACGGGCTTCGCGCCCCTTTTTTCTTCTCTAACCGCTGGCTGCGTGGGTCTTTGACCTCGCAGGGGCCATTTTTGTCCCCATGGCCACTGTATTAAAAACATGCGATAGTTGCTGTAGGAACATGTCACTTACGGACACTCATGACTGTTGTCTGCGGTGCCTGGGATCCGAACATGACCCAGAGCTCTGTTCACTCTGCAAGAAAATGTCCTCTAAGGCCCTGCTCAGTCGCAAGCAAAAGTTCAAAGACATTTTCTGGAAGGCCGCTTCGGAATCCCCGGTGGTGCCCTCTGTCATCTCCCCTCTGGTGGGTTCTCCCCCTGTGGCCCTGCGCTCTCGGCAGCACTCTGACCAGGGGTCCCCCGAGGTGGAGCGGCACAAAAAGAAGGCCTCAAAGTCGCTGTCCAGGGCTCCTGACAAGCAGGAGCGTTCCCGTGCCCAGTTGCTTAGCCCCCTTTGGCGTTCATGAGAGTCAGACAAGGAGCGGCCCTGCAAGGTACCCCGCACGGAAGCAGAGGCTTCCAGTGAAGGCGCCCGGTCTCCTGAGGGTCGTCCCAGTGAGGACCCCCTCTCCTCCTCGATGCCCAATCCAGTAACCCCGGTATCGGCGTCGCAGGGCACCACGCCTGAATGGGAGTCCTGCATGCTGGCGCTGGAATGCAGCATTTCAGCATTCATTGCTTCCCAGCAGGTGCTCATGGCCAGCTTTGCTGACTCGTGCCCAGAGACCGCGGATCCCTCGCGTGGGACGCCCAAATCTATCCAGGAAACCCCTGAGAGCCGCGGACCTCATTTTATTTATTTATTTAGACAGATTTGTATACCACCTTATCCTACAATCAAAGTGGTTACATCACATAGGAGGGTTACATTTAACATGTGGGTACTATACAACATTTAATATGAGGGTATTTAACAACATTTAGACATCACAATTGGTGGGTTACAATTAGCATGTGGGTACTTAACATCATTATGAACTTAACAACACTATACAATGAACTCCTAAGTCTAGTTGGGATGATTGGGTATTGAATTGGCTGGGGTAGTTGGAATACCGTTCGGGTGGGGACTGTTATCTGCCTGCTCATAGGTTTCTGTAAAGAGCAGTGTTTTAAGGGCCTTGTGGAAGTCTGTGATGTCTTGCAGTGCCCTCAGGCTCGTTGGGAGGGAGTTCCATAGTGTGGATGCCAATAGTGATAGAGCTCTTCTTGAAGTATTTTGTTTAGTCTTGTGGTATCCTGCAGGTGTGCCGATTATGTTATCATTATTGGTCCTTCTTGGTCTATTTCTGATATCCCTTTTTATGATGTCTTGGAGTGCATCTGCCGAGAGATGGTGAATGATTTTGAAGATGATTAGGATTGTTTTATATTTTGCTCTGGGAGCCAGTGTAGTTGCTGTAAGATGGGGGTGATGTGCTCTGCTCTCGGAGTGTCTGTAATAATGCGTGCTGCAGTGTTGTGTACCATTTGGAGTGGGTGTAAGGTCTGCTGAGGGAGGCCTTGATATAACAAGTTTCCATAATCAAGCAGAGGTGTAATGAGTGCTTGACACACTGTGTGGAAGTGGTTTTGGTGGAGTAATGGCTTGATCTTCCTTATTGTCCTCAAACGTAGATAGGCCTTGCTTGCAGTTTTGGTGATATGAGATTTCAAATTCAGCCCTCTGTCCATTGTGATACCCAGGTACTTAACTTCATCTTTGATTATTATGACTTTGTTTAAAATGCTGATAGTCTGTGGTGGAATGAAGTTGGGGTTCCTGGTGATGAACATTGCCTCAGTTTTATCATAGTTGACCATCATGTTATTGGCTGTGAGCCAGGCATTCATGTCTTCAAGGCATTTGGTTATTGTTATGGTGTTAAGTGCTAGAAGGTTGATTGGAGCATACACCATGATGTTGTCAGCATATGTGTGATAGTGGAGTTTGTGTTGTTTGATGTTGCATATGGGTTGGATGTAAATATTAAAGAGCATTGATGACAGGGCTGAACCTTGTGGTATTCCCTGCGTGACAGGGAACTGCAATGATTTCTTATGGTCGCATTTGACTTGTGTTCGATTTTCCAAGTAGGAGGTGAACCATTTCAGGGTATTTTTGCGTAGTCCTATCTGTTGCAGGCGCTGCAGTAATCTGGCGTGTGACACTGTGTCAAAGGCTGCTGAGATGTCTAAGAACACTAGTAGGAATCCATTCTTTATGTTATCTATACCTCTTAGGAGGTTGTCAAAGAGGGAAGTGAGTAGTGTTTCCACACCGTGCTGGGGTTTAAAGCCATGCTGATGGATGTCCATTGGGGCGTTCATGTTGATATGAAGTTGCCTTTGCACTGTCTTTTCAATGATTTTTGCAAGGAATGGTAGGTTGGAAATGGGACGGTATGATGTTGGTTCAGATGGGCTTAAGTTATTGCTTTTAAGTATCGGTCGTATCATGGCATGCTTGAGTGATTGCAGCATGTATCCTTGTTGGAGTGAATCTTTGATGATTTTGTGAGTGTAATGGGAGAGCTGGCTTCTTGTGACTTTGATCTAAGACACTGGGCATGGGTCTGATGGTGAGGTTGTTGTGTTGAGTCCATATATTATGTCCTCTACTTGATGTGCTGATGGTATGCTGAAGTCCTCCCAGGTTTGATGTTGCTCTTTCATTTCATGGTCATCTGTCTGTAGTGTGATGGAGCAGGTCTGAGTGGTATTTTTAATTTTCATGTAGTCCGCAAACTTCTGTGGGTCAAGATGGCGGGTACAATGCTGTGTGGTGTCCTTAGTGAGCTTTTGGACAATGCTCAATGTCGGTCTCGCTCGCCCTCCCATTCCTCGGGGGTGAGATCATCCAGGGCCTCCGGCACCAGGCCACCAGCCATAGGACAGGGTGACCTGCCCGGCTTGGACTCCTCGATCAACTTCTTGGACTGGAAGTCTGATAGGGACACCTCCCCAGAAACCCGTACCCACCGGGATCTTCCGTCGGTCCCCTCGCCGCCCACAATCCAGTGGTGCTCGCCACCCGAAGACACCACCTTCCTGGTGTTGACTCGGGACATGGTGTGGGTCCTTAACCTGGTCATCCAGGCTGAGGAGGACCCTCGTGCTGAAGAACTCGACATTCTTCAGTACGAGTCCCCGCACAGGGAATCCCTTACTATGCCTGTACCACCTATTCTATCTCAGCTGCTGCTCCGCATGTGGGAGACCCCAGCCTCGGTCCCCATCATGAGCAAGTGCCTTGACACGATCTACAAGGTGCAGAGTGGGTCAAGCTTCCGAAAGACTCAGCTCCCTCACATCTCGATGGTGGTGGAATCAGCCACGAGGAAGCAAAAGAGCCGAACTTTCACTTATCGGTACCACCTGGCCATTGAGAGCCCTTGATGCCCCGGGCTGCAAGGCCTACCAAGGTTCCATGCTCTCTTGTCACATCCATGCATAACAACTGTACATTGGTATGTTCCTGCGCGATTTGGCTAAGGAGCTTGGGGGTTTCTCCGCAGGCCTCGAGAGAGAGCCTCTCGACAGATTCCGTGCCCTGATAAAGTCTGTCACTGACTGCTCCAAGTACCTCTCTCGAGCTCTTATGATGGCTTCGAGATGTCGGCTCAGATGGCTGCCGCGGGCATTGGGGTCCGCTGCCAGGCATGGCTCCAATCCTCAGATTTGGAGCAATGGGTGCCGGAGAAGCTCTTGGACGTACCATGCCTCGGCGAGCAGCTCTTTGGCAAGCCGATGGAGAAGGCTGCAGAAATTAAGAGAGAGTTTGTCACCAGGACCCGTCTCTCCCGCAAAATTTCTACCCTGCCTCAGAAGAAGCAGCCAACTAAGAAGCCCTTCTTCCCTAGAAAGGGCCTCCAGTATCGGGACTATCCACCATATCCAGCTACTCCCACTCCGACGCAGGGTAAATCTGGCCAGGGACATCATAAACCAAAGGCCCAAACGCCGGCTCCCCCACAACCCACTCAGGGGTTTTGACGCCATCGGCATAGACCCTCGCCCTCCGCGAGGCAGCCAGTGAGGGAACGCCTGTCCCGCTTCGCCCCATCATGGGCTTCCATCACCTCAGACACTTGGGTCCTCCAAGTCATCCAAGACAGCTATTGCCGTCACTTCGACAGACGTACACCTCCTTTCTCCCCGACGGAGCCTCCTCTACTCCTCACACACCAGCTTCTGCTGCAGCAGAAATTACATTCTCTCCTCGCCCAATAGGCAGTCGAGAAGGTCCCTCCCCACCTTTGAGTTCGGGGCTTCTATTCCCGGTACTTCCTTGTCCCAAAAAAGATGGGGGGTCTGCGGCCCATCCTCGACTTCCATAGGCTAAACAAGTTCCTGGTGTGGGAGAAATTCAAGATGTTATCTCTTGGTGTGCTGCTGCCCTTCCTCCGGTAGGGAGACTGGCTATGCTCCTTGGATCTAAAGGACGCTTATGCCCACATCTTAATCTACACCCAACAAAGGCTGTATCTGCATTTCAGGGTGCAGGGAGAGCACTTCCAGTACAGTGAGCTCCAGGCTCCCATGGCTGGCGCCCCTTACACCAAATGTTATCAGAAGAGGGTGGTCCTCTGTACCCACCCTAAATTCCTGCCTAAGGTCATTTCAGACTTCTATCTCAACCAAGAAATAGTGCTGCCGACTTTCTTCCTGAGGCCCCACGCTGACCAGGCATTGATGGCTCTCCACACCTTTGACTGCAAATGGGCCCTTGCCTTTTATTTGTAGCATGCCCAGACTCATCTCAAGTCTGTCAGGCTTTTCGTGGCCTATGATCCCAATAGACCAGAGCAAGCAGTCATCAAGTGCACCCTCTCGGTTTCGGTGGCGGACTGCATCGCTTACACCCATGTAAAGGCAGGCGTCCCTCTGGATTGTCAAGTCACCGCACAGGGTCCGAGTCAAAGCGGCCTCAGTGGCCTCACTGTGCTCCGTGCCCTGGATGGACATCTGCCGGGCAGCGACCTGGTCTTCCATAAACACCTTCGCTGCCCACTACTGCCTGGAGAGGGACTCCCACCGGGACAGCGCCTTTGGTCAGGCTGTACTCTGCAACCTGTTCGGGGTATAAACAACTCCTGCCCTCCGACCTTTCTTCACGGCTACTGAGGGCTTCACCCCGAGGACCCGAGGACTCTGGTTCCTTCGGGCTTTGGCTTCTGCTTACGGCCTCACAGAGGCATTTTTTGTTACAGGTTCGGTAGCTAGGGAGTCCCATAAGTGAGGACTGACTTCCTGTTTGTTCCTGGAGAAAGCGTAGCTACTCATCTGTAACAGGTGTTCTCCAGGGACAGCAAGAATCAGTCCTCACTACCCTCCCGCCTCCCCTGATGAGTTGCTGAATTTTTGTCCTTCCCTTGCCATCTGCTTCGTAGGGCTCGATCTAAGGGACCTGACTGAGCAAGATGGTACCCTTGGGTGGGAAGAGGACCATGCATGCATGGTAGCAATCCCAAAGGCTTTCTTTGAAAGCTGGGGAATTAATCTGCACGTGCTCCGTCAATGCCGATGTCACCCATAAGTGACGACTGATTCCTGCTGTCCCTGTCTGTTACAGGTGAGTAACTATGCTTTCCAGCTTAAAGGTACTGGGAGGGAGGTGTGGGATTTGGGGGCCGCGTGGCTTTTTAGATATTGAGTGGGTGGGATCGGGGTCTCTGGGCCACCAGGGTGTGTTTTATAGTGGGTGGGTGGGAGGATTGGGGCTGCTGGGCCATCAGGGAGTTTTTTTAGTGCGTGGGTGGGGGGGGGGGTCAGGGCTTCTGGACCACCAGGGATTTTTTTCCCCTAGATGCGCAAGTTGTTTACGCCACTTCAGACCAGGCGTAGAGATATTGGTGCTTAGACTGGTTATGTAATCCTCTACACATTTCTCTGCATTGGGTACAGACAATATTAGCATGCCATTTTAATATGTGCAACTCATTTGCATATAATTTAAATATTCTCATAAGAACATATAAGAACATAAGATATGACATACTGGGTCAGACCAAGGTCCATAAAGCCCAGTATCCTGTTTCCAACAGTGGCCAATCTAGATCATACGTACCTAGCAGTTTCCCCAAGAGAAACAGGTTCCACAATGCTCATATTGGGTCAAGCAGTGATATCCCGGGTCCCTTTTTAATACTGGTTTATGGACCTTTCCTCCAGGAACTTGTCCAAGCCTTTTTTAAACCCAGCTACACTAACAGCTTTTATTACATCCTCCGGTAACAAATTCCAGAGTTTGATTATACGTTGAGTGAGAAAATATTTTCTCATATTTGTCTTGAATAGCTTAGCCTGTAGCTTCATTGATGTCCCCTAGTCTTTCTATATTCTGATGACGTAAACAATCGATCTAGGTTTACCCGTTCCACTCCGTTCATTAATTTATAGACTTCTATCATATCTCCCCTCAGCCGTCTCTTTTCCAGGTTAAAGAGCCCTAAACCTTTTAGCCTTTCTTCATAGGGGTATCCTTCCACCCCCTTTACCATTTTGGTGGCTCTTCTCTGAACCTTTTCTAATAATGCTATATCCTTTTTAAGATACTGCGACCAGAATTGCAGACAATATTCAAGGTGCAGTTGAACGATACAGAGGCATTATAATATCCTTTGTTTTATTTTCCATTCCTTTCCTTATGATGCCTAGCATTCTTTTTGGCCGCTGCTGCACACTGGGTGGAGGTTTTTTTTTTAAATTTATACTTTATTAATTTTCAAATACACCAGAGTAAAACTACGTGTAATTAGAATACAGACATATCAAAGGAAATTCTAATTACACGTAGTTTTACTCTGGGTGGAGGGTTTTAACATGTTATCCACAATGACACATAAATCTTTTTCCTGGGTGGTAGTTCCTAATATGGAACCTTGCATCATAGGGTTGTTCTTCCCTAGGAGCATAACTTTGCACTTGTCCACATTAAATTTCATCTGCCATTTTGCTGCCCAGTCTTCCAAATTATCAAGATCCTCTTGCAATTTTCCACAATCCTTGTGGGTTTTAACAACTTTGAATAGTTTTGTGTCATCTGCAAATTTGATAACCTCACTCGCTATTCCCTTTTCCAGGTCATTTATGAATATGTCAAAAAGCAGCGGACCCAGCACAGATCCCTGGGGTACACCACTATTCACCTTTCTCCATTGGGAAAACTGGCCATTTAGCCCTATCCTCTGCTTTCTGTCTTTTAACCAGTTCCTGATCCACAATAGTACACTGCCTCCTATCCCATGACTTTTTAGTTTTGCCAAAAGTCTCTGATGAGGGACCTTGTCAAAGGCTTTCTGAAAGTCCAAATATACTATATCAACTGACTCACCTTTGTCTACCTGTTTATTCACACCTTCAAAAAAAATATAAGAGATTAGTAAGACAAGATCTTCCTTGTCTAAGGCCATGTTGGCTGTCTCCCATTAAGCCATGACTATCTACATGCTCAGCAATTTTGTTCTTTATGATGGTTTCTACCATTTTTCCAGGTACTGACGTCAGGCTCACCGGTCTGTAGTTTCCCGGATCACCCCTGGAACCCTTTTTAAAAATTAGCGTTGCATTGGCCATCCTCCAGTCTTCAGGTATTACAGATGATTTTAATTATAGTTCACAGATTATTAATAGCAGGTCTGCAATCTCATATTTCAGTTCATTCAACACCCTTGAATGTATACCATCCGGTCCAGGTGATTTGTTACTCTTCAGTTTATCAAATAGTTGTAATACATCTTCCCAATGTATCGATATTTCCTTCAATTCTTCTGCACCTTTAAATACCACTTCAGTCATGAGTAACATCCCTACATCTTCCTCAATAAAGTCCGAAGCAAAGAATTCATTCAGTCTCTCCGCTATCGCCTTGTCGCCTCTTAGTGCCCCTTTAACCCATCTATCATCCCAATGGACCAACTGACACTCTCACAGTTTTTTTGCTACGAATGTACTTGAAAAAGTCTTTATTATGTGTTTTTGCTTCCGCAGCAAGCTTCTTCTCAAATTCTCCCTTTGCCTGCCTTATCAATGCCTTGGATTTAACTTGCCAGTGCTTGTGTTTCCAGTTTGTCATTTAGCTCTTTTTTTACCTCATCTTTAAACCATGCTGGCAGTTTTTTGGACTTCCTTCCACTTTTCTTAAAGGGTGGAATACAGCTGGTCTGGGCTTCCAAAGATTTTTTGTTTATTTATTATTTCTTTTTTATACCATGCTCTTTAGAATCAGTGTGGTTTACATGTATACTAACAGGTACTTTTTATTCCCTTGTCCCCGAAGGGCTCACAATCTAAGTGTACCTGAAGCAATGTAGGATTAAGTGGCTTGTCCAAGGCCACAAGGAGTTGCCATGGGACTAGAGACCCCAGTCCCTCCAGCCTGAAGTTGCTTGTCCCCATGCGGGAATTGAACCCCCAGCCTTCTGGCCTGAGGTAACCTGTCCCAACCACTGAGCCACTCCTCCCTCCTAGTATTTTTAAACAACACTCACGCTTGATGTAAGTCTTTAACCTTTGCAACTGCTCCTTTTAGTTTTTTCTTAACTATTTTCCTCATTTTATCATAGTCTTTCTTTCGAAAGTTAAAAGGTAGTACTGTGGATTTCCTTACCATCCCTCCTCCACTAATTAAATCAAACGTGGTCATGCTATGATCATTATTGCCAAGTGGCCCCAAAACCCTTATCTCTTGCACCAGGTCTGGTGTTCCACTAAGGACTAGGACCAATATGGCTTTCCCTCTGGTCGGTTCATGAACCAGCTGCTCCAAGAAGCAGTCATTTATGTCATTTAGGAACTTTATCTCCCTAGCATGTCCTTCTATGACACTGACCCAGTCGATACCAGGGTAATTGAAATCACCCCTTATTATTACTGTGCTGTAACGTTTGTTAGCTTCCTTGATTTCTTTGAGCATTTCATCATCCATTTGTTCATTCTGGCCAAGCAGTCGATAGTACACTCCCTCTGCCATCGCCTTCCGCTTTTTACATGGAATTTCAATCCATAGAGATTCTACAACAAATTTTGTTTCCTGCAAAACTTTAATCCTTTCTGACTCAATGCCCTCTCTAACATAGAGCACAACCCCTCCACCAATTTGATCAGCTCTATCATTACGATATAGTTTGTACCCAGGTATCACACTGTCCCACTGGTTGACCTCCATGTGCATACTTTTCCTTTGCTGTTTATGTATGCGTCAATCTCTTTTCTGCATTTGGTGTGTCAGAACGTGTGTCTTTAAATTAGGCTATCTTTGCGCAAAGGGCATATTAGTCTTTGTGCATTGTCCTGTAAGCCCTCTGGGGACAGGAAATTACCTAACTCCCCATGAGCTACCACTGAAGAGGCAAAAACTAAATGTAATGGTGTTTAAGATATCTAGATAAATGAAACTGCTTAGGAGAAGGGGGCTGGGAAAGATGCAGTTGGTGGCCATAGTGAGGGAGGCATGTAGAAGCACTAGAGCACTGCCTTGGGAGCCAAAAAGCCAGGGTTCTATTTCCACTAGCACTCCTTGTGGCCTTGGGCAAGTCACTTAACCCTCTATTGCTCAGAAAAATCCAAGTTATCAATGTCCCTGTTTAATGTATGTTTAGCAAGTTTAAGTTACAATGTGAACCACTTTGATTGAAATGATAAAGCGGTATAAAAACCTGTTAAATAAATAAATAAATATTTAGTGGAGTTAAGTGACGCAGTCACATCATTGACAGGAAAATGATGCGGTAGCAGTTCGGAAGAGGTGGTTGGAAGCTACAGTTTGCTGCAGCACCAAGGCAGGAGGCAGATTCTGTGTCAGTTGCTGTAGAAAACCAAGTGCCCGGTTGCATATCATTAGAGAGATCAAGAAGGTGTTAAGCTACCTTGATATCCTTGTCTTATTTTGCTGCTAGAAATAAATTGCATTTATATAGAATCTACTTGGGGGGGGTGGGTTCTGATGTGTCTTACTGTGATGGGGCAAAGAGAAACTTAATTCAGGGAACCATGAGACAAGCACAAAGGATCATGAACTGGGGGGAGAGAAAAACAGAAGTCGCAGATCAAATAGGAGAAGTGGTATTATGGCAAAGGATGAGACAGACTTTGCAGTCTATATCTGATACCACGATCTCTGTTCTCTCTCGGTACAAAGACTGGTGTGTTATACCTAAAGTACTTTGTTCTAGAGCCAACCTGGGGCTGCAAAACCCTGCTACCACATTTTAAAACAATTAACAGAAGTCTTTACCCTGTTTGCACAGTACGTCTGTATGAAAATTATCAGCGTTACAACAGTTGCAGGGGTGTCCACTGTCTAGACAGAGAAGGAGAGAGAGTTTTTACATTAGTGAGTGCGGAACAGAATCTTCTGCTGTATGAAACACTCTAAATACAAAATCCTTCCCCAGCCCCACACACAATGAATCAATTTACAGCACCGGCAAAGCAACACAAAAGGTCCAAAGGCACTGAGCAATGCAGATCGGTTGTTTCCTGGCAGGAAGAAACATTCACTCACAAGGACAAGCATTTCTTAGCCCACGGTTGGTACATAAAGGCTTCTTCAAAAACTAGGGATCTTTTACTAAAGAGCACTAGGATGTTGTACTTATCATTGCCAAAGCACCAAAAGCATTGTGTGTTAACTGTTGAAGGCGTGGAAGGGATTTCCCCAGAACACTACCCCCTAACATGGGCTTTTTAGCGCAGGTGCGCTTGACTCCACCTGTTGAGGAGGTGTTAGATGACCCTGTGCTAAACGCATGGGACAGAGTACATTATGTGAACACGGTGCTAGCTGTGCCCAGCTCACCATGCCCACTCTCCACCCCTGACCCGCCCACTCATGACCCACGCGGGAATTGTGCCATGCTACCATGGCACTGCCATGTGGACACTAGCTGGAAACATGTCCCAGTACACCTTCAACGTGTGCCAGAACACTTTAGTAAAAGACCCCTTTAGTGCATACCAAAATGATTTAATGCACATTAACCTATGAAGTATCTCTTTTTATTTACATGTTAAATGTATATAGTTTCAAAGTTTAATATAAAAGTTGCTGTGACATTTCATGTAAACTGCCCTTGATCTCAGGAATGGGTGGTATATAAAAGCTTGTTAAATAAATAAAATAAATACATTTATTTTGTGTTTAGCTCACAACTTTCCAGCAATAATCCAACGCAAGTTAATTCAGGTACGGTAGATATTATTCTGTCTCCAAAGGGCGTAGAATCTAAGGAGACATTTTACTAAAGTATACTAGGTTTTTAATTTAATTTCATAACATCACACACAATCTGCCTTTAAAATCATAAGATGTACAAAGCGGAGTACAATTACACAATAAAAACTGATTGCATAGAATATTTACGTAAGTGCAGAAATCAGTCCTTAAATTCCATAAAATATGTTCGCAATTAATATACGTTTAGCACTAAAACTAATGTGCATTAACTCCACAGTAATTGTTGGCCAGCATGTTCCAGGCAGTTGTCATGCAGAGGCGCACCCTAGTGCATAGCATAATTGCCACAGTGCAACTGCACCTATTAACGCACTTAACGCACATTAATTTAACTAATGCGTGTTAAAACCTTTAGTAAACATGCCTCTTAGTTTGCAAACAGTTTACCTGGATGGTTTGAATTTGGAGGTGGATGGTTTTCTCTTCTGTGATAGGAGGACTTTTTGGTCATGTGATATTTTTCTCAGCGCATTTAAATGCTGTTACCATTTTGGAATATGGAGAAAAGGATGCTGGATGAAGTGCGCTGTTATGAGACCTGAAAATGTTAATTTCCTGTTGCTGAAAGATAAGTAGATGACTGTGCTTTCAAAATATAGTTCCATGTCAGAGAAATTTTGTATGAATTTGTGTATATGAGATGAGGATTTTTATATAAAATTTTGTATATGAACTGAGATTAACTGCTATTCATGTATTCTTAAAAGAGAGACTGGTTTCATATGGGCTTTTTTTTCAAAAAAAATGTTTCTAAAAAAATAATGTAATAGAATTTAAAGTTGCACCGATGATGAAATTATGGCATGTTGGCTGTTGCTGAAGGCCTTGTTAAGCCTTGGCATATAGCCTATAAATGTATTATGTTTGATGGTCCTAAAACACTTTATGGTCTACACTGGATACAAGTTGTGGTTGGTATTTAGTGTATGTTATAGAAATTTATGAACATAAATACATATTCTTTCTAAAAACAAATCCTTGGCAGTTGGCAGAGACAATTTAGATGAGCAGGTGGTTTATATAATGTGTTGTGAATTTTTGGAAAAGCAGTGGTATACTGTGGGTCTCTATTGCTCAGGGGCCAATGTTTATATTTGCACCTCCTCCCCCCCCCCAAAAAAAAAACACACAAGACCCCACACTTGCTTTTGTATTTGACCTTCAGCAACTCCTCCAGCACCCCTGACAGGCTGGTGTTGGGGTCATGGCCCCCTCTCAAACCTCCTATTGGGAGACCACTGTGGAAGAGTATGTAAAATCAGAATCCTAGGGTGTTTCTGATTCAAAAATTAAAATTCTAATGTAATTAAGAATCCCTGGTCTATAGTCTGCTTCGTAATAACTTGAATAGTATCTTGTAGAGATGTAGGATTTGCGGCCATTTTTTCATAACAATTTGAATCACCTAATTATTGATTTATTTCTGATATGACACCCACTGAGCCACTTGCCCTTTGCAATGAGTTCCCCAGCTAGACAGGATTGCTTCCATCGACAGTAGGAGCCATGGGGGAATCATCCAATGGCATGCCTTTGCTGAGATTGGCTGGCTGACTCCACCACAGCAGGCTGGCCACAACCAACTATAGGAGGAGATCCTAATCTCGAAGTCCTGTGAGCAGGGCAACTAATGGGACAGTAATGACCTTAGGAGCAGTCGCGTATGAGCCCACCTGCAGGGAATTCGTCCTGTTGTTGCTGCCATTGATCCCAGGAATTAAAGATAGTCCAAACCTTGGAGCCTGCTGCTTCTGAAAGGCTTGCACCAAAAAGAGACCCAAAGGAGCAGGAAAACATGAAGACAACTATAATATTACCTCCCCACCAAACTCACACTGGCAAACCCCCCAAAAAGATACAAAATCATAAATAAAATATCTTATTACAGAAGAGAAGAGCCGTCAGAACAGGACTGGGGACCACACTCACTAGAATAACCATTTATGAGCACTAAATCAATCATTGGCTCAATCCTCTTCTGGCCACCCCCATTTATTATCCTAGCAACACATATTACACCAATATTTATAATAAATATTCCTTATAAAACAGACCAGTGCATACTATACAAAATATAAAGTTACTCTAACAATACAAACTATTTATTTATTTATTTAGACAGATTTGTATACAACCTTATCCTACAATCAAAGTGATCACATCACAATTGGAGGGTTACATTTAACATGAGGGTACTTAACAACATTATACATTATACATGAGGGTACTTAACAACGTTATACATTGAACGCATATTTCTAGTTGGGGTGGGTATTGAGATGGTGGAGGTAGTTGCATTACTGTTCGGGTGGAGTTTGTTGGTTGTCTGTTTGTTCATAGGGTTTTGAGGACCTTGTGGAAGTCTCAGGCCCATTGGTAGGGAGTTCCAGAGCGTGGACACCAGTAGCGAAAGAGCTCTTCTTGAGGTTGCTTGTTTAGTCTTGTGATATCCTGCTGGTGTGCCGATTCTGTTGTCATTATTGGTTCTTCTTGGTCTGTTGCTGATATCCCTTGTTATGATATCTTGGAGTGCATCTGCTGATTGATGGTGAAAGATTTTAAAGATGAACATGATTGTTTTGAATTTTGCCCTGGCTATCATTGGGAGCCAGCGTAGTTGCTGTAAGATGGGGGTGATATATTCTGTTCTTGCAGTGTCCGTAATGATGCATGCTGCAGTGTTTTGTACCATTTGGAGTGGGTGTAAGGTTTGCTGGGTGAGGCCCTGATACAGCGAGTTTCTATAATCAAGCAGAGGTGTGATGAGTGCTTGGCACACTGTGCAGAAGTGGTCTTGTTGGAGCATTGGTTTGAGTTTTCTGATGGTCCTCAAACGCGACCTTGTTTGCGATTTTGGCTATGTGAGATTTTAGGTTTAGAGCTCTGTCCATTGTGATGCCCAGGTACTTAACGTCATCCTTGACTGCTATTGGTTTGTCTAGAATGTTGATGGTTTGTGGTGGAATGAAGGTGGGGTTCCTGGTGACGAACATAGCCTTTGTTTTATCATAGTTGACAGTCAGGTTATTAGCTGCGAGCCAGGCATTCATGTCTTCAAGGCATCTGGTTATTGTTGTGGTGTCAGGTACTTGTAGGTTGATTAGAGCATACACCATGATGTCGTCAACATAGAGTTGATAGTGAAGTTTGTGGCGTTTGATGATGTTGCATATGGGTTGGATGCATATATTAAACTATGTCAAATGTTACAACACAAATTAGTTATACCAGAAAATTTTCAAAGCTTTATCATACAAAAACTCCTCCTTACACACTAGCTATAATCCAATTTATGGCAGCGTAAACGTCCTTCATATGCAAACAATTTCAAAACACAAAACGTGTAAACAAGTTAATGTCAGCTGTAAGTCCCAATTTTGCATTTGCCTGCTATAAATTGGACTACAGCTAGTGTGTAGGGAGGAGGTTTTGTATAGTAAGGCTTTGAAAAGTTTCAGGTATAACTAGTTTGTGTTGTAACATTTTGTGACATTTGATAAAGTTTGTATTGTCAGAGTAAATTTGTATTTTGTGACATTGTTGCAACACTTGTTATCTTGTAAGCCTTTTATTAGATTGCATGGGGTGGATGGCGTATACTTGTGCATTGTGTGCACAAGTCTGTTTTATAAGGAATATTGACCTCAGAAAACACCAACAAACAGGAACAGGGGCATCTTGAATTTTCAGAAGACTGTGTTTGTGAGAAACTAGCTCAACTTAAAGTAGACAAAGCAATGGGACCGGATGGGATACACCCTAGAACAGTGATGGCTAACCTTTTTGAGCCCGAGTGCCCAAACTGCCGCACAAAACCAAAGAATTTCCTCAAAGTGCCAGCACGTCAATTTGCATAAATATTTGCATAATACTAACATACACTAACTTTTAGTAAACATGTCTCTTAATGAGTGTATGGATAAAGACAGACTAAAAGATTTCTACATTACTATAATCCAGTGCCAACCGCCAGGCACATTAGGAACTACTACAAACACTGCCCATTTAGAACCAATAGCAAACCCGCTGTATCCTAACAGCACTACCAGGACTCACAAAGCACCACACCATACCTATCAAAAGGCAACACTGCAAATATTAAACCAATACATTTCAGACAATAACAATACATGACCTACTGGGGAAAGAGAACAAGTGGCAATGTCAAAAAGGAATTACATAAACAGAATACCTCAGCTCAGTTACACAGTTGCAATTGCTCCAGCCACTTTCTTCTGGTTTCTTCATGTTTTCTGCTAACTCTCCATCATCTGCTGTCCATTTGTCCTTTCTTCTCTCTTCTAGTTTTTTTTTCCATTCTCTCTCTCTACATCCGCTTTAACATACTAATCTTTCTCCTTTTGCTCTTTCCTCATTCCTATTTCATCCACTCAAATTTTACCCCTCCATCCTCAATCCCCACTTACTCTCCCAATACCCGGCCAATTGTAGATTTTTTATCCCTCCCACACAAAATATTTTTCCCCTCTCCATTTTACTCTCCCAGCCCCATCCCATTCTAATCCTCCCCCAACATCAGCTCCCTTCTAGTTCCAGCCTCACCCAGCATCCAGTCCCTTCTAGTCCCTGCATCAGCCCATTTCCAGTCCTAGCCCCCCATCAGCCCATTTCCAGTCCTAGCCCCCCATCAGCCCATTTCCAGTCCTAGCAACCCCCCCCCCATCATCCCACTTCCAGTCCTAAACCCCCATCACCCCATTTTCAGTTTAAGCCCCCCCTATAACCCATTACCAGTCCTAACCCCATCACCCCATTTCCAGACAGCCCCCATCAGCCCACAGCCCATTAGCAGTCCTACCCCCCCCGCCCGCCCGCCCATTAGTAGTCCTAACCCCCCCAGCCCATTAGCAGTCCTACCCCCCCCCCCCGCCCGCCCACCCATTAGCAGTCCTAACCCCCCCAGCCCATTAGCAGTCCTACCCCCCCGCCCGCCCGCCCATTAGCAGTCCTAACCCCCCCCTAGCCCATTAGCTTAGCAGTCCTAACCCCCCCCCCAGCCCCTTAGCTGCCCTAACCCCCCCCCTGCCCATTAGCAGTCCTAACCCCCCCCCCCCCCGGCAAATTTTTAAAAAAAAAAAAGCAGGCTCTGGCTGCTGCCGCGGCAGATTACAATGTCCCGCGGGGCCCCCTCCGCCCGCTAAGCCCCTCTGCAAGGGCTTTCAGATTCGCGAGGGAGAGCATCTCCCTCGCGTCTCTGTTAAGCCCGCAGGGGCTAATGGGAAATTTCCCATCAGTCCCTCGCGTCTAAAGGGGCTGATGGGAAATTTCCCATTAGCCCCTGCGGGCTTAACAGAGACGCGAGGGAGACGCTCTCCCTCGCGAATCTGAAAGCTCTTGCAGAGGGGCTTAGCGGGCGGAGGGGGCCCCGCGGGACGCTGCATTCTGCCCTTGCCGCGTCCGCGGCAGCAGTCAGAGCCAGCTTTTTCTTTTTTTGCGGACCTTCCCGCGTGCCAGCTGCAAGGCCTTCGCGTGCCACAGCTGGCACGCGTGCCATAGGTTCGCCATCGCTGCCCTAGAATAACGAGGGAACTTGGGGACGTTCTAGCAGCTCCACTGACTGACCTTTGCAATGCCTCATTGGAGTCGGGGGTGGTGCCAAAGGACTGGAGAGAGGCACATGTGGTCCCTTTACAGAAAAGTGGAAGTAAGGATGTGGTTGAAAACTACAAGCCGGTTAGTTTAAATTCGGTGGTGAGTAAATTATTGGTAACGCTGCTGAAAGAGAAAATAGTGAGGTTTCTGGAGTCCAGTGGATTACAGGATCCGAGGCAGCATGGATTCACCAGAGGCAGGTCTTATCAGACAAATTTGATTGATTTCTTTGACTGGGTGATCAGGGAGTTGGACCGAGGGAGAGCCCTAGATGTGGTGTATTTCGATTTCAGTAAAGCCTTTGACACCGTTCCTCACAGGTGACTTATAAACAAACTGAGCACTCTAGGGATGGACCCTAAGGTTACTGCTTTGGTTAGAAATTGGTTGAGTGGGAGGCGACAAAGGTACAGGTAAATGGAGATCATTCTGAGGAGAAGGAAGTTAGCAGTGGTGTGCCCCAGGGATCTGTCCTTGGTCCAATTCTTTTTAACATCTTTGTTAGTGATATAGCAGAAGGGCTGGCAGATAAGGTTTGCCTCTTTGTGGATGATACCAAAATCTGCAATAGAGTAGACACCCAGGAAGGTGTAGATAACATGAGGAGGGATCTAGCTAAGCTTGAAGAATGGTCTAGAATTTGGCAGCTGGGATTTAATGTTAAAAAAATGCAAGGGCATGCATTTGGGCTGCAGCAATCCAAGGGAGCAATATAGTATAAGGGGTGAAGTACTTTTGTCCACTAAAGAAGAGCGGGACCTCAGTGCGGTTGTGTCTGATGATCTTAAAATAGCTAAACAGGTAGAAAAGGCGACAGCAAAAGCTAGAAGGATGCTTGGGTGCTTAGGGAGAGGAATGGCTAGCAGAAAAAAAGGAGGTGATAGTGCCTCCGTATAAGTCTTTGGTGTGACCTCATTTGGAGTATTTTGTGCAATTCTGGAGACTGCACCTTCAAAAGGATATAAACAGGATGGAGTCAGAACAGAGGGTGGCTACTAAAATGGTTAGTGGTCTTCATTATAAAGCATATGAGGACAGACTTAAGGATCTTAATATGTACACCTTTGAGGAATGGTGGGATAGAGGTGATATGACTGAGATATTTAAATACCTCCATGGCATAAATGCACAAGGGGAGAGCTTCTTTCGATTGAAAGCAAGTTCTGCTATGAGGGGATATGGGATGAGGGTGAAAGGGGATAGATTTAGGAGTGATATGCGGAAATATTTCTTTACGGAAAGAGTGGTGGATCCATGGAATAGTCTCCCAGTGGAGGTGGTAGAGATGAGGACAGTATCTGAATTCAAAAAAGCATGGGACCAACACAGAGGATCTCTAAAGGTAAAAAGGGGACTGTTGTAGTTGTTGATGTGGAAGGACAGACTAGATAGGCCATGTGTTTTTTTTTCTGTCATCATTTTTCTATGTTTCTATATTTAATATAAATATTGGTGTAATATGTGTTGCCAGGATAATAAATGGGTGTGATCATAAGAGGATTGAGCCAGTGATTGATTTAATGGGCAGGATTGGTTAACCATTTATGAGCAATAAATGTCATTGTTGGTGAGGGTGGTTCCCAGCACCGTTCTGATGGCTCTTCTCTTCTGTAGTAGGATATTTTACTTTTGATATTTTAAGGTTTTTGGGGTTTGCCAGTGTGCGTGGGAGGTAATATTTTAGGTGGCTGCTGGAAGGCTAACAATCTGGTCATTCTCTTGGCTGTCAAGAAGAACCTGCCTGCAAGGGTATCTTAAAGAGCTCTAAGATACTCCAAAGAGCTGAGAAGGATTGAGGTGATTCTTGGTGTGATTGACCATCCAGCTGAGAGTCTCCAGAATCTGAACCACTCTTGCCATTATCCTGACCATTTCTGACTATAATTTGGCCTGAATAAGCCAATCGTTGAGATAGGAGTGAACACATATGCCCTTACATTGCAGAGCTGCAACCATGACCACCATGATCTTGGAGAAAGTTTTTGAAGCCATGGAAAGACTGAAAGGAAGGGCTGAGAATTGGAAATGTGCACTAAGTATGCAAATAACAGGAAATGTTGTGGTCCTCCCAAATACGAATGTGAAAATAAGCCTCCGCGAGATCCAGTGAAATGAGAAACTCTCTGCACAGAATCATCTGGATGACAGACATCAGTGTCTCCATCCTGAAGAATGACACCTTCAAGGAGGCATTGACACTCTTCAAATTGAGAATCAGCATGATGAAATAGGTGGAATACCAGCCTGTGCCTTTTTGGTCAGGAGACATGGGTACAGCAGCTTTTTCAGGGTGGCCTGCACAGTGGTCTTCTTGGTTTCAGAACCACAAAGAGACCACGAAGGTGTCTAAAATATATGATCTCCAGGAACAAGCAGGAATGCAGTCTTTACATATGGGTGACATTGGTACCAATGGAGCCCCCGTGGGAACACTTCCCAGGGTCCAGTAGGAAAGCCTTTGGAAACAGTCCTCTGTACCTGTGCATCTGCCTTCCCAGCTCTTCTCAGCTCTTCATTTTCTGTGGAACCAACAGGTTGTACATGCCTATCACCGCCAAAAAAGTTTATTTGTTTTATTTACTTCTGTGCTCTGCCTTTCCATTGATGCCAGTTCCATCAGTCTAACACTGGCCCCAATATCTTTTTTTCATTTAACATTTTAATTTTCTTTTCTTTTTCATTTTCTGTGGTGGTCACTATGAACTAGGCCTTTGGCCTTCATTTTTCTCTTCATCCTGAAGAGAACCTCAAAGATGGAAAAACCCGTTAGTGGGTTTAAAAAATGTACCAAATGCTCCAGTACAATATCAGTTATGGATAAACATGACTGATGTTTAAAATGTTTGGGCGTGGACCATTTACCAAAGTCTTATCCTTTGTGCCAGCAAATGACAAAAAGAAGTCTACAGAACAGAGCCAGACAGTATGGTTTGCTGTTTGCCCTGAACTCTATTTCAGTGGCTTCCACATCTTCGAGGACATCAGTCTCCTCTCATGGTTCTAAGACATCGACATCAGCATTGAAGACTGAGTCAAGAGTTAAGTCCCAGCATCGGCATCGAGACTCACTGAAGGGTGCTTCTGATGCAGACCGGCCTGCCAAACAGCCCCAGCAGAGGACCTGTCCTCCCAAGCACACGAGGGGCTCTGGGACACTCACAAGAAATCAACCTCTACTGGTTCCATGCTATGGGACAGTGGCTCAAAATCCTGTAGGTAACCCACACACAGGCATTGGCCATTTCCTTGGACCAGTGCATACTGGCTATCGGGAGGCGCTTGGCCGCACTCCTGGCAACCTTGGTACTGATGGTATCAACAGCTCCAGCAGTGCAGTCTTCAGCACACTGCCTACAGCCAACGGTACCGGCCCAAATGCCAGCCTTTGAGCCTGCATCAGTGGACTTCTTGCGATGATGCCTTAGTTAGAACTGACTGATAACATCAATACCCAACAGGCTGACACAGTGATACCTAATGATGCTGCTACCTTGAGCATTGGTACCAGCATTGACCCTCAACAAAGTATCGAGATCAAATACAAGACCACTGATATTTTGACTTCTTGTCAGACACCGATTCTACTTCTTCTGATCCTAATGATGGATAACTTAATTCCCAGGAATTTCTAGACATTCCTTTAGATCTGTCCTCTCCTCATGAGCAGCCTAGATCCCCACCAGATTACTGTGGCCTCGGAGAAGAAACCAAGGGCAGAGGAATTGGAGATACTCCACTAGCTTCCCATGCCCAAGGAAGCGACTACTTTCCCAGTACATCACATCTTACAGGATCTTATGCTCCATATATGGGAGGCTCCTCTCATGGTTCCGCCCATCAGCAAAAAGCTTGATACCATGTACCGAGTTCCAGAGTGCCTGGGCTTTCAGAAGCCTCAACTTCCATATCACTCAATGGTGGTGGAATCAGCAATGTACCGAATTAAGAGTTCAAATAATCACTTTTCCTTGCCTCCAGGTAAAGACTCGGACACTCGATGCCTTTGGCCATCGATGTTTTCAGGCATGCATGCTCACCTCTAGGATTACCTCCTACATGCTGTACATGGACATGTATCTGAAGAATGTCACCAGGGATCTGAAGACATTTATACTTATGCTTGCTGATGATAAGTGGAGTGCATTCCAAGTGCTTATCAGGCAAGGTCAAAATGCCTCAAAATTTCTTACCAGAGCATCTTTTAGAAACATAGAAACAGAAATATGATGACAGAAAAAGACCACATGGCCTATATAGTCTGTCCTTCCTTATGAACAACTACAACAGCCAACCAACAGAGCTTCAGCAGTCTGCATTGGGGCCGCAGTGGGTCCTGGACAAGTTGGTTAATATCCCATGTACTGGAGAAAATCTCTTTGAAAAGGGTTGGAGACAAAAGGCTGGGGAAATTGAGACAGATGATCTCATCCTCAAATGCCTTTCCAGAAAGACAGTTGACCTATCCAAAAGGAGGATTCTTCCAAAGAAACCTTTCTATCCTAAGAAGAAGAGATATTATCCTTTTTACCCACCTGCAGCTGCTTACCAGCCTCAGCAGCAAAAGCAGCGCCAGCAGGGTCCTCACCAGTCAAAGAAGCCTAAGGCTCCTAGACCTCAACCAGTTGCACAGGCACATCCTGCACCTGGTTTTTTGATTCCTTCCTAAAAAGCATAGCCCTTCTGCCTCTGCAGGACCCTCAGTCCCTACATATAGCAGGCAGCCTCTGTTCCTATGACCATAAGTAGCACCTCATAACTTCAAAACAGTGGACTCTCAACATCATCCAAAAGAGATATTTACTTCACTTTGAAAGTTTACCCCCACCACCTTCACAGGGAACCATCCCAAAAGCCCTCTTCAAAGCACACTGTTAATAGAAGTGTCCACCCTCTTATCTCAGGGTATCATAGAAAGAGTTCTTCCACCTCAAGAAGGGATGGGCTTCTCTCCATATTTTCTAATCCCAAAAAAACCCAGGAGGATTCAGGCCCATCTTGGATCTCAGGGACCTAAACAAATTCCTGGTCTGGTCTGAAAAAAATTCAAAATGATTTCCCTGGGAACTCTTAGCCAATTCTACCTCTGGAGGTATGGCAGATGTTCTTTAGACCTGAAGGAGGCATACATGCATTTACTGATCCATCCTTAGCACAGACAGTATCTGCACGTCAGGTTTCAGCAAAACCATTACTAATACTGGCTGCTGCCCTTTGGCTTAGCCTCTGCACCCTGTAGTTGCAGCCTATCTCTGCACTTTGGGGATCTTCATCTTCCCTTAATTAGATGATTGGCTGATCAGGGGAGGCTCCCCTCAAGAGGTAAAACTCTCCCTTCATTGCACCATCACCATGCTCCAACATCTGGGATTCATCCTAAACTTCCCAGAGCTGCACCTCGTTCCAACCCAAAGGCTGGAGTTCATCTGAGCACTCTTAGACATGCCTAAGCTTTCCTTCTACAGGATCGCTCTGGCCATCTCATCATGTTGGCCAACAAAATACAACAGAGTTGTGTAACAGCTTGACAGATACTATGCCTCTTGGGAGACATGGCGTCAACCATCCATGTAGTCCCTTATGTTCACCTGTACATGCAGCAAGCCCATTAGACTCTGTCTTCTCAATGGATGCAAGCAACAGGGCATCTCACAGACAAGATACACAGCACCCCTCAACTGATCAACTCTCTTTAGTGGTGGTGGTGGTCTCCAGAGAACCTACTCGACCGGTCACTTTTTCAGATGCCTCCACCTCAATGCAACCTGACAACAGATGATGCCAAACTAGGTTGGGGAGCACAATCACACAGGGTCTGTGGATGCAGCTGGAATCTTCAATGCAGATAAACCTCCTGGAACTATATGCTCTAATAAATGCCCTTTGAGTTTTTCAACTCCAACTTTCGGGCCAGCAGGTGTTAGACAGAATGGACAACCTGGTGGCCATGTTCACTATGAACAAACAGGGGGGGAACAGCATCCTATCCTCTCTGCCAGGAAGTGTTTTGCCTGTTTTGTTTGCCATTGCACACCACATTCACCTCAGAGTGGTATACTTCCCGAGTGAACTCAATGTCTGTGCAGACAGATTCAGCCGTATCCTTTGTCCACACAAATGGAACCTACATCAGGGGATGGCTGCTTGGATATTCCATATGTAGGGAACCCCACTCATAGATCTTTTCGCCACTCTACTGAACACACAGCTTTCACTCTTCTGCTCATGGCTTCCATCCCTGCACAGACAGGCTCCTGATGCCTTCTTTCTCCAATGGGGACAGGGTCTATTTTATGCTTTTTCCATTTCTGTTGATACGCAAGATGCTGTTTCAAACTACAGGCTGACAAGAGCTCCATGATCCTCATAGCCCCTAGTTTGCCCCATCAGCAGTGGTTTCCTTGGCTTCTTCACCTTGCGCAGACTCAACCTCTCAGCCTGGGATATGCACTCAACCTCTTCTCTCAGGATCTCTCAGGACTCTTCTCCATTCCAATCTTCATGCCCTTCTCCTCATGACATGGCTGATGAAGGCATAGTCTTTGCTGACCTTGACCTGCCACAGGTCAAGGTCAAGAATATTGTGCTTGCATCATGCAAACCATCCACCAGGCATTATTATGCCTTCAAATGGTGAAAGTTTGCACTCTGGTGCTCACCAAAGGTCATTGACCTCTGCCTGCCTGGTGGAATCCCTTCTACAATATCTCCTCCACTTGTCCTTGGCAGGTCTTAAAACTAACTCAGTCAGGCTGCAATGACACCAAGATGAATCCTACCTCCTCACGCCCCTTAGAAGCATGCTTCATGCAGGGTCTCCTGCTGTCCAAACCAGCCATCAAACCACCTCCAGTGACCTGGGACCTCAGACTTCAAAGTGGTTCTAGCTCAACTTCTAATGCCTCCCTTCAAGCCTTGTGCCACTACTTCACTAAAGTTCTTGTCATGGAAGGTAATCCTTCCTAATCAATGTCATCTTAGCTCACTGCATCAGCAAACTGCAAGCTCTTGTGGCAGATCTGCCATATATCTGGTTCCACCATGACAAAGTGGTCCTTTGTACCCATCCACACTTCCTTCCAAAGGTCATCTCCTCCTTCCATTTGAACCAGATGGTAATCCTACTGATTTTCTTTCCAAGACCACATGCGTCTCTGTATTACTAATTAAAGATTTATTTGAATCAGCAAGGAATACTGAACTTTTAAACTATCCTGTATGTGAGGAACCATGCTGAGCCAACTGTTTTCTAGCCCGGAGACCAAAGATGTAGGGAATGACTGACTAGAATTGTTTATTAACTCAGAGAACAAACAAAGATTGGAGAAGGACTGGCCAGAAATTACTGTTTAGCAAAGGTGTATGACACGGAGAATAAACCTCACGTGAGAAGTCATGCTGTCCAGCTGGGACACATTTGTTACAGCCTATAAAAAAAAGAGCTAGAACACCAGGACAGGCAGAGAGCTGATATACGCCTGGCCAGTGCGTGAAGGATCCTAGACTTTTCTCCAGCCTTCGCTGTGGCTCTCCCTGCTGACGATAAAGGCTGCGATGATGTCAGAAGTTTGGTGATGCATTGTTCTATTGTCATATCAACTATTGTGTTGTCCTTGTAATATCACTAACTTATTGTTGACTAGCTAATTGTCATATTAAATAGCTTATTAAATACCATGCATGTGTGGCTGTTTGCTCTTGAATTTAATATTATAGCGTGACAATACAGTCTAATGCAGAAGTAGAACTACACACTTTAGACAACAACTGAGCAATCGCTTAGCTACTTGGATAGAACCGAGGTTCACAGGAAATCCTCCCAATTGTTCACTTTTTCACTGGCAATTCAAGGTGACTTATATCAAAGGAAATGAACTCTATACAGATGGATAACAGACTGCATTTCTTTTGCTTATGAGCAAGTCGGACTCTCCCTTGAAGGTCACCTTACTGCTCATAAAATGTGAGCCATAGCAACCTCAGTTGCCAACCTCTGTTCCTTCTCCATTGATGAGATCTGCTGGGCAGCTACATGGTCCAACATTCATAACTTTGCTACACATTGTCTGGCAGAGACTCCCGTTGTGACACAGTCTTTTGCCAAGCTGTACTCCTGCACCTGTTTGGGACTTAACTGCAACTCCTACCCTCTGTCCCAGACTTCTACAAGAAACCAGACTTCTATTAGGGGTGGTTTAACAGACTGGAATTGAGTCCAGTGGGCCACATTGTGTCCACACTCTATGGTTCTCTGCTTTAGCCTCAGGGATCACACTGCTCCCCCACATGTCAACCTGGTACCTGGGAGTTAGTGAGTCTCATATGTGCAGTCCTGCTTGTTCCTGGAAATAGTGTAGTTACTCACCTGTAACAGGTGATCTCCAAGAACAGCAGGAATCAGTCTTCACAACTCACCCCCCTCCCCTAGAAGTTGCAGGATATTTTTCCTCTATCTCTCAGCAACAAGCTCAACTGAGGAGAGTAGCTGGGAAGGCAGATGCGCAGGCGCAATGGACTGCTCCCAAAGTATTTCCTATTGGACGCTGGGGAGCATTACTACATGGGCTCCATTGGTACCGACGTCACCCATATGTGAAGACTGATTCCTGCTGTTCCCGGAGGTCACCTGTTACAGTTGAGTAACTACGCTTTCTCTGCACTCTAGGATGTAACCATGTTGAATAATGTCTAGCACTTGGTGATTGTCGGTGACATGGGCACACTCTTGTGAATGAGGCAAAGCTGGCCAGCCACTGAAGGCAACCTAAAATGGACCCCCGTACTGTCAATGCACCAAAAGGGAAGGGATGATTGTTTAAGTGGAAGAGCCATGAGTGCTGCAGGCCCCTTGAAAAGACCGATACCTGGCTCAAGAACTGGAATAGGTAGAATATGGCATCCCTGGGTGATACTGATGGGAATCCCATAAGTCCTTAGGATTGGGGGCATGGAATACAAAGCTGTCTGTTGCCAGGAACCCTGGCAGTGGAGACTGTATGGTTCAAGTGTGGAGCCAGGACATTTTAGAAGACTTATTCACAAATTCCATGTGGAAAATCCAGCACTGACCTGTAGAAATGGGATCAACATGTAAATGGCAATTTTGAAAAGGGGATGAGTATACAATTGAATGTCCATAATATTTAGAATTTACAAGAGGGCATATTTAAGGTATGATTAGGGCATGGCCTGACCAGGTAAAAATGCTACATGTGTATGTCCCATGTCATATGGGGAATGCATGTGTGTGACCAAAGTTGTCCACATCGGGATTTACAGTTGCTCATCCAGCCAGCCCTTTACTGCTATGATTACTTATTTCTAGAGCGCTACTGAGCATTCGCAATATTATTTCCCTTGCAAACAGAAATGAAATAAAAATAGCAGACCCTTGCAGTTAACTAGCAGCATTTATTTGTATAGGCTGTGAAGTAGCTGGAAGTGCCGGCATCGACACGGGTAAGGGGCTGAATTTTCCTACATGTAGAGTTGCAAACTATCCATTGGGTTTTCATGGCAAGATACAGAAGTAGATTGCCGGGCCTTCCTTCTGCGCAGTTTAAGTTTGGTGTTGTTGCCGTTGTCACAGAAATGTGATCCTCCGCCGTCAACACTATCCCATTCTGCTGCTGCCCAGATGGGTGGTTTGTCTTCGTCTGGCACCTCAGCTGAGACCTGTCCATCTTGGGAGACCCTGCCAGTAGTTAAACTACCGATAGTTTAGCTCTCAGCATCACTGATGCACGCAAGCCCTCACAGTACGACAAGCTGCAAACCAAGTGAGAAAGATCATGACAACTGGCATAATCAACAGGTTCATCGTTGAAGGAGAAGAAATTGAAATCGTGAACAACTTTAACCTACTTGGATCAACTATCAATAAAGAAGCAACAAGCAGTCAAGAAATCAGACGACGCATTGCTCTTGGCAGAATGGCTATGAAAGACCTAGATAAGATTCTCAAGAGCAGAGATGTCTCTCTCCATACAAAGATTCGACTTGTTCAAGCCATGGTATTTTCAATAACATCATATGGATGTGAAAGCTGGACAGTGAAAAAGACAGACAGGAAAAAATTGATGCCTTTGAATTATGGTGCTGGCAGCGAATACTGTGTATACCATGGACTGCCCGAAGAACAAACCAGTCGGTACTAGAGGAGATCAAACCTAAGCTTTCTTTAGAAGCTCAGATGACAAGACTTCGACTTTCATACTTCGGACACGTCATGCGAAGAGAGAGATCATTAGAGAAAGACATCATGCTTGGAAAGATAGAAGGTCAACGCAAAAGAGGAAGGCCAGCAATGAGATGGATCGCTACAATAACAGCAGCTACGGGTACCAGTCTGTCAACAATGAGCCGCCTGACTGAAGACCGAACACAATTTAGGATAGCTATCCAGAGGGTCACCATGAGTTGACTCCGACTCGACGGCACTTAACAACAACAGAGTTGCAAAATGGCTCCTGCAGCTCTATGCGCACTTCTGTCCCTCCTTATACCATATAGAGATGAGTGTTTATTGCTCTGGATGCATAGGGGAGGAAAGCTGGAAGGCTGGGACCATTGGTGGTGTTTGAGGCAGGGAAGGTGAATGAGTTTGATTGTTGTGGGATTGGGGACTGAGTTGCTGAAGTTTGCAGGAGGGGTAGCAAAGTATTGGTGCTAGTTGGCAGAAATGACTGATAGGTGTTATGGGTTGACTGGGGCTCTTTGTGCTCTTGTGTGGACACCCGGGTTTGTTTTGTTTTATTTGTTGGCCTTCATGGCGTTTAATGTGATCTATTTCATGTTTCAGGTTCATACACTGCTTTAGATAATACTGAATTGAAAAAAGTGAGAAAGTAATTTGTACATTTAGATCAATTAATTAGGTTGAGTTCATGTTTTTTTTCTAGATAGACTATGGGCAGACCTTAGAGCCATAAAAGATCATGGGACATGTTTACTAAAAGAGGAAGTGCAGGTGTGGTATCTGAGCCATGCTAGGTGTAGCCCATCAAGTCCCATGCAGTAAGCGCAGGTCCAGTACCACCTACATATACTATGTGCTTTGCCGCTAATTACAACATTGCCAGTTAGCATGCAGTAAGAGGAACCGTGCTAGCTGCAAACTGCATGCTGCAGCCAGGGGTGGTCCAAGGATGAAAGGCCCCTTGGCACCCCTCCATTCTGCCACCTCCATTGCAGAAAGCATATGTCTGTGTTGGAGGGGGCAGATGCGGCAATTCATACAAGCCAGGAAGTGTGACACAGCAGCGGCAGTTCAGGTAAGTGCAATCATTGCCACCACTGCAGGTCCCAGAAAGGGGCAGTGGCAATGAGCTGCTCATGGGATGCCAGGGCTCTAGATAACCCCTTAGTTAGTCATCAATATAATTTGGAAGGCAATCAATAGACTTTAGCAATATGCATTCTTTAGCATTCATTTCGTTCTTTAGCAAGCCTTAAATTTAGTGCACACAAAGTTGTCTTAAGGCAGCGTTCCCAAACTTGAGGTCAGGACCCCAAATGGGGTCATATAATTAGTGGATGGGGTCACAGAAACATGGTCATTTCCCCTTCTCTCTGAGTTTTCACTGTGACCTATGCCAGGCAGTGGCAGTCACCAGTCCAGAATGTGACCTGTGAGCCAGTGGACATTTATAGACCCTTGCCCCCTCCTGTTAGACTGGAAACTAGCACCAAATACTGGGATCTGTAAGCACACACTGCGCACTGACACAAGGGACCCTGTGCTAACTGCTGCCTCCCATGCTGGGTACTGGGATCTGTAAGCACACACTACACACTGACACAAGAGACCCTGTGCTGACTGCTGCTGCTCCTGCCACTACTGTTACTGCTGCTTTCTGCTTTAGATGAATGGAGGAAGGAGAAAGAGACTGGAGATCTGCTATTTTTTTTAATTTAATCTTTATTAAATTTCAAGAGAGTCGTGTACAGACTAAGGAAACTTTGGAGACAAATGCATAACACAGGAATGAATTATATAATTCAAACAAAGTAAATGATCCCTATGCTTCTTATTAGCCTACTATAAGAGAAGGTAGCTTTTAGGTAGGAGGTAAATACTCTCAAAACATAACAAGAACATGCTTTAGGGAGAAAAGATGGCACCAAAGTGGACCGAGGCTTAATATTCATGACATGAAGAAGCATCAGCTTCTAAGCCAGCAATAGAAGATGACACTACCTGTCTAGCATTAAGAGTAAGGTCACAAGGTTGGAAAA
Source organism: Ichthyophis bannanicus (assembly GCA_033557465.1). NCBI lineage: Eukaryota > Metazoa > Chordata > Amphibia > Gymnophiona > Ichthyophiidae > Ichthyophis > Ichthyophis bannanicus. The sequence continues at coordinate 10,987,517 of CM066050.1, read as the reverse complement.
ATACATATCAAATATTTACATGGAAATCGTACATTAAATGAAGCTCCCAGCTGCAACACACCAGGTCTCATCAAAAGAAATTGTCGACAACGCTTTTGCATTTCCCTAGATATATCAGAAAAATTGAAACTGAGAAACCCAGGAAGGTCATAGACTGCTTTCTAAAATATATTTTAAGAATCCACTCCTTTTCTGTGGCAAGGGCACAGGACACCAAAAGAATAGCAGGTTTGTATTTGTCTTGCCCAGACATGTATCATAATTTCGTCACCTTCAAAAAATCCATAACAGGGTCCACACTTTGACCAACAGGCAATGTTCCCTCTAATTTTCTGTAGGCTGTGTGCGCATAAAATATCAGCTGTGTGCGGCTTTTGAAGGAAGGTTAAATTTTTGTGCGCCACATAATGACACTCGGAGTTATATACTTTAAAATTTAACTACACGTTAGAATACAGTATGTACACCACATTGATTTTAATCAAATTAAATGGAAATAGACAATTACTAAATGAAGCGGGAAATTTCTAGTAATTACAATCATAACTTTTAAATTTTAAGACGTCTGTGTTGTTTTCTATCAGAATCAGAGCCGTAATTTTTGTGCGCTCTATTGTAAAGTATGTGCGCTCTCTTGGCGAGGTGTGTGCGCGCGCACACGCGCACAGCTTAGAGGGAACAGTGCCAACAGGCTCCTTTTTACCAGATGAAAAATATTAAGCTTTAGCAAGAGGAGGAAGTAACTCTTGGGGAAGCACAAAAACCTCATACAAATACGTCTTAAACATCTCAATTGGCGATAATCCCACCTTGGGGGGAAATTCAAAACCCGCAAATTTGCAGAATGGGCTCAGTTTTCCAAAAGTTCTAGCTTAAATCATAAAGCAATATTCTCTTTACCTAGAGCAGAGTTTGTATCCGACAAAGACTGTATTTGCCAGTCATGATCTTCAACCTTAGACTTTAACATTTCAACAGATGCTGTTGTATCTTAGCAGACAAATCCAACGACTATTTAGAAACAGTTTCTGAAAGTATGGCTATGGCCTCCCAGATAGTCCCGAGTGTAAATTTCTTCGGTCGAGGAAGAGGCAGAATAGGTATTGTTTCAGACACAAGGCTTCCAAAAGGTTGTTTAGTAATGCAGTGGTGCCATTGGTATTCCAGCTGATTGACACGCTTGGGAATCCCCAGTAACACCAGGAAGCATCCCTTGAACCTTGGCTGACATATCTCCTTGCAAAGAGCCAAACTGTGCTCCAACTCAGAAGCTAATGGTTCTAGACTGTCAGGCGAGGGAAGGGCTTCACCCGGGCAAGTTGGCGGAATCAGTGTCTCAGGTGACAATGATGTTTCAATGTCAGAAGACAGTGCTGGTTCCTCCAAACTAGATGTTACCATGCCTGACCAAATCGCCTGCATTGCAGCCCCAGAGACTCCCACATAGTGGCCCATCGGACCTAGGACTGGTGGCAGAGATTCCGAGGAGTAACACTTGGCCTTTCCTGCCCATGCTGCCATCTTAAGTCAAGCCCCAGAGACCTGTTTTTTGATTTTGTCATCTGGGGTCACGTAAATTTTCAGCTGCTAAAATGTGGCCATATGGAATACAAATTATAAAAGCGTTCCTTTAAGGTGCATTTTACATGAAAATCAATCTGCATTATTGTTTTGTGCATGCTATAAAGTTCTAACAAAAGTTATACATTTTTGATTAAACCAAATGTGTGAAACATATCAAAAAAACACCCACATAGTCTGAAATTTTCTAAAAATTCTGAAGAACTGCTTTTTATTTGCCTGCGCACATCCCAGGTTCTCATGTGGCTAGTTTTTGTTACAGATAATAATTCAATAAGTAGAGCGATCCTGAAAACATCCACCTTACTTTTCCTGTACTGTTTTGTTGCTGCTCCTTCACACTCACCAAAACTTTTGTTAGACAGCCAGAATCAGGGAGATTAGGGAGTAGAAGACCACTGGTAATACCACCTATTGGGAGATGGATAAGAGCGCTGGCATCTAGAAAAGAAAAAAGGAGGAATAAATTGTATGATTTAAGACTGCCAATTACTCAGTACTGTAACTTTCACTTAATTCTTTAATATTTGTCACTCTGAAATACTTTCTAGAAATATGGAATCACTAAAATGATGAAATCAGTTTTATAGCAGAAATAAGCGAGACCATTGTACAGTAAATAGCATGTAAGTGGACAGGGGTGGAAAGTCCTGATGATCTATGTGTTAATATAATTATTCAAGATGGACCAGGACTGAGTGATGGGGCAGGAGTCACTGAGGATCTCTCCTGCCCCTTTAGACTCTCTTGATGGGGTGAGATACTTAGGGAACCTTGGGAGGCTGTGGGATTCTTTTATTTTTTATTTGGTCGAGCTTATTTTTTGGTGGTGGAGGGGCAGGGGCCAGGCTGGCTGCCACTCTAATTTCAAAATGGAACAAAAAGAACTGATATTTTGTTTGGTTTTGATTCATTTACTAAACAAAATGGAGGGTAGCAGGTCATTTCATTTACATTTCTAATGAAAGCATATCCCCAATAACTACAGACATCTTCAGCTGTGGCTCCAAGAGTTCAGACTTATTTAGATAAAAGATAAGAACATAAGAACATAAGATATGCCATACTGGGTCAGACCAAGGTCCATCAAGCCCAGTATTCTGTTTCCAACAGTGGCCAATCTAGGTCATATGTACCTAGGGACACAGGTTCCACAATGCTTGTATTGGTTCAAGCATTGATATCCTGGGTCCCTTCTTAATAATGGTTTATGGACCTTTCCTCCAGGAACTTGTCCAAACCTTTTTTAAACCCAGCTACACTAACAGCCTTTACTACATCCTCCGGTAACAAATTCCAGAGTTTGATTACACGTTGAGTGAAAAACAATTTTCTTTTATTAGTCTTAAATAGTTTACTCTGTAGCTTCATTGCATGTCCCCTAGTCTTTCTATATTCTGATAACGTAAACAATCGATCTACATTTACCCGTTCCACTCCGATCATTAATTTATAGACTTCTATCATATCTCCCCTCAGCCGTCTCTTTTCCAGGTTAAAGAGCCCTAACCTTTTTAGCCTTTCTTCATAGGAGTATCCTTCCATCCCCTTTACCATTTTGGTGGCTCTTCTCTGAACCTTTTCTAAAATCGCTATATCCTTTTTAAGATACGGCGACCAGAATTGCACACAATATTCAAGGTGCGGTCTCACCATGGAACAATACAGAGGCATTATAATATCTTTTGTATTATTTTCCATTCCTTTCCTTATGATACCTAGCATTCTATTTGCTCTCTTGGCCGCCGCTGCATACTGGGCCGAGGGTTTTAACATGTTATCCACAATGACGCCTAAATCTTTTTCCTGGGTGGTGGTTCCTAATGTGGAACCTTGCATCGTGTAACCATAGTTTGGGTTGTTCTTCCCTAGATGCATAACCTTGCACTTGTCCACATTAAATTTCATCTGCCATTTTGATGCCTAGTCTTCCAATTTATCAAGATCCTCTTGCAATTTTCCACAATCCTCTTGGGTTTTAACAACTTTAAATAGTTTTGTGTCATCTGCAAATTTGATAACTTCACTCGTTATTCCACTTTCCAGGTCATTTATGAATATGTCAAAAAGCAGCGGACCCAGCACAGATCCCTAGCGTACACCACTATTCACCTTTCTCCACTGGGAAAATTGGCCATTTAGCCCTACCATCTGCTTTCTATCTTTTAACCAGTTCCTGATCCACAATAGTACACTGCCTCCTATCCCATGACTCTTTAGTTTTGCCAAAAGTCTCTCATGAGGGACCTTGTCAAAGGCTTTCTGAAAGTCCAGATATACAATATCAACCGACTCACCTTTGTCCACCTGATTATTCACTCTTTCAAAAAAACATAACAGATTAGTAAGACAAGATCTTCCTTGTCTAAAGCCATGTTGGGTGTCTCCCATTAGGTCATGACTATCTACCTGCTGAGTAATTTTATTTTTTATGATGGTTTCTACCATTTTTTCCGGTACTGACGTCAAGCTCACCGGTCTGTAGTTTCCCGGATCACCCCTGGAACCCTTTTTAAAAATTGGTGTTACATCGGCGATCCTCCAATCTTCAGGTATTAGAGATGATTTTAATGATAGTTCACAGATAACTAATAGTAGGTTTGCAATCTGTGTATTTCAGTTCTTTCAACACCCTTGGATGTATACCATCCGGCCCAGGTGATTTGCTACTCTTCAGTTTATCTAATAGTTGTAATACATCTTCCCGATGTATCGATATTTCCTTCAATTCTTCCGCACCTTTAAATACCACTTCAGTCATGGGTAACATCCCTACATCTTCCTCAGTAAAGACTGAAGCAAAGAATTCATTCAGTCTCTGCACTATCGCCTTGTTGCCTCTTAGTGCTCCTTTAACCCCTTTATCATCTAATGGACCAACTGACTCTCTCACAGGTTTTTTGCTACGAATGTACTTGAAAAGATCTTTACTTCGTGTTTTTGCTTCCGCAGCAAGCTTCTTCTCAAATTCTCCCTTTGCCTGCCTTATCAATGCCTTGCATTTGACTTGCCAGTACTTGTGCTGTTTCCAGGTTTCGTCGTTTGGCTCTTTTTTCCATTTCCTGAAAGATGATTTTTTGGCAACAGCAGCCTCTCTGACCTCACCTTTAAACCATGCTGGCAGTTTTTTGGACTTCCTTCCACTTTTCTTAAAGTATGGAATACAGCTGGTGTGGGCTTCCAAGATAGTATTTTTCAACAACAGCCAAGCCTGATGTACGTCTTTAACCTTTGCAACTGCTCCTTTTAGTTTTTTCTTAACTGTTTTCCTCATTTTAACATAGTCTCCCTTTCGAAAGTTAAAAGGTAGTACTGTGGATTTTCTTACTATCCCTCCTCCACTAATTAAATCAAAGGCGATCATGCTATGATCACTATTGCCAAGTGGCCCCAACAACCTTATCTCTTGCACTAGATCTGGTATTCCACTAAGGATTAGGTCTAATATGGCTTCCCCTCTCGTCGGTTCATGAACCAGCTGCTCCAAGAAGCAGTCATTTATTTCATCTAGGAACTTTATGTCCCTAGCATGTTCTGACGTGACACTGACCCAGTCGATACCGGGGTAGTTGAAATCACCCATTATTATTATTGTGCTGTAACTTTTGTTAGCTTCCTTGATTTCTTTGAGCATTTCATCATCCATTTGGTCATTCTGGCCAGGCGCTCGATAGTACACCCCCACCCCCACTGCCATTGCCTTCCCCCTTTTACATGGAATTTCAATCCATATAGATTCTACAGCAGATTTTGTTTCCTGCAAAACTTTAATCCTTTCTGGCTCAATGCCCTCTCTAACATAGAGAGCAACCGCTCCACCAATTTGATCAGCTCTATCATTACGATATAGTTTGTACCCAGGTATCACAGTGTCCCACTGGTTGTCCTCCTTCCACCATGTCTCTGATATTCCAATCATATCTAACCTTTCATTTAGTGCTATATATTCTAACTCTCCCATCTTATTTTTTAGACTTCTAGCATTTGCATACAAGCATTTTAGAGAATGTATTTTATTCATATTAATTTGGCTATTGTTAGACATGGGTAATTTGGGATCTTTAAGCTCTGTCTGCTCCATACTTGAGGGCATTTGGGCTACTTTACTCTTTTGTGGAACCTCTCTGCTTTTGGTAGTATCCTTCAAAGATACATTCTTCCGAACCATCCGCTCTTGGGTGACTGTCGGCTTTCCCCTAATATCTAGTTTAAAAGCTGCTCTATCTCCTTTTTAAAGGTTAATGCCAGCAGCCTGGTTCCATCCTGGTTAAGGTGAAGCCCATCCCTTCGGAAGAGCTCCTCCTTTCCCCAGAATGTTCCCCAGTTCCTAACAAATCCAAAACCCTCATCTCAGCACCATTGTCTCATCCACGCATTGAGACTCCGGAGCTCTGCCTGCCTTTTGGGTCCTGTGCGAGGAACAGCAAGCATTTTGGAGAATGCTACTCTGGAAGTTCTGGATTTCAACTTCCTACCTAAAAGCCTAAATTTATCCTCCAGAACCTCCCTACCACATTTTCCTATGTCATTTGTACCGACATGTACCAAGACAGCAGACTCCTCCCCAGCACTATCTAAGACCTTATCTAGGTGGCATGTGAGGTCCGCAACCTTCGCACCAGGCAGGCATGTTACCAGGCAATCCTCACATCCACCAGCCACCCAGCTATCTACATGCCTAACGATCAAATCACCAACTATAACGGCTTTCCTAACCCTTCTCTCATGGGCACATGGCCCTGGAGAAACTTCCTTGGTGCGAGAGGGTTTTACATCAACTGGAGGACAGGTCCTATTTACAGGATCACTTCCTGCCACACCAGGGTGATGCTCTCCTGTCACGTGACCTCTCTCCTCCATAGCAACAGGGATGCTGCCAGACTGGAGGTGGGACTTCAGGACTATATCCCTGTAGGTCTCTTCTATGTACCTCTCTGTCTGTCTTATGCTTTCCAAGTCTGCTACTTTAGCCTCTAGAGAATGGACTCGTTCCCTGAGAGCAAAGAGCTCCTTGCACCTAGTGCACACGTAAGACCTCTCACCAGCTGGGAGAAAATCATACATGTGACACTCAATGCAAAAGACTGGAAAGCCCCCATCCCGCTGCTGGACTGCTGTCTGCATCTTAGTTTTAAGTTTGTGTTTAGATCTAAGTTCTTTACTTACTAAGGGTTGCTATGGATATTTATACTAATAAAAAACTGTACCTAATACGTGTAATATACCTTGTTCACCTGAAGCTTAACTAATCTCCGGTCCTTAGTGTATGACTGATTTCGGTAATGAGCTTCACCTGAGAGCACCTCCTGTCTTTTAAGATGTGTAAGTATCTATAAAGCTACGATTATCCCAGGGGTGGGTGGATGTGGGGAGGGAAATAACACTTATTAAAAGAGGGCTGCTACACAGTACCCTGTCTTGTGCTGCTGAGGTAAGCTACATTCTGATTTGATTTAAATTATAGCTCTTAGCTGCTGCTAGGCTCTAACTTCTTATGAAATTTAAACTACAAGCTCTCTGCTGGGTTCTAAATTTAACGAGAAAGCTCTCTTCTGTGTTTTAAATTTAAGCTAAAAGTACTTTGCTGATGCTAGGCCCTGAGTGACTATTAAATTTAAACTACAAGCTCTCTGCTGGGTATGAAATGTAACCAGAAAGATCTCCTCTGTGTTTTAAATTTAAACTGCTGCTACTAGGCCCTGACTGATTTAACAAAAATAGCGGGTTCACAGATTAATTATCTTTAATACAAAGAATTCCTTTTAGAAAATTACCAGAAGTATATACTCACAGTTGCAGATCTCTCTCCAGAAGTAACAGTCCCTTTTTCTAGTCCTTCAAGACAGAGGATCACAGAGCTCTGGTTGAGCTATTTATGCCTGTGCTGCTGAAGTAAGCTGTGACCAACTTCCTGGGTAATTAACAGTCCTTGCTTGGATAGGAGGAGTCTTTCAAAATGGCCTTTTGATCTGCCACCTGGTGTTAACACCTATTGAAAAAGTTTCACAGGTCTCTTGCCCCCTAGGTAGAAGGCCTCTTTGTAAAGGTCTCTAGAAGACTTTATTTGTTGCTCAAAGAGTACAGACCCTGTTTTGCCTTTTGTGCTAAGCTAAATTCTGATTTGATTTAAATTATAGCTCTTAGCTGCTGCTAGGCTCTAACTTCTTATGAAATTTAAACTTCAAGCTCTCTGCTGGGTTCTAAATTTAACCAGAAAGCTCTCTTCTGTGTTTTAAATTTAAGCTAAAAGTACTTTGCTGATGCTAGGCCCTGAGTGACTATTAAATTTAGACTACAAGCTCTCTGCTGGGTTCCAAATGTAACCAGAAAGCTTTCTTCTGTGTTTTAAATTTAAACTAAACGTACTTTGCTGTTACAAGATGCAGCGTAGGGACAGTTGAAACATCCTTGGGGGGTTTTCTCAACACGTCTCAACTTTCCTCTCATGGAAAAATACCAGGGCTGTCCAGTCTTAGTTTCTCCCCAGGTCGCATCAGTCTTTATTTATTTATTTATTTAAAGTCTCTTATATACCGCGCTATTTATCATCAGCGCGGTTTACATAGAACAGAACAATCTCAGTACATTTGAAATACGTATGAGTTACAGATAACAGGGCAGAAAACTTGGTCAACAAGGGTAACTATCTACAATACAATAATGATTGACTGTTTGTATAAAACAACTAACAGAGCAGAGAATATAGTGTACAGCTGTAATTAAATCCAAAATTTCTTAATTCTAGGGTGTAGTGTTTATGCTTCTGGCTATTAGACTGTCTTTTGATATATTAGATACCTTGAGTAAATGGCTTTTCCTGTCAGTAGCAAAACCTAGACTGCACTGGCTGTCAGTGGAAAGAGCTAGAGTAACTTACATGTTTTACATGAAAGGGACTGCCGCAGATGCAGAGAGGAGCTAAGCAACAACACTTTTCATGGCAGCACACCATGCTTCGAACCTGGAAATGAGCTTGTTGGCTATGAGGCAGGAACAACAGAAGTAGGGAGAGAGGCCCACAGGGGCAGCATGAAACGGCAGCAGCAGGAGCTGCAGTTCTGAAGAAGAAATGAGAGAAAGGCACGATGGCGATGGCCATGGATAAGGTAGAGGCAGCAAGGGGAGATCTAAAGAAGAGAAGCCCTGCTCCTACTGGTATCTTTAAAGGAGCTGCAGTTCTGAAGAAGAAAAGAGAGAAAGGCACGATGGCGATGGCCATGGCCATGGATAAGGTAGAGGCAGCAAGGGGAGATGTAAAGAAGAGAAGCCCTGCTCCTACTGATATCTTTAAAGGAGCTGCAATTCTGAAGAAAAGAGAGAAAGGCACGATGGCAATGGCGATGGCCATGGATAAGGTAGAGGCTGCAAGGGGAGATGTAAAGAAGAGAAGCCCTGCTCTTACTGGTATCTTTAAAGGAGCTGCAGCCCCACAGGCCTAACAGCATCAAGACCCCCCCCCCCTCCCCTTCCCATGAAGGAGCAACACCAGACTGGCCTGGTCTGAGAAAAAGAAGGACCCCTGTAGGCTCCCCAGCCAGCAGTGTAGCAGCGAAGGGGGAAGAGAGGCTCCCCCTCCCCCCTCCCCCAATCTGTGCTGAGCCTCTCCCCCCCCTCCCCCCCCCCCTATGCTGAGCCACAACTAGAAAGAGGAAGAACCTCCACAGGAAGCAGGGGTCAAAGAAGAACGGAAGTCAGAGGAGCAAGAAGATCTTTCTTCCCCCACCAACAGAGGAGTGATGTCAGCAAAAGGAAGATGAAGAACAGATGGAAAAAAGAGGAATGACAAGCAGGAGATCCAGTGCCTGCAACAGGTAACGGAGTCCTCTTGCTGAAGAGAAAGTCTATGGAGAGAGAAGGAGGTGAGCAAACAGAAATAAGAGACCCTTCACTCTCCTTCCTTAGATGTCGGAGACACAGATAAACAAACGGGGCAGTGAAGAGAATGGGACAGAAGAGGGGGAAATGCAGCCTCCATGAAGTGCCTGAGAAGGGACAAGAGCAGGACAGAGCTGAAAAGACAGAGAACAGAGAGAAAAAGAAGCAGCTGAATCCAGCAGCAGCAGAGTAAAAAGCCGAGTGACAGCAAAATCCTGGGAGATTTAATTTCAGAAGAGAAAAGTAAGCAGTGGGGAGTTCCAGTGAAGAGTCACAGCAGAAAACTGAACTAAGCAGCAGAGGAGAACTGGGAAAGAGACCTCAGAACTAGTATTTGTAAGAAAACTATATCTTGAGCTGCCAAGAGTGAGAGAAGCAGTTCCTGGAGAGCTCAGAAGGAGCAGCAGCTGTGCTGGAGCTGTTGGGAGAGTTACAAATGTTACCATCTAGTGCTTCAATGTTACCCTCTAGAGCTTCATTGTTATATTGCACTGTTTTCCTACTTCCTTGTTGTCATCACCTTTGACCTTCTGATGTCATTCTTGTGCTCCAGCTGTTTTTAGCTCTGAAACATGGTGTTAGAAGATTCTGAACCTGCGCTGTTTTCTTGCCTTTGACACCACAAGTTTCCAGAGCGTGGTGGGCTGTAGAACTGTGAGTACACAGCAAGGTATTTAGAATAATATTGATTGGCATACGATTGCATGGAGTCTCCCTTGATGCAGAAGCACAGAAATATCACAGCATCAGGGCAAATGCTAACAGCATTCCACTCCTAAAGGGCATGAAGGTTACTGATGATTTAAGTGGCAACTGAGATGATTTCAGAGCAGATTTTGTAGGCTTCTATCTGGCAATAGGTTTACACAAAAAGGGTGACAGATGCTGAATTTTGCAGTGTTTATAAGCACAATTAGAGCCTCACAGAAAATCAGAGGAGGGATTTCAAAGTTATCCTGGATGTATTAGAAGCTTATTTCAAAGCCACAAGAAAGGTAATATATGAAAGATACATTTGGCAACTGCAAACAAGAGGAAGGTGAATCCACTGATAACTTTGTCATGCATTTGAGAGAGAAAGCAGCAACATGAGTACAGCATCTGAAAGATGAACTAATTTGAGATAAAATAGTTTTTGGCATTGCCAATAAGGGTACACATCACCATCTCTTAAGAAAACACAACTAAATTCAGAATATAGTCATTGAAACCTGTGTGTTGTAGAACTCACAGACTTGCAAGTGAGGATTATAGAACAGAATGGCTGACTGCACTAATGCAACAGATAAACATCAGAGAAGAGTGCATAGTGCACACATCGCTGCAGCATTCGACTCAGTAAGTCATGAACTTCTCCTGGGGTGACTACAAGAGAAGGGCGTCTGCGGCACTGCATTCGAATGGTGTAAATCATATCTGGCTGGAAGATTGCAACATGTAAAATCCGGAGCAATAGAATCAAAACCTTTCCACCAAAGACAAGGTGTACCCTCTATCATCACTCATGCAGCCCATCTGCAACATCATCAGATCCTTCAATGTGAACTGTTTGATATATGCAGATGATATCCTGCTCTACATACCTTTCTCTACAGATCAAATGGACCTTTCCCCTCTGATAGAATGCTTTGATGCAGTTTCAGAATGGCTCCAATCTCAAAACCTCCATATTCAACACAAGAAAACTGAGGTGCTCTTCATCATGAGGGACCACAATTTCACTCCTCCACCCCATGTAAGAGTTAAGGAAGCAGATCTGCAAACAAAAGCCACAATAAGATACCTTGGGGTCATTTTGGACCAACGTCTTGATATGAAGGTACACATAGGTAACATAGTAAAAGCAATATACTTCAAGATCCGAACACTCAGGCAACTGCGTTCCTTATTAGATCCAGATGACTTCCGGACTATATACCAAGCATTAATCTTACCTCACTTCAACTATGCTAACACCATTTTACAAGGCCTCCCACAATCTACCTTGAACCTGCTACAACTTGCCATGAACGCCGCAGCAAGGGTCCTCCATGGGGCCTCTAGGAGTGACCATGTAACGCCTATCCTAAAGCAGCTTCACTGGCTCCCCATACATGGAAGGCTTGTTTTCAAGACCTTACTACTGACCTTCAAGGCCGTTAATGGTCTTTCATCCTCCTCACTTACAGAGCTCATTCACACCATTCCACCTAACAGATCCAGAAGACCAACAGCAATAAACTCTCTAATAATCCCGAAGGCCTTGACAAAATGCACCCTGACAACGGCAAACAGGGCATTCAAATTTTGCGCCCCAAAATGCTGGAATGCTCTACCATTGAACATTCGTGCTATCGTTGACTTAGCCCAGTTCAGGAAGGCACTCAAATATCACCTGTTCCTCAAGTACTACCCAGCCAGCAATGACGCCTAGTCAACCCAAAGAAAGTAACTACATGATACTTCTAGAGCTTTTTCAGAACGCCTATTTGTAGATATTTTATGTAAATAGTTCACCCATGTTATCCAAGTTTGTGCACCTGTTCTCTGTAAAACCGAACAGCCTGTTGTTCTGGTCTTTTGTTTAATGTAAACCGCGCTGATGTCGAATAGTGCGGTATATAAGAAATTGTAATAAATAAATAAATAGTTACTGCAATAAGCAACAGCAGAGCAAACCATCTGTAATCAAATCTGCAGCATGGTCATACTGTAGCAACGACTCTCAAATCTATCTTCTCCTGTCATTTCTCCTGCACTTCAAGCTCATATCTCTGCCTGTTTATCTGACACCACTGTCTGAAAGTGAATATGGCTAAGACCGAACTTCTTATCTTTCCCCATAAACCCTCCTCCTACCTTCCTCCTTTATCCATCACTGTTGACAGTACTCATTCCTTTTGTCTCAGCCCGTAACCTTGGAGTCATCTTTGACTCCGCTACACATATTCAACAGATTGCTAAAACCTGTCATTTCTTTCCCTATAACATTAGCAAAATTTGCCCTTTTCTCTCTGAACACAAAACTAAAACTCTTGTCCACTCTTTAGTTACCTCCCATCTTGACTACTGCAACCTCCTTGCTGGGTTCTTTCAGAGTCATTTTTCTCCTCTTCAATCTATCCAGAACTCAGCTGCACAGCCAATCTTCCACCAGCCCCGTTACACTCATATAACCCATCTTCTGAAATCACTTCACTGGCTCCCCTTTTGTTTCTGTATCCATTTCAAAATTCTTGTTCTACTCTATAAATGCATTCACTCTACTGACCCTCATGACCTTTCCTCTCTTCTCTCTCCTTACACCCCTCCTCGTGAATGTCTCTCCTCCTCTTGTTTCCTTCTCTCTGTGCCCTTTTCCTCTAATGCCATCTCCAGACTTTGTTCCCCTCAGCTTGCTGCTCCTTATGCCTGGAACAAATTTCCTCTATCATTACATCAAGTCTCATCACTCTGCCTCTTCAAGTCTATGCTAAAGGCTGTCCTTTTGAGGTCACTTTTGGATCCTACTCTCTTGTTTCACTTGTGTCTCCTCTCCCTATTGAACCCTTATTTCTCTTGCATTGTATTGTTTGTCTTCACTAGATTGCAAGCTCTTCGATCAGGGACTGTTTTTTATGTGTTTGTACAGTGCTGCATATGCCTTATGGTGTTTTATAAATGATAGTAGCAATGCATATAAAAGAATGAAGGAACACTGTCCAGCATAAGGGAAAACATGCCAGCTATGTGGTGGTCCAAATCAGGAAACGGAACACAGAAATTGCAAGAGATATCAGAGTCACATGATGCAGATCTGCTCAGTACTGATGTAATTTTCTCAAAGTGCCCTGGCACTATGCAAGCAAAAAGACAAAAATGGTTTTTGAATCTCAGACTGAATAATATGGTACAACCTTGTCAGCTGGACAGCAACATGTAATGTTATATGCTTGAAAGAGAAAATGTGGTGGGCATAGCAACCTTCAAAAAGCCCCTATTGTGTGCACACATTGACTAAAGAGCATGTTGCTAATGTTGAAACATTACAACCACAATGTTGTTTATAAGCCAGGCCCTAGGATAGTTATTAGTGACACGTTCAGCAGAGCCACTACAGATGACTGTTAACAGTTAGAGCTGGTAATGAACACCTCAAGGTTTGTTGGATGTAATAAAAACAGACCAACACTGCAAAAATCTACCAGGCAGATTATCTGAATGTCATATATTATATGATATGACGGCAGATAAAGACCAGTATGGTCCATCTAGTCTGCCCAGGAAGGAGATAAGAGTAACTGCACTTGCCGCTCTGTGCAGGTCACCTCTCCCCATGCCTTTGTTTAGGGGTGTACCCACCACTCCATGTAGGCCACCCCTATTTGTTCAGATTATAAGAGATAGTTATGCTTATTTTGATTTTGTCCTGATGCTATAAAAGGACCCACTAGGTCTGTCCCATGCCATTTTGAATTGTGTCACTGTATCTGCCCCCACCACTTCCATCAGGAGGGCATTCCAAGCATCCACCACCCTTTCACTGAAAAGTATTTCCTGACATTGCCTTTCAGTTTACCCCCTTGCAGCTTCATGCTATGCCCTCTAGTTCTACAGCTTCTCTGTCTTTGGAAGAGGTTTGTTTGTCCATTATATTCTTTAAGTATTTAAAGATCTGACTCATATCTCCCCTATCACTCCTCTCCTCCAGAGTGTACATATTTATATCTTCAAGTCTCTTCTCATAAGTCTTCTGATGCAGGCTCCAAATCATTTTGGTCTTCTTCCTCTGAACCACGTCCAACCTTTTTATTTCCTTTACGAGATACGGTCTCCAAAACTGAACACAATATTCCAAGTGAGGCCTCACCAGCGACTTGTACAGTGGAATTAGTACCTCTTCCTTTCTGCTGGTAATTCCTCTCTGAATTCAATCCAGCATCCTTCTGGCTTTTGCCACTGCCCTGTCACACTGTTTTGCCACCTTGAGATCATCAGAAACAATCATACTGAGGTCTTTCTCCTGGCCCGTGCACATCAATCTCTCGCCCCTCTATTGCATACAATTTCCTTGGATTTCTGCTTCCCAAATGCATGGCACTGCACTTCTTCACATTAAATCTTAACTGTTAAGCATTAGACCATTCTTTCAGTTTTTGTAGGTCTTTCTTCATGTTTCCCACTCCCTGAGGGGAGTCCACTCTGTTGCAAATGTTTGTGTCATCTGCAAAAAGGCAGACTTTTCCATCAGCCCTTCGGCTATATCACTCATGAATATATTGAACGGTACCGGTCACAAGACTGAACCCTAGGGCACACTGCTAATCACCTTCCTTTCATCCGAGTGAATTCTGTTTACTGTCACCTGCTGTTGTCTGTCATTCAGTCAAATTTCTGATCCAGTTCACCATCCCCAAGGTGTTGAGTTTATTGAAAAGCCTCCTATGAGGAACAGTATCAAAAGCTTTACTGAAATCTAGGTAGATCACATCCATCACATGCCCTTGTTCTAGTTCTCTGTTCACCCAGTCAAAGAGCTCAATCAGATTTGTTTGGCAAGATCATTCTTTGGTAAAACCATGTTGCCTCAGATCATACAACCTGTTGGTTTTGAGAAAGTCCATTATTTGCTCATTCAGGAGTGCCTCCATTACCTTTTCCACTACCGAGGTAAGGCTTACTGGCCTGTAGTTTGTCACTTCTTCCCTATTACCACTTTTATGGAGAGGTACCACATCAGCCCTTCTCCAGTCCTGTGGAACTTCTCCTGTCTCCAAGGATCTATTAAAAACATCCTTTAAAGGCGCTGCAAGAACTTCTCTGAGCTCTTTCAGTATCCTGGGGTGTACCCCATCTCGTCCCATAGACCAGAGGTTGCTACAGCGATGATACCTTTCATGTACTGAAGTCTGTAGTCCTGACTGGGTGGTCAGACTCGGAGGAAACTCCAGCTGGAATTAGGCAATACTGATCATTCAGGGATGAAATAAGCATATCAAATGGCATCCCATACAAAAGGTCCAGGACAATATTCCCTCTAAGAATTGACCACTTGTTTCCAAAATTTTCAGCCCAAGTGCAAAATTTTCCACTAACCAAATCTACAAGCAACTGTGTGCAGCAAAAGCTATTGATTAAAAATCATAATCATAACAAGATGACACAGGTAAGTAAATGATTGATTAAATTTTTATTATTACCTTAATTGTAATACTTTAATATAATTTGTCTTACACTTGCATTAGAGTTGCAGAAATTCTTTCTGAAAAATGACTCTTTCAAGAGTGCACATTTTTCATTGCTAATATACTGTAACAATTTTATAGACCTGAACTGAATGTCACCCCTTTCCCTGCAGATGGAAGAGGTAGGGAGTGTAGTAAACTGCAGGATGAAAGTTGGGAGTGATGGAAACTGGGCTTTGTGTAGCACTTGAATATTTGTGTATGGCAGCTTAGAGGGAACATTGTTTGTGACACTGTTATTATTCAGTTTTAACAATCTATGATTAATACCACAGCACTGTCCTATAGATGGGACCGAACAGTCAAATGAGCTGCAGGACTGGCCCCACGGTTAGTACACAGGAGTGAGCGCCCCTAGGCAAACCTTAAGCCTTATACCCCCCTCCAATAATCACAAGGATATGAATTAAACTAAGTGAATGTCTCTGATAGCGTATTTAGACATGGTTTGACAGAATTTCTGGCACAAGAACATGGCAAAAGTAAAATCATTGGCATAAATCTCTACAGCAGACGTCAATAGATTCAGAAGTCAAAATGTCCAGTTAGCATTTTACATATGTTTATGTTTATTTAATTTGATAAACCGCCCTTCTGTAAAAATCAGGGCGGTGTACAATCTACAAACAGTCAGGAAAGGACCCAAGGCCAACGAAATTGAAAGGAAAGTTTACAATTCTTTGATAGGAAAGTAAAAGAGAGGAGAGAGACAGGACAAGACACAGGAAAATATAGTTTGGGGAGGGAGATACAGAGGTGGGCGTAGGAAGGCAAATTACATAAAAGGAGGGGGAAGGTCGAAGGCCAGGGAAAAGAGATGAGTCTTCAGATTTCGTTTAAAGGTGGGATGGTGGGGTTCCAGACGGAGGGAGGAAGGGAGGCAGAGGAACGGGTGGATTGTAGGTGAGCGTCGGAGGGAGAAGGAAGGGTAAGACGGTTGAGGTGAAAAGATCGGGGGGTGTGCCTGGGAGAGTGGAAGGTGATAAGATCCGCTAGATATTGTGGAGTACTGGTATGGAGGGCTTTATGAACTAGAGAGAGCAATTTAAATTGGGCGCAGAAGGGAATAGGTAACCAGTGAAGATGGAAGGTGGTCTCAGAGAGTGGAATGGGTAATAAGGAGTGGAGGAGTGGCCTAGTGGTTGGGGTAAGGTACTTCAGGCCAGAAGGTCATAGGTTCAAATCCCACTAGAGGACAGCAACCTTGGGCCAGAAGGACTGGGGTTTCTAGTCCCACAGGTGCTCCTTGTGGTCTTGGGCAAGCCACTTAACTATTTTACATGGGCTATGGAGGGTTATCTCCAAGTTATAATGCCCTGTTCAATGTAATTTCAGTTTGTTCAATGTAAACTGCACTGATGCAGAATAGCGCGGTATATAAGAGAATGTAAATAAATAAATAAAATAAATAATAAGGCGAGCAGCAGTATTTTGGATTCTTTGAAGTCGAGTCATTTGAGATTTAGAGATACCAGTGAATATGGAGTTGGAAAAATCAACGCGTGACATGACCAGAAATAGCAGTAGGGTAGTGAGAGCGGATGGGGAGAGAAAGGGACGCATCGTGCAAATTTGACGGAGGAAGAAAAAGGAGTTCTTGGTGATGTGTGAAATGTGAGCATGGAAGGATAGGTCAGAGTCAAAATGTATACCTAGGTATCGGAAGGTGGAAACCAAAGGGACTGGGGTACCGGAGAAGGAAGGGGCCACTGAGGGAGATGGGCTGCCATGGGAAAACCAAATTGCGATAGTCCATAGAGCTCCATACCAGACAAACTTTGGGCCAGTCAGGAAACAGGAAAGGAAATCATTAGCAATACAGCAGGCTGGTTAGAGGCAGCGTCTCTTCTGCAAGTTGCCTGCCTTTCAATCAAAGGTTACCTGTTTAAGGCCAGCGTTTGCTATGCCCAAACCAGGGAGGACAACTGAAACTAAACTTCGGATTTTTCAGTACCACACAGTTGCTTAAACCTACAGGAGAAAGGCCCTGAGACATCTTCAGGATACTGGAGGGTTTTTGTACTTTAATATGCGCTCCTGCCTCCTGGAAAAAAAGCTACTGGGTTCAGAGGACTTGAATCCGTTTCAGAGATATTTGGTTATTAACTATGAATGCTGGGGTACTGATCCCGGTGAAATAATGTGCTTTGAATAATATAATAGACAGAAAATGTTTAAACAAACATTTTCTTTTACTCATAACCAGAAAGGAAAACAAAACTGGTTATTAAGACAAAAGCCAAGGCACACATTAAAGTACTGAATCAGACTTGCAATGAATTAACAAATAATACAGACTGGTTAAGAATACACAGAGTCGTTATACCATAGAGATCAAGTGGACCAACGGTCATTTCAACCTGTACCTTATGATCAGGAATCATTGATGATGAAAGAAAAAGTCTAAGCAGCATTGAAAGCATTAGCAAAGAACAAAGCACCAGGCATTGATGGCATTCCCATTGAAGTATTACAGCACTGGATGTTTCTGTTGCCATACTTACAAGGCTCTGCTAGGAAATTTAGAAGACAACATCATGGCCAACTGACTGGAAAAGATCTGTGTTTATACCTAAACTGAAGAAAAGTGGTCTGACTGTGGAAATTATTGCACAATCACTCTGATCCCACATGCCAGCAAGATTCTACTCAAGATCATTCAGCGGAGACTACAACCATACCTGGAGCAAGAATTGCCTGAAATACAAGCAGGGTTCAGGAAAGGGCAAAGAACAAACGACATTATTGCAGAAGTGAGAGAGATCCTTGAAAAGACAAAAGAATACCAAAAATATGTTTTTGTTTTTATTGAGTATAGCAAGGCTTTTGACTGTATAAACCATGAGAAACTCTGGTCCACATTAAGAAGCATGGGTATACCAGAACACCTTATAGTTCTCTTGCACAAATTTTTACATTGATCAAGAATCAATAGTTCAAATGGAACAAGGGAAACAGAATGGTTTAAAATCAGCAAAGGTGTACGACAAGGCTGCATTCTTTCCCCCTACCTGTTTAATTTATATGCAGAACAAATAATCAGAGAAGCAGGACTGTATGAAGACTACCGAGCAGGGCCGGCCCGTCAATTGAGCAAGAATGTTTTTTGCACAGGGCCCCACGTTTCAGGGGACCCCGTGCAAAAAACATTCTCCATCATCCCAAGTAGATATAAAAAAAACAAATCAGCTGCTGCTGCCGCTTCTGCCGCTTCTGCCACGGGGCCACCCTCCTCCCCCCCCCCCCCCTGCTCGGCAGAGCCTCTCTGCAGCATCAGCTAGCTCCGGAGTCCCAAAGCGCGGGCTTTCAGAGCCACGAGAGTTTCCCTTTCTCGCGGCTCTG
Organism: Ichthyophis bannanicus; assembly: GCA_033557465.1. Lineage (NCBI taxonomy): Eukaryota > Metazoa > Chordata > Amphibia > Gymnophiona > Ichthyophiidae > Ichthyophis > Ichthyophis bannanicus. Next base: position 10,968,516 of record CM066050.1, on the reverse strand, counting down.
TTAATCCCGCTGGGGCTGATGGGATTTCCCATCACCCCCGGCGGGCTTAACAAAGCCGCGAGAGGTCAGAGAAGCTCTCTCTTTGTGGCTCTGAAAGAAGCCCGTGCTTTGGGACTCTGGAGCTAGCTGATGCTGCAGGGAGTCTCTGCCAGGCGGGGGGGAGGGGGGGCTCCACAGCAGAACGCTTGATTCTGCCACTGCCACAGCAAAAGCGGCAGCAGCAGCCATTTTTTTATCTACTTGGGATGATGGGGGGAGGGGGATTAGGACTGGTAATGGGCTATGGGGGGCTAAGACTGGAAGTGGGCTGATGGGGAGGGTTAGGACGTAATGGGCTATGGAGGGGGGCTAAGACTGGAAGTGGGCAGATGGGGGGGTAGGACTGGTAATGGGCTATGGGGGGCTAAGACTGGAAGTGGGCTGATGGGGAGGGTTAGGACTGGTAATGGGCTATAGGGGGGGCTAAGACTGGAAATGGGCTGATGGGGGGGTTAGGACTGGTAATGGGCTATGGGGGGGGCTAAGACTGGAAATGGGCTGATGGGGAGGTTAGGACATAATGGGCTATGGGGGGGGCTAGGACTGGAAATGGGCTGATGCGGGGACTAGAAGGGAGCGGATGCTGGGTGGGGCTGGAACTAGAAGGGAGCTGATGTTGGGGGAGGATTAGAATGGGATGGAGCTGGGAGAGTGAAATGGAGAGGGAAAAAATATTTTGTGTGGGAGGGAAGACAAATCTACAATTGGCCGGATATTGGGAGAGTAAGTGGGGATTGAGGATGGTGGGGTAAATTTTGAGTGGATGAAATAGGAATGAGGAAAGAGCAAAAGAGAAAGATTAGTATGTTAAAGCAGATGTAGAGAGAGAATGGAAAAAAACTAGAAGAGAGAAGAAAGGACAAATGGACAGCAGACGATGGAGAGTTAGCAGAAGACATGAAGAAACCCAGAAGAAAGTGGCTGGAGCAATTGGAGCTGAAAAAAAATACACAAAAGGTAGAAAAATATCTCTTTATTTTGAATTTATTAACTGGAATATGTCATCTCTGGGAAATGTGCATCATTAACGTCTGTGCTTTGTATAGTACAAGAGCAAATTAATGTATAGTTTTATTTCTACAGTGTTGTACATTCCAAGTTTGGCTTTTGGGATTCCCAGTTTAATTATTGTCTTCCTGTTTCTAAATTGTGATCCCTTGTTTGGTGATGGTCTATGTTCTGCATGTGTAACTGAGCTGAGGTATTCTGTTTATGTAATTGCTATTTGACATTGCCACTTGTTCACTTTCCCCAGTAGGTTATGTATTGTTATTCTCTGAAATGTATTGGTTTAATATTTGCAGTGTTTCCTTTTGATAGGTATGGTATGGTGCTTTGTGCGTCCTGGTAGTGCTGTTAGGATACGGTGGGTTTGCTATGGGTTCTAAATGGGCAGTGTTTGTAGTAGTTCCTAATGTGCCCAGCGGTTGGCATTGGATTATAGTAATGTAGAAATCGTTTAGTCTTTCTTTATCCATATACTCATTAAGAGACATGTTTACTAAAAGTCACTGTATGGTAACATTATGCAAATATTTATGCAAATGAGGTCCCTTATGCAAATGAGGCCCACACCGAGTCTCCGCACATGGCCCTGTACCCCCCTTGGGCCGCCCCTGCTACCGAGGTGTGAAGATTGGTGGAAGACTCATCAACAACCTTCGCTATGCTAATGATATGACAATACTGGCTGAAAGTAAAGGCGATCTGAAAGATTTGCCTTTCAGGGTCAAGGAACATAGGGTGCACGCCCATTTTTTAAGATAAACGTAAAGAAGACAAAGATCTTGACAACTAGCAAAATGAATAAGTTCATTGTTGATGGAAAAGAAATTGAAATAGTGGACAACTTTAACCTGCTTGGATCAATAATCAATAAAGAAATGACAAACAGTCAAGAAATACAATGACACATTGTTCTTATTTATTTATTTAACACTTCTTATATACCGCGCTATTTCTCATCAGTGCAGTTTACATCGAACATTAAACACTTGGATATACATTTCTGTCCTACGTTTACATAAAACAGGGTTATAACATGGAGTTAACTGGGGAAACTATATACATATGAGAATTTAGCTTCAAACATAAAACAGGGTTATAACATGGAGTTAACTGAGGAAACCATATACATATGAGAATTTAGCTTCAAATGAATAACGGGTTGAATCATAACAGGTTTTACAATCAGAGTCAGATTGCAGCGTTTTTGTACTCTGCTGTGAAGAATAGTTAAAGTGCAGTAATATCATACTGGTGTACAGACTGATTGCAGATCTGGTATGCCTTGGCAGAATGGCTATGAAGGACTTGAAGATTCTCAAAAGCAGAGATGTCTTTCTTCATACAAAGATTCAATTTGTTCAAGCCATGGTATTTTCAGTAATGTCATATGGATACAAAAGATGCACAGTGAAAAAGATAGACAGGAAGAAAACTGATACCTTTGAATTATGGTGCTGGCAACGAATACTGTGTATACCATGGACTATTCAAAGAACAACCCAGTCAGTACTAGAGGAGATCAAACCTAAGCTTTCTTTAGAAGCTCAGATGACTAGACTTTGATTTTCATACTTTGGACACATCATGCGAAGAGAGAGATCATTAGAGAAAGACATCATGCTTGGCAAGATAGAAGGTCAACGCAAAAGAGGAAGGCCAGCAATGAGATGGATCAATACAATAGCAGCAGCTATGGGTGTCACTCTATCAACAATGAGTCGCCTGACTGAAGACTAAATTGCAGTTTAGGACAACTATCCAGAGGGTCGCTATAAGTTGATCCTGACTTGAGGGCACTTAACAACAACTACTATGTAAATCAGAACTTTTGAAATGGGCAGCAAGTAAAAATCAGATTAATATGACACGCCAAATACTTTCAGCTCTGGCTGGATCAGAATGCAGGCCCAGTCGCATTCAAAGACTTTAGTTTTCCTTTGTTAGAAAAAATATACTGCTTTCTTTAACTTATGGAAAGGTCTCAGCTTTTGGAAGAAGTTGTTACAGCTCACTTGGCTTAGAGGCAGTTGCAAGGCCCACTTTCCAAGGTAACCTTAAAATAGAAGGGCTGGCAGCAAATACTGAATCATTTTCCCTCTGAATACAGACCCAGAGTTGGGTCAGATGAGCTCCTTGGAGCCCTGAATTGAAAGCTGAATTCTAGACCTCAGGCCTCTCTCTCTCCACCAAGCTGGGATGATTCCTCTTCTCCCAGGACAGTAGATAGCAACTGCTCTGATTAAAAAAAAGACTCTGTTCACAGAGCCTGATGCAAGAGCCAATGCCTTGGCTGCTGATAAAAAGTCAGTCCAGACTTAAGTTCCTTGGCAGCTTTAAAAGGTTTGCTAATTGTTAATCCACCTTGAGGTTTGCTGTTAGCAGTCTTCCTGCTTAGAGTTGCAGTTCCCAAAGATGGATTTGTGTGTATGCAGAAACCTCTGAAAAAGGGGTAAGTCTGTTTTAAAGACACAAGGACTGGAGCCTCTGTTTTTTGTAGTGAGCTCCTCACATCTATATAATACTAACATAGGTGGCAGAGAGCATGCCTTAAATGTAGGTGAAATCTTACCCGCCTGCTTGTGAGCAGCTGTAAGTATTCACAGGCACTTTGTGTGCACAGGCATAGATTAAGGATTTTATAAACTATGGGTGGTGGTAAGTGTTGTGCACGGCCTACATCTAGAGCCTGTGCTATCTGCAGCGGGATGGAAGCCCACAACCTGTGAAGTTAGCGCTGACCCTCCATGCTACTAACCTGGTCCACGTGCCCCTGTATGTGTAGGTGTGAACTCTGCCCGTGCTCCCAACTATGCCTACTGGCAAAATGCACACGTTCATGTCGACACATGCACTGTTACACTAGTCGGTATTTTATAAGAGGTCACATGCAACGGAAAGACCACATTTTGATCACAGACATCAGTCTAAAGAAGAGGCGCATGATAGGCCATATACTATATTCCAGAGTCCATGCATTTGTACTTACGATTTCCCACTGATGGCACTAAAGATCATTTGGTTTATGTATGCAGTGGGGCAAACCAGTAATGGCTCAGTATGTCTGTGATAGCCTTGCACCTCTCGTAAAACTAGACACATTTAGTTTGCCCCCAACAGCAGTTTCTCCTCCATCAATCTGCCCAAGTTTACCATTGAAGTGAAAGGCTGAGAGCCACCGTGCTTCCTCTTGCAGGACTACTACACACATCTGAGCTTTGAGCTCTGCTCTCAAAACACAGCTCTTCACAGACGAGGTGAAGTTTTTGTCCTGGCACATCTGCATGCTACACTCAGAGGAGTGAAAGACCATGGATTTATTTGGGGAAGGGGCAAGGGGATAGAGAAAGGTATCCCTTGCAACAGATTCTCTTTAAATATAGTAACATAGTAAATGACAGCAGATAAAGACCAGTATGGTCCATCTAGTCTGCCCAGTAAGATGGCAAGAGTAGGTGCACCTGCTGCTCCGTGCAGGCCACCCCTCCCCATGTCTTTGTTTTAGGGGTGAACCCACCGCTCTGTGTAGGACACCCCTATATGTTGAGAAATTAGATAGTTAAGGTTTATTTTAATTTTATCCTGTTGCTGTAAAAGGATCCACTGTGTCTGTCCCATGCCATTTTGAATTCTGTCACTGTATTTGCCCCACCACTTCCATCAGGAGGGCATTCCAAGTATCCACCACCCTTTCTTTCAGTGAAAAAGTATTTCCAGACTTTACCTTTCAATTCACCCCTTTCCAGCTTCATGTTATGCCCTCTAGTTTTACAGCTTCCCCATCTTTGGAAGAGGTTTGTTTGTTCATTATTTCTCTTTAAGTATTTAAAGGTCTGAATCATATCTCCCCTATCCCTCCTCTCCTACAGAGTGTACATATTTAGGTCTTCAAGTCTCTTCTCATAAGGCTTCTGACGCAGGCTCCAAATCATTTTAGTCGCCTTCCTCTGAACATTTTCCAGTCTTTTTATATCCTTTGCAAGATTAAGGGGTATGTTTACTAAACATTCCTAACGTGCGGGGCCGCGGTAGTGTGCCTGTGCCATATAAGGAGTGGGCAGTTCAGGCAGAAAAAAGAAAAAACCCGGGAGTAAGCGATCGCACATTTGCGCGGCGCGCTATTGTGCGCCGTGCACAATAGTGCGTGGGAAGGCTAAGTGGCGCCCTGATGTGCACACATAAAGAAAGAGAGCCATAGTACAATGGTTAAGACACTGCCTGCTGGTGCAGCTGCTATGGGTTCAATTCCCCATTGTGCGCAACAAAAAGGGCTGGCTGAGGCATTAACTTTAATGGGTAAAAGTGCTTTAGGAGGCATATTAATTTTGGGCGGCATAAGGCGGTGCACTGTTAATTTTGGGCGGCATAAGGCGGCACACTGTTGGGCGGCATAAGGCGGTGCACTGTTGGGCGGCATAAGGCGGTGCAATGTTGGGCGGCATAAGGCAGTGCACTGTTAATCTTGGGCGGCATAAGGCGGTGCACTGTTGGGCGGCATAAGGCGGTGCACTGTTAAGTTTGGGCGGCATAAGGCGGTGCGCCGATGCCTGACCACAGGAACAGAGCCACAGCACAATGGTTGAGACACTGACCAATCGTGCAGGGATCAGGGGTTCAATTCCCCACAGTGCCCAATGAAGAAGGCTCACTGAAGCAGTGTGTATTATGGGGATGAATGCTGTAGGGGGCAACTTATTTTTATTTCAGTTATCACTACTAGCAAACGCACTCACAAAGCGTGTTAACATAAGGCGGCCCATAAGGCACATGTTAAAATTCACTGTCCGCCAAGGCACCCTAGAATGTCCCCTATAGGGCACCATATATGTTGCATCACAGGATAATGTATAGTGCACCTTATATGGACAGCAACCATAAGGTGCCCTATAGGGCGCCCTATAGAGCACCCTCAGAGGCACCTTATGGGTACAGTATGCTGAGGGTGTTATTGCTGGCATCAACATATGTACATTAAATTTAAAAAATGCTTTGGACAACCCTATCAAATAACCCCACTGTGGGTTTGAACCCATGACCTCTGGCTTCACAGGCAGTGAAGTAACCATTGGGCTATAACTCTACAGCTGCCACCAAGCCCCTGGCTGGCTGCAGAGAGCCTTCACGTCACAGTCTGCTGTGGTAACCAGGATAGGGTTAGGCCACCCGTACCCATGATGCACTGCACATGCAAATCAGCTGTCCACAGATGAACACAAGATGGGGAATGCACCCCAACAGCTCCCTGGCCTGGTAGGGGGAAGTGTCCGTGTGCACCCACACAGCACCTCGGCCTGGTAGGGGGTACTGACCGGGTGTTTTACTGGCACAGAGTAGCTACACACCATCACATTGTGTGGGTACTGTGCTCACCCTGAGGGTGCGATGAGGTGCCCAGGACCAGGTCCACAACACCTTCCATAGCTGAAAGAGGCCATGCCGGAGCTCCAAAGCAGTATTAATCTGTGAGATAGGTAGTTTCTGCAGAAACACCTTGGGTATCTCTGTCTGTCTCAGTCATGGGGACCCCCAGGTGGGCCATGTACCACCATCCCCTGCCACAGGCAAAACACAGGGTCTCCTATCAACAGATCCACATTCTACCTCCCTGCAATGGTGGCAGTAGAGTGGACCATCAACCCCAGTCCTGCTGGGGAACAGACACCCTACAGGGCATCCAAAGCAGCTCTATACACATCCATAACACAATATCAGACAGACATTAGGCCTGGATATGCTAAGCTGCACCCCATCACCATCAGATATTCTCCTGCAGCAAGCCTTCAGCTGCTACACCCTGCAAGGCACTCCATCAAGACACATACCAGCTGAGAACAGTCTGCTAGTTAGTCCTAGTGGTAATGCATGCACCCAGAACTGGGATGGCAGCACACACACAAGCAGATAAGTCAGTGACTGAGCCCCAAAAGGAAACCCATAAATATCACATGAGAGAAATACTATCTACCACTATGGGGGTGCCTAGCCGTGCTGTCATCACTGCACAGTCAGGGTGGAGTGAAACCCCAGCAGCACATACAGAGGTCACCCTGTCTGTGTAGGTGGTGGCCAGCCACTACAATGTCCCTGCCAGTGCCCTATGCCCTGTGCAGATGCATCCTGGCCAGCCCACCCTGTCTGAGCTATACCCATGGTACCTTGCTGCTCATTATGCACATTGGCAGGCCATTACTGGCAACAGTGCTGGCAGTGTGGGCTGTGGAAGGTGTTTGCAGCCAACACACACTGTATAGACAGACACACACTCCCACACGTATGCCAGCATTGTGCTACTATAGAGGGGCTTATCAGCCTTGCCCACCACACCAGTCCTGGGCACAGTACAGGCATGGATATGCTACGCAGTACTGTTGGGGGTCACTCCCCAGAGTGGTAAACACTGTCAGAGACCAGACCTGAAGCACGCACCACAGACATCAGACAGATTGTTATTTTGGAGCTCAAAGAGCAAACTGTGCTTAACAGAGGAATGTCTATCTGCCAGTACTCATAGCAAACGTTTGAGAGCTGTGTACCGTATACCCAGGTGTAGGGTGGCATTGCTAAGGTATGCAGGTGCTAGTATTGGGAGATGCACGCAGGGCCCAATGTCCTGCCTCTCCAGGAGGCATTGGCCAATGGGGCCTGTGGGTGTGGGTGTGGGTGTGTTTGCCCCTGTTGGCTGCTGCTTTACGGCAGAGGTTCCCAACTCCAGTCCTGGTGTGCCAAACACTGTTCAGGTTTTCATGGTGTCCCTCATGAATATGCATGAGCTACATCTACATGCCATGGGGGTGGTGCATAGCTATGCAGCACAGGCATTTGTATTAGAGACAGCAGGGAACCTGAATGGTGTGTGGCCCTCCAGGACTGCATTTGGGAAACTCTGCTCTAGGTACTGCCCCTGTTCATGGTGTCTGTGCTCGTTGGGGTAAAAGATAGGCGTATTACCAATGCATATGTCCTCGGCATGAAAGGTGTGTCCTTACTATCACTGTTTAGTTGTGGGAAAAATGTGTGGACAGGATTGGCAGTAGCCTCAGTTGGGCTTTGAACCTGTGACCTTCTATTCTTGCACACACTGTCTGTGTACACTGCACCACCGTGTAGCCACAGATTGGCTGAATTCCCTGGGAAGTCCATGACTGCACATCCGACAGGGCCTGTCTGTTGCAGTGGATGGTGCCAGCCTGCACATGGCTAGGCCACTGTCTGCTGTGGCTAGCAGCCACTGCCCCCGCCACCACCTGTACCCTTCCGCCAACATGCTGGCATGTCCTTATCTTGGAAAAGCATGTGACCTGATTGAGTCGTGGCACTCCAGGACTGCATTTGTGGGACTTGGCTGTCGGTAATGCCCATTGTTATGGTGTGTGTGTGGTGTTAGGTAAAATACAGGTGTTGGAACCATGTTTATGTTCTCTGCAATAAAGGAGTGTCTTTACTATCTCTGTTTGTTGGTGGGTAAAATATGGGGACTGGGTTGGCAGGAGCCCCAGCTTGGATTTGAACCTGTGACCCTCTGGTCCTAGAGGTACTGGCTCTGTCCGCTGCACCACACTGTGGCCACAGAGATTGTGTAGTCCCTGGGGATGGGAAACCTGGCCGGCAGAATCCTAAACCCTGCTCTGCACATTATTACTCTGGGCTCATTCACCTTGTCTGGAGGCAAATGTGCAAATACACCCCGCAAATTACCACAAAAAAAAGGGGGAAAAAATATAACCAAGCTGGGCAACAGTGATATTAATGGGCAACCATAAAAAACACTCCCAGGAAAGCTCCCAAAACAGGAAATGATTTTTGGAAGGGTCTCCGCTCCGTAGACCCTTCCAAAAATCATTTCTTTTTTGGGGGCTTTCATGGGAGTGTTTTGTGTTGTTGCCCATTAATATCACTGTTGCCCAGCTGACTTACGCTTTTTAGTAATTTTGTTGTGGTCATTTTCTATTTTTATTTGCACTTTTGTTCTGTGCACATGTATCACACTGCTCACGTTTTGCAGGTTTCTCCGGTTTTCCTGTACATTGCTGACGGAAATGGTTTCTCTTCCCTTTAAATGCCCTCTACAGCGAGTGTTTCACTCGCGCTATTTTTAACTTGTAAATTCGGCCCCGATAATGTGCGGGGAGCCTCTCCCCTCCCCTTTCCCGCCCATTAACCCCGTCTCTCCGCCCCTCGGGAGCCTTCCTCCGCCCTCAGAATGCCTTTCCACGCCTCTATCGGACATTTGCGGGCCGGGTACTTGTGCGGGGCCCGTTAGTGCAGAGCACAATTGTGCGGGGCCCGTTAGTGTGACACGCAATTGTGCGGGGCACTTAAGAGCACTTAAGTGCATCATTGCCGTGCGCTATTGTGCGGTGCGCAATTGTGCGCGATTTAGTAAACATACCCCATAGTCTCCAAAACTGAACCTAATATTCCAAGTGAGGCCTCACCAGTGACTTATACAATGGCATTAGTAACTCTTTCTTTCTGCTGGTAATTCCTTTTTGTATGCAACCCAGCATCTTCCTGGCTTTTGTCACCGCCGTGTCGCGCTGTTTTGCCACCTTGAGATCCTCAGAAATAATCACACCAAGGTCCTTCTCCTGGTCCGTGCACAACAACCTCTTGCCCCCATCACATACATATCCCCTGAATTTCTGCATGACACTGCACTTCTTCGCATTAAATCTCAAACTGCCAAGCATTAGACCATTCTTCCAGCTTTTGTAGATCTTTCCTCATGTTTTCCACTCCCTCAGGGGAGTCCACTCTGTTGCAAATTTTCGTGTCACCTGCAAAAAGATAGGCTTTTCCATACAGTCCTTCAGCAATATCACTCACAATTACATTGAACAGTGCCGGGCCCAGGATTGAACCCTGGGGCACCCTGTTAATCACCCTCCTTTCATCCGAGTGAGCTCCATTTACCATCACCTGTCGTCTGTCAGTCAACCAATTTCTGATCCACTTTACCACCTTGGGACCCATCCCCAAACTACTGAGTTTATGGATAAGCCTCCTATGAGGAACAGTATCAAAGGCTTTGCTGAAATCCAGGTAAATGACATCCATTGCATGCCCCTGATCTAGTTCTCTGGTCACCCAGTCAAAGAACTCAAGATTTGTTTGGCAAGATCGTCCTTTGGTAAAACCATGTTGCTTCGGATCATGCAACCTGTTGGTTTTGAGAAAGTCCACTATTTGCTCTTTCAGAAGTGCCTCAATTACTTTTCCCACCACTGAGGTAAGGCTCACGGGCCTGTAGCTTGTCACTTCTTCCCTGTCACCACTTTTGTGAAGAGGTACCATATCCGCCCTTCTCCAGTCCTGAGGAACCTCTCCTGTTTCCAAGGATCTGTTGAAAACACCCCTTAACGGCCCTGCAAGAACCTCTCTGAGCTGTTTCAGTATCCTGGGATGTATCCCATCCGGTTCCATGGCCTTGTCCACTTTCAGTTTTGCAAGTTGTTCTAACGCATCATCTTCTGTGAATGGTGTGGTATCTACTTCATTCCCATTTTTATATTTGGGAGGCACAGATGGTCCTTCTCCAGGGTTTTTTTAGTAAAAACAGAGCCGAAGTATTTGTTTAGCAATTTTGCTTTTTCAATGTCACTTTCCACGAATCCGTTCCAAGCACTTCTGAGTTCTGCAATTCCATTTCTGATTTTCCTCCTCTCCTGAATATACCTGAAGAAAGTTTTGTCGCCACACTTCACATCTTTAGCCATCTTTTCCTCTGCCTTTGATTTTGCTTTCCTTATTTCTCTTTTAGGGGCTTGTTTACAAAGCCGCGGTAGCGGTTTGCGATCGTAATCGGAGCCGCGGCCCCATTGATTTCAATGGGGCCGCGGCTGCGATCGCGATCGCGAACCACTACCGCGGCTTTGTAAACAAGCCCCTTAGTTTGATCCTGAATTCCTTTCTGTGTTCCTCTGTTTGCAAGCTTTTGAATTTTGTGAAAGCTGTGGGTTTTTTGCCTTTATTTGAGCAGCCACTTCTTGGGAGAACCAAATAGGTTTCCTTTTCCTCTTGTTTTTATTTACTTTCCTTACATATTTATCTGTTGCCTCTTTTATTGCCACCTTTAGTTTAGCCCATTGCAATTCCACTTCCCTTATCCTCTCCCACCCTGCCAACTCCTCCTTCAGGTACTTGCCCATTTTATGGAAGTCAGTGTTTTTGAAGTTTAGGATTTTGAGCTTGCTATGATTGGACTGCACCTTGGCTTTTATCTCGAACCACACCACATGATGATCACTGCTGCTCACAGGGGCAGCCACCCAGACATTCGACACGCTGTCACTATTGGTGAGCACTAAATCCAGCATTGAGCTTTCCCTGGTTGGTTCCATCACCATTTATCTAAGTGATGAATCTTGGAAAGCATCCACAATTTTTTTGCTTCTTGCCAGATTCGCAGAAGGAGTACTCTAAACCACATCCAATCCACCTAATATGATCACTTCCCCCTTTATGGCTATCTTGGCAATATCTAAAATCAATGTGTTATCTATTTCTTCGATTTGAGTTGGAGGTCTGTAGACTATCTTGGTGTGCTCTTTGATTCTGATCTTTCTTTCTCTGCTCATGTTTCCCATATCACCAAGACTGCCTTCTTCCACCTCCGTCAAATCCGAGCGATTCGCCCCTTCCTCTCTCCTTCTGCCCTTACGACTCTACTGCTATCATTGGTCATCTCCCATGTTGACTTTTCTAACTCAGTACTTATCGGCATTACCAAATTTCAACTAACCTGCCTACGAAGAATCCAGAATACTGCCGCCAGACTTGTGAATTGCTCCTCCCCTAGAGATCACGTCACTCCCCTTCTTATCCATCTTCACTGGCTCCCCGTGTCTTTTCGTATCCAGTTTAAACTACTCACACTTGTCCACAAAGCTCTGCACACCTCTACCCCACAATATCTGGCAAACCTACTTCACTTCCATACCCCTAGGCACACCCCTCGATCCTTCCATCTCAACCGTCTCCCTCCCAGGCCCACCTTCAATCCACCCTTTCTTCAGCCCTTTTCTTCATTGGTCCTGCTCTCTGGAACTCCCTACCCACTACCCTCCGTTTAGAAACCCACCACTCCTCCTTCAAACAGGCATTGAAAACTCACCTCTTCTCCTTAGCCTTTGACCTCCCCCCCTCCTCTCCTTAGCCTCTTCCCTGTGTTTACGGTTTTCTGCTAGCTCTCCTCTCTCTGTCCTATCAGATATTGTAACTTCCTTTTCAGTTTCTGGCCCCTGTGCCTTCCTTTCTTGAAGTTTGTTATGTAAACCGCTCTGATTATTACTGAAGGGCGGTCAAGCAAATGTAATCAACATAAACATAATAAACATATGGATGACAGTGCCACCTCCTCTTTCCAACACAGCCCAGAGTGCTTCTTCTTTTCCCCATGCCCCCTGCATTGCAGTAGCTTTAATATTGCTTTTTACATAGAAGGCTACTCCTCCTCCTTTTCCTTTTTCTCTGTCTCTTCTGAATAGATTATAGCCAGCTATGGCTATATCCCATTCATGTGATTCATTAAACCATGTTTCGGTAATGGCCACAATATCCAAGTCCTTTCCACCATTAGGGCTTCCAGGTCCGGAATTTTGTTGGCTAAGCTTCGAGCATTTGTGCTCATTGCTTTCCAGCATTTAACTGGCTTGCATGTATTTTGCATTGATTTTGTCCTGCCCACTTCTTCCCACTTGTCATTGATGCATCAGTATGGAAGTTTCTAGATTTATTTGGTAGTCTAAGGGCAGTTACATTAATGAAATAAAGTTTCTGCCTGTTTTCTCTAAGCTGCTATGCCTAGAACACTGTGCTTCATATTCTTGATAATTAACTCTAGAATTTTTAACAATGTTCAATGGTTTTTCAATGGTCATGGTTTTTTACAGTATCAATATAATTGAATAGATAATATGCAATAAGCCCAAGTTATCTTAGGGGTCAATTTTCAAAAGCCCTTATCCGGATAAACATGAAGATTATCCAGATAGTGCCGCTGCCTATCTCCACAAACAGCGCCGGCATTATTCACAAAGCGCTGATTCCAGTGGTGGTGTCAGGTGGGAGTGGCTAGGTTTGGAGGCAGTGGCAAGCCATGTTTTGGCACACAGGGCCTGTCATTGCCACCAAGCCTCCCCTGACCCCGCCGCCAGAATTCATGGCAATGGGGCATGGTGGCACAGCTGGGGGAGGGTGGCTTGGTGCATGGGGTGGGAGGGGCTTCTGCCTTGGGTGGCAAAAACCCTTGTGCCAGCTCTGCACCAAATCAAAATATCATATTAGATTGACAAATCCAGAAATTGCATTAAACAACTATTTTCTATTGTTTTCTCCTTAACTCAATACAGCAGCTACTCCTTTCCTCTGAATCCTCAACATTATCTCCTAGAGACTAGCCTCAAAAATCACTAATATTCAATCTTCACTTCCTAGAGTTAGGTTAAATTCAAATAACACTAGACCAAATAAGCCTTTCTGAACAACTTCTGCTGAAGCTATACCTTGTTTGGGTACACATTCCTGGACACAATTTAATCCCCTAACCTATTTTCACCTTCAGAAACTACTGCCCTCCATTAAAGTCACTATGTGCCCCTTAGATCCTATCCCATGCAAATGGATGAGAGAGTCTTCCTTGAACCTCTTATCCTAACTTCTGTGCATAATTAACATCAGATAACAAGAAGACAGAGTCCCAGATAACTGGAAATCTCTTTTTTTCCCAAAACTCAAGTACCCATTTTCAAACCCTTCCAATTCAGGATATTACAACTCTATTTCCAAATTGCCATACCTGTCAGAAATAGCTGAGAAATCAGTCACTGTCCAACTCAACAGGTTCATTGAAAAAATGAATATCCTACATCCATGACAGTCTGGTTTTCACAGCAGTCACAGTACAGGGAACGTAGTGGTCACCTTGCTAAGGAATGTGCAATGCTCATCTGGATCTCAGACAAGTGGCAATTTAGCCATCACCAACTTCTATTATTGTGACTCAGACATGGGACTTGATGGCTCTGTACTGCAATGGTTTCCTTTTTTTTTTGGAGAACTGGACATATCAAGTTTCCTTCTATTCATCTTGCACTTCACAGTACCCCTTACTTTGTGGTATTCCTCAAGGAACACTCCTTTCACCAACTCTTTTAACATTTTCATCAGCTCCCTAGCTAGCCTGATTCAAAATCAGGGTGTCCCTGGATAAGTCTATACAGGTGATATATAACTTAATGCACATACAAAGCCGCTACATCCTAATTTAATACATTTAAATCCTATCTTAAGATAGATAGCGACTGGCTTACTCTAATGGTCACAGGGCTCAACTGCAATGTGGAGTCCACCCGGATAATGGCTTTCTGTTTGCTGACCTCTTCCCTCTGGGATTCACTTCCTGATAATTTGCGACTGCAATCCTACTTTAAACAATTTAAGAAAAAGTTAAACATGACACTGTCATGGCTTTTAATAAAGAACCTGGTTAGGGGACATGAAATAACCCTAGATGTTGCCACTTCTCCAATTTTATTAGAACTTAACTACTCTGATTAGCCTTTGTCCTGTTTGATTACACTTTAATTTCATCATAATTGTTTCATCTTTCCTTTTATAAACTATAAACACTAAGCTATGGAGGACATGTTCATTGGTGGCTGCCGCCACTTTAATTAAAACGGGAGATTTACAGTTTCTGCCCCTGAATATCCAGGCGGCCATCTGGTTAGCAGTAATATTCAGTCGCTCTGCTCTTTATCACTGATCTTAGAAGAGTTCAAGTCCTTTCTTTGTCAAACATAATATATTGGTTTTACTTTAAAACCCATTTGCAACATCCACTTACTAATTGCTTCCAGGTGCTCATTTTTTTATTGTTCCTGCCTGATCCACCACTAGTACTGATGTAATGTATCAAATGCTTCAGAAAGATCGAAGAATATCACCAACAAGAAGGAGCCTTGATTCACTTTACACCTAAATGTTTGAAGGAAACCAGCACCGTGATGATGCCATTTTCCCTTCTAATACCAGGTTGCTAGGGGTAGACAAGCAATCTATATCAAAAACTCCTGTCCCTTGGCCTGGTAGGGGGTACTGACCGGGTGTTTAACTGGCACAGAGTAGCTACACACAGTCACATTGTGCGGGAACTGTGCTCACCCTGAGTGTGCGATGAGGCGCCCCGGACCAGGTCCACAGCACCTTCCATGGCTGAGAGAGGCCATGGCAGAGCTCCAGAACAGTCGTAATCTGTGAGATAGGTGGTTTCTGCAGGAACACCTTGGATATCTCTGTCTGTCTCAGTCAGGGGGAACCCCCACGGACCCCTAGGTGGGCTATGTACCACCAACCCCCCCCCCCCAGCTGAGGGTGGCAAACAGGGTCTCCTATCAACTGATCCCCATAATATTCCACCCCCCCCCCCCCCCCGCAATGATGGCAGTAGAGTGGACCATCAACCCCAGTCCTGTTGGGGAACAGACACCCTACAGGGCAGTACAAGCAGCCCCACACACACACACACACCCATAACACAATATCAGAAAGACAGTAGGCCTGGATATGCTAAGATGCACCCCACCACTATCCAATATTCCCCTGCATCAAGCCATCAGCCACTGCACCCAGCAAGGCACTCCATCAGGGCACAAACCAGCTGTGAACAGTCTGCTGGTTAGTCCTGCTGGAAATGCATGCACCCATAACTGGGATGGCAGCACACACAAGCAGATACATCAGTGACTAGGCCCCAACAGGTGACCCATATATATCACATGAGGGAAATGCTATGAAGCACTATGGGGGTGCCTAGCCATGCTGCCGTCATTGCACAGTCAGGGTGGAGTGAAAGGCCAGCAGCACATACAGAGGTCACCCTGTCTGTGTAGGTGGTGGACGGCCACTACAATGTCCCTGCCAGTGCCCTATGCCCTGTGCAGATGCATCCTGGCCAGCCCACCTTGTCTGAGCTATACCCATGGTACCTTGCTGCTCATTATGCACATCATCAGGCCAATACTGGCAACAGTGCTGGCAGTGTGGGCTGTGAACAGTGTTTGCAGCCAACACACACTGTATAGACAGACACACACTCCCACACGTATGCCAGCAATGTGCTACTATAGAGGGGTTTAGCATCCTTGCCCACCACACCAGTCCTGGGCACAGTACAGGCATGGATATGGTATGCAATACTGTTGGGGGTCACTCCCCAGGGTGGTAAACACTGTCAGGGACCAGACCTGAGGCACACACTGCAGACATCAGATAGATTGTTATGATGGGGCTCAAAGAGCAGACTGTGCGTAACATAGGGATATCTATCTGCCAGTACTCATAGCAAACGTTTGTGAGCTGTGTACCATATACCCAGGTGTAGGGTGACATTGCTAAGGTATGCAAGTGCTGGTATTGGGAGATGCACGCAGGGCCCAATGTCCTGCCCCTCCAGGAGGCATTGGCCAATGGGGCCTGTGGGTGTGGGTGTGGGTGTGTCTGCCCCTGTTGGCTGCTGCTGTACGGCAGAGGTTCCCAAATCCAGTCCCGGTTTGCAATACACTGTTTGGTGTCTCCTGCTGTCCCTCATGAATATGCATGAGCTACATCTACATGCCATGGGGGTGGTGCATAGATATACAGCACAGTTATTTGTATGAGTGGCAGCATGGCACCTGAATGGTGTGTGGTCCTCCAGGACTGCATTTGTGAGACTCTGCTCTAGGTAATGCCCCTGGTCATGGTGTCTGTGCCTGGTGGTGTAAAAGACAGGCGTATGACCAATGTGTATGTCCCCAGCAATAAGGATTGCCCTTACTAACATGGTTTAGTTGTGGGGAAAATATGTGGACAGGATTGGCAGTAGCCCCAGCTGGGCTTTGAACCTGTGACCTTTTGTTCTTGCACACACTGTCTGTGTGCACTGCACCACCGTGTTGCCACAGATGTGCTGAATTCCCTGGGAGGTCCATGACTGTACATCCGACAGGGCCTATGTTGCAGTGGACGTGCCAGCCTGCACATGGCTCGGCCACTGTCTTCTGTGGCTAGCAGCCACTGCCCCCTCCACCACCTGTACCCTTCCGCCAACATGCTGGCATGTCCGTATCTTGGAAAAGCATATGACCTGATTGAGTTGTGGCACTCCAGGACTACATTTGGGGGACTCGGCTGTCGGTAATGCCCATTGTTATGGTGTGTGTGCGGTGTTGGGTACAAAATGGGTGTGTGAACCATGCTTATGTTCTCTGCAATAAAGGAGTGTCTTTACTATCTCTGTTTAGTGGTGGGTAAAATATGGGGACTGGGTTGGCAGGAGCCCCAGCTTGGCTTTGAACCTGTGACCCTCTGGTCCTAGAGGTACTGCCTCTGTCTGCTGCACCACACTGTGGCCACTGTGATAGTGCAATCCCTGGGGGTGGCTAACCTGACCAATAGAGTCATAAACCCTGCTCTGCACATTTGTACTGTGGGCTCAGTCACCTTGTCTGGTGACAAAAGTGCAAATAAACCCCTCAACCGACCACGAAAGACTGGGGATAAATATAACCAAGCTGGGCAACAGTGATATTAATGGGCAACCATAGCAAACACTCCCAGGAAGGCTCAGAAGAAAGGAAATGGTGTTTGGAAGGGTCTCCGCTCCGTAGCCCCTTCCAAAATTCATTTCTTTTTTTGGAGCTTTCCTGGGTGTGTTTCTTATTGTTGCCCATTAATATCAGGGTTCCCCAGCTGACTTCCTATTTTTAATATGTTTGTT
This sequence comes from Ichthyophis bannanicus, assembly GCA_033557465.1. Lineage (NCBI taxonomy): Eukaryota > Metazoa > Chordata > Amphibia > Gymnophiona > Ichthyophiidae > Ichthyophis > Ichthyophis bannanicus. The sequence continues at coordinate 10,950,713 of CM066050.1, read as the reverse complement.
TGGGTCTATTTCTATTTTTATTTGCACTTCTGTTCTGTGCACATGTATCACACTGCTCACGTTTTGCAGGTTTCCCAGGTTTCCCTGTACATTGCTGACGGAAATGGTTTCTCTTCCCTTTACATGCCCTCTACCGCAAGCGTTTCACTCGCGCTATTTTTAACCTGTGAATTCGGACCCGATAATGTGCGGGAAGCCTCTCCCCTCCCCTTCCCCGCCCATTGACCCCGTCTCTCCGCCCCTCGGGAGCCTTCCTCCGCCCTCAGAATGCCTTTCCACGCCTCTATATCGGACATTTGCGGGCCGGGTACTTGTGCGGGGCTCGTTAGTGCAGCGCGCAATTGTGCGGGGCATTTAAGAGCGTTTCTGAGCGTTTGAGTGCCGCGTTTCCGTGCGCTATTGTGCGGCACGCAATTTTGCGGCTTTTAGTAAACATGCCCCATAGAGTCTTATAAAACAATACTATATCAAAAATACATATATATGTATAAATAACATATATAATATATTTAATAAATAAATAAGACAAACCCTTAATCCTATAAACACATGAGCATAAGAAACAATTGCAACCAACAGGACATACCAATGTAAATGATAACAACATGAATTGTGACCAACAATATGACACGATTACATAATTACATGAATATTGATGTGATTATATAATTACTGGCAGTAAGTATTAAATACAAAAATAAAAAATATAAATACATAAATAAGTTATAAGTATAATCATGTAATAATAAATAAAAATGATTATAATAATAGATAATGATAATAAATAAAAATAATAATACTAATAATTTAGAAACACTAAAAGTAAAGTATTACTGGAAGCATAACAAACGCTGGACTGATAAATGATTAAGGAGTAAATAAATAAATAAATTGTAACCAACAATATCTACCTTAAGTAGGCCTTTCACACATCTGAGGTGTACTATGAAGATGGTAAGACAAAAGGGACAAAGGATGAGAACCATAGGGTAAACTATTTTTCTAAGCGATGCACCACATATCAACTCACTTAGGTAAGGACAGAGGAGAAATAAACTACGAAAAATTAGGTATTAACTAAAAACATGGATGGGGCAATTTTTGAGAATACGCAGGGTTTGTTCCTTGGATCAGGATTTTAGGAAACAAGCAAAATTGATGAAGGATAGGTTTTTGGCTAGAGGCTACCCCCTTCCCCCTGTTGAAAAGGCACTGAATAGGGCAGCACAGTGCTCTCGTAAGGAGCTGTTACACAAGAAGAAAAAGGTGGATGAGGTTGGTATAGTATGTCCACTGTTATACTCCTACCAGACACAAAAAATAGCTAAAATTATCAGGAAATATTGGACTTTGATCCAGGCGATTCCTTCTTTTCAGGACCTCAAACTTACGATAGCACATAAGCGAAATGTTAATCTAAAAAACCTCCTTGTGCCGTCAGCTTTCACAGAAAGGACTCCTTTATCTCGTTACAAAGGTCATTTTCAATGCGGGAAATGTTCTATATGTAGCCATGGTTTGGTTGTTAGAAAACAATTCACGCATCCTGATACTGGTCAAATATTCCCTTTGGATGATTTTACAAATTGCTCAACTAGCCATGTCATTTATGCGATCGTCTGCCCTTGTAAGAAATATTATATCGGTAAGACTACTCGCCCTGTCCGTCAACGGGTTATTGAACACAGGAGCTGTATCAAGAGGGGTGTAGTCGAAAAACCCCTGGTTTCACACTGGCAGGAGATGTCTCACAACATTTCAGATTTAACATTTTTTGTTGTGAAAAAGGTCAAGATGAATTGGAGAGGAGGAAATGCTGATGCAGCCATCCGTCGTTTGGAGGAACATTACATTTTTAATTTTAACAGTTTGTCTCCCAATGGTTTAAATATGGATACGGACTTATCAGTGTTTTTATGACCGTATTTATTTTTTAATTATTTATTGCTTCAGTTTTCGTTTTTTTGAGATTTATATTACATTATTATTATTTTCATTATTACTAACATTTATATTATTTATTATACATATAATTGTTTGTTTATATTTTCTATTTATTTATTATATTATTAATTTTACTTTTTACTTTTTTATGTTTTTTATTTTCACTTTTTTAACTATTTATTATTTATTATTATTTACTTTTTTTCTTTATATATTATTTTTTATTTTTTATTTTTATTTTTATTGATCATTATTTTTATTATTTTTATTTTCATTTTTATTTTTAAATTCCCCCCCTTTTCTTATTTTATTATACATATATTTTTATTATATTATATATTATTTATAGTTCTTATGGTTATTATTTTGGTTAATTTTTAACGAAACCATTTGTAATTATAATCACATCAGTATAAGGATTTATTTTATATATGGAATCGTTATTTTATTTTATGTTATTTCAATTTAATTAATTTGTTGTACTATTTTTTATGATATTTTTTATATATTTTATTTATTATATGATTTATATATAATATGTGTCACATTTGATTCTTTTACATATTATTACTTCTTTTTATTTATTATTTATTTTTTACTTCATTTTTTAATTTCTATTTTTATTTATATTTGTACTTTTATATTTGTATTCATATTTGTATTTTTATTTTATGTAGTCCTCTCGTTTGTTAGTGTTTTCAAAAAACCGTTGCTACGGCTATAGCTCTAGTCTGGATAGGGAATTTTCCCACTAATTTTAATGCCTCTTCTTTTCAATCCAGACATTAGTAAGGATTTTTATTTTTATTAAATTACGTTTTTTCATACCCATGGAGCGATTCAATGCGCCACAGTCGGGTGCATCGTAATATGCTTCCCGTTTCTCCCCTGTCATATAGTTTTTGATGTGCCGAATAATTTAGAGGTAGGCATTGGCGTTCCACCTTCAGAGAGTAATATAAATTGAGGCAATGTCAAAATAGACGCTGCTTTTTGGCTCATTAATTATGAAATGCAACAATACAATGTGTGCCTTTGAGTCATTCCTGACTCCTGGTGACCCAGAAGCTCCTGGGTTTTCTTGGCAGTGTCATCAGAAGTAGATTGCCAGGCCTTTCTTCTGAGGCAATGGAGGATTAAGTGACTTGCCCAAGGCCACAAGGAGTGCTAGTGGGAATTGAACCCTGGTTGCTTGGTTACCAAGCCAGTGTTCTAACCACCAGGCTACTCCTCCACTCCTCCATGCCAATTATGAAATAGGGTCAAGCTATTATGGACATTAAGAAACCAATGAGCAAGGGAGAGACGTCAATTGATTTGCATAACGCGGGAGACAAATGTGCGCAGTGCGCAGCCGTTGGCGTTTCTACTATTGATTCGTGAACAAAGGTTCCTATTGTATGCGTGTGCTCAGCGCTCCTGCACAAAGTAAGTGGGTGGATATTCCCCTTGATATTGGTGAGAGGGTCTCTGTCAGCCTAAAAAGTACACAATGCCATGTGTTTTTAAACCTACCTGCGTTTTTACACACATTCTTTATTGATGGGTGGAAGGCTCGTGCAGTATCTGATGCTTGCGTGTATATGTCTTATAGGATTGCGACTGCCATAGCGTTTTTTCTTCGACAGAAGTGAATGGTGCTGGTGTACACACACCTCCTGATTACACAGTAAGATTACACTGCTCTTGTTAAAAGCAAACTGAGAGTGCATGTGCCTCCTCCGCACACTGTATCTTCAATTTTGATTAGTTACAACGTCAGTTCAGTATTAGTTCTCTCCTCGTAGTATATAAACCCTTTATGAAGAAACGTTTTGTAAAAAGCACACTGAGAATGCATTTGCCTCCTCCGCATAAAGGATTTTCACTTTTGATTAGGTACAACGTCAGTGAAACATTAGTTTTTCCCCCTTATGAAGAAACGTCTTTTGGAAAAAGTTCCTGTGAGAAAGGATTTTTGTGAAAATAGAGGTTAGGAGTTCAGATTTCTTCCTCATCCATGTTTTTAGTTAATACCTAAGCTTTTCATAGTTTATTTCTCCTCTGTCCTTACCTAAGTGAGTTGATATGTGGTGCATCGCTTAGAAAAATAGTTTACCCTATGGTTCTCATCCTTTGTCCCTTTTGTCTTACCGTCTTCATAGTACACCTCAGATGTGTGAAAGGCCTACTTAAGGTAGATATTGTTGGTCACAATTTATTTATTTATTTACTCCTTAATCATTTATCGGTCCAGCGTTTGTTATGCTTCCAGTAATACTTTACTTTTAGTGTTTCTAAATTATTAGTATTATTATTTTTATTTATTGTTATCATTATCTATTATTAAAATCATTTTTTATTTATTATTACATGATTATACTTTTAACTTATTTATATATTTATATTTTTTAATTTTGTATTTAATACTTACTGCCAGTAATTATATAATCACATCAATATTCATGTAATTATGTAATCGTGTCATATTGTTGGTCACAACTCATGTTATCATTTACATTGGTATGTCCTGTTGGTTGCAATTGTTTCTTATGCTCATGTGTTTATAGGATTAAGGGTTTGTCTTATTTATTTATTACATATATTATATATGTTATTTATACATATATATGTATTTTTGATATAGTATTGTTTTATAAGACTCTATGTGTATAATAATTAGTTCTTATTGGTTTTGCTGTGCTGATCTTTTATCATCCTCCCCTTTTTTAATTATTTATTATTTTTTAATCTATTATTTATTTAATCATTTATTATGCTCAGTTTCATTTATTGATTATTATTTTTATCCTTTGTACATTCTTCACTGGTAATCTTGGATCTTGTGAGATTTATGTTATTTATTAATGGATTTATTCAGTATGTATATAGGTTTTTAATTATGTATTCATGTCTGTTATTATTGTTTTAATACTTTTGCTGCTGTTTTTTAGCCTGCCCCTGAGGAAGAATACGAAATACGGCCTGTGTCGGGCCTTGGCTTTGGTTCTATTTGTATCAATAAAGTTGGTCTTCCAATCGCTTTCCACGTCTCTCACTGGGTCCTCATTAGCACGTGGTTTTGTGCCCCCTATTGGTACCCCTGGATAAGTCTATACAGATGATATATAACTTAATGCACATACAAAGCCGCTACATCCTAATTTAATACATTTAAATCCTATCTTAACATAGATAGCGACTGGCTTATTCTAATGGTCACAGGGCTCAACTGCAATGTGGAGTCCACCCGGATAATGGCTTTCTGTTTGCTGACCTCTTCCCTCTGGGATTCACTTCCTGATAATTTGCGACTGCAATCCTACTTTAAACAATTTAAGAAAAAGTTAAAAAACATGACACTTTGTCATGGCTTTTAATAAAGAACCTGGTTAGGGGACATGAAATAACCCTAGATGTTGCCACTTCTCCAATTTTATTAGAACTTAACTACTCTGATTAGCCTTTGTCCTGTTTGATTACACTTTAATTTCATCATAATTGTTTCATCTTTCCTTTTATAAACTATAAACACTAAGCTATGGAGGACATGTTCATTGGTGGCTGCCGCCACTTTAATTAAAACGGGAGATTTACAGTTTCTGCCCCTGAATATCCAGGCGGCCATCTGGTTAGCAGCAATATTCAGTCGCTCTGCTCTTTATCGCTGATCTCAGAAGAGTTCAAGTCCTTTCTTTGTCAACCATAATATATTTGTTTTACTTTAAAACCCATTTGCAACATCCACTTACTAATTGCTTCCAGGTGCTCATTTTTTTTATTGTTCCTGCCTGATCCTTACCCCAAAAGTACCACTAGTACTGATGTAATGTAGCAAATGCTTCAGAAAGATCGAAGAATATCACCAACAAGAAGGAGCCTTGATTCACTTTACACCTAAATGTTTGAAGGAAACCAGCACCGTGATGATGCCATTTTCCCTCCTAATACCAGGTTGCTAGGGGTAGACAAGCCAAAAACTCCTGTCCCTGAGCTGTAGCCAATTATTCTCCCAATAAGGTAGATTTGCAACAGACCTAGAACAGGCAAAGGCAATTAATTTCAGTAGCTTGCCTTGGGAACTGTAATCTGTAATAGAATAATTTCAGTGACTGTCCTTGGGCAAGGCACTATACCCTCAATTGCCTCAGCATCACACCTTGCCAAGGAAACCCAGGAACTGCTGGGTCACCAGAAGTCAGCCCTGACTTGGTGGCACATATTGCAGGTGACTATTTGTGTTTATAAAAAAATAGGAGTGATGTGACAGGAAGTGTGGCTAGATCGAAGCTGTGGATGAATACACATGACATGGAGCTGGGATAAATGTTTGCATGTACTTTAGAGTATGAGCATAAATCTCTGAGCATGCCTACACACAGCTCATGGAAAAGTGCACACTATCTTTACTGCACAGGCTTTTATGCATGTAAACCCAAGCAGTAAGTTTATAAAAGGCCTCTACATGCAAACATTCCTCTATAAAGTTACCCAAAATGCCCTTCCTGTAATAATTTAAAAGATACTTACCTTGAAAGCAGCAGCAGCTCAGAGCCACCACAAGAAAGGCAACTGCGATCTTCATGGCTGACCGGTTCTGTATTGAGTCTTGAGCTACAATACACAAAGGGATGTAGGTAGAGAACTTTGCGCTCAGAGCTCAGGTTTATACTGTGAATGTCCCTCTAATTCCGCCCAGATTCTCAGATGACAGTTCACCAGGTATCATCATCTTTGAGATCTTGGGACTCTGTCCAAGCAGTAAAGCTTGTATGAATGCCAGTATCTGCTCAGGACTTTCTATCAGAATACAAGCAGTTACGTACTAAAAGCTGAAAAGGAGCAAGCCACTCATGAATATAATAAAATATGATCCTAAGAATATACCACTGGAATGTAAAAGACTGCCTGCAAAATTGATTCGCTGCTTTGGATACAAATGACAGAGCACCAGAGGAGTTATGGGATGATATCAGGAAAATTGTACTTGAAGAAAGTGAAATGTCTCTACAAAAGATAAAAAAGCAAAAACAACCAAATAAGATTACTGAAGAAACTCTGAAAATTGCTGAGAAACTCAGGAAAGCAAAAGCAAGAAGAGAAAAAGAGCTAATCACAGAAATTAACAAATTTCCACCATGCTGCAAGATAAGACAAGGAAAGTACTACAATGATGCATGTAAGGAAATAGAATCAGAAACTATTAGAGGAAGAACAAGATTAGCTTTCCTAAATCTGCGAGAGTTAAAGAGAAAATTCCAACCTCGAATTGGAATGCTAAAAGATGATCCAGAATCCATGTTGAATGGTTCTGAAAAGATTAAGAAAAAGTAGAAAGAATACACAGACATTATACCATAAGGATCAAGTGCACCAACAGCTGTTTCAACCTAAACCTTATGATCAGGAACCGTCGGTGATGAAAGAAGAAGCACTATTAAAAGCAGCATCAAAGAACAAAGCACCAGGCATTGATGGCATTCCCATTGAAGTATTACGGCAATCAGATGCAATTGTTACAAAACTACAACACGTGGAAATTGAAGTGCCTTTTAATGAGAGTCCATGCCCAGTCTACTGTTAATGTACCAAATATGAAGAAAAAATCACAAAACAGAAAACTACTACTACTTGGAGATTCCATCGTCAGAGGCACCAACTTGAGAACACAGTTCAAAGGAGAATGCCTCCCAGGCTCTTCAGCCAGGAGGAATATGAACCACATTGTTGGTATAGTTAGTGCAGAAAGTGAGCCCTCCAAAATTGATACTGTCCTCCACTTGGGTACAAATGACCTGGCTAAAAATAGTGCTTCTGTAGTTCAAAGGGACTTCCAGACTCTGGGAGAGAATCTCAAGCCCATTGTTAACATTGTAGCATTCTCAGAGGTTCTACCTGTTCTTGGTAAGGGGCAGAAAAGCTGCATCGCATAAACAACTTTAATACATGGCTCCAGACCTGGTGCAAACAAGAAGGATTCAGATATACAGGGTGGCCCAAAAAAAGTAAGAACATTTCATAGTGTATAAGTTATTTAAAAATTCAAAAAGACAGATGTAAACGATTGACAAATTAAAAAAAAAAGATGGCGACTGGAAATTGTCGAAATAAAGACATTATATAGCTAAAAAAAGTTAAATAAGTAAACTATTTAAGCTTTTAATTTACAAGATGTTCTCACTTTTTTTGGGCCACCGTGTATAGGTGACTGGGGAAACAGATGGATCAACAAGAGACTATACTGTGCTGATGGACTACATCTCTCTGTCACAGGGAAAGGGTCCTAAGTGAAAAATTCAGGCAGTATGTGGACAGACATTTAAACTAGGGAAAGGGGGTGACTGATGGAGAAGGACAAGTTCAGGATGTCACTCCCAGCAAAAGCATAACAACATTGGAAACAGCCACACTCTTAAACCACACATCAATGGCAAGTGGGAAGAGGCGAGTAGAACAAAATCCATGCAAAATACAGGCAAACCAGTCAACAAGTGGAAAACAATGAGCACAAATGCTCGAAGCCTAGCCAACAAAGTTCCTGACCTGGAAGCACTAATGGTGGAAATGAACTTGGACATTGTGGCCATTACAGAAACATGGTTTAATGAGTCGCATGAATGGGATATAGCCATAACTGGCTATAATCTATTTATTTATTTAATCACTTTTATATACCACCTTATCCTTCAATCAAAGTGGTCAACAAGACAACAAAGGGTTTACATTGAGGGAAGGGAAGACAATAAGATAATGCAGTACAGTAAATTACAATACATTACAGTAGATTACAAAAATTACAGTAAGTTACATTTCATAACAATTCATTGCAAGTACATTAAATAAATAACTGCAATCCTATAAAATGTTAAAATAAGTCTAAACATTGTAAGAAAATTAAAATCCAAATGATTAGAAAGACATTTTGGTCTATTAGAGTTAGGTTAGTTGCCATATGCTTCAATAAATAGGTATGTTTTAAGGGACTTTTGAAAATCCTTGATATCAAATTGAGTTCTTAATTCGTCAGGGATAGAATTCCATAGTTGTGGTGCCATAAAGGAGAAAGCCCTATTAGATGTCATTTAGCAGAGAGAAAGAGGGTAGAAAAGGAGGATGAGTAGTCCTATATGTCAAAAGCAATATTAAAGCTGCTGAAATGCAGGGGATATGGGGAAAAGAAGCGCTGTGGATTGTCTTGGAAAGAGGAGATGGCACGGTCATTCATACTGGTGTAGTCTACAGGCCTCTAACGTAAACCAAAGAAATGGATAGCAAATTGATTGCTGATATTGCAAAGATAGCCATGAAGGGGGAAGTAATCATACTGGGTGACTTTAATCTACCCAATGTGGATTGGAATATTCCTTCTGCAAATCTGGAAAGAAGTAAAAAAAAATTGTGGCTGCCTTCCAAGAAGCATTAATTAAACAAATGGTGATGGAACCAACCAGGGAAAGCTCTATGTTGGGTTTAGTGCTCACCAACGGAGACAGCATGTTGAATATCCGAGTGGGTGCCCATATGAGGAGTAGCGATTATCACATGGTGTGGTTTGAGATAAAAGCCAAGGTGGAATCCAATCACAGCAAGTTCAAAGTCCTAGACTTCAAAAACACTGTCTTCAGTAAAATGGCCGAGTACCTGAAGGAGGAGATGGTAGGGTGGGAGGGGATAAGGGAAGTAGAATTGCAATGAGCTAAATTAAAGGAGCCAATAAAAGGGGCAACAGATACATACGTAAGGAAAGTAAATAAAAACAAGAGGAAAAGGAAACCTATTTAGTTCTCCGAAGAAGTGGCTGCACAAATAAAAGCAAAAAAACACAGCTTTTACAAAATTCAAAAGTTTGCAAACAGAGGAACACAGAAAAGAATACAAGATCAAACTAAAAGATACAAAAAGAGAAATAAGGATAGCAAAAGCAAAGGCAGAAGAAAAGATGCCTACAGATGTGAAGTGTGGCGACAAAACGTTTTTCAGATATATTTGGCAGAGGAGGACAATCAGAGATGGAATTGCAGGACTCAGAAGTGGGAATGGATTTGTGGAAAGTGACATTGAAAAAGTGAAAATGCTTCTGCTCTGTTTTTACTAAAGAAAATCCTGAAGAAGGACCACCTGTGATTGACAAATATACAAATGGGAATGGAGTAGATGCCATACCATTCACAGAAGATAATGTCTTAGAATAGCTTGCAAAACTGAAAGTGGACTAGGCCATGGGACTGGATTTATTTATTTATTTAGACAGTTTTGTATACCACCTAATCCTTCAATCAAAGTGGTCACAACACAATTGGGGGATACATTTTTAACATGAGGGGGTATACTTACAGGGAACATGGGCTATGGAGGGTTAAGTGGCTTGCCCAAGACCACAAGGAGCACCTGTGGGACTAGAAACCCCAGTCCTTCCGGCCCAAGGTTGCTGTCCTCTAGTGGGATTTGAACCCCTGGCCTTTCGGCTGGAGGTAACATGACCCAACCACTAGGCCACTCCTCCCTCCAATGAAGTACATCCCAGGATACTGAAAGAGCTCAGAGAGGTTCTTGCAGGGCCATTAAAGGATCTTTTTAATAGATCTTTCAAGACAGGAGAAGTTCCACAGTACTGTGGTACCTCTTCACAAAAGTGGTAATAGGGAAGAAGTGACAAACTACAGGCCAGTAAGCCTTACGTCAGTGCTGGGAAAAGTAATGGAGACTCTCCTGAAAGAGGGAATAAATATTTTATTTATTTATTTATTTGTAAGTCTTTATATACCGCCACTTCCCAAGATCAGTGGCGGTTTACATCAAACAATAAGAAATACATAGAACAGCTCAATAATAAAACTGGTACAATGAACGGTAATCAGAACTATAAACAATAAATGTAAGTATATTTTGAACTATTTACAGATTTTTTATAATATTTATATATATATATACATCATGTTTCATCATATGTTTAGTTATGTGAGTAGTGAATAGTGGACTTTCTCAAAACCAACAGGTTGCATGATCCAAGGCAACATGGTTTTACCGAAGGACGATCTTGCCAAACAAATCTGATTGAGTTTTTTGACTGGGTGACCAGACAACTAGATCAGAGGCATACAATGGATGTGATCCACCTAGATTTCAGCAAAGCCTATGATACTGTTCCTCATTGGTGGCTTATCGATAAACTCAACAGTTTGGGGATGGGTCCCAAGGTTGTGAACTGGATCAGAAATTGGTTGACTGACAGACGACAGAAGTTGATGGTAAACGGAACACACTCGGATGAAAGGAAGGTTATTAGCAGTGAGCCCCAGGGTTCGGTTCTGGATCGGTACTGTTCAATGTATTTGTGAGTGATATTGTGAAGAACTGAATGGAAAAGTGTCTTTTTGCAAATGACATGAAAATTTTCAAGAGTGGATTCCCCTGATGGAGTGGACAACATGAGGAAAGATCTACAAAAGCTGGAAGAATGGTCTGATTCTTGGCAGTTACGATTTACTACTACTACTACTTGTCATTTGTATAGCACTACAACATATATGCAGAACTGTACAGAGACATATAAAAGACGGTCCCTGCTCATCAGAGCTTCCAATCTAGTCAAGACAGATTGCAACAGCTGAGGACAAGACACATCTACAGTAGGGGAGTGGCAAGGAAACACATTGAAGACCAAGCGGATCAGGATCCTACTACTACTGCTCAGATTTAATGTGAAGATTTATTGTGAATAAGTGCAGTGTCATGCACTTGGGAAGCAGAAATCCAAGGGAATTGTATATGAGAGGGGGCGAGAGGTTGGTGTACATAGACCAGGAGAAGGACCTTGGCTTGACTGTTTCTGAGGATCTCAAGGTGGTGAAACAGTGTGACAAGGCAGTGGCAAAAGCCAGAAGGATGTTGGGTTGCATACAACGAGGAATTACCAGCAGAAAGAGGAGGTACTAATACCACTGTACAAGTCGCTGGTGCGGCCTCGCTTGGAATATTCTGTTCAGTTTTGGAGACCATATCATTCAAAGGTTATAAAAAAGACTGGAAATGGTTCAGAGGAAGGCAACCAAAATCATTTGGAGCTTGCGTCAGACTTATGAGAAGATACTTGAAGATCTAAAAATATACTGTACACTCTGGAGGAGAGGAGGAACAGGGAAGATATGATTCAGACCTTTAAATATTTAGAGTAGTAATGAACAAACAAACCTCTTCCAAAGATGGTGAAGCTATAAAACGAGAGGGCATAAGATGAAGCTGCAAGGGGATAAACTGAAAGGCAATGTCAGGAAATACTTTTTTACTGAAAGAGTGGTGGATGCTTGGAATGCCCTCCCGATGGAAATGGTGGGGGCAAATACAGTGACAGAATTCAAAATGGCAATGGACAGACCCAATGGATCCCTTTATAGCAACAGGATAAAATCAAAATAAACATAACTATCTCTTATATCTTAGTAAATAAGGGTGACCTACACGGAGTGGTGGATACACCCCTAAAAAAAGGCATGGGGAGGGGTGACCTGCACAGAGTGACAAGTGCACCTATTCTTGCCCCCTTGCTGGGCAGACTAGATGGACCATACTGGTCTTTATTTGCCATCATATGCTATGTTACTGTGTTACAAGGCTCTGCCAGGAAATTTGGAAGATGGCTTCATGGCCAACTGACTCAACGAGATCTGTGTTCGTACCAGTACTGAAAAAAGGAGATCCAACTGACTGTGGAAATTATCACACAATTGCTGTGCTCCTAGATGCCATGAAGATTCTACTCAAGATCATTGAGTGGAAACTACAACCATACCTGAACGAGAACTGCCTGAAGTGCAAGCAGGGTTAAGGAAAGGGCGAGGACAAAAGATATCATTGTGGATGTGAGATGGATTCTTGAAAAGACAAGACAAAAGAAGAGCAAAAGGATATCTATATGTATTTTTTATTGCCTATAGCAAGGCCTTTTTTGTAAATCATGAGAAACTCTGGGCTGCATTAAGACAGGGCCGGTCTATCCATTGTGTGAGAATGTTGTTCGCACAGGGCCCCATGCTTCAGGGGGCCCCGCGAGAACTTCATTCTGCACATGTGTTCTCGTAAAGGCCACAAAACAGGAAATGCCCTTTAACCTTTCACAAACATCAGCACGCTACACGAGAATACAGCTACCGGATTGAAGAAATACACCGCTCTTCACTCTGGCGCTGCGCAGAGGTGAGCTGGGGCTTCGGGTCTCCCCGGCTCTCTCTGAAGCTGCTCAGAGAAGTGCAGGGCTATTCGGCAGGGGAGGATGGAGGACTAGGATAGGACTGGAAATGAGCTGATGGGGGGGCTAGGATATGCCTGGAAATTTCTGACAGGGGGGCTTGGACTTGAAATGGGCTGATGGGGGGCTTGGACTTGAAATGGGCTGATGAGGGGCTAGGATTGGAAATGAGATTATGGTGGGGCTTGGACTGGAAATAGACTGATGGGGGGCTAGGATAGGATTGGAAATGGGCTGATGGGGGGCTTGGACTTGAAATGGGCTGATGGGAGGCTAGGATAGGACTGGAAATGGGCTGATGGGGGGCTAGGATTGGAAATGGGCTGATGGGGGGGATGGGAGAATGGGATTAAAAGAGAGCGAATGTTGGGTGGGGCTGGAACTAAAAGGGAGCTGATGTTGGAGGACTAGAAGGGGATGGGGTTGGGAGAGTGAGGATGAAGAGGGTAAAAGATATTTTGTGTGGGAGGGAAGAAAAATCTGAAATTGGCCGGATATTGGAAGAGTAAGTGGGGATTGAGGATGGAAGGATGAAATTTGAGTGGATGAAAAAGGAATAAAGAAATGGAGGAAAGAGCAAAAGGGGAAAGATCAGTATGTTAAAGCAGATGTAGAGAGAGAATGGAAAAACTAGAAAAGAGAAGAAAGGACAAATGGACAGCAGACAATGGAGAGTTAGCAGAAGACATGAAGAAACCAGAAGAAGGTGACTGGAGAAATTGCAACTGAAAAAATGCCCAAACAAAAGGTAGAAAAATAATTTTTTATTTTGAATTTATTAACTGGAATATGTCAGCTGTGGGAAATGTGCATTGCTAATGTCTTTGCGTTTCTGTTTAGTACAAGAAAAAATTAATTAATAGTTTTATTTCTCAAGTGTTGTACATTCCAAGTTTGGTTTTTGGGGTTCCCAGTTTAATTCAAAACAGCATGGGACAAGCACAGCAGATCCCTTTACAGCAACAGGATAAAAACAAAATAAATTGAACCATCTAACTTCTCAACAAATAGGTGTGTCCTACATGGAGTGGTGGGTCCACCCCTAAACAAAGACATGGGGAGGGGTGACCTGCACAGAGCGACAGGTTCACCTACTCTTGCTGTATTTTGCTGGGCAGACTGGATGGACCATGCTGGTCTTTATCTGCTGTCATTTACTATGTTACTATGTAATTGCTGTCTTCCTATTTCTAAACCGTGATCCCTTGTTCTTTGTTTACTGACGGTCTTATTCTGCATGTGTAAATGAGCTGAGGTATTCTGTTCATGTTGCTTCTATTTGACAGTCCCACTTGTTCTCTTGCCACAGTAGGAGATGTGTTGGTATTCTCTGAGATGTATTGGTTTAATATTTGCAGTATTGCCTTTTGATAGATAGGGTTTGGTGCTTTATGAGTCCTGGTAGTGTTATGATATGGCGGGTTTGCTATGGGTTCTAAATGGGCAGTGTTTATAGTACTTCCTAATGTGAGTGGCAGTTGGCACTGGAATATAGTAATATAGAGATCTGGTAGTCTTTCTTTATCCAGACACTCATTAAGAGGCATGTTTACTAAAATGTAGGGCACATTAGCATTATGCAAATAGTTATGCAAATGAGGTCCTTTATGCAAATTAATCCCCCAATGAGTCTTCACACGTGGCCCCATGCCTCCCCTTGGATCGCCCCTGCATTAAGAAGCCTGAATATAGCAGAATGCCTGATAGTTCTCATGAGCAACCTTTACTTTGATCAAAAAGCAACAGTTCAATCCGAACAAGGGGAAACAGAATGCTTTATAATTAGCAAAGGTGTATGACAAGGCTGTATACTTTCCTCCCACAGATTTAATTTATAGGCAGAACAAATCAGAGAAGTAGGACTGTATGATAATTCATTCTTTATTTTATTCTTTCTTTCTTTAACTTTTCTTTTATACCACGCTCTTTTCCATCAGTGCGGTTTACAGAGAACAAAGTGACTCAGTAACAGCGAAGGCAATCAGAGTTTACATAAAACAGGGGAAAACAACTTGGAGTGAACTGGGGAAACGATGTACAATTTACATATGAACAATTTACATATGAAACTATGTACAATTTACAAGTTACCACGTTAATCTTTCCATTGTTCCTAGGGTTATTAGCTTGATATTCCACCCATAGTGTGGGACAGCAGAACAGTTTACAAAATAAAACCAAATTATAAACACATATAGAAAGAAATACAGAACATCAAAGAGTAAACTAGAGAACATAGTCAAGGAGAGAAAATAAAATTATGGAGAGGGCGGGGGGGGGGGGGGGGGTCCAGTGGAAAGTTATGTGCTATGGAGAATAGGTGGGGTTTGAGCAGTGATTTGAGCTTAGGAAATGATAGTTCTCACCGGAGGTGCGTGGGAGGTTATTCCAGAGAGAAGAGCCAAGGAAATTAAAAAGCGGAGTGATGCATGGATTCTAAATATGCGTTAGAAGGGGGTGGGGGCATGAAGAAGAAGGCAGTTCATATGGATAGTGCGTAGGGAACGGTGAGGTGTGTGCGATATGAGGTGCAAAGATTGGTGGAAGACTTGTCAACAACCTTTGCTTTGCTGATGATACCACATTACTGGCTTAAAGTGAAGACTATCTGGAACTTTTACTCAAGATCAAGGGACATAGTCTTAAAATGGGTCTGCACCTTAATGTGAAAAAGGCAAAGATCCTGCAAACTGGCAAAATCAATATGGATCTTGCAGAACTTGAAAAGGTACAGAGAATAGCCACCAAAATGGTAAAGGGGATGGAAGGCTTAAAAGGTTAGGGCTCTTCAACTTGGCAAAAAGATGACTGAATGGAGTAGAACAAGTAAACATAGATTGGTTGTTTACTCCTTCAAAAAGTAAAAAGACTAGGGAACATGCAATGAAGCTACAATATAGCCCATTTAAGACTAACAGGAGAAAATATCTTTTCACTCAGTGCATAATCAAACTCTGGAATTTGTTACCGAAAGAATGTAGTAAAAGCTGTTAGTGTAGCTGGGTTTAAAAAAGGTGTCGACAAGTTCCTGGAGGAAAAGCCCATAAATTAAAGAGGACCAGCGAAATCCACTGCTTACCTCAGTGGCGGGAAAAGTAATGGAGGTGCTCCTGAAAGAGCGAATAGTGAACTTTCTCAAAACCAACAGGTTGCAAGATCCAAGGCAACATGGTTTTACTGAAGGACAGTCTTGCCAAAAAAATCTGATTGAGTTCTTTGATTGGTTGACCAAGGAACTAGATCAGGAGCATGCAATGGATGTCATCTACCTGGATTTCAGCAAAGCCTTTGATACTGTTCCTCATAGGAGGCTTGTCAATAAACTCAGTACCTTGGGGATGGGTACCAAGATGGTAAACTGGATTAGAAATTGGTTGACTGACAGATGACAGAAGGTGATGGTACATGGAGCTCACTCGGATGAAAGGAAGGTGATTAGTGGGCTGCCCCAGGGTTCGGTCCTGGACCCAGCACTGTTCAATGTATTTGTGAGTGATATTGCTGAAGGACTGAATGGAAAAGTCTGTCTTTTTGTAGATGACACAAAAATTTGCAACAGAGTGGACTCCCCTGAGGGAGTGGATAACACGAGGAAAGATCTAGAAAAACTGGAAGAATGGTCTAATGCTTGGCAATTATGATTTAATGCGAAAAAGTGCAGTGCCATGCACTTAGGTAGCAGAAATCCAAGGGAAATGTACGCGATAGGGGGCGAGAGGTTGGTGTGCATGGTTCAGGAGAAAGACCTTGGTGTGATTATCTCTGATGATCTCAAGGTGGTAAAACAGTGTGACAAGGCAGTGGCAAAAACCAGGAGGATGTTGGGCTGCATACAAAGAGGGATTACCAGCAGAAAGGAAGAGGTACTTATGCCACTGTACAGGTCCCTGGTGAGGCCTCACTTGGAATACTGTGTTCAGTTTTGGAGGCCATATCTTGCAAAAGATGTAAAAAGACTGGAAACTGTTCAGAGGAAGGTGACCAAAATGATTTGGCGCCTGCATCAGAAGCCTTATGAGAAGACACTTGAAGACCTAAATATGTACACTATGGAGGAGAGGAGGGACAGGGGAGATATGATTCAGACCTTTAAATAATTAAAGAGACATGATGAACAAACAAACCTCTTCCAAAGACGGGGAAGCTGTAAATCTAGAGGGCATAACATGAAGCTGCAAGGGGGTAAATTGAAAGGCAATGTCAGGAAATACTTTTTCACTGAAAGGGTGGTGGATGCTTGGAATGCCCTCCCGATGGAAGTGGTGGGGGCAAATACGGTGACAGAATTCAAAATGGCATGGGACAAGCAACAGGATAAAATCAAAATAATCTGAACAAATAGGGGTGTCCTACATGGAGTGGTGGGTCCACCCCTAGACAGAGACATGGGGAGGGGCGGCCTGCACAGAGCGACAGGTGCACCTGCACTTGCCGTATTGCTGGGCAGACTGGATAGACCATGCTGGTCTTTATCTGCCGTCATTTACTATGTTACTATGTTACCCCTGGGATAAGCAGCATGGAATCTTGTTATCTTTTTGGGAACCTGACAGGTACTTGTGACCTGGATTGGCTGCTGTTGGAAACAAGAAACTGGGCTTGATGGGCCCTTAGTCTGACTCAGTATGGCACCTCTTATGTTCTTATTGATGGAAAAGAAATAGTAGACAGCTTTAAAAACCCTATCCAGGCCGGTCCCAAAACTCTTGGGATCCAAAATTCTGACTAAATATTCCTATCAAATGGTATATAATACATGACCATAGCAGAAAGAAGATCACTGTTAGAAGATATTGAATAAGAGGGGTACAATTTTCCTGAAATATGCAAAAATTAACCCGGCTGCAGAATGTGGATTAAAAATTTAAAATAAGCCTTCAAAGGGATATTATTAAACTGTTTGGATCAATAACACAGGTACACTACCAAAAAACTGCCTCCAGTTTTGCAACTGATTCCTATAGATTTTGGGGTGCTGAATCCAGGAAAAATAGCCAAAATGTTCCATCACGTCACGTTTTCTTGCAAAATTAGATTTCTTACCCATATAAGGAATGTTCACATAATTTCTTTTTAGCCGACTGCAGTTTATTTTCATGGCCCAAAATAGAGGTTGTAATGGTTAACTAACTAGAAACACTCCCTCATGATATTTTAGAGTGTTTTGTATTCATTTTTACATTAACAGGACAATTGGGAGGCGGGGGGCTAAATCCAGTACTCGCGCTGGCGCATGTTCTTTCCTGTTCGCCTCGCCTCGTTCGCTCGCTCAAACACGGTGGTTGCGACATGAACGTTCCTGTCAAATTTCAGTTTCTTGCAAGTTCATTATTACCTTTTGTTTGCTCAGTCGTAATCCAGCTTTATTCCGAAGTGGTTCACTACAGTTGTAGTTTGCAGTGCTGTGTATTTGTGATGGCTCACAGAGCCAGAGGTTGCGTCAACTCTCTGGACAGTTTTTGTTTTATTTGTGGGGAATATACCGTGAAAAAGCGGCAGAGGAACATTTCTGCATTTATTAAAAAAGTATATTTCGCCTATTTCGGTTTGAAGTTAGGCGATCAAGACAAACCGTGGGCTCCTCACAAAGTGTGCAAGACATGTGAGGAAGATCTACGCTTATGGATGAAAGGTAAAAAACAAGCATTTCTTTTCGGAATACCTATGATGTGGCATGAACAAAGAGACCACAGCAGTGACTGCTATTTTTGCTCTTGCATTGTGAAGGGATACAACTTAAAAATAAGAACGTAATAAGTTACCCCAACCTTACCTCAGCAATTAGGTCTACGCCTCATAGCAACGAAGTACCTGTGCCTGAACCACCAAAATCTTTGGATCATATTTGTGTGGACGGTTCTGATCATGATGAGACTCATCAGATGGCTTTTCCCAATGAGTCCAGTACTTCTGAGTTTGAAACTGAACCAGATCCGAAACCTGAACTTTTCTCTCAAGCTGAATTGAATGATTTAGTCCGGGATTTAGGACTCCCAAAAGATGCTGCCCAACTGCTAGGTTCTCGGCTTAAACAGAAAAATCTATTGTCACCAGGAACAACTTTTTATTGGTACCGCAACCGCGAGACACAATTTTTGAAGTATTTCAGCAAAGAGGAAGATTTGGTATTTTGCAACGATATATACGGAGTAACTCTGGTAACCCGGAAGCCCTCCTCGCCTCCATCCCCATCATTAACACATCCCCCCCAGTACTTCGCCCCCCCCCCCCCAACAAAGTTCACAAACAACAGTATTTGGTACAAACATTTTGGTCGCAGCTTTATTTACAACCTGTAAACCGACCCAAAGGGCCTGAATAACAATTGAACATAACCCAGCCCCGCACCCCTTTACCGGAGGATGCCCCCCCACCCGCCATCTTAGTAGCAAGGCGGAGCATCCTCCTCCCCCCAAACCCTGCCGCCTGCCTCGCCATCCTCGTCGCAACGGCCGGCTCCCCCCCCCCCCCGCTACCGGGTCGAGACCCCCAACCGGGCTGTCTCGCCCCACCCCAAGGAGCACTTCGCCCCCACTGCTCATAACCAGGTCAAGCCCGCGCCGCTCCTGCGAGCGCTGGCTCAGTACCCCGCCACCGGTGCGAGGTATGAACTATCCTCGCACCGCCCCCCCCCCATAAAGCTGCGACCAATCAGTTCCAAAACTTCCTGCCAATCATTAAGCAATAAGTCCTGGCCGACTGGGGACAAATGTACCCCGTCTGTACGGTACAGTCCAGCGCACCGGGGGTCCGCCCAAGGGTGCTGGACCTGCCACCCGCCAGCCTGCTGCAACCAACGGCCGATCTGCCTGTTGACCTTGGCTAGCCCTCTCGACCACCGCCGCTGTGACAAGCAGGCCGGCCGCGGGATGATGTCCGACCACACAATCGCCAAGCCCGGCCACTGCTCCTGCAGCGACCGCAGATCCCGTTGTACAGCATGAATGAGTTGCCGGCACGTCCAACCGGAAAGATCATTGCCTCCCAGGTGTATCAGAAGTCCCAACGGCCGCTGCCGCGCCGCTCCGCGTGCTCACGAACTACTGGAAGTAGCTGCCACCAACGCATGCCCCGCTGGCCGAGCCACACCAGCCGAAAATTACAGGAAACCAAGCCTAAGTGCAGACCCAGCGGACGAGTTGAGGCTCTGCGTTCCGCCCAGTAGACGAAGGAATGTCCCATAAGCCACCATACGCCCGGTGGGCCCTGTGCAGCACTCCATGTCGGCACGCTCAGCAGAACACCTGGAAAAGAAACCCCGCAGTCATACCCCCCCCCCCCGCACCCACCCCCCCCGACACCCCTGCAGATCACAACTGTTCCGGGCGCACATAACCCGTGTAGGCTCGAGAGCTCCAACGCCCGATGCGTTGAATTACCTCACCCCCGAGGCCCGCGGCCGCAGCACTGGTCGCCGCGCCTATCCGGAAGGAATGAGAAGCATACCCGCGCTCATCCACTCCCAACCGCCGCAAGGCCAGGCGGAAGACCGCCGTGAATTGAAACTGGGTGACTGCCGAACCGTCCGCATGGCAAAAGAAACAGCCAGCCCCATCCCGACGCTGACGCCGATACGTCAGCAAGTTCTGCACCGGACAAGATCCCAGACCAGGGATGGCCCGCAGCAGCACCCACCGACCCCGCCCCTGCGGGTCGGTTTTCGAGCGATCCAGAAATATCCGAACCAGCTGCTCCTGCAGGTCCACCTGATGCTCCTGCAACCCTCCTCGACCACCCCGCCCACCCGCCGGGGGGACCAGCTCACTAACTCGGAAGGCCCCAAAGAAGGCAGTGACAAACAACGCCCGGAACAGGACGGCCTCAAACGAAGAAGCCGCGACCTCGGGCAGGACACCCCAAATACGCAACAGCAAGTCATGCGACACGGGACGGCGCCAATCTGAGACAGGGGGGCGCACACGTGCCCAACCGGCTAAGAGCCGCTTCACTACATATGAAGTGCCCGGACTGCCCCAGCCCGCCGCCCTGCAAAAGAAGGAGAAACCAGCCAAAGCCGCCCGTGCCGCTGACCGGGACCAACCAGACTCCTTCGCCCATACAATGAAAGAGCCTACCAGGAGGTCCCCAACACTGCCGCCCCTCCAGCCCCTACCCCACAGAAATTCATGAACCCGTGTATACCCCCGCAGATAAGCTTTCCACGTACCTGGAGCCAGGGAAGAACGCAGCAACGAGATCATTCCAGCGTCCCAAGCTGCCAAAGGTGCTCTGGCACTACTGCCGCGGTCTCGTCCGCCCCCGGTGCCAATTCCCGAAACCGCTCCCACTGGAAACGAGACAAAGCGTCAGCAATACCATTCTGAACGCCCGGCACATGACGTGCCCGAGCCGTGACATTAAGACGAAGACAAGCCAGCACGAATACCCGCATCAACGCTGCCACCCGCGGACACTTGGGAGAGTGGCGATTAATGACTTGCACCACCGCAGCGTTATCACACCAGAAAACAACCCGCTTGTCCCGTAACCTCTCCGGCCACACCCATAAGGCCACCACAATCGGAAACAGTTCCAGGAAGGTCACGTTACGCGTCAAACCACATGAACCCCAAGATGCAGGCCACGGCACCGCACACCACGCGCCCTGGAAGTACAATCCCATGCCCAAACCACCGGCTGCATCAGAAAACAAGTCCAAATCCCGGTTGGATAGTTCACTGGACTGTAACACCGAGCAACCATTGTAGTCTGCCAGGAACGCATCCCACACCCGCAGATCGGCTCGCATCCCCGCATTCACGCGGATGCGATGGTGCCCACATCTGACCCCTGCCATCACCAGAGATAATCTTCGCGCAAACGGCCGTCCCATAGCAATGACCCGACACGCGAAATTCAGGTGACCCACTAATCGTTGCAGCTCAGTCAAAGTCACCTTTGCCGAGGAGCCCACCTCCGCTACCAAGAGCCGCAGCCGATCTACTTTATCCGCAGGCAACCGGACCACAAACTCACTCGAGTCAATCTCAATCCCCAAAAAGGAGATACGAGTCACCGGTCCGACCGTCTTACCCGCTGCCAACGGAATGCCAAAATCCGCCGCCAGGCCCAGAAAAAGCCCCAGCAAGGATCCGCACACGGCGGACTGGGCCGGCCCAACGAACAAGAAGTCATCAAGATAATGCACTATAGTCCGCCACCCAGACCTCCGAACCAGCACCCAGTGCAAGAACGAGCTAAAGGCTTCGAAGTAAGCACACGAAATCGCGCAACCCATGGGCATGCATTTGTCATAGTAATACTGATTGTCGAAACGAAATCCCAGCAAGGGGAAGGCGGACGGGTGCACAGGCAAGAGATGAAAGGCTGACTCAATGTCCACCTTCGCCAACAGAGCCCCTTTTCCACATTGGCGCACCAGCTCCAATGCCTCGTCAAAAGACGCATAGCGCACAGAGCACAGCTCCCGCGGGATATGGTCGTTTACCGAAGCCCCGAGGGGGCAAGAAAGATTATGGATCAGCCGATAGCGTCCAGGCTCCTTCTTAGGGATGACCCCCAGCGGTGATACGATAAAAGGTGAGAAAGGGGGCCGTTCAAAAGGCCCAGCCACTCTGCCCAAAGCACACTCCGCCGCAATCTTTTCTCGGGCCACCTCCGCCAATCGCAGCACCGACACCGCATTCCCCCTCTCCAACCCCCTAAGCTCCCCCCGCACCGGAATACGAAAGCCCTCGGAAAACCCCGCCCATAACATCGTCCCCGCCTTGCCATGTCTGGTAGCCGCATAGAGCTCCAGCCACGGCTGGAGCGCCAGCCTCTTAATGGGGGTAGGCGCCAGCCCCCCCGCATTCCCGTCACTTACTGGCGGCCGCCGCCCCAGGCACTGCTCTACGGCTGCACTTGACGGCCGAGTGACCGGCGCCGCAAAGCGAACATGCGTGCCGGAACTTACAGTCCGGGAAGGGGCAGGACGTTTTATTGAAGCGCCAGCACAGGTCCCCGCCGGGACCACTTGCCCCCGTTCTGCTCGTCTCGGGCCCCGGGCCCGCTGACCGAAAGGGCCGAAGGCCGGCCGGAGCTGCCGTACCCGCTGCCTTACCCGACCCTGTACCCCCCCATGCCGCCCCTTTTAGCCGACATTTGCGTGAGCCAAAGGTTGATATCCTTCATTCCCCACGACAACTGCCTGTTCTCTTCCATCCTATCGCGGAACTCCTCATCGTAATTAAGCCAGGCCCAACCTTCGTGCGCCTGGGAAGCCGACAAGATAGCATCGGCATATGCCAGAAGCTCACCGTAACAACTCGGGTCCTCATGGCCCCATACGCTCGCCAGTCGCAAAAAGGCCCGCGTCCAATTCAACGTGTTCCGTGACACCTTCCGTACCCTCCCCGCCTTCTCGTCCTCTTTACGCTTCTTGCGACTCTCTCCTGAACGTTTTCTCCCCTCCAACAACCGGAAAATATCCAGGTAACGCCGCTTCACGATCCGCCTCCACAACTTGCGCGGAACACTCTCCCACAATTCCGCGCAACGGACCACCGCAGACCCCGCCCCCTCGGACCCCACCCCCGCTCCCGAAGGCGGGACGACCGTGGAGTCCGCCGATGAAGTGGCTGAGGACCCCGAAGACGAGGAGGAAGACGACGCGCTCCTCCGCCGACGCCGTCGGTGCTTTCGCTTAGCCTTGGCTTTTTGTGCCGGCGGAGCAGATTCACTCGGTAACACCCCCGCCCCAACTCCCCCCGCAGTGACCCCAGAGAACTCACCTGCTGCCACCTGCGCCGCCGTCGCCTGCGCCTCCGACGTGGACCCCGGCTGCTCCACCGAAGTCTGGCCCGGCTGGCTGACCATCGACGACATCACAGTTGATCCCACAACCGCCGCTGAGGACCCACTCGGAGGAACCTGAGCAGACCCCGACACCTGCAATGGGAGAGGAGAGCCAACACACGGGGAAGGAGGAAAGCCCGCTCCCGGAGGCACCCACCCGTAAGGCCCCATCCCCCACCCCACACCCCGCCCCTGCGCCCCTCCAGAGGACCCTAACCCTCCAGCCGCCCAGGCTGCAGCCCCCCAGGGGGGCTGCCCCACCGCTGGAAGACCGGCGCCCCAACAATCCCCACCCCAGCCCGCCCCCCAGGCCATAGCTTGCCCAGGTGATGGGGACCAAGCCGGCCACCCTCCCCCATGCATCCCAGCTCCACTCAAACCCAGAGGGAGGGGCCCATAAGCACCAGCCGGGGCCGGAACCCACCCAGGCCCCCCCCCTCCTATACAATCAACCCCATCCACCACCCCCCCTCCAGTCACTCCCCCCCCCCAACAACCCATCGGCCTCCAAAGCTCCTGGCCCAGCGACCCCCCCCCCCCAAGGGGACTCCCCCCCTCCCCAGGACCACTAAGACAGACTGTAGGGGTAGGGAGAGCTCCACGCTTCCCGGCCCCTACCCGACGCTTTCCCGCCTTCCGACCACCCCCCCGCGCCCCCCCCCCACGACCCGCTCCGGCGCCCGGTGCTGCCCCCGCCCCGCGGGATCCCCGCGGAGTGCCCCCACCCCGTGCCCCCGATGTCCTCCTGGCTCTGCTACCGCCAGCCATGTTGGGCCGCCCTGCGCAGTGCCTCCCCAAATGACAAAGGGGGCCAAAAGTAAAGCGGCAGCCCTCCTCCGGTTTCCTACAACTTTATTTATTTTTTTTTTATTTAGACGGCCCCCTATTGCCAGAAGCACCCCCTCCCACCGAAGGCGACCACCCCGCGGCACAAACTACCCCCCCCCAACAAAACCCAACTCACCGGGATCCCCAGCGAGTGGAACGCGACCGTTCCTGAGGAGCCGCGGCCAGAAAGAGACGGCCACGCGGCTCCTCGCTGCCACAGCACCGCCCCCCCGCCGGCCACCGGCCAATGAAATCGCTCCGACGGTGTGACGGAGCGATTTCAAGAGCCGCGCACGGCCGCCCTCCTCCCCCCCCCCCCCCCCCCCCCCCCCCCCCCGCCGACAGCAAGGTGGAGGCCGAGGCCGGGCCCGGGCCCAGGTTACTGACAGCCGCGGGACCCGGCCCGCGGCCTCGAGCACTGATGGAAAAGTTTAAACTTAAGTATGATCCTGTTGAATGGCGTCTGTTCATTGATTCGTCAAAAGACAGCATAAGTTCAATTTCCTGTTACTTGTAAAATGCACTACAGTTTTCTGTATGTATATGTTTGGTTAAATGTAAACCGCGCTGATGATAATAGTGCGGTATATAAGAGATGTTAAATAAATAAATAAATAAATAAAATAAATAAATGGTGTTCTTCTTCATAATGGCAACACATTCGCTTCAGTTCCTATTGCTCACTCTGTTATTCTCCAAGAAAAATACGAGAATTTGGCCCTGATTCTTCAGAAGATTCGTTATGATGAGCATAAGTGGTAACCCAATGTAGCAAAAAATCTGTACGTGATGGAGCTAATTGGTTACCAGATTTGGATTCAGCGCACCAAAAAACGTAAAAATCAATCGAAACATTAGAGGCAGTTTAAAAAAAATTTTTTTAGTGTACCTGTGTAATCAATAAAGAAATGACAAGCAGTCAAGAAATCCAACTACTCTTGACAGAATAGCTCTGAAGGACCTAGACAAGATTCTCAAGAACAGAGATGTCTGTCTCCACAGAAAAATTAAATTTGTCCAAGCTGTATTATTTTTAGTAATGTCATATGGATGTGAAAGTTGGACAGTAACAAACATTGACAGAAAGAAAATCGATACCTTTAAATTCTAGTACTGATGAAAAATACCGTGTATACCATGGACTGCCCAAAGAACTAACCAGTTGATGCTAGAGGAGATCAAATCTAAGTTTTCTTTAGAAGTTCAGATGACAAGACTTTGACTTTCATTCTTTGAACACATATGCAAAAAGAGAGATCTTTAGAGAAAAGACATCATACTTATTTTTTTTTAATTTATTTATCTATTTCTTCTATACCGCCCCTTCCAGAGATCAAGGGCGGTTTACATGGAACAGTTAACATTTTTGTATACTTCTGTATACTTTACATAGAACGGTATTTGTAACTATGTACAGGTAACATTGCATGGAACATACTTGGCAAGGCTGAAGGTCAGTGGAAAAGAGGAAAGCCAACAATGCAATGGATCAATACAATAATAGCAGCTATGGATGCCACTTTAACAACAGTTAGCTGCCTGAAGTCCAAACACTGTGTAGAACATCTATCTTGAGAGTCGCCATGAGTTGGTACCAATTCAATGGCACTTAACAACAACAACAACATTGACTTGGCACGACTTTTTCTCGACCTGGTATGCTCACCCTCCTGAGGCAACATGCCAGTCAGCCCCCCTTAGGCAACTTGCCTATTCTCCTCTCTCTCTCCCTTGAGGCAATGTGCAGATCCAATTCCTTCCCCTCTGAAGCAGTGTGCAGGTCCCCCTCCTTCTGCTCCGAGGCAGTCAGAAGCCCCCTTTCCCTGAAGGCCCCCCAACCAAGCAGCAAGATGGTAACTTCCTGGAAGATACCCTCCCCAATAGAATGGGATTTCCCCAACCCCCAAATCCTGCCTGATAGGCACCCCTGAGCTTACTGATGTCATTGGTGTATAGTGGGAGCAGGAGCAAATAGCGGTAGGTCTTCAAAATGCCACAATGGCCTTGTGGTACTAGGGTCAGGGATGCAGGTTTTGGGAGGGGGCCTGCAATCGGTAGGCACATCTGTAGGCACATCTGTCCCTGTCAGCAGGCACTTATTCATGCCTGCTGACAGGTGTAAATGCTGACATCGACATTTTTCTTTCCAGGCATGGATTCCTATATAAAAAGGTGAATCTGTGTCTGCACTGGAGACCATGCCTCCACCACTCCCCCTAGCAGGGTAGATGTGGTAAGCATTCCCACTAATGCAAAAAGCAAGTTCTAAAATGGCATTGAATTGTGTACTCGTATTTCAATATACACATCTCGATGCTGCTTTTTGGATGTGGAAATGCTTCTAAAATATCCACCATAGTCAATTATTCATAAGTAAAGAGCAAGAAAAAGGAATGGTAAAATTTAGTGGATAATTTTCATTGGCAGTACAATGTGCTTGTTTTTTAGTCTGCATTCCTCAAAAGATGAGTCAAGATGTTTGGAATGTAGCACCAGTGAGCTGCAGGATGTTCCCTCTGTCCTCCCAAATTTTAGGTTAATCAGATACTGCTATATAGATTCTGGTCATAACAAAGCAATCTTTTAAAGCCATTCACAATGGGGTAGATTCTGACCTGTGTTTAGCGGGGATATCTGTCCCAGTTGGACGTATATTCCCCACTAAATGCCCGGGTTGTATTCCTGCCAAAGAGCTTCCTGCATATACAGCAGAGATGTGCAGGGAGCTCTGTGCGAGGGTGGGAGGGAGGCGAGCCGAGGGAGGAGCGAGGGTGGGAGGGGGTGAGCCGACGGAGGAGCGAGGGTGGGAGGGGGGCTAGCCGAGGGAGGAGCGAGGGTGGGAGGGGGGCGAGCCGAGGGAGGAGCGAGGGTGGGAGGGGGCGAGCCGAGGGAGGAGCGAGGGTGGGAGGGGGGCGAGCCGAGGGAGGAGCGAGGGTGGGAGGGGGGCGAGCCGAGGGAGGAGCGAGGGTGGGAGAGGGGCGTCACCCCCAACTCATAGTAACAAAGTATATGATGGCAGATAAAAACCATCATGGTCCATCTAGTCTGCCCAGCAAGGTGGCAAGAGTAGGTGCCCTGATATTGATTGCCCCCAGGTGGCCCAGACAGCCTTGGTTCCCACTGCTACTCTCCCTGGAAGCGACACTCCTGGTTCCGCTGGTTATGTCCAGGACCTTCAGTCTCAAGAGGAGGGCTTTCTCCTGCACTCCAACCTGGGGTCTCTAACACTAACAGCATGGCTGCTGAAAGGGTAGCTTTGGCCCCTTTCGACCTCTCATGGGAAGTCGAGGAGGTCCTGTTGGCCTCCCACAAGCCCTCCACGAGGCGAGCGTATATCTTTTAAATAGTGAAGATTCTCAGTATGGTGTGCGAAGAGGCGGGAGAACCCCTTTACCTACTCAATGAAGCTAGTGGTGCAGTACCTACTGCATCTGTCGCACTCTGGACTAAAGTCAAACTCTGTGAAAGTGCACCTGAGCGCAATTGCTGCACACCACCACCCTATCGAAGGGAACCCCCCTTCGGGCCAGCCCCTAGTCTCTCTATTCCTCCAGGGCCTTCTGCTGTCTAAGCCCCCCCAGCAACAGAATGGGACCTCAACATGGTGCTCTCTCAGCTCACCAGGCCCCCATTTAAGTCTCTAGCTATGTGTCATCTGTGGTATCTTTCATTGAAAGTTGCCTTCCTGGTAGCTTTCACATCTGCTCACAGAGTAAGGGAGCTTCAGGCCCTACTGGAAGGGCCACCATACACAAGATTCTTCAAGAAGAGGGTGGTGCTCCACATGTACCCCAAATTCCTTCCAAAGTGGTATCTCCTTTCCACCTCAACCAGGAGGTGGTCCTGCTCACCTTTTTCCTGTGGCTGCACGCTGCTTGGGAGGAAATGATGCTCCAATGGGCCCTGTCCTTCTACCTTCAACAGACCTAGGGCCATCACAAAGCTCTTTAGCTTTTTATCTCTTATTACCCAGCAGGCTGGAGCTTCCTGTGACTAAGCAAACTCTGTCCACTTGAGTGGACAGCAGGAATCAGTACTCACAACCCTCTCTCCTCCCCTGGAAGTTGCCTCCCTACCTTGTTTTATTTTTACTATCATCCTGGCTATGTCATCTGACTGAGAAAGATGGTACCCTTGGGTGGGAAGGGGACCACGCATGCATGATGGCATCTCCCAAAGGCTTTCTTTGAAAACTGGGGAGATGCTTTCACGCGGGCTCCATCAGAGTCTATGTTGCCCATATGTGAGGACTGATTCCTGCTATCCCTGGAGAGAACACCTGTTACAGGTGAGTAACAACACTTTCTTGCTATTGCTTTTAAGTATATTTATTTATTTATTTACATGCTCTTATATACCGCGCTATTCTGCATCAGTGCGGTTTACATTGAATAAACTGAAATTACATTGAACAGGGCATTATAACTTGGAGATAACTGTTTTACAGGGAACCTGGGCTATGGAGGGTTAAGTGGCTTGCCCAAGTATATCTCTTTGCAACTTCAATTTATGCCCTCTAGTCAGGGCCGGCCCATCCACTAGGCGAGCTAGGTGGCTACCTAGGGTAACTGTCTCAGGTGGGTGGTAGCAGTGGCACACATGGGCGGTGGATGTGGAGGTGGCACACATGGGTGGCCATGCTGCACCCCACCCAGCTGCCGACTATTCCGTTTGGACAATTCAGGCAGCAGCAGAAAGCAGCTGCTTTTGTAAATACTGCCACTGCTGTTGCCTGCCTCACCCTCCCGAAACAGAATTGGCAGCAGCTGAGGAGGGTAGCGGCATCAGTGGAGGGGGGGGGGGGTTGTTAGTAATGCCAGGGGTTTTGCCTAAGGCGAATAAACCCTCGGGCCAGCCTTGCCTCTAGTTTTACAGCTTCCTCTTTTTTGAAAAAGGTTTGTTCATTAATACTCTTTAAGTATTTAAAGGTCCGTATCATATCTATGTCCCTCCTCTCCTCTAGGGTATACATATTTTGGTATTCAAGTCTCTTCTCATATGTCTTCTGATGCAGGCTCTAGATCATTTTTGTTGCCTTCTTCTGAACCATTTCAAGTATTTTTATACTGTATCCTTTGCGAGATATGGTCTCTAAAACTGAACACAATACTCCAAGTGAAGACGCACCAAGGACTTGTACAGCGGCATTAATACCTCCTCCTTTTTGCTGGTTATTCTTCTTTATATGCAACCCAGCATCCTACTAGCTTTGGTTACCACCTTGTCACATTGTTTCATTACCCTGATATCCTCAGACCCTATCACTCTGAGGACACACTCCTTATCTGTACACTCCAAATTCTCACCCTCTATTGCATATAATTCCTTTGGATTTCTGCATCACAAGTATGACTCTGCACTTTTTCGCATTAAATCTTAACTACCAAGCATTAGACCAGTCTTCCAGTTTTTATAGCTCTTTTCTCATGTTGTCCCCTCCCTCAGAGGAGTCCACTGTGTTGCAAATTTTCATGTCATCTGCAAAAACGCAAACCTTTCCCTTCAGTCTTTCAGAAATATTAGTCAGTACCAGGACAGATCCCTGGGGCATGCCACCACTCACTTTCCTTTCTTCAGAATGAATTCTGTTTACCATTACCTTCTGTTGTCTGTCAGTCAACCAATTTGTGATCCAGTTTACCGCCTTGGGACCTATCCCCAGGCTGCTTAGTTTATTGGTAAGCCTCCTATGAGGAGCACTATCAAAAGCTTTGCTGAAATCCATCACATGCTCTTTATCTAGTTCTCTAGTCATCCAGTCAAAGAATTCAGTCAAATTTGCTTGGCATGAGCTTCCTTTGGTAAAACCATATTGCCTTGGATCATGCAACCCATTGGTTTCTAGAAAGTCCACTATCTTTTCTTTCAGTAGCGCCGCCATTACTTTTCCCGCCACCAAGGTAAGACTTACTGGCCTGTAGTTTGCCACTTCTTCTCTATTACCACTTTTGTAAAGAGGTACAGTGGTGTGCAAGAGTCTGGAATCACTTGTGAGTTTTACATTTTTTGTACTTTCTAATGTTTTTTTTTTTTAAATTTTGCGTTAGCCCAGCATATTCATCTTTCTACCACGTTAAAAGGGATACATTTGGCTATTAGAGTTGACTTTTTTGCATTCCTTGCTTCCAATTTAAATACTTTACAGACACTGGGAGATAGCTATTGTGATTTTTGTGGATCCTGCGTCAAAACTGGATTGAGATTATCCAATATGCACACGTTATTTCTGACCAATCAGGAGGCTGGTTTCACTAACCAATCACAATGCAGATACCCAGCCAACAGTGCAGCTATCAAAATGCACGGAATTTTTGAATTTCATACGCTTTCTGGATCAACCATGAAGACGACTCGGACCCTGACGTTGGAGGAGTGTGTTCGTGTGTCCTTTATGAGCGAGGATTTTCAAGCCATCAGATAGCTAGGAAAGTTGGCTGCAGTCACAACGCTGTTGTTAAGATTGTACAGAAGAAGAAAGAAACAGGTTCAGTGGTGGACAAGGTTTGTTCAGGTCGTCCACGTGCATCAACATCATGCCAGGACCGCACACTATGATGCATTTCACTGACTAATCGCAAGTTGACCTCTACTCAGCTACTTTGAGAGTGGTCAGACAAGAGTGAGGTCAGTGTTAGCTTATCAACAGTTTGTCATCGATGCCTGCAGTTTGCTCTCCGGGACTGCAAAGCACGGAATAAGCCACTGATGACTGACATACAAAGGCACAACCGGATCGTGTGGACAAGAAAGCACTCAACCTGGTCGACTGAAATGTGGGAAAAGGTGCTATTCAGCGATGAAAGCACCTTCTGCCTGTTTGGTAACCAGGCCCACACTTATGTGAGGAGATTTCCTGGAGAGGAATTCAAGCCTTAGTGTCTCAACCTCACTGTGAAGCATCCTTTGAAGGTCATGGTTTGGGGCTGCATGGCTGCCAGTGGTGTTGGACGTCTTCACATCATCAATGGAATGGTCAACGGGGCTAAGTACATCACCATAATGCAAAAGTGCATGGTGCCATCAGCACACCAGCTGTTTCCTGGCCATTTCCTGTTCCAAGATGACAATGCACCCTGCCATCGCTCCAGACAGGTGATCAGCAGGAAGCAGCGGAACAACATCAAGTCAATGAACTGGCCTGCCCAGTCTCCAGATCTGAATCCAATCGACAACCTGTGGCACAAGGTGGCCTTGGAAATATCCAAGAGGCATCTGACATCAAAGTGTGAGCTGACTGAGTCACTCATTGAAGCTTGGAACCACGTTGTCACAAACAATCACCTTGTCAGACTGGTTCATTCAGTGCCGACAAGGTGCAGTCAGGTGATCAAGAACAAAGGGTAGCCCATCAAATACTGAGCCATCACTGACACATAAAAACGTCCTTTTTCAAGGCCACATACATTAATTTGAAGGAAACCTGGCATGCATCCATAATATTTTAAAGCATACTTACAATAATATATCGTTGGCCAACGATATACATTACGCGATTTTCACAGAAAATCTATCAACAGGGCAACTATGGAGAACAAACTCAGAAAATAAGGGCCAAACCAATACTAAAAGTTGGCCCCAATAGCCAAATCTCACTTATCATGGGATACACAGAAAAAGCCACTGGGAGGAAAAATAAATTAAGATATAAGGTCACGAAGTTGAAAATATGTCAAATTTACAAGTGATCACAACCAAAAATGTTGGAACGCTACATAAGAACATTGTTTTTTAAAAAATGGGGCCACATAAACTAACAATATGCATAAAGGTGATAAAAGAGACATAAAAACATCATAAATAATTTAAAAAATCTTAAATATGCAACGAATAAAAATACAGAGCAATAGCAAAAATTAATTGAATCATAAACAAAAATACACCTTACCAGTAAACAATGAGCACCTCTCTCTAAAATCTATAAATAGAGAGGGAGATGGGAAACAAGAGGGGAAAAAAAGAGAGCGAAGGAGTCTGAAACTGACCAATACTAACTCATATAATGAGACCCATTTTAAGTGTTTATAATATGCTAAAGAACATCACATGGATATGTTATCCACATGAAGAAAGGAGAGAAATATTAACCCAAACAACCATGTTTATACTGTACTAGGTATGTTTTGTATCTTCCACATGGGGAAAGAGGAGAAACATTTCTCTCGAACAGTGAACTACCCCGGTAATCAACAACAGAATGAAGGAATTTTCTACACTATGTAGAGCTGCCGACCGTCGGCATGGTTTGATCTGTTATTTATTTGGTTTTAAACCTTTTGTATGTTTTCATTAATATATTCCTTTGTGTATTTGCTTTAGGTTGATTATTTGAATATGAATGTATAATATTTATGCTATTATTTTATTTATTTGTTTTGATTTTTCCTGTTTTTAGTTGCCTTCACCCCTGATGAAGTATTAACGAAACACGGCCTGTGTCGGGTTGGCAGCAGTTGTTGGCATTGTTAATAATGTTGGCATTGTTAATAACAGACCCACGGACCTTGCCTAAGGGCCGCGCCAAAGGGCCTCGGGGCCCTTTGGCGTGGCCCTTAGGTGAGGTCCGTGGGTCCGTTCCTGCGGCTGCAGTGGAGTTCTTTTATGAAGCCCTCCAAGCACTGTCCTCACCATCTACAATCGCCACCTTTGGCCGACTACATCATCGCTCAGAAACCCCTAAATGAACACTGAGGAGCTTCTCAAGTCTTTCGGAAGAGCCGACTTGAACAGCGAAGAGCAGCCGCCAACCTGTGCGAATCCTTCTTGTCCTGCGCTAACCCTAATCGACCAGAAAACATCAATGAATGCTATGTCTAGACTACAAGATGGTAACTTTGTATTACTTTACTTACTGATCTGGTAACATTGTCTCCACTTTGAATAGATACTTCACTTTGCATTCCTGCAGGTAACCTTGTTAAACAATCTCGATCAGTCTAGTCT
Source organism: Ichthyophis bannanicus (assembly GCA_033557465.1). Taxonomy (NCBI): domain Eukaryota; kingdom Metazoa; phylum Chordata; class Amphibia; order Gymnophiona; family Ichthyophiidae; genus Ichthyophis; species Ichthyophis bannanicus. The sequence goes on along the minus strand of CM066050.1, from coordinate 10,916,980 downwards.
GCTAATTTACAACTTGTCTGTCTAAACTGTGTTACCGGGATAATAGATCTGCATTCCATAACCAATCTATACCTAGATCAATAGGATTTGCTTGTTTCCACTCTGAATAGATACTTCATTTTGCATTCCTGCAGGTAGCCTTGTAAACCAGCTGGGTCAGTCTAGTCTACTAATTTACAGCTTGCCTGTCTAAACTGTGTTACCTGGGATAATAGATCTGCATTCCATAACCAATCTATACCTAGAATAGGATTTGCTTGTCTTTCGTTGCCAATGAGAAACAGCCCTACAGAATTCTCGCAAATCTCCCCCTCTCACTAGTAATATCTCACTGTCTCTGTGATTACATTCAGAGAGAATAAGATGGGTTCCCTATCACCTTAACTGGCTGCTACCTACTCTTATCCTTCTGCCTCTCATTCTCCCAAGCTCTTTCCCTTGAGGTCAACTGGATACCTATTTTATATAGCCAAGGAAAAAGATGGACAGGTATACCCAAGTTCAATTATAATTGGAACTCTCATCCACATCACAAGCATCTAATATACATTCCACTCCAACATTCGATGAGAGCCAAACAGGAGGAAAGCCTCTACTCACATAGTTTAAAATGTGCCCTCATCAACGCCCGCTCAATTCGTAAGAAATGGCCGGTGATTGCAGACACAATTTCCCTCTATAACCTTGATATTCTCATGGTTACTGAAACATGGCTTTCCGCAGAAGGCAATGTACTACTTAATCAGCTCCTTCCACCAAATTTCTCAGTGTTTACCAGTCACAGGCATAACAAGCGAGGAGGGGGCGTGCTCATACTCTCCAGATCAGACCTTCAGTTCCAGCTGATAGATGCTCCTAGCTCCGACCACCTAGAGTTAGTCTCTATCTCCAACAAGTTATGCGCTATAAACCTTCTATACAGAGCACCTTCAGCCTCCCCAGACATCCTTCCAACCATTATAGATCTGGCATCCAACGTCCAGAATCTTAATACCCTAACTTGGATTGCTGGTGATTTTAACCTGCCAGCTCTCCAAGATAGCCATTCATCTGCCTTCCTTGAAGCGCTTGAATCCCTTGGATACCAACAATTAGTTCATGAACCTACCCATGTGAAGGGAAACACCCTTGACCTTATCTTTGCCCCACAGTCTGTATACGTCCAATCACACAATACTGTGTTATCGATAACTGCTGTACTGTGGTCAGATCATAAACTCATTACTTTCCAGATTCCTACTCACAAGTCATTCACAGTCCAACAGTGCTCCAAATAACAACCTTAAATCTCTGGCTAGGAGCTTTTTTCCTTTCAACAGAGATCGCATCCTTGCTGGAACATGCTCACTTCGTAACGAGACCTCCTTAAAAATAGAAGATCTAATCACCTGCTGGAACAGCAGTCTTAATGCGTTTGCACTACGACCTCCACTTAACAGGCCGCCTAGAAAAAGAGCTTCTGCACCATGGTACTCAGATGAACTGAGACTATCACTATCCCAACTACATAGCCTCGAGAAGTGCTGGCGTCGGTCTCGCTCCTTGGTAGACCAGGCAGCCTACCTCAATCAACTATCCATCCATCGCAAGGCCATCTCAGAGAAAATGAAGCGGTACCACACTGACACCTTGAAGCATGCCTTAAACAAACCTCATGATTTGTTTAACCTAGTAAAGACCTTATCTAAAGAACCAGCCCCTGAAAAGCAATGTGAGATCCATCCTCAGGACTTTGCAGTCTACCTACAATCCAAGCTTACACAAACAAATAAACTTCCATTAGAATTTGCCCCCACAGCTCAAGATTGCCCAACAGCTCTAACCATTTTTTCTACACCCTCTAAGAAACGAATTGAAGATCTGATCATGTCTCTTAATTCCACAACTGCTCAGACGGACCCTTGCCCAGCTTTCTGGATAAAGGAATTGCGTTGTGAATTCAGCCCAATAATAACTAAAAGACCTAGATAAGATTCTCAAGAGCAGAGATGTCTCTCTCCATACAAAGATTCGACTTGTTCAAGCCATGGTATTTTCAATAACATCATATGGATGTGAAAGCTGGACAGTGAAAAAGACAGACAGGAAGAAAATTGATGCCTTTGAATTATGGTGCTGGCGGCGAATACTGTGTATACCATGGACTGCCCGAAGAACAAACCAGTCGGTACTAGAGGAGATCAAACCTAAGCTTTCTTTAGAAGCTCAGATGACAAGACTTCGACTTTCATACTTCGGACACATCATGTGAAGAGAGAGATCATTAGAGAAAGACATTATGCTTGGCAAGATAGAAGGTCAACGCAAAAGAGGAAGGCCAGCAATGAGATGGATCGCTACAATAACAGCAGCTACGGGTACCAGTCTGTCAACAATGAGCCGCCTGACTGAAGACTGAACACAATTTAGGATAGCTATCCAGAGGGTCGCCATGAGTCGACTCCGACTCGACGGCACTTAACAACAACAATAACTAAAATAATAAACCTGTCTTTCAACGCTGGTACGTTCCCCTCTGCCCTCAAGCAAACTTCCATCAGACCACTCCTAAAAAATTGTAAGTTAGATCCTCAAAAGGTAGACTCCTACAGACCCATCTCAAATATTCCTTTTCTCACGAAGTTAATAGAAAAGGAGATTCAATGTCAATTGCAAGACCACATCGATGCCGCTGCTCCCCTGGATCCTTGCCAACATGGCTTCAGAGAGTCACATGGTGTAGAAACACTCCTTACATCTCTCCTCAATAACATAATTTCTGGTATCAACAACATCTGACAGGGTTTTGCATTTGTGTTCCTGGACATAGCCACAGCTTTCGACTCTGTGAACCATGACCACCTCCTAATATGGCTAAAAGAGAAAGGAGTTGGTGGAACTGCCCTTGAATGGTGCAGATTGTACTTATCCGAAAGATGGCAACACGTTTGTGCTGGTGGAGTGATCTCTGGCCCATTTCACCAAGGACAGGGGGTCCCACAATGTTCCTCCCTCTCTGCTTTGTTGTTCAATATTTATATGCAACCTATTTGCAAGATCATCCAGTTTTTCAATGTAAGTTGCATGGTATATGCGGATGATGTCCTGCTTTATATGCCTTTCAACATAGACAAATTGGACCTATCCCCTCTGAGCAACTGCTTTGATGCCATATCGGAATGGCTCTTGTCACAAAACCTCAGGATTCAACATAAGACGACAGAGGTGCTCTTCATATCAAAGAACCCGAACTTTAGCCCTCCGCAATTCCTGAAGGTGAAAGATGCTGAGCTACAATCAAAACCCAAAATACGTTATCTGGGTGTTACACTCGATCAGAACCTGAACATGAAGGCACATATAGCCAACACTGTAAGAGCCATATACTACAAAATCCGGTCACTAAGACATCTTCGCCCCCTGCTTGAACCTGAGGATTTCCGTACCATCCACCAGGCTCTGATCATGCCTCACTTTGACTATGCTAATGTCATTTTGCTAGGCCTCCCTCAATCCACCTTGAACCCCTTACAGCTTGCAATGAATAGTGCTGCGAGGGTTCTCTATGGGGCATCTAGGAGTGAGCATGTGTTGCCCCTTTTGAAGCAGTTACACTGGCTTCCTATACAGGCCAGGATCATCTTCAAGACTTACCTTCAAAGCGGTAAATAGTGTCTCTTCCACTTCTTTAACTGATCTCAAACCCATAACCCCGCATAGATCAAGTAGATCAACTGCATTAAATATGCTAAGGGCTCCTCGTGAACTTACAAAAAGCACCTCATCAACAGCAAACAGGGCTTTCAGTCTCCATGCCCCAAAACTCTGGAATACATTGCCACCAGATATCAGAGCAACCACCAACCTACTTCATTTTAGAAAGGCACTCAAACATTACTTATTCCTTAAATACTTCCTGGTAATTGTAGAAGCATGTCCCCTCTCTGTTAGTTATAGGAACTCCGATTCACCTAGTGAGCTAGAATTCCCCACATAGTAAGGTCCACTGACCATTAAGTATAAGGTTCCACTGACCATTAATTACGTTTCATTTGTGCTATAATTTAAAGATGTAAATAGTTTACTTTGCAATCCAAGTTTACCTTCCTGTGATTCTTAATTACCTTGTTATCCAAGTTTATTGACCGTTTACTGTAACTCAGACACTTGCTTTTGTGCTGAATTTAGTGTTCGATGTAAACTGCGCTGATGTCCAATAGTGTGGTATATAAGAAATGTAAAATAAATAAATAAAGTTATTGATATATATCCTTGTCCTTGGTTTTGTACTACGTTCTCTGACTGTGTGCTTGTTTTGACGTGGCTTTTTGCTCTTTGTTGGACGAAATTTACAAGTGATTCCAGACTTTTGAACACCACTGTACCACATCAGCACTTCTCCAGTCCTATGGAACTTCTCCTGTCTCCAAGGATCTAGTAAAAACATCTTTCAAAGGCCCTGCCAGAAACACTCTGAGCTCTTTCTGTATCCTGAGATGTATATCATCCAGTTCCATGGCCTTGCCCACTTTCAGTTTTGCAAGCTGTTCAAACACATCATCTTCTGTTAATGGTATAGAAATCTACTGTGTTAGTATTTAATTTTTCAAAGGGAGAGTATGATAAAATTAGGAAAATAGAACAAAATAAAAGGAGCAGCTCCATAAATGAAGAGTTTACATCAGACTTAGATTTTTTTAAAAATGCAATCTTGGAAGCCCAGACCAGATGAATGCCAGCATTAAGAAAGACCAAACAATAGCCTGCATGATTAAAAGGTGAGGTGAATGAGAGGCAATTGGAGCTAAAAAAAATAAATAAAATAAAAACATTCAAAAATGGAAAAGGAACCAAATGAAGAAAATAGGAAACAGCATAAGCACTGGCAAGTTAAATGGCTCTGATAAGGAATGAAAAAAAAGAGAATTTGAAAAGAAGCTTGCCATAGAGACAAAGGTGCCTTTTAACTGTGCTAAGTGCCATTGTTCCCATAAACATAAAAGTCTTAAAGTGTGTTATCTTTCAATAAGGCACATAAAAATCTTTAATACAAGGCCCAAAGCAAAAAGATGGGGAAGGAGTTAGTTGATCAAGGGCTAAAAGGGGCATTCAGGGAGGGCAAGGTTGCAGCTAAGAGACTAAATGAATTCTTTGCTTCCATCTTTACCGAGGAAACTAATCACGACAGAAAGGTGATTTTACAGTGATGAGTCAGAAGAACTGAATGAAATATCATTGATAAATCTAGAGGGCATAACATGAAGCTGCAAGAGGGTAAACTGAAAGGCAATGTCAGGAAATACTTTTTCACTGAAAATTTGCTGGATGCTTGGAATGCCCTCCTGATGGAAGTGGTGGGGGCAAACACAGTGACGGAATTCAAAATGGCATGGGACAGACACAGTGGATCCCTTTACAGCATCAGGATAAAATCAAAATAAACGGAACCATCTAATTTCTCAACAAATAGGGGTGTCCTACATGGAGCGGTGGGTTCACCCCTAAACAAAGACACGGGGAGGGGTGGCCTGCACAGAGTGGCAGGTGCACCTACACCTGCCATCTTACTGGGCAGACTAGATGGACCATACTGGTCTTTGTCTGCCATCATTTACTATGTTACTATAAACTAAAGAGCAGCAGTTCACCTAGACCAGATGAAATTCACTAGGCACTTGGCCCCAGCCTGTGGAACTCCCTGTCTCCTGACATCCATCTTGAGCTCTCCTACTCTAGATTTAAAACTCTTCTGAAGACTCTTCTCTTTCAACAGGCTTTTGACTCTTCCTCCTAGGTAAGAATTCTGCACCTTTCCTCTCCTCCTGCCCCTCTTTCTCTGCTCCTCCTGTCCCCCTTCCCTATGGTTAAGTCTTATTTTGTGTCTGTTTCTCTTCTGTATCCTTTCCTGTCATTTTAGTGGCATTCTTTTCCTTTTTTCAATATCATTTTATTGCTACTGTGCACCGCTCTGCTTTTGAAGGGCAGTTCAGAAAGTTTTTAATAAATCATACTAAACCATTGTATATACTCAAGAGTGCAAAAAGAACTCAAAGATGAAATTGCAGAGCTACAATAAGTGATTTTTAATCTATGATTTGAAATCATCTATGGCACCAGAAGATTGGAGGGTGGTCAATGTAACGTCTATTTTTGAAAAGTGCCTGGGAAACCACAGACCAGTGAGCCTAATATCAGTGCCAGGCAAAATGGTAGAACCAATATTAAGAACAAAATTACTGGACACTTGGACAGACATGGTTTAATGGGACAAAATCAACATGGGTTTAGCCAAGGGAAGTCTTGCCTCCCCAAACTGTTCCATTGCCTTGAAGGAGCGAATAAACATTTGGATAAAGGTGAGCCAGTCAAATTTAGAACCCAATCCTATAACATCCACGTCCTGCCTGCAGAAACAGCTAAAGTGAAAATGGGCACGCAATATACCTGATTCCGACACCGCGGATATAGATGTGCCCACGGCTCCGGAATCAGGGAGATAAACACCTCTGGCACAGAACGAATAACACATTTGGGGGAACATAGGCCTTTGCTACCATAATGGGACACGGGTAACTACAGAAAATGGCCTGGATGTCCCCATGCTTGCCGTATTCTGAAAAGATATACGTTTGCGATGTTCCCCGTCTCCATGCGGCACGCCCCTCTTCCAAACTGATGCTAATGCTGACGGTACTGTATTCATGCAAACAAGACATGAATACTGTTGAAATAGATGTACTCATGCAAAGGAGAATAAGTGTACTTGTCTGTTGCATGCCCAGAACAGTAGAAGGTTAGCTAAGCGCACCCAGGCTACTGTAGCAGGATGTGGAATGTGAGATGTGTCCTGACAGCAAAACAGGCATGGCAGAACACCTTAGGTATTCCTTCGAGGATATCGCTACTAATAGTAATTGCACTGCCAAGTATGGGCCAGGAACATAGAAACATGAGGGCAGAAAAAGACCACAGGGCCTATCTAGTCTGCCTTTCCATATCAGTCACTACAATAGTCCCCCTTTTTTCCTTTAGAGATCCTCTGTGTTTGTCCCATGCTTCTTTGAATTTAGATACTGTCCTCATCTCTTCCACCTCCACCAGGAGACTATTCCACGCATCTACCACTCTTTCTGTAAAGAAATATTTCTGCATATTACTCCTGAGTCTATCCCCTTTCACCCTTATCCCATGTCCCCTAATAGAAGAGCTTGCTTTCAATCGAAAAAGGCTCTCCTCCTGTGCATTTATACCACAGAGGTATTTAAATGTCTCATCTCTATCCCGCCTTTCCTCTAAAGCAAAAATGCAATGTGTGCCTTTGAGTCAGTCCTGACTCCTGGCGACCCAGAAGCTCCTGGGTTTTCTTGGCAGTGTCACCGGAAGTAGATTGCCAGGCCTTTCTTCCGAGGCAATGGAGAGTTAAGTGACTTGCCCAAGGCCACAAGGAGTGCTAGTGGGAATTGAACCCTGGTTGCTTGGTTATCATGCCAGTGTTCTAACCACTAGGCTACTCCTCCACTCCTCTAAAGCAGGGCTACTCAAATCCAGTCCTGGAGGGCCACAAACCAGTCAGGTTTTTGGGATATCCCTAATGAATATGCATGAGATATATTTGTATGCACTGCCTCCAATGTATTTGACTCTCTCTCATGCATGTTCATTAGGGATATCCCGAAAACCTGACTGGTGCGTGGCCCTCCAGGACTGGATTTGAGTAGCCCTGCTCTAAAGTATACAATATTAAGATCCTTAAGTCTGTCCTCATATGCTTTATAATGAAGGCCACTAATCATTTTAGTAGGCACTCTCTGCACTGACTCCAATCTGTTTATATCCTTTTGAAGTTGCGATCTCCAGAACTGCACACAATACTCCAAATGAGGACGCACCAAAGATTTAAACAAAGGCATTATCACCTCCTTTCCTCTGCTGGCCATTCTTCTACCTATGCACCCAAGCATCCTTCTAGCTTTCACCATTGCCTTTTGTATTTGTTTAGCTACTTTAAGATCATCAGACACAATCAGGCCTAGGTCCCGCTCTTCTTTTATGGACAGAAGTACTTCACCCCCTATACTGTATTGCTCCCTTAAATTGCTGCAACCCAAATGCAGGACCCTGCATTTTTTAACATTAAATCTCAGCTGCCAAATTCTAGACCATTCTTCAAGTTTAGCTAGATCCCTTCCTACTTTATTGCAGATTTTGGTATCATCTGCAAAGATGCAAACCTTAATTGACAGCCCTTCTGCAATATCACTGACAAAGATATTAAAAAGAATCAGACCAAGAACAAATCCCTGCGGCATTCCACTGGTAACTTCCTTCTCCTCAGAATGAGTTCCATTTACCTGAACCCTTTGTTGCTTCCCACTCAATAAATTTCTTACCCAATCGGTAACTTTAGGGTCAATCCCTAGAGTGCTTAGTTTGTTTATAAGTCATCTTGCAGAATGGTGTCAAAGGCTTTACTGAAATCTAAATATACCACATCTAGGGTTCTTCCTTGGTCCAACTCCCTTGTCACCTAATCAAAGAAGTCAATCAGATTTATCTGAAAAGAACTGTCTCTGGTGAAATCCATGCTGCCTCGGATCCGATAGTCCTTTGGACTCCAGAAAACTCACTAGTTTCTCTTTCAGCAGCGCTTCCAATAATTTACTCACCACCGAGGTTAAACTAACTGGCCTTTAGTTTTCAACCACATCCTTTCTTCCGCTTTTGTGTAAAGGGACCACATGTGCCTTTCTCCAGTCCTGTGGCACCACTCCCAACTCCAAAGAGGCATTTAAAAGGTTAATCAGTGGAGCTGCTAGAACGTCCCCAAGTTCCCTCAGTATTCTCGGGTATATCCCATCTGGTCCCATCTCTTTGTCTACTTTTAGTTGAGCTAGTTCCTCATGAACACAGTTTTCTGAAAATCATTCAAGATGCCCCTCGCTTCTGATCCTGTTTGTGGGTTTTCTGAGGTCCTGCTCCTGGTCCTTCATCTTTGAGCACAGAACAAAAATATTTGTTAAGCAATTCCACTTTATCCTGATCAGCTTCTACATATTCCTCCCCTTCACCCTTCAGTCTGACAATACCACTTTTGCCCTTTCTCCTCTCACTAACATATCTAACAAATGTCTTATCCTCAAACTTTATTGCATTGGCTATTCCTTCTTCTTTTTGTAGCTTTGCTTTCCTGACTACTTTGCCAGCCTCTCTAAGATTTTCCAAATATAGATGTCTGTCTTCCACTATCTGTGATCTCTTGTATTTCATGAAGGCCTCCCTCTTTTTTCTTCATCTTTTTCAGCTACATCTTTTGAGAACCATAGTAGCCTCCTTTTCCTTTTTTACCTTGATTTACCTTTCTAACAAAAAGGTTGGTTTCCCTTGAAATATCCCCTTTTAGTTTTGTCCACTGTTTTTCTACATCCACCAGCTGTTTGCATCCCTCTAACGACTCCTTGAGGTATTGGCCCATCTTGGCAAAGTTAGTTTTCCTAAGTTCTAAGACCCCCACTTTTGAATGGATTTTATCAGCCCTAGTCCTGATACTGAACCACACCATTTGTGATCACGGCACACTTTCACTATTGGTAAGCATCAAGTCCAGTATGGCCCCTTCACATGTGGGTTCTGTTACCAGTTGCCTGAATAGTTCTTCCTTCAAAGAATCCAGGATCTCCTAACTTCTAGATGACACTGCAGCTGGGATGCGCAATCAACATCTGGCATATTGAAATCCTCTATCAGTAGCACTTCCCCTTTCCTGGCAATGTTGCGTATGTCTTCTAGGGAGAGGGGATGATGGATGGAGAAGGACAATTTCAGGATGTCACTCCCAGCAAAAGCATAATAACATTGGAAACAACCACACTTTTAAACTACATATCAATGGCAAGTGGGAAAAGGCGTGTAGAACAAAATCCATGAAAAATACAGGCAAACCAGTCAAAAATTCTGGAAAGCAATGAGCCCAAATGCTTAAAGCCTAGCCAACAAAGTTCCTGATCTGGAAACCCTAATTGTAGAAATGGACTTGGACATTGTGGCCATTATAGAAATATGGTTTAACGAGTCACATGAATAGGATATAGTCATAGCTGGCTATAATCTATTTAAAAGATATAAAGAGGGTAGAAAAGGAGGAGTAGCCCTATATGAGTGTCAAAAGTAATATTAAAGCTGCTGAAATGCAGGGGATATGGGGGAAAAGAAGAAGCGCTATGGACTGTGTTGGAAAGAGGAAATAGTGCCGTCATCCATACTGATGCTGTCTACAGGCCTCCAACTCAAACTGAAGAAATGAATAGTGAATTCATTATTGATATTGCAAAGATAACCATGAAGGGAGAAGTGATCATATTGGGTGACTTTAATCTACCCAATATGGATTGGGGTATTCCTTCTGCAAATCAGGAAAGTAAAAAAAAAATTGTGGCTGCCTTCCAAGATGCATTACTTAAATAATGGTGATGGAACCGAGCAGGGAAAGCTCGATGCTGGATTTAGTCCTCACCAACAGAGATAGCATGCCAAATATCTGGGTGGGTGTGCATGTGAGCAGCAGCGATCACCACATGGTGTGGTTTGAGATAAAAGCAAAGGCGGAATCCAATCACAGCAAGCTCAAAGTCCTAGACTTCAAAAACACTGACTTCAGTAAAATGGCCAACTACTTGAGGAGGAGCTCGCAGGATGGGAGGGGATAAGGGAAGTGGAATTGCAACGGACTAAACTAAAGGAGGCAATAAAAGGGGCGACAGATACATATGTAAGGAAAGTAAATAAAAACAAGAGGAAAAGGAAACCTATTTGGTTCTCCAAAGAAGTGGCTGCACAAATAAAGACAAAAACCACAGCTTTCACAAAATTCAGAAGTTCACAAACAGAGGAACACAGAAAAGAATACAGGATCAAACTAAAAGAGAAATAAGGATAGTAAAATCAAAGGCAGAAGAAAAATGGCTAAAGATGTATATTCGGGAGAGGAAGAAAATCAGAGGTGGAATTGCAGGACTCAAATGTGCTGGGAACTGATTTGTGGAAAGTGACATTGAAAAAGCAAAAATGCTAAGCAAATATTTCTGTTCTGTTTTCACTAAAGAAAATCCTGGAGAAGGACCACCTGTTATTGACAAATATACAAATGGGAATGGAGTAGATACTACACCATTCCCAGAAGATGTGTTCGAAAAGCTTGCAAAACTGAAAGTGGACAAGGCTATGGGAGCAGATGGGATACATCCCAGGATACTGAAAGAGCTCAGATTCTTGCAGGACTGTTAAAGGATGTTTTTAATAAATCCTTTGAGACAGGAGAAGTTCCACAAGACTGTAGAAGGGCTGATGTGGTACCTCTTCACAAATGTGGTAATAGGGAAGAAGTGGCAAACTACAGGCCAATAAGCCATACCTCAGTGGCAGGAAAAGTAATGGAGGCGCTCCTTAAACAGCAGATAGTGGACTTTCTCGAAACCAACAAGTTGCATGATCCGAGGTAACCAGGTTTTACCAAAGGACAATCTTGCCAAACAAATCTGATTGAGTTCTTTGACTGGGTGACCAGAGCAGGAAATCAAGGGCATACAATGGATGAGATCTACCTAGATTTCAGCAAAGCCTTTGATACTGTTCCTCAATGGAGGCTTATCAATAAATTCAACAGCTTGGGGATATATCCTAAGATGGTGAACTGGATCAGAAATTGGTTGACTGACAGACGACAGAAGGTGATGGTAAATGGAAGTCACTCAGATGAGAGGAAGGTGATTAGTGGTGTGCCCCAGGATTCAGTCCTGGGACCGGTACTGTTCAATGTATTTGTGAGTGATATTGCTGAAGGACTGAATGGAAAAGTCTATCTTTTTGCAGATGACATGAAAATTTGCAATAGAATGGACTCCCCTGAGGGAGTGGATAACATAAGGAAAGATCTACAAAAGCTGGAAGAATGGTCTAATGCTTGGCCATTAAGATTTAATATGAAGAAGTACAGTGTCATGCACTTGGGAAGCAGAAATCCAAGGGAATTGTATGTGATAGGGGGTGAGAGGTTGGTATGCACCGACCAGGAGAAGGACCTTGGAATGATTGTTTCTGAGGACCTCAAAGTGGCAAAACAGTGTGAAAAGGCGGTGGTAAAAGCCAGAAGCTTGCTGGGTTGCATACTGAGAGGAATTACTACTACTACTACTACTGAGCATTTGTATAGCGCTACAAGCTGTACGCAGTGCTGCACAAACATGTAAGAGAAAGTCCCTGCTCATCAGAGCTTACAATCTAGTCAAGACAAACACAGAAGGTGTAGACAGGGATAAAACAAGGGGAAGAGGTAAAGAAACAAGGAGATCTGGTAAGTCAAGATCCAAAAGCAGCACGAAGAGGTGAGTTTTCAGTGTGGATTTGAAAAGGGGCAGAGAAGGTGCCTGGCATACAGACACAGGTAATTTGTTCCAGGCGAAAGGTGCAGCAAGATGAAAGGAGTGAACTCTGGAGTTAGCAATAGAAGAGAAGGGCACAGAGAGAAGCAGTTTGCCAGAAGAGCGGAGTTCCCAAGGGGGAGTGTAAGGAGAGATAAGAGAAGAAAGGTAGAGAGGAACTGCAGAGTGAATGCATTTATAGGTCAGCAGGAGAAGTTTGAACTGGATGCGGAAATGGATAGGGAGCCAATGAAGTGACTTGAGAAGAGGAGTAATATGGGCATGATGAGGCTGGCAGAAGATTAGCCATGCAGCAGAGTGTTGAACAGATTGAAGGGGAGAGAGATGATTCAAAGGGAGACCAGCAAGGAGTAGGTTACAGTAGTCAAGATGAGAGGTGATTAAGGAGTGGATAAGTGTCTTAGTAGTGTATTCAGAAAGGAATGGGCAGATTTTGTTGATATTATAGAGAAAGAAATGGCAGGTCTTAGCTATATAGGTCTTAGCTTACAATATGATCAGATCTAGTGAATTTCGACTGTGCTTACTGTATATAGTTCATTGTATATGGTTTATTTAGATTACCTTGTTTCTTCCAAGTTATCTAATCCCTGTTACTTGTAAAATGCACTACAGTTATCCTGTATGTATATGTTTTGTTCCATGTGAACCGCGCTGATGATAATAGTGCGGTATATAAGAAATGTTAAATAAATAAATAAATATCAGATGAATGTGAATGGAGAAGGAGAGAGAGGAGTCAAAGACAACCCCAAGATTGAGAGCCGAGGAAACAGGAAGGATCAGAGAGTTATCCACGGAGACTGAGAAAGGATGCAGAGGAGAGGAGGTTTTAGGGGGAAAGATAAGAAGTTCAGTCTTGGTCATGTTCAAATTCAAGTGGCGGTGAGACGTTCAAGCAGCAATGTCAGAAAGGCAGGCAGAGATCTGGGTCTGGATTGCCGGAGAGATTTCAGGTGTAGAAAGGTAGATCTGGGAGTCATCGGTATAAAGATAGTACTGAAAGCCATGGGAAGAGAAGAGTGCACCAAGGGACTGGGTATAGAAGAGAAAAGGAGTGGACCCAAGACAAAACCTTGGGGTACACCAACTGGGAGCGGGATAGCAGAAGAGGAAGAGCCACCAGAACTAACAGTGAAAGAGCGATGGAAGAAATAGGAGGAGAACCAGGATATACAGAGCCCTTAATACCAAGCAAGGACAGGGTATCGAGGAGAAGGTTGTGGTCATCAGTGTCAAAATCAGTAGAGAGGTCAAGAAGGATGAGGACAGAGTAAAGGCCCTTGGATTTTGCCAGGAACAAGTTACTAAAGACTTTGGCAAGAGCCATTTCAGTAGAGTTGTCTTGCTACAAAGGCTAACACACCTTGTAATGAAGACGAGCACTTTATGAGCACTTTATTTATAAAACAAAGCAGGGATAACTTGAAGCTCACTTATTTGGCTCCTTAATTCATACTTATTTAGAAAGGCAAGTAATTCATTTATCTACCTATTATTAGTTAAAAAGATACCTAGAAAGCTATTAGAATAATGATAGCTAAAAGCACTTAATTACAGAAGAAAATGATAACTAGAAAGCTAATTACAGAAGAATAATACTTCACCAAAAGAGTTCTGAACTTCATCTCCTGTCACACTGCGATTGAATGGATCCCTTATTCAACCAGACAAGAGAGACTTCTCAATCGGGAGTTTCTCTAGGCGATGCGTCCATCCCCAGAAGAGATCCCTTGGTAGCTCCTCTCTCTAGGTGAGACAGGCATCCATTTTATCCTGTTGCAAAACAGCCAGCTGTTGCGCAGACAACTAGCTATCTTTCACCAGGCAACACACTCTTCAAAGGTCTTTTTCTGAACGTTCAATATTCCTCCTAATGTCAAAATACGTTCAAAACTATACTCTAAATGGGACTGGGATTAATTATGCATTCTCCAAAACCAATGAAAGCATATAAATAGCTCAAGTAAAGGTCTCAGACTTTTTCACAGCACTGTCATGTCAGTTTTGAACGTATTTTGACATTAGGAGGAATCTTTCATCAGGCGACATATAGGGGCAGTTATCCATTAAACACAGCCAGGACACTGGCCAGGTGCCTGACAATGTTCAAAGGACATACCTTCCCCACCCCCCATGGCTTCAGAAATTCAGAACTCCATAATTACAATTGATGTGTATCTTCAATTGATCTACATTTGTTAAGAGAATTGTCTCCTCAATTGATCTACATTTGTTAAGAGAATTGCCTCCCTCTCTGGTCTTCCAGCATCTCTGTAGTTACGTGAACAGTTTCAACTACCCCTATTTCAACAGTTTCTTTTACCCCTTACTTACTGTTGAGAGGCATGATCAATAGTCAATTCTTTAATTCATTTGTACTACAAGAGTGTAAAGGACAAAAGCCAGACTGTAAAGGATCCAGGAGGGCATGAGAGGAGAGGAAGTTGAGGCAGCGACAGTGAACTGCGCATTCAAGTAGTTTAGAAATGAAGGGAAGGAGGTAGATGGGTTGATAATTAGAAGGACAGGTGGGATCAAGTGAGGGTTTCTTGAGGAGAGGTGTGACCACAGCATGCTTGAAGGCTGCAGGGACAGTTGCAGTGGAGAGCAATAGGTTGAGAATATGCGAGATGGAAGGGACAATAGTGGAGGAGATAGGGCTTAGGAGACGGGTGGGGATAGGATCAGAGGAGCAGGTGGTGAGTTTGGAGGAGGAAAGAAGGTGTGCAGTTTCCTCTTCAGAGATCACAGGAATGGAAGAGAGGGTAGCAGAAGTAGGGGGGGAGAAAGTTGGGAATGAAGAGGGGGAGGAGGGGAAGTAGCTGAATTTGTGAGAAATTGGAGGGTGATCTTCTGGATTTTGTCATGGAAATAGCAGGGTTTGGGCAGAAAGGGAGGGAGGGGTCAGAGGCGGAGGCACTTTGAGGAGAGAGCTAAGAGTAGTAAACAGATGGCAAGGGTCAGAGGCAAGAGAGTTAGTCAGATGGAAATAGTCTAGTTTGGCGAGAGATATGGCAGACTGGAAAGAGATAAGCATGAATTTGAAGCGTAGAAAGTCTGCAAGGAAGTGGGATTTGAGCCAATCACGCTCAGCAGAACGGGCACAGGAACATAGATAGTGGGTAGTGGATGAAAGCCAGGGCTGGGGTGCAGAACGCTTCACAGGACATGGCATGGCGGAGCGAGAGTATCCAGAGCAGTGGAGAGTGCAGTGTTATAGGAAGCTACTGCCTTGTCAACAGATGGAAGAGGTACTAATACCACTGTACAAGTCACTGGTGAAGCCTCACTTTGAATATTGTGTTCAGTTTTGGAGACCACATCTCGCTAAGGATATAAGAAGACTGGAAACTGTTCAGAGGAAGGCAACCAAAATGATTTGGAGCCTGTGTCAGAAGACATATGAGAAGAGACTCAAAGACCTAAATATATACATTCTGGAGGAGAGGAGGGACAGGGGAGATATAATTCAGACCTTTAAATACTTACGAGTATTAATGAACACACAAACCTCTTCCAAAGATGGGGAAGCTGTAAAGCTAGAGGGCATAAGATGAAGCTGCAAGGGAGATAACTGAAAGGCAATGTCAGGAAATACTTTTTCACTGAAAGGGTGGTGGATGCTTGGAATGCCCTCCCGATGGGTGGGGGCAAATACAGTGACAGAATTCAAAATGCATGGGCCAGACACAGTGAATCCCTTTAAAGCAACAGGATAAAATGAAAATAAACATAACTATCTCTTATATCTCAACAAACTGGGAGTGGTGGACACCTCTTAAAGGCATGGGGAGGGGTGACGTGTATGGAGCCCAGCAAGGTGGCAGGTGCACCTACTCTTGCTGCCTTGCTGGTCAGATTAGATGGACCATACTGGTCTTTATCTGCCATCATATACAATGTTACTATGTTACATCTCTGTCCACGTCTTCTTCCTGTGAGTGAGGTCTGTATATCACATCAATACATATGGATTGCTCTTTACTTCTTTCTACTTTGACTCACAGTGCCTCCTCTCTCCCTTTTTAAGCCTTGTATTTCCATAGCTTTAATGTTATTTTTTACATATAGTGCCACTCCTCCTCTCCTTTTTCTTACCCTGTCCTTTCTGAATAAATTATTTATTTATTTTATTTATTTAGTTTTATATACCGCACTTTTACAATCAGCGCGGTTTACATGTTAACAAAATAGTACAATGAATAGGTATAAACAGTACATATAAGAGTACATATAACAGGTACACAATAATAAATTAACAATAGAACGTTTCTAACAGCTTACAAGTTAACATTGGATCTGGGTAGGTAACTATTTACAGGCTGAGAATTATAGCCTGGTATAGTTACATCCCGGTCATGGTAGTCTGTGAACCATGTCTCTGTAATGCTACTAAATCCAAGGCTGAACTAGGTCCCTACAGCTACATGTCAATACATATCCATGTCAATAACAGGGACCCAGCAGGATGAGAACATGCAACAGTGAAACACAAGCAGTACAGGCCCTGATGCACCATCAACTGTCCTTCCAGATGTGCACAATGTTAGAGACCTCTGATGGTGTGTTTGGATGTGTAATCGTGCTGGGTGCACTGCAGCATGCCAGCAGCTCGTCAGAACCTACTGCCCATTCACACTGGCACCTGCTGATGCTGGGGTCAGCCCTACAGTCCTGGTTCTGTCCTGGCATACATATCCCCTCAGATCTGTGAATCAGCACACCAGGGCCTCTCTTGCAGCCCTCATACATCCAATACACACACACACACACTCTCTCGCTTGCCACGACCATGCCTGCCCCTATACACAGCTGCTGATACTGCACAATTGCATGGTTTCTCAGAAATACATATGTGATCTGCATTTCTCAGCCAAACACACACCATCCCTGCAGCTGTGCTCCCATTTTTCCTAAGAATTTGTTGGGGGCCTTGCATAGCCCCTTTGACACATACAGCACATGCCAGACTAAAGGCTATTGCAGTGCTTTATATATCCGTTGGGGGTCTGCACCTTGCAGCCCCTGTGTATTCTATTCATTAGCACAGCAGCTTGTGCTCTCAGACGGCAGACACACCAGATCAATACGGACTTGTAATAGACATTCATCTCTATGGGACACATTGGAATTCAGAACAGGATTTCTTCTAAGTCTAGCCCCTATTCCACGTTTCAGCAGATATAACGTGGATGTACGGGTGAAATGCCCTTTCCTGGATATGCTTTATACATCTTGGTGCCTGACCATTTCTCCATTCTGCCACCTCTCACCCACATTCTGAGATCCCCGTTTTTAGTGCCATGTACGTGCAGGGCCGCTTGGTTTCAGACAATGGGTCTAGATGTTTTTGCATGTAAACGTCTATCCTGCACATACACAGACTTATTGTGTTTCAGAGTGGCATCCATAGAGTATTTAGACTTTAAGAACGCGTTTGATAAAGACCCACATCAAAGGCTCCTGAGGAAATCAAAAAGTCATGGCATAGGATGAAATGTCCTATTGTGGATTGGAAACTGACTGAAAGATCAAAAAGAGAGTAGAGATAAATGTTCCGTTTTCTCGGAAGGTGACAAGTGGAGTAACCCAGGGATTTGCTGCTTTTAACATATTTAGAAATGATTTGGAATTGGGAACAACAAGTGAGGTAATAGCATTATTCAGAGTTGTTAAATTGCTTGTGAATTTTGAGATACTGCAGGAGGACCTGCTGAGACTGAGAGACTGGGCATCCAAATGGCAGATGAAATATAATGTGGACAAGTTCAAAGTGAAGCATGTACGGAAGAATAACCCAAATACACAATGCTAGGTTCCAGATTAGGAGTCATCAGATCTGGGTGTGATCGTAGACATTACATTGAAATCATCTATTCAGTGTGAAGCAGTGGTCAAAAAAGTGAACAGAATGTTAGGAATCATTAGGAAAGGAATAGAGCATAAAACAAAGGATGACATCATAATGCCTCTGCATTGCTCCCTGGTGCAACCTTGAGTATTATCTGCAATTCCAGTTTCCACATCTCAGAAAAGATATAGCAGCATTAGAACAGGTACAGAGAAGGGTGACCAAAATGATAAAGGGGATGGAATTGTAGCAGCAGAATGTTGACAAACCAATAATACCAGGAGTCTGTTCAGAAGGTCCAAATCATTTATTTGTGCACAAGACTCAAGCAGAATCAAATTCAAAATGGCTGAGCCCTGTTCTCTGGCAAAACAACAACTTTTATAGACTTTTGCTCCATTCTAGGTATAGAAAAACATTTCATTGGTCCCGGTAACCTCCCGTACCTCCCGTACCCCTTCTATTGGTCCCGGTACTGATATGATTATCCAATTATGTTCTTTGAGTGGGCTTGGCACCTGCTTACCCCCTTTCTAGTCCCAATTACAATGGCCAGTTCACTAACTTGTTACTTTCCTACTTCCAAGGCCATTGGGCTAGTTAGTATGTGCAGGGAAGCAGGGCTCTGTAACCTTTCTGTCAGCAGTTTCAATTAAATCCCTTGCAGCTGTACTTTTCTTATCAGTGGCTTTTAAACATATTTTTCTGTATTTTTCCAGGTTTCAATTCTACTTGTCTAAGCTAATTCAATACTTTACTGAGTTCTAATTCTACAATAGCAGCATGTTGGGGGATGTGCAATTCCTTTGGGCCTCTCCACAGGCTTCATTTACAGGTCAAGCTAATTAGGCCTGTCTGTTTAGTTCAATTAGCATGGAGCATAGGCCTTCGCCTACCACAGAATGACTCTCGGGCAATTTCTCCAAATGGGTTAGTTCTGCGCATACCTTGATAGTCATGAACCTCACTTCTAAAGTAGGATATATGGAATACAGTCTCAGTCTCTCAAATACACTGCTAATGCTCGACTTAGTACTTGCATCGTGCCAAAGAGAGCCTCTTTCTGGAGTTCATAACATGTTGCGTTTATGGGTAACAAAATGCACACTAGCAACATCAAACAGGGCTTTCAGCTTCTATACTCCAAAATGCTGGAACACATTACCACCGGAGATTCGTGCTGTCACCGATCTAACCCTATTCAGAAAAGTACTCAAATTTCACCTATTCCCCCACTACTACCAGGTCAGCCAGACACCGACCTAACCACACCTCCTCCAATTCAGCCACCTGTGCTACAGGACGCTATCCAAACCCAGAGCATAAAGTATACTGTATATATGTAAATAGTTTCAGTTAACAATTCCCTATGTTATCCAAGTTGTCGTACCTGTTCTCTGTAAAACCAAACAGTATTTTGTTCTGGTCTATTGTTTAATGTAAACCGTGCTGATGCTAAATAGTGCGGTATATAAGAGCTTGTAATAAATAAATAATAAATAAATACATTTATCAAGGTCTGCTTGGAAACTCCTTTTAATAAGCTTGTTGCACCCAACACGATGGGAAATACTGTAACTTGGTATCTTTCTGCCACCTCTCTGACGGCATTCCTTGGTACTTCAGGATCTTCTCCCTCTCAACACGATTTACAGACTAGTTGCTTGAAACTCACTCCTCTATAATCAATGCCATACTGGTGTTCTTCTCCTTTACCACTATGCCTGGCTTTCTTGTGTCCACTTTTTAATCATTTGGAATAGGAATATCCCAGGTGATCATAGCCTCTTCATTCTCTGAGAAAAGGTTAATTGTTAGGGCTCTTCAGCCTAGAGAAGAAGCAACTGAGGGGATAAATGATAGAGGTCCATACAATCCTGAGTGGAGTGAAATGAATAGACATGAATCGGTTATTTACTCTTTAAAAACATACAAGGACCAGAGGACCTTCCATGAAGCTACATAGTAGTATGTTTGAAACAGCTAGGAGAAAGATTTTTTTTCTGTCAACAATGTGAACAGGATGGAGTCGGTGCAGAGGGTGGCTACTAAAATGGTTAGTGGTCTTCATTATAAAGCATATGGGGACAGACTGAAGGATCTTAATATGTACACCTTAGAGGAAAGGCGGGATAGAGGTGATATGATTGAGATGTTTAAATACCTCCGTGGCATAAATGTTCAGGGGGAGAGCCTCTTTCAATTGAAAGCAAGTTCTGCTACGAGGGGACATGGGATGAGGGTGAAGGGAGATAGATTCAGGAGTGATATGCGGAAATATTTCTTTACGGAAAGAGTGTAGATGAGTGGAATAGTCTACCAGTGGAGGTGGTGGAGACGAGGACAATATCTAAATTTTAAAGAAGCATGGGACAAACACAGAGGATTTCTAAAGGTAAAAAGGGGACTGTTGTAGTTGTTGTTATGGAAGGACAGACTAGATAGGCCATGTGGTCTTTCTGTCGTCATATTTCTATGTTTATGTTTCTATGTTAACACATACTTAATCTTTGGAACTCATTGCCAGTGGATGTGGTAAAATCAGGTAGTGTTGCTGAGTTTAAAAATTGTTTGGACAAATTCCAGGAGGAAAGGTCCATAACCCGCTATTAAAGCAGACTAAGAGAAAGCCACTGCTTATCCCTGGCTACTTTTGGGATATGTATTATATATAGTATATAGTTATAGCAAGTTAACTGTACATAGTTTCAAAATTCAATGTAAAGTTTGCTGTGACATTTCATGTAAATCATCCCTAATCTCAGGAAGGGGCGGTATATAAAAGCTGGTTAAATAAAGAAATGTCATGTACTTGTGACCTTAGATAGGCCACTGTTGGAAACAGGACACTGGGCTTGATACACCTTTGGCCTGACCCAGTTTTTTTTTTTTTTTAATGCTGTCAAATGAATCCTGAATCCTGGTGACCCAGAAGCCCCTGGGTTTTCTTGGCAAGCTATGAACAGAAGTAGATTGCCAGGTCTTTTTTTCAAAGGCAATGGAGGGCAGTGTGACTTGCCCAAGGTCACAAATAGTGCCACTGGGAATCAAACCCAGAGCTCTTAAGTAGTTGCTATAACCACTAGGCTACTCACCTATGCCAGTTCTTGTTGTCTTATGATATTAACCTAAATTAAATTATGTGAAGAGACTGCTGATGATGCCAAAGGC
Organism: Ichthyophis bannanicus; assembly: GCA_033557465.1. Classification (NCBI taxonomy): domain Eukaryota; kingdom Metazoa; phylum Chordata; class Amphibia; order Gymnophiona; family Ichthyophiidae; genus Ichthyophis; species Ichthyophis bannanicus. Next base: position 10,895,542 of record CM066050.1, on the reverse strand, counting down.
TGGGCATGCTCAGAACTTTACATTTAGTTCCGAACTCAGTGAGAGCAATTCTGTTTACTGTGCAGTTCCAGCGCCCCATCTCTAAAAGGGTACAGGGGAACTAGAATATGTTCAGAGAAATGCAACAAAACTGATAAAGGGGATGGAATGTTTCCCTTATTGTGAAAAGCTAAATAGGATAGAATTCTTCGCTTTAGACAAGGAAGATCTTGTCTTACTAATCTGTTATGTTTTTTTGAAAGTGTGAATAAACAGCTGGACAAAGGTGAGTCGGTTGATATAGTGTATCTGGACTTTCAGAAAGCCTTTGACAAGGTCCCTCATCAGAGACTTTTGGCAAAACTAAAAAGTCATGGGATAGGAGGTAACGTAATATTGTGGATCAGGAACTGGTTAAAAGATAGAAAGCAGAGGGTAGGGCTAAATGGCCAATTTTCCCAATGGAGAAAGGCGAATAGTGGAGTACCCCAGGGATCTGTACTGGGTCCGCTGCTTTTTGACATATTCATAAATGACCTGGAAAAGGGAATAACGAGTGAGGTTATCAAATTTGCAGATGACACAAAACTATTTAAAGTTGTTAAAACCCATGAGGTTTGTGGAAAATTGCAAGAGGATCTTGATAAATTGGAAGACTGGGAATCCAAATGGCAGATGAAATTTAATGTGGACAAGTGCAAAGTTATGCACCTAGGAAAGAACAACCAAAGCTATGGTTACACAATGCAAGGTTCCACATTGGGAATCACCACCCAGGAAAAAGATTTAGGTGTCATCATGGATAACATGTTAAAACCGAAAAGAGCAAATAGAATGCTAGGTATCATAAGGAAAGGAATGGAAAATAAAACAAAGGACATTATAATGCCTCTGTATCGTTCCATGGTGTGACCGCACCTTGAATATTGCGTGCAATTCTGGTCGCCGTATCTTGAAAAGGATATAGCGTTATTAGAAAAGGTACAGAGAAGAGCTACCAAAATGGTAAAGGGGATGGAAGACTACTCCTATGAAGAGAGGCTAAAAAGGTTAGGACTCTTCAACCTGGAAAAGAGACGGCTAAGGGGAGATATGATAGAGGTCTATAAATTATTGAATGGACTGGAACAGGTAAACGTAGATCGATTGCTTACATCATCAGAATATAAAAAGACTAGGGGACATACAATGAAGCTATAGGGTAACCTATTTAAAACTAATAAGAGAAAATATTTTTTCACTCAACATGTAATCAAACTCTGGAATTTGTTACCGGGGGATTTAGTAAGAGCTGTTAGTGTAGCTGGGTTTAAAAAACGTTTGGACAAATTCCTGGAGGAAAGGTCCATAAACCATTATTAAAAGGGACTTGGGATATCACTGCTTGACCCAATACAAGCAGTGAGGAACCTGTGTCTTTTGGGGAAACTGCTAGGTACTTGTGACCTGGATTGGCCACTGTTGGAAACAGGATTCTGGGCTTGATGGACCTTGGTCTGACCCAGTATGGCGTATCTTATGTTCTTATAAGCTTGGAGAAGATATGGTAGGTTCTTGAGAGAAGATATTGTAGAAGCTTATATAATCTTGAATGAAATGGAATGGTTAAATAAGGAATGATTGTTTAGTTTAATTGATTGTCCTCTTGTTTCTCTGTTGGAAAAGTTAAAGACCAAGAGATTTAAAACATTGTAGAAAAGATTTTCTTCACACAGCATATAATTGAGCTGTTGAATCTGTTGCTGGAGGATGTGGTCAAGGCAACTAGCATAGCGCGATTCAAAGAGGTTTCAACAAGTTCTATAAAAATTTATTAGCCAGGTAGACTTGGGAGATCCTTTGCTCAATCATGTAAATGGGCTATGTGAGAGAGATCTACTTTTGAGATCTGCCAGGTACTTGTGACCCAGACTGGCCATTGGTGGTGAAAGATGACAAAGCTCGATGGACTTTAATCTGTCTCAGCATAGCATGTTTTATGTTCCAAGATAAAAAATGAAAGTATAATTGAATCTTTCTTGTTAAGAAAAGTGGAAAATTCTTTCAGCTCAGCAATCTTTGTTCCAGTTTTGTACCATGGGGTAGATTTTAAATCATAAAGTTTGGTTAGATCCAGGGCCAGATTTAAGATTTTGGCACCCTTAGGCAAGACCAAATGGCAGATCTCAGAGACTGGAGAGCTAGAACAGGAACAGAAAAAGGTCATAGTACAACAGTGGCACCCCTTTGAAGTAGCACATGCACATGGATCTAAAGGAACAGAGAACAGGACCTTCTTCAGCTTGGGTATTTGGTGCCTTCAAAATCTGGTGCCCTACGCAGTTACCTATGCTGTGTATGCCTAACTTTGTGTTTGGCAAGATCTCTGTATAAGTAAATATCAAGGATTTAAGTTGATCCTGCAGTTACTTTAACAGAAAGTCCTCTTCCCAGGCCTCTTAGATTTGGCCTCCTACATCCTACATTATTGACCACTCTTTAAAGAATCCTACAACCTAAAACTGAGCAAGTCATTCCTACTGATGACTGGTCACTGCTGGGATTCATCGAAAGGGTGTTACAATGGAAAGGAAACCTGGAATCCTGCTGAAGGCAGAGGATGGTGCTCAGCCCCTGTAAGGTTGGGTACTGATTGAGCTGGAACTTCAAAGAAACAGAAAGAAGCTATGTTGTTAAAATTTAAAATACGTAAGAGACAGCTTGTTCATGGTGACTTAAGGAGAAAACTAGCAGGATTTTCATCTTCTGTAATGCGATAAATAAACAGGGACTATGGACAGTACAGGCACCCTGCCCAGAAATGATTAAAGTGCAGGAAGTTTATCATTTGTGACTTTATGAAACTGAATATTAGTGAGACCTTATGGCACCAGCTCTGAGTATCTGAGATCAAAGGTCAGAATTTAATTTCACTTCCAGTGTCTACAAAGGAAATTGAAGTAAATTCTAAAGGTAAATAGTCAAGAAATATTGACTTTGTACTATTTAATTTTACAATTCAAGATTATTTTATCTTGCATTTATTTATATATCCTTATTTTTAGAATATAGTTAAATACACTAAACTGAGAAAATATCTCTCTTTATGATTTTCTACATATTCACATTTGGAAAGAAGGGGGTCAGTGTCTGTTCATCTATGTGTTCATTAATTCTCCCCAAAAGGTAGGAGATTTGGCAAAATTGATACACAGGAAGAAAATGTGAATATCTCGGATGAGTGTCAAATCTAGAATATTGAGTCATATTCCCTAATAAGACAGTTGCGATTCGCTACTCATTGTATGTTGATGCTGCCTTCTGTTTCTTTATCTCACATGAGTATTAGGGATAGATACTTTTCAAGAGCCGTTCCCAGAATTGTAGAACAGCTATCCGAATGAGATTAGGGATCTTACAAATTATTCTCCGTTTTGAAAACTATGGAAGATCTGGTTATTTGGCAAACATATAATATGATTATTAATGTGAAGGCACATTTTACAAAGGACGTCCAAGTACAATCTGGGACATCCAAGCCAGAACATCTTGAAAAAATACTGTCATGTGCAAGTTCAGGCACAATTTCACAAATGTGGACATGCCCACTATGGACACCTATGGGAATGTCTGCATATGTTTATGCTTCTATAGTAACTCTGGTAACCCGGAGGCCCTCCTCGCCTCCATCACCAGTCTTAGCATCCCACAATAATATTCCCCCACAAATTCACAAACAACTGTAGTTTGGTACAAACATTTGGTCGCAGCTTTATTTACACCTGTAACAACACGGGCCTGAATATAAAACCATCCAACATAACCCAGCCCCCACACCCCATTGCCGGAGGATGCCCCCCCACCCACCATCTTAGTAGCAAGGCGGAGCATCCTCCTCCCCCCCAAACCCCTCCGCCTGCCTCGCCATACTAGTAGCAAAGGCCGGCTCCCACCCCCCCGCTACCGGGCCGAGACCCCCAACCGGGCTGTCTCGCCCCACCCCGAGGAGCACTTCGCCCCCACTGCTCGTAAACCAGTTCAAGCCCGCGCCGCTCCTGCGAGCGCTGGCTCTGTACCCCGCCACCGGTGCGAGGTATTCACTATCCTCGCACCGCCCCCCCCATAAAGCTGCGACCAATCAATTCCAGTGCTTCCTGCCCATCATTAAGCAATAAGTCCTGTCCGACCGGGGACAAGTGTACCCCGTCAGCACGGTACAGTCCAGCACACAGGGGGTCCGCCCCAGGACGCCGGACCTGCCCCCCCCCACCCCTCCGGCCTGCTGCAACCAACAGCCAAGCCCTGTTGATCTGCGCTAGCCCTCTCAACCACCGTCGCTGAGGCAGGCAGGCCGACCGCGTGATGATGTCCGACCAGACGATTGCACGTCTGGCCACTGCTCCTGCAGCACACAAAGGACCCCCTGCACCGCTCGAATGAGCTGCCGGCACGTCCCACTGGAGAGATCGTGCCCACCCAGATGTCTCAAAAAACAAATCCCACGGGCCGCTGTCGCCGCTCCGCACGCTCCCGAATCCCTGGAAGGAGCTGCCACCGACGCTTGTCCCACTCGCCCAGCCAAACCGACTGGGAATTGCCGGACACCACGCCCAGGTGCGGACCCAGCAGTCGATTCCAGGCTCTGCGCTCCGCCCAGATGATCGGCGGGCCCGTGCCTTACCCCCTGTAGGCCCGCCCCGCAGTACACCTGAAAAAGGAAACACAGCATTAGCACCCCCCCACCCCCCCACCCCCACACAACTTGTCCATGCCCCTGTAGGCCCCCCCTGCAGTACACCTGAAAAGAAACACAGCATTAGCACCCCCCCACCCCCCCCCCAGCGCCCCAACTCACAACTGGTCCAGGCGCACATAGCCTGCGTAGGCCCCCGGATCGCCAACGCCCGGTCCGAGAACCCACCTCACCCCCGACCAGCTGCAGCCGCGCACGTCGCCGCCCCTATCCGGAAGGAATGGAGACGCATACTCTCGTCCATCCAAGCCCAGACGCCGCAAGGCCAGGCGGAGCACCACCGAGAATGGAAACTGGATAACCACACTCCAGTCCGGGTGACAGAAGAAACCTCCAGCCAGATCCGGTCGCTGACGCCCATGAGACGCCAAGTTCCGTGCCGGACAGGATCCCAGACCCGGTATTGCCTTCCGCAGCACACACCGCCCCCGGCCCTACGGGTCGGTCTTCGAATGGGCCACAAATATCCGCACTCGCGCCTCCTGTAGGCCTCATGAATCACGGGACGGCGCCAATCCGGGACCATTGGCTGCGCTCGCGCCCACCCAGCCAATAGCCGCCTCACCACATAAGGGCACCCGGACTGCCCCAGCCCGCCGCCCTGCCGAAACAAGGAGGAACCGGCCAACGCCGCCTGCACCGCCGACCGGGACCGCCAGACTCTCCGGCCCACGCTATAAAGGAAAACCGCCGGAACATCCCCCACTCCACCGCCTCTCCAGCCCATTCCCCACAGGACCGCAACAAGAAGATCATTGAACACGATACAGCTCGACAGCAATAGCATTCTGATCACCCCGCACAGAGCGAGCCCGAGCCGGAACAATGAGACGAAGACGGGCCAGCACAAACACACACATCAACGCCGCTACCCGCGGGCACTTGGACGGATGCCGATTGATGACTTGCACCACCGCGGCGGCGTCGCACCAGAAAACCACCCGCCTGTCCCGCACCGTTTCGGCCATACCCAGAAGACCACCATAATGGGGAACAATGCCAGGAATGCCACGGTACGCGTCAACCCCTTCGCCGTCCAGGATGCCGGCCACAGCGCCGCCCCCATAAACCCGGGCAGTACCATCACATACCCAACCTACAGGCCGCCGCTGACAACAATTCCAAGTCACGGTGGGATAATACCACAGGCCGCAACACCGCGCAGCCCATATACCACCCCAAAAAGCATCCCACCCCCGCCAGTTGGCTCGCATCCCCAACGTCACCCGGATACAATGATGCCCCTAGCACACACTGGCCATCGCGAAGGATAGCCGCCACGCCAACGGCCTCCCCCTTGCAATGACTCGACCAGCAAAATTCGAGTGGCCGACCAGCCTCCGAAGATCCGTTAGCGTCACCTTCGAGGTGGAGCCGACCTCTGCCACCAACAGCCGCCGCCGCTCAACTCCACTGAGTCGATCTCGATCCCCAAGAACGAACGACATGTCACCGGCCCCACTGTCTTCCCACTGCCAAAGGGATGCCCACTCCTCTGCTAGGCCCCAGGAAACGCCCCAGCAAGGACCCACCAGCTGCGGACCGCGCGGGCCCCACGAACAACAGTGTCGAGATACTGCACGGTACCCGGCACCCCGACCTCCGCACCAATATCCAGTGCAAAACGAGCTGATGGCCGCGAAGTAAGCACGTGAGATCGCCCAACCCTTAGCAATAATACTGAGCCCGAAACGAACTCCCAGCCAGAGGAAGGCAGGAGGTTGAACCGGCAAAAGCCGAGTGGCGAATCCAATGTCCGACTCCGCCAGCCAAGCCCATTTCTACATTGGCGCACCAGCTCCTAGGCCGCATCGGAGGAGGCATAGCGCACTGAGCACAGTTCCCGCGGGATGTGGTCGTTCACCGAGGCCCCAAAGGGCAAGACAGATCGTGTATCCGCCGATACGCCCCGGCTCCTCCTTCAGGAGAACCCACAGCGGAGAAAACCATAGACAGCGCACCGGGCAGCCAGTCAAATGACCCTGCGACCCAGCCCAGCGAGCACTCCTCCGCGATCATCGCGTGGGCCACCTCCGCCATCAGCCTCACCGAGCTAGCCTTCCCCCTGCCCCCCCCCCGCCACATCCCGGACTTCCTCCTGAAATGGGATAGGAAAGCCTTCGGAAAACCCCCCGCCTCCAACATATTCCCCGCCGCACCGTGCCTGATACCCTAACACCGAAGGGGGGGTAGGCGCCAGCCCCCCCGCTACCCTCTACACCTACCCGCCGCCGGCGCCCCCTGAACTGTCCGTCGACTACCCTTAACGGCCACGTGACCGGCACCGCCAAGCAAGCAGGCGCGCCGAAAATTGCAGTCCGGAAATGGGCAGCTCGAATCGGGCCCCGGGCCCGCTGGCTAACAGGACTGAAAGGCCCGCAAAGCTGCATCGCCCGATGCCCTAACCGGACCGGCCCCCCCCCCCCCCACCATTCCTGGCTGACCTTTGCATCCGACGCTTAACCTCCTTCATTCCCCTCCACAATTGCCGAATTCTCCATCCAATCCCGAAACTCCCCATCGTAAGTCGGCTTCAGCCTGCAGCTCACCGTACCGACTCGGGTCCACAGGCTCCCTACGCTCGCCATTCACGAAAAAAGGCCCCAGGTTCAATTTTTGAAGGCGTTCCAGGACACCTTACGCACCCCCCGCCTACTCATCCTCCTTCCGTTCCTCGCGACTCTCCCCCGAGCGTCTCCCCCTTCGAGGCACCGGAAAATATCGACGTGACGCCACTCTACGATCCACCACCACAACTTGCGCAGAACCCCCTCCCACAACGTCGCATACCACACCGCCGAGGACCCCCTCACCTGCCCGCGGCCCGACCGTGGAGGCCGCCGAGGAAGTATCCGATGACCACGACGACGAAGACGACGCACTCCGCCTACAACGCTGCCGGTGCAGCCACGACGCTTAGGCTTTACGTACCCGCGGCGCACCCTCACCCGACGACACCACCCCCCAACCGGATTCCCGGTACACTCACCTAGCGCCGCCGGCTCCGCTGTTCCCTGCACTACCGAGGTGGACCCCGCCAGCTCCACAGAGGTCAGATCGGTCTGGCACCAGCTCTGCGACATCTCCGTCGAGCCGACTCCCACACCGCCTGCTGCCGCCCTTGCACTCCAGGGAACCTGCAGAGGGAGAGAAGAACCAACACACGGGGAAGGAGGAGAACCAACACACGGGGAAGGAGGTGCACCAACCCCCGGAGAAGCCATCCCCTGAGGCCCCCCCCCCCCCGAGGACCCCAACCCCTCGGCTGCCCAGCCCGCCGCTCCCTAGGGAAGCAGCCCTCCGCCACCCTGGAAACCGGCCCCCACCCATCCCCTCCCCCACACCCCCCCCCATGGGCCCACACCCATCGACTGCCCCGACACCGGGGACCAGGCCGCCCATTCCCCACCATGCAAACCCGGCCTCCCCATCCCCTGCGACACGGGCCCCTAGGCTCCCGTGCCGCCCGGCGCACAGGCCAGCCCCCCGCAGGGCAAACGCCCGTGACCTGAACCCCCCCCACCCATCCGTTTCCCCCCCCCCAGCCCATCAAATCCCCCCCTCCAGCCCATCCAATCCCCCCCCTGCAGCCCATCCGCTCCCCCCTGTCCCCTACCAGCCCCCCGGCACCACGATCCCTACTGCAATGCTCCCGTCTGCAACACCCCCTCACCCAACCCCCCCCCTCCACCCCATCAGTCTCCCCCGCCCCCAGGCCCCCCCACCCCCAGCCAGGAGGCCACCGCCCCCCCAGACCCCGCAACCTGGCTGCTGAAGCAGGTAGAGACCCCCGCTTCCCCAGCCCCTGTCCCATGCTTCCCCGCCCCCTACCTGCCCCCCCCTCCACAAACTCCCACTGCCTGCTCCAGCCCCCAATGCTGAACCCACTCCCCGTGACCCCCTCTAGCTCCCCCCAGCCCTTCCAGCCGAAACCCCCTTTCTTTTGGCTCCTTCTGGCCTTGCCCTGGTCCCCCCTCCGGTAGGCAGAGTGCTCCTGCCCCGATCGATCCCCCCGCATATTAGCTGCCTGCAAAGTTGCCGGAAGCTGCCACTAACCCCCGTTGAGAAAAAGAAAAAAATGCTCCCGCCGGAAACGCCCGCCGCACAGAGAGCCCCCTGACTAAATCGCCCCCGGAGCACCCCCCGAGCAGAATAACCCCCCCGATTACCCCACTCACCGGACCCGCCGTAACGCGTCCGTTTCCCGAGGAGCCGCGGCAAGAAGGAGACGGCCACACGGCTCCTCGCAGACACTGCACCGCCCCCCCTCTTCAGCCAGCGGCCAATGAAATCGCTCCGACATCATGACGGAGCGATTTCGAATGCCGCGAGCATGGCCTCCTCTCACTCACCCCCCCCCCCTCCGCCCCCTGTCACATGCTGGAGGCCGAGGCCGGGCCCGGGCCCAGGTTACTGACGGCCGCGGGACCCGGCCCACGGCCTCGAGCATATATCCCTAGAATAGCATTTCAGAAAGAGGATGTCTAATAGCATAATGGTTAGAGGAGTAGTTTAGGACCAGGGTGACCAGCATTCATATCCTAGTGCTGCTCCTTGTAATCTTAGGTTTGTCACTTAACTTTCCAATCTCTCTACACTCTCTGGATGTTTTAAGGCCAAAACAAACACTTTCCTGATGCCTATTTGTGCATGGAGCAGGTGTAAACATAAATGGGGTTGCAGGTGTTCCCACTTTGAATGTCTAAGTTCATTGCTCCTCTTCAGATATGTTTCCACCATGCCCTCTGCCTACTTGGATATTCCTGTACTGGAGACATCTTTAACACTAGAAGCCCCAAAGTGTGTCAATTGATGCAAATGCATCTTCAAAGTTGTATACCAGCGCCACTGCTAGAACCATGTCAGTCATGTTCCATGACTTTGTTAGCAAGGTCAAGATATTCAAATATGTGCATCGAAAATTAATGACAGATGCACCACCTAGCGGAAAAATGAATTTATACCTAGAAGCCCCAAAGTGCGTCAATTGACGCACTCAATCATTTTGGATGCGTCAATTGACGCACTTTGGGGCTTCTAGGTATAAATTCATTTTCCCACTAGGTGGCGCATCTCAATCACTGTTTACAGTTTTACTCCGACATTACAAACAATAAATACACGATGACTTGTAATGACATCACATACTCCACATATTTAACAAATAAGTAACTTCACATTAATTCACATCTGCATTTCATGCTAAACACAATTGACGTGATAATGCGTCAATTGATGCACTTTGGGGTTTCTAGGTAAAATTTCTTTTGGGGCTTCTAGTGTTAAAGGTCATTTGTAAAATAGCTCCAGGGATTTTGCTGTGATTTGTATTTACATATGCATGGCTTCAAATGTCCAGATTATGAGTAAGACTTTTAAAATGACCCTCTTTCAGTGGTGTACCAAGATGCTGGTTTGGAGGAGGATATACCCCCATCGGGCCCACATTTCGGAAGTAATGCAGCAAACTTAACTTAAAGCTAGGTGACTTATCACGCTGCCTCCTCTCCAGGTCCAGTCACTCTTCTCTCTTGGACCAAAGTCTTGCACCCCAAGGGGGAGGGTGCCTGCCCCGGATGCTGAGGAGACTGTGAATGCTATTGACTCCTTTATGTTTTTTATGCAAATCTGTTTCTGTTTTCTGTTTTGTAGTGGTCACAGGTGTCAGGTTCTATTGGTTAAAAATCCCCTATGCGTTTTGGCATGGAGCCTTCATTGGGGGGGGGGAGGGGGAGGGGGGGAGAGGTATGCATCTACAACAATAGTATGCAACACTATTGTAAAACATCATATATTGAAGCATGTAAAAAACACATTTATACATAAAATGTAGGGTGTTGAAATTACTATTTGGAAGGCTAATCATGAGAAATTAAATAAATTACTAATAACATCATATATTAAAACATGTAAAGAGTAAACACATAAAAAAACACATTTATACATAACGTGTAAGATATTAAAATTAATATTTAAAAAACTAACCATAAGAGGATGAATGACTAAATAACTAATAACACATAAAAACAAAAAATAGTCAAATAAATAATAAATAATTAAAAATAAAATCAGATCATTCAAATTGTCAGAAGAGGGTATTACAGAAAGGGTACTTACATGATACACCGTATGATTGGCACAATTAAATGGAAGGGGAACAAGGAGCGGAACCCAGGAACCAGGCCTACACGTTGGTATAGTTGTACAAACAAAATTTATTGGGGGACCCAACTCAAAAGTTTCGGCCGGGGGCCTTCTTCAGGGGTCTAAAATAAATAAAACATACATATTAAATTGTAAAAATTTTTGTATACAGTAATACACAAATACAAAAAAAATAAATCTAAAATAACTAAAAAATGCATATATTACCGCTGCTGATCGCTGGAAGCAGCGGTATATAAATGTTTGCTAAATAAATAAAATAAAATAAATAAATAAATATATAATAAAAATATGACGTAGTAGAATACCACTCATAAAAACATAAAATACATTACCACAAAATATAACAACGGCGTATAAACAAACAAATTGTATCCATATTAAAAATGTAATATAATAAGATACAACTCATAAGAGCATAAGATACATAACCACAGGGTGTAGTGACAGGATATAAGCAAGCACATTGCTCTTCTCAATCTATATGAAAGCGATATTAAGCCCCATATAATGCCAAAGTTGCTAAAAAGTAGAAACTCAGTTGTATCTTATTATATTACATTTTTAATATGGATACAATTTGTTTGTTTATACGCCGTTGTTATATTTTGTGGTAATGTATTTTATGTTTTTATGAGTGGTATTCTACTACGTCATATTTTTATTATATATGCATTTTTTAGTTATTTTAGATTTATTTTTTTTGTATTTGTGTATTACTGTATACAAAAATTTTTACAATTTAATATGTATGTTTTATTTATTTTAGACCCCTGAAGAAGGCCCCCGGCCGAAACTTTTGAGTTGGGTCCCCCAATAAATTTTGTTTGTACAACTATACCGACGTGTAGGCCTGGTTCATGGGTTCTGCTCCTTGTTCCTCTCACTTGTCCTTGCGGAAACCTTATCTTCTTCTCCTGTTTTCACAATTAAATGGAAGTCTTGAAAAAGACCTTTTTCAGTTAATTATTCACTGTTAAGGAAACGGAGATAAAGTGAATGTAGTAAACTTACATAAAAAACCACACACAGAGCCAGATAGAAAAACCTGATGTGAGAGGAGCAGGAGGGACTTTTATATTATGGATTACTTGAGAAGGAGGAGAGAGGCATTAATTAATTTTAGAAACATTGTCTCAGAGAAAGCTTAACATGCCCATAATGTCTGATTTGTCTGACTCATAATTCAATCATGTTTACATATCCACCTCGATGACAAAAAATTTTTTCAGCGTCCGATTCGCTCTTTACAGCTATTTATACTACATGTGTACAACCCAAGGTTTTGGCTCAATTTTAATAATATTATAATATGCCTTTAATACATCACTGTCCTTTTTGAATCACAAGATACTTACACATAATCCTGTACTATGGGCATGTTAAGCTTTCTCTGACAACTTGAATGATCTGATTTTATTTTTAATTATTTATTATTTATTTGGCTACTTTTGGTTTTTATGTGTTATTAGTTATTTATTCATTTATCCTCTCATGGTTAGTTTTTTAAATATTAATTTTAATATCTTACACTTTATGTATAAATGTGTTTATTTGTTTACTCTTTACATGTTTTAATATATGATGCTATTAGTAATTTATTTATTTAACTTCTCATGATTAGCCTTCTAAATATTAATTTCAACACCCTACATTTTATGTATAAATGTGTTTTTTACATGTTTCAATTTATGATGTTTTACAACAGTGTTGCATACTATTGTTGTAGATGCGTACCCCCTGATGAAGGCTCCATGCCGAAACGTATAGGGGATTTTTAACCAATAAAACTTGATACCTGTGACCACTACTGGCCTTCGCCCTTTGTGTTTCCTGCTTTCTCTGCGAGGGCTTTGCTCCCTTTGTGTTCCTGTTTTCTGTTTTGTACATCATTTTGATTTGTAAAAGTGGGTTATAAATTATGTTAAATTAAATTTGAGCTAAATATTGGAACTGGTTGAAGATTAATAAAATGATGCACAGCATACAATATTAAGTCACCATTACCCCACTAATAACATAGTTAAATTTTTACATGTGCGGGTCCTGTCTGCATTTAATTTTCACCCCTGCGGTAAGGCTAGGAGTGAACAAGTCCAATAGAGGTATAGGAGAGTATAAATTAAAATCTAGGAGTCTGATTGCAAGGTTTGAAGGGATCTAGCAGATTCTGAACCAAAAGAAAGCATGAGAGGAGCTTGGAGGATGAGTTTGGAGCTGCTCAAGAATCCAAGAGAGACTTTCTACAGGTGAAGAAGTAAGCTCCATCAGGATTTCCCTCTATTTTTAAGGCAGAGGATGGTTGAAAATATTTGTGGGCTTAGTCTAATTGGCAAAGGGGCTGTAGTAGGAATAATCGGGCCACCGTATCTGCAGGGGATGTTCTCAACTTTCCCCTGTGGATACTGTGGAGGTTTTGAACTTGCTATGGAGACCCGTGATCCCTGCATCAGCAGGTAGCATGGAAAGTCCCACAGTGCTTGTCAATGCAGGGATCGTAACTCTGCTTGGTAAGTGCAAACACTTGTAAAAGGCTCATTTCATGATAATAGTCCCTGTTCTATGTAATGTTAACTTTAAATTATTCCATGTAAACTGCATTGACCTGTGGAAATGCAGTATATAAAAAATGCTAAATAAGTGCAAGGAGAGAACTGGTAGCAATTGGGTGTCCCTCCCATTCTCTACTGATTCCCCCCTCCCCTCCCAGTACTGATTCAGCCCCCCAAGCTGTTAGTATTTTCTGTGCTGCAGATGTACTGATCTATGGCACTGACAATTAAAACTGCGTGTCCCCTCCTTCAGCACTGATCCCCCACAGAGAGCTCCCAATTCCTCTCCTTCCAACCCCCAATCTATGTGAAAAAAAATCCTAGCTAGCTGGTCAGGACACTGAACTACCCTCTCTCCCTCCACTTCAAATACTTAAATCCTGACTAGCCAGTTAGCCCAGTTGGGGCCCCCCGAGCCCTCATCTCCGGCCATGGTTGTCGAGTGGCTAAAGGGACAGGATTGGTCCTCCCCACTCTTGCCCCCATCCTTGTTGAAACCTCTTCAAGCAAGGGCAGGTTCTCCTCAATTCTTTAAGTTTGGTACTCCAGATAGTGGGGAAATAAAGACACAAAGACACAGAAATTTACGTTCCTACTGAAGCTTCAGGGAAGCAATCACTGAGGCCATGAACTTGGATGGCTTCTCTCAAGATTGGTTCAAATTCCTTCTATCTGAAGCCTGCTTTTATTGTAATTAAAGAGGAAGTAACTGAGTTATAATCAGAAACCTAAAGTAACACAAGGTGTTGCTAGAATTTGTTTACAGAACAAGAGCTAATTACAAATGTATCAAAGAAGGCTTGTTTAATTATGACAAAATTAGTTTCAACTGCAAGACTGCAGAAATTACACTGTGCCAGCAGTGACCCATATAGTTGACCTATGTTGTACAGTTCATAGCCTATGATTACACTTTATGCTTATGCCAACAATGATCTTAAGCAATTTAAGGTTCAGAGAAGAGCCACCACAATGGTCAAGGGGATGGAAGGATTCTCCTATGAAGAAAGGCTAAAAAGGTTAGGGCTCTTTAACCTGGAAAAGAGACGGCTGAGGGGAGATATGATAGAAGTCTATAAATTAATGAACGGAGTGGAATGGGTAAATGTAGATCGATTGTTTACGTTATCAGAATATAGAAAGACTAGGGGACATGTAATGAAGCTACAGGGTAAACTATTTAAGACTAATAAAAGAAAATATTTTTTCACTCAACGTGTAATCAAACTCTGGAATTTGTTACCAGAGGATGTAGTAAAGGCTGTTAGTGTAGCTGGGTTTAAAAAAGGTTTGGACAAGTTCCTGGAGGAAAGGTCCATAAACCATTGTTAAGAAGGGACCCAGGATATCAATGCTTGACCTAGTACAAGCATTGTGGAACCTGTGTCTCGGGGATACTGCTAGGTACGTATGACCTAGATTGGCCACGGTTGGAAACAGGATACTGGGCTTGATAGACCTTGGTCTGACCCAGTATGGCATATCTTATGTTCTTATGTTCTTATGTTCATTTGAAAAGTCTCCTCACCCATGACCCCACCCTCAGCTATCTTCTATGAGTGTCTCTGACACTGTTGTACTGTTGGAGGCTCCTTGTCCTATACCCGGTCCTCTTCCGAATCAGGTTATTTTACCTGATGCTGAGCATCTAGTTGAGGTTCCACCGAATGAAATTACTATGAAAGGTTTACGGTGTGCAATATCACATATAGATAAAAAGTTGTCACCTATTGTGTTCTCCCTCTGTCTCTTTTCTCAGGAGACAGTACATAAGTTGCAGGAAGCAGCTCATTCTATTACTAAAGTAGAAGGGAAGTTGCAGTTGTTGCAACAAACCCATGTTTCCTTTATACGTGATTCTTTATCTACTCATTGCAAATTGGAGGCCCTAGAGAAAAGCTCTAGGGCTAATAATTTAAGATTTTTGAATTTTCCAATTACCCGTCTGCTCTCTGCTCAAATATTATGGAAAAGTATTTCAAGGAAGTGTTACTGTTAACTGATGCTGGCACGAATTTAACTCATTTCCTTGAAGACTCTACAGATATCTCAAATGTCCACTTTTTGGTAACCCTTTTATTAGAGGCTGATAAAGCCAAGTTTTTGAGGTTGTTTTTCAGACACAAGGAGAAACCTTTTGTGGATATGAGCTAAATGTATTTCCTGATGTTTGCAGGAATACTCAACTTAGAAGGAAGCAATTTCTAGCCTTGAAATCTAGGGTGTTGGGTGTGGGCGCAACATTTTTCCTGTGTTTTCCCTGTAAGTGTGGTGTCACTATGCAGGGTAATACTTTTTTCTTTTGTGATCCATCACATTTGGAAAAATCTTTGATTGATAAACAAGTTGCGGAACCCACTGGAGATACAAATGTTAACAATGATGTCTGAGCTCACTGTTTGTTATGAGGGTCTATGCTTCCTTTTGATCCCCCATTATTACCTGTGTATAGTTGCTTTTGATTCGCCTCGTTTTCCCTCAATGGGGGCTATTTGCAGCATTTCTTTGTATAAATATTAGCTATTTTGATTTTTGATTTATATGTTAAAAGCTGCATATTTTCTTTAATCTGTTGTTGAATTTGTATTGTGATGTTAAATGCTGTCGAGTCGGTGTCTACTCCTGGCGACCCTTTGGATAGTTGACCTAAACTTTGTTCGGTCTTCAGCCAAGCGGCTCATTGTTGATAGAGTGGTATCCATAGCTGCTGCATCGATCCATCTCATTGCTGGCCTTCCTCTTTTATGGTGACTTTCTACCTTGCCAAGCATTATGTCTTTCTCCATTGATCTCTCTCTTCACATGATATTGTATTGTGATAAACTTAAAAAAAAAAAACACTGACTCATGATGCTACACACTTAGCTTTTCTTAACTACTGTTCCTTGCACTCCAAGGCTATCTCCATTCATGAGGCTTCACGATGGCAAAGAACTGCTCCTCAATCGTTGTCTCCCTCCAAGTCATTCTGCCTTTTCTACCCCTCAGCGAGGTCGGTCTGGAAGAGGGGTTGTGGTTATCCACCGCTCTTCCCTTCCTATTTGTGAACTTTCCTCCTCCCCTGCTCTTTATTTTCCTAAGTCTTTCCTACTTTGCCTTGACTCTTCCCCCCCCTCCACTTTCTTCTTGTTTATTCGCCCCCCCCCTCACTCCAGTCTCATCTATAGGACTCCCTCCTCCTTACCCTTTCTGAGGTTTCCCTCCTCTACCCCCATGTCTTTTTCATTGGGGACTTCAATGTCCACTTTGACTCCTCTTCCACATCTAGTTACTCTTCCTTTATTGCCCTTCTTGCTGACCTGTCTTTCTGCCAACATGTCCCCTTTCCTACCCATTCTGCTGGCCATACCCTGGACCTTATGATTTCACCCCTTGTTTCTCCTTTTGTCTGCTCAGCTTTGTCTTCTTTCCCAGTCCCTTGGTTTGACCACTTCTGTGCTTTCTTTCATGTTGACCTCCCCACTGCCTTGCCCCCTAGGCCGTCACTCCCCTTTTCTTCCTCGCGTCACATTACTCCTGATATCCTTCTCCAATTCCCCCCCTCTCTTGTGCTGAGTGTCTTTGGTGCAAGCACCCCTCCCAAGATCTCTGTCCTATTTCTGTTATTGTCACTCTCATTACTGCTCCCTCATTAACACCCTGCCCATACCCTCTCACCTTCACTCTCCTCCACTCCCATCAGTCTGGTCCCCACTTTGCATTACCTTGGTGTCAACTCTGGACTCCACCTTGTCATTCCACGATCACCTGTCCTCTATGATTCATTGTTCATTCAATTCCCTTCACCAGATCTGTACTGTCCATCCCTTCCTCACCACTCCCTCCCTGGTTACCCTTCTCCTCTCCCTAGTTGTGAGCAGACTTGATTACTGCAATATTGCTCTCGCCGGTCTCCCCCAGTTTCAGCTCCGAAGACACCAATTGTTACAAAATACTGCCGCCCGTTTTGTCACTCATGCATTCCGCACTGACCATATCACCCCCCCTTCTCATCCACCTTCACTGGCTCCCCATTACTTATCATATTCAATATAAGGTCCTCATTCTTGTCCACAAGGCTATTCACTCTGTTTCCCCCCAGTACCTTTCCAATTTGGTCCATCTCCACACTCCCCACCATACACTTTGTCACATCCATGTCAATCGCATGTTCCTTCCTCCCCCCTCTGTTGCACACCTGGAGTCTCCCCGGAATTCTGCCTTTTTCTGCCTAGGCCCTAAACTTTGGAACTCTCTCCCCCTAGATCTCCAGCTGAAACTCTCCTTCAACAGGTTTAAGTCTCAAGACACCTCCCTGCTCCTGTTGCTCCTAGCTGAGGTTCTTTCCCCCCTCTTTCTCCCCTTTAGTCCCTCTTCCTTCTGCTCCTCTTTCCTAGCTCCTGTTTTCTGTTGACTATGGCGCTCTTTTCCTTTTCTGGCAGTTATTTTAGTCTATTGTGAACTACTTTGGTGTCTTTTCGTAAAGCGGTATACCAAGTATTAAATAAAGATAAAGATCAGCATGGCATTTAATGTAAATATATATCCTGCAAAAGACAAAGGAGATGCAAGGTGATCATACATCTAAAGCAAAAATAAAAAGTAAGAACCCCGGTGCAGTTTATAACACCAAAATAAAGTTCCTGTAACTTTATTTTGGTGTGTTAAACTGTGATAGGATTCTTGCTTTTTCTTTTTGAAAATATATTTTACATCCAAAGAAACCCCTCCCCCAACAATGGGTGCAGAGCAGAAATAGGACTTTTCTCACAGAACTTAACATACAAAAAACAATTTCTGATTCTGTTGTCACCTCAGCGGCAGCAAGATAAACATTCATGAGCACTGTTCCTATTGTGAAGTAATGCAAAACCCTACAAAGGTTTCTCAGGACCTATAGAGAAAATCTACCATACCATAATAGCATAAACTTCCAAAACTCATACAAAGGACCTATACAGAAAAAAAGCAGCATGATAAATATTGCAGTGGGCCCTAGAACACCTATCCAGAAAACCAAACAAGCCCCATGAATATCAGTCTCTACATAATAGTCTGTCACACATGCAGAACACAGACAGATCCCCAGCAAGTAGGAAATAGATTACCACAAACTAAAAATAGGTGGTTTGAGAGCCAGTAAGCGCTGCTGAAAAACCCTGGATGCCAGCACTTGCCAACACTAGTGCCAGGGCTTTCCAGGGGTGGAGCAGAATCAGCATCTACAGATAACGGGCCAGCAGCATTATTCATCCACTAGCCGCTTATCCCAAAGCAGCAAAGGTTAGGCCCCTGAAAGACTCAATTAAATTTCACTGCTTTGGCTAACTGGCCAGGGGCTGAATATCCTGGATAACTGGTTAACTAACGTGCTGATACATCTAACCCAGATATTCAATTCCAGTGGGCAGACATGGCTTTGGCACTGAATATCCAGGTTCAAAGTTCAATGGCGAAGGCTAGCCACTTTCTCAGCATTAGCCACCGCCAATGAATATCCGCCCCCCCCCCCCCCCCAGAACTCCATGACATAAGTAGACAAAAATTAAACTAAAACCCTAAGAAGCCAGACTCTGAATCAGTGGCATAGCCCGAGCTGATATTTTGGTGAGGCATGGGAATAACATAGCTGGCCACAAAGCAGTGCAAATACTGACTATGCTTCCAGTTATGTATTTATTTAACGGGTTTTTATATACCACCTTTAATCCAAGGCAGTTACATAGAACAACAGTATACAAGCTCAAAAGCGTTGTTTTACATAGAACACGGGCAAGTAAACGTGCCGTTAAATATTGGGGGTTATACATATATAGTAACATAGAAAATGACAGCAGATAAAGACCAGTATGGTCCATCTAGTTTGCCCAGCAAAGTGGCAAGAGTAGGTGCACCTGCCTCTCCGTGCAGGTCACCCCTCCCCATGCCTTTGTTTAAGGGTGTACCAACCGCTCCGTGTAGGTCACCCCTATTTACTGAGATATAAGAGATAGTTATGTTTGTTTTGATTTTATCTTTTTACTATAAAGCGATCCACTGTGTCTGTCCCATTCCATTTTGAATTCTGTCACTGTATTTGCCCCCACCACTTCCATCGGGAGGGCATTCCAAGCATCCACCACCCTTTCAGTGAAAAAGTATTTCCTGACATTGCCTTTCAGTTTACCCCTTTGCGGTTTCATGTTATGCCCTCTAGTTTTACAGCTTCCTCGTCTTTGGAAGCGGTTTGTTTGTTCATTAATACTCTTGAAGTACTTGAAGGTCTGAATCATATCTCCCCTGTCCCTCCTCTCTTCCAGAGTGTACATATTTAGGTCTTTAAGTCTGTTCTCATAAGTTTTCTGACACAGACTCCAAATCATTTTGGTCACCTTCCTCTGAACTGTTTCCAACCTTTTTATGTCCTTTGTAAGATATGGTCTACAAAACTGAACACAATATTCCAAGTGACGGCTAATCTGCGACTTGTAGAGCAGCATTAGTACCTCTTCCTTTCTGCTGGTAATTCTTTTCTGTATGCAACCCAGCATTCTTCTGACTTTGGCCACCACCTTGTCACACTGTTTCACCACCTTGAGATCCTCAGAAACAATGACTCTGAGGTCCTTCTCCTGGTCCGTGCATACCAACCTCTCACCCCTCTATCGCATACAATGCCTTTGGCTTTCTGCTTCCCAAGTGCATGACACTGCACTTCTTCACATGAAATCTTAACTGCTAAGCATTAAGCATTCTTCTAGCATTTGTAGATCTTTCCTCATGTTCTACACTCCCTTGGGGGAGTCCACTCTGTTGCAGATTTTCGTCTCATCTGCAAAAAGACAGACTTTTTCATTCAGTCATACATAGTAACATAGTAAGTGATGGCAGATAAAGACCAGCATGGTCCATCTAGTCTGCCCAGCAAGATGGCAAGAGTAGGTGCACCTGTCGCTCTGTGCAGGCCACCCCTCCCCATGTTTTTGTTTCTGTTTAGGGGTGAACCCACCACTCCATGTAGGACACCCTTATTTGTTCAGATGCTAGATAGTTCAGAAGGTAGATGGTACTGTTTATTTTGCTTTTATCCTGTTGCTGTAAAGGGATCCACTGTGTTTGTCCCATGCCGTTTTGAATTCCATCACCGTGTTTGCCCTCACCACTTCCATCGGGAGGGCATTCCAAGCATCCACCACCCTTTCAGTGAAGAAATATTTCCTGACATTGCCTTTCAATTTACCACCTTGCAGCTTCATGTTATGCCCTCTAGTTTTACAGCTTCCCCGTCTTTGGAAGAGGTTTGTTTGTTCATCATTTGTCTTTAAGTATTTAAAGGTCTGAATCATATCTCCCCTATCCCTCCTCTCCTCCAAAGTGTACATATTTAGGTCTTCAAGTCTCTTCTCATAAGGCTTCTGACGCAGGCTCCAAATCATTTTGGTCGCCTTTCTCTGAACAGTTTCCAGTCTTTTTACATCTTTTGCAAGATATGGCCTCCAAAACCGAACACAGTATTCCAAGTGAGGCCTCACCAGTGACTTGTACAGTGGCATAAGTACCTCTTCCTTTCTGCTGGTAATCCCTCTCTGAATGCAGCCCAACATCCTCCTGGCTTTTGCCACCGCCTTGTCGCACTGTTTTGCCACCTTGAGATCATCAGAGATAATCACACCAAGGTCTTTCTCCTGAACCGTGCATACCAACCTCTCACCCCCTATTGTGTACTTTTCCCTTGGATTTCTGCTACCCAAGTGCATGACACTGCACTTTTTCACATTAAATCGTAGTTGCCAAGCATTAGACCAGTCTTCCAGCTTTTGTAGATCTTTCCTCATGTTATCCACTCCCTCTGGGGAGTCCACTCTGTTGCAAATATTTGTGTCGTCTGCAAAAAGACAGACTTTTCCATTCAGTCCTTCAGCAATATCACTCACAAATATATTGAACAGTGCCGGGCCCAGGACCGAACCCTGAGGCACCCCGCTAATCACCTTCCTCTCATCCGAGTGAGCTCCATGTACCATCACCCTCTGTTGTCTGTCAGTCAACCAATTTCTAATCCAGTTTACTATCTTGGGACCCATCCCCAAGCTACTGAGTTTATTGACAAGCCTCCTATGAGGAACAGTATCAAAGGCTTTGCTGAAATCCAGATAGATGACATCCATTGCATGCCCCAGATCTAGTTCCTTGGTCACCCAATCAAAGAACTCAATCAGATTTGTTTGGCAAGACTGTCCTTCGGTAAAACCATGTTGCCTGGGATCTTGCAACTTGTTGGTTTTGAGAAAGTTCACTATTCGCTCTTTCAGGAGCGCCTCCATTACTTTTCCTGCCACCGAGGTAAGGCTCACGGGCCTGTAATTTGACACTTCTTCCCTGTCACCACTTTTGTGTAGAGGTACAACATTAGCCATTCTCCAGTCCTGAGGAACCACTCCTGTTTCCAAGGATCTGTTGAAGACATCCTTTAATGGTCCTGCAAGAACCTCTCTGAGCTCTTTCAGTATCCTGGGATGTATCCCATCTGGTCCCATGGCTTTGTCCACTTTCAGTTTAGCAAGTTGTTCTAACACCTCATCTTCTGTGAATGGTGTGGTATCTACTTCAGTCCTATTTTTATATTTGGGAGTCACAGCTGGTCCATCTCCAGGGTCTTCTTTAGTAAAAACAGAGCAGAAGTATTTGTTTAGCAATTTCGCTTTTTCAGTGTCACTTTCCACGAGTCCTTTCCCAGCACTTCTGAGTCCTGCAATTCCAACTCTGATCTTCTTCCTTTTCTGAATATACCTGAAGAAAGTTTTGTTGCCACCCTTAACATCTTTAGCCATTTTTTCTTCTGCCTTTGATTTTGCTATCCTTCTTACTCTTTTAGACTCTTTGAGTTGGATCCTGTATTCATTTCTGTGTTCTTCTGTTTGCAAGCTTTTGAATTTTGAAAAAGCTGTGTTTTTTGCCTTTATTTGCACAGCCATCTCTTTGGAAAACCAAATAGGTTTCCTTCTCCTCTTGTTTTTATTTATTTTTCTTACATATTTATCTGTTGCCCCTTTTATTGCCGCCTTTAGTTTAGTCCATTGTAATTCCACTTCCCTTATCTTCTTCCACCCCGTCATCTCCTCCTTTAAGTACTCGGCCATTTTATTGAAGTCAGTGTTTTTGAAGTTTAGGACTTTGAGCTTGCTATGATTGGCCTGTACCATGGCTTTTATCTCAAACCACACCGTGTGATGGTCGCTGTTGCTCACAGGGGCACTCTCGCAGACATTCGACACGTTATCACTGTTGGTAAGCACTACATCCAGCGTTGAGCTTTCCCTGGTTGGTTCCATCACCATTTGTCTAAGTAATGCATCTTGGAGAGCATCCACAATTTTTTTGCTTCTTTCCAGATGTGCAGAAGGAGTAATCCAATCCACATCAGGTAGACTAAAATCACCTAATATGATCGCTTCCCCCTTTGCTGCTATCTTGGCAATATCTATGATCAATTCGTTATCTCTCTCTTCAATTTGAGTCGGAGGTCTATAGACTACAGCAATATGGATGACAGTTCCATCTCCTCTTTCCAACGCAATCCAGAGCGCTTCTTCTTTTCCCCATGTTCCCTGCATTTCAGTAGCTTTAATACTGCTTTTGACATACAAGGCTACTCCTCCTCCTTTTCCATTTTCTCTGTCTCTTCTGAATAGATTATAGCCAGCTATGGCTATATCCCAATCATGCGATTCATTAAACCATGTTTCCGTAACGGCCACGATGTCCAAATCCGTTTCCACCATTAGGGCTTCCAGGTCTGGAATTTTTTTGGCTAAGCTTCGAGCATTTGTGCTCATTGCTTTCCAGCATTTACCTGGCTTGTGTATATTTTGCATTGATTTTATTCTGCCCATTTCTTTCCACTTGTTTTTGATGTGTGGTTTAAGAGTATGGCTGTTTCAGATGTTGTTCTGCTTTTGCAGGGGGTGGCATGCAGATGTTGACCTTCCACATCCGTCACCCCCTTTTCCTAGTTTAAATGCATATCCACATACTGCCTGAATTTTTCACTTAGGTTTCTTTTCCCTGCGACAGAGAGATGTAGTCCATCAGCACAGTATAGTCTCTTGTTGGTCCATCTATTGTCCCAGTTGCCAATAAATCTGAATCCTTCTTGTTTGCACCAGGTCTGGAGCCATGTATTAAAGTTGTTAATGCGATGCAGCCTTTTTGTCCCCTTACCAAGAACAGGTAGAACTTCTGAGAATGCAACAGTGTTAACAATGGGCTTGAGTTTCTCTCCCAGAGATTGGAAGTCCTTTTGGGCCGTAGAGGCACTGTTTCTAGCCAGGTCATTTGTGCCCAAGTGGATAATAACATCTGGTTTGGAGTGTTCACTTTTTGCGCTAAGTATTTCAACAACTTGGTTTGTATTCCTGCTGGCTGAAGAGCCTGGTAGGCACATGACTATCTTCTCTCCTTTGAACTGTGTTCCCAAGTTGGTGCCTCTGATGATGGAATCTCCAAGTAGTAATAGTTTTCTGTTTGGTGAGGTTTTCTTCATATTTGGTGCTTTAGCAGGAGATTGGGCATTGTCTGACTCATTTAAGGGCCCTTCAGTTTCCTTGGGTTGGGCATCATCATTAGCCAAGGCAGAGAAGGCATTTTGCAGGGATATCTCTTGATGTGTAGGATGTCTCTGCATTACAGGTCGCAATCTTCCGGAACCCACTGTGATCCATTTGTTCCTGGGGTGTTTGATTCTTTGTGGGAGCGGTGGTGGACTTTGTTCAGTTTGTATCCTAGAAGAGGTGCGCTTCATTGCAGCCAGTTCCTCCCTCAGTAGAGAAACTTCTTTATGCATGGCTGCTAGGTCTTTCCTTAGTATAGTCAGTTCTTCATGCATGGCAGCTGACTTTAGGCATATAGGACAAGCTCTTAGGCTCCAAATGATTCTTCTTTGAATGAAAGTACCACAGTTATTGCACTGAATACACGACATGTTGCTTAAGCAGTCCCAGAAGAGGAAGAATAATAAGAAAAGTTGAAGATGTGGGCATTACCCAAGTTAGGAACGACAGATGGCACGTATGTGACCACTATATAGGCAATGTAGCCCCTGGGGTGGGTGGGGTGAGGGGTAGGGTGGGCGGGAACCTAAGTGTCTCTGGCCAGTAGGCTGTTCCTGAACAGTGGGCACACAGCAAGGGAGTAGGTAAGGGAACCCACCAAGAAGGGCAAATAGATAGATAAATATGTGGAGACAAACAGACAAAAAACTCACAATTTAACAGCAAATTCAGCAAAAATCACCTTTTGGATGAGCTCTGGAGAGCACTGCTCTTCTCAAGAAACACAAGGGCAGTCTGAGCAAGCCCACATGCACAACAGGAATGGAGGTTTACAACAATGCCTCAGCAGGGGGGGGGGAGGGGCAGTAACTCAGGTAGACTAAGAGAAAGATAGTTTAAAACTCTACAGCAATGGAGGCTGTTCCTGAACAGTGGGCACACAGCAAGGGAGTAGGTAAGGGAACCCACCAAGAAGGGCAAATAGATAGATAAATATGTGGAGACAAACAGACAAAAAACTCACAATTTAGCAGCAAATTCAGCCTTCAGCAATATCACTCACAAATACATTGAACAGTACCAGTCCCAGGATCAAACCCTGGGGCATACCACGAATCACTTTCCTTTCATCCGAGTGGGTTCCGTTCACCGTCACCTTCTGTTGTCTATCAGTCAACCAATTTCTGATCCAGTTCACTATCTTGGGATCCATCCCCAAGCTGTTAAGTTTATTGATAAGCCTCCTATGAGGAACAGTATCAAAGGCTTTGCTGAAATCTAGGTAGATCACATCCATTGCATGCCCTTGATTTAGTTCTCTGGTCACCCAGTCAAAGAGCTCAATCGGATTTGTTTGGAAAGATTGTCCTTTGGTAAAACCCGGTTGCATCAGATCATGCAACCTGTTGGTTTCAAGGAAGTCCACTATTTGCTGTTTCAGGAGTGCATCCATTACTTTTCCCACCATCAAGGTAAAGTGTGCTGGTCTGTAAGGAGCCATAGCCCATGTTCCCTGTAAAATAGTTATCTCCAAGTTATAATGCCCTGTTCAATGTAATTTCAGTTTGTTAAATGTAAACCGCACTGATGCAGAATAGCGCGGTATATAAGAGAATGTAAATAAAATAAATAAATAAATAATAAATAATTTGTCACTTCTTCCCTACTGCCACTTTTGTGGAGAGGTACCACATCAGCTGCCTTCAGTCCTGTGGAACTTCTCCTGTCTCCAACGATCTATTAAAAACATCCTTTAACGGCCCTGCAAGAACCTCTCTGAGCTCTTTCAGTATCCTGGGATGTATCCCAACCGGTCCCATGGCCTTAGCCACTTTCAGTTTTGCAAGCTGCTCTAACACATCTTCTGTGAATGGTGCGATAT
This sequence comes from Ichthyophis bannanicus, assembly GCA_033557465.1. Classification (NCBI taxonomy): domain Eukaryota; kingdom Metazoa; phylum Chordata; class Amphibia; order Gymnophiona; family Ichthyophiidae; genus Ichthyophis; species Ichthyophis bannanicus. The sequence goes on along the minus strand of CM066050.1, from coordinate 10,869,724 downwards.
GTACTGCATTCCCATTTGTATATTTGTCAATCACCAGTGGTCCTTCTCCAGGATTTTCTCTAGTGAAAACAGAGCAGAAGTATTTGTTTAACATTTTTGCTTTTTCAATGTTACTTTCCACAAATCCGTTTTTCAACACTTTTGAGTCCTGCAATTCCACCTCTTATTTTCCTCCTCTCCCGAATATATCTGAGAAATGTTTTGTCACCACACTTCACATCTTTAGCCATTATTTCTTCTGCTTTTGATTTTGCTATCCTTATTTCTCTTTTTGTCCCTTACTTTGATCATGTATTCTTTTCTGTGTTCCTCTGTTTGCAAACTTTTGAATTTTTGTAAATGCTGTGGGATTTGCCTTTATTTGTGCAGTCACTTCTTTGGAGAACCAAATAGGTTTCATATTCTTCTTGTTTTTATTTACTTTTCTTACATACATATCTGTTGCCTCTTTTATTGCCTCCTTTAGTTTAGTCCATTGCAATTCCACTTCCCTATCCCCTCCCACCCTGCCAACTCCTCCTTTAGGTACTCGGCCATTTTGCTGAAGTCAGTGTTTTCGAAGTCTAGGACTTTGAACTTGCTGTGATTGGATTCTACCTTGACTTTTATCTCAAACCACACCATGTGATGATCGCTCACATGGGCACCCACCCAGATATTTGACATTCTATCTCTGTTGGTGAGCACTAAATCCAGCAGGGAGCTGTCCCTGGTTGGTTCCATCACCATTTGTCTAAGTAATGCATCTTGGAAGGCATCCACAATTTTATTTTACTTCTTTCCAGATTTTCAGAAGGAATACTCCAATCCACATTGGATAGATTAAAGTCACCCAATATGATCACCTCCCCCTTCAGGCTATCTTTGCAATATCAGCAATCAATTTGCTATCCATTTCATCAGTTTGAGTTTTTATTTATTTAACATTTCTTATATACCGCCTTTCATGATATCAAGGTGGTTTACATTGAACAAACTGAAATTACATTGAACAGGGCATTATAACTTGGAGATAACTATTTTACAGGGAACATGGGCAATGGAGGGTTAAGTGGCTTGCCCAAGACCACAAGGAGCACCTGTGGAAATAGAAACCCCAGTCCTTCCAGCCCAAGGTTGCTGTCCTCTAGTGGGATTTGAACCCCCAACCTTCCAGCCTGAAGTACCTTGCCCCAACCGCTAGGCCACTCCACTCCACTCCTCCTTGGATGCCTGTAGATTACACCAGTATGGATGACTGTGCCATCTCCTCTTTCCAACATAATCCACAGCGCTTCTTCTTTTCCCCACATCCTATGCATTTCAGCAGCATTAATATTGCTTTTGACATATAGGGCTACTCCTCCTTTTTTACCCTTTCTATCTCTTCTAAATAGAAAGCCAGCTATTGATATTTATTTATTTAGTCAGTTTTGTATACCACATTATCCTTCATGCGACTCGTTAAAGCCACAATGTCCAAGTCCATTTCTACCATTAGGACTTCCAGATCAGGAACTTTGTTGGCTAGGCTTCCAGCATTTGTGCTCATTGCTTTCCAGCATTCGTTGACTGGCTTGCCTATGTTTTACATGGATTTTGTTCTACAAGTCCCTTCCCACTTTAAAAGAGTAGCTGTTTCCAAAGTAATTTTGCTTTTGATAGGAGTGACGTCCTGAACTTGTCCTTCTCCATTCATCACACCCTTTCCCTAGTTTAAATATCTTTCCACATACTGCCTGAATTTTTCACTTAGGATCCTTTTCCCTGCAATGGAGAGATGTAGTCCATCAGTACAGTATAGTTTCCTCAGTCGCCAATATATCTAAATCCTTCTGGTTTGCACCAGTTTTGGAGCCATGTATTAAAGTTGTTTGTGATGCGGCCTTTCTGCCCCCTTGCCATGAACAGGTAGAACTTCTGAGAATGCTATAGTGTTAACAATGGGCTTGAGTTTCTGTCCCAGAGTTTGGAAGTCCCTTTGAACTGTAAAGGCACTGTTTCTAGCCAGGTCATTTGTACTGAAGTGGATGATAACATCAATTTTGGAGTGCTCACTTTCTACCCTGACTATACCAACAATTTGATTTGTATTCCTGCTGGCTGAAGATCCTGGGAGGAATTTGACAACCTTCTCTCCTTTGAACTGTGTTCCCAAGTTGGTGCCTCTGATGATGGAGTCTCCAAGTAGTAGTAGTTTTCTGTTTTGTGATTTTTTTTCTTCCTATTTGGTGCATTAACAATAGATTGGGCATTAACTCTCTCATTTAAGGGTACTTCAGTTTCCACGGATTGGGCACCCTCATCATCCAAGGCAGAGAAGACATTATTCAGGGATATCGTGATGTATAGGGTGTCTGTGCATTAAACTAGCAGAGCCCACTGTGATCCATTTGTTGCTGAGCTGTTTGATTCATTGTGGGAGGTGTGGTGGATTTTGTTCCGTTTGTACCCTAGAAGAGATGTGTTTAATTGCAGCTAATTCTTCATTTAGTAGAGTCAATTCGTTATGCATAGCAGCTAACTTGAAGCATATAGGGCAATCTCTTGGGTTCCAAATGGTTTTTCTTAGAATGAAAGCACCACAGTTATTGTACTGAATACATGACATGCTGATTAAGCGGTCCTAGGAGAAGGAGAAAAGGTTGGTGTAACACTTAATTAAAAGGACAGATGTCAATGTATATGATGACTATATAGGCAATGCAGCCCTGCGGTGGGCAGGGTGAAGGGTAGGATGGGTGGTGTGGATGGTATGGTGTATACAGTTAGGTAATGTCATTAGGATCAAAATGTTCAATGAAGAGATGTGTTTTTAATAGCTTCTTCAGATCCTGTGGAGATTGCAGATCTAATTGCTTCTGGTAGTGAGCTCCAAATCATTGGAGTGAATAGCATTAAGGCTCTATTGCTTGTATGCTGTACATTTGACCTTGAAGGGGGGGGGGGTGGCAAGAAGATTCCAATTTGGTGATCTTCTGGACCTTGTTATCGATGTTCTTGAGATTAGATCGTCAAGACAGGGAGCAGATAGTTTATGAAGAATTTTATAGATGGTGGTTACGGTCTTGTGTTTAACCCTTTGGGCAATTGATAGCCAGTGTAATCTCCTGAGAGTTAGAGATGTGTTGATGACCTGATGTACTTGTTAGGATTCTAATGGCAATGTTTTGCACTAATTGAAGTGATATAATGCTTGTTTTGGCAGCCCCTGATTCAGTATGTTGCCATAATCGAGATGAGGCATGATGATGGCTGGAAAACTGATCTGTAATTGTTGTCTTGGAGAATAGGATGTAGATATCGGAGGGCCCTAAGTTTCAGGTATGCTGTGTTTGCTACATTCTTGATGTGCGAAAGCATGTTGAGGTTGCTGAGGTATTTGATTTTCCTTTTTATGTTAATTTCAGCATGTTGGAATATGATTTTCTCTGGCGGATTGAAAGCTGGGTCTCTGAAGATTAGTAGTGCTTCTGTCTTCTTTTTATTCATTACTAGATTTCATTTTTCAAGAAGGTTTGTGACACCTATGCAGATGTCTAATATGACTGAAAAATATGGGGTGAGCATGTTGAAGGGTGTATAGAACATGACGTCGTCTGCATATAGATGAAAGTGCATGTTCCATTTTCTTAGAAGGTTGCATATGGGCTGCATGTAAATATTAAATAATAGGACTGATAAGACCGAGTCCTGTGGTACATCCAAAGAAACCCCTCCCCCAACAATGGGTGCAATGGGTGTGTTTCTTGTTTTAGGTTAAATGGTTTGGAGTTGCTGGGTCCAACTTTTACTTGCAGCGTTCTGTCTGAGGGGTAAGATGTGAATCAGTTCATTGTGCTGTTAAGCAGGTCTAGGTTTCTGAGTCTGGTGTGAAACTGAGTCAAAGGCAGTGCTGATGTCCAGGAAGATCATAATGAATCCTTGATGGGGCTTGTCTAAGCCTCTGATGAGTGTGTCGAAGAGAGCAGTGAAGAATGTGTGCAGTGGCGGCCAAGAGAGCAAATAGAATGCTAGGTATCATAAGGAAAGGAATGGAAAATAAAACAAAAGATATTATAATGCCTCTATATCGTTCCATGGTGAGACCGCACCTTGAATATTGTGTGCAATTCTGGTCACCCTATCTTAAAAAGGATATAGCGTTATTAGAAAAGGTTCAGAGAAGAACCACCAAAATGGTAAAGGGGATGGAAGGATACTCCTATGAAGAAAGGCTAAAAAGGTTAGGGCTCTTTAACCTGGAAAAGAGACGGCTGAGGGGAGATATGATAGAAGTCTATAAATTAATGAACGGAGTGGAACGGGTAAACGTAGATCGATTGTTTACGTTATCAGAATATAGAAAGACTAGGGCAGTGTTTTTCAACCTTTTTTGTGCAAAGGCACACTTTTTTCATGAAAAAAATCACGAGGCACACCACCATTAGAAAATGTTTAAAAAATTTACCTCTGTGCCTATATTGACTATATATAAAGTAATTCTCTTGAATAGGAATCAAACACAAAGAAATTATTTTATAATTACTTTATTATGAAATAATAAAGTATTTTATAATTGTTCATATTTCTGTTTACTTACTCAGTGCGAAACCTGGGCGTGTTTGGCTGAACACAAAGCTGATATTCTGGCAGGAATCGAAGAAAGACACACACGTAGCTCTTCGTCAACAGCTCTCAGTCTCTCTCTGTCTTTAGTTTTTATAGCAATCAGGCTTGAAAAGCTCATCTCATACAGATATGTAGTGGAAAATGGGAGCAATGTCAAAATAGCTTTGTTTGCCAGAACGGGGAACTCCTTGGCAGTATCCAACCAAAAACTGTCCAAAGGTAGATCAGCAAATCTTAGCTTGAAACCACGATTTTGTCTCAGTTCAGTTAGTTCCTCCTGCTCCTGTAAAGTCATGTCCTTTCCACCAACTGATGCTGAGCTATAAGGGTCCCTAACCCAGTCAAGGCATTCAGTGGAGACTGAAGAGAAATAACATGACAACTTCTCCTCGAGAGTTTTTAAATGTTTAACTATTATCTCACCCAGTGCAGCAGTGTGAACACCTTGCCATTGCTTGGTGAGTGTGAACATTTCAACATTGCCACTTTCCACGTGTTGATGCCAGAGTTGCACCTTTGAACGGAATCCATTTATTTTATCTGTACTTGTAAGCAGATTTTCATTTCGGCCTTGCATTCGTGTGTTCAGCTCATTCAGATGATGAAAAATATCTGCCAGGTATGCCAGCCTTGCACACCACTCATCACTTGTAAGCAGCTTTTCGTAATCTGACCTCTCATTTGTCAGAAACACTTTAAGTTCCTCCCGCAGCTCATACACACGAACCAAGACCTTGCCACGCGACAACCACCACCGGACCTCCGTATGAAACAGCAAGGTTTTATGCTTCGCTCCAATCTCCTCACACAAAGCTGCAAACATGTGACTTTTCACGGGTCGTGACTTTACAAAGTTTACCATGCGCACAACATCATCCAACACAGGAACTAGTTCTGCTGGTAAAGTCTTGGCTACGAGGGCCTCACGGTGTAAAAAACAATGCGTAACAATCACATCTGGATTTCTTTCCTTCACTCTGCTTACAAAGCCTTTGGTGCGCCCGACCATGGCTGCAGCTCCATCGGTGCAGACACTTGTGCAGTTTTCCCACTTAAGTCCTCCTTGTTGAAGGTATTCTGATGTGACCCGAAAAATTTCTTCTCCTGTTGTTTTTTCTGGCAATGCCTTGCAAAAAAAGAAGTTTTCTCTAATTGCATCACCATCCACAAAACGCACATTGGCCAAGAGTTGAGCATGTCCACTGATATCAGTAGACTCGTCAAGTTGCAATGCAAATTTCTCACTGATACGGATCTTTTCCAAAACCACACTTTCTATGTCTGCAGACATGTCATTAATACGTCTGGAAATTGTGTTGTCTGAGAGAGGGACTTTGTCTATTTCCTCAGCTGCTTCAGGTCCGAGCATCTCCTCTACAATAGCTTTGCAGGCGGGAAGTATTAATGTCTCTGCCACAGTGTGCGACTTTTTTGACTTGGCTATAAGTTCAGCAACTTGATAGCTAGCTTTAAGAGCTCTTTCATTTACCTTTGTGGTTTTTCTCATGAAAGGTGCCTGTTTCTCCGTGTTTTCACGCAGGCGAACAAAAAAGTCTGCATTCTTGTTTGGAAGCGAAGGGTGTTTCGTTTGGAGATGGCGTTTAAGTTTACTTGGGACCATAGCACTGTTAGATAGCTTTTCACCACACACCACACACAGTGGAGTTGGTTTCTTTGCATCTCCGGTGAAAGTAAATCCAAATGAAATATAGCTTTCGCTATATTGCCTTGTGCCAGAGAATTTCCTTGAGCTAACCATCTTTGCTTTCTTTTGATCCCCACTCATACTTGGGCTCTTATCTGGCTCCGAATTTTGTTCAGAATCCAGTTCTTAGCAAAGAAGCAGGAGAAGAGAATCTTCCGCAGGAGTACCAGTGGATGAGAGCGGAAGCTAATGACCACGGCCAACACAGGAAGATAATGTGGAATAGCTTTTATTAACAGACCCAACTCAACGGTTTCGGCCAGAGGCCTTCTTCAGGGGTCTAAAACGGACAGACACAAACATCAATATTTAAAAACAAATCAAGATACAGCAATAGTTATACAACAATAAAAAAGTCCTCAATTAATGTCATAAAAAATAAAATACATTACCATGGACGAACAAACAAACAATCTGAAAGTATGGTGGACCGAACCACTCTTCCCAATCTACAGGGGAATAATTAAAATAAATCAAAACATGCAGATGTCATTACAAAAGTGATACCATGAGCAAAAATACAATTCATAAAAGACAAATATATGGGACAAAAACATTGCATGTGAAAAACAAAGAGCAGAATATATTAACATATATACCATCAAAAATAAAATAACATAAAGAGATGAAAAAAATATGAAAATAAAAATAAAAAGTAGCATAAAAAATGGAAGAATGCCTGCAAGCAAACAATGCAATAGGTGGGAATTGGAACAATACATTTAAAAAAAGGAAGGGCAATATGTGAACTAACGGTACCTTGATAAAAACTGAATAAACTAAGTTTATATAAGAACTAAATATAAAAAGTGACCCTAATTCATAAAAAGTAATGAGAAACGTTATAAAGGTAATGAAAGAGCAATATATGGAGTGCTGTTGGAATAAATCATAATGTGTTAATAAATATGAGAAGCATGTACAAAATGGACTAAAAAGCAGCACATAGTTGCAAAAAACATGTAATGAGTGGCAAGGACCATAACAACAGGAATGCAAGCGGACAGAGCGCAGCCAAACGAGGAAAAAGAGAAAGAAGAAAAAGCGTATAGGCATCAACATAATGAGCGCATATGCTGGAACAAAACAAACCAATCAGTCAGCACATATCAATAGTGTCGCTAAAACGGGAATTGCCGCGCAAGTACTAAGAAAATCCTGAGTATAAAAATGAAAATAAAAAGTGTATACAGGATAAAAAGGGGAACATACTAAATAAAATATTGTGCAGACATAAATGTGATAGGCGTTTATACGGGATAAAATGGAGGTGAAAAGAACAGAAGAAAACAACACATACCAGCAGAATCACTTGAGCGGGAAATCGCAGGGGCATGTGGTGAATAACATGAACCGTAAAAAATAAATAAATAAAAACGAAAAGAGCGCAACTAAGCAGGACTTGTAGGACAAAATCATGCAGGCATAAATATAATACAAAAGTATATGCAAAATAAAAAGAATCATACAGGCATCAACATAATTAACGCCTATGCGGGAAAAAAAGCAAACCAACAGTTAGCACGTACCAGTAGGATCGCTGGAAGAGAAATAACCGGGTACGGCGCACTAGCCACCTCGCAACCCCCCCACCCAAACCCTCCCCCCCCCCCACCCCTCCCATACATAAAACCATTATGCAATAACAACACCACACCTGCTCTGGGATTAAAACTGGTCGCAGCTTTATGTGCCTTTAACACTAACTAAACAACGTTCACAATCAACAAACTTCCCCCCCCCCACCCCCGCAGATCAAGCCTTCACCAGCCATCCTAGTAGCAAGGTGACGCTGTCTCCGCTTCCGCCGGGCACAAGCCCCGGTTACTTCCGTATCCCTCCCTCATCCGGCTTCGCCATATTATTAGCAAAAGCCGAGGGATTGTCCAGGTCGGGGGTACCCCACCCCCGTCCTAAGGATTGCCTCCGGCTCCGGACCCCGGAAACCTCCGGGATCCCGCCACCCCCCTCCAGCTGCAACACCCCTACACCCCCAGGTCAATCAGACCATGCAGAGGGAGGGCGGGCGGGAGCAACCGGCCCCTTCAGCCGCCGCGCGCCAAACGGCGGGGCTCCGCGCCGCCCCCCCCACTCGACCCTGGCCCGACTCTGTGATTGGCTCCCGCGCTGCTCCAACAGCCGCGGGAGCCAATCACTTTAAAGCCAAACACTCGCGACGCCGCCAGCGTGGCCGACCAGCCGGGGGGCGAGCGCGGCGGCGCCCCCCCGGTTAATTCCGGCCGCGGGCACGAGGCGCCGCGGCCTTCCTGTAACCGGGTACGGCGCACTAGCCACCTCGCAGCGCCCCCACCCAACCCCTCCCCCCCCCCACCCCTCCCATACATAAAACCATTATGCAATAACAACACCACACCTGCTCTGGGATTAAAACTGGTCGCAGCTTTATTTGCCTTTAACAATAACTAAACAAAGTTCACAATCAACAAACTTCCCCCCCCCCACCCCCGCAGATCAAGCCTTCACCAGCCATCCTAGTAGCAAGGTGACGCTGTCTCCGCTTCCGCCGGGCACAAGCCCCGGTTACTTCCGTATCCCTCCCTCATCCGGCTTCGCCATATTATTAGCAAAAGCCGAGGGATTGTCCAGGTCGGGGGTACCCCACCCCCGTCCTAAGGATTGCCTCCGGCTCCGGACCCCGGAAACCTCCGGGATCCCGCCAACGGCTCAGGACACCTCGACCTGAGCCGCCCCCACGGCAAAGCTGCGACCAGCCCTAGGTTCCCGCAGAATATCCTCCAAGGCCTCCTGCCAGTCGTTGAGGAGTAAATCCACCCCAACAGGGGATAGATGTACCCCATCATGCCGGTACAATCCCGCACAGGCTACCTCCGCCCAAGGATGAAGAATCTGATACCCCCCACGCTCCCGCACCCATCGACCAATCTGCCGATTGATTTTGGTTAACCCCCGTGACCACCGCCGCTCACCCCAGGAAGCAGGCCTTGGAATGATATCAGACCATGCGATTATCACGCCTGGAAACATAATTAACAATTCTCTAAAATCGCGCTGTGCTGCGCGAATCAACTGTCGACAAGTCCAAGCCCCCAAATCATTGCCCCCAAGATGAATCACGGTGATGTCAGGCAGTCCTTGCCGACGCTCATGGTGCCGCAGCAAAGGCAATAGCTGTATCCACCGAAGACCGCGCTCGCCCAGCCATGAAACGGTCACCAAGGGAGTTGCTAGGCCAAGATTCCTGCCGACAGGCCGTGTCTCTGCTCGTCGACCCGCCCAATAAACAAAAGAGTGGCCAATCACCCAACAGCAACAGGGTCCCTTTCGGAGATCTGCAAAACAAAATGAACAGTTAGCCACATCCCCCCACCCCTTACAACCGCACATAACTGCGGAAAGCCTGGGACTTCCATCTACCGATCCTCTTAATGTCCTCCACAGGCAAACCCTCCCCCGCCGCCGTCGTCGCTGCCCCTATCCGGAATGAGTGAGGCGCAAACTGACTCGAGTCCTCACCCAACCCGTGCAGCGCTAACCGCAAAACTGCAGTAAACTGGAAGCGCGTCAACGCCCGCCCATCCGCGTGCCGAAAAAGGCTTCCGGCGCCGACAGGCCGCAGTTGCAGATACGCTTGCAGCGAGGCAACCGGACAAGTAAGAACACCGGGAAGCGCCCGCAAAAGTACCCAAATCCCTTTTCCCGACGGATCCGTCTTGGAACGCTCTAACCGAATGCGAACCGCGCCCGGCACGAAAACCACATGGCGAAGGAGCAAACCCTGAGGACGCAACAAGCGCCCAGACTCTGCCACCAATTCGCCCACGCGAAACGCCCCAAAAAAGGCAACTACAAAGACCGCTCGAAATAGCGCGGCCTCAAAAGGGGAGGTAACCACTCCGGGCAAGGCGCCACACAGCCGTAGAAGTAAGGCATGGGTGATGGGGCGCCTACAATCACCAGAGGAAGGGCTGGAGCGTTCCCAACCCTGCAACAACCGCCGCGTCAGAAAACCGCCCCCAACAGCCCCCCACCCCACCGCCTTCGAGAAAAAGGAAAACCCGGCCAAATGCAGCCGAACCGCTGTCCGTGAGAACCCCGCCGCCTTCGCCCAGAGAACATACTGACTCGTGAGGTGATCGGAAACAGGTCCATGTCGCCAACCGCGAACTGCCAGAAAGCTCTCGACCCTGCTGCAGCCCCGCCGATAGGCCGTCCACGTAGCAGCCGACACCGAGCTGCGCAGCAAGTGGATCATCTCGGAAGACCAATCTGCCATAAGTGCTCCGGCACCGATGCTCCCTCCGTGTCCGCAGATGGCGCCAAGGCCCGAAACAGCTCCCACTTAAAACGGGAAAGAGCATCAGCAATCTTGTTAGTAACTCCCGGGATATGCCTGGCCCTAACCACTACATTGAGTCTCAAGCAGGCCAATACGACCTGACGCATCAAGTCTGCCACCGGCACTGACCGCGGGGAATAAGTATTAATAACACTAACAACCGCCGCATTATCACACCACCATAGAACCGACCGATTGCGAAGCCTGTCAGGCCATAACGTGAGCACCACAAGTATCGGGAACAGCTCCAAAAAGGTAATATTACGGGTTAAGCCGGCCTCACCCCAAGACGGCGGCCATGGCTCAGCACACCACGAACCACCAAAGTACACGCCGAAACCCCCACCACCAGCGGCATCAGTATACAAATCCAACGCAGCACTGGTGGTTTCCAGGTCTCTAAAGACAGTGTAGCCATTAAAGTCCTGCAAAAAGGTGTCCCACACAGACAAGTCCGCTCGCATACCCCGCGATATTCGAATACGATGATGCGATCTTGCCACCCCTGTTGTGGCCAGAGCGAAGCGACGCAAGAACACCCTACCCATCGGGATCACCCTACAAGCAAAATTCAGAGAGCCAATCAACGCTTGCACCTCCTTCAACGTCATCTTATTGGTGGCAATAGCGGACGCTACCAACACTCTCAACCTGACCACTTTGTCGAGAGGCAAGCGCGCAACCATCGCCACGGAGTCTAATTCGATACCCAAAAAGGTAAGCTTCGTTATCGGGCCGGCCGTTTTATCCTGAGCCAAAGGAACTCCCCACTCGTGAGCTAAATGTAGAAATTCGTCTAACAAGGCCTGACACCGACCAGACTGTGCTTCGCCCACAAACAAAAAATCATCCAAGTAATGCACGGCATTCCTGCAACCTGTCCTCCTCGAGAAAACCCAGTGCATAAACGTAGCAAACAGCTCGAAGTACGCACAGGACACCGAACAACCCATGGGCATGCACTTATCGTAATAGAACTGATCCCCGAAGGAAAACCCCAATAAATGAAAAGCTGACGGATGGACCGGCAACAACCGGAATGCCGACTCAATGTCCACCTTGGCCAACAAGCTCCCTCGACCACATCGCCGGACCAGCTCCACCGCCGCATCAAAGGATGCGTAACGAACTGTACAATACTTTGCAGGGATGTGGTCATTCACGGAAGAGCCAGGAGGAAAAGACAAATTATGAATCAACCGGTATTTTCCAGGCTCCTTCTTCGGAACAATCCCCAAAGGGGACACTACCAAGTTGGGGAAGGGCGGTTCGGCAAACGGGCCAGCCACCCTTCCCAAACGCAGCTCCACGGCCAGCTTGTCCCGCACAATATGCGGAAATCTCCGCACTGACGGTGCATTCCGAACCCTACCCGACACCACCGTACCTACTACCGGAATGGAAAACCCAGTTTGAAATCCCTCCGACAACACCCTCCCAGCCTTGCGCCTGGGGTAACTCCCCAACCACAGACTAAGAGCCGGGAACAGAATAGGAGTCGGAGCTAAAGCCAAAAGGTCGCTACTGCTTGAGAGGCGGCACTCCAGGAGCAACTGACCCCCGTTTGACACACTTAAGTGCGGAATGTCCTCCCGCACAGATGGAGCAGGCATGCCGGAACTTACAGTCCGGAAAGGGGCACGAAGACTTGTTGAAGCGCCAACACAAGTCTCCTGCGCCGCTCCCTGCTGGTCTCGAAGCCGCCGGTAAGGTGGTCGCACGAAAGGACCGCACAGATCCATCAGCGGCCCCAGCTGCACCTCTCTGACCACTCACAAACCCCCCGCCCGGACGAACCGCCATCTGAGTTAACCAAAGATTAATATCTTGCGTTCCCCAAGACAACAGCCGATTCTCCTCCATCTTATCGCGGAATTTCTCATCGTAGTTGAGCCAAGCCCAACCCGGATGGGACTGAGAAGCCTCTAGAATGGAATCCATATAAGCTAAAAGCATCCCGTACTGCTGAGGATGCCTATGTCCCCAAACACTAGCAAGACGTAAGAAAGACCTCGTCCAATTAACCACATTTCTAGCGACTTTGCGCACCCGCCCTGCCTTCTCGTCCTCTTTCCGCTTTTTCCGACTATCCCCCGTCCGCTTCCTACCCTCCAATAACCGAAACAAATCAATATAACGCCGTTTTTGAATTTTGCGCCGCAACTTTTTTGGTACCCCTTCCCACAATTCCGAAAAAACTGCTAACGTCGGCTGCACTAAACTCAGAGAAGAATCCTCCCTCTCGCTCGCGGACGTAGACGAAGATGAAGTCCGGACGGACGAAGAAGAAGAAGAAGAACTAGATCTACGGCGCCGTCGACGAGAGTGCTTACTTTTCTTCTTGGCCTTTTTGCCTACATCACCCAATACCGCCGAAACGTCACCCTCCCCCACGCCGTGCGCTGTCGCCCTAGCACCCTCACCCCCCACCTCCCCAGAAAAGCCCAGTGCCAACTCACCTGCAGCACTGCTGGTAGTCCCGTCGGGTGAAACTAGTCCGTGCTGGACCGTCGACATCACAGGCCCCGCACCATGGTCCGCTCCCAAACGGTTTCCTTCCCCGCTCGATACATCCACACCTTGCTGGCCGGACCGATGGAAATCGGCAGCGCCCCGAAACTGCAATCCCGGAGGGACCTGAGGAGAGAAAACACCAAACGGCGAAGAAACACCAGCCATGGCCCAAGACGGCGGCCATGCCCCCATCCAGTTTACCTGAGAAGAGCCCTGCCCGCCCCCTCTCCAATGGTCCCAAGCCAAGGGAGTGCCCCCTGCCCCATGGGAACTTGGAAATTAGCCCCCCCTCTACCCCCCGCCCACTCGGGAGACTGTCCCGCCCCGGCCAAAGAAGGGCCAACACCCGACACCCCCAACGCTTCCCCCCCCTCTAACCCCCCAACGGCTCCCACACTACCCCTGCCCCCCGCAACAGGAATAGAAGGGTCACCCGACCCCACAGGAAAGGTACTCCCTATATGCGTCACATCAACCCGCCCCCTACCCCCAGGTACAGTAGCTCCACGACCCCTGTGATCCTTCCTTTGCTTGCCCCGCCCCCGCTCACTTCCCTTCTGCCCCACAGCCCCACGCCGCGAGCCTCGCTGCTCCCTCGACCCAGACCTGGCCGCAGCCTCTAACCCTGATGCACCCCTCCCCGCTCCCACCCCCCTTCCCGCTCCCCTGCCTCTTTGAGCACCTCTGCCCCGTTGTTGGTGAGGCCGCATGGTGCCTTGTCAACAAAGAGTCCCCGCGGGAGAAAATGGATTTTTTTTTTTTTTTTTTTTTAAACTACTACTGCTGACAGAATAGGGAGAGAATATTCAAAAAACAAAAAAAAACAAACTGTAGCAAGGCTAAAAACCCGCGAAGAAGAAAAACAGAAGCACACTTGCCTGCCCGAATGGTCCCGCAGTGAGCCCAAAGGACACGTGCTCAAGCCGCCACTCACCGCCGCGAAACCGGCACGCTGAGGCACAGTACAGGAAAATCCCCGATCAACGCTGCAATGCCCACCACCGAAACGGCAACGAGCAGCAAAGCCCAACCAGACAACCAGGCAGGAGAGACAGTGGAAAAGCAACCGTCCCCTTCAGCCGCCGCTCGCAAAACGGCTGAGCTCCGCGCCGCCCCCCCCACTCGACCCTGGCCCGACTCTGTGATTGGCTCCCGCGCTGCTCCAACAGCCGCGGGAGCCAATCACTTTAAAGCCAAACACTCGCGACGCCGCCAGCGTGGCCGACCAGCCGGGGGGCGAGCGCGGCGGCGCCCCCCCGGTTAATTCCGGCCGCGGGCACGAGGCGCCGCGGCCTTCCTGTTACCACAAAAGTGCTAAGAGAATCATAAATATGAAGGTGTGTACAGAATAAGCGGGAACTTCCAAAATAAAATATTGTGCAGGCATAAATATAAAAAGCACATATGCGGGATGAAATAGAAGTAAAAAGACAGAGATAAAAAAGCACATACCAGCAGAATCGCATGAGCGGGAAAACGCCGCGCAAGTGCAAAAAGGTGAATAAAAAGAAAATAGAAGACCCTCCCATGAAAACGTCATGATTGGCAAAAACATGAGGGGCATTGAAAGATATAAAGTAAAATTTTTCCCACGGCACACCAGACAGTATCTCACGGCACACTAGTGTGCCACGGCACAGTGGTTGAAAAACGCTGGACTAGGGGACATGCAAGAAGCTACAGGGTAAACTATTTAAGACTAATAAAAGAAAATATTTTTTCACTCAACGTGTAATCAAACTCTGGAATTTGTTACCGGAGGATGTAGTTAAAGCTGTTAGTGTAGCTGGGTTTAAAAAAGGTTAGGACAAGTTCCTGGAGGAAAAGTCCATAAACCATTATTAAGAAGGGACCCAGGATATCAAGGCTTGACCCAGTACAAGCATTGTGGAACTTGTGTCTCTTGGGGAAACTGCTAGGTACGTATGACCTAGATTGGCCACTGTTGGAAACAGGATACTGGGCTTGATGGACCTTGGTCTGACCCAGTATGGCATATCTTATGTTCTTATGTTCTTAATGTATCAACGCCATGCCGAGGGTGGAAGACATGCTGCTGAGGATCCAATGAAGCCTGGGAATCAATATCCTCTCACTCGACTATTCTACTGCTGCTGACAGGGTTGGTCTGATGCTAAGTTCCACCTTTGGCTACACCCCTGGATGCAGTACGGCACCAAGGTCATAGAAAAAGCTGCAGATGCCTCTGTACTGTGCAAATCATAAAGACCCTCATCAGAGACTTTTGGCAAAACTAAAGAGTCATGGTATAGGAGGCAGTGTACTACTGTGGATCCGGAACTGGTTAAAAGATAGAAAGCAGAGGGTTAGGCTAAATTGCCAATTTTCCCAATGGAGAAAGGTGAATAGTGGTGTACCCCAGGGATCTGTGCTGGGTCCGCTGCTTTTTGACATATTCATAAATGACCTGGAAAGTGGAATAACAAGTGAGGTTATCAAATTTGCAGATGACATTAAACTATTTAAAGTTGTTAAAACCCAAGTGGATTGTGGGAAATTGCAAGAGGATCTTGATAAATTGGAAGACTGGGCATCAAAATAGCAGATGAAATTTAATGTGGACAAGTGCAAAGTTATGCACCTAGGGAAGAACAACCCAAACTATGGTTACATGATGCAAGGTTCCACATTAGGAACCACCACCCAGGAAAAAGATTTAGGCGTCATTGTGGATAACACGTTAAAACCCTCGGCCCAGTATGCAGCAGCGGCCAAGAGAGCAAATAGAATGTTAGGTATCATAAGGAAGGGAATGGAAAATAAAACAAAAGATTTTATAATGCCTCTATATCGTTCCATGGTGAGACCACACCTTGAATATTGTGTGCAATTCTGGTCGCCGTATCTTAAAAAGGATATAGCGATTTTAGAAAAGGTTCAGAGAAGAGCCACAAAAATGGTAAAAGGGATGGAAGGATACTCCTATGAAGAAAGGCTAAAAAGGTTAGGGCTCTTTAACCTGGAAAAGAGACGGCTGAGGGGAGATATGATAGAAGTCTATAAATTAATGAACAGAGTGGAACGAGTAAACGTAGATCGATTGTTTACGTTATCAGAATATAGTAAGACTTGGGACATGCAATGAAGCTACAAGGTAAACTATTTAAGACTAATAAAAGAAAATATTTTTTCACTTAACGTGTAATCAAACTCTGGAATTTGTTACCGGAGGATGTTGTAAAGGCTGTTAGTGTAGCTGGGTTTAAAAAAGGTTTGGACAAGTTTCTGGAGGAAAGGTCCATAAACTATTATTAAGAAGGGACCCAGGATATCAAGGCTTGACCCAGTACAAGCATTGTGGAACCTGTGTCCCTTGGGGAAACTGCTAGGTACGTATGACCTAGATTGGCCACTGTTGGAAACAGGATACTGGGCTTGATGGACCTCGGTCTGACCCAGTATGGCATATCTTATGTTCTTATGTTCTTACAGGATATGCAAAATTCCAGACTGACATATCCCAATCACTAAGCTGATAATAAAATTCATTTTTCTACCTTTGACATTTACTGGCTAATCATGCTGATCTCAGTCTCTGTTTTCTGCTTTCTTCTGTCTTCTTTTAACTTGCTTTCCAGGGTCGCTAGTCCATCTGCCACTTCTATCCCCTCCTGTCTTTTTCACTTACTCACATCTCTGATATTTCTCTTTTCCTTTCAACTTTCTTCCATTTATTCTTCTCTCTCCAACTCCTGTCTCCCCCACATATCCAGCATCCGTCCTGAACCCCCTCTCTAGTCTCCCCCACATGTCCAGAATCAGCCCTCTCTTCTCCTTTCCCCTCCCCTCTTTCCACCATCAGTCCTCTACCTCCCCTCCCCACTCCTGTTGTTCAACATCTGCCCTTTACCTTCCTACCCTTACCCCCAACCAGCTGCTGCTACCCTTAGCAATAAAAGAAAAAAAAAGTGGGGTCTTTTCACTCCAATGTGCTCTGAAGGGCTTGCCGGTCCCGTCCCCCTCTGATGCATTTTGCATCAGCCAGGATCTCTGAGCGTGCTAGAATCACAAAGACCCTGTGCTTTTGTTTGGGGTTTTTTACTGACAGCCTGTCGCCCTGGTTCTGGATCAGTGGCACGGTGGCAGGAGAGGGGGAAGACTCTGCAGCTACTGCCATAGACCCGGGCGAAATGGTGATAACAGTTGCAGCGCTGCTTCTCCCAACAAT
Organism: Ichthyophis bannanicus; assembly: GCA_033557465.1. NCBI lineage: Eukaryota > Metazoa > Chordata > Amphibia > Gymnophiona > Ichthyophiidae > Ichthyophis > Ichthyophis bannanicus. The sequence goes on along the minus strand of CM066050.1, from coordinate 10,852,408 downwards.
TTTATTTTTTAACAAAGGAAGAGTGAGGCGGGATGCCTGATGGTAGAGCCGTCCGTGGCTATTGTCATTGTATGGATATTGAAGTGTGTGTTTTGGTTGGTATAAAAGTAAAGTTAGCAGGAAAAAAAAAGGCAGGAAAAAAAGTATTTTATTTTGAGTTATTAACTGGAATATGTGCTTTGCTGATGTCTTTGTGTTCTGTTCAGTACAAGAGGAAATTAATATATATAGTTTTGTTTCTCCAGTGTTGTACATTCCTAGTTTGATTTTGGGGTTCCCAGTTCACTTATTGTCTTCATATTTCTAAATTGTGATTCCTCGTTCTGTATTTGGTGACAGTAGGTCTGTTTTGCATGTGTGACCAAGCTGAGGTATTCTGTTCGTGTAATTTCTGTGCAGCAGTCCCACTAATTTATTTATTTAACTGGTTTTATATAACGTTTTTCTACAAGGCAAAATGGTTTACATAGAACAACAAAAGAACGCTTACATGGAACAATTGAAATTATATAGAGGTTATTTGAAATACCTAACTACATTTACAATGTTCAGTTATCGTTTCCCCGTACTGTTTATTAGTGCTGATTTAACATTTGCAATGCTGTCTTTTGATAAGTAGAGTTTAGTGTTGTCTGAGTCCTGCTAGTGCTGCTATGATAATGCGGTTTGCTATGGGTTTTAAATGAGCAGGGTTTTGAGGTACTTTCTAATTTACCTGGCAGTTGGCATTGGAGGATAGTGATGTAGAAATATGGTATCCTTTCTGTATCCTCACTGTCCATGCAAAGGTATTCAGACACTCAATATGAGGAATGCTTACGAAGGGTTAATGCGCAGATGCAAATGCTAATGCGCAGTACGTGCAGCAGCACCCATTTATTTCTATGCACTTAATTCACATTAATGTTTAGTAAACATGCTCCTAAGTCATTTCTGGAACAAATAAAGAAGTGTGAAGGGTGCCTAAAATATTAAATGGGCAGCATATAAATTTTAAAATAAAATAAATGTAATTTATGCAAATGAGGTTCAGTGGATATTATGCAAATACGATTCCACAATGAGTCTTCGCACATCACCCTTGGGATGCCCCTGATTGGGAGCACACACTTGATGTGTTCAGGTAACTAAAAATTGAAAGTGTGGGTAAATTGCTTATATGCATGTGTCATATATCTATAAACAAATGCATATACTATCGATTTGCACAATTAGAAAAGTTCTAATGCATATAAAATGTATGCCTAGAGAATGAATATGTGAAATGAACATGACAACCAGGAGAAATTGGTTTTAATTATCACCAACTAAATTATTTTTGGCCATGCACCCGCAGTAGGAGGTGCAATTTAAACCTCTATAGCCCGCTAAATAGTACACATAGCCCACTATCCCTTCTGTTGTTAATTAAGATGAATTACCTTTTGAAAGAGGTGGCTAGAGGATCCTCGTTTGCTCTATACTAGCCTAGAAATCTGGGGTAAAGGGAAAAGCTCATCCACTCGTGGGACACAGAACAAAGTAGGACCAGAAATTTCAATGCTGTGACTTTATTGAGGAAGTGCTACAAGGGACAGCAAAATCATGAGAAGTTTCTAGAGGATAAAATGCTTCATGTGCCGGCGGAAATGGAGGAAGATCCCTTGTATTGAACAGAAAGGAGGGGAGAGGATTCAGCCACCTGCAGTCACCATTTTTCTCATTCCATCGGCTGCAATGGAAACGGGAGCCAGGATCCTCAGGAGCAGAGAAGACGACCAGTTAATACAAAGAGAGAAAATGCAAAATCCGTCTGACAGCAATATTAAAGAGGGAGGTGTTCCAGAAGCATGGAGGACATATTGCTTATCTGCTCAGTCGCTCTCATTGCGCTACTCAAGCATCCTGATTTACTTGTTAGTTTACTATGAAAGGATTCTGGCTGCTCGTTAGTGGTAGTGCCTTTTGAAATTTTATGTATTGCATTTATTTTGTTACTCTCTGCTTTATACTGTTCTCTTCTTTCCCGTAGAGTACATCTCTAATAAAGATCGGTCTCGCTCCTGTTCTATGATTAATAAAGCAGATGACCCCCAAAGGAAATTGTCACTATTTGCCACTATAAGAACCATGTTTGCCCCTCCTTCCTTTCCTGGGAGACGGCTGTCAACCCCTCTACAATGCTGATAGACCCAGGCGATGTGGGAACACACTCGGGGCTCCACCCAGAGCCTCCATTTTGGTGCACATACTGATGGCATGGAACCAGAGGACCAGTCCAAAGCTGTAGTAAAAATGACTTCAGAGGCCAGTGGTGGGAAAGGGCTGGGAGGGGGCAGTGGAAAGTATATGGGAAAGATATTATCTGAGCAGAGTGGATGGTCTACTTGGTTTTCGTTTGCTGTTCTTTACTCTTTCAGCATGAATGCATTCATTCAAACTCAGGTCCCTGCATAATAATAACTTGGTCCACCCTTCTCCTTTTATGTGCTAAGTAGAAATCCACTCTGCCTTCTTTTACATCACACCTACTCTCTGGAACTGCTTTCCCTCCCAGCTTCGGTTAGAGGCCTCATTCCACAAGTTCAAGAGTCTCCTCAAAACCCACCTCTTCATCCAAGAATATGATATAGCCCCTCCCAGTGAGCTGCAGCTTCAAAAGAAGCTTTGCCTTTGTTTTCTAGTTTATGTTTATGATTTTTTTTCTTTCCTTTTCTTCTATATCCTGTTAATATATGGACTTCCTTTCCTTTTTCTTACATGTGAGATGTAAACCACTCTGTCTGCCTAGCAAAGGGCAGTATATCAAATCTAAATAAACCATAACTGTTAATATTCTTAAAACATGAAGTAGGATTTACCAGCAGTTGGCGATGGCCAAGAGCTGAGAGGCCCTAGATGAAAGAACAAACTGTGGTTACAAAGAGCACATTTTTATGATGCAATAACATAACTCTAAATCTCATAAGAATGAGTAACAGGAACAAAAGCTGGGCTTACTGTAAGACCAGCCCCAGTGCCAAGAAGATCAGTTTTACTCTAAGGGAAAGAGATATATCAGAGCAGTGCTTTTAGAAAAGATCTAGTCATGGGAAGGTCACAGAATCGCAAAGTCACTTGATAGGGGCCACATTAGTGCTAGAACTGAGCTCAGTGACACTGAGTAAAACTTTGCATCTTCCTAGTTAGGAGAGGTTGGGCTGCAGAGGGGTAGGAGGAGGATCTTTCTGTTGAACTAGTAGTAGCAATTCTACCAGAGATTGGTCTGGAATGGCAATGCTTGAATTATGCAGCAAGCACAAGAAAAAAGTTACCTTACTTGTGTCTTTTGTGTTTGGAGGGAGGATAGCAAGGAAATTGACTGTGCTTGTATTTATCTTTCAAAACGGAGACTACAATTGTCACCAGTAGTCGGCCCGCAGCCTAGGCGTACGGGTTGAACTGCCTGGGGACCCTTATTGAATGAGTTGAGCAATGCTATAGGCATGCACTGCTTCCTGGGAGTTGTAGTATTTTCCCTTTCAATAAGAAGCAGTTGTGGTGCGAGTGGTACAGGCAATGACAGGATTTTTATTTCCCCTTCCAGGCGGATTTAAACACAAAAGAACTGAGGACAAAAAGGCCGTACACTCTGGCACAAAATAAGTAAAGAACAAAACAGCTTCTCAACAGAAATCCAAAGTTCCACAGTATTCACAGCATACAGTCACTTTGCACAACAAAGGAAAAATCCTGTGCTCTTTAACTGCCAGTTCAAACGGCTTTCATGAATCACCTGGCTCAGCACAGAGAAGTTATATCATCTGTAATCATTAAAGTACAGTCCATTTGGTCATCTGATACTTCCTCCATATGAGGGTCAATCAGCATTGGCTCATGCTGATTCTCCGGTAGGTAAAGCTTCTGTTTATTATGCAATGTTTTCAAACTTCCACCCTCTATCTGTTCTTGGGGCTTCTCTAACCAGCCCTCTATGAGATAGGGTTCAGTATTACCACATATATCAGAATAGCAGAGAGGAGAGTCCCACTCTTCAGGGTTTTCACAAGAGAACTTCTTATAAGTACCTTTATCCTTAAAGTATTTAGTTAGCCTACCTTCTGGCTTTGAGACAGGGGAAAGTCTGTGCACAGCTTGGTCAGCAAGGGGTTTAAACCTTAGAGGTTTTCCTCTGGGTTTTGGCTTTTCACCCTCTTCTTCTGACATGCAGATATCCTCCAAAGAATACCTTTTACTCCCTGGGGCTTGCAAGGGCTTCCCAGATAGCTTCTCCGGTAACGTTTCCCGCTGGCTGCCTTCCCAATAGGACACCTGCTTGGGGCTCTTTCTACAGGGCTTTTGGGCTCTGCTTCTCCAGTTACTCCTGCTGGTTACCTTCTTTAGGTGTCTATCAGACTCACTTTCTGACTCACAATCCTCTGAGTCACACACGTGCTTTCTCTCGTGCTTCCTTCCACTCTGAAACAAACGTTGCTTCTGATTCTCAGTCTGCTTCTCAAATTGATGCTTCAGCTGTTCTCTCTCAGTCTGATTCTTGGTCTCAGACTTCAGCTTATTCTGACGCTGTTTCTCACTCTGCATCTCTCCAAGTTCTCCCAGCTCTCTAGGCTCTCCTAACTGGGTCTGTCCAAGCTCTCTCTCAAACTCTAAGGAGCATTTCTTATACGTCCGGTTTGGAGCTAACTTAGCCCTTCCCCCACTCAGGTGAAAACTATTAGGCTCAGGAGATGGGGATTGTTTGCTAGCTGGGCGGGGCTGCTGTACTCGTGGCTGGGTTTGTTTATGCTGCTCCTGGCAACTGGAAGTCATGTGCTTTGCCTTCCTGTCAGCAACTGACCTACTTCTCTCAGATTCCTCTGTTTGCATGGCAAAGGACGTCTCTTCCCCATTACAAATCCCCCCCCCTTAAGATATTATGGGCTGTGGACTTCTTAGTCTGCCAGCACGTAATCTTGAACTGATTGGTCAAATGTTCCTCTACCTTGACCAGCCTCACTGTTGCTGATCTGTCTCGCCAAGGTTTCAATAGGTTAAGGTGGTACACTTGTCGACGCCCCTTCTCGTTCTCCACCCTATAGGAGACGGGACCTACCTTTTCCACAACTGTACAGGGTCCTTTCCACCTAGATTCAAATTTTGGCCCGGCATCTGCTACTAGGATTAATACCTTATCTCCTACCGCTAACTGCTGTGTTTTGGTCCCGCGGTTATAGTAATGCTTTTGCCGGTGCTGGCTAGCCTGCAAATTTTCTATAGACACTCGGGAGGTCCTCTCTAGGTGGCTCCTAAGATCCCTGAGAAACTGGGGTACCCCTATCTCTTCTACTGCTGGTTTGACCCATTGCTCCCTTAGGATATCTAAAATCCCCCTCGGAGCCCGACCAAATAAAAGTTCATAGGGCGATGCCCCTTAAGATGCTTGTACGCACTCTCGGCACGCATATAGGACAAATGGGAGTAAATTATCCCATTCAGCCATCCTTCCTTCTAGGCCACGCCGCAACATCTGTTTAATCGACTGGTTCATCCTCTCCACCAGTCCGTTGGACTGAGGATGATAAGCGGAGGTCCGGATATGCCGTACCCCAAAAGCATCCCATACCATAGCTAAGTGTTTTGATGTGAAATTACTCCCCTGATCCGTCAGAATTTCCTGGGGAAATCCAATTTCACAGAACAACTTTATAAGCTCAAGGGATATTGTCTTTGCCGAGATGTTATGCAATGGGATGGCCCATGGAAATCTAGTTGCCTGATCTATAACTACCAATATGTATTGGAAGCCCCTTGGCGTCCTAACCAGGGGTCCTACTATGTCCATCGCCAGATGACGAACCGGCGTTGAAATAGTGGGCGTGGGTATCATTGGTACAGGTTTTGGTTTTGTAGCAGTGACGCTCTGGCAAGCGGGACAGGACTCACAATAACAGGCTGTCTCCTTAAAGACCCCTGGCCAGTAGAAATGGGCCAAGATCTGGTCCAACGTCCCCTGTATACCTTTGTGGCTGCCTACAGGATGGTCGTGGGCCAATCGCATAACTACTGCCTTAAAAGTAGTTGGCACCACCAACTGTTTCCTTACAGTTCCTGTTCGTGGGTCTGTGCTCTCCCTGTACAATAATTCTCCCTCTAAAAAGAACCTGGGCAAGATGGTCCTATTTTCCTGAGCATACTCGAATGCTCTTTTTAAAGCAGGATCACCTTTCTGCTCTATAGGGAAGGAAGGGAATTTCCGGACAAGCTCCACTGGGACCTAAGGTAACCCTTCCCCTGCTTCCAACTCTGCCCTCGCTTGGGACCTACGCCTTCTCTCCTGGCATCTCTCGGCCATTCCTTTCCTATCCTTAGAGGAAACATTAATCAAATCATCATGAGAGGGAAGTATATCGGGTACCTCCTCTCCCAAGCCATTCTCACATTCTAGGGCTTCTTCCTCATCCTCAGGGGCTTCGTTTGCCTCATCTACCGGACTAACCCCTGTTCCCAAAGCCTTGCCCTGGGATCTGGTAGAAATCAGGCCTGTTTTCTCGCTCAAGCCTCTTCTAAACCCCTTGTGAAATGGAGGCCAATCTCTCCCTAAAACAATGTCACGCGGGAGCCGTGGTATTACAGCCACCCGTACTTCCTCATCAATACCCAATCCTTTTACAGACACCTTATACACAGGATAATACGAGGACACTCCATGCACACATTTCACTTTCACTCTCCCATCCGCTTGGCTCGGGGCGGATAGGTCATGGTCACTGATGGTCTGCCACAGCTTCTGCGAGACCATGCTCTGGACTGCTCCGGAGTCAAGCAGTGCCAGAGCCTCTATGCCCTCCACTCGGACCTTCAGCAGAAATCCCTCCCCCAAGTGTTTATCTCTTCCTGACACTAGGGCAGTTCGCACTTTACAATCTCTGCGGATACGTCCGACCTGGCCACAGTTATAACATTTTCTCCTGGAAACAAATTTTTCCACATTTTTGTCAGCTACATTCACCTTAGAGGTCTTTTCTAAGCTCCACAGCTTATCAATGCCAGCCACCTTTAAAACATTTCCTCTAGAGGTCCCGGCCAACTCCACCTCAAAGTACCTTTCAGTGAGGTCGGCCGCTTCCTCAGTGGAATGGCATTTTTAGAGCATTAGGAAAACCTTTACCTTGGGAGGCACGGCTTCAAGATATTGCTCCAGGATGATGGTGTCCATTAAAGAATCCACCGTCCTCCTTTCGGGAGCAAGCCACTTCACCGCCAGTCCCTTCAACCTCTGAAACAGAGCTTTTGGTGTTTCCTTAGGCATAAGCCTAGCTTCTCTAAATAAGCGCTTGTAATGCATGGGAGTCAAACCCAACCTATCTCTCACAGCATTTTTTACATCTAGATAATTGGACGCCAGATCAGCGGGCTTGTTTTGTAGGCCGCTAATGCCTCGCCTGACAGAGACATAGCGAACCTGACGGCCCACTGGTCCACCGGCCACTTAGCTGTCTCTGCAATATGTTCGAAAGTATCGGTAAAATCATCAAAATTATCATGTGTTTTAAGCTGTCCCAGTGCTAGTGCACTGCAGTTAGGAAGTCCTACCCCCACTTGTACTGAGGGAATAGTTTCCTCTCTGTCCACGGTTTTCTTGACCAGAGCTTCCAGTAGCTCGAGGAGTGGCTGCTGTTGCGCGTTCATTGCAGCTACAGTCTTTTCCTGGATCATCCTCACTAACTCTCTCTGCATTTTCCATTGAGCTTCCATCCAGCTCTTGACCTCCTGGGGATCCATCTCGGGTTTTTGTATCTGCAGAGGTAGAAAAAAAAAAGAACAGGGCCCACCAAGTGCGGCACAAAACCTTTCTGCCTCCTTCCTATAGTACAGATATTCCCCCTTTCTCACCAATCTGTCTACTCCCGTGCCCACCTACTTTTACCTGAGCACGGTGTAGAATCTTGCACTGAGAAAGATGTCTTTGGTTCCTCCAGGTCAGGCTGTAACTGAAATCCAGTCCGGGTCTTCCTCCTTTTTTTTTTTTTCTCCAGAGGTGATATCCTTTTCCTTTTAAAAGCTGATATCCTTTTTCTTAATAATGTCCTTGTACTGTGTGTAAAAATCCGTAAAACTATGCCAAACTTGTCACCAGTAGTCGGCCCGCAGCCTAGGCGTACAGGTTGGACTGCCTGGGGACCCTTATTGAATGAGTTGAGCAATGCTTTAGGCATGCACTGCTTCCTGGGAGTTGTAGTATTTTCCCTTTCAATAAGAAGCAGTTGTGGTGCGAGTGGTACAGGCAATGACAGGATTTTTATTTCCCCTTCCGGGCGGATTTAAACACAAAAGAACTGAGGACAAAAAGGCCGTACACTCTGGCACAAAATAAGTAAAGAACAAAACAGCTTCTCAACAGAAATCCAAAGTTCCACAGTATTCACAGCATACAGTCACTTTGCACAACAAAGGAAAAATCCTGTGCTCTTTAACTGCCAGTTCAAACGGCTTTCATGAATCACCTGGCTCAGCACAGAGAAGTTATATCATCTGTAATCATTAAAGTACAGTCCATTTGGTCATCTGATACTTCCTCCATATGAGGGTCAATCAGCATTGGCTCATGCTGATTCTCCGGTAGGTAAAGCTTCTGTTTATTATGCAACGTTTTCAAACTTCCACCCTCTATCTGCTCCCGGGGCTTCTCTAACCAGCCCTCTGTGAGATAGGGTTCAGTATTACCACATATATCAGAATAGCAGAGAGGAGAGTCCCACCCTTCAGGGTTTTCACAAGAGAACTTCTTATAAGTAACTTTATCCTTAAAGTATTTAGTTAGCCTACCTTCTGGCTTTGAGACAGGGGAAAGTCTGTGCACAGCTTGGTCAGCAAGGGGTTTAAACCTTAGAGATTTTCCTCTTGGTTTTGGCTTTTCACCCTCTTCTTCTGACATGCAGATATCCTCCAAAGAATACCTTTCACTCCCTGGGGCTTGAAAGGGCTTCCCAGATAGCTTCTCCGGTAACGTTTCCCGCTGGCTGCCTTCCCAATAGGACACCTGATTGGGGCTCTTTCTACAGGGCTTCTGGGCTCTGCTTCTCCAGTTACTCCTGCTGGTTACCTTCTTTAGTTCTCTATCAGACTCACTCTCCAACTCACAATCCTCTGAGTCACACACGTGCTTTCTCTCGTGCTTCCTTCCACTCTGAAACACATATTGCTTCTGAATCTCAGTCTGCTTCTCAAACTGATGCTTCAGCTGTTCTCTCTCAGTCTGATTCTCGGTCTCAGACTTCAGCTTATTCTGATGCTGTTTCTCACTCTGCGTCTCTCCAAGTTCTCCCAGCTCTCTAGGCTCTCCTAGCTGGGTCTGTCCAAGCTCTCTCTGAAACTCTAAGGAGCGTTTCTTATACGTCCGGTTTGGAGCTAACTTAGCCCTTCCCCCACTCAGGTGAAAAGTATTAGGCTCAGGAGATGGGGATTGTTTGCTAGCTGGGCGGGGCTGCTGCACTCATGGCTGGGTTTGTTTATGCTGCTCCTGGCAACTGGAAGTCATGTGCTTTGTCTTCCTGTCAGCAACTGACCTACTTCTCTCAGATTCCTCTGTTTGCATGGCAAAGGACGTCTCTTCCCCATTATACAATAAAATGAGGAAAATTGTTAAGAACAAACTAAAAGGAGCAATTGTAAAGGTTAAGAGTTTACATCAGAACTGGGCATTATTTAAAAATACTCTTGGGAAGCCCAGAACAGATGTATTCCATGCTTTAGAAAAGATGGAAGGAAAGCCAAACAACAGCCAGCATGGCTTAAAGGTGAGGTCAGATAGGCTATTATAGCTAAGAGAATCTTTCAGAAAATGGGAGAAAGAGCCAATTGATGAAAACAGGAAACAATATAAAAACTGGAAAGTTAAATGCAAGACGTTAATAAGGTAGGCAAAAAGAAAATTTGAAAAGAAGCTTGCCATGGAAGCAAAAGTGCATAGCAGAAACGTTTTCAAGTATATTTATAGCAAAACACCTGTGAGGGAGTCAGTTGGACCATTAGATGATGGAGGGGTAAAAGATGCAGTGAGAGAAGACAAGGCCATAGCAGAGAGATTGAATGAATTTTTTGTTTCAATCTTTACTGAAGAAGATATAAGAAACTTACCCATTCCAGAAATTATATTTAATGATGATGTATCAGAGGAATTGAAACAAATCTTTATAAATTAGGAAGATGTAATACAGCTAATTGATAAACTAAAAGAGCAGCAAATCACCTGGACTAGATGGCATATATACCAGGGTGCTGAAAGAACTGAAATATGAGATTGTAGAACTATTATTAGTAATCTGTGACATATCATTAAAATCCTCTATAGGACCCAAAGATTGGAGAGTGCCAAAATGCCAGTTTTAAAAAGGGTTCCAGGGGTGATCCAAGAAACTCCAGACCAGTGAGCCTGATATCAGTACCAGGCAAAATGGTAGTAACCATTATAAAATATACAAAATTACTGAACATATGGATAGTCATGGTTTAATGGCAGAAAGCCAAAATGGATTTAGCCAAGGAAAGTCTTGTCTTACTAATTTTTTTGAAGGCATGAATAAGCAGATAGTTAAAGGTGAGCTAGTCGATACATTGAATATCATTTTTCAGAAAGCCTTTGATAAAGTCCTTCATGAGAGACTCTTGGGGAAATTAAAAAGCCATGGGATAGGAGGCAATATACTATTGTGGATTATGCACTGGTTGAATGATAGGAAACAGAGAGTAGGGCTAAATTGCCAATTTTCTCAAGGAGAAAGGAGAATTGTGGAGTATTCCAGGCATCTGTGCTGGGCCCACTGCTTTTTAACATATTTATAAATGACCTCGAAATGGGAATAACAAGTGAGGTGATCAGATTTACAGATGACACCAATTTATTCAACCTATAAATTGGTGCACCCTCCCTCATTTTTTTTAAATTGAATATTTATTAGGTTTTAACATATTCTTTCAAGATAAAAACATAAGATATGCCATACTGGGTCAGACCAAGGTCCATCAAACCCAGTATCCTTTTTTCCAACAGTGACCAATCTAGGTTACAAGTACCTAGCAATTTCCCTAATAGACACAGGTTCCACAATGCTTGTACAGCAAAGGAAAATCAAAAGCAACATATTACAAAAGCAAACTTTCAACAGAAAGCTATTAATGAATCCCCTACAATCCTCAGTATAGGGTAGGGAAGGGGTCAAGGAAATACTCAGTGGGTTAGGCGAGATACCCACTGAAACCAGGAAATGAAACATAAAGGTAGACTAACAATTGACTTGAGAGCCCCAAAACTGAACTACCTACTGTACAGTCAAACCCCATTTACAGGACCAACAGAATATGGTAAACTTGAAACCCTAGTATTCATAAAGCTTAATAGGCCAAAGGCTGAAAGAAGATATACCTTTGTGTTCTATATACAACCTGACATTTACAAGGAAAACACAGGTAAAACAAAGCTCCAAGCTGTATTACTCCAGGTTTCAAAAGCAAAAATTGTCTGCACTGCTTTTACATTTCCCTAGCCACATATGGAAATTGGAACAGCAAAAACTGCTTCTTTTAATATAATTTTAATAGCCAGTCCCTATCTGAGGAAAATACACAAGATGCCAAAAGAGTAGAGGTAGAAACCGGAACTGGATCAGAAATAGAACATTCTAACTAACTCTGAAACATCCACAGCATCAACATTTACAACATTCCTTTCATCTGGTTCTCTCTTTTTTAAAGGTAAATAACAACCTTTTGTAATTGGGGGAACCAAATCTTGAGGAACAGAATTTCAAGCATACGCTTTTTAAACATATCCACAGCGAGATACCATCAATCTTAGGAAAATTTAAGCGCTTGCTGAATTCTCCAATTGTTCCACTTTAGCTTGAAGAGCAGTTTTTTCCTTCAAGAAAGCCACATTCAAATCTGAAATTGAAACCAGTTTCTGAGAGTTATCTTGAACTTTAGCTTCTAAAGTTGTTACCGAATTCGCACATGATACCAGTTCCATATTAAGCTGTCCCACTTCGAAGACAGCATTGACATCTGCTGGTTAATTACCACAGAAAGAGCTGCAATTGTGTCCCATATTGGATCCAGGGTAATTCTCTTAGGATGAGGGAGCAGTAAAGTTGGCGTCGAGGCATAATCCAGAATCCCAAATCTGTTACCCGCACCAGGGCCACTGGTCTGGAGTACCTCCATTGTCGCTGCATCTCCAGGAGGACTTCCAGATCCCTCTGAGGAAGACAATGCCTAACTCACACCTGCTGCTTCTCTCTGCACCAACTCTTCAGAGCCACTGACCTCTGGTAGAGCAAGAGACTGAGCAAGTGGGAGGGGGGCTAACTCCCCTGGAGGTTGCGGTGGGCGCTGTACAACAGGGGACAAAGTGGTTTCAGGATTCTCTACTCCAATGGAGCCTTCCAGGAACCATGCCTGAATGTATCTCCTGCCTGGCAGCCTCTGGAATGGTAACAAACCAGTCCATTGGACCTGAAACTGGAGTCGAAGGCTTAGCAGGGTGAATTTCAATTTCCCTTTTCTCTTGGGCATATTCAGAGGCAACACTACACTCTCAAGTGTCCATCTTGAATTGGCTTCTCCCCTTCATCACCAGCCGCCTCTGTCATTATTATTAATGTTGGTTACACCCCACCCTACGTTTTCTCATGTGACTCTTCACATGTGATGCTAGTATTTCTCCTTCACATCCAGTGTTATAAGAAAATTGCAGTGAAGGGGCAAATGCATAGCCAGAATAAAAATAACTACTGAGCAGTAAATACTTGGCATGATTATGAACAGGCTATGATGATCCAAGAGCATGCTAAATTTTAGATATGGATCAAGAGAAAAATATGCAGTTGTACAGAAAGCTTGGAAATATTTTATTCATTGAAAATATATGCAGCAGAAAGATTTTGACTACATGGTTATGTTTTTGATTCCTTTCTTCAGTACAATGTACATCTAGAAACTATAAGCAAAATTGGTGAGAGAAAAGCAAGAATAACATGGCCACTTTCCAACCAGACCAAACGAGTAAGTTCCATGTTTTTACCCATTACTCTTAGGTTTGCAGGATTTCTTTCCCCAAATTATACTTTATTCCAAAGTGAGATGAGAGAAAGAACTCTCATGCACAGGCATCCCCAAGATCCTTCACACACCCTACTCTCATACCCTAGCAACCCCAGCATCTTTCACCAGCACCACCACATTCAGTAGAGCCTTCTCCCTATATGCACCCTCTCTCTGGAACTCAGTCCCATAGAAACTCTGGGCCACAAAGGATCTACTAACATTCAGAATGACCCTCAAGACTTGCCTCTTTACAGCCTACTTCACTAAGGACAAGAGACAATACATTCATGCAACTGCCTCTGACCCCCACCCATCCCCTCCCCCTCTATCCTCCTATAAGCAATGTTCTTCCCCTACCCATCCCTCTCCCCTCTATAATCATTGTTCTCCTCTTATATTAACCTCTCCAAGTTCTTTGCCCTGTTACAATGTATCAAGTTTTGTTTGAATGTAAACCACCAGTATAAAGTGGTGTAGAAAACCTGTTAAATAAATAAATCGTCATTGCTGGCAGAAACTAACATAATAGCTCAGCGTAAGTAGTGTGAGTGCAATTAATGCAACCTCATTGGGTGGCCTTTGTTGCACCAGCAGCTGTTTTACCATGTTGAAATGAGGTAACTGCAGGGGGGGGGGGTGTAACTGCCTCCCTGAAGTTAGCCACACATATGTTACCAGTGCAGAGCTTAGGAAACATGCTGCTAAATATGCCAAAGGGGAGCTCAACAACAGCCACGCAGCACCTCCCACTTCCACAAAAACAAGAGCAACTTGGCGCCCCAACACAGCATTTTTCACATTCACAAAAACAAGAGAGGCTCAATGGCCCCTACACAGCACTTCCTACCCTCTGAAAAATAAGATGCACATTGTGACTCTAATACAACACTTCCCACTCCAACATAAACACCAAGAAGGGCTTGGAAACCCCAACATAACTCCTGAAACTGCGCACTGGAGCAGTATGGTGTTAATGTAACTATATATTCTTCCACAGCTTCCAGAGCCTGCACACAGCTAAGCTTTCAGCTTTGTATTGTTTGCCTGTCTTGTTGGTTGTTGCTGCTGCTGATATAAAATTTAACTGCTGGTTTTACATTCACTTTTGGGAATATTCTGACTGCCTACATTCCTTGTGTAGCCCTTAAATCAGATATCTAAGTGTGCCCTCAGTTCATGTAAGGCCTACTGGCCAAGGACACTTAGGTTCCCGCCCACCCTACCCCTCTCCCCACCCACCTCAGGGCTGCATTGCCTATATAGCGGTCATATACGTTGACATCTATCCTCTTAATTTGGTGTTACATCCACCTTCTCTTCTCCTTCTAGGACAACACAAGTCTTGTATTCAGTGAAATAACCGTGGTGCCTTCATTCTGAGAAGAATCATCTGGAACCTAAGAGCTTCCCCTATATGCCTCAAGTTGGCAGCCATGCATAAAGAAATGACTCTATTAAGGGAAGAAGTAGCTGCAATGAAACACACCTCTTCTAGGATACAAACCAAACAAAGTCCACCACCGCTCCCACAAAGAATCAAACATCCCAGGAACAAATGGATCACAGTGGGCTCTGGTAGATTGCGTCCTGTAATGCAGAAATACCCTGTACATAATGAGATCACTGCATAATGCCTTCTCTGCTTTGGATAATGAGGATGGCCAATCCATGGAAACTGAAGGGCCCTTAAATGAGACAGTCAATGCCCAATCTCCTGATAAAGCTCCAAATATGAAGAAAAACTCAAGGAACAGAAACTACTACTACTTGGTGATTCCATCATCAGAGGCACCAACTTGGGAACACAGTTCAAAGGAGAGAAGTTAGTCAAATGCCTCCCAGGCTCTTCAGCTAGCAAGAATACAAACCAAATTGTTGATGTACTTAGTGCTGAAAGTGAGCACTCCAAAATTGATGTTGTAATCCACTTGGGTACAAATGACCTGGCTAGAAACAGTGCCTCTGCAGTTCAAAGGGACTTCCAGACTCTGGGAGAGAAACTCAAGCCCATTGCTAACACTGTAGCATTCTCAGAAGTTCTACCTGTTCTTGGTAAGGGGGCAGAAAAGTTGCATCACATAAACAGCTTTAATACATGGCTCCAGACCTGGTGCAAACAAGAAGGATTCAGATTTATAGGTGACTGGGGAAACAGATGGACCAAAAAGAGACTATACTGTGCTGATGGACTACATCTCTCTGTCACAGGGAAAAGAATCCTAAGTGAAAAATTCAGGCAGTATGTCAATATGCATTTAAACTAGAAAAAGGGGGTGATGGATGGGGAAGGTCAAGTTCAGGATGTCACTCCCTGCAAAAGCAGAATAACATCAGAAACAGCCACACTTTTAAACCACACATCAAAAGCAAGTGGGAAGAAGTGGACAGAACAAAATCAATGCAAAATACATGCAAGCCAGTTAAATGCTGGAAAGCAATGAGCACAAATGCTCGAAGCTTAGCCAACAAAGTTCCAGACCTGGAAGCCCTAATGGTGGAAATGGACTTAGACATTGTGGCCATTACAGAAACATGGTTTAATGAATCACATGATTGGGATATAGCCATAGCTGGCTATAATCTGAAGAAAACTCTGTGATCTGGCCACAATACCACGGCTCTTTTTGGTCTCTGGTCCTTAAGCAGCGAGAAACAGGCAGAGAGTAATACAGAACACAATCACACACACAAGTGTTACTTTCTTTGAGCTCAGAGGGAAGACAATAAACGGTCTATGGACATGCATAGTTCCATGCTTATTGAATTCAAATTCTTCCTCCTAAAACGCTCCTTTTATTAGAGAAAAAGGGAAGTAACAATCGTTTATTATAACCGTGAAATAACACAAGGTATCGCCAAAGTTCTTTATACAGAGTAAGATCTGATTACAGTGTATTAGATGAAATTTACTTGATTATGACAAAATTATTTATAATTGCAAAAGTTGCAAAAATTATGTTTTGTCAGCAGTGACTGTACAATGAACTATGGTTGCACATTTCATAGCCTATGTTTACTCTTTATGCTTGCGTTAACAATGTTCCAGGCTATTTTAAAAACGGTTACACAGAACTCATGATCATGACATCCTATTCTATTTAAGAGGAAGTAGGTGAAAAGCTAAAATTTTAAACACATTCTGTATCAAGAAATTAATCCATCTTCAATTACATATTGGGGATTCTGGTATCCCTTTATCTGTCCATTTCTACAGTCCTCCCTGTGATTCTATAAAGAAGCATTACAAAAGAGTGGTAGCTGAAACATGTCCAATTCCAGAATAAATCTTCTACAGTGGGCTTCATTTTGCAGATGTTCCTTCAAAGTCCTAGGCACATCTGGTCCATAGGTGAGCTCCATCTTGTTCGTTGGAAGAAATCGTTATACAAAATCATGTGACATTGTTTACCTTTGCTTAGCCTCAATAAAAATGTGTACAGAGAGCAAGAATTTACCAATTATTCTTGTAAGCACTACCTTATCCAGCAGTGGCCAACTGCTTCTCATAGATCTAGCAATAATTCAGAGATTAGTCCCTCATATCATGACACCAGTCATCACTCCAGACTCTTCAGCAGCATCCTTTTTGCACCAGGGGCTGTGCTATACACATCTTAGATCAATCTTTTCAGTGACCATCCACCCAGGTTTCACTGCTGCGCATACATGAGTAGTTCTGCTGGAATAGTTGATCTTTATCAGGAGTCTCCATATTCAGTAGCATTTCATTCACAGTAGTTTTCTTCTTTGGCCCATAGGATTCAGTGCATACAATATATAATTTGTAAAAACCCAGCTCTCTACTACAGCATCTCTCTTGATGCCATACAATTGCAAACAAGCACAATTATTCATCCCTAATGGCAGTCTTAAATTGTTGAACAGAATAATATTATCTATTGTTAATTACAATACATCTATTGCTAGCACTAAATTATTACATAGCTAGCCTGTAACATACTTATTATTTTTATCTACATTCCTAAACTTATTCTGTCTACTTGCCAAATCAAATGTTATCATGTGGCCTGATAGACACATTTCTTTTTCCTGTCAGGAACACAATTGTACATATTCATATCACTAATTATATTTGTGATGTATTCTCCAGCCTTAACAATATACAAGATATAGTCAATCTGGTTTATTCAAGGGGTAACAACATTAAAACATAACTAGCAGTTTATGACAAATAATCTAAACTCATTTCAATTGTTTGTCAACAATTATTAGGAAGGCTGTCTTACTGTCTTATCTTAGGTGATGGTTCAACTCACATTACTTTAAACATTACACAGGTCTGCGACTAAAAAGCTGTTTGATTATTTTCATCTAATTTCCATGTATTTTGGTGTGCTGAAAACAAATACAATATTGAAAAAACTCCTAGACGTCATGATTTGCCACAACATGCAAAATTGTCTTCAAATGTATCAATTTTTTCAAATTACTATTAATTAATTCACATAAGTGCATTTAAGATATAAAATGCCAAAAAAACCTTAAAGGGGTTATCCGAGTTATGTAAAAAAAATATAGCACTGTAAATCTGATGGTCAGCAATATATACATAAGCTAAGCAAGTTTTAAGTCCATGCTTCTAATGGTAGAAGGGGTTAATCTTTCCTGAAGAATCCAGTGGGAGGGAGACACAGGGCAGATAGCAGCAGCTCTGGTCTCGTGTACAGACACAGAGCTGCTCTCTCCTGCATGCCACACTTGTGCACGAATCATCATTGGGTTCTTGGTTCTAGGCTGTTCACACTTTTTCATCGCAACTCGTGTTAGCTCGTCATTCTTCAACCGTTATGTTATGGCTCTGCGAAAGTGTATTATTTCGCCAGACAGTTTCTGTTTCATCTGTGGTGAATATACAGTGTTGAAGCAACAGCAGAATATAACAGACTTTGTGAAAAAAGTATACTTTGCATACTTTGGACTAAAAATTTGAGATCAAGATAAAGTCTGGGCGCCTCATAAAGTGTGCAAACGGTGTGTTGAGGACCTCTGAAACTGGTTCAAGGGTAAGAAAAAAATCTTTCCATTATGGGATTCCTATGGTATGGCGAGAGCAAAAGAACCATAGTGACAACTGTTACTTTTGTTCATGCAATGTGAAAGGGTTTAATTCCAAATGGAAGCATTCCATTTCATACCCCAATCTTCACTCGGCAATTCATCCCATCCCCCATGGCACAGATATACCAGTACCCAAGCCTCCTGCTGCCTTGGAAGAGATACCTAGCTCCGATGAAGGTGAAGTCATATCTGAACCAGATGACGAATCAAGTTCTGACTTTGAAGATGATACAAGACCAAAATTGTTTTCTCAGGAGGAGATGAATGATTTGGTAAGAGACTTGAATCTTCCCAAAGATGCCGCTGAGTTACTCGGATCAAGGCTGAAAAGCAGAAATTTATTGTTGCCAGGAGTGTCATCTTCATGGTTCAGACATCGTGAAAAGGAAGACAAGTTGGTTTATTGCATTGATGTCAAAGGTCTGATGGGTCAATTTAAAATCCAATATGATTCAGAGCAATGGCATCTTTTTATAGATTCTTCAAAAAGAAGTCTCAAAGCAGTTTTACTCCACAATGGCTTTTATGCTTCCATACCTGTAGGTCATTCCATACACTTGAAGGAAACCTACGAGAACTTGGAATTGGTTCTTCGTAAACTTAAATATGAAGACCATGGTTGGCAAGTGTGTGGGAACTTGAAGGTCTTGTGCATGCTGCTCGGGCAACAAGCTGGGTATACCAAATATCCTTTTTTTCTGTGTCTATGGGACAGTCGAGACTGACAAAATCACTGGACCAAGAAGAGTTAGCAACCGAGGGTGCTAACAGTCGGTGAAAAAAATGTCCTCCGAGAAACTTTGGTACCTTCCCATAAAGTTCTTCTACCACCTCTCCACATAAAATTGGGATTGATGAAGCAATTCATAAAATCACTTCCAAGAGATGGAGAATGCTTCAAATACTTGGTCACCAAGTTTCTAGGCCTGTTGGAGGCAAAATTGAAGGAAGGTGTGTTCGTCGGACCAGACATTAGTAGGTTTATAGTTGATCAAGAGTTTGTCAATACCATGACGGATCCTCAAAAAGAAGGGTGGATTGCATTTAAAGAAGTCGTACAGAAATTTTTAGGCAATAACAAAGATCCTCACTACAAAAAGATCGTCGGATGAATGCTGAAAGCATTTCAAGCTTTAGGTTGCCTGATGAGTTTGAAAGTGCATTTCCTCCAGTCCCACCTTGACTACTTTCCTGAAAATTTGGGAGCTGTGAGTGAGGAACAAGGTGAAAGATTCCACCAAGACATTAAAGAGATGGAAAGGAGATACCAGGGAAAACGGAGCATTACAATGATGGCAGACTACTGTTGGATGCTTCAGAGAGACATTCCAGATGCTACTCACAAGCGTAAATGCACCAAGAGGAGCCTCACAAGGAAGAAGAATCAAGTTTAGTGTGTGTAGGTGAGCTCATTTCAGTTCAAAAAAGGATTTTCATGAAAATATTGTAATAAAACTTTAATTTTATGTCTATTTCCATTTATTTTGAGGTATTGCCTTATTTAACATAGTTACCTAAATTGTCAGGAAACGTGATGTCCTATGACAAAATGGAGGTCATTTTCGGATTCAGCGTACCAAAAAACAGAAAGATTACGTGGAATAACCAAAACAGCTCTCGAAAAAAAATTTTTTGCAGACCTGTGTAATATACCCTTCTTTTTTATGTAATTTTTTAATACTACTTTCCCCACTAATCACAGCAGTTCACATTGCAACTAAAACCTGGTACAGCACATTAAACAGGACCATTGATAACTTGAAATTTTTCTTTGTAAGGCAATGGGGGTTAAGTGACTTATTCAAGGTCACAAGGAGTGCTAGTACTCTAGTCATTAGACTACTTCTCCATTCCATTCTAATTCACATAGACATCTAAGCTCACAAAGGAAGGAACATTTATATAAGGGTGTGTACATTCAGAAACTATAAAACCTTTTTACCAAATTTAAACCAACTAGAAAGTCAATTACCACTTCTTAATAGCTTAACAGTATTATCTTTGTTACACTGTTTTCAGAACAAAACAGCATAGTAGTATCAGCACTTAGATCTCCTCATGCAAGAAGCCTGAGACAAAATCAGTATTGATCAAGTGAGCAGATAACTCAAGAGCTCTAGAAAGAGCGAACACTCCAGCTAGTTGAGCATTAGCAAATAGCAAACAGCCGACTCTGTCACAGAATCAATTCTTTCAATTGCAATTTTCCTTATTCATTGTGCAAAGCAGAACCATCAGTACAGAGTGAGGTCAAACAGTAGCAATCTAGAGCTGGAAGGAAGCTGGGTTTTTTTATTCCAAGTGTAGAAGATGCGAAAAAACTTAATGAGAGACATGTTATAGTACTAGAAAATCAGCAATTCGGACGGCAAAGACCACTGCCGCCAGAGACCGAAAACATGGAGGCATTCCTGCTACAACAGGGCAACAAAAGTCTGAAAAACAGCCCAGTGGCTTACGTCCAGTGGGAAATTTCTGAGCAAGAACACAAATAGCAGCAGTAGAAGAGGTAAGCATATTAAATCTAACTCAGTGATACTAATTTAAAACTATTCCACTAGCAGCAAGGCATTTGCTTCACACTTGCAATTAATAACATCAGTTCTGCAGAGGTCTTTCATAATAACTAAAACATATACGACATGGGAATTTAAGATCACTCCTCCAATCGACTCCTGCAGATTAGTTTAAAAGAGACTAGGGAAAATATCAGCATTTTTCCGCAGATATTGTTACTCATACACTATCATAGTTGTAATTTTCAACTAGTCCACTATCACAAAAGAAAAATAAAACATTATACATATATTCACCATACTGTTTTAATTACTTAATTCACTTGTTTGAATGTAATTGTATCATTCACTTTTTCCCTTTAAGTAAGCAAACTTGCTTGACTTAACTTGACAAGCAATTCAATTTTTTTCCAGTTAAGTTACTAACTTCTTTCCTTTAAACACTTAATTTTTTAACCTTTATCACATCACACAATTTATCAAATATCTAAATATATCAAAGCATGGAAGATCTTCCCATTCATTCACATCAATTATAACTAGAAATACAAGTTGGAGAATATATCATCAATCATTTTTTTCCCAAAGCATCCAGAGACATAAACACCAAGGAGTAATGTTTCTAATAATATTTTTCAGCATTTGCATTATTACACATAGAATGGAATCAGTAGATAAATTCTCATAACCCAAAATAAGTTCAGATCCAGACCTAGAAAACAAAACTTATTTACTATACATACACAAGTAAAAGAAATAGTTAATCACATTTGGAGGTTTGTTTTTTTAACTTCCCCAATAAGGCTTATGGTTAGTCTAACAAAAGAAAATCTTACCACGGTTGCTCAAGACTTTCTTCCTGCTAATATTGCAGTCATGCCAAGCTGTTATCTTGCCGAAAACCTCTAAATTATTACTGCAGTAAAAAACAAAAATTATACTGCACAGCACACTTCCCTAACTTTGTTTGATTAATTCTATTTTTTCATAGAGTAAAGACTTAAGTATTTCCCTGTAAGTTTCTTCCATATTTACATTATCCATCCTAAACACCCGATTTTAAATTTTTCAAACACAGAGTCAGTGACTGGTATGAGATTTGCTTCAAAAGCCATTTCATACTGTAACTAACAGTTTGTCCTACTGAAATTTTCCACCAAGGAGGAACGGCAAACTGTGGTTACTGGCAGTCATCAAATGTTAACATAAGGACGCTATCACCAAACTTGCGCCTCATTTCATAATTAGGGTTTCCTTTCTCTGCCCTATATCACGAGCCTTCTCGCTCCACTTATCTAACTGAGATCTCTAATTAACCTTACCAGTTTTACATTACATTCACAATATACACACACATATCTGTCAATTCTTTAGTATACTCACTCACGACAACCACTGCCTGTGTCCTTGAGACTTGTCTGCTGTTTCCAACTGCTGAAGGAACACAGAGATCCGAGAACGGCACCAACTGAAGAAAACTCTGTGATCTGGCCACAATACCACGGCTTTTTTGGTCTCTGATCCTCAAGCAGCGAGAAACAGGCAGAAAGTAATACAGAACACAATCACACACACAAGTGTTACTTTCTTTGAGCTCAGAGGGAAGACAATAAATGGTCTATGGACATACATAGTTCCATGCTTATTGAATTCAAATTCTTCCTCCTAAAAAGCTCCTTTTATTAGAGAAAAAGGGAAGTAACAGTCATTTATTATAACCGTGAAATAACACAAGGTGTCACCAAAGTTCTTTATACAGAGTAAGATCTGATTACAGTGTATTAGATGAAATTTACTTGATTATGACAAAATTATTTATAATTGCAAAAGTTGCAAAAATTATGTTTTGTCAGCAGTGACTGTACAATGAACTATGGTTGCACAGTTCATAGCCTATGTTTACTCTTTATGCTTGCGTTAACAATGTTCCAGGCTATTTTAAAAATGGTTACACAGAACTCATGATCATGACATCCTATTCTATTTAAGAGGAAGTAGGTGAAAAGCTAAACTTCTAAACACATTCTGTATCAAGAAATTCATCCATCTTCAATTACATATTGGGGATTCTGGTATCCCTTTATCTGCCCATTTCTACATAATCTATTCAGAAGAGACTGAGAAAATGGAAAAGGAGGAGTAACCTTGTATGTCAAAAGCAATATTAAAGCTACTGAAATGCAGGAGGCATGGGGAAAAGAAGAAGCACTCTGGATTGTGTTGGAAAGAGGAGATGGCACTATCATCCATACTGCTGTAGTCTACAGACATCCAACTCAAATCGAAGAGATAGATAACGAATTGATTATAGATATTGCCAAGATAACCACAAAGGGGGAAGTGATCATATGGGTGACTTTAATCTACACGATGTGGATTGGATTACTCCTTCTGCAAATCTGGAAAGAAGCAAAAAAAATTGTGGATGCTTTCCAAGATGTGTTACTTAGACAAATGGTGAAGAATGTTGTGGTGATTACGTTTAGGCAAGTCCTCCAGATCAAACCAAAGATGAGCAAGGCCACCGTGTTCCACTCAGCTTGAGTGTATTGAGACTCAGGCTTACCACTGTACTCTTCAAGTAATTCAACTTTATGTTGGGATTTTATCAGGCGCGAACTTAAAACTTCCAATTCAGATTGCACTGTTTTAGTGCTTCCAGTTGAGACCACATCAAGTTTTTAAGTTATAAAATTTTGTGCATAACCGGTCCGCATTAGTTGTTTTGTCTCTGGCCACCATTTTCTCTGGTGTTATAGTTACACTCAGTTTATACTATACAGTTTAACAAAGGCTTTCAATACTGTCTGCAAAGCATAAAGTACAATCCATAGGTTGTTCTGGCTGTAAAGAATCACTCTACTTAGAGTCCACCTGCATTGCTTCAGGTTCTTGCACTGCACTGCCTTGCTTTAAACTACTGGCAAATGCTTCAGGGTATTTTCTCCCTAAAACTCCCTGTGGGTCTTTTAAACAAAGCTCTAGTGAATAGGGGTAAGCAGTACCTGAACCTGAGGAAACTCCTCTCTGCAGCTGTGCAGCTATCTCCTGCCAGCTCTGGGGAAACAGTCCCTTGTCTCTTAGCTTAGGTTCCTCCCTGGAGCTCTGCCACGGTTCTCCGTTCCAGGCTGGGCTCTGCAGACTTCTGCACTGAGTCTTAGGCACCCACCTCTGAACTCTCTGAACCTTTTCTTTCAGTGCTGGGGTTTGAAGGTTTTCCTGTTCTTTCTCTCTGAGCACTCCAGACCACCTTCGTATCTTCTCCCCTTCTGCCTTGCTTGCTTCAGTTCCTTTCCTCCACGTGGCTTCCTTCCACCAGCTACTGTGTTTCCTCCAACTGTGTTCCCGTCTAGGCTGCCTTCCGTGCTGCTCTCTCTTGAGCTGCTCTCTCTCGTGCTGCTCTTCAATCTGCCCTTCGATCTCCAGCCCTGGTTTATATCCCTGTTTTCTGATCAACCTCCCTGACTCTCTAGACAGGTGTTTGTAATCAGTTTCCAAGCCTGTTGCTACGTCATCAGGGCTTGGGTGTATCAGTTTAGCTTTTGAATCCCTGTGTTTGTTTTCTCTAGAGAAATGCTGGAACGTGTGCTTTGCAGGGCTGTGACCTTCCCTAAAGGTAGAATCATTCTTTTCTTCTACTTCCATGGGCTCACTAGAGTCTTCCTTATCACAAGTTGTAGTGTTGATTGATGAAATAGTATCTTCAATTTGACGTATGGATGGGATACTGAAGGTTCCCCATATTTCTTTGTAATTACGGTTATGTGTATAGATAGTTGTATTTAAGATTGATTGGGTCTGTTGGTTGTATTATTCCATTAGATAATCTGCCATTATTTGGGGTTGTATTTCTATTGTGGTTTTTTGTGGTTCTTTAGTGAGGGTTTTCACGATGTTAAATAGTTCCTTAGGTTTATTAATTGAACCTTTACATAGTTGTCCTTCCTGTTCTGTTGAACATTATTATTTGCGTTGAAGTTATATGTGGTTTGAGATTTCTTGCCATGTGCTTGGGTATGAATACTAATTTTGCCTCTAGCGGCAAGGCTGATAAAGGCACGATGATGTCATCAGAAGCCTGGATCCCCTGAGTAATGCCACTATATGCCCCTATGCTAACCAGGGGTGGTAGCAATGGATAAACGGGCAACAGCGATATTCAGCCACTGCCCGGTCATCCCTCAGTGGAGGACGAGCTGTCCTAACCTTTGCCACCAAAACCAACTGGACAGTGGCTGAATATTGCGGCAGTCTGCTTAGCTTCTGCACCGTGCGGCTCATTGGGACACGTCGCGGCAGACCCGGATATTCAATTCTGGGGACTGGATATGGCCCCAGACTGAATATCTGGGGTTAAAGTTCAGAGGCTCATAGACGTCACAAATCAAAATCAAGCTCTATATATCTTAAAAATGATAATCAGAGGCATGGAACCGCTCTTCATGTGATATGTAATGAGTGAGGTGAAAAAGGAAGCGTGCACAGCTGTGATCATAAAGTTATGCTTACATTTATCTGAACACAGTGTAGTAACCATTAAACCTAAGAGGGGTTGTATATGTTAGCAACAAAACACTTAAAACATGTAACAGAAAACATACCGAATTATGATGAGTTGTGGGATGCACAAGGTCCCCGCTATAAAACTTCTTTCAATTTGTTGATTTGAACAGTAGATGGCGCTCACAGGTTTTAAACTATTTCTACAGGAACTACTAAAAAAAAGTTTGCAAAAACCTCAATCAAGATTGACTGTATAGAAGCAAAGAGCTATGTGTTATGACAAGCTTAGAACCAGTAGTTATACAGAATTGAGGTATTATAGCCATATGCGACCGCTAGAAAAAAGGGGGAGAAGGATAGAATTAAAGAACGATTGCCAAACGGTTGGGAACATTTTAGCATAGTAACATAGTGCCATTGAATATATCCTTCTAACTCCACTATCTGTCCTGATGCTATTCCGTTACCAGCGGGGTGTGTCAGGAGCGGAGGCAACGACAAGTGATAACCGGGCAGAAGCGATATTGCATGCTACTCAGTTAGCGATCTGCGATGAAAAGATAGACAAGGAAAACCCTTGCCTATCTTTCGGCACAGGAGCTAACCAGGTAGCATGCAATATTGCTGCTGCTGCCTGGTTCCGGTTTGTGCGGTAATCCCCAGATATTCAATGCAGGGGCCACATATGACCCCAGCATTGAATATCCAGGGTTAAGGGTCGGCGGGTAGGACTTTACGCCATAGTGTCATATAGCCTGCCCATAGACCCATAGTATATGACGGCATATAAAGACTAGTATGGTCCATCTAGTCTGCACAGCAAGGTGGCAAGAGTCGACGCACCTGCCGCTCTGTGCAGATCACCCCTATTTATTGAGATATAAGTAATAGTCAAGTTTATTTTGATTTTATCCCATTGCTATAAAGCGCTCTATTACGTCTGTCCCATGCCATTTTGAATCCTGTCACTGTATTTGCCCCCACCACTTCCATCAGGAGGGCATTTCAAGCGTCCACCACCATTTCAGCGAAAAAAAATGTCCTGACATTGCCTTTCAATCTCCCCCTTGCAGCTTCATGTTAGGCCCTCTAGTTTTACAGCTTCCCCGTCTTTGAAAAAGGTTTGTTCATTAATACCCTTTAAGTATTTAAAGGTCTGTATCATATTTCCCCTGTCTCTCCTCTCCTCTAGGGTCTACATATTTAGGTCTTCAAGTTTCTTCTCATAGTTGGAGCATGTGCATGTTAATTAGCTCCCCTGCCTTAGTTACCAAGAACTGCTGTTCATGCCTCAGCCCATGGCCAGGCTAGTCAGCAATGCAGGCACACAGGACAGAGGAGGTCCAGGGGACCAGGGCAAGCCCCGGACGGGGCTGAGGTAGTACTAGAGACATGACAGCATGATGTGACAGGGTCCAGTGTATGCAGGTGGTGTTATGGCAGGCAGGCAGGAGAAGTGACAGGCCCGGGGGGAGAAAGAAATGTGCATATGTAAGACACCCTCCTTCCTGCCTCCACAGACGTTTCCACATCCTGCGAGAGACTGAGGCATACCGGGTGCGGTTCCATGCCATATGCCGCACATGCCCGCAGCTGTTGGCAAGACTCCGGCAGCAGCTGCAGCGGGAGCGAGGTGAGTGTGGAGGGAAGGCAAGGAATGGGACCATGACATGCAACATGGCACAGGGCTAGAGTGTCTGGGCATCGCAGGGCAACAGCATACAGAGCATGGGGAGGCATCTGACAATGGCAGTCGGATGCCCCCACCCACTGAAACTAACTAACTCTGCATCCCTTACACAGACATCCCAGTTGAGGACTCACTCCCCCCCCCCCCCATGGCTGAGGAGGAGGAGGACAATTAAGATGAGGAAGAGGCAGAGGATGTGGAGGCGGAGGAGCCAACAACAGCCAACCCATGCAGCCTCGCCACAACAGACAGCAACAGCCCATCCACAGCCAGCCCCATAGTGCTATAGAGCACCTCACCATCAGGGAAGAGGTTGTCACCCTCAGACTCATGGAGGTGCCCCACTCCCCTATGGGGTCTGGGCAGGGCACTCCACAGTGGGAGGCCCAGGCCACAGAGGGAGGCACAGGGGGGAGCTGAGGATGGGAAGGCAGGGTACCCCTGGGTGGGTGGCCCAGAGGAGCAGGGGAGGGGGGGTATAAGAGGAGTCCCTAGAGGAGGGGGAACTCAGGGACATGCCACCCGGGAACCCCCAGTAGGTGGAGGAGGGGGGAGCATGGAGGAAAGGGACGGGATGGGGCAGGGAGCAGAGGGCAGAGGGGGATGATCTGGAGCAGATTGCCAACAGGGTCGCCACCTCCAGGCCCTCACCCAGGCCGTGCAGTGGCTGACAGAGGTGCTCCTGTCCCCACCTTGACCAATTGAATGAGGCCCTAGAACTAGGCACCCAGTGGGGGGGGGGGAGGTACCGGGACAGCACAGGGTGATATGTGACAATCTATGCTGCTGTACTGTAAATAAAGCCTGTAAACCTGGAACACTGTGTCTGTGTGTATATCCACATAGAGGCTCATTCTGAGGCCTGAACAGTGGGGAGGGGGGGGGGGTCCCATATTGACATCCATCCCCACCATTCAGTCCCCTCTGCCGACCCTGGCAAACCTCTCAGTATGTACACGGTGGCTGTATCAGGAAGCTAGTCAGGGGTGGAAATGGGTAAAATGCATAAAATGGGTTCAGTGGATGTTTGGAGGCACATACATGGGAATAAGAGGGAGTAAACACACTACTGTCACCCACATAAGAGATGCAGCAGAATAGATATGTTATGGGTAGATGGGAGGATAATAGAGCAAGTTAAGAAGGTGGAGATCAGGTCTGGAAGTTGAATGAGTCTCTTATAGATGAGTTGGAAGGGCAAAAATGTTTACAGAGCACTATAAGGGAGTATATGTGTCATAATGAGGGGGGTGAAGTGAGGCCGGCTGGTGTATGGGATGGGTTGAAGGCAGTTGTAAGGGGACAGTGTATAGCCTTGGCGTCGAGACGGAAGAGAGGAAAAGAACAGAAAGAGCGGGAGTTGTTAAAAGAGTTGAGATCAGAAGAATTATTGCATAAGCAGAGGGGGAAGGAAGCATTTACAACGAATTCTGAAAATACGAGAAGAATTAGGTACCTTACACAAAGCTGAGGGGGCCTATAGATTAAACCAATTAAAACATGAGTTCAGTGTACAGGGTAATAGGCCAGGTAGATATCTTGCCAGAAAATTAAGGGAGAAAAGGTGCATCAGCAGATCCTGAAAATGAAGGATGAACAGGCATAGGCGGCTCTATAATGAGGCCAACTGAGGCGGTGGCCTCAGGCGGCCGCATTTGGGCTTTTGAGGGGCAGAAAAATTGCCCCCAAAAAGACCGCCTCACTCAGCCTCTTCAAAATAAAAAAAATAAAAATCTCCGGCGAAAGAAGCAGCGGCTGCTGCCGCTCCAGGAAATCCGGTTTCCCATCAACACCTCGGGCTCAGCTTTAACAGAGCCGCGGTTAAGAGAACCACTGTCCCTTCACCGCAGCTCTGCAAAGCAGAGCCGGGGAAACCAGCAGGCTCTCCAGGGGGCGGGCGGGCTCGGGGCTCCTCATTCTGCCGCTGCCGCCACTGGAGCAGCAGCAGCTGCTTCTTAGAAACATAGAAATATGATGACAGAAAAAGACCACATGGCCTATCTAGTCTGTCCTTCCATAACAACCACCCCTTTTTACCTTTAGAGATCCTCTGTGTTTGTCCCATGCTTTTTTAAATTCAGTTACTGTCCTCATCTCTTCCACCTCCACTGGGAGATTATTCCACGGATCCACTACTCTTTCTGTAAAGAAATATTTCCGCATATCACTCCTGAATCTATCTCCCTTCACCCTCATCCCATGTCCCCTCGTAGCAGAACTTGCTTTCAATTGAAAGAGGCTCTCTCCCTGAACATTTATGCCACGGAGGTATTTAAACATCTCAATCATATCACCTCTATCCCGCCTTTCCTCTAAGGTGTACATATTAAGATCCTTAAGTCTGTCCTCATATACTTTATAATGAAGACCACTAATCATTTTAGTAGCCACCCTCTGCACCGACTCCATCCTGTTCACATCCTTTTGAAGGTGCAGTCTCCAGAATTGCACACTATACTCCAAATGAGGTCGCACCAAAAACTTATACAAAGGCATTATTACCTCCTTTTTTCTGCTAGCCATTCCTCTCCGTATGCACCCAAGCATTCTTCTAGCTTTTGCCATCGCCTTTTCTACCTGTTTAGCTACTTTAAGATCATCAGACACAACCACACCTAGGTCCCGCTCTTCTTTAGTGGACAGAAGTACTTCACCCCCTATATTATATTGCTCCCTTGGATTGCTGCAGCCCAAATGCATGACCTTACATTTTTTAACATTAAATCCCAGCTGCCAAATTCTAGACCATTCTTCAAGCTTTCGCTGGAGGGTTTTTTTTTCCAGTTTCCTGGGTTGGGGGGGGGAGGGATCTAGGACTGGAACTGGGCTGATGGAGGGGGGTTAGAACTGGAAATGGGCTGATGTGGGGTTAGGACTGGTAATGGGCTATGGGGGGTAGAATTGGAAATGGGCTGATGGGGGGGTTAGGAGTGGAAATCAACTGATGGGGGTTTAGAACTGGAAATGGACTGATCAGGAGGGTGCTAGGACTGGTGATGGGCTATCGGAAGGGGGGTTAGAACTGGAAATGGGCTGATGGGGGGGTTAGGACTGGTAATGGGTTATGGGGGATTAGAACTGGAAATCGGCTGATGGGGGGGTTAGGACTAGACATCGACTGATGGGGGTTTAGAACTGGAAATGGGCTGATTGGAGGGAGCTAGGACTGGTAATGGGCTATCGGGGGAGGACTAGGACTGGAAATGGACTGATGGGGGTTTAGAACTGGAAATGGGCTGATGGAGGGGTTATGACTGGTAATGGGCTATGGGGGAGACTAGGAAAGGAAATGGGCTGATTGGGGTGCTAGGACTGAAAATGGACTTATTGGAGGGTTACGACTGGTAATGGGCTGATTGGGGGGCTAGGACTGGGGTGGGCTGATAAAGGGGATAGGACTAGAAATGGGCTGGGACAGGAAATGGGCTAATGGGGGAGGGGAGGAGAGTGCTGCTGGCCCTGGAAGAAAACTAGGGGCTAAGGCTACAAATGGGCTGATGCGGGGGGGATGGTAGAATAGGACTGGAAGGGAGCGGATACTGAGAGGGTCTGCCAGGGGAAGGATAGGGCAGGAAGGGAAGGAGGGGGCTGGAAAGGAGCTGACACCTGGAATGTACCGAAGGGGGACTGGAAGGGAGCTGACACTTGGGGATGGGTGTGGTAGGTAGCTGAGTAATAGGGAGGAGGCTGGAAGGGAGCTGACATGTGAATGGCACTGGAAGAGAGATGGACAGAGTGTAGGGTGACTGAAAGGGAGCTGACTGGGGTGTGACACTGAGAGTGGATCTGAGCTGATACCTGGGATGGTATTTGGACTAGAAGAGGCTGGACAGTGGGAAAGGAGGGGGACTGGAAGGGAATGGACAGAAGTGGCAGTCATGGGAATGCAAGGTGGTTGACATTGGAAGGTACTGGGAGGGGAGGACTGGAAAGGGGACTGATACTGGGGAGGGTTACTGGAAATGGAAATGGGCTGATGGAAGGAAGTGAAGAAAACAAAAGAAGAGATAAGAAATGGCAGATGGACCATGGACCATAGACCACAGAAAGAGAGCTAAGAGAAGACAGGAAAGCAGAAGCCTCAGATCGGGACCAGCATGATCAGAGAATAAAATGGTCAGACAACAAAGGTAGAAAAAATAATTATCTCCAGGAACAAGCAGGAATGAGTCTTCACATATGGGTACGTCGGTACTGACGGAGCCTGCGCGGGAATGCTTCCCCAGCTTCCCAAAAAGGAAAGCTTTTGGGCACATCCCACCGCGCCTGCGTGCTGCCTTCCCGCCTTTCCTAACTGACTCTCCTCAGTTCTTCTTTTCCGCGGAGCCAGCAGGTCGAGCCCTGTCACCGCTGAAGAAGTTTCTTATATTAGTTTGTTTCTTTGGTCGCGTGTCTGCCTTCCCCGACACCGGACCGGTACCGCCGGTCTTTTCTTTCTTCTTTTTCAAAAAAAAAAAATCTTTATCTTTTTTCTTCACTTAGTATTATTTCTTCTTTAGGCCTTAGGGCCTACAAGAAAATTTTCCCTCATGGAAAAACAAGCTTCAGGCTTTAAAAAATGTACTAAGTGTAGCGGTACTATTTCTATTACAGATACCCATGAATGGTGTCTCAAATGTTTGGGCCCTGACCATTCCGTCCCGGATTGTCATCCTGCTCCATGATGTCTAAACGAGGGTTACAGAATCGAGCAGCCAAGCTCCATACGCTGTTTCCCACAGAGGCACCACCGGTAGCATCGACGTCCTCTAGGTCTTCGTCTCCTGATGGATCTCAGGTAACCAAACATAAACCTTGCAGGTCCTCAAAGGGTAAATCTCCCTCTAAGCATCGAGATGCCTCCGGGCTTACCCTTGAGGATCCTGCCCCAGCCAAACAACCCCGGCGGGAAGCTCCGGCTTCCAAAGCTCCTCCTATGGGGTTACAGGTTGACATCGATGGCACGGCCTCGACCGATCACCTGTTAGACTGCTCTGGGGTACCGGCACACTCTCCCGGTACCGACATCCAGGCAGTCGTGGCGTCTATGGATCATACTGTCCAATCCATGCACCAAGCTATCATGGCTTTCATTCAGGCTGCGACGCCAACGGTACCGCATTGAGCATCGATGTCGTTACCGGCACCGGTACCGGGCTCGATGCCGGTACCGATTGTTTCGACCTATACCAGGGTACCGACTCCGGTTCCTGGATCCGGGTGCTTCCCCGATGCCGAACCGGTACCGGGGACGCCCGATGTTGATACCGATCGATACACGTATCGATCGTTGGGATCGGACAGACAATACTTCGATTCCTCTGATGATTCCGATTCATCAGAAGAATCTCCTGAAGTGTCCATCACTCTCCCTGAGGAACCTTCTTCTCCAAAGAGGAGAATGTCTCCTCCAGAGGATTTGTCCTTTCAGGACTTCATATCAGAAGTAGCTAAAGGACTTGCCATTTCAGTAACCACTGAAATTGAGCCTAGAGCTAAAAAGCTTGACATTTTAGGTTACTCTAAAGCTCCCAGAGAGGAAGTCACCTTACCAATTCATGAAATTCTTCATGAACATATGCTTGATTTATGGGAGATTCCTCTCACCCTTTCTCCTCATTCTCGTAGATTGGACACTATATACCGTGTCCCCCCTTGTCCTGGTTTTCAGAAAACCCAGCTTCCTCACCATTCCATTGTGGTGCAGTCAGCTATGAAAAGAATAAAGAGTACTAAGAGACATTCTTCTACTCCTCCAGGACGAGAATGCAGGACCTTGGATGCTTTTGGTAGAAAAATCTTCCAAGCCAGTATGCTTATTGCCAGAATCAACTCATATAGTCTTTATATGGGTATGTTTCTAAAGGAAATTGCACTTACGTTGCATACCTTTCTCCCTGTTATTCCAGAGGATAGAAAGGATGAATTCCTTTTTTGGCTTAAGCATACTCAAGATGTTTCCAAGTTTTCCAATAGAACAGCCTTTGACTCCTTTGAAGGCGCTAGCAGAGCCTCAGGCATTGCCATAGCTGCTCACAGAATTGCTTGGCTCCAGGCTTCTGATCTAGAGCCCTGGGTCCAGGATGGCTTGGGAAATCTGCCCTGTACAGGTGAGAATCTTTTTGGCAGAGAGTGGCAAATTAAAGCCACTCAAATGGACGCAGAAAATTCTGCTCTGGATAGACTTTTCAAGTCTACTTCCATGCCAACCAAGAAAAAACCTTTCTTCAAGAGGGGCAGATTCCCTTCCAGTTCTGGCCAGCAATCTTCTGCAAATCGTTTTCCGGCTAAACGACAGCAGCCTAAGCAGGTCAGGCCTAAACCTGTAGGTACTACTGCAACTCAGCAGTCTCAACCCCCTCAGGGTTTTTGACTGGATTCTAGAGAACTTACCCTTTCTGGCTCTACCCCAGCCAGAACCTCTCACCATTCCAGGAAGGTTAGCTCATTTTGCCCCCAGATGGGAACAAATCACATCAGAGCAGTGGACCCTCTCCATCATAAGAGAGGGCTACAAACTTCATTTCTCAGACCTTCCTCCCTACACCATGGTGAAACACTTCAATTCTCCCACCTCTCTCCTCGACCTTCTGGGTCAGGAAGTGTCAACCCTGCTGGCCCAAGGGGCAATAGAAGAAGTTCCCCTTCCTCAGCAGGGGTCAGGGTTCTACTCCCCCTATTTTCTCATCCCAAAGAAGACAGGGGGATACAGACCCATTCTAGATCTCAGAGAATTGAACAAATTCCTATACAAGGAGAAGTTCAAAATGCTCTCTCTAGGCATTCTCCTCCCCTACCTGCAGAGCCAGGATTGGCTTTGTTCTCTAGATCTCAAGGATGTGTACACCCATGTCCTCATCCATCCATCTCACAGAAAATTCCTACGGTTTCGGTTCCAGGGAAAACATTATCAGTACAGAGTGCTTCCTTTCGGTCTAGCCTCTGCCCCCAGAGTGTTCACCAAATGCATGGCAGTCGTTGCAGCATTTCTACGCACCTTAGGGATTTTTGTTTTCCCATATCTGGACGATTGGCTCATCCGAGCTCCAACCCAGTCAGAGGCTCAGATTGCTGTAAACCGCACAAGGCGCATTCTGCAGTATCTGGGACTGGTAGTAAACCTCCCAAAGTCCCAGCTCACTCCCACTCAGTCCCTGGAATTCATAGGGGCCTGGTTGGATACCACCACTGCAAGGGCCTATCTTCCTCAGGCCCATTGCCAACGTCTAGTGCAGTTAGCCTCCCAGATTCAGTCAAAGAATCACTTGACTGCCAGGGAGATGCTACAACTACTAGGCCACATGGCTTCCACAGTACATGTGGTACCCTATGCTCGCCTGCACATGAGAGCAGCTCAATGGACTTTATCCACCCAGTGGACTCAAGCTTCAGGAGCTCTCTCAGACCAAATAGCAACCTCCAAGCGTCTCTTTTGGTCTCTCCAATGGTAGATGTCTACTCAAAATCTGTTGCTGGGGTCCCCCTTCCAACAGTTATTACCCCAAGCAACCCTAACAACAGATGCCTCCCAAACAGGTTGGGGAGCTCATCTGGAAGACCTCTCCACCCAAGGCACTTGGTCCCTAAAAGAGACCTCCCTTCATATCAATCACTTGGAGCTTCGAGCAGTATTCCTAGCTCTCCAGGTCTTTCATACCCTCCTTTGCTACAAGACAGTCCTCGTTCACACAGACAATCAAGTAGCCATGTTTTACATAAACAAGCAAGGAGGAACTGGCTCTCTGTCGCTTTGCAACAAAGCTCTCAGATTGTGGGCCTTCGCCAGAGAGCATCAAATCCATCTCCTGGCAGTATACCTCCCAGGAATCCAAAACTCTTGGGCAGACAGACTCAGTTGAGTTCTGCTTCCACACGAATGGTCCCTGCATATGGATCAGGTACTCAGAATCTTTCAGGAATGGGGAACCCCGGACATAGACCTCTTTGCAAGTCCGTGGAATGCCAAACTTCCCCGGTTCTGCTCCAGAATTCCGTGTCAGGGAGTTCAGGCCAAGGATGCCTTCCTCCTCCACTGGGGTCAGGACTTCCTGTACGCCTTTCCACCCATTCCCTTGATTCCCAAGACTCTGTTCAATCTCCAGAGGGATCAGGGATCTATGATCCTCAGAGCTCCACGCTGGCCACGCCATGTGTGGTACCCTCTACTTCTGCTTCTCTCCCAAGCCCCCTCCTTGGACTTGGGAGCTGCTCCAGACCTTCTGTCCCAGGAGGAGGGGACTTTGTGGCACCCAAACCCCAAGTCCCTTCACCTAAGAGCCTGGTTACTGAAGGCCTAGACCTTCAAGGTTTAAATCTTTCTCAACAAGGAGGTCACGTGATGCGTGAGTGAGTGTGGACGCTTCCCGCTCACTCCGGGGCAGCCACATCAATAATTCTGCATATAAATCTGTTATTTGCCTCTCTACCTCTCCCCTTCTCTTTGGGAGGATCTCTGAAGTTGGCTGTTGTCGGTAGTAGGAGTCGGGGATCCCTGGACATGCCGCTAGCATCGAAGAGAGAGCGCGAAAAGACTTCCAGAGCTGGGCCTTCCACGTCGACGCCGACACAGCCGGCCTCCCCAGGGGGGGAAAGTGTGGATTCGGCCCCGGCAGAGCTTGCCAAAGAAGTCGTTAAGCTTTTGGATCCGAAATTTGACATGCTGATGAAAAAGCTTAACAGCATGGAGGACTCATTAACAGACTTTGGAAAGCGCGTTGATGAGTTGGAGCATCGGGTCGCCAGCCTTGAGAGCGAGGAGGGGTGCCGCGAGCGGGAACTGCTCAAGCACGCGCAAACTCTACAGGAGGTACAACAAAAGCTGGATGACCTCGAAAATCGATCGCGGCGAAATAATCTTCGCCTACTGGGAATTGGAGAGGAGAAGCCTGAGAAGGAACTGCTCTCCTTCTTGGAAACTTGGCTTCCAGAGGCTTTGGGCCTGGAGGGCCTGCGAGGCTGCTTTCACATCGAGCGTGCTCACCGTTTGGGAGCCCGTAAGGAGGAGGATGCGCGACCACGTGTTGTTATATTGAAAGTCCTTAATTTCCAGCATAAGGCTTTAATTTTGCAGGCCTACAGGAAGATGCCTGAACTGTTGCTGAATAATCGCAAAATCTTGATCTTCCAGGATTACTCTGCGGCAGTGGCGGCCAAACGGAGGGAGTTTACCCCTATCTGTACGGAGCTCTTCCGTCGGAAGGCCCGATTCACCCTTGCTTTCCCAGCTACTCTGCGGGTCACTTTGCACGGGAAGACACATACGTTTGACCAAGTGGGAAAGGCGAAGCAATTTCTGACGACTCTGCCGGCTGAACAAGATCCCTGATGATGGACGGTCTAGCAGCGCGTGCCGGAGGTGATAGCATGGTGGGCTCAGCTTGGGTTTACTTCGATGCTGGTGAGACAGCTTTGATTTATCTGGTGAATTTTGGAGACGGAGGACTTTGCTTCTAGGACTTGGAGCTCTGCGCTCAAGTGGATCCCTGGACACGCAGTTTTGGTTTAGTGTGCCTTATTTTACATGTCTCATGTCACTCCCTTCTTTCTTTCTCTGTTTTAGTGATACCTTCAGTTTACCTGCGGGATTAGGCTTTGGATGACTTAAGTTGATTGGGGGGAGGGGAGGGTGGGGAGGGTCAGGTGGGCTGCCCTGTGGCATTGCTATGGCCATAGCCTCAGTCGGGGATACTGAGGAGAATGGCTGGTGCTGGTCTTAATGGGGCTTGGGGAGGGGATGGGATAGTAGCCGAGGATGGGGATGGGAAGGGAATGGCAGGGATAGAAGAGTTGGGGGGGGAAAGGGGAGGGGGGAGGGGGGAGGGGTCGGTATGGGAAGTTTAAGTGTACCATGGCATGTATCACCGGGAGGGTCCTTTTCTGCGCGGGATACCCCTGAGTCTAGAGTTTTGATGAGATGGGCTGGGGTGGAGGCTGGGCTGCCCCGCGCCCGATTTAAGTTATATCACTTTGGGATTATTGATCTTGAAAGAATACAGTATCCACCCTGATATACATATTGTAACCTGGAATGTTGGTGGGATTACCACCCCTGTGAAGCGCACTAAAATCTTACAAGCCCTTAAGAGACAAAAAGCTCAGGTGGCCCTGTTGCAGGAGACACACTTGACAGCCAGAGAACATGCCAAGCTTCAGAGGGATTGGGTGGGAACGGTTCTGTCTGCCCCCTCGGATACTCGTAGAAAGGGTGTTGCAATTTTGGTTCATAAAAGTCTAGCTTGCGAGATCTTAAAGGTGGATGTAGACCCCAAAGGTAGATTCCTATTTGTCCACCTGAAGCTTCAGGGAGAAGAGCTTTTTCTTGGGAATGTGTACGCACCCAATAACTATGATCATGCTTTCTTTAGGACCCTTTTACATAAGGTTCTGGAGGCCCCGAAGATCCCAGTAATTCTAGCAGGTGATTATAACTGCCCTCATGACCCTCTTTTGGATCGCTCCCGGCCAGATACTGGGGGTAGTTGGCGTAAAAAGGGAATCAGTTATCTATGTGAATACGGAGCTTTGATCGATGCCTGGAGGGTGCTTCACCAGGGTGGCAGGGACTACACACATATGTCACGAGCTCATCAAACGTGGTCCAGAATTGATTATATCCTGGTGTCACAACATTGGTTTGGGAAAGTGCTTCAAATAGAGATTGGGCAGATTTTAGTGTCTGATCACGCTATGGTCAGTATGACCTGGCATAGTGCGCGACAGGGAGCTGTCAAATGGTCTTTTCCTAGCCATCTTGCTAATAGAACAGATTTTCGTGATTATGTGGCCAAGCACTGGGATGAATATGTTAAGTACAATGATGGAACGGTTGATTCGGTGGCCACCTTTTGGGAGGCGGGTAAGGCCGTTCTCCGAGGACATATCATTGCATTTGTAGGGGCTGAACGGAAGCGAGTTAACGCGGAGGTGCTCCGATTAACCCGGGAGCTTCAGCTGGCCAAGACGGCAGCCCTCCGCCGACGAAGTGCTACGGAGGCTATCTTGCACTCCAGAAGCAGCTGAACGATTTGTTGCAGGAGAGAGCCGTCCAGTCTCAACAGTACTATCGTCATCAGTTTTTTCGATATGGCGATCGATCCGGGAAGCTGTTGGCTCAACTGGTACGGGATCAGGGTGGATCCCGAGGGGTATTGGTAATCCGCGATGAGGAGGGTGGGCGACATACGAGGGCTGAAGAGGTAGCGCAGGTTTTTCGCTCCTTCTATGAACGGCTATATGCTTCAGAGGAGGGCTCCAAGGCCGCCATGGAAGATTTTTTGGAGCATCTATCACTCCCGCAACTCGGGCCGGAGGCCTTGGCAGTGTTGAACCGGGAGATTCAGGGAGAGGAAATTCAGACGGCGATTCGAGCCGGGAAAACGCACAAGGCTCCCGGTCCTGATGGCTTCACCTATGAAGCGTATAAACTGTTAGAAAGCTTGGTAGTCCCTACGTTGGGGGTCTTATATGCTGAGGTTGCTGAGTCTGGCACTTTTCCGAGAGATATGGGGACGGCTCGCATAACACTGATTCCAAAGCAGGGCAAGGATCTTGAGGATCCTGCCTCTTATCGCCCTATTTCTTTGATCAACGTGGACCAAAAACTCTTTGCGTCGATACTAGCAACCCGCCTTCAGCGGTTCTTGCCAACGTTGGTGGGTCCCCACCAAGCCGGCTTTGTTAAAGGGAGGGAAGCCTCAGTCAATATCAGTACGGTGCTGCTGGGTATGGAGCGGTCATTACTCATGCGGGACCCGTTGCTCCTGGTCAGCCTAGATTCCGAGAAAGCTTTTGATAGAGTGTCCTGGACGTATATGTTTGCAGCTTTGCGGAAATTTGGTCTACAGGGCCTGTTCTTACAGGGGGTACAGGCATTGTATGCGGCTCCCCGAGCAGTAGTGGATGTCGGGGGGGTCTGCTCCCAACCTTTTCTTCTACGGCGGGGCACGCGACAGGGCTGTCTGCTTTCTCCGCTCTTATATGTGTTACAATTGGAACCTCTTCTGCTTTCTTTACTCGCCTCTCCGCAAATAGCCGGTATAGAATGGCGAGGTGGGAGCGTAAAAGTTAGTGCCTTCGCGGATGACCTCCTTTTGTGTCTGACCCAGCCCATGACGTCCCTGCCAGCGGCTCTCAAGCAGATTGAGCATTTTGGTGAATTTTCCAGACTTCGTATCAACCGCACAAAGTCTCTGGTACTGGATGTAGATCATCAGATGCGAGGTGTCTGGCAGGGTGTCTTCCCCCTCAGTTGGGCGACTGATCATATACGCTATTTGGGTGTTCAACTCCCAGCTCGCTTGCAATCCCTCTATGCGGTCAATGTTCGACCGCTTCTCACGTCCACTATCGCGCGGCTGCAGAAGTGGGGGGACTTACCACTCTCTCTGATGGGGCGGGTTGCACTAGTGCAGATGATAGAGTGGCCGCGCTGGTTATTTATTTATTTATTTATTATTTATTTAACAGTTCTTCTATACCGCTCTATTTTAGATCAGAGCGGTTTACATTTAACATCAACTATACAACACAGGGACTTTGAGTTGTATTTACAATAAACAGGAAGCGGAACCTTCCTCTCTGGTTAACCAGATGGGACCTGCGGGAGCTCCATAGGCACTTGGGGCGGTTTTTGTGGAGATCGCGACGGGCACGTATAGCGTTAGACCAGCTCATGCCCTGTGGTGTCTCTTTCATGTACAGGGTGGGGGCTTTCAGGGAACAGGCGCCCAGAGGCAGTTATGTGAAAGGAGTTTTCTGGTTGCTAAACATTGTATTTTGCATCACTGGCTGGAGGAGGGAGGTCCAGGGCTCCTGGAGTGGGAGCGGCTGTTGGCTGATCTCCGTCTTATGGAGGGTCGCACGGCCCGACTTCTGGGTGGTAACACGTGGACCCGCTTTCGGAGCATCTGGGCACCCCTGCTGCAGGTCCAGAACGTTGACTCCGCTGATGGGCTTGAGTAATGAGGACTGTCCCTTGCGGTGGATCCTACCACGAGCGGGGATGCTAGCTGTTGGGTACTGTTGGTCTTTCGTTAGCGGGGCGGGGGGGGGGGAATTCTGTGGGCATTCAGTGGGTGGGTGGTAGGGGGGGTTGGGGTGGGCTGTTAGTTTTCTGTTAGGCTGGGCACGATGGGAGTCCCATGTATATCTCTGGGTTCCCCCAACTGGGACCTTGCAATTGGCCGAAGTTGGCCGTAGTTGGCCTCGGCGGTCGCACTCCGGGGTTTTCTGGGTAGAGCACTTTGTAAAACTTCCTGGTTATGTTTGATGGTTCTTTGTATTTTATGCCGTTGCTGATATCGGATGTTATTGATGTGTGCTCGTAAGGTTGGGCATATGGTGGCCAGCCGGAATGTATGTATCATGTTAATTTTATGAAACCAATAAAAATGACTTTACTTAAATCTTTCTCAACAAGTGAAGGATATCCTCCATGCTTCCAGGAAACCTTCCACCAGACGTTCCTATGCTTTTAAGTGGAAAAGATTTTCCATTTGGTGTGCTGAGAAGGATCTTGACCCTCTAGCACTACCTTTAACTTCTCTATTGGACTATCTCCTGCATCTCTCCAATGCAGGACTTAAAACTAATTCAGTGAGAGTCCATTTGAGTGCTATTGCAGCATCTCTTAAGCCCATCCATGGGCAACCGGTCTCCTCTCATCCCCTTATCTCAAGATTCATGAGAGGCCTCACTTTAACTAAACCTCCCATTCGCCCTCCGCCGGTGGCATGGGATTTAAATTTGGTTCTGGGTCAGCTCATGAAGCCACCCTTTGAACCATTATCTACTACCTCCCTGAAATTTCTTTCCTGGAAGGTTATCTTCCTTATTGCAGTCACTTCTGCTCGCCGCATTAGTGAACTGCAGGCCTTAGTGGCAAATCCACCTTATACAAGATTCCATCATGACAAGGTGGTCCTCAGGACTAATCCACACTTTATGCCTAAAGTGGTCTCACCTTTTCATCTCATTCAGGAGGTGTATTTGCCAGTCTTTTTTCCAGCTCCTCATGCATCTAGTGCAGAGAGAAATCTTCATACTCTGGATTGTAAAAGAGCTCTTGCTTTTTACTTACATAGGACCCAGCAACATAGGAAGTCTTCCCAGCTTTTTGTTGCTTTTGATCCTTCTCATTTAGGACTTACAGTCTCTAAGAGAACACTGTCCAATTGGATTGCTCAGTGTATTTCTTTTGCCTACTAGAGCAAGAACCTTACTCTGGAGGGCCATGTCACAGCTCACAATGTGAGGGCCATGGCCACCTCTATGGCTCATCTTCATTCTGTATCCATAGACCAGATCTGTCAAGCAGCCACCTGAGCCTCGGTTCATACCTTCACAGCCCATTACTGCTTGGACAAGGATTCCCGCCGGGATGCCTTGTTTGGTCAGGCTGTTCTCAAACACCTGTTCCATTCTTAAACAACTCCTGCCCTGCTTCCCTGGATGGATGCCTGAGATTCATGAGACCCTTTCCAGGGTCTAAATCCTAGGGGATCTCCCAGGCATCTTAGCTAGGGAGTCCCCATATGTGAGGACTCATTCCTGCTTGTTCCTGGAGATAGCACAGTTACTTACCTGTAACAGGTGATCTCTGGGAACAGCAGGAATTAGTCTTCACAACCCACCCACCTCCCCTAGGAGTTGTTTCTTCTGGTCTTTCCTTTCCTTTCTCTCTCTCTATTGCCTCAGCTATAAACTTGAACTGAGGAGAGTCAGTTAGGAAAGGCGGGAAGGCAGCGCGCAGACGCGGTGGGATGTGCCCAAAAGCTTTCCTTTTTGGGAAGCTGGGGAAGCATTCCCGCGCAGGCTCCGTCGGTACCGACGTACCCATATGTGAAGACTAATTCCTGCTGTTCCCAGAGATCACCTGTTACAGGTAAGTAACTGTGCTTTATTTAATTTTGGTGATTGGACTTTGTGCTATTTTTATATTTTACACAGTATTGGGGAACTGCATCTCTTATTTATCTGATGTTGTACTGCATGTGGTCTCTGGCTTCTTGGGTTACCAGTTTAAATTTTGTCTACATATTTTTATTTTTACTTTAGATTGTGGTTACTTATTCTGTACTTGGTGAGGGTCGATGTTGTGCGTGTGTGACTGAGGTCAGGTGTTCTGTTAACATACAGTTTGTATATAAAGATCTATACTATACTGTAGTAATTTGACTTGTTCAGCTTTTCAAATAGGTGTATGGATGTTCCAGGGCCCACTGTAGTATTTACAGTGATGCTTTTTGTGGATGGGCTTCTTATGTGACTTTTGGAAGTTTGTGCTGATATAGAAACATAGAAACATAGAAACATGATGACAGAAAAAGACCACAAGGCCCATCTAGTCTGTCCTTCCATAACAACAACTACAACAGTCCACTTTTTACCTTTAGAGATCCTCTGTGTTGGTCCCATGCTTTTTTGAATTCAGTTACTGTCCTCATCTCTACCACCTCCACTGGGAGACTATTCCACGGATCCACTACTCTTTCCGTAAAGAAATATTTCCGCATATCACTCCTGAATCTATCTCCCTTCACCCTCATCCCATGTCCCCTCGTCGCAGAACTTGCTTTCAATTGAAAGAGGCTCTCTCCCTGAACATTTATGCCACGGAGGTATTTAAACATCTCAATCATATCACCTCTATCCCGCCTTTCCTCTAAGGTGTACATATTAAGATCCTTAAGTCTGTCCTCATATACTTTATAATGAAGACCACTAATCATCTTAGTAGCAACCCTCTGCACCGAGTCCATCCTGTTCACATCCTTTTGAAGGTGCGGTCTCCAGAATTGCACACCATACTCCAAATGAGGTCGCACCAAAGACTTATACAGAGGCATTATCACCTCCTTTTTTCTGCTAGCCATTCCTCTCCGTATGCACCCAAGCATCCTTCTAGCTTTTGCCGTTGCCTTTTCTACCTGTTTAGCTACTTTAAGGTCATCGGACACAACTACGCCTAGGTCCCGCTCTTCTTTAGTGGACAAAAGTACTTCACCTCCTATACTGTATTGCTCCCTTGGATTGCTGCAGCCCAAATGCATGACCTTACATTTTTTAACATTAAATCCCAGTTGCCAAATTCTAGACCATTCTTCAAGCTTAGCTAGATCCCTCCTCATGTTATCTACACCTTCCTGGGTGTCTACTCTATTGCAGATTTTGGTATCATCCGCAAAGAGGCAAACCTTACCCGACCCGA
Organism: Ichthyophis bannanicus; assembly: GCA_033557465.1. NCBI lineage: Eukaryota > Metazoa > Chordata > Amphibia > Gymnophiona > Ichthyophiidae > Ichthyophis > Ichthyophis bannanicus. The sequence continues at coordinate 10,809,375 of CM066050.1, read as the reverse complement.
TATGGTATGGTATGGTAGCAGGGCCGGATTTACCTATACGCCACCTACGCCGTGGCGTAGGGCCCACAGCTGACAAGGGCCCACAAAAACAGCCGCCTTAAAATTAAATTTAAAAAAAAAACGCTGGCTGCCGCCGCGGCAGCATGGACTGTTCCTGCGGGGCCCCCTCTGCTGCCGCGGCAGCATGGACTGACCCGCGGGGCCCCCTCTGCCCGGCTGAATCGTCCGTCCGTCCCTCCCTCCCTCCCTCCGTGCTGGCTTTGAGAGGCGCGAAGGGAGAGTGTCTCCCTCACGTCTCTGTTAAGCCCGCGGGGGGGGGGGCTGGAACTGGAAATGGGCTGGGGGGGTTAAGGCTGGAGGTGGGCTGATGGGGTTAGGACTGGTAATGGGCTGTGGGCTGTGGGGGGGGGTTAGAACTGGAAATGGGCTAAGGGGGGGTTAAGACTGGTAATGGGCTGTGGGCTGATGGGGGCTTTCTGATAATGGGCTATGGGGGGGCTAGGACTGGAAATGGGCTGGGGGGTTAAGACTGGAGGTGGGCTGATGGGGTTAGGACTGGTAATGGGCTGTGGGCTGTTGGGGGGGGGTTAGAACTGGTAATGGGCTATGGGGGGGTTAAGACTGGTAATGGGCTGTGGGCTGATGGGGGCTGTCTGGTAATGGGCTATGGGGGTTAAGACTGGAGGTGGGCTGATGGGGTTAGGACTGGTAATGGGCTGTGGGCTGTTGGGAGGGGGTTAGGACTGGTAATGGGCTATGGGGGGGGTTAAGACTGGTAATGGGCTGTGGGCTGATGGGGGCTGTCTGGTAATGGGCTATGGGGGGCTAGGACTGGAAAAGGGCTGGGGGGGTTAAGACTGGAGGTGGGCTGATGGGGTTAGGACTGGTAATGGGCTGTGGGCTGTTGGGAGGGGTTAGGACTGGCAATGGGCTATGGGGGGGGCTAGGACTATAAATGGGCTGATGGGGCGGGCTAACACTGGCGGTGGGCTGATGGGGTTAGGACTTGAAGTGGGCTGATGGGAGGGGGTAGGACTGGCACTGGGCTATGGGGGCTGACTGGAAATGGGTTGATGGGGTTAGGACTGGAAGTGGGCTGATGGGGGGTTAGGACTGGTAATGGGTTATAGGGGGGGCTTAAACTGAAAATGGGGTGATGGGGGGTTAGGACTGTAAGTGGGTTGATGGGGGGGCTCGGACTGGTATTGGGTTGGGGGGTTGCTAGGACTGGAAATGGGCTGATGGGTGGCTAGGACTGGAAATGGGCTGATGCAGGGACTAGAAGGGAATGGATGCTGGGTGAGGCTGGAACTAGAAGGGAGCTGATGTTGGGGGAGGATTAGAATGGGATGGGGCTGGAAGAGTAAAATGGAGAAGGGAAAAATATTTTGTGTGGGGGGGATAAAAAATCTACAATTGGCCGGGTATTGGGAGAGTAAGTGGGGATTGAGGATGGAGGGGTGAAATTTGAGTGGATGAAATAGGAATGAGGAAAGAGCAAAAGGAGAAAGATTAGTATGTTAAAGCAGATGTAGAGAGAGAACGGAAAAAAACTAGAAGAGAGAAGAAAGGACAAATGGACAGCAGACGATGGAGAGTTAGCAGAAGACACGAAGAAACCAGAAGAAAGTGGCTGGAGCAATTGCAGCTGAAAAAAATGCACAAAAGGTAGAAAAATATCTCTTTATTTTGAATTTATTAATTGGAATATGTCAGCTCTGGTAAATGTGCATCATTAACGTCTGTGCTTTGTTTAGTACAAGAGCAAATTAATGTATAGTTTTATTTCTACAGTGTTGTACATTCCAAGTTTGGCTTTTGGGATTCCCAGTTTAATTATTGTCTTCCTGTTTCTAAATTGTGATTACTTGTTTGGTGATGGTCTATGTTCTGCATGTGTAACTGAGCTGAGGTGTTCTGTTTATATAATTCCTATTTGACATTGCCACTTGTTCTCTTTCCCCAGTAGGTCATGTATTGTTGTTCTCTGAAATGTATTGGTTTAATATTTGCAGTGTTGCCTTTTGATTGGTAGAGTATGGTGCTTTGTGAGTCCTGGTAGTGCTGTTAGGATATGGCGGGTTTGCTATGGGTTCTAAATGGGCAGTGTTTGTAGTAGTTCCTAATGTGTCTGGCAGTTGGCACTGGATTATAGTAATGTAGAAATCTTTTAGTCTTTCTTTATCCATACACTCATTAAGAGGCACGTTTACTAAAAGTTAGTATATGGTAACATTATGCAAATATTTATGCAAATGAGGCCTCTTATGCAAATGAGGCCCCGCACCCCCCTTGGGCCGCCCCTGCTGGGGGCCCACAATTTTTGTTGGCGTAGGGCCTCACTCAAGGCAAATCCGGCCCTTTATGGTAGGTTTGCTTTTTGTTGTAGGGGTTTTTTATTAGTTCACAATATGCATGGTACTGGAGAATAGTGGTTGTTGTTGTTGTTAGTGAGATGATCAGAATCAGATTTTTTTTTTTAAATATTGAGTTCTGTGGGTGAATGTCCTGGTTCTGCTCTGCATTTACTGTGGATGCAAAATATATGTTGAAAAAGAAAAAGGGAGAACCATAACGCAGTTTATAACAAAATAAAAATGGGTTATAATTTAGTTTTATAAACTGTGCTATTGATTCTTGCTGTCTTTTAGTTCCTTGGTGTGCAAACAGGACCGTACCTCCCCCTGTGCAAGCAGTGCAGCCGCACAGGGCGCAAAGGCTTGGGGGGCACATTTCGGCTGTCTGCTGTTGCCCTGCTTCTGCTGGCAGGACAATAGCAGGCAGTTAAAATGCGCCCCAAAGCCTTTTCGCAGCACTTTAAGCAGGTCTGGTCACCCCCCTCCTCCGACACGATGTCAGAGCAGGGAGGGACAGATCTGCTTAGAGTGCCGGCGCCTTTCAGATTGGGTGCATGCCCCCCCCCTCCTCCTACCCATACCTCCGTCCAGCGCTGCCTGCTTTTTCCCTGCTGCCGGCGCCGCCGTGAAAAAAACAGAGGGCGGCAGCAGCAGGGAAAGAGCAGGCAGCGCTGGATAGAGATATGGGGGGAGGGGGGAGGGGCGTGCATCCGAGTTGCAAGTTGCACAGGGTGCGATTGAAGTTCGATATGGCCCTGTGTGCAAACATCTTCTATTTCCTCCATATAATCCAATTGGCTTTTTGATTTGGTTCAGTCTCTGATTGGATTTCTGAAAAAGCCCCGCCCCCTCTAAGGTGGTGGGTGGGGGGGGGGGGCGCCATCTCATTCTTCGCCTCAGGCAGCAGACTGCCTTGAGCCGCCCCTGTGAACAGGGAAAGTGGGTTTGGGGTTCGGAATACATTCAGAAAGTATTTCGGAAATATGGTAAGCTCTTTGAATCAGAGCAACAAGAAGAGGGAGTAGATACAGAGAGATAACTGGCGGAGACTGCATTGAACCAATTGGATTTAGAGCAACAGAAGTGGATAAATAGAGAGATAGTTAGAGAGGAAGTAGCTGAGGCTTTAAAGAGCTTGAAGGAGGGTAATGTGCCAGGATTAGATGGATTTACAGCCCGGTTTTATAAAACATTCTGTGAGGCGGTTAGTCCGATCCTGCGGGCTGTTTTTAATGAAGTATTCAAAGGGGAGAAGTTACCAAGCTCTATGGAAACAGCTGGAGTGGTAGTTAATACCTAAACCCGGGAAGGACCATGGGAAGTGTGAGTCTTATAGACCTATCTCACTTATAAAGTTGGATGCTAAGATATTAGCTAATATATTGGCAGCTAGATTGCAGAAATATATTCCAGGGCTAATAAAGGAGGACCAAGCAGGGTTTATTCCGAGTAGGCAAGCGAGTGACAATGTGCGTAAATTGTTGAATTTAATATGGCAAGTGCGAAGTGAGCAGACAGAATCTGTAATGATTGCAGTGGATGCGGAGAAGGGCTTTTATGTCTGCTGTCATGAAGAAGTTGGGATTGGCAGCACTGTTCCCTCTAAGCTGTGCGCGTGTGCGCACGCACATACCTCGCCGAGCGAGCGCACATACTTTATAACAAAGCGCACAAAAATTACGGTTCTGATTCTGACAGAAAACAACACAGACATCTTAAAATTTAAAAGTTGTTGTGTATTTACGGTTTTCACAAGTTCTACAATATTATCTAGTGCAATCAATGTGGTGTACATACTGTATTCTGATGTGTCGTCAAATTTTAAAGTATAGAACTCCGAGTGTTGTTATGTGACACACAAAAATGTAACCTTCCTTCAAAAGCTGCACAGCTGATATTTTCTGCGCACACAGCCTACAGAAAATTAGAGGGAACATTGATTGGGAGTGAACTTCCAGAAATGGATAGAGGCTCTCTACAAAGATCCTAAGGCCCGTATACACATAAATGGGATCTATTCTGAACAATTTAAGTTAGGCAGGGGTACAAGGCAAGGCTGCCCAATTTCTCCTTTGCTGTTTGCAATAGTAATAGAACCACTGGTTGAAAGCATTAGGCAGAATAAGGAAATACACGGAATAAAGGTGGGTGAGGAGGAATATAAAATGTCATTATTTGCAGATGATGTGATGTACCTGTATACACTAGGACACCCTGAGAAATCGATACCAGCACTAGTACAGGAGATTATGAAATATAGTGCGGTATCAGGCTATAAAATGAATATGGGAAAAACAGAAGCACTTAAATTAAGGTTGAATTCACAAGAACAGAGTAGGATACGGAAAACATTCCATTTAAATGGGCTAGTAAAAGTGTGAAATATCTGGGGATCCAGATTAGTGCAGAGTGGTCTGAATTATATCAGTTGAACTATGAGCCAACTGTAAAGAATGTGCTAACGGATTTAGTAAGATAGGATATACCCATCTTCTAATGGATGGGAAGGATAGCCATAGTGAAGATGAATATACTGCCTAGACTACTTTTTCTGTTTATGACCTTGCCTATAGAAGTTCCCACAACCATGATAAATTTGGTGCAGAGAAGAATCTTCGCCTTTATTTGGAGACGCTGGCCCCTTAGGGTGCAAAGGAAAATAATGTACAGAGTAAAAACAGGACGGTGGTCTGGCGGTCCCTGAGATTTGAAGATATTATGAGGCGGCTCAGTTGCGAGCGATAATGGGGTGGAGGCTGGAGAAAGATGGGCCTCAATGGAGTAGAGTAGAACAGGTGATGGTAAGACCCAACTATATTACAGATTTGTTGTGGAAGAATAGGGCAGAGAGAGAACAAGGCCTAGTCAAGAACCCATATATGATAAATACATTTAGAGCCTGGGATAGGAAACATAAGGTGCTAACACATATGGGAGGAAATATTAGGGCACAGCGGATTACACAATGTGAGGGGTTTTTGATGGGAATAAGTTCAGGGATATTCCAAAGATGGCAGGAGAAAGGGTTACAGTGTATGGGCAGGTATTAACTAAGGCTGGTCAATTAAGGCAGTTTGCTGAGCTCCAGCAAGAGTTCCAAATAGCACAGAGTGATTGGTTGGGCTATTGCCAACTGGCACATTTTTTAGGGGGAAAAGAGGTAAAAGAAGGCCTAAAAAGCAAAGAGACACTCTTTCAGAAGCTGTTTAGGGTGGGGAACATATCAAGAGGGGTGATTTCTAGGATTTATAAGGCCTTGAGTAGCCCCATAGATCAAGGAACGCATATGAGGGCCTGGGAGGCAGACTTAAGAACATAAGATATGCCAAACTGGGGCAGACCAAGGTCCATCAAGCCCAGTAACCTGTTTCCAACAGTGGCCAATCCAGGTCATAGGTACCTAGCAGTTTCCTCAAAAGACACAGGTTTCACAATGCTTGTATTGGGTCAAGCATCGATATCCTGGGTCCCTTTTTAATAATGGTTTATGGACCTTTCCTCCAGGAACTTGTCCAAGCCCTTTTTAAACCCAGCTACACTAACAGCCTTTACTACATCCTCTGGTAACAAATTCCAGAATTTGATTACACGTTGAATGAAAAAATATTTTCTGTTATTTGTCTTAAATAGTTTACCCTGTAGCTTCATTGCATGTCCCCTAGTCTTTCTATATTCTGATAAGGTAAACAATCGATCTACGTTTACCCGTTCCACTCTGTTCATTAATTTATAGACTTCTATCATATCTCCCCTCAGCCGCCTCTTTTCCAGGTTAAAGAGCCCTAACCTTTTTAGTCCTTCTTCATAGGGGTATCCTTCCACCCCCTTTACCATTTTGGTGGCTCTTCTCTGAACCTTTTCTAATAACGCTATATCCTTTTTAAGATATGGCGACCAGAATTGCACACGGTATTCAAGGTGCGGTCGCACCATGGAACGATACAGAGACATTATAATATTCTTTGTTTTATTTTTCATTCCTTTCCTTATGATACCTAGCAATCTATTTGCTCTCTTGGCCGCCGCTGCACACTGGGCTGATGGTTTTAACATGTTATCCACAATGACGCCTAAATCTTTTTCCTTGGTGGTGGTTCCCAAATGTGGAACATTACATAGTGTAACCATAGTTTGGGTTGTTCTTCCCTAGGTGCATAACTTTGCACTTGTCCACATTAAATTTCATCTGCCATTTTGATGCCCAGTCTTCCAATTTATCAAGATCCTCTTGCAATTTTACACAATCCTCATAGGTTTTAACAACTTTAAATAGTTTTGTGTCATCTGCAAATTTGATAACCTCACGCATTATTCCCTTTTCCAGGTCATTTATGAATATGTCAAAAAGCAGCGGACCCAGCACAGATCCCTGGGGAACACCACTATTCACCTTTCTCCATTGGGAAAATTAGCCATTTATCCCTACCCTCTGCTTTCTATCTTTCTTTTTTTTTTGTATTAAAGTTTTTATTAATGCACAATCAATTAAACATAACAATACATAACTGAAAAATACGACAATGATTCAACCCCCAGGTCTCAGCCCATTCACAACTCAGTAAACAGGGAAGCTAATACATACATCCACTCATAGTCTACACCCCCCCCCCCCCGTAGAACCCAGAGTCATATATCAACTAGAACATAAGTGCAAATATTTAACCAATATCATGCCCCTGGACCACCTCTGTAGGACTTCCCAATAGCAGTCCCTTAGAGAGACCCACCTCAGCCCCCCCCCCCCAGTCCCTCCATACCCCTTCCCCCCCCTTCTCTGCCCCCTACCCCTCCCCCCCCCACCCTCCCCATGGAACCATCCACTCCTTGTCCATCTCCTAACTCCCCCTCACACTTATCCTAACCTCACCCCATTCCAGGACCATCTCCTTCCCTGACACCCCCCCCCCCCACTGCAACTCCCCCCCTCCACCTCAAGAAAGGTTGCCACTTACGACAGTAACTGCTCAATTTATTAGTCAACCTCGCCTGCAACTCTGACATTTGACAAATAAATACAACTCGCGTCAGCACTCGTTCCACCACCGGCCCACTAGATCCTTTCCACCCCCAAGCTATCTCCATCCGTATTGCGATGGCAATCATCTTCAATAAATACCCCATATTATACTCCACCTCCCCCATTCTCCCAGCAACACTTGTTTGGGCCGCAACTTCCCCTTCCATCCCAGCATAACCCCTACTAAATCCTGCATCCAAAGCCATATTCCCTGGATCACTGGGCACTCCCACCACACATGCAAATACGTACCCAAAGCCCCACATCCTTTCCAACAGTATGAGTCCTTTGTTTTATCCATTTCAGCCAATCTTTTTGGCATAATATACATACGGTACAGCATTTTGTAACAATGCTCCTGCACTGAAGCTGAACTGGACACAATCTTAACTGCCTCATGAACCGACATCCACCTTTCCTCATCCCATACACCTCCCAGGTCACGCATCCACACCACCTGCTACGCCGCATATGCCCCTCCTCTTTCCAGTCCCTTATAAATCAGCAAGACCAAACCCCGCAATGCTCCTCCCCGGAGTAACACCCTTTCAAAAGGTGTACACACCCCACTCCCTTCCACCCCTCTCAAACTCTTCTGCACAAAATGCGCTATTTGACAATAGCCAAACCAATCGTCCTTCCCCAGGGCATATTTCTCCTGCAGGTGCTCAAAGGTACTCAGCTGTCCATTCTCCATGAACAACTGCCCCATCCACACCAAGCCTTTATCTTGCCATTTTTTATATATCACAGCTCTCCCCCCCTCAGGGAAACCACTATACCTCTTAATTTTCTGGAGCTGGAGTGCAACCCTCTTCCTCACCAAGTGTGCTTTCTCTTGTTTCCATACCTCTAAAGTAAATGGGCTCAATTCCTGCTCCTCCCCCACCTTAATTCCCCACCCCCATCATAACCCCACAGACGATCGGACAACTCACACTGTCCACTTAAGACCTCCTCCGCTAGCACCCACCCTCGGGCTTCTGGACCCTCCCGCCAATACACTATCGCCTGCAACTGCGCCGCTTTATAATATCTCAACAAATCCGGGACCCCCCATTCCACCCTCACATCTATGCATACACATCACTCTTCTATTGAGCCTAGGGGGACGCCGCTTCCAAATGAAGGAGAAAATTCTTTGCTGCACCAACCTCAGTTGCGCCACTGACAACCTAATGGGCAAGGCCGTGAACAGATATAGGATCCTAGGCAACAGGTTCATTTTAATGATGGCAATACGTCCTACCCACGAAAAGGTATCCTTATCCCACCTCACCAGATCATTCATAATCTCAGCAACTAAGGGATCATAATTCAGTCTTCTCATTTGCGTCCAATCACAACTTATCCAGACCCCCAAATATTTTAACTTCTGCTTAACCCACCAAAAGGGGTACGCCACCTTCATCTGGTTTTCTGCGTTAAGGCCCAGACGAACCTTCAGAATCTCAGTTTTACCCATATTAATTTTATATCCCGATACTAGACTGTAGTCCCCGATTTCCTCCACCAAAACTGGTAAAGTCTCTACCGGCCTACTCACTGTATAAATGATATCATCGGCGAACAGAGAAATTTTATATTCTCCGTCGCCCACCATAATACCCTTAATGTGATCATGCTCTCTAATCTGTTGCGCTAAAGGTTCAATGACTTAACGCAAATAACAGAGGTGACAAAGGACACCCCTGTCTAGTACCCCTCTCCAGTTCAAACTCTGCAGAATAGGTACCATTTACTGGAATCCTAGCCTTCGGCTGGTCGTATAATGCACCAATCCACTGTTGAAACCCCGCCCCTATCCCCATTCTCTGCAGCACAGCAAACATAAAGGGCCGTTCAACTCTATCAAACGCCTTCTCGGCATCCACTGCCACAACCAAAGAATCTATGCCCTTTGTCCGGGCCACCCAAAGTACATTTAATGATTTCCGGATATTATCACTGGCCTGCCTTCCTGGGATAAAGCCCGTTTGGTCATTATTTATCAGCTTCGGTAGAAAATTCTGCAAGCGGGTAGCCAAAACTTTTGCCAGGATCTTCGCATCCATATTAATGAGAGATATTGGCCGATAGGATTCACTCCCTCCCTTATCCTTCCCCGGCTTACGTATCAAGGCGATCCCCGCCACAACCATAGAACGCGGGAGAGCCCCCCCCCCCCCCCCTGCTGGACACCATTAAAGACCCTTGTAAGTTCACCACAGATTTCAGGGCAAAAGGTCTTATAGAACCGGGCCGTAAGACTGTCTAACCCCGGGGCTTTGCCTTCCTTGAGGCCATTAATTGCAACTCTCACCTCCCCTTCCTCAATCGCCCTATCTAACCATGACTGTTCCTGCTCCTCCAGGGTCGGGAGAGAAAGTTTTCCCAAGTATTGTCTAATCTCCACCTCCGATCCCCTCCTCTCTGCCCTATATAGAGCCTTATAATACCTACAGAAAATCTCCTGAATCTTCACCGTCCCATGCTCCCATTCCCCTTGCTCGTTCTTCAGCTTATATAGCTGATGCTGCACCTGCCGTCTTCTAAGCCGCCGTGCCAAGTACCTACCCAGTTTATTCCCCCCCATATAATAAGCTTGCTGTAGCCTCTTCATTTCAAAAGCCACGTCACCCAACCTTAACGCCTCCAACGCCTCCCGCACCCTAGTCAACCGTAGCAACACCGCCTTATTCCCAGTCCTTTGATGCTCTCTAATCAATTGCTGTAATTGAACTCTCAACCTCTCTTCCACCTCTCCCGCCTGCCTCCTCTTTTTTGCCGCTAGGGCTATTAAACGCCCCCGAACTACCGCTTTCATACCATCCCACACAATCTCCCAGGCAACATCCGCTCCCCCATTTAATTGAAAATACTCCTTAATACACCCCCTCAAACTGGCCACTCCCTCCGGATCGTCCAACAGCGATTCATTTAACCTCCAAAACCGAAGTCCAGTTCTTTCCTTATAAAAAGCAAGGACCAGGGTCACCAGCGCATGATCCGTCCAGGACACAACCCCAATATCGACTGCACCCACCCTATCCAACCACTGCGAATCTATCCATAACATATACGAGTTATGCGGATGAGAGAAAAAAGTATATGCTCTTTCCCCAACATGGCAGTACCTCCATACGTCCACCAGCCCCAGTGCAGACATCATTTTAACCAACTTCTTTCTCCCCATTTTATCCCACCTCCTAGCACTCCCCGAGGTATCCAGGCGGGGGTCTACTACCACATTAAAATCCTCCCCACCACCACCAAACACCCCCGTCTATGCTCTTCTATTAGTGGAAGGGCCCTGGTCTATATTAGGCGCATACACACAACAGATAGTAACCTCCCTCCCCTCCATTATCCCGCAGCAGAGGACATACCTCCCGCCCCTGTCCCTAATAACTTCCTTAGTATCCACCAGGAGATCCTTTGAAAACAATATTCCCACACCCCCCTTTTTATATGATCTACAATTGGCAGCGAAGAATCCTTTATCATACTTGCCCTGATATAGCCCCTCCCCCCCCCCCGGCGAACTCTTTAAATGAGTCTCCTGCAAAAGGAGTACATCCGCCTGTGCACGGGCCCCCTCTCGCACTACTGCCCTTCTCTTTTGCCAAGTATTAAGCCCACGCACACTAAGCGTGAGAATCTTTAATTCATGTTCCATTATCAGGAAACTCGTTTAACTTCCAGGTACTCCCTTCCATGGCGAGTTCCCCCCCCCCCCACCCCAACTCCCCTCCACTCCCCCGCAACACCCATCCACTTAATCATACACTCGCACCCCCCTCCAAACCCCACCCCCTATCCCCCCTCCCCCTCCCAATCGTCGCCCACCCCTACCATCCTCTACCGTGCACACACTTCCCACTTCCACCCCACTCCCACCACCCCTGACCCAAGGACCTCTGCAATCCCTCACCCCCACCATCTCCTCCCCCATAGGCCACCTTACCCAACTCGCAACCCCCCCCCCCATAAAACATACATTTTTTCAAAAACATTGTCTGCACCCCCTCCCTCCATAATGCCACAGCTACCCTTTCCAAAATTTATTCAATCAGACAAATATATATCCCTCAGCTTCGGAAGGGCGCTTTCTTCCCCCCTCGAGCAGATTTCCTCTCCCATCTATCCACCCGACGCCATCTCTCATCAGGAACTCGCCGCTGCATACTCCCCGTCTGCTCCTGTTCTGGAATCCACTGGATGCCCGCCTCTTTCATAGCCTCCTTCAGTGTCTGCACTGTCTCCGCTCGCCGGGTCGTCCCATTTACGGTGAAAGCAAGTCCCACTGGATACATCCACTTATATCTTATATTTTCCTCCTGGAGTCGTGCTGTAAACTCCCTCCAGGACCGCCGGCACTGTAGCGTAGCTGCAGCCAAGTCTGCAAATATAGCAATCTCAGTTCCTTGCCACAGAAACTTTCCCATGGAACGCATCTTACTGGCTATTTTATCCTTAATCCGATAATCATGGAAACAGATAATAATGTCTCTAGGCTGCTCCCGCTGCACTGCTCCAAGCGATCTATATGCACAATCCAGCACTACCTCCTCCACTTCGTCACCAGCCTCCTTCAGGACCGCCTCACAAATATCCTTTGCTGTTTTCATACAGTCAACATATTCGCCCACTTCTGGCACCCCTTTTATGCGCAGGTTCTGTCGCCTAGCTCTGCTCTCCAGATCTTCCAGCTTCAAAGCCATACTCTCCTTAACTTCTTCCAGAGACTTCGCACCCATTTCCAACGTCTCAGTGCGCAACTCTAAGTCCTCAATGCATCTCTCCGCTTCCGCCACCCGGCAGCCAACTTCAGTTATATCAGCTCTCAATTGTTCAAACATCCCCTCCACTTCTCCTTTGAACCCAGCAATGTCCTTTTTAATCTCGTGAAACCACAATGTTAGCTCATCTTTTGTAATGTCCACCGGAGCACTCGCAGCAGGAGTTACCTTCTTGCCCGTTTCAGATATTACCAGACTCTCTGGCACGTCTTCCGTCGTTTGTTTTTCTCTCTCCTGAAGATCTGCCCGTCCACTGCCATAGGCAAACTCTTTCAGATCAGCTGCCTTTTTCCTGGTAGCAGCCATCTCCTGATTCCAGCCACTGGCTCTCACCTCCACTGCTAGTGCTCAAGCCTTTTTTTCTTTTATTTGCAATGCTGGATCCCTGCCGCCGCGTTCCACCACTAGGTGGCGACGCTCCTTCACTTTTGCATAGCCATGTGCTTCGTAGAAGAAGAAGGTAGAAATACACTTTAAACAAGTTCAAACTCTCTGCGGAGAATTAGGGCCAATTTTCTCAATAGCGTTGGAATTCAGAGCCTTGCTTTCTTTCAGGCGCTGCTCGCTCCAGCCACCTCCACAGTTAACCAGTTCCAGAGACAGCTCCCCAGCTAGGGTTGCCAACTGGCCGGTTTTCAGCCGGCCTGGCCGGTTTTTCCACGGCCAGGCCGGCTGCCGGCGCAGTGGCAAAACCGGCCCATTAAAAGCCGTTTTTTTTGCTCTGGCCGCAAGATCGGGAGCGGCCAGAGCAAAAAAACCGGCTTTTCTCCGCTTCAGAGGGAGCCGGGGAAGCCCGTGCGAGGCCCCGGCTCCCTCTGAACAGCCACCAGCGTGAAGAGCCTTTACCTTCACGCTGGCGGCTGTTCCTGTGAAGCCGCGAATGCTGGGAAAGGTTAAAGGGCAACCTTTATCCTTTCCCAGCATTCGCGGCTTCACAGGAACAGCCGCCAGCATGAAGGAAAAGGCGCTTCACGCTGGTGGCTGTTCAGTGGGAGCCGGGGCCTCGGGCGGGCTTCCCCGGCTCCCACTGAAGCGGAGAAAAGCCGCGATGCTGGTCGGGGGGGGGGGGGGGGCCATGGACTGGAAAAGGGCAAAGGGGGGTGGGACTTGGACTGGAAAAGGGCTAAGGGGGGGACTTGGACTGGAAAAGGGCAAAGGGGGGGGGAATTGGACGGGAAAAGGGCTAAGGGGGGGACTTGGACTGGAAAAGGGCAAAGGGGGGAGGGACTTGGACTGGAAAAGGGCTAAGGGGGGTACTTGGAATGGAAAAGGGCAAGGGGGGGGAACGTGGACTGTAAAAGGGCAAAGGGGGGATTTGGACTGGAAAAGGGCAAAGGGGGGGACTTGGACTGGAAAAGGGCTAAGGGGGGGGGAGGGACTTGGACTGCAAAACGGCTAAGGGGGGACTTGGACTGGAAAAGGGCTAAGGGGGGGACTTGGACTGGAAAAGGGCTAAGGGGGGGATTTGGACTGGAAAAGGGCTAAGGGGGGGACTTGGACTGGAAAAGGGCTAAGGGGGGAGGGACTTGGACTGGAAAAGGGCTAAGGGGGGGACTTGGACTGGAAAAGGGCTATGGGGGGGGGGAATCTTGGACTGGAAATGGGCTGTGATGGGGGGGGGAACCTGGACTGTAAAAGGGTTATGGTGGGGGGGGGGACATGGACTGGAAATGGGTTGTGATGGGGGTGGAGGGGACCTGGACTGGAAAAGGGCTATGGGGGGGGGGGGGAACTTGGACTGGAAATGGGCTATGGTGGAGGAAGGGGGATCTTGGACTGGAAATAGGCTGTGATTAGGGGGGCTAGGACTGCAAATGGGCTGTGATGGTGTGGGGGGATTCGGACTGCAAATGGGCTGTGATGGTGCAGGGGGACTCGGACTGCAAATGGGCTGTGATGGGGGGGGCTAGGACTGGAAATAGGCTGTGATGGGGGACTTGGACTGGAAATGGGCTGTGATTGGGGGGTGCAGCTAGGACTGGAAATGGCCTGTGATGTGAGGGCTAGCACTGGAAATGGGCTGATGAAGAGCTGGAATAGGACTGGAAATGGGCTGATGTGGGGCATGGGAGAATGGGACTAGAAGGGAGTGGATGCTGGGTGGGCCTAGAACTAAAAGGGAATTGATTTGGGGGAAGGACTAGAATGGATGGGGAATGAGAATGGAGAGGGGAAAAAATATTTTGTGTGGAAGAAAAGTCTATGATGGGCCGGTATTGGGAGAGTAAGAGGGGCTTGAGAATGGAAGGGTGAAATTTAAACGGATGATAAAGGAATAAGGAAAGAATTGGGGGAAAGAGCAAAAGGGAAACAATCAGTATGTTAAAGCAGAAATAGAGAGAGAATGGAAAACATCTAAAAGAGAAGAAAGGACAAATGGATAGCTCGCAGAAGACACGAAGAAACCAGAAGAAAGTGACTGGAGCAATTGCAACTGAAAAATAAAACGCCCAAACAGAAGGTAGAAAAATACTTTTTATTTTGAATTTATTAACTGGAATATGTCTGGTCTGGGAAGTGTGTATTGCTAACATCTTTGCGTTTTTGTTTAGTGCAAGAGGAAATTACTTTATAGTTTTATTTCTCCAGTGTTGTACATTTCATGTTTGGATTTTGGGGTTCCCAGTTTAATTATTATCTGACCAAGGAAGTTAGCCTACACGTATCCTCGGTAATTTTTGTGGGTGGGGCTGGGGGCGGGGCAGGGGTGGGACTGGGGGCGGAGAATGGGTGGAGCATGGTGAGCCACAGGTGTCGGGTTTTTCTCGGTGAAAAAGTTGGCAACCCTATCCCCAGCACACAGTTACACCCGCAGGCACACTCCACTGCAGACAGACAGTTTTCCTGCCGTGGGCCACCACAGTTCACTCCGCTCCCCTCACGCTAGTAATTGCTTCCGCCGCTGTCCCCGGCCTGACCACAGTCCAGACACCGCTTTCCACCGCGTACAGGCACTCACCGCTGAGACCTCTCCGCTCACCCGAGGCCCTCCACAGTAATACAGCTGCTATATGCAGCACGAGCTCGCCCGCAGGGATCCACTGAGGGAAACTAAAGCATCAACAGCCTCTTTGCCAGTCAGATTTATATTCGCATCAGTTCTGGGGCTCGGAGGAGGGCAAGACAACGCGGTCCACATTAGGGTTGCCAACTTTTTCACCGAGAAAAACCCGACACCTGTGGCTCGCCATGCTCCACCCATTCTCCGCCCCTAGTCCCACCCCTGCCCCGCCCCAGCCCCACCCACAAAAATTATCGAGGATACGTGTAGGCTAACTTCCTTGGTCAGATAATAATTAAACTGGGAACCCCAAAATCCAAACATGAAATGTACAACACTGGAGAAATAAAACTATAAAGTAATTTCCTCTTGCACTAAACAAAAACGCAAAGATGTTACCAATACACACTTCCCAGACCAGACATATTCCAGTTAATAAATTCAAAACAAAAAGTATTTTTCTACCTTCTGTTTGGGCGTTTTATTTTTCAGTTGCAATTGCTCCAGTCACTTTCTTCTGGTTTCTTCGTGTCTTCTGCGAGCTATCCATTTGTCCTTTCTTCTCTTTTAGATGTTTTCCATTCTCTCTCTATTTCTGCTTTAACATACTGATTGTTCCCTTTTGCTCTTTCCCCCAATTCTTTCCTTATTCCTTTATCATCCGTTTAAATTTCACCCTTCCATTCTCAAGCCCCTCTTACTCTCCCAATACCGGCCCATCATAGACTTTTCTTCCACACAAAATATTTTTCCCCTCTCCATTCTCATTCCCCATCCATTCTAGTCCTCCCCCCAAATCAATTCCCTTACAGTTCTAGGCCCACCCAGCATCCACTCCCTTCTAGTCCCATTCTCCCATGCCCCACATCAGCCCATTTCCAGTCCTATTCCAGCTCTTCATCAGCCCATTTCCAGTGCTAGCCCTCACATCACAGGCCATTTCCAGTCCTAGCTCCCCCCCCCCAATCACAGCCCATTTCCAGTCCAAGTCCCCCATCACAGCCTATTTCCAGTCCTAGGGCCCCCCCCCCCACCATCACAGCCCATTTGCAGTCCGAGTCCCCCAGCACCATCACAGCCCATTTGCAGTCCGAGACCCCCGCACCATCACAGCCCATTTGCAGTCCTAGCCCCCCTAATCACAGCCTATTTCCAGTCCAAGATCCCCCTTCCTCCACCATAGCACATTTCCAGTCCAAGTTCCCCTCCACACCCCTGACAACCCATTTCCAGTCCATGTGCCCCCCCCCCCATAACCCTTTTACAGTCCAGGTCCCCTCCACCCCCATCACAACCCATTTCCAGTCCATGTCCCCCCCCCCATAACCCTTTTACAGTCCAGGTCCCCCCCCCATCACAGCCCATTTGCAGTCCTAGCCCCCCTCATCACAGCCTATTTCCAGTCCAAGATCCCCCTTCCTCCACCATAGCCCATTTCCAGTCCAAGTTCCCCCCCCCCCCCCCTTAGCCCTTTTCCAGTCCAGGTCCCCTCCACCCCCATAACAACCCATTTCCCGACCTTGTCCCCCCCCCATAACCCTTTTACAGTCCAGGTCCCCCCCATCAAAGCCTATTTCCAGTCCAAGTCCCCCCCCCCCTTAGCCCTTTTCTGGTCCAGGTCCCCTCCGCCCCCCTCACAACCCATTGCCAGTCCATGTCCCCCCCCCATAACCCTTTTACAGTCCTGGTCCCCCCCCCCCCATCACAGCCTATTTCCAGTCCAAGTCCCCCCCCCTTAGCCCTTTTCCAGTCCAAGTCCCACCCTTAGCCCTTGTCCAGTCCAACCCCCCCCCTTAGCCCTCTTCCAGGCCAAGGCCCCCCCCCCGCCCGTTTCCCGTCCCCGCCCCCCCCCCCCTGCGCCCTTGTCGCGTCCACGTCCCCCCTTAGCCCTTTTCCCGTCCAAGTCCCCCCCCTTAGCACTTTTCCAGTCCAAGTCCACCCCCCCCCCTTAGCCCTTTTCCAGTCCAAGTCCCCCCCTAGCCCTTTTCCAGTCCACGTCCCCCCCTTAGCCCTTTTCCAGTCCAAGTCCCCCCCCCCTAGCCCTTTTCCAGTCCAAGTCCCCCCCCCCTTCCCCCTTTTCCCGTCCCGGGCCCCCCCCCCCTCGCAGTCCTTGCCCCCCCCCCCCCCGACCAGCTTCGCGGCTGTCTGAGGCTTCAGAGGGAGCCGGGGAAGCCCGCGCGAGGCCCCGGCTCCCTCTGTACAGCCGCCAGCGTGAAGAGCCTTTTCCTTCACGCTGGCGGCTGTTCCTGTAAAGCCGCGAATTCTGGGAAAGGTTAAAGGGCAACCTTTAACCTTTCCCCGCATTCGCGGCTTTACAGAAACAGCCGCCAGCGTGAAGGAAAAGGCTCTTCACGCTGGCGGCTGTACAGAGGGAGCCGGGGCCTCGCGCGGGCTTCCCCGGCTCCCTCTGAAGCCCTCCGGTGGGAAGAAAAGCCGGTCTTTTGCTCTGGCCGCTGCCGATCTTGCGGCCAGAGCAAAAAACCGGCTTTTTAAGGGCCAGTGTTGCCTCTGCGGCGGCAGCCGGCCTGGCCATGGAAAAACCGGCCAGGCCGGCTGAAAACCGGCCAGTTGGCAACCCTAGTCCACATTCACACCCCACACCGCTCAACCACATGGCTTCATTCCAACTCCTGGGGCTGCGCCGGCCAGGCCTCTCCACTCTGCAGTTTAGAGGGCATATTCGAGCCGGCGGCAATTACATATCCGCTTTTAACTCACTGTGTCACTTCGCCCCGTGTTCCGCCACACTCAGCACTCGATTGCACTCCCCAACCTCAGGTCCATGGGCTCCCCACCAGCAAATGTGGAAGTCCCTGCACGGAGCCTCAGGGAGATGCGGCCATTTTCATTCGGGCTCACTAGCGCCCCCCCCCCTTTCTATCTTTTAACAAGTTCCTGATCCATGATAGTACACTGCCTCCTATCCCATGACTCTTTAGTTTTGCCAAAAGTCTCTGATGAGGGACCTTGTCAAAGGCTTTCTGAAAGTCCAAATACACTATATAAACCGACTCACCTTTGTCTACCTGTTTATTCACACCTTCAAAAAAAATAACAGATTAGTAAGACAAGATCTTCCTTGTCTAAAGCCATGTTGGCTGTCTCCCATTAAGCCATGACTATCTACATGTTCAGCAATTTTGTTTTTTTATGATGGCTTCTATCATTTTTCCCGGTACTGACATCAGGCTCACCAGTCTGTAGTTTCCCGGATCACCCCTGGAACCCATTTTAAAAATTGGCGTTACGTTCGCTATCCTCCAGTCTTCAGGTATTACAGATGATTTTAATGATAGTTCACAGATTACTAATAGCAGGTCTTCAATCTCATATTTCAGTTCTTTCAACACCCTTGGATGTATATCATCCGGTCCAGGTGATTTGCTACTCTTCAGATTATCAAATAGTTGTAATACATCTTCCCGATGTATCGATATTTCCTTCAATTCTTCCGCACCTTTAAATACCACTTCAGTCATGGGTAACATCCCTACATCTTCCTCAGTAGACCGAAGCAAAGAATTCAATCAGTCTCTTCACTATCGCCTTGTCGCCTCTTAGTGCCCCTTTAACCCCTCTATCATCTAATGGACTAACTGACTCTCTCACAGGCTTTTTGCTACGAATGTACTTGAAAAAGTCTTTATTATGCGTTTTTGCTTCCGCAGCAAGCTTCTTTTTAAATTCTCCCTTTGCCTGCCTTATCAACGCCTTGCATTTAACTTGCCAGTGCTTGTGCTGTTTCCAGTTTTCGCCATTTGGCTCTTTTTTCCATTTCCTGAAAGATGCTGTTTTGGCAACAACAGCATCTCTGTCCTCACCTTTGCTGGCAGTTTTTTGAACTTCCTTCCACTTTTCTTAAAGCGTGGAATACAGCAGGTCTGGGCTTCCAAGCTAGTATTTTTCAACAACACCCAAGCTTGATGTAAATATTTAACCTTTGCAACTTCTCCTTTTAGTTTTTTCTTAATTATTTTCCTCATTTTATCATAGTCTCCCTTTCGAAAGTTAAAAGGTAGTACTGTGGATTTACTTACCATCCCTCCTCCACTAATTAAATCAAACGCGATTATGCTATGATCACTATTGCCAAGTGGCCCCAACACCCTTATCTCTTGCACCAGATCTGGTGTTCCACTAAGGACTAGGTCCAAAATGGCTTCCCCTCTGGTCAGTTCATGAACCAGCTGCTC
This sequence comes from Ichthyophis bannanicus, assembly GCA_033557465.1. Lineage (NCBI taxonomy): Eukaryota > Metazoa > Chordata > Amphibia > Gymnophiona > Ichthyophiidae > Ichthyophis > Ichthyophis bannanicus. The sequence continues at coordinate 10,790,026 of CM066050.1, read as the reverse complement.
CAAGAAGCAGTCATTTATTTCAGCTAGGAACTTTATCTCCCTAGCATGTCCTGCCGTGTTACTGACCCAGTCGATACCGGGGTAATTGAAATCACTCATTATTATTACTGTGCTGTAACGTTTGTTAGCTTCTTTGATTTCTTTGAGCATTTCATCATCCATATGTATGGTTAAGGTAAACCACGGGACCCACAGAGCAATAAAACTGGTAATGAGCATAATAATAGTGTGGAATTGTTCTAAAGAATAACTGGAACACAGGATCATGACAGAACTAAAATAGCAATAATGAAAAAGCCAAAGAACCACATATGTTAAGAACGCTAAAGATTTTTCACAAAATAAATAAATAAATTTTACCCATTTAAAAAAAAATAAAAAATGGGGAAGTGGGCCATAATAAACATCATACTAAAATTGTGCCCACAAGTGAAAAAGAATAATAGTAAGCTGTGATGAAAACAATCTAAAAAAAAGAAACATAAAAACACGTCCAACGTTTACCAGAGATCAGGGGGAACCTTTTAGCTCACATGTGATATAAAAACCATCCCGAATAAATAAATTAATAATCATTAAAATAATATATATATACCTAAAAGTGAAAAATAAAAACAAATCAATGATGAGTAAAAAAACAGTCAAAAACATGGATAAAAACGTGTCAGGAACAGACATTATAAAAAGACGGAGTGATGAGTTTCCTGATTGAGGCCACTGGGGTGTAACATACCCATCACAAAAAAATTCTCTCTTCAAGTCTATTGATTCATCCAATTTCATTTTATTTGATTTTATATGCACTATAGCCTTAGATTGTTGGTAGTCTTGATTAATATGTCTTTGTACTTGTCTCCTGCTTTTCCTTTTTTGTTTTTTGATACAATTTGTTTTATGCGACGGATTGGGTCACTGGGCTGTACAGAGGTGGGAAAAAGTATATGATGGGGTTAAAATACCAGTGGTTTCGGCAGCAATCCAAAAACATTGTTATAAGATGATGCTCCAAATGTATCTAACCCCAGTAAGGTTATGTAAGATGGGGAGATATAATGATGCAATGTGTTGGAGGGGGTGCGGAGAATGGGGGGAGTATATGTATATGTGGTGGAGCTGTCCAGTCCTACAACAAACGTGGCAGTGGTTGAAGGATCTCATGAGGGAGATGGTGGGCTGGGTAGGAGATATTACACCAGCAGGAATATTAATGAATGAATAGGGGGGGGGGATCCGAAGAGAGATATGGTGTGTATGTTGAAGATGCTTGCAACTGGAGTACGGATGGAAATAGTGAAGGGCTGGAGGTCCGTGAGAGCACCAGCACCTGAAAAGATATTAAGTAGAATAGCATATATTTATAGGATGAGTGAGATTAATGCCTATAAAGTGCACAGGATTGAGAGTTTTCAAAGGAGATGGCGAAAGTACATTGAGTGGTTGCATGATACTAATTGAGTATAAAAGGAAATTGTTAATAAGGAGGAGGGGAACACCACAGGATCGGGGGGGGGGGGAGGGGAGGGGAGTAGAAGGGAATAGTAAAATAATAAAAATTGTACAGGTAAATTGGAGAGGAACCTAGACTGTTAGGTTTTGCATAGTAAGGCTAGAAAGGTAAGCAGGTGTATGTTGTGGTGATGGATATTGCTGAATGTAGGTTAAACCAGGGTTTTGTAAAGCAGTTGAAAAATGCAATGTACTAAATCAAAATTATAAAAAAAAATCCCCAAGAATAAGGAAAGGAGAAGACACATCCGGAAAGGAAGAGAGCCAAAAGTCAAAGTCAGCGAGAAATGTAGAGGTAGATTTGTTGGGGGGGGGGGGAGGGGTTCGATATATGAGATGGCATGGACTTCAAAGGAAGCAAAGGAATTAGATGGAGGTAGAAGATGAGGCAGGAATTGGCAGGAATGAGAAAGTAAGAACCCAACACCACCACTGCAGCCAATGGGCCGAGGTGAATGAGAAAAGAGGTAACCTCCATGCAGAGGGCAGCAACTGAAGTTGAATCTTCAAGGGAGAAGCCAAGTTTCAGTAAGAGCCAGGAGCTGTAGAGCATGAGTGATAAAGAGATCATGAATGAAGGCAAGTTTGTTGGCAACAGAATATGCATTCCACAATGCACATGAAAAAAGGGAGAGAAGAAGGAGAGGAGAGGGCTATGAACAGGATTAGAAAGGTCACACATTGACCTGCCCTGGGAGTGCAAACAAAGTCTAGGGGCACTGCAGTTTGCAAACAAAGTCTAGGGGCACTGCAGTTGGGGTTGACATCTCCAGATGAGAGAAGGAGGAGTGGGAGAGAATGGGGGAGAGAGGAGGCGGCATGACGGAAGCGAGGGTGAGACTGGAGATGACTGAAAGGAAATCTCAAGGGCAGATGATAAGGTAGAAGACAAAATGGAAGGGGAGGTGGGGACAGTCAGGAGTGGGTAATGAGAAGTACGGCCGTGGAATTGTGGGAATGAGAGGAAAAGATTAGGGAGAGTTAACATCAAGAACATAAACTGATGTGGAGCCATAGGAGAGGGAGAAAAGGAAAAGGAGAGAATGCAAATCAAAGGAGATACAGGTGGAGAGATAGGAGAAAGTTCTTGTGGCTTCAGGTGCACCTAAGTAACTGCATCAATGAGCAGAGGAAGGCTATGAAGGAGTGTTACACCAGGGGTGGGGTGGGTGGATAATAAAGTGTTGAGAAGGGAGACATAGTACTGCAGAGAGCAGGAGAGCTGGGTAAAGGACAGACAGAAGACAGGACACACACTGACAAAACAGAAATATAGACAATAGATAACAAGCTAGACTCTGCACAGGCACAGGAAAATGCCCGAACAGAGCACACAAAGTTAGCGGAGGCTTGCAATGAGGGTGCTCTCCCAAGCAGGAACCACCAAATAGAGGATCAGCAGCTCATGTGCTCAGAGAGGAGCCCCAGATGTTACTTCCCCGGGCCGGTTAGTTATACTCTGTTTTTGGTTAGTTCTATTATTGTCCTTGCAAGAATTAGCACTTACAGTAGTGTCTGTCAGGTTGTTTTTTTGTGGTATATAAAATGAAGCGGTATCTCCTAGTATCTTCCTTTTATGATTGAGTGTTGAATGGGATTTTAATAAAGCGCTAACATTGATGTTCCAGATATTTAGCTTTGTTTATGTTTATTTAAATTTGATATACCGCTCAGGCCAAAAGGCATTAGAGCGGTTTACAATAATATATCATTCAAGGAAATAAGAAAAGAACGCCATTTATTTGATAGGACAGAATAGGGGACAGAGATAGTCAGACAGATAAGAGAGAGAAGAACACAGAACAGTAAGTTACCATGATATATGGACACGACAACCCAGACCATGTCATCAGCGAAACTCCAGAAACAGACGCCACGGACCAACGCCTAAGGGCCACGCCAAAGGGCCCTCTGGCGAGGCCCTCAGGTGCGGGCCCGCAAGGCGCGGGCTTGCCCTTGAAACGGAGGTTTTTATGCCATTAGACATGGCAGCTGATTGGCGGCTTGTGGAGGAAGGGGGAGCTTTATATCTGTTATGCTCTAGCCAGTAATTATTATGTAATTATTTCTTTTTTGACTTGGAGGTAGGTTTCTTTTAAAGTACAATGTGAAGAATTTTTATAAAAGATTCTTTACTATACATCTAACTATTCTTTTGATATTATCTTGCATGTATTGTACAGAAACGTGTGCTGCGCAACTCTGGGTCCCTTTTGCTAACACTTAGCTCACGCTACCTGCTGCATGACCGATTTTATACCTATGAGCCATGTGGCAGTGCAAGATAAGTGTTAGGAAAAGGGGCCCTATATGCTTTCAGGGTCAATCCGAGCTGCGAATATTCGGCCCCTCTGTACAAGGAGGTTAGACGGGGACGGGAAAGGGGCACTGCGGGGGCGGAGTTGGGGCGTGCAGTGGGTGGTTGGCGGCCCCAGACGTACAGGACCGATTTCAATGTCAGCCCTATACATCTGGGGCCTGCTGCCTGAACGGGGATCTTATTCCACATCTGAGGTCCAGCCATCAGAGGAGGTAGGAGGGGGTAGAGGGGATTCCCTGCACCCTGACCCTGGCCTTGGGATTGGGGGTCGGGCTGCGGGAAATGAAGATTTCTGTCCAGCGACCAGAGATCGCAGCTACTGAATAGGGGGGCCACAGTGCCATGGGAAGCGGACGCCATGGCGCTGCAGCTCCATTCAGGAGACCTGACTGAGCTGGGAAAGGCCTGTACATGCAGGCAAACCAGATTCAGGGTCCCAGCCTGCACATACAGGCCTGGACACGATTCTGATCCCGCGGGGCTAGACATGCCCTGCGGGATCAGAATCCCGTCTCACATTGTGCGTCCGGTTCCACACCTCCAACATTAGAATCCGGCCTTTTGTGTTGTTTTTATATTTTAGAAGATTATTTATGCATTTATATAATTTATATTTTCTGTTCTATGGCAGTATTTTGTTTTCATGCTATCGTTCCTTATGTTATTATGGTGTATGAAGCTGTTTCTTATATGATTGTGTGGGGGACCCTAGCCCAGGCCGCAGCCTATAGGCGTAGGGCTGCCCTTGTTAGTCTTTAAATAAAGATTATGTTATCCTCATCCAGAGCCTGGGCTTCTGGGACTTGTAGTTATGTTACTTGTTCAAAAACAAAAGTATGGAAGCCAAAGGTTTTTTTTTCAAAGGCAAACAGGAATTTATTTCTTCTTTTTCCTTTCCAAAACACTAAGGCTTAACAGAAGGTAACAGGATTCTTCTCCAAACAATATTCCTCAGGAAAATTCCATGAAACCAAAACTGAAACTGCTTTAGAAGGCTCTCTTAACACATGCAGCTGTCTCTCAATATAACAAACAAATACATTCCCTTTTTTTTTTTCTCAAACAAAAGCAAATGTCTTCTCTGCATTAAACAGGGTTCTTAGCTTTCCTGGCTATATTTATTTATTTATTTATTTAGACAGTTTTGTATTCCGCCTTATCCTTCAATCAAAGCGGTCACAACACAGTTGGGGGATACATTTAACACGCGGGGATATGAGACACATACACTAATACTTACAGGGAACGTGGGCAATGGAGGGTTAAGTGGCTTGCCCAAGACCACAAGGAGCATCTGTGGGACTAGAAACCCCAGTCCTTCCGGCCCAAGGTTGCTGTCCTCTAGTGGGATTTGAACTCCCGACCTTCCGGCCTGAAGTACCTTGCCCCAACCACTAGGCTACTCCTCCCCTATAGTAACTCTCCCTGTTTCCTTAATGCTTTGGGGGTTTTTCAAGTTACAGGGTTTTCTTTCTCCAGAAGCTTTTATTCGGCTCTCTGACACCATGAACAGTCCATTAATGAATCTTCAGACATAGAAACAGGTTCAGAACAATCTACCTGCATTTCTTCTGGTACGTCTGACTCTAAAGCTCCATGCAATGCTTCTGGCTCAATACACTCCAAAAGCTCTTGAACGTTTCTCCACTGAGGCTTTTCACTACTAGCAAGGTTTTCACCTGGAAGGTGAAGCTTCTTTTTCTGAATTAAATGCCACAATGCCTCTGTTTCAGGTCACTGTTAGCTGTACTTTTGTTCACCCACCTTCTGGGAGCTTGAACCCTTAGAGCTGGTTCACGAACTGTAGAAACTGCCCTCTGCTGCTGGCCAGTAATTCTCCCAGCCACACCTCTGCTGGCTTCAGTACTACTTGTACTTTTCCTGCAAGCCTGACTTTCTCTTGGGGTGTTGCCTTCACCTCTGAAGTCCCCACGGAAGTCTCCACCAGTCTCCTCCCCAGTGAACTCTCTGGGTCTTTCTTGGGTGCTTCTCTCCCCAGCAGTCTCTGTGATCAACTCCAACTTCCCGGTCAAATCCCCGATCAAACTCCTGGTCAAACTCCCCGGTGAACTACCCCGTGAACTTCCTGTTCCTTTGGGTTTATAAAGCTGTTTTTTTCCTTTCGTGCACTGCCCCTTGCTCAGGTGCTTTTCATTAGTTACCAAGCCTGCCCTTAGATTAGCAGAGCTTGGGTGTGGCCTGCCTTCAGCAACTGCATGTTTTTTCTCTTTTCCTGCACTCTGCAAGCTATGGGTTCACTGCCTGTCTCTTTCCTTAAAGGTAAATTTTTTATTTTCCTCTATTTTCATGGGCTCAGCCGTACTCTCCTCATCACAATTGTCATAAATACCTTTGTATCTTTTAGATAATATTGTGTTTCACCATTTGTGATAAATTAGAATATGCAGGGTGGCCCAAAAAAAAAGTGAGAACATCTCGTAAATTAAAAGCTTAAATAGCTTACTTATTTACCTTTTTTAGCTATATAACGTCCTTATTGCAACAATTTCTGGTCGCCATCTTTTTTTTTTTAATTTGTCAATCATTTACATCTGTCTTTTTGTATTTTTAAATAACTTATATGCTACGAGATGTTCTCACTTTTTTTGGGCCACCCTGTATATGTCATATATGTTGACTTATGAAGTTTTGTGTTTTTTTATGTATTAATTTTCAATAATTTTATCAGTACTTTTGGGTTTTTTTTTACTAAAGAACGCTAAAGTATTGCACCTAATGCCCAAGGAGCGCCAAACCTAAGACACGTTATGGGCAACATCACTGCGTTAACTGCTGAAGGTGTGGAACGCATTTCCCAGGTAGCTAATGTGGAGCGCTGTCCCTTAACATGCTCTTCACTAGCACGGGTGCATGTAACCCCACCTATTGTGCTAAGCTCACTGCACCCACTCTGCCCCTAACCCACCCACTAATGACCCGAAAGTGGGTTGCACAGTTACCATGGAAATCATCCCACGCTATCATGGCTCCACACTAGCTCACAATGTGTGTCCCAGCATAACTTCAGTGTGCGACAGAACACGCACTGTCCGCTAGCACTCGTTAGTAAAAGACCCCCTTTGTCTTTGGAATCCTTGTATTTGCTTCATAGAGGCAACACTGATGCACTGTTGTCTTGCTCTGCTCCTCTTCTAGCCCTCTAGTATTTGGGATCCCTGACACCCCCGCATCCATGCCATCTAGGTTCTGTTTTCTGGTCTTGCTTATGATCGCTAGAATATTAATCCAGCCCTGTGCATGTGAAGTTTTACACAATGGATTTTATTTCCTGCAGAACTTTTATTCTCTTTGACTCTCTGTCATCCTGAACATGTATGTCTATCCTTTCATTTGTCCTTTCATTTTGATATAATTTGTACCCTGATATCACTATATGCCTTTGGTTATCCTCCTTCTGAGGTACCTATTATGTTTATATTTTCATTTACTACCATTCTAAGTCTTAAATATTATATTTGGGGCATCTGACATTCTCATATAGACAATTCACAACCCATCTAGCAGGGGATGACGTAAAGTGAAATCATTTATATCTCTCAGATCCTGGCTACTTCAGCTTTTAAAACAACCTCGCCATCTAGATTTATATATTGATGGAAATTTATAACCCACCAGTCAACTTCTCAGTCAATACTCTAACTTCACATTTATCAATATCCTTGGAAAATACTTTAGTCTGAACCATGCACCTCTGAACAACTGTCATCTTTCCCCCAGGTTCTAGTTTAAAATATGCTCTATCTCATCATATGGGAAGAGTGAGGAGAAGTCACACATGGACTCGGGTGTCCCTGAAGTACCTTTAAGTATAACAATGTGGGAGTAGAGAGAGCCCCAGACTCTTCGCAACTTGTCATATGAGCCACTTGTGGTCCCAAGACGAGACTCCAACCAGGACAGTAATCACATCACTCTTCCATACAGCAGAGGAACTCCTTACCCTTGTGTTTGAGGAGCAAGGCTTTCCCCTGCATGAGAAGTTGGATCTGCAGCTGTCTGGCCTAGGCAGGAATGGGCTGTGTCTTAGGGGCTCATTTACAAACTGCACTAAGGCTTAGCACTTCATTTAGCGTGTGGTCAATGGTTAGCACAGGACCATGATAACCGTAACTGTGCACTAAAAAGGCGACAGAGACAGGAAGAGGGTGTAGTCTACATGCTGATGTTAATGCTGCCATCTTTAGCGTGTTGCAATTAATATGCAACTCCAACCTCTATGACCCCTACAGAGAACACGTGGTTACATATTTGAGGCCAGCTGGGCTAATGAGAAGAGCCTCATCTACTCTGCATTACTGTAGAAACCGGGATAAAGGGAGAAGGCTGATCTACTAGTGGGCACAAATAATCCTTTTCCCTCCTAAGAAAAGAGAAGAAAGCAGTAGAAGCAGGAATTGCAATGCTGTGACTTTATTGAGGAAGCGATACAAGGGAGAGCAGAATCATGAGAAGTTTGTAGAGGATAAAATGCTTCATGTGCCAGCAGAAATGGAGGAAGATCCCTTGTATTGAACAGAAGAGAACAGAGCGGAGAGGATTCAGCCGTCTGCAGTCACCACTTTTCTCATTCCATCGGCTGCTATGGAGGCAGAGATCATGCAGAACCCTCGAAAAGAGAAAAGAAGACCAGTTAATACAGAGTAGAGTCAACCAGAGACACAGAGATACAAAGTTCTTCTGAAGAGATCATGTTAATGAACTTCCCATTAGCTCTCATTGTACTATGAATGTTTATTTGCAGAACTACATTTTTAGTGGGTGCACCCATAAGCAAGGGGGCATGTGCCCCACTCATACCCCATGCCCTCCCCAATCAGTCTGTCCCAATTTCCCCTCATCTTTGCCTTTACAGCAGCAATTGGTCCCAAGGAGAAAGAGAAGCTCCTAAACCAGAGTTCAGCATACAGTCTGCAAGTCCCCCTGGGCTGACAGGATTTTGTGACGCTTGGTCCCTTCAGTTGCAGAAGCTTCCAATTACTATGGCTACCTGTGTGGTGGAGCGGTGGGGTGCCACAGGACCTGACAGCGCAGGAGGGTATGCCGATCCCACACTGAATTCTAGCACAGGAGTTTCTGCTTCTGCTCAGACCGACCCCCACAGTGAAAGACAGGAGGACTGTAGCATCAGGCCTGAACTGAGACACAACAGTAGCACTGATGCTCCGGCTCTTATCAAAATTTGCCACGAGAGGCAGTGGCCTGTCACCTGGCTGCACTATAGAAGGATTCCCATTGGCTGCTCCTTTGCTCTCTACTGCAGGAGGATTGTGATTGGATGCTGCTTTGCTCTCTACTGCATGATTGCAATTGGTTGCTGCTTTGCTCTCTAATGCAGAAGGATTCTGATTGGCTGCTCTTTAGCCCTGTGTCTACCTGCTTATGAACTTTTCTTGCCCCACTTTACTTTTGATTTTTTCATGTTACCTTTGTTTCATACAGGAATGTGATTTCAAAAAGGATGGATCACATACTTATTCTCAGGTAATATAGAAAAATCAGAGGATGCCAGTAGTGAGAAAGGCAGCTGCCAGTATTTGCTGCTATAAGAGACATCTTTATCTATACCCCATCCCCCCCCCTTCCCCAGGGCAATGGCTTCCACCCCCTCTGCAGTGCTCACTGGCCCAGGCCACCTGAGAACACACTGAGGTCACCCCCCAGAACCTCCAGCTTTGCGCACACATGGATGGCCCAGAAGCACAGGACCGGCCCAGAAGCACTATATGGAGGGTTGACGTAGGGGTTCAAAGAAGCTGCAGCTAACTTTCCTCTACCCTCTCTTTTATGATTTATAGTTTCCTAATAACAGCACTATAACCTATTCTTTTATGCCTTTGATTCATTTGTAATGATGCATTGTAATCTTGTATTTTTCCTTTCATGATTTTTGTTTTTAATGAAGTATTGTAACCTTTTTTTCCTTTTCAGATTTTGTAAATGATTTTATTATGAACTGTTTTGAAAATCCTTGGAATCGTAAGCGGTATATCAAAGTTAGAACTAAACTAAACTGAACTGAACAGTGTCGCATTCTGCCAACAGAGAGGTAAAAGTTTAGTAAAGATAATTTCAGAGGCCAGTGAGCAGAGAGTGGAGAGGGAGCAGATATTGGTTTGCTTACTGGAAGTTATACACTCATCTCCTCAAAGAGGAGGAATTGGAACTGGAAAGACTGGACAGACCAATTTTGTTTTTGTATTTGCTGTCTCTTACTCTTTCAGGAGAAGAACATTTGTTCCAATTATAAACTGTTAATATTAGTAAAAGCATAAAGTAGGTTTTACCAGAAGCTACTTTCTAGCAATGGATAACACTGAAAGGACTTTATCGAGTTTGAGGTTGCCAAGGAGTTCGTTGGTATTGAGGTTCTTAAGGATGTCACCGAGATCCTTGAGGAAAAACCAGAAACTGCGATTAGAAAAAGCACTTTTTTCTGCTACAGTAACACAACAGTTGATAAGAACAAACATCACAAACAAAGATTTGGGCTTAGCAGTCATATTCTTAAAACAACCCACCGTGAAGGAAAGGAGAGTTTAGAGAAGAGCTTTACCTGGAAAGGTCACAGAAAAGCAAAGTCGCTTCATAGGCACATTTAGGTGTGATATTCAGTAGCGTTATACGGTTTGCAGACCGCTGAGCCGGATAAGGTTAGTACTGCTGAATATCCGCTGCTGCCGGAACTACGTGCCCCGAGGATAACCTCTTAGCATGGCGTTCTGGGGCGGGGCAGAGGTGGCTCCGATCGCTAACTTGGCAGTGCCCTAACTTTCACCACATATCGCCAATGCCCAGTTAGCGATCAGCACATGCGGCAAACCTGGATATTCAATACCAAGGCCTGATATGATACTGTTTGATGTTCTGGCGCTGAATATCAGGCCCATCAGTATGAGAACTAACCTCCATGAGACTGGTAGACTTCCAAACCATTTCCAGTATGAGCTACCTGGGAGACGGAGTCCCAGTGTGAGCTATGTTACTGTGTAATGACATGATAAAGTTTGCAGATAAAATAAAATCCCATATGTGAAAATGACCAAGACCAGCAGCTGTACATCTGAACCCTGTAGTCTTACAATCCAAGGTCTGGACCTAAGGCATGGTGGAGGATTCCTGGGAGGGAGATGGCGGCAAGAACATTCATCCTGTACTAATAAACTGAACCAACATGATATCCTGGAGCTTGGTCTTTGTTTTCAAAGGGCCCTGGCTGCAAAGTATTTAGCCCTTATTTCTGCTGGTATTTTTTATAATACAAAGGACCCTTAGAAAGAAAAGTTTATAAAGATAAGGCTCTTCAGCTTGGAAAATGATGAGCAGAGTGGAACACGTAAAAAGTAGAAAGACTAGGGGGACTGCGTTAAAAAGAGATTTGGAAAAACTTGTGGATGAAAAGTCCATAAAAAAATTATTAAAGTGGACTGAGGAAATCCAACACTTACCCCTGGGATAAGCAACATGGAATCTGCCCACTTTTTGGGAACCCAACAGATACTTGTGACCTGGATCGGCCACTGTTAGAAACAGGGTATTGGGCTTGATGGACCTTGGGCTGACCCAGTATAGCACATCTTAGGTTCATATGTAAGGAACATGTATCAATGCACCAAAATAGATGCAAAGCCTGCGACCACTTGCAGCGTGTTTGAAAACTGCCCAGGGAAAACATGCAACTGCTCTTCCCTTGAAAATGAAATCTAAACACACGTTCCCCTCTCTGCCCATTGTAGTACAAAAAGGGGAATGCATATGTTTCAAACAAACAAATAAAAATGAGGTTGGGCCGTTGGTGTGATTTTGGTCTTTTACTTGGCATCGGGATGTGAAGCTGCGGCACCAGGGGATAACCGGGCAGTTGTGATATCCAGTTGCTGCCCATTTATCCCTCGGCAATGAAAGTCAAGCGCTGCAAAGGCTATCCTAACTTTTGCCACCAAACCTAACTGGACAGAGCTTAAAAGGGAGAGAGGAGGCACTGTGGGTTAAACTAGAAAGAGGGAAAGAGAAATCTATTTGCAGTGGCGTAATATATAGACCTCGCTCACAGGAGGAAGAGGTAGATGGAGAGTTAATTGAAGACATACGCAGCATTGCTAGGAAAGGGGAAGTGCTACTGATAGAGGATTTCAATATGCCAGATGTTGATTGGCACATTCCTGCTGCAGTATCATCTAGAAGTAAAGAGATCCTGGATTCTCTACAGGGAGAACTATTCAGGCAATTGGTAACAGACCCCACACGTGAAGTGGCCATACTGGACTCGGTGCTTACCAATGGTGAAGGTGTTTCTGATGTTATAGTGGGAGATCATTTTGCATCCAGTGATCACCAGATGATGTGATTCAGTATTAGGACTAGGGCTGTTAAAATCTATTCAAAAGTGAGGGTCTTAGACTTTAGGAAGACTAACTTTGCCAAGATGGGCTAATACCTCAGGGAGTCTTTAGCGGGATGGGAACAGCCGGGGGATGAAGAAAAACAGTGGGCAAAACTGAAAGGGGATATTTTAAGGGCAACCAACTTTTTTATTAAAATGGTAAATTTGAAGGTAAAAGGAAAAAAGACCACTATGGTTTTCGAAAGAAGAAGCTGAAAAGGTGAAGAAAAAGAGGGAGGCCTTCATGAAATACAAGAGATCACAGAGAGAGGAAGACAGGCATCTATATTTGGAAAAACTTAGAGAAGCTAGCAAAGTAGTCAGGAAAGCAAAGATTCAAAAAGAGGAAGAAATTGCCAATGCAATAAAATGGGGGGATAAGACATTTTTCAAAACTGTTAGTGAGAAAAGGAAGCGCAAATGTGGCATTGTCAGACTCAAGGGTGAAGAGGAAGAAGATGTAGAAATTGATCAGGATAACGCGGAATTGCTTAACAAATATTTCTGTTCTTTGTTCACAGATGAAGAAACAGGAGCAGGACCTCAGAAAACACCCACAAACGGGAACAGAAGTGAGGGACATCTTGAACAATTTTCAGAAGACTGTGTTCATGAGAAACTAGCTCAACTTAAAGTAGATGAAGTGATGGGACCGGATGGGATACACCCTAGAATACTGAGGGAACTTGGGGACGTTCTAGCAGCTCCACTGACTGACCTTTTCAATGCCTTGTTCGAGTCGGGAATGGTGCCAAAGGACTGGAGAGGGGCTCATGTGGTTTCTTTACACAAAAGTGGAAGTAAGGATGTGGATGAAAACTATAGACTGGTTAGTTTAACTAACTGTGGTGAGTAAATTATTGGAAGCACTGCTAAAAGAGAAAATAGTGAGGTGTCTAGAATCCAGCAGATTACAGGATCCGAGACAGCATGGATTCACCAGATGCAAGTCTTGTCAGACAAACCTGATTGATGTCTTTGACTGGGTGACTAGGTAGTTGAACTGAGGGAGAGCCCTAGATGTGGTGTATTTAGATTTCAGTAAAGTCTTTGACACCATTCCTCACAGGCAACTTAAACAAACTGAGCACCCTAGGGATGGACCCTAAAGTTACTGCTTGGGTTAGAATTGGTTGAGTGGGAGGCAACAAAGGGTACAGGTAAATGGAGCTCACTCTGAGGAGAAGGATGTTACTAGTGGTGTGCCCCAGGGATCTGTCCTTGTTCCGATTCTTTTTAAGATGTTTGTTAGTGATATAGTGGAAGGGCTGTCGGGTAAGGTTTGCCTCTTTGTGGATGATACCAAAATCTGCAATAGAGTAGACACCCAGGGAGGGGTAGATAACATGAGGAGAGATCTAGCTAAGCTTGAAGAATGGTTTAGAATTTGGCAGCTGAGATTTAATTTTAAAAAATGCAAGGTCATGCATTTGGGCTGCAACAATCCAAGGGAGCAATATAGTATAGGGGATGAAGTACTTTTGTCCACTAAAGAAGAGCGGGACCTATGCGTGATTGCATCTCATGATCTTAAAGTAGCTAAACAGGTAGAAAAGGCAACAGCGAAAGCTAGAAGGATGCTCGTGTGCATACGGAGAGGAATGGCTAGCAGAAAAAAGGAGGTGATAATGCCTCTATATAAGTTTTTGGTGAGACCTCATTTGGAGTATTGTGTGCAATTCTGCAGACCGCACCTTCAAAAGTATTTACACAGGATGGAGTCGGTGCAGAGGGTGGCTACTAAAATGGTTAGTGGTCTTCCTTATAAAGCATATGAGGACAGACTTAAGGATCTTAATATGTACACCTTAGAGGAAAGGCGGAATAGAGGTGATATAATTGAGATGTTTAAATACCTCTGTGGCATAAATGCAAAGGAGGAGAGCCTCTTTCAACTGAAAGGAAGCTCTGCTTCGAGGGGATATGTTATGAGGGTGAAAGGGGATAGATTTAGGAGTAATATGTGGAAATATTTCTTTACAGAAAGAGTGGTGGATCCATGGAATAGTCTCCCAGTGGAGGTGGTAGAGATGAGGACGGTAACTGAATTCAAAAAAGCATGGGACCAACACAGAGGATCTCTAAAGGTAAAAAGGGGACTGTTGTAGTTATGGAAGGACAGACTAGATAGGCCATGTGGTCTTTTTCTGTCGGCATGTTTCTCTGTTTCTTTTTGCTGTCATCATTTTTTCTTCTTAACTGGTTCTGTATGAGAGACAATTTGGATGCTGCACTAACAAGCAGAGAGAAGGGTTTAACATTTTCCAGAACAGGGAAGGCTCTTTCTGCCAGTCCTCTGAGTTTGGGATGAGACTCCTCTGAGAGGGAAAATCCCCTTTGTTTAAAAACCTCTTTGGCCTCTAGTTACTGCTCCTGTAGTTGTAAGGGGAGTCTGTCCCTAATGGGCAAATGCCTCTGGACGTCAGTCAGAGCAATCATCTTGCAAGGCAGAGTATCTGCACCCAGTCACTATGACCAGAGAAGAAATTGGACAGGCTTAGAGCTCCTGCCATGAAGCTATAGGGAGCTCAGCCTAACTAGAGGATTTATTTATTTATTTATTTATTTTATTTATTTAGTGTACATTTATATCCCGCTACTTGCAGTGATCAGCAGCGGCTGTAACACATGGTGAGGTTGGCTGTACTGGCCAGAATTTAGGTTGAATACACTCTGATTAGGGGGGGGGGGGGGGGGGACACAGCAAGATACAGGTTACAGGCTTACAGTTGATTGCTATATACATATTTACACTTGAGTAGTCTGTTAAAACTTTATGAGTGATCTGTATCTCATATTTATACGTGGACGTGCGTATCTCATGATGTTAGGTTGTAATGAGATTTAAAAAGGTGCGTTTTAAGCTCTTTTCTAAAGACCTTTAGATCGCAGATTTCACGCAGGTCACTTGGCAACCGATTCCAGAGTGTGGGAGCTGTGAACGAGAAAGCTCTGTTAGTGGTACTGGCATTAGCCTTTGTGAATGATCTCGGGAGGCAGATGGTGTTGAGGTTCGCCGCTCTCCTACTTCTATTGTTGGGGGGATTGGAAATCAAGCTGTTGAGGTGAGAGGGTGCTATATTATGGATAAGTTTGAAAGTAGTGACTAGCAATTTGTACTGAATGCAGGCCATGATGGGGAGCCAATGCAGCTCAATTAGGGTGGGTGTAATGTGGTCAGAGAGTTGTTTTTGCATAATGATTCTGGCTGCAACATTTTGCGCCATTTGCAGAATATTTGTAGTTTTCTTCGGCAGGCCTTGTAGTATGGCATTGCAATAATCTAGGTGTGGAATGATGAGGGCCTGAGCAACAGATCTGAAGTCATCATGATCAAGGATGTTACGTAAAGGCTGCAGGATTCTTAATTTGTGGAAAATGGCCCGATTGGTATTTCGCAGATGTCTTTCCATGTTTAGGTTGCTGTCAAGCATCACACCCAAATATTTTATCTCTGATTTTATGTTGTAATTATTGCTGTTCATGGTGACCGATTTAGGGGGCTCGAAACCCGGTTTTCTGGAAATACACATTGCTTCTGTCTTCTTATGGTTAATGAGCATGTTATTTTGTTGGAGCCAGATTTGAAGCTCGAGTAGGCATTTTTCAAGCTTGCTGATGTTCGGGTTGTTTGCATCTAGTTGTGTGTAGAGCATAAGGTCATCAGCATAGATATGGTAGTTGATCCCGTGGGTCTGGAATATTTTGCACACTGGTTGCAGGTATAGGTTGAATAGGAGCGAGGAGAGGGCAGATCCTTGGGGAATGCCCTGGGTTTGTGGGAAGGGAGTTGCTTTGCCATTGTTGAAATTTACCTGCTGCATTCGGTTTGTTATATAGGAGGCGAACCATTTTAGTGGGGTCCCTGCAATGCCTATGGACTCAAGTCGTTCCAATAATGTTGGGTGGTGCACTGAGTCAAATGCAGCTGAGATATCAATGAAGATAAGCATAAACATCGTGTTCTTGTTCTCCAGACCCTTGAGTAGGTTGTCCAGCAAGGTTATCAGGAGGGTTTCCACTCCATGATGTTGTCGAAACCCGTATTGATGCACATCTAAGGCATTTGTATCATCAATGTGGTCCTGTAGCTGCTGCTGTACTGCCTTTTCAATGATTTTGGCAAGGAAGGTTATGCTTGAGATTGGGCGATATGAGGTAGGGTCATCTTTGTTGAGTGTTTTGTTTTTCAAGATGGGGCGTATAAGAGACTTCTTGAGGAGTGATGGCATGAGACCTTGCAGCAGTGATAGGTTCACTATATGGGAGATGTGCTGTGCTATTTCTTCTTTGGTTGCCTTGATCCAGGAGGCTGGACAGGGGTCAAGGGGGGAGGTGGTGGTTTTTAGGTTGGTGATGATGGCTTTTATCTGTCGGTCGTCCACTTTCTGGAAGGTTAACCATTTTCTACCGTGATCGGTTCTTTCCTGTGTGCTGGTTTTCTGATGGAAGGAGGTTAGATCCTGCGTGGGTGTGAGGATGGTAGGTGTTGCAGGATTAGGTTTGTTGGCATAGTGATCTGCCAGCTTTTGCGCTGTTATGGAGCCGCTGGGATTGCTGTCTTGCGGGGCTTTAGTGAGAGATTTGACGAGCGCGAACAGCTCTCTGGGTCTGTTGAGGGCTTTATTGAGAGTGGCTGTGTGGTGTGTTCTCTTCGCCTGGTTGACTGCATTCCTGTAGGTTGATAGGAGGTCGAGGTAGGACTTTTTGCATTCCTCGGTTTTGTGCTTTCTCCATTTACGTTCACGCCTTCTCAGGTCCTTCTTCAGATCCCGTAGCGTTGTGGTGTACCATGGTTCGGCCTTATTCCTGGTTGAGTCCCTTGGGTGGCTCCAGGTCGGTTTTGAGGCAGCCTCGATTCCTATGTTCCAGTGGTTTGCCAGAATCTCGAGGTCTGAGCAATCCGGGTGAATGTATTTCGCTACGGATTCAAGGAGGTCCTCTTTGATGAGTTTTTGGAAATATCTCCGTTGTGGTGCTGCTTGGTCTGGTTGAGTTAGGTCGGGAGCTGAGGGGGGGTGTAGGGTGAGCTCAATTTGGTGATGATCTGACCAAGGTACTTGGGTTATTCTAGGTTTGGATTTCAACATCTTGGGGTGTTTAGTGGGAAGGAACACCATGTCTAGTGTATTACCCTTGATGTGGGTTGCTTCTTGGATAATTTGCTCATAGCCCAGATGTTCCATAGCTTCGTGGAAAATGTTTGCTTGCACTGCTGTGGTGGAGGGTAAATTCAGGTCCCCTAGGATGACCTGGGTTTTTTTGGGCGCTGTAGAAGAGATGATTTCAAGAGCTGCTGCCAGGGATTCATGTGGTGATGCTGGTGGTCTGTAGATAAGACATATGGCTAGTGTTCTGTTTTCAACTTTAAGTATGTCGATGCCTTCGGGTACGCTCAGTGGTGTGCTTGTTAGGGACAATTCAGATTTTGCCAAGATTAAGACCCCTCCTCCTTTTTTCTTAGTGCGAGGACAGTTATACACAGTATATCCAGGTTTGCTTATTTGATTGATGATTACAGGGTCTGTTTCGGTTATCCAAGTCTCAGTGATGCAAAGTAAGTCAGGTTTTGCATCTGACAGGAGGTCATATATCATGTGGGTTTTGTTTCTTATGGATCTGGCATTTATGAGCATAATGGAAATTGTGGACTGCGTTGTGTAAGTCATTTGCAGGTTCTTGTCCCCTTTCTTGCTTATCTTGGTGGGCCTTGGTTCTTTCGGCTGGTAAGCTTTTCTTGATTTGCGGTGGTGATGGGGTCGCTGTTTTTTATTGCCTGCATTGCTGGCAATACCTGGAGTGTATTGGCATGGTGCAGGCACACTCCAGGATCCTGGAGTGTGCCTGCACCATGGTGCAGGCACACTCCAGGTATTGCCAGCAATGCAGGCAATAAAAAACAGCGACCCCATCACCACCGCAAATCAATGGTGCAGGCACACTCCAGGATCCTGGAGTGTGCCTGCACCAAACCCTCTGGACCACAGGAGTCAGGGGCCAAGTGGAGCAACCCTGAGAACCAAATGTTCAGCAGCTACCCATCCAGGAGGAAAAGGAACCCAACCCATGCTGTATACCAGGACTTCCAGAGCACAGGTTGTTGTCCATCACAGCTGCGGGGAAATGTGAAAGCAGAAGCACCATACTCAGGTACTCTGAGGAGGACATTGCTATAAGAGAACATAATTGGACTGGTCAAAGTACGTGAGTGACAGAGAATATATATCAGAGGATTGGTAGAGAAAAAAGAAAGAGGTGTGGAAGAAACCAAATACTAAAGAATTAAGATGCAGAGACTTGGAAAAGAATGGGGTATAAAACACCCTAATGAAAAGGGGAGAAGACTAGCCTGTTCTTGTAACATAGTTATTATTTATGCCAATTGTTAATGTTGCTTTCTTAATGACCCTTAGGTCTAAGTAAACCATTGCTTCAGAACACATTTTCAGGGCTGGACTCATTCTTCTTTTGAGGAGGGAGTGTGCGAGAGTTCAAGTGCCAAGTGCCTCCTGGCTCACGCCAGTCCCCACCAAGAGAACCCTGATACTTCCAAATCTATGAGCTGCAGAGAAAGCCTGGGTAACAAAACCTGATAGGATTGGTGTGCTCCCTTGTCTGCCAAGCAGTTGGTGATGTAACTGAGAGGAGCGCACAGAAAGGGGGCTACATGTCTTTGAATGTTCAGTGTTTAGCTCGGTCTGTCGTTTCATTCAGTGATACACACTGGGGCTTTTATATAATATCTGGAAAAAATATTAATTTAGAATTTGATATTGCAAAGATTTCTCAGGTGAACTTCAGGAGATAACTGAGCATTACTTTTTGAAATTCCCATCTGAGCCGCTAGCTAAATTTTATCTGGACAATTGATCGTGTAGGTAACATAGAACTGGTTATCTTGTAGGAGGAAGAGATTACCAGGGGCACAGTTATCATTAAACTGCATAATGCCAATATTAAGGCAGTCTGATTAAAAATAACTGGGTAATTCTGCTCAGAAAAATCAGTGTCCTAAATGTAAACAGTTAACTTCAGACCATGGTTATTAAAAAGGGATCCAGGATATCAGTGCTTGACCCAATACAAGCTTCGCGGAACCCGTGTCCTTTGGGGAAACTGCTAGGTACGTATGACCTAGATTGGCCACTGTTGGAAACAGGATACTGGGCTTGATGGACCTTGGTCTGACCCAGTATGGCATTTCTTATGTTCTTATGGTCTTATTGTCACTGGGTGGACATAAGGAGTTAAGGCTGTTTAATTTCCCAGTTAAAATGAGCTGAATACATTTAACTGGTTATATCCCATCGAATATTGACCTCAAAATGTGTCTGTAGATGTAGGAGAAGCTGAATCAGCAATCAATCAATACACTCCCCCACTCCCTTATGAACTAATAAATAAATCTTATCCCTGTGTTTTAAATTAAACAACGTTTTGTGTTAAGTTGTAAATAGAAAAGAGGAATGAATAAAAAGTAAATCTCCAGCCAGCCCAGTGGTTCAGTGCAGTGCTGGCTATGTGGCAGCTCCTGGTCTGATCCTGAGTTGAGTCTTGTGCTCCCCTGGCCACCAGATCTAGGAATTGCTGAAGAGGCAACCTTCAGAGCCCCTGGGGATGAAGGAGTCATGGTTATTGCTCATGCATGACACCTGGTGGCAGGATTTCAGACTCATAACAGGTTTCTAGAAGATTCCTTGCTGCAGTGCTTTCAGGCTGCAAAGACCAGATTAGGTACATTGAGGATGGGTGAAAATTAGCGGAGGACACAAACCACGGCCACAACAAGGGTTTATCCAAAAAACTTTATTTAAAGTTTTTTGGATACACCCTTGTTATGGCCGTGGTTTGTGTCCTCTGCTAATTTTCACCAGTTATCTGCGGAAGGCATCCTTCTCCTGTTTTTTGGTACATTGGGGATGGGTGACAAAGGAGATAAAATAGAAGTAGTTGTAAATGAAGGCTCTTGGCAGAGTGAGGACTTGGGGGAAGGCTCTTGCCAGGTGTCACGAGGCAAGGGGAGTCAGGCAACAGACGGAGGCAGGAAGGGATGGTGACGGGGAGGAGCATGGGTGGGGTAGGCGTGTGGTGCACAATCCGGACATACAGGACCGATTCCAGTTGCGATCCTGTATGTCCGTAGAGGCAGAGCTGAACGGGAGAAAGGGGATCAGCAGACCCGAGGTGAGGAGCAGCAGGGGTTCCCTGCCACCTGATCCCGGTCCTGGCAGGCTCCTCCAGGTGTCGGGTGGCGGGGAAAAGCATTTGTTAAGTTTTACGGCAGATCGGTGTTCCAGCAGGGTGAGAGGATGCCAGAGCACCTACATGCAGGAGCACTGGGAGGTTTAGATGGGGCGGGAGGAGTACATGCAGGGCGGGAGGCGTACGCGCAGAGTGGGAGGCGTATGTGCAGGGAGCCAGAATAGGGGCCCATCCTGCCCATCCTAGGCCTTTTGTACCTTGCTGGCTAGAGAACTGGCTGTTATCTGGATATAAGTGGTGGCCTTATCCAGAACAAATTTTGAATTTTAGCCTTTGCTGAATTGGTAATCAATGCAATGCCATGAATTTGGGAGTAATAGATTCAAACAACTTCATCCCCATTCAAATTCCAGATGGGCAGTAGTCTTGTGTTGTAATGACCACTCCTTCCACCTGAGGAGTATAGATCAACTTTGAACCAAAATAGACCCTGAGATGTCATACACAACAAAAACTGACACGCCCCACCCCCCATTGGTGGTTCCATATGACTCACCCAAAGCAATTCATTCTTCCAATTTAGCACTAACTCGCTGGCAATCAACAAACCCTTGACTTCTGTTAATAACACCTCCAGCCGTTGCTACCTTATCAGCTGAGTTCTCTTTACATGGGAAACGCAGCTGTAGGCCATCTGCTTAAAACTTCTACAATAACTCCCACAATGACACAGAAACTCCAGTGGTACCAAGGACAAGATAATATAGTCAATAGCCAGGATCCCTATGGTACACCCCAACATAGCTCTTTCTAAGTAGCACCTCATTTGCTACCCATATCTGCGGTCTTTTGTTAGCAAAAAAAAAATGCAAACCAGTCCAGCTCAAGGCCACGTATTCCCACGTCTCTCAACCATCCAGTCAAAGCACCATGATCCAAATACCGGCTGCACATGCTGAATAATGGGAGACTGCAGTGTGCTATCAGCTTTGTTTGCGAAACACGTATTTGGTGCCGAAGAGTACGGCGTTGGGATCATCACGATAAAGAGAATCATATTTTGATAAGCTGAATTTCTATTTTTGATATGACAATGAGATTCTGCTCTTTTCAATGTTGGAAGAATATTGTTGCCATGAAGTTGTGTTTAACATAATAGGGAGGGGGCTGGGTCGCTCATTGATGTTACAGGGCTGTTGATTGAGGTCACCCTCAGTCTTTTATAGATGCCCGGTGTTCTGAGACCTTCCCCCCTCCTCCTGCCAGATTTGTTTGCACTTGAAGAGTGCTCTTGACATCCCTCATTTTTTCTGATTGTTATGTATGGAGTGAATTTCTTGTTTTCATAAGTTTTTCTCACTCTGAAAGTGACGTTTTGCTTTTTGAAAAAATGGGAGATGACAAGGGGGAATGCTGAGAAACATCAAGCAAGCTCCTCCCAATTACTTATTAGTATTACCTCTTACTGCCAGTTTTGGATCTTGACTCACCTGATCTCCTTTGGGTTTCCGTGTCATTCCCCACAGCTGTATCCCATGTCTACAACTATTGTGTTGCCCATATTGGCTAAATTGTAAGCTCTGATGAGCAGGGAGTATCTTTTACATATGTCTGTGCAGCGCTGTGTATGCCTTGTAGCACTATACAAATGTTCAGTAGTAGTAGTAGTAATAGTAGCAGCATTTGTCTAGTGCCACTAGAGCAGGAGTAACCTGCACATAGTGACAGATACAACCCAACGTAAGATCAGAGCAGGAGTAACCTGCACGGAGTGACAGATACAACCCAACGTAAGATCAGAGCAGGAGTAACCTGCATGGAGTGACAGATATAACCCTATGTAAGCTTAGAGCAGCAATAACTTGCATGGAAAGGCAGTTAAAACCCAAAGTAAAAAGCACAGAGTGGGGGAAACTTGGATCTGAAGTTACAACCCTAAACACCTAGATGGGAAGACTGGATGAGTCATGGTTATTTTTATCTGAAAGCATTTACTACATTACATATGCAGAACTGTTCACATATACATGAGACACAATCCCTGATCCACAGAGTTTACAGTCTGTTCAAAACAGACAAAGGTAATGTATATAATGTATACAAATCTATAAAACAATAAGGTATTATTACCGGAGTCAGGCTGCAAACTGTATCTGTAACTGTGTTAAGAGGAAGAGCGGATCCGGCTTTGGAAATGGCGTTACTTAAAACTTGGTTCTGAAAAAGAAGAGGATAGTGAGCACAAAGAATCTAACACAAGGTAAAAGTTCTCCAAGAGAAATAAATGACCACTGATGTCATGTATTAGGCTACAGATCTAGTGAGATTTGTTGGCCATGTACCACAAAAGAGTCATTTTTCAGAGAATAAAGTATGTCAGCTTTGAAAATGTACATTAAAGGAGGAAATGTATTTCTGTTCCACTTTCTTCCGTGCTTCACAGCTTGGTGTCTCATTTTTGGGTTTTTCATTTCAGTTTTCTCTTTTGTATTTTCCTATTCTTTATTAGGCGATGGCCTGTGTTTTCCGTTTGCAGCCAAGATAAGAGATTCTGTTAACATGTAGGTTCTCTTTAGGAATCTGTAGCAGTTCAGCTTGTTCTCTTTTTCCAGCTGGGCATTACTGGTTTTATACAACATTGACCTGATTTTCCATAGGTGGGACTGGTGCAATGTGAGTTCTTGTTGAGGGCCCATTTTCAGGGTTTTGTGTTTGTGATGCACAAGGTCTAGCTGTGGAGGGAGTTAATGGTGTTGTCACTGACTCTTTGTTTTTTAAGTACCGTCAAGTCAATGCTAATTGCTGGCAACCCAGTAGCCTCTGGATTTTCTTGGCAAAGTGTGACTAGAGGTGGATTGCCAGGCCTTTTCTGCCTAGGTAATGGAGGGTAAAGTGACTTAGGCAGCTCCTCCACTCCACTGATATGAGACTAGAATTTGAATAAAAAAAATTTCTATGTTAAGATTTAAAGAGAAACACCCTATTTATGCTCTGCATGTGTTGTTGGAAGAGTTTTATTGCTGAATCTTGGAGTGCTCCATGTGAATGATTTTCAAAGGCACTTAGGTGTTCACTGGCAAATGCAGAATTAGCCTAACCGCGTATTTTCAAAAAAATATACAGATAATATCAAGCTGTAAATTGCAGAATGTGCAGATGTTATCTGTTTACTTGTGGGACATCTTAGGGGAAGAGCAAGGGTGGGCCAGACACTGGCAATATTCAGGCATTAGTTAAGTTACACATTTCAGTCTGCGGAATATGAGACGTAGCCTAAACAGGTAATGTACCATCGCTCTCTCTCTATTCAGCACACTTATCTATATGGACAGTGAGGCAGAATACACAGATTAAGTTAAATGGGAGGGCGGCATTGCAAATTTACCCCTCTTTGTGTAGCTTGCATTGCAAGATCAAACCCGGGGGGGCACAAAACCGAAAGTTGGCTCAAGGTGCTATAACCCCTGTAGCAAGCCCTGACTGGGATACACAATTAGCTCTTGTCTTTTCTCAGGAGTTCAGGGTACAGGAGCCATTTCCCCTCCCCCGAGGGTTTACAATCCAAGTGTTTACTTGAGGCAATGGAGAGTTAAGTGACTTGTCCAAGATTACGAGGAGCAATGGTGTGATTCAAACCCTGGCTATTCCTCCACTCCACATTTCAATGGGGAAAACAGGAATTAATGTTTTGCTCATTTTGTGTAGTTGTGGATTATTTTTACAGTTTTCTAAACCCCTTTTCAGACAATTTATCCAAGACGACTCAGATGAGCAAGCACATGACTCTGATCTAATAACAATTTTACAAAAGCTATTGAGCTTACCACTAAATTAGTGAGTGCTGCTATAGCTGGGTCGCAGGCCTTACCAACTTGTGAGGTTATCTTCTCCTAAAAGACAATTTTGTATGTGTTAATACAGGGAAGTACCTTTGCAACATGTCAGCTTTGATTTAAACATCATTTTAATATGTGTGCTCTTAGATATTTTTACGTTACTTCTTAAACCTTAATTATCCATTTTTCAATGAGCACATCAAAATATTTTAAAGGGTTTGCGTTAGGTGTTTAATGTGGGTTTTAATATGTTAACAGTGAATACAAGGGTCACAGAGGTTACTGCACATCTAACTGTTAAATTAAGCACCTAGCAAGGAAATTGCAATGAGGGGTGGGGGATAGGGGAGACGCTTCATTGCAGCTCACCCAAAGAGTATTAAAAGCATATTGGGATGCTACTGACTATTGTGGCAATGACTGTGGTATTAACAAAAGAATTTTAAGAACTGGTGATCACGCCCACTTTAAGATGCATTTAGGGGGCGGGTTTCATTAGCTCACCATACTGTGTGTGAATGTGGGTCCATGTTCCTGCATATGTTGGCAAGGGCTGTAATTGCCGCTTGAAAACTGTCTGTGAAGTTCGTACGTTAAAAAGACCGACAGACATTTGCATCTGCTTTTCCTTTGGGCTGTAAGATGGGGGGAAACAATGCGAAGATCTCTGCGTGTTTCCTTCTCCAGAACAGCGCCTCGCAGTCCAGCTGAAAGTCTGTGACCTGTGAAAGCCGGGGCGCACTTTAGATGGGCCACGAGTGATTTCCAGGGTGACTCCTGTTTACGCAGATAAACGGCTCTGGGAATTCCCCTCCTACTGCATATTGCATCCCTATGTGCATATCGTTTTCTGTGATCATTCAGAAACTTATTAGTGATTTCTTTAAGTAAATCTTAGTCGGTGCAGCAGAGTTAGTGATTAGAATTCAGAATCACAGCCACCCTTGGAGATTTGAAGTGACATTTTAGAAAGGACATCCAATCCTATTGGGGATGTCCAGAGCAGAACATTCAGAAAACCACCAAGGACGTCTCTGTCTCTGACCAAATTCAGGAACACAGATGGCCCTGATGTGGACGTGCATCCAACCTCATTAGGAAAGCTGGGATCATGCAAGCTAGCATAAGGGACGTCCAGCAGCGTAGCAAACTGTAAACATGAGCCCCTATTCCTCGTCTGTGTGTGCTGCTATATTGTAAATTACAGGGGGTATTAATGTAGCTCCTTCTCCACACCTCCCTGGCATTGACCTGACAAAATGAGCACTGTTCAGATGCCCGTTCATGCCTGCAAAAGGTTGAACCTTAGACGTGACGCGGGGTGTCCAGGGTGT
Source organism: Ichthyophis bannanicus (assembly GCA_033557465.1). Lineage (NCBI taxonomy): Eukaryota > Metazoa > Chordata > Amphibia > Gymnophiona > Ichthyophiidae > Ichthyophis > Ichthyophis bannanicus. The sequence goes on along the minus strand of CM066050.1, from coordinate 10,764,427 downwards.
TTCTGAGATCGGGCGGGGTGTCCAGGTTCTTTCTTAGGAATACCCTGTCCATGCCTCCACCTTGCCCATATTCGGAATTGGATGTCCTTATGCTGGGGACGTCCACAGACCCAGTTTCTAAAATGGTTCCGGAGACGTTTCTTTGCTTTGGACATCTCTATGCCCATTTTCAGATGTACAAAGCCAAAATAGGGCTTCCAAAATAATCCCCTTGGAGTCTGCCTGATTACAGGAGTACTAAGCTTACTGGTGGATTTTAACAGAGGGAGAAACATCACTGTCCCAGCCAATAGCAGCAGGTAAGTCAGTAAAAGGGTGACTAGAACTTTAAAGCTCCCAGCTTTAGGTAAAGTGTCTGACTTCTGATTTTTTCACCTTTTTTTTACAAGGAATGTCCATATAACAAAAGAGACAGCTCCCACTGCACCAGGTTAATCAGTGATTGATTATAGAATGGTGGGGGACAAGTAATTGATCTCTCTTTGGCTAAGGTCGTTTATGTCCTTCCTGCTGCTGTCCTCTGCGGGATCCATTGGGGTTTATTGGTGGCATTGGAAGTTGAATAGATGATATGTGTGTCACACGAAGGAGAAGAAAATCATAGAAACTTGATAATTCTGCTAAAGCGTAATTAAAAATGAAATAGAACACTTAAATTGTCTTAATGTCTACATTTTACTCACTGATTCATGCCAAAGTGTAATCAGAGGGGAAATGTAATGTTTGCAGTCAGACCTCAGAGTTAGTCATTGGACAATTAGAGATATTTGGCACAGACCCTTGTACCAAAGCAGTGTAGTAGCCCCCTGTTATGGATAATCTGATCGAAGCCCGGTGAGGACTTTGGAGGAACATCGGGAAGGAAAGAGTTTGTGGGAGGGAAAGTCATCTTACTCTGTGCTAGAGTCAGGCAAAGGAAGTAAACACAAATGAGATGATCCTGTCTGAATGAAACACCAAAAGTTACACTACATGCACACAAGTGACGAGCCGCCAGGCCTGACATGAGGTGATGTGATAGGACACAGAATGCCAGCGGTCCCCAAAGCTGTTTCTCAGCTGTGAATCGTAGATATTCCTGAGCACTGAGCCCCAGCACCCCTCAGCTCACCCCTGTACAGTTTTCAGAGCTAGTAGCCGTCATAGGGAAGTGAGCAGCAAGGAGAGAGCTCCCCTATAGGATGTGAATGTGATGCCACAAACAGGACAGGAGAAAGGAAACTTACCACAGTGTCTGTTCCAGTCAGAGCTATAAGATCATCAACACCACATCCTGCATCTTTCTGAAAAAACACATAAATGCGGTATTTAAGGTCAATGTGCACAGAATAGGATATTCAAAAGTGTCTTACAATATGGACCCCACCTATGCAGGAGTTCAGGATTTACACATGTTCGGAATATACATATGAATTAATGCAGAAAATTAGCAAAGTCCAGGAGTAAATAAGGGCACATGAATTCCCTGGGGTCATTTTCAGACCAGAAATATGCACCTCCTTTTGAACTGAAAAATGGAGAAAGCAGACGTAGCAAGTAGCAGGCCTGGGCGTCATGAGGGCAACTAGGTTTATGCAGGTAAATGTTGGTATTTTAGCCATTTATACTCGTAAGTGGCCTCTTAGAAAATGCCGACTAGTGGGAAAGTGTGCATAAATTTTTGCATTGTGCCACTTCACTGTGATCAGAGCATGGGTGGTACAAGCAAGCACACACATTGGTTATAAGATATGATGATTTATATGTAGACTTGCAAAAATTTGGTTCAATAATTTACACCAGTTCTAGGACTGCAGTAAATCATCGCACCTCTGTCGCTTATTCTACTAATTTACTTGTTAAATACCTATGTTAACTAGATGTGACGTCATAAAAGTACCTTCTTCATGCATGTGCACAGTTCTAGAATTACACCCTAAGAAGATCTTCTGAGTTTAACTATAGGCTGTTTTTCAGGAATCTTCCAGTTACTTGCAGTGCTAGAAGAAACGGTGCGGTGGATATTCAGACGGGTTTATGCAAAACACGTAAACCCTGCGGATCCCCATATTCAGTGGCAGTATTTGCACTGAAGTCTCTGCATGCAGTGGATAGAATATGATGGGGGGGGGGGGGAGATGAAATGGGAGAGTCAGGCGGATCTCCTCTGCTGCGCACTGATACGATGGCTTTCTTTACATCCTGCTTCCTATAACTGCAGCATGCTTGTGAGTGACTGAAGCATACACTGGACACACACTGGGCATGTTACTAAAGGGCATTAAGCTTTTGCAGCTATCGCTGGACATTGGTTCCAGAAGCTCCATGTTAGCTGCACAAGTTGTGCTTTCTCTACAGGGTGTGTGCCCAGAATTTCCCCCAACGGTGAAACTGCAGCGATCGCAGCAAGACAGAATCAATGATGCAGCTAATGCCAGCCACTGAGGTAGCTTTAGCTGCATCCATAATGTCTGCAAAACATGTGGCTACCGCACTCTGTCCCACTCACTCCTACCCCACAACCTGCCACTCCTACTACTACTGTCACCCACTCTTCCCCCCCCCCACACACTCCTACTACTACTGTCACCCACTCTTACCCCCACCCCACTCTTACTACTACTGTCACCCACTCTTACCCCACACCCCCCACTCTTACTACTACTGTCACCCACTCTTACCCCACACCCCCCACTCTTACTACTACTCACGCACTTTCCCCCACACCCCCCACTCTTACTACTACTATCACCTACTCTTACCCCACACCCCCCACTCTTACTACTCACACACTTTCTCCCACACCCCCACTCACTACTACTATCACCCACTCTCCCCCCCCACACACACACACTCCTACTACTACTGTCACTCACTCTTTCCCCACACACACCCACTCCTACTACCACTGTCACTCACTTTTCCCCCACACCCCCACTCTTACTACTACTGTCACCCAATCTTACCCCACACCCCCACTCTTACTACTGTCACCCACTTTCCCCCACACCCCCCACTCTTACTACTACTGTCGCCCACTTTTCCCACACACCCCTCTTACTACTACTGTTGCCCACTTTTCCCACACATCCCTCTTACTACTACTGTCACCCACTTTTCCACCACACCCCTCTTACTACTACTACTGTCGCCCACTTTTCCCCCCACACCCCTCTTACTACTACTACGGTGACCCCCTTTTCCCCCAAAAACCCTCTTACTACTACTGTCGCCCACTTTTCCCCCACACCCCCCTCTTACCACTACTGTAGCCCACCTTTCCCCCCACACACCCCACTCTTACTACTAGTGTCACCCACCTTTCCCCCACACTGCACCCATTCCTACTGCTAGTGTCACCCACTCCCCCCCCCCACTCTTACTACTACTGTGTGAAATAGAGCTATCAGAAAATTGCCTGAAATAGCTGATTTCTCCCGCATTAGCTGTCATCGTGGCACGATGATCACGCAATCGTGCCACAGTGACAGCTAATGCCATTTAGTAGACATACCCCATTGTATGAGTCTGGTGTATGCACAACGCCTGAGAAAACAACTCCTTGTCTAAGCCTGAAGCTCATATGAGGGGGACTTGCTACTCACTACTAATAAACATTTTGATATAAGGAACCAACAGATCTTGGACATATCTCACAAAAGACAGAGAGAAGATGTTAGTTTTACCAGCAAACTATAGGCTGCTTCACAGGTTTTGTCTTGTGCTGCTTTGAGTACCGCCTAAAGAGAATTGGGAGAGTTAATTCAAAACATTATTCTGTAGAACTGCTTTGATAGCCTAAAATCTCCAGCAATATTAAAGTCAAGGAATAGCTTGAAAGGTTCTAGAGGTGGAATCTAGTTGCTTAATGTTGTGTCAAGGGTCAGGTTATTTCCATCACAAGAATAAGCTATTCTCTTCTCAAAATGAAAAATATTTCTGACAGGAGAGGGGCTTATATCTGTCCAGTATATAGAGCTCATAACCACTGTGGGATCAAACAGAGCTCTGGACAACCATGGGAGGGACTTTTCCTCTGGCATCATGACTGTGAGGTTGTTGTGATGACACAACTGCGCAGTCGCCATCATATGACCATCACACCGAGCCCCAAGCTCAAACGCCTTCAGGCAGCACGTTCTCTTATGGCAATACACACCACATCCAGCCTGGGCTGAGCTGTCTGTAAGGTAATAGACAGCAACATCTCTGAGTCCTCAGACCAACTCCACTTCTGATTAATTCTGTCCAATGGATTCTGGTATCTTTACTCTTGCTTTCTCTTATCATGAATCCTGCTATTTTCCTACAAATGTCAGAGCTACAAACTCCAGGTAATAAGTGGATCATGTAGTTTTTCTCTAAATAAAAATGTAAATGGGGGGAATAGTTTTTCATGTGTTATATGATGTGGGGAGGGGATGGTCATTCTTTGGTTAGTTTTTGGTTTACTTATTGCATGGAATTAATATAATTAAGAGAGGGAATGGAGAAGATGTATGGTGGACTACATTGGATAAATGTTTCTACACTTCCTTAGATTTCTTGAAAGAGAAGATATATACAAAATGACAAAATATTTCATGCATTTTTTGTTCCACTTATTGTAGTGGTTATCTTGCCATCATTAAATTAAGAAAAAAAACCAGGAATAGTTACAAACTGCTTTGTTCCAGAGCCAACATGGCACCCCTCAATCCTGTATCACATTTTTAAAACACTTAAGAAACAATCTCTACCTGTGCTGCACACACTTTACCGATTAGATCTCCTGCAGCTTGTATGGTGTTTGTTAGATCCTTTCCCTAGACAGAGAGTTTTAGAAGTGTGAGTCAGAAGCAGACTGAGCTGAGGACTTCTAGGCAGCGTGATAGACAATACGTTGAAATCATTCGTTCTATGTGAGGCAGTGGTCCAGAAAGCAAACACATTTGTTAGGAAAGGAATACAGAATAAATATAAAAGTGTATACTTGCTTTAGGACAATCTTATTATTCAGCGCCTACAATCTCTGGGTCTTTCTGGCATAATTTGTACACCTATTTTAGACAGCCATGATTTTCATTCTATCTTTCAATCAATCATTTTCCCACACTTTGATTATGCAATATCATCCTACAACAGTTACCTGTGTTTTATAGATGATGTTGTTATTTCCGAGTTTGTTTTCCTTGTTCTCTTACAATGTAAACCACTTTTACCAGTGGATAAAGCAGTATAGAAAAGTTGTTAAATAAATAATAGTGCATTTCCCCATTTGCAGAACTCGGCATGTGGGGGTACATATGTCTGTGTTATGGGGAATTTGGGGCTGCATGCATGTTTATTTGTGTGTGTCTGGAGTACATACGTGTATGTGCATCATAAATAGTGTCGGGGATGCATGCGCACATGTGTGTCCATGTCATGTGGTGTGTTGTAGGTTGCGTACATATGAGTGTTGAAAGTGCCCTCTGCTCCTCCCCTCACCAGTAACAGCACCTGGGCTCTTATTTATTTATTTATTTAGCTGCATTTATATACCGCTTTTCACCGGGTCAAAGCGGTTTAACACTGAGGTGGGGGTGGACAAAAATCAGTGGGGGGGGGGGGGAGCCGTCACCGGGGGCCAACGGATAACGGTGGCGTAACGGGTAACAGATTTCCACACTCAGAGCAATGAGAAGGAAGCAATAACCATTAATAATACAATTCACACACAATCGTATTATATACACAACCAACGCTTTGGGAGAGAGAGTAAAGCTTGCACATTCTCTCTGACCCCACTTACTTCGGTCACTGTTTTTATTGGTCAAAATTCCATCTCACAGCATAATTTCCACCTTATTATTCTATGTCAAACATCACGTCTATTCATAATGTACATCTCTGTGTCATAGGTGAGATCTTATTAGCATAGGTCATCAGGAGGAGACACACATGTATTCCCAGACATAACTTCTTAAACAATAATTCTGACACAAGCACTTTTCACATGTATGTTTCAAGACTGAAGAGAAAGTTCTTCCCTGCACTTTCTGCATTATAAACAAACCTTGTTTCTCTGTTATGTGAAAGTTCAGCATAGTTTTTCAGTAGAGTCTCTCAAGGTCCTTAGCTAAGTAATAGGTCCTGGAATGTCTGAGCTACTGAATATGTGCTGTTAACTCTTTGAGGGTTTTCAGTAATATAAAGTATTATTAAGGACCCTCACAGTGTACACAGCCCTGTACAGATAAGTTTTCTTTCAAGTGTGTGTGTGTGTGTTTCAGAGAGTGACTGTATGTCCATGTATGTTGGAGTGGTGTGTGAGTGTGTGTGTGTTTCAGAGAGTGACTGTATGTGGAGTGGTGTGTGTGTGTGTGTGTGTTTCACAGAGTGACTGTATGTCCATGTATGTTGGAGTGGTGTGTGAGTGTGTGTGTGTTTCAGAGAGTGACTGTATGTCCATGTATGTGGAGTGGTGGGTGTGTGAGTGTGTGTTTCAGAGAGTGACTGTATGTCCATGTATGTGGAGTGGTGTGTGAGTGTGTGTGTGTTTCAGAGAGTGACTGTATGTTCATGTATATGGAGTGGTGGGTGTGTGTCTGCATTTTTCCTTGTTTTTCCTGCACCTACTCCTTGTTCCTCCACCCTCTTGCACTAGCCCCCGTTCCCATCCTTCACTCTCTCTCTTGCACTCTCCCTTTTTCCCTCCACCCATTCATGCATTCTCCCTCCCCTGTTACCCAGCCTTGCACTCTCTCAGGCCTTTCACTCCCTCTCTCCCTTCCCTTCGCTTCTCCCTTAATGCACTCATGGCCTCTTCTCCTTCTGTCCTCTAATCCTGCCCCTTCCTTTATTCCTGACCTCTAGCATAACCCCTTCCATTATGCCCCACCCCTTCCTTTCCTTCCTCTAATGTAACCCTTCCCTTAAACTCCGCCCTCTGAAGCGCTCTCTCAGACTCTGCAGCCCCGGCTCTTTATGCCGATGGGACCTGGACGTCCGTTGGCTTTTCATCCTGCATCTTTGGACAGTGAGGGGGAGAACACACATAGCACAGACTAATATTCTCCCAGCCTGACCCTTGACAATGCGCACGACACTGAGAATGTTACAAGCACACCATGAATATCATGTACAGTTCTGGTTGTTGTATCTCAAGAAACCTATAGCTGAATTAGAAAAGGTACAGAAAAGGGAGACTGCAATGATAAAAGGGATGGAACAACTCCCCTATGGAGACGAGATGGCTGAGGGGAGATATGATAGAGGTACCCTCATGTTAAATGTAACCCTCCAATTGTGATGTGACCACTTTGATTGTAGGATAAGGTGGTATACAAATCTGTCTAAATAAATAAATAAATATAATCACGAGTGAAGTGGAATGAGTAAATACAAGTTGGATTTTAGTCTTACAGAAAGCAGGACAACTAGGACAATGCCATGAAGTTACTTAGGGACATAATTAAAAGAAATCAGACTAAATATTTTTTCGCTGAATGCATAATTAATCTCTGAAATTTTCTTCCAGAGGATATCGTCTAAGCACTCGACATAGCTGGATTTAAGACATGTGGACAGGCTCCTGGAGGAAAAGTCAAGAAACTTATAAAGGAGATAGATCGGAGTTAGCTGGAATTGAGACAGAGGTGTGAGGAGCCCGGAGATCAGCTTGTGAGACTGCCGCTGCAGAGAGTGTGCTGCAATTGCTGTATTCTCCCTATTCTATCAGGCAGGCAGGCACGCCCGGGGCAGCCTATTCCTGTGGGGACTTCCCTCCGGGGTTAAACTTGCAACCTCTCTCCGCGACGCAGAGCGTGATCGTGGAGCGTGATCCAAAGGGCCATGTGTAAAGCGTCTGGAAATGCCCCTTTGGCGCCACTGTGGCAGTATTGCAGCTTTTTACTACAGCTTCTCTTTAGGGGTGTTCTGACCTCGGGGTTCTCCATTTTGTTTTAATTATTGTTTGTTTTTCTGTTATAGGTTTGGTGGGTTATTGCCATGGGGAAAAGGAAGGCCAAGACTGGGGGCAAGATCCCAGAGGTGGAAACCGGAGTTACTAAACCGGTTGGTCCTTTGGATAAACATTTTGCCCCCATACCATTAGCACAGTCTTCCCCAGAAGGAGCTTCTTTGAGCTCCAGTGGAAGATCTCCTCCCCTGTGTCCTGTGCCTGGGAATTTAATTAATGTCTCTACGGAGTCCTCTGAATTGGTAAGAAAATTAAAATTAGTTAATTTGCCTTCTCCAGTCCAGTTAATAGGTGTAGGTGGCTCCTTTGAGCCTCCTGCCCCTCCTTCGGATGCGGAGATTACTTTGAAAGATGTTTGGGGTGCCTTAAAATGTATTGATAGTAAAATGTCTGCTTCTTTGAATTCCCTGCATATGTTTTCTCAAGAAGCTGCTGTTTTCTTGCAGCAACTTGATGAGAAAGTCACATCAGTAGATATGGCTCTTACTAAATTGGAGTCTCAGGTGCTCCCGCTACATGCGGTTAATGTGGCTGGGATTAAAGATTCCTTGGTGCTTCACTCCAAGCTGGAAGCTCTTGAAAACTCTATGCGCTCTTGTAATTTGCGTTTTCAGAATTTTCCTCAGTCTTCATTATTGTCACATAAGATTCTTTTGGAAAAATTCTTAAGAGATTGTAGCCATTTCTGATCCTATTGATATTTCACAAATTTATTATATCCCCTCTACTGTCAAAAAGCTTAATAGTGCTGAAGGTGGGCTGGATGAAATTGTTTCTCCTATAGATAATCTAACTGCCTTTCTAGAGGACTCCCAGGATATCATTAATGTGCGTTCCACTTTACTGGTCACTTTTCCATCTATTGAGATTAAGCAACGTATTCTTAGGGCTTTTTTTAAAGTTATGTTGGTTAAGTTTTGTGGTCAGCTGGTAAATATTTTTCCAGATGTTTCTCGTGGCACCCAACTATGCCAGAGGCAATTTTTGAATTTAAAGCCTTGGGTTGTGGCATTGGGAGCCACTTTTTTCCTTCGGTTTCCCTGTAAATGCATCATCAGTTTAGATGGTGCTTTATATATTTTTGTTGAGGTCACACATTTGGAAAACTTTCTGACCGAGAAACAGGGCATAGGAAGGATAGATAAATGAATAATAGTTTGCCTCCACTTGTGGGTTAAATTAACCCTTTGTTTTCTTTATTTTTGTTTCTTTAATGATTTAACAGTTTGACTTCTATGATGTGGACTTTATCATATTTTGTTTCCTCTTATTTACTTAATTGTAAATTGCTTTTTTTTCCTTTTATTGGATTATGGGATTGTCCTATACTACTTTTGGTTATTGTATTGACTAAAAATTCTAATAATAAAGGAGATAGGCCTGGGGAAAGTTGTTGCTCTCTCTTGTTAATCTTCTGCAAGAGGAGAACTGCTGGAAACAATAATTAAATAAATAGAGTGAACTGGAAATTCTCTCTTTAGCTGTGGTGTCTGATGGCTGCGCAGACACACTTACCACCGCTTTCAACAGACAGTTGGGCACGGCCGAAGCAGGGCCAGCCATATTTCCCCCAAGCAAACTTCCAAGCAATCCACTGGCACCTAGACAGCAAAGAAATGAATCGAGCTGTGTAAGTGAAGATTGTTAGGTCACTTAAGATATTATTTTTATTTATTTATTTTCCCCCACTTGAACTAAAAATTCCTTTATAAAGATATTAGATATGGTCATCAGGGCAACATTCATGAAATTAACCAATAGCAGGGCAGCATTTAGAGAAAAGGAAACTCAAGGACAAGGGGTCATGATATAAAGTGGGAGGAGAACTGTCCCCCTCCCCCCCCCCTCACACACAAACTTCCAGTTTCTTCCAGGCAACCGCCTGGTTTGCTTAATGGTAGCACCAGTCCTACATATTGAGAAACTTAAGCCTGTCTAGTTGAAGTAACAGAGTTGCCTCAGGCTTCACTTCCTCCTACATCTAGGGCTTATTATGTTCTGACAAGACTCACTAAAAGTGAGCATTTAGTCCTGTCACCTCCTGCAAATCCTCAGGATCTAACTGCATTCATGGAGACGTCAGATATGAATGAAGTATCTCCGGCAACTATGACTGTGCCACGGGTCTTTGAACCAGATTCTTCATCTTTTTCCGTGAAAGCTTGGTGAATTTTTGCAGATGTAAAATCGACATATCTCCTGATGTCTTGCAAATAACACAGATCGGTGCTACGTGTCTGCTGAACTATCCTTGTAAATGTTTGCTTTTTATAATAATGTTAAGTGTGCGTTTATGGATTCGTCTCACTTGACCTTGTTTTTGTGTGATAAACCTGTCCTTCAGCAAGTCTCCAGGGTTTTTAATGCAGACCCCTGTATCATACAAACGGTTCGTTCAAAGTAAAGGGGGACTTCTTTGTCTGCCCTGATTTCTTCCTTTTCTTGACACATTTTTCTTGATGCTTCTTCCCCCTTATAGTGGACTATGGTTATAGGGAGGTTACCTGCTTATTATGCTTATTGGTTTCATTATATATTGTTTGGAGAAGTCCCTCCTGTTTTCTGTAACAAGGTTAATATTTTGTGATTTATTTGAAATTACAAAACTAAAATTTAAGAAATCCTTTAAGCCTGTATCCATATGCCTTATGACAAAGACCACTGACTGGATTAGAAGCCACCTTCTGCACTTACTCCGTCCTGTCTATATCCCTTTGAAGGTGTGGTCCAGAATTACACATAATGCCCCAAAAGAGGTCGCACCAGAGACAGACAGAGGCACTATCCCTTCCTTTTTTCTGCTGGCCATTCCTCTCCCTATGCACCCAACATCCCTCTGGCTTTCACTGTCGCCTTTTCTACCTGTTTAGCCACCTTAAGGTCATCAGAAACAATCAAGACCAGGTTCTGCCCTTCTTGCATGGACAGAAGTACTGCACCCCCCATACTGTACCACTCCCTTGGATTTTAGCAGCCTGAAAGCATGACCCTACATTTTTTTAGGATTAAATCTCAGCTCCTAAACTCTAGACCATTCTTCAAGGCTTGCTAGATCTCTCCCCGTGTTATCTACACCTTCTTGGGTGCCTGTTATATTGCAGATTTTGGTACTATCTGCAATGAGACAAACCTTACCTGACAGCTCTTCCAAAATATCATTTACAAAAATGCTAAAAAGATTCAGAATACAGACAGATCCCTGCAACACCCCACTGGTAACTTCCTTCTCCTCAGAGTGAGCACCATTTACCTGTATCCTTTGCTGCCTCCCACTCCACCAATTTCTAACCTCATCTTAGGGTCCATCCCTAGGACACTAGTTATAAGTCACCTCTGCGGAACAGTGTCAAAGGCTTTACTGAGATCTAAGTACACACCATCTTGGACTCTCCCTCAGTCCAACTCTTTGGTCACCAGTCAAAGAAATTAATTAGATTTGTCTGACAAGACCTGCCTCTTACAAAACCATTCTGCTTCAAATCTTGCAATACGACAGTGCTGATCCTGGCTGCAAGACTTGGCTTTATGCACTGCAGCTGGTAACAGCAGCAATAAATTAGGTAAAAGCTGGAAGATGGAGTCAGAGGGAAAAGACTTGAACACGGATAAATCTGGGAGATTAGTGATGTGACATGCTAGAACGAGGAGGGGAAGGAATAAGAGAGGTGGACAAAGCGGAGGAAGGGAGGGCTGTTACTCTCTATATTCAGTGTGCTATGGGAAAGGACCTACAGACTTTCTCGGGTATCTCTTCATGTGCCACTGTTACTCACCACAATTTAGAGTTTTGTTTATTTGGTCAGAAAAAGACAGATGGCTCAATATTCAAATGCTACAGTAATTTTTACAAGTGACACTATCCTCAGAAGGAGTGCTACAGAACTATCCAGACTGAGCTGGATGGTCCTATGAATTTTCAGCTGCACTACTTGAAATGGGCCATGATCCAGATAAGTGCTTTGAATAGTGAGTAGCTATATTCAGCTGCACATAAAAGATCACCGGATGGCTCCATATCATTAGAGACAGGTGAATCTTAGCCCTCCCTCAGCCAGGCCCCTCTCTCAGACATTGCAAAGGCCTTGATCTCAGTTTGACTGTGTTGTATGAGGAAATGCAGCAGTATGTTCTAGCTGGTGAAAGAAGGACTTGCTGGAACAATCTACTTTTATATGGTAGTCCAAGGGCCATTACCAGGGCTGGCTCACCCACCAGGCAAACTAGGTGGTTGCCTAGGGCGACAACTTCAGGAGGGCAGCAAAAAAAGGGCCACTCAAAGCTAAATAATAGACTTTGACAGCCAGATGGGGTGTAAAGCTGAGATTCACCTATGGCACCAACACTTTGGACCAACTCTAGGGCCGGCCCTGGTCATTACACTGATTAATATGAAGGTGCCACTTGCTTTCTCCAGGAAAGGCAGGTCTACTAGAGCTCTGCACTTCTCCATGGACAAGCAGTCACACATAGGTGTGCCCATCCCCAGGACTGGAATAGATCTACCTTAGCTCAAAGGAATCCCCCTTTTTTATTTTGGATTCCTCTGAGCCTGTCCCCTCATCTGTCTGCCCCACAGCCCCTGCTCACATGGGACAGAGATATCTACTTCAAAACATTCTGGGCATTGCCATGCATGTTCTTAATCATTTAAAGGTTACTCACCCAGACAGCTGTGGCTCAGAGCCACCACCAGAAAGGCAACTGCGATCTTCATGGCTGGACCGGTTGGGTTGTATATTGAGTCTTGAGCTACAATACACAAAGAGATGTAGGTAGAGACCTCTGTACTCAGAGCTCGTATATATACTGTGAATGACCCTCCCCTCACTCCACCCCGCATCTCAGGTGACAACTCACCTGATGCCATCTGCTGTCAGATCTTGGGACTCTGTCCAAGCATCAAACCTTGGACAATTGCCAATATCCTACTTCTGCTTATGACTCCCTGTGTGAAAAGGACACAAATACACCATGCTTGATGCTTGTTTCATTAATTAGATGAAGAGCACATTTGTAAGTAATAGATTCGTAAGTAATAGTACCTATTTATTTATTTAGTGAAAATTTATATGCCACTGGTCTGGAGGAAGCCCCCCTCCCACCCCGCAACTCTCAGCTGGATTGAAAAGCAACATAAAATACATAACAAATGACAAATACAAATACCACAATACTTCTGTGAAAACACCTTAAAGCATGCTCTCCCCTCAATCACTTTTCTAGATATGCCCAAAACCTCTGCATTCATTAGATTGAAGAACAACATATCTTCCTTGTACTGACTATTGACAGTCTTAATAGCCGAATCCAGAGCCCCTCCTGCTTCCTTCCATGTGCTTCTGACTGGAATCATCATTAGCATCTATTCTAACTTCAGGTACCCCATCTCTCCTAACAACACCCCAAGTGTTTGCATGTAAATATTATATAGTACTGGGGAAAGGGCAGAGTCTTGGCATAACTCTGATATCACCAACTCCCAGGCAGATACTTCATCCCCCTATACAAAACATCTGCCAATGCTTATGCAAAAGAAAGAAGGAAACCCACTTTAAAAACTTTGCTCCACATCTAATATTTACAAACCCTTCAGCAAGATCCTCATTTCTATAGTGCCACTAGGTGTACACAATGCTGTACATTGGAATGAAAAAAAAAACAGTCCCTTCTCAATAGAGCTTATAATCTGTTCAAGACAGAGAAATAGAGAGAAGAAGGGACTGGGGAGTCTCATTATACTATAAGGATCAAAGAGTACCAGGGTATTAAGTAGGAGAGAAAGAGGTCAAGATCCAAAGCAGCTTTGCAATGCAATGTGTGCCTTCGACTCAGTCCTGACTCCTGGCGACCCAGAGGCTCCTGGGTTTTCTTGGCAGTGTCACCGGAAGTAGATTTCCAGGCCTTTCTTGCAAGGCAATGGAGGGTTAAGTGACTTGCCCAAAGTCACAAGGAGTGCTAGTGGGAATCAAATCCTGGAAAAGGTGTTATTTAAACTATTTGAACAGGACAAGAAACAAAGCCTGACATACGATTCAGGGAGTCAGTTCCAAGCATATAGCACAACAAGGTGGAAGGAACAGAATCTGTAAACAGTGGAGGTGAAGTGTTCAGATAAAAATGATTTACTTGATGAGTAGTGTTGCAGAAGTCTAAACAGGATGTGATTAGAGAGTGGATGAACTTGGGAACTCCTCTGTGCTGCCCCCAAACAGCCTCCATCTCCCAACCATTCCCCTGAAGCTGCTCTGATCAGCCCCCCTTTATTATCAGAATTCAGGATTTATGCAGATGGGATTCTTTCGGATTGGCGGCTCACATTCTGTGAAAAGATTTTCTTGGCAGTCCGTTATGCATTTTCTAAGTTACAGTCAGTACATAAGCTATGTCTGTATTTGGAGGTTACAGATTTTCAGAGAGTGCTCCAGGCACTGGCTCCGTAATTGCAAGTTGTTCAGGGTTTCAGAAAGTATGATCATATTACCCCAGCATTACGCGCCTTACCTTGCTTACCTAATGCATATCGATAACAATTCGCGTGTCTATATTTCATCTTTGGATCCTTATACTGGATTATGAAACAGGAGCTATGTCCACTGTTACATTCTTATGTCCTATCTTGAAATTTACAATTCACCCCCAAGGTCTTTTAGTATCCCCACAGTCTCATAGGCTTGTTATGAGATCACTTAGTGTTAGGTTGTTTCTGTGCTGAACCCTAAGTTGTGGAATATGTTGCCACTTGCTGCGCGCTCTATTAAAGATTATTCAGCTTTTTGGAAGGAGATACAAACAGATCTTTTTCAAACTGTTTTTGGATAATTATAGTACTGAGGGGGGCTGAAATGTCTCTGGCCATGTAATGAAACAAAAAGCTAAGGGCACACTTCGGTTCCAGAGGTCCAAATGATTTCTCTGCAGTTTCCTTTTCTTTGGTACATGTCATACCTCCATTTGTCTTGTTTGTTTTGCATGAGCATGCTATCATATACCACTTAGAACTGTTGACAAACAGATGAGAAATTCACTAATAAATAAAATACATGAATAAAATTGTGAGAAATTACAGGAGGACGTTGTGAGACTGGGGGACTGACATGAATTTTAATGTGGGTGACTCAAAGTGACGCAAATGTTAGGTTTCCATTAGGAGCAGGGGCATAGCCATGGGTGGGTCACGACCCCTCCAGTTTAAGGTCAGGCCACACAGACAGCGGCAGTGGCCAAGATGAAAAACAGACGTGCAGGAGGTGATGCAGCATCCACACTGCCTAGTGCCGCCCGTGTTAACCTCGGGCCCCATCAAATATCAGTTGTGTCCACACTACTGATTAGGAGTCACCACGCTGGAAAAGGATTTAGGCGTCATAGTGTGCAATATGTTAAAATCCGATGGTCAGTGTGTGGTGGCAGACAAGAAAAGCAAATCGAATATTAGAAGGTTTTAGGAAAGAGATGGGAAATTAAACAGAATATCATAATGTCTCTGTCTCCCTCTAGGTGCGACTCTATCTTAAGTATTGGGTTGAATTCTGGTTGCCATATTCTCCAAAAAGATGTAGCAACATTAGAAAAGGGAGTGGAATGGCTGACCTATGAGCAATGGTGACTACAGAGACAGCTGAGGGGGATATAACAGATGTTTATAACATCTTAAATGGAGTGGAATCGATTTCTACTCTTTCAAAAACTATAAAGACTAGGGGGCATACAATGAAGTTACTAAGTAGTACATTTAAAACAAATAGGATAAAATAATTTTCCATTCATCTCTGGAATTTGTTGCCATAATGAGTTATTGAGACAGACGAGGAAATCCCTGAGGAGAAGCAGTATAGAATCTGTCTACTTGAGACTTGGGTTTGCCACTGTTAGAAACAGGATACCGGGCTTTATGGACCTTGGTCTGAAACAGCATCAGAGTTAGAAACAGGATACTGGGCTTTATGGACCTTGGTCTGAAACAGCATGAGAGTTCTTATGTCCTTATAATTTGGCGTTTTTCCCCCATTGTGGATATGAAGTCTGGATTTTGGGACCCCCTCATGGGGAACCTACTGCTACTACTACTGATCATTTGTATAGCACTACACAGCATTGACAGACGCATGTATAAGATGGTTTCTGCTTGTCATAGCTTATGTCTATTTTTATTTGGGCTTGATAGACCATAACTTCACTTAGCACAGCAATACGGTACACAAAATTTAAAAAGCAAGCTAAAATCACAGACCAGAAAAGGAACATCAATTCATGGCAGGAAAGGGTAGAACATTCACACCAAAGAAGGGAGAAGAGAGAGGGGAGCGAGGGAGCAGGAGGGGCAATATAAAATGGAAATCATACCCACGATCACGTAATAGGCAGGTCATATGCAATGTCAAAACAATGGGGTTTTTTGGAGGTTTTTGAACTTAGAATAGGAAGGTTCAAGCTGAAGGGCAGGGAGGAGTGAATTTCAAGAAGCTTACAACCTAGACGAGACAGACAACGCAACAGCTGAGGACAAGGATAAATCTAGAGGAATGGTGAGGAGACTAAGTGGATCAGGATCCAAAATCAGCCTTGACGAGATGAACTTTCAGCCTGGATTTGAAAAGGACCAGAGTTGAAGCCTGTACCCTCCACTGGTCAGGTGCTTCACACAGGCTTTATAAACTGTAGAGCTCTTCGGAGTAAGACAGTTCTGATTCAGGACCTCCTCCTTCAATCTCAGCTAGACCTTCTCTTTTTGACAGAGGTATGGCTGAGGGAGGGTGAGGACCCTCTCGCCTGCTGTCTTCCCTCTCGTTTCTCTGCCGTAGACACCCCCCCCCCCGCACCCCCCCCCCAGGACACGCTGGGGGCAGAGTGGCTGCCTTGTTCCTCTCTGTCTTACCTCTCACACACCTATCGTCACTGGTTCTCCAATACCCTGAATCCCTCCTCTTATGTCTGTACGCATACCCCCCAACTATTTTCTCCTTCTCTATGTGCCACCCTCCTTGCATCCTCATCTATGGGAAACCTTTATTCTTCCTATTTCTGACACCTCCCTGCAGTTCCCACTCCTGTTTCTTCTTGGTGATTTCAATATTCACTATGGTTCCCCTACTTCAGCTCACAACCTCTCCTTTCTTACCCTTCTTCAGGATCTCAGCCTTCATCAACATGTCACTTCGCCTACCCACATAGCTCAATATACTCTCAACCTCCTTTTTACCCCTTTAGACTCCCTGTATGACCTACCAATATTATTACCAAACCTCTGCCCTAGACAGATCACTTCTGAGTCACTTTTATCACCCAGCTTATTTCCCTTCATGGGTCCCATGCCTCTAGGCACCACCCTTCATCTCTTGCTGGTCCTTCTCGCCAATCCCATTGTATTACCTTCTCTACCCTTCAATAATTCCACCCAGCTGACCAGCTCCTTCCCCTGGATTTTCCCTCCCTCACTGCTGATGCACAAGCCTCCCTTTATTTATTTATTTTATTTATTTATTTATTACATTCTCTTATATACCGCGCTATTCTGCATCAGTGCGGTTTACATTGAACAAACTGAAATTACATTGAACAGGGAATTTGGAATTCTTGCCTCTCCTCCTCCCTTGATCATCTAGCCCCCGTGTCCTTGCATACCTTGGCCCTCTCTTCACCATCCTTGGTGTCCACCTGCAGCATTCCCAACTCCTTCGTGCAGAGCGCCTTTGGAGGAAGGTTCCGACCCCTGAATCCCTCCAGCACATCAATTCCTGCCACCAACACTATCATTCACTCATCCTAGAAATCAAACTCTCCTACTATTCCAGTTTCATTTCCTCCACCTCTAACTCCACAAGAGATCTGTACTACAACCTTCAAATCCCTATCCTCCCTACATCCTTCTCCAACCTGCAGCACTCGCTTACTAGCTCCTAGTCCCTCACAGCCGGACACTTACTTTACCACAAAGGTTCAGCATCTTCGCCCCTCCCTCTTGGTTACTCCCACTCCATTCATGTCTCCTCCTCCTCTTTCCCCATCCTTCTCCCCGTCTATGTCTCATACCTGGTCCCCTTTTCAGCCCATCTTCTCCTCTGAACTCCTCAGGTCTGTTTCTACCACCCAAAAAACAAACTGCCCCTTCGACCCTATTCCCTCACACTGGATTCTGGAACCATCCCTTGCTTTCCTTCCCTTCCTGCTCTCCACGCTTAATTCTTGCCTTTCTTCCGGTACTTTCCTAACACCCTGGAAACATGTACTGGTCTGTCCCCAAACAGCCTTCTCTTGATCCTAGTGTTCCCACCCACTATTGCCTGATTTCCAACCTCTCCTTTATATCTAAGATCCTTGAAAAGACCGTATTTTCCCAGCTCTCTTTTCACGGACTCTACCCACTTTGTGCAGCCACGACAATCCGGCTTTCGCTCAGGTCACAGCACTAAGACTATCCTTCTGTCCTTACTTAATGAGCTTCACATTTCTCATGATCAGGGTGACATCTCTTTACCTGTCTCCTTGGACCTCTCGGCTACCTTCGATCTCGTTGATCACACTGCTCGTCTCTCTCGCCTTAGGGATGAGGGTCTCCGGGGTACAGTACTTTGTTGATTTCATTCCTTCCTCTACTCTCATTCTTTCTCTGTTGTCTCTGATTCCTGCCTCTCTGCCTTTGCACTGTGGGGTCCCTCAAGGCTCCGTTCTCGCACTACTTCTCTTCAACATTTTTATGACTCCCCTCACTTTTCTGGTACACCAGTCTGGCATCTTGTCGGCCTACTATTCCGATGACATTATTCTGGTCCACCACAATTCCCCTGTCAGCCCAGACCTCTCACGCCTCAACACTTGCCTGTCTCATATTGCTAACTAAAATATCAAACTCAATGTATAATCAAACTCTGGAATTTGTTACCGGAGGATGTAGTAAAGGCTGTTAGTGTAGCTGGGTTTAAAAAACGTTTGAACAAGTTCCTGGAGGAAAGGTCCATAAACCATTATTAAGAAGGGACCCAGGATATCAAGGCTTGACCCAGTACAAGCATTGTGGAACCTGTGTATTTTGGGGAAACTACTAGGTATGTATGACCTAGATTGGCCACTGTTGGAAACAGGATACTGGGCTTGATGGACCTTGGTCTGACCCAGTATGGCATATCTTATGTTCTTAAAACCTCCAACTGGTTGGGTGCTTTATGCTTTATAGAGGTTTTTTTTCCATTGATGTACGTAGAGTCTTTTCGATTATTGTGGCATGATTGTCCCTCGATTGGCTCTTCCTCCTTGTTGTTACTGGTTGGAGGGTTGGCTGATGTCTTTTTTCCTCTATAATTGCATTTATTGAGTTTATTTGTAACCCAATTAATGTTTGGCTTTTTTCTCGCTCACATGTGGTTTATTTATTAGTGCTTTTTTGTTTTCTTATTAATATATTTTTCTGTGCCTCATTTGGAGTTTTTGATATTTTAGTTTTTGATTTTTGACTCCTTGAGGATTATTTTTGTATTATAGTGCTCATATTGCTAACCGGCTGTCCACAAACCTCCTTCATCTTAACCCTTCTAAAACCTCTTCAATATGGTTTACTTTCAGCAACTCCCCCACTACACTATCCCCCACCCTTTTTGATGCCCCGATCCCATTGGTTTCATCTTTTCACTATCTCGGAGTAACTCTGGATCTGGACTTATCCTTCCATGACCACATCTCTGCTCTCACTCGCTGTTCTTACTTTTACCTCCGACAAATCTGTGCTATTTATACTGTACTGCCCCCAGCCTCTCTCACCACTCTTTTGCTCTCTCTAGTGATCTTCCAGGTTGACTACTGTAACATTATTTTTGCAAGCCTCCTCCAGAATCAGCTTCATTGCCTTCTGTTGATTCAAAACACCGCCGCAGGAATTCTCTCCCACGCCACCCATTATAGTCATATCACCCCTCATCTCATTAATTTACACTAGTTACTGTTTCTCACCGTGTCACTTATCAACTTCTGATCCTAACACATAAGGCACTTCACACACACACTCCACAGTATCTGGCCGATGCCCTACAGTTCAGGTCTGTGCCCTGCGGTCTTCATTCTATACATGTAAACTGATTACATCTGCCCTCCCAGCACATGCTTATCTGGAACAGACCAACCACGCAGGCTTTTTCTTCCTAGGACCTTCTCTGTGGCCTGAGATGGGAAAGAACAGGGGGATATAGAGAAGATGCTGGGCTGGGAGAGAAGATGGCAGAGATGCTGGACCCACTGCAGGGGGAGAAAATGCATAAGGGGAAGGGGCTAGAAAGCTGATGATCTATGGGGGGAGGGGTGGGAAGGTGGAAGAAAAACCATGAGATGCTGGACTTTGAGGATAAAATAGAAGGGTGAGGGGATTGGGAGATGCTGAATTGGGGTGGTGAGAGAGGGGGGGAATGGTGGGCATGATGGAACTACATGAGAGAGGCCAGGGGAAGCTGGCAAGGAGATGAGTGAGAAGAAGATGATTACAGATGGTTAAAACGTAGTCTGGGGAGTGGGTGAATGACTGAGGGGAATAAGAGGCTAGTGATGGATTGAGAAGAGAAATGAGGGAGCTGAGCTGGAGGTTAGAGGAGTAGAAGGAAAGTTGCTAGGTGAAAAGTCAAGAGGGGATTGAGGACAGAGGGTTGAAATTTGAGCAGATGAATGAGCAACGGAAGAAATGAAGAAAAGAATAAAGAAGGAAAGATCAGTATGTCAGAGGCTGATGCAGACAGAAAATGCGGAAAAAATAGAAGAGAGAAGAAAGGACAAATGGAGTTTCCTCTTCCAACCCCCCACAAATGTAGTTTTCATATCATTCCACTAGACCAGTCTAGACAAGTAGGTTGTGTTCCCCTCTCATCAGTGGAGAGGAGACAGCAACTGTGAAACATCCAGGCTTCTGATGACATCATCGTGCCTTTATCAGGCTGAGCCTCTGGGGCAAAATCAGTATTTTCCTGTCTCCAGTAGACAGTGGAAGTATTTGTCTCCGCTCTGAAAGATTCTGAACAAGCAATGATTTTGATGAAAAAAAAGATTGATTTCACTTGTGAACGACCACCTGTGGGTGACTCTCTCACTTGAGCATATTGTTGGAAGCTCCTGTATAGACTGTTTTTTTGGTAGCCATAGGAGGAGGGAAACTGGTTCAGCTCCACACTCATATCCTGTTAAAGGCCTGTAGAGTAGCCTGACATTTGGAAGTATTTGGAAAGACTGAGCTGCCTCACGCAACCTCAACACACCCTCCCTACTCCTCTGTCCCCCCTTCTATCCTCAAAAGACTGAGGGGTGAGAGCAGGCACTTTGCGCCATAGTGTCATATAGCCTGCCCAGAAGGATATTGGGCCCATAGTATATGACAGCAGATAAAGACTAGTATAGTTCATCTAGCCTGCACAGCAAGGTGGCAAGAGTGGATTCACGTGGTGCTCCATGCAGGTCACCCCTCCCCATGCCTTTATTTAGGGGTGTACCCACCGCTCTGTGCAGATCACCCCTATTTATTGACTCCCTGGACAGGACCTCCTCTCCCTGGGAGACCCCTCTCAGCCCACATGGGGCCGACTGGCCTCATTCGCTCAAAGATTGGCCAGAGTCACCACAGACCAGTGGATCCTACAGGTAGTGAAGGAGGGTTACTTCCTCCATCTCTAGCAAACATCTCCGGACTTCTTCCCAGGAGAGCCAATAAGACCACTCCATCAGACCTTGCTCCTTTCAGAGCTCACAGGCCTGCTCAGGGACAGGGCAGTAGAGCCTGTACCCAGAAATATATATACAGTACCTGAATGTACATCACTGTGACTGGTAGAAAAGAGGCATATAAGCCTAGTTAAATAAATAAATATGTACAGCTCATAGGCCTGTTTCCGACAACCCAGCATGGAGCCTTGATAGCACTTGCTCCCGAGGACGTCGAGAGCTTGAGTTTCCCTGCCGGGAGGGACATAAGAATAGTTCTTCTGGCTCTTAGGTTTTTGCATTGAGAACTCCACTACCATGGAGTAATGTGGGAGTTGTGACTTCTGGAATCTGGGGCCCTTCTTAATACGATAGATCCACAGCAATAGCTTCTCAAGGATGGGTTGCACTGGCACCGTGTCTCCTTAGGTGGGGACTCGTACTGGAGGATTATCAGTTCCTATGTGCGCGGGTCCTCCTCTGACTCTATTAGGATTGAGAGGGCTTGAGCCATATCCCGAATGAAGTCATGGAAAGCCAAGTCCTTGGGGGGGGGGGGGGGGAGAAGTGGAATCGGAGCTCTGGAGGAGATGGCTCGGAGGGGATGTCTGGTGATGAGAGGTCTCCAGGGAAGCCTTGTCGTTGGTCTCCCAGTCTGAGCTGGAGGGTGGAAAGGAGTCAGCCTTGGGGCTGGCCCCGAGGAACTGGGGTCCCCGGAGGATCTTGGGTTCGATTCCTGGAAACTGGTTGGGGAGGACCAGATCCCGAGGAAGATCTCGATTGGTGCAGAGGACGTACCCGAGGCCGGTGGCGCTTGGAGCCTGGCTCAGCACCCAGGGACTCCGCCACAGTCGGGGGCCTGGTTGTTGGGGCAGATGACGCCAGGAGACCGGACATCATGGCCTGCTGCATGACCAGAATGGAGGAGGTACTCTGCTCCATGGCCGCCATTCTGGTCTTGAGGCCAGATGGCTCCGCAGCTTTCAGCGTGGGCAGTGAGGGTCACAGGCCTGAAGCTGGCAGTCTGCCAAGTGCATCCTCGACTAGGACTACAGCCTCACAGACCCTGGCTTGGTATCCACCAGTGGAGGACTCCTGCTTAGAGACCTTAGGAGGGTGCTGCTCAGAGTCGCAGAGGCCCACTAGGGGACTATACCGGGTTTGACCGGTGAAACCTCAGTGAACTTCAAGGCCTTTCTTCCCGGGGTCCAGGATCTTTTCAGAGGAGCCGCTGCTGCGGGACTCTGAGGATGCTTGGGCCTCACGAGAGGTGCCGGCTTTGGAGCTCGGTGATGGGGAGGCCGGAGCAGGGTCTGACCTCGGGAACAGCTTCTCCTGCAACTCTGAACGTTTTCTGTTGGTTTTCAGAGTCATGGTCTGGCACCAGTCACAGGTGGAACTGTCATGGTCTGGGCCCAAGCAACGCAGGCAGCAGTCATGGGTATCCATAACTGATATGGTTTACTGCAACGATCACATTTTTTGAACCCACTGGGAGACATGGTGGGGGGACACCTGGCCGAGGTCGACAACCGCCAGGTGAAAAAAAGGGAACAAATGTTGGTCAAGGCAAGCCTCATGGGAATAAATGAAAAGGAGCCAGGGAGGCATCGGCTCGAGGTGGGAAGAGGAACCGATACGCAAACTGGAGAAAACTAAGTTACAAGGTATAATTTTGAGAGAATTTTTCTGGAGAAAACGATGTCCATTGGGCTCCTCAGAAAAAAGGAGACTGAGCAAGATGGCACTCTTGGGTGAGAAGGGGACCACACATGTGTGGTAGCATTTCCAAAGGCTTTCTTTGAAAGCTGGGGAAATGCTCTGCATGGGCTCCGTCGGTACCGACATCACCCATATGTGAGGACTGACTTCCTGCTTGTTCCTGGAGAATTGTAGTTCCTTTCTGTTTCTGGCCATGGTCACTGTGCATTTTGCCACATTGTAAATGGCCCTGATGTTTCAAAAGTGCAGTCAATTAAGTACCATAATAAAGATAATGATAAAGATAGTTTGTTGCAGGCAAAAGGAGCAGCAAGGTGGAAGGATCAAAGCCTGGAGTTTGCAGTAGAAGAGAAGGGAAAAGGTAGAAGTGATCTGCCAGAAGAGCGGAGTTCCCGAGGAGGGGTGTAGGGAGAGATAAGAGAGGAAAGTTAGTGAGGAGGAGCAGCAGAATGAGTGTGCTTATAGGTCAGTAGGAGAAGTTTGAACTTCATACAGAAATGGATAGGGAGCCAATGAAGCAACTTGAGAAGACGAATTATAAGAACATATCAAGGCTGGCAGAAGATTAGCTGCACAGCTGAGTCTGAACAAATTAAAAGGGAAAGAGATGATTCAGAGGGAGACCAGCAAGAGGAAGATTGCAATAGTCTAGACAGGAGGTGACTAAAGAGTAGATAAATGTCTTATTGTAATCGGAAGGTTAAAAATTGCACTTGTCAGCCCAAGAGGTGTTGAAGCCACTGCCCAGGGCTGCGAATGACAGCCTGAAGTTCTTTTTCCCCTTTGGAAGTTCAGAGCCCGGGTCGGAGCTGCTTTCTGCAGCCAGGATTGTTTTTAATTCCTCACAGCTGTCCCTGATGCTGGGAGGAGAGCCCGGATGAGTCATGTGGGCCTTTAGCTGGGCTCAAAATGAGTCAGGCTGGGCATGGGCCTTAGAATTGGGCATCTTTGGGGCCAGAATCCCCGGGTAAGAGGGAGGAAGTCTTGAAGTGAGGCGTCTGAGACGGATGGCCTAAATAAAGACTCATTGAGCGGCTTCATTGTGAGCTTCAAGCCTTCAGTAGGCCTTCCTTAAAGGGGCCATGTAGCTCCTTACACTGCCGAAAACAGCTGAATAATTAAAAATGCAATGTAATGGCTTCTGGGGTGTCCTGGAGACATTATGAAGGGCTACTAAGCCCATAAAAATGTTTTAATTAATTTTTAAAGAAGTATATTGGCTGCAAATCATGGCAATTTGAAAGTGAGGGGGCTGCACGTTCAAGGCTCTGGGAGAGCACGGACCCTTAGATAAATTAAAATATGCTAAATCCTGGCTTGTAAGGCTTTTAAAAGCCTATTTTAATGCTAAATCTTGAAGTTTTACTATGAAAATATTCCCAGATGTAAAGGCAAGCACTGAGAGTGATGGGGCCAGAGCACGGATCTCTACAAAGAGCTCTGTTTCAGTTTGGAAGGAGGCGAGATTGATGCAGTAAATGTAACATTTCCATCAGCTGCTTCAAGATTTAATGAAATAGCGCAGAAAATTTGGTAATGATCCAGTTAGATGAGGGAAAATGTTCCTATGTAGGAATTTTAGGGCATTTTCTCTTTTCTGAGTAGTGTTGGGGACAATTTACAGTACTGGCTGAGGAAGGATACCTGACAGTGGGTGATAGAATGTGTGTGAAGTGGAAGGAAACCGCCAGTTGGTGCTTGGGAGTAAATGAGAGTAGATGTGTGTTGGATGCTCTGAGTGAGGAGATCTCAGATTGAGTGATTTTGGAAAGAACTGAAAGATTATTAATGAGTTTGAGAGAGTATGAGTCTGTTGTAAATGTGATAGAGTGGAGAGCTTGATTTTAGTCATTTTTGAGTAAAAAGTGACAAAGATTCCTTTTATAGGAGGAAAAATAAGGAAAGTGAGAGCAGGGTTTAGAAACACTATATAGAGTTGAAAGAGAGATTAATTACTTAAAAGAAGAGAATTTAAGTCACCTCTTCTGGAGAAAAATAAGATTAATATTTTGATTAATATGAATAAAATACAACCTCTAGAACATATAGCATTAAATGAAAGATTAGATATGATTGGCATCTCAGAGACCTGGTGGAAAGAGGACAACCAATGGAACACTGTATTTCCTGGGTACAAACTATATCGCAATGGCAGAGCAAATCAAATTGGTGGAGGGGTTGTGCTCTATGTTAGAGAGGGTAGTGAGTCACATAGGAATAAAGTTTTACAGGAAACAAAATACACTGTAGAATCTCTATGGATAGACATTCCATGTAAAAAGCAGAAGGCAATGGCAGTGGGCATGTATGACCGACTGCCTGGCCAGAATGAATAGATGGATGATGAAATGCTAAATTAAATCAGGCAAGCTAATAAAAGTTACAACACAGTAATAATGGGTAATTTAAATTACCCCGCTTTGGACTGGGTCAATGTCACAGCAGGACATGCTAGAGAGATAAAGTTTCTAGATGAAATAAATGACTGCTTCTTGAAGCAGCTGGTTCATGGACTGACAAGAGGGGAAGATGTTTTAGACCTAGTTGTTAGTGGAACAGAGGATCTGGTCCAAGAGCAGGGTTTTGGGGCCACTTGGCAATAGTGATCATAGCATGATCACATTTGATTTAATAAATAGAAGAAAGATGGCAAGAAAATCCACAGGAAGAGCCTACCTTTTAACTTTCAAAAGAGAGCCTATGATAACATGAGGAAAATAATTAAGAAAAAAACTAAAAGGATCAGCTGCAAAGGTTAAAGATTTAAATAACACCAATGCTTGATTTTTAAAGTACTATCTTGGAAGCCCAGACCAGATATATGCCACGTTTTAAGAAAAGTGGAAGGAAAGCCAAAAAACTTCCAGCATTATTTAAAGGTGAGGTCAGAGAAGCTGTTGTTGCCAAAAAAGCATCCTTCAGAAAATGGAAAAAGGAGCCTAATGACGAACACTGGAAACAACATAAGCATTGGCAAGTTAGATACAAGACATTGATAAGGAAGGCAAAGAGAGAATTTGAAAAGAAGCTTGCCATAGAAGCAAAAATGCATAATAAAAACTTTTTCAAGTACATTTGTAGCAAAAAATCTATGAGTCAGTTGGATCATTGGATGATAGGGGCGCTAAGAGATGACAAGACCATAGCGGAGAGACTGAATGAATTCTTTGCATTGGTCTTTACTGAAGAAAATGCAGGAAAGATAGTCATGCCTGAAATGGTTTATAAAGGTGATGTAGTGGAAGAACTGAAAGAAATATCAATAAACTGGGAAAATGTATTACAACTGTTTGATAAGCTGAATAATAGCAAATCACCTGAACCAGATGGTATATATCCAAAGGTGTTAAAAGAAATGAAATATGAGATTGCAGAACTATTAGTAATCTGTGAACTCCAATTTTTAAAAAGGGTTCCAGGGGTTATCAGGGAATCTACAGACAGGTGAGCCTGGGGAAAATGGAAGAAACCATTATAAAGAATAAAATTATTGAACATGTAGATCGTCATGGTTTAATGGGAGAAAGCCAATGTGGATTTAGCCAAGGAAAGTGTTGCCTTACTAATCTGTTATATTTTTTGAAGGTTTGAATAAACAGGTAGACAAAGATGAACCGTTTAATATAGTATAACTGGATTTTCAGAAAGCCTTTAACAAGGGACCTCATGAGAGGCTCTTAGTGAAATTAAAAAGTCATGGGATTGGAGGCAGTGTAGTATTGTGGATCAGGAACTGGTTAAAAGATAGAAAGCAAAGAGTTGGGCTAAATGGCCAATTTTCTCAATGGAAGGTGAATAGTGGAGTACCCCAGGGATCTGTGCTAGGCCTGCTGCTTTTTAACATATTCATAAATGACCTGGAAATAGGAATAATGAGTGAGGTTATCAAATGTGCAGATGACACAAAATTATTGAAAGTTGTTAAAATGCAAGAGGATTGTGAAAAATTGCAAAAGGACCTTGAAAAACTGGAAGACTGGACGTCCAAATGGCAGATGAAATTGCACCTAGGAAAAGAACAACCCAAACTATGGTTACACGATGCAAAGTATCACCTTAGAAACCACCATCCAGGAAAAAGATTTAAGCGTCATTGTGGATAATACGTTGAACTCTTTCGCCCAATGTGCAGCGGCCGTCAAAAAAGCAAATAGAATACTAGGATCATAAGGAAAGAAATCGTGAATAAAGCCAAGTTTATTATAATGCCTCTGTATTGCTCCATGGTATGTAATTGTGTGTAATTCTGGTCGCTATATCTTAAAAAGGATATAGCTGAATTAGAAAAGATACAAACAGCAATCTGGTTTCCACACGGTCACCCCCTCCCTTCAGTAGCTCCCTCTTTCCCCGGCCTTCCTATCTCACTGGTCTCCACTTTTCGGTACCTCGGCGTGCTCTTCGACTCGGATCTTTCATTCTCCGCTCATGTCTCCTATGTTTCCAAAACCTCTTTTTTCTACCTTAGACAAATACGCACCATTCGCCCTTTCCTCTCTCCCTCCGCTCTTGCCACCCTCCTGCTCGCTCTCGTCATCTCCCGCATTGATTTCGCTAACTCAATCTTCTCTGGTATCTCCAAGTTCCAATTATCACGACTTCAGCGCATTCAGAATACTACCGCCCGCCTCATATCACACTCATCCTCCAGAGACCATGTTACTCCTCTTCTTTTCCGTCTTCACTGGCTTCCCATCTCCTTTCGTATCCACTTCAAACTTCTTACGCTCACTCATAAGGCTCTCCACACCTCCACACCTCAATACTTGTCCGACCTCATCCACTTCCATACCCCCAGACACACCCCTCGCTCCTTCCATCTCAACCGTCTCGCACTTCCCTCCCCTTCACTTGCTCATCTCCAATCCACCCGCTCCTCAGCCTTCTTCTTCATAGGCCCGGCTCTATGGAACTCCCTACCCACCTCTCTCCGCCTGGAGCCCCACCACACCGCCTTTAAACAAGCCCTGAAGACCCACCTTTTCTCCCTCGCCTTCAACCCACCTCCCCCCTAGCCCCTCCTCGCCCCATGCTGTCTACCCCCCCTCATGTTTCTGTCCCTTTACTTTCTCTCCTTTCTCTTTCAAGAAAAATTGTAACTTTCTTTTCTGTTTCCGACCTTCCACCTGCTGTAACAATGAATTTATTTTTTATCTGTAAACCGCTCTGCTTATTATTGAAGGGCGGTCTAGCAAATCAATAAACATAAACATAAACAAAGAAGAGCAACAAAAATGGTAAAGGGAAAGGATTGATACTACTACGAGGAGAGGCTTAAAAGGTTGGGGCTCTTCAACTTGCAAAAGAGACGGCTGAGGGGGGATATGATAGAGGTCTATAAATTAATGGAGTGGAACTGGTAAACATAGATCAGTTGTTTATGCTGTCATAAAGTAGAAAGACTAGAGGACACACAATGAAGCTACAATGCAACTCATTTTAAGACTAATAATAGAAAATATTTTTTTACTCGACACATAATCAAACTCTGGAATTCATTACTGGAAGATGTAGTGAAAGCTGTTAGTAGAGCTGAATTAAAAAGGGTTTCTGAAGGAAATGTCCACAATCCATTATTAAAGGGGACCCAGGAAATCCACTGCTTACCCCAGGACGAGCACTATGGAACCTGTGTGCCTCTTTGGGAACCTACCAGATAATGAGACCTGGATTGGCCAGTGTTGGAAAGAGGATACTGGCCTTGATTGATCTTGGCATTTCTGATGTTCTAAGTTAAAAGTACACAGAGAGCCTATATGGAAGTTAAGTGAAGACAAAGAGATTAGTACAGTGGTTCAGGACACGGGGAAAGAAAGGGAGATGGAAGATTTCTTTCCATGAAAGTAAAATCTTTTAAGGAAAGATCTGAGAGAGAATTTATGAAGTAAGGGAGGTTTATTGGGGATGGGAAGAGACACAGGGAGGACAGAAAGACTGAACTAGTGGACAGAGAGGAGTATAAATGCTGTGAAGTAAGAATGGTATTGGCTGGATGAGAGAGTAAAAGGAAGTGTGAGAAAGCATACTGAAGCGTCTGTGCATTGCATGAAGGTGAGTGATTGACTAAGCGAACACTATTAGGTGTTAAGCAAGCTTGCCTATATAATTTTCCTATGAGAATATTTTAGTTAGAATAGGGTGAAGGGAAGGGTGGAAGAGTCTGTTAGATAAAAGATTCCAGCTCTAAAGAAGCAGCAGCTGACCGGATCCATAGAAGGAAAAGTGAGAAGGATCAGAGCTGCAGAGATCTGGGATGGAGAGATTACTACATACTACACATCAGAGTGATAAATACCATTATATGCACCACCCAACACCCATTTAATATCTGAGCTCAAATATATGCCCAACTCAGACATTCGATAAAGGAAACAGGTTTAAAACCAGATATAAGAACTTTAAAGTGTCAAAGCTTCTGCATTTATATATAACCATCAAGAAGTAAACACATTGTTATACACTTTATTTTGATGCACAATTGTTACATGTTCATTTAATACAAACCTTTACACACTTACACAAGGGGAGAGAGAGTTGTGTTATTTGTGTGTTGTCATAATTCTTTCCCAGTGGTAACATCAAGGTATTGATAATAGCCCCTATTCTTTTTAGATCTTTTTTTATTTGTTTTTCTTTCCCTAGGGAGAGGGGTATTCATGGGGAAACGTAGTGTTTTGCCCTGCATGTCACTCTCTGGGATAGATCAAACCTTTAACCTCTGCCCAGCTACATTTTAAGGGGAACCTCGTTGTTTGATCAATGGAGATTATGGCACAGGTGACACTATGGTAGCTCTGCATGTAGTGGAGTCTGCTTTCGGGTGAGGTTCACAGGTGGGTCACCCTTGTTCCTGGAAGGTATCTGGTGTCTCGCTGCTTTCCTGCTGCTCCTCCCTGGAACACCCACAACAAGATTGGGGATATTCAGCAGCACTGGGGTTTTTTTTTTTTTTTTAATGTCATCAAGTCAGTCCTGACTCCCGGTGACCCAGCTGTCTCTGGGTTTTCTTGGTAATGTATCACCGGAAGTAGATTGTGACTTGTCCAAGGTCACAAGGAATGCCAGAGGGAATCAAATCCTTGATCTTCTGGGTACTAGCTAGTTGCTCTAAACACTAGGCTACTCCTCCATTATAACCGTTTTAGTGCCGTTGAATATGTCGGTTAGAAGCATTTACACAGTTTACAGGACTGTAAGCCATGTAAATGTCTTTCAGCTATCAGGCCCATAATATTTTCCTTACTAGGTTAGACCAATGGTCCATCAAGCACAGTATCTTGTTTCCAACCGTGACTAATCTAGGTTACAAGTACTTTGCAGGATCCCAAGAACTAGACCGATAAGCAGTGGCTTTCCTCCAGTGCATTTTAGTAAATGGACTGGAGGAAATCCCTGAGGTGGACCCTAGGGTCCCTATTTCCTGTTTCAGTTGTACTGTTAGTCCAGGGTCAGTGGGATCAGCCTGTCAGGCTCTCTGGGGTGGGAATCTTGGGCATCCATGGCTGTGACTACACATACAACAATCCCTATGAAGGGTGGCACTGCACTCAAGCCTCAGGATCAGAGCATCAGTCAGGAAGGGGGTGTTCCTCACCTCCTGAAAACTCACTAGAGCATTTTGTGCTTTCCCTTGGAGGGGCAGCATCAGCAGTTTTCCTTGCAAATTGGAAACTTCCGGCTACCTATACCTGATTGCCTCGCTGAGCTGATCAGTTTCTCTGGAGAGGACCAGAGGTATCCCAAGCCTTGCATTCCATTGGCTGAGAAAGTTGGGGTCAGTGATCAACTGTCCTTAGAACAACCTGATTCTCTACCAGGATTTGGAATTGCTGGAAATTTGGTTCCTTACTCTCCTGGGCTGGGATTTCTCATATTGGGAGGCACTGCAAGTTTTACAACCATCTCATGGCATGTGATGCTCAGTCCATGACAGCCACTTTGGAGCTGGTTCTTTGGACCAGAGTGGTGCCTGATGTAAACGTACCTGTTAACCTTCTGATTACCCTGTTCCTGGTCGTTCAACTAGACCCTTCCTTTCCCCTGGGAAATCAAGAAGCAGTTGAGGTAATGGTTGTGATTCTGCTAGTTGATGACCAAAATACAGTTAGAAGCACCAGATTGAGGAATTATCACCACGGATGCCAGCCTGAAGCTGGGATGTGCAATGCCTGGACAATTGGCCCAGGGACTCTGGTCACTTCAAGACCTTTTAGAATAATCTGCCTGGAGGCAAAAATATTCTGCCTGTCCTTGGACAGGTTCAGGCCTCTTCTAGTGGACAAAGCAGTCTGGGTGTTTTCGAACAATCCCATGGCATATGTCATGAAACAAGGGGGAGTCCATGCGGCCAGAGTGGTTCTCGAGGTTGTGGAACTGTGTTGTTTTATTTATTTTTATTTTATTTAAAGGGTATTTCTATCCCGCCTTATCCTTCAATCAAGGCGGTGTGCACATCAAACAATCAGTGGTAATTGAGTGTGTGTGAGTTAGTTTATGTACAGTGAGGGTGCATGGGTGCAAGTGTGTTGATTAGCGTGATCTATTTACAACATGTGCTTTTTACAGTTATATACAAGGGTTTGCTGTTTCTGCAGCTTGCTGTAGTTGATCTTCAATCAAGTCTGAGGTTCTGATCTGTGGTTGGTCTGAGTCTGTATGGTCTGGTTACTCGCTTGGGCCATAGTATTCGGTGAAGAGCACTGTCTTTAGGTGTTTTCGGAAGTCCTTTGGATCTTCAGTTGACCGTAGCTCATCTGGGAGTGTGTTCCATATTGTTGGAGCCGCCAGTGATAGGGCTCTTTGTGTGGTGGATTTGCATGCTTTTGTGTAGTTGTTTGGGGTGTTGAGTGTATCAGCTGTGGTCTTTCTTCTAGGTCTGGTGCTTGCGTTGGGGAGTATGAGGGGTTGTAGGCTGAGTGCGGAGTTTTTGTGTTTGATTCTGAAAATGTTTAAGATCATTTTGTATTTGATGCGGTGGCTGATTGGGAGCCAGTGGAGGTCTTTTAGTATGGGTGTGATGTGAGCTTGTATTGGGGAGCCGGTGATTATTCTGGCTGCTGTGTTTTGAGCCATCTGAAGTGGCCTGAGTGAGTGTTTTGGCATGCCGCTATAGATCGGGTTGCAGAAGTCGAGGATGGGAGTTATAAGCGCTTGGCAGACTGTGCGGAAGTGGTCTTGTGTGAGTAGAGGTTTGAGGTGTCTGATTACTCTCATCTTGTAGTATGCATTCTTGGTGGTTCTTCTTATGTGTGATTGTAGGTTCAGCTCTCTGTCGAGTGTTATTCTGAGGTATTTCACTTCGTTCTTCAGAGGTATTGCTGTGTTGTTGGTTTTGATGAAGGGAGGGGGGCTGAAGGTGTTGTTTTGTGTGATGATGAGTGCTTCTGTCTTGCTGAGGTTTATGGCTAGGTTGTTGTGCTGGAGCCATTTGGACATGCTGTTGAGACAGTCTGTTATTTTGGAGTAGTCGGAGCTGTCGAGGTTGATTGGGGTGTATATCATGATGTCGTCTGCGTAGATTGTGTAGTTTATTTTGTGTGCTTTTATGATGTTGCAGATTGGTTGGATATATATGTTGAATAGCAGTGAGGATAGTGCGGATCCTTGTGGCACCTTGTGGACTGGAGACTCATGTGATTGCCCTGTTCACAGTGAACACTGCAGGTATAGAGAATGTGCAGCTGAATTTTTGAGTCAGAAGTCTATGGATGCAGGCCAGTGGGAGTTCAGCCCACTACGGTCATTCTCCTATTGTAGAGCTGGAGTCTTCCCATGTTTGACTTGATGGCTGCATGAAGGATCCACTTTTGGGATGCTCTGCTTCAGGATTATTACAGAAGGAGATGTTGTGTGTCTTCTCCCTGGCCCCTGAGTTATCACCTTTAGCACAGAATTTGGGCCTATCCAAGCCTAGTGATCCTAATGGTACCAGACTTGCCTTGCAGACCATGATATGCTGACCTCTTGAACATCTTTGGTGAGGGTCTTCCTCTTTGATAACTCCAGAGAAGAATCTCCAGTGGCAAGAGCCTCTGGTATTGAGGGATCCCATTTATTTTTCAGTCACTGTAGGCTCTACAAGAAAGGCAACTCTGAAGAGGTAGCAAACATCCTACTTAAGGCCTAAAAGGTCTAGAATCTGACCAGTTTTCAACAGATAGTGTTTCTCTCAATCCAAGAATGTGAACAGTGTTGCTGCTTTGTCCTTTGTACAGTACAGCCTGGACCAGGGCTCGGCCCTGAACTCTCTCGTGGTTCAGGGGTCACAACTAAGAGATGCCATTGGCTGCGCCTTCCAGTGTCTCCCATTTCTTTAAGGTAGCGATGTAGATTCATATGCCTGTGTGTCCAGTTTTGCCTCACTAGAGATTCTCTTTATTTAACTATTTTTATACTGCTTCTCACCGGGTCAAAACAGCTGACAAGTAACAGAACTTTTGAGATACAGTTAAACAGGTACTTATATACATTGAGCTTTGGCTTATATTCAATGAGCCTGTAAATATAATAATTTGAACTTTAACATATTTATAATGGGCCCGATATTTGAAGGGCAGATACATGGATTGCAGCCCTGTAAACCGTGTAACTGCAGCTGAGAGGGATATTCAATCTCACTAACATGGTTAGTGCTGCTGAATATCCCCAATTATGACCCTTACACATCCCATACTAACCACTTAGTACTGGGGCTTGTCAAAGGTGTTCCGGGGAGGAGCTGAGGCGGAGACAATCGATAACCGGGCAGCAGTGATATTGCATGCTGCTCGGTTAGTGACCTGCACCTAAAAGATAGGCGAAAAAAATCCTTGCCTATCTTTTAGGCACAGGAACTTGATAATGGAAGCCAGTGGAGATGTTTTAGAATGAGTGTGATGTGTTCATACTTTGGGACACCTTGTATGATGTGAGATGCTGGGGGTAGCGCCATCCGAAGTGGTAAGAGAGTGGATTTAGGTAGTCCTTGGTATACTGTGTTGCAGTAGTAAATATAGGGAGAGATTATGACCTGGGATAGAGGACGTAGGTGTTGATGGGTTCATATTTTACTACAGATGGTTTTGGTTGTATTGTTTATATGGGATTTTAGGTTTGGGCACTGGTACAGGGTTATGCCTAGATATCTGACTTTGGATTATACTTTCAGTTCATTGTAGTTTATAATTAGTGTAGTGGGTGGGTGAATGACTTGTCTCTGGTGATGAACAGAATTTCTGTCTTCTTGTAGTTTATTGCCAATGAATTCTGGGTGAGACATTGGATTGCGTCTCCTTGGCATTGGAAAATATTTGCATATGATGGGTTGTGGGTGTTGAAGGTGTGTACAGCATGATGTTATCGGCATATATATATAAGATATAAGAGAATATAAATAAAAAATGTATGTTGTAGTGGAACACTCTAATAGGGTCTTTTTTTAGTCCAATTGTAAAACTCCCCTCAAGGATTTCACCATTTAGATGGTTTTCCTAGGGGCTATACATCTGCCAGACAGGTGCCAGAGCAGCAGATCTTTTCCTGTAGGGTCCTTTCTTGATCATCTCAATTGCTTCTGTCTCTTTGCAAACAGTGCCATCCTTTCTCCAAAGGTGTTGTCCTCCTTCCATCTTAATTCCTCTGTAATTCTCTGTAAATCTCTTTCTTTTCTTCGGTGACTTGAGGAAAGGACTGCCAACAATCAAGTTCTCGATTCCCCACTGGATTAAGGAGGGCATTGTGTGAGCATCAGGGCTAGAATTAGGAGGTGGCAAACAAGGCAATTGCACTGGGCCCCCATGCCACAGGGAGTCCAAAACTGAAGGAGACATAGTCTGCAGGTGGGCTTTGGAACCCCCTCAGAAGTTTCTACCTTGGACCCCTGCATGTCCATAACCTTCCCTGATCACCCACATATTTGGGCTTGAAGTCTCTAGTAGTTGAATGGAAGGTATATGTATATATCTGGGTGATTTGCAAGCATTTGTTATTTATGGGAGGGAATGAGCAAAAAGTCCTTGAAAGTGTCTGTTATGGACTTTCTGAGCAAGGGAAGGGATAGGGGAAGGAATGCACTTGTGGTGATGCTCGACTTGTCGGCAGTATTTGATCATGTGGACTAGGACTTCTTGGTGACATGGTGCAGGGCCTTGGGAATAGGTGGGGTGGTTCTTCAGTGGCTAACCTCCTTTTTGTCCGATTGGCAATTTATATACACTAGGTGGTGCAATCCTCCACGGTGTGAGTATTGGTTTGTGGGGGTCCCACAGGGATCCGCATTATCATCAGTTCTTTTTCATATTTATTTGAGTCCGGTGGGCGGCATCTTTCAGAAGCATGGGTTTGCAGGTTTCTTGCATACTGATGATATTCAGTAATAAATGATGAAGAAGCTGTGGTATTCCACTGTGCCAACTGATGTTTGGAGGATATTGACATTTGGCTCATCAGTTGGTTCTTAATGTCTCCAAATCTGAGATATTTACAGGCTGGGCTCTCAATAGAGGGAATTTGCTTGGATTGGAAATGCGAGATCTGGGACTTGGGTGTTTTGTTGGATGAGGATTTGTTTGCACTAGTAGGTGTCTCAGGTGATTCAAACAGCCTATGGGTATCTGCGAATTGCTCAGCAACTTCAAACTTATTTAGATCGTGAGGCATTGCGTTTAGTGGTTCAGGCATTAGTACTATTGTGCCTTGATTATTGTAATGCCCTGTATGTGGGGCTGCCGGGCTACCTGTTAAGGAAATTACAGGTGGTTCAGACCTCGGCAGCTCGACTTATATGGGGGCTGCGTAGGCAAGATCTGGTCATTGGAATTCGGTGGCAGTTGCACTGGCTTCCAATCAGGCAAAGGTGTGCTTTCAAGCTAGTGACCCTTGTATTCAAAGTATCGAGGGGCATGAGACCCTGGTATCTGTGGGAGATGGTGCAGTGGTACCAGCTTGGGTGGGTCCTGCACTCTGCTGGGACACAGTTGTTGGTTTTGCTGGGACTTACATAAGTCTGCCTGCAATGCTGGTGAGTAGGAGTGTTTTCTGTGGTAGCCCCCGTCTCTATGTAATGCCCTGCCGGTAGCACTGCGAATGGAGACTGACCCACTAAATTTTCAAAAGGCACTGAAAACATTTATTTTCCTTTGAGCTGATAGGGTCCAGCTGTGAGCAGGTGAGCGATTGTGCAGCTGGATAGAGTAGTAGTATGGCAGCAGTGTGGAGGGTATGTGGGCCGTGGTGGGAGTCCTGCTGGGTGGGGCCTGAAGGGTCTGCAGGTGTTTTATTTGCTGTACTCCTTCTTGAATGCTTGAGCATATGGTGGTTAATAAATGTTTTAAAATAAATAAATGATATACCACACCTTCACGAGAGCAGAAAGGTGGTGCACAATCTAAAAACAATAAAAACCAATGGTAAGAAAAATTAAAAAGAACACCATGTATTTGATAGGAAAAATAGCACAGTTAAAAAAAGGGGGAAGGGGTAAGCAGAGACGGGAGTGAGGTTGGGAAACTAGGAAAATGGAGGTAGCAGTTCAAAGGCTAACTGGAAGAGGTGTGCTTTGAGTAGGGTTTTGAACTTCTGATAGGAATGTTCAAGATGGAGGGTGGGGGTGGTGCATTCCATAGGGTGTCTATGGGTGTTAGTGTAGCTTTTACGCCTGCTGCCTTTCTGGAGCATTACAAATCTTTTTGATCTAAATAGCTTTGATGTCCCGTTTATTAATTGCTGTTTTTCAAAACCTGACGTTCTCCTACAGAAGGCCACTTCTAATTAGGATAATTAAATCTAGTCAATGACCATAAATCATCATTGATGGTCCTCAGTTGGTGGCCACCTAACCCCCTACAAATTGACAGTGACTTGAGTTCTTGGTGGTAGCATTTCTGGAGGTGATATGTAGGAAACTGCAGTTTCCCCAGTGTCTCAATGCAGACACAATGTAAGGACGACACATTTCTGGAAAGAGAATCATCCTCCAAACCAAGCCATGATCTCCATTGACTTCCATGGTGTTAACCTCTAAAATCTCTTCCCATGCCATTTGTTTACCTCTAGACTTCAGCTGCATTAGCTTTTTGTATATCAGAGAGTCACATATTAAATCCTACTAAGTATTGGGGCAGTGGGGTAACAGGAATATTTTGGTTTTCAATGGCCATTATTAGCCAACTCAAGGCTTCCAGTCTGCAGCAGGACATCGTGGGACTGAAAAAGTAGCAGTTGAAAATGTCCTTTCCAATCTGCAAACCTCCCACTCTCCCAAGTGATTTGGGTTTTTCTAATTTTTCCCACCTGTCTCTGACATACCAAGTTCTGCAATTTGTACTTTCTGCACCTGCTGATCACTGAATATAGATCAGTGCCATCAGTGGCCCTTACATGAGGCTCTGAGTGACCCCTGTGCTGAAAGCGGCATGGAAGCAGGTCTGTACCATAAGGTAGGGCTAAGGCCACAGCATCAGCACAAAGTTCAGAATTTAGTGCAAAGGGGAGACCCTTGAATAAATGGGTTCTATGACATGGGCAGTGTGGCATTCTGAATCAGCCAGCTGGGCACTGTGTAGATTTCGAACCTGGCTCTAAAATACAGTCTTCTTTTTGTATTAACACCAAATCAAATCTAGTGAACCCTTTTTTTCTCATTTTCCCAAGCTATTAGCTCTGGTAATCACCTGCATTAATTACTGAAATGCCTTTATAATGGTCTTTCATTCTCCGCTCTGAAACAACTCCAACTTATTCGGTCCACTTCTCTTTGGGTCTCCCTGTTTTGATCATATCTGTCTTCTCCTAAAATCTGAACATTGGCTTCCCATTACTGTCCAATTAAAAATGGAAATTCAGATTCTGGTCCAAAATGCAATGTGTGCCTTTAAGTCAATGCTGACTCCTGGTGACCCAACAGCTCCTGGGTTTTCTTGGCAGTGTGACCGGAAGCAGATTGCCAGGCCTTTCTTCCAGGCAACAGAGGCTTAAGTGACTTGCCCAAGGCCACAAGGCGTGCTAGTGGCAATCAAACCCCGGTCTCTTGGTTACCAAGCCAGAACTCTCAGTTCATGGTCCACATGACATAAATTCTGACTCCCCTTCTTACCTTACCTCTCTCCTATACTCCTCTTATTCCTTTCACTTCTGAGTGCGCAGAGTGGACTTCATGCAGTCTGTAGAGCCTGTCAACCGTATAAAGCCTTCTGAATATTGACCCCATTCATGAGAGTGTATCCAGTGATGTTAGAAAGATATTAATCAGATAGGACATGAAAGACCCCGGGGGGGAGGGGGGACCCCACTCTTAAAGGCTAAGAGGGTGACCTCTCCTCTCCCACATATCGTAAAGTCCAGAAAGTCTAATGAAAGGTAAATATAACAACTTCATTGTGGTTTGCCTGGGCTCAATTGCTGAGTCTAACCTCCACTTCAAGGCTTCTCTGGGGGTAATATTAACAGTTCCTGGAAAGGGAGTACCAGCCATAATGAACCAGACTCAGGGGTGCATGCACAGCAGGAGGGGGCTGTGGCTGAGAATGATTGCAGTGATAACAGGGATATTTGGAAAGAGATTTACAGTGAGGGAGGAAGCTTTGGTGCTTCTAAGTGCAGGTTCCTTTTGCCGTAGCCTCTGTACCGGGGAGTTAGAAGCCCACAGAAGCTCACCGAAACTACTGTTTTTATAGCACGGGAAGGCGCCCAACGGAAGATCCATGCCGCGCCACCTTGAGAAACAAAATACCTTATTCTCACCTACTACACATCCCGTTACTACCCACTGCCAAGGACCCTACTGAGAAACATAAGGCCAATCGACTACTCAAGTGTGCCTTAATTAATGCCAGATCTATACACTCCAAATGGCCTGTAGTTATTGATCTGATAGCAGCACATAACCTGGATATATTGCTGATAACTGAGACATGGCTAACCGACAACGACAACGTCCTCATCAACCAGATGATCCCACCAGAATTCTCCATCTTCACATGCCACAGATCCAATCAGAGAGGGGGTGGCACACTCATCCTTGCTAGATCGGACCTCCAATTCAAACAGATCAATACATCCAGCACATCACACCTTGATGCCCTATCAATATCAAACAGGTCCTGCACAATCAACTTACTCTATCGAGCACCATCACCTTCCTCAGATGACCTTTCACCAATAATCAACTTGGCATGTAACGCCCCAAACCCACATGCTCATAACTGGCTAGTTGGTGATTTTAACTTACCTTCATTACAAGCATCACACGCCTCAGCATTCCTCGAAGCCATGCACCAACTAGGCTATGAACAACTTATTGACGCCCCCACCCATACCAGAGGAAGCACACTGGATTTAATATTCGCCCCTCAATTGATAACCAACACATCTCAGAAGATCCTGATCTCCATAACCCCGGTACCCTGGTCTGATCACAATCTACTCCTCTTTAACATCCCCACTGATCATTCTACTACTGATCGCAACAAACCAGGTCGCCCCCCAAGTGCCCTTGAAACACGCTTCTGTCCTTTTAATAAGATCGAGGTCCTGGAGAAAATCCTACCTGCTCTCCACAAAGACTTACCTTCGCAAGATGACTTAGTAACCAACTGGGACAATACATTAAAAGCCGCGGCCTGCATCTCTACTACCGACAGGATCAAGACCAAAGACAAACATAAACCATGGATCTCCTCTGAATTACAAGAATCTCTCCTTCACCTGCGCAGACTCGAGAGACGCTGGCGCTCCTCTCGCTCTCCTGACGCACTCTGCTTGTACAATTCATACCTACAAACTCACCGGAGAATGACAATTGAGAGAAAAAAAAATTCCACTCAGATGCACTAATGAGGTCCTTAAACAAGCCACATGACCTCTTCAATATAGTTAAATCCTTAACAGGTGACCCAACCACAACCCAAACACCTATGCCACACCCCCAAGACTATGCCATATACCTACAATCAAAAATGATACAGTCTAGTACGATTACCACAACATCATCACCTTCTACTCCACAGACCGTGGTCCAATTAGCATCGCTTGACAAATTTTCCCAGGTATCACACAAAGAGATCGAAGATACCATAGCAGCTATTAATTTAACTACTGCACCAAATGACCCCTGCCCAGCCAGGTGGATCAAAGAACTACGACATGAACTTAGCCCAACTATTAGCAAGATTGTCAATCACTCCTTCTCAACAGGATCCTTTCCTCAGAGCCTGAAATACTCATCCATCCGCCCGCTCCTGAAGAACAGTAAACTTGACCCAACAAAAGTTGAATCCTTCAGACCCATCTCCAGCATCCCTCTACTGGCAAAAATCATGGAAAAAGTAGTCCAGCGACAAATACAGCATCATGTTGACTCCGAATCCCCTTTGGACCCCTCACAACATGGCTTCAGAGAAGAACATGGCGTCGACACCCTTCTCACAACACTGTTCAATAGCCTAATCATAGGCATTGATAATATCCACCAAGGGTTCACTCTTATCTTTCTCGACATAGCTGCAGCATTCGATTCAGTAAACCACAATACTCTACTACAGCGCCTCCAAGACAAGGGAATCCAAGGACTAGCCCTGAAATGGTGTAAATCCTACTTATCTGATAGACAGCTGCAAGTCAGAACAGGAGAATCAACATCTGATCTATTCCCCCTTAAACAAGGTGTCCCGCAGGGTTCCTCATTGTCCGCCTTAATGTTCAATATTTATATGCAGCCAATCTGCGATCTCATACGCACCTTCAACATACAATGTCTTGCCTATGCTGATGACATCCTGATGTTTGCCCCATTCAACATAAAACAACCAGATTTTACACCAATAGTTCACTGCTTTGAAGCTGTATCCAACTGGCTCCTCAATCAGAATTTACGGATAAACCATAACAAAACAGATGTTCTATTCATTACACGGAACCCAACATTCATACCACCTACCTCTCTCCAGGTAAACAATATTGAGTTGAAAGCACAACCCACAATTCGATACTTAGGAATTATATTAGATCAACAGCTTAATATGGCAGCCCACATTAAGAAAACAACGAGTGCAATCTACCACAAGATACGATCATTACGTAATCTCCGACCTTTACTTAACTACTACTACTCCGACTTCCGTACCATATTCCAAGCCCTGGTATT
The DNA here is from genome assembly GCA_033557465.1 of Ichthyophis bannanicus. Classification (NCBI taxonomy): domain Eukaryota; kingdom Metazoa; phylum Chordata; class Amphibia; order Gymnophiona; family Ichthyophiidae; genus Ichthyophis; species Ichthyophis bannanicus. The sequence goes on along the minus strand of CM066050.1, from coordinate 10,723,001 downwards.
ACCACACTTGGATTTCGCCAATATCATTCTACACGGTCTCCCGCAATCCACCATAAATCCCCTCCGTCTAGCCATGAATGCAGCCGCGAGAATCCTCGTAGGTGCTCCACGATCAGAGCACATAACCCCAATATTGATGAGCTTACATTGGCTACCCCTACAAGCCAGAACTCTATACAAGACCCTGGTCATGACTTTTAAAGCATCAAAGTGCCCATCTCAATCACCTCTCAGCAATATGATTCATATCACCCCAAATAACAGATCCAGGAGATCTGTTACATTAAACTCCATCGACCTACCAAAAGTCATCACAAAATGTTCTAAATCAACAGCCTCTAGAGCTTTCTCTATGTTTTCACCCAGAGCCTGGAATGCCCTTCCACCCGAAATCAGAGCTATCTCAAGTCTGATTAAGTTCAGAAAGGCACTGAAGCACTATTTGTTCCTAACATACTACCCCGAAGCTACTCCATCCGAAGCTACTCCATCTGAAAACAGCTCTCATGCAGATCTTTCATATTTGACCCCTGTAGAGAATGGATAATTACGATGATTATTACCTGCTCACTATTGGACATATTTATTCTCACTATATTTAGCATATTTACTCTTTAATTTAATTAACTTCTTATCCACGGCATTAATAATTAACCAAAATATCCATGTATATAGTTGCCATGTATATAGTTATTTATATATAATTACCATGTTTTACCAAGTTTATTTACCTTGTTCATTGTAAAAAACCAATGCTGTTTGTACCATTGTGTTTATATTTGTTCATATGTAAACCGCACTGATTTAAGAGCGCGGTATATAAGAAAAATAAATAAAATAAATAAAATAAAAATAAAAATAAATAAATAAATAAAAATTCAAATAAGATAATTCAAGATGACAAAAGGAGGAAACTGGCAGGATTTCTAGTTCATAATGGGAGAATATTAACAATACAGGCTCCCTGCTCAGAGACGATTAAAGTACACAACGTTTTCCATTAGTGTCTATATGAAACTGGCACCAGCTCTCAATATCTGAGATGAAAGGTCAGGATTCAGATTTCATTTCTAATATCTACAAAGGAAATTAAAGTAAATTCTAAAGGCAAATAACCAGTCACAAACAGTCTCTGCACTATTTCATTTGGCAGTACAAGGTTACTTTCTCTTCATTAATTTGTATTCTGATTTTCAGACTAACCCAAGAAAGATATTTCTCCTCTTCCAGTACAGAATTCTTAATACTCCTCATCCCCTGAATTGTAGCCAGTGCTGGATTTAGCTATAGGTGGCATAAGCACAGCCCCCACCCCAATGTCTCTGTCCCTTACAACTCCTTATGTGCCCCTTTCCCCCCCCCCCTCACCCCCCACCCCCCAGTGCTTACGCTTCCTCCTTGACAATAGATTGGTCCTTCCCTCTCCAACCCGGGCTAGATATGAATCTACAAGACAAACAGCTTTCATCTTTCTGCCCCCAACCCTTTGGAACTGTTTACCGGCCTACATCCCTCTGGAATTATTCTTTTCTAACTTCAAATCCCTTTTGAAGACCTACTTATTCGAGCAGGCCTTCGGCACAGACACAGTTTAGGCACACTGTGACTGTGTGAGTAATTGTGTGCGTGACATGTCTAGAATATGTGCTCTCTCTCTTGTTTGCTGTTTGTCGTCTCCTTTCCTATCACACATTGAAATTCCTTTTTATTTGCTTTTTACCTTATATATTACCTTATTTTTGACTACATAAACTGATCTGCATTCCCCATAAACAGCGGTGTATCAAAACTGTAATAAACTATAAAGGATGCCTAGGGCACCAGATAAGAACATAAGAACATAAGATATGCCATACTGGGTCAGACCAAGGTCCATCAAGCCCAGTATCCTGTTTCCAACAGTGGCCAATCTAGGTCATACATACCTAGCAGTTTCTCCAAAAGACACAGGTTCCGCAATGCTTGTACTGGGTCAAGCATTGATATCCTGGGTCCCTTCTTAATAATGGTTTATGGACCTTTCCTCCAGGAACTTGTCCAAACCTTTTTTAAACACAGCTACACTAACAGCCTTTACTACATCCTCCAGTAACAAATTCCAGAGTTTGATTACACGTTGAGTGAAAATATATTTTTTTTATTAGTCTTAAATAGTTTACCCTGTAGCTTTATTGCATGTCCCCTAGTCTTTCTATATTCTGATAACGTAAACAATCTATCTACGTTTACCCGTTCCACTCCGTTAATTAATTTATAGACTTCTATCATATCTCCCCTCAGCTGTCTCTTTTCCAAGTTAAAGAGCCCTAACCTTTTTAGCCTTTCTTCATAGGAGTATCCTTCCATCCCCTTTACCATTTTGGTGGCTCTTCTCTGAACGTTTTCTAATGGCTGGTTCCCATGTGGTCGCAGATACCAGAGCAGGATTGGGAAAAGCAGTGGGAGTCGGAACATCGGTGGCAGACATGCGGCTGAGGACGGAGGCCTCAGGAGGTGCGTCCCGGGCCGAGGCAGACTCTCTGAGTGTCTTGTTGGGCTAGCTGGAGGCAGAAGGAGGGCCAGAGGCTAGCAGAGTAGATTGCCTGAGGAAATCCTTGAGCCACAGGACTTCCTAGCCCTCGGGGATATGCGGGCACAGAGCGCACAGTCCTCCATGGGATGGTTCTTACCCAGGCAGCGGAGGCGAGTTCATAAGCATCCAAGTTGCTTGTCTTTCTGGAGCATCTTGGGCATTTCTTGAATCCCAGTTTCAGCATAACAAGTATGCTGTTATTAGAAGGCTTTTTCCTCTTATGTTTCTGGAATTGTGGCTAAGATATGAGTAGACAGTAGAAGATCCTTCTTGCAAACAAGGCGGAAGACTGAAGACTAACTAGCTAGGGGCGGGCCAGATGGTTGGGCTTGTGGCTCAAGCTCAGAAGGCAAAGCCTTCTGAGCTATTGAGAGTACTCCCGTCTATGGCACTGTCGGATGACGTCACCACTTGTGGCTGACTCATCCTGCTTGTCCTAGGAGATCACCACCAATGGTAATTCTTTTCCATGTTTTTTTTTTTTTTATTGAAATTTAACAAAACTTACACAAAGCAAACATAAAGAAACTATTGATGACATAGCGGAAATCAATACATACAATATAACTAAAGACATCTCATCATCCTAGCCCACAATACGGGGAGATATTTAAGGAAAATAAATAAAGAAATCAAAGAACAATCTCTACTTACAGGCAGCTTTTAATCTAACCACCCACCCCAGTCAAATAATGCCAGACCCCTCTTTATCTGAGAGAAAAACCTCAAGCTGAGTAGGATCAAGAAATATGAATTTGGAACCCTGAAAGGTAACAAGACACTTGCAGGGATATCTAAGAAAAAACGTAGCTGATAAGGCAACCACCCTAGGTTTAAGAGCCAAAAAACTCTTCCTCCTAGTTTGAGTCGCCCTACAAACATCTGGAAAAATCTGAACACGTAATCCACAGAAAGGAACGGACATAGTTTTAAAGTAACTACGAAAAATAAGAGCTCTGTCCAAATCAGAAAGAAATGATACCAACAAAGTAGCTCTGGAGGTAATATTATCCTGTGAGTCCTCCAGGAATTTGGTGAGTCCAAGGCTAGCTTGGCCCTGAACTACATCAAACCCCCCTGGGGAACCTGGAGAGAGGCCCTTACCTGTCAAATAATAAATATTAGAGAGGCCAATGGAGTCAGCAGAAGCTAAGCCCAAGACCTCCCTAAAGTATTTCCTCAAAAGAATTTCAGCGGATAATAACCGACAAATAGGAAAATTCAATATACGAATATTCTTTGCTCTAAGCATATTATCATATTGCTCCAATCTATGATGTAAAACCAAGCTATCTTTAATATGAGAAGAATTTACAGCTTTAAGGGCCTGACACTGAATATCACAACTAGTAACCAATTGCTTAATATTCTCCATCTTAGTGTCCACTTCTGAAAACCTTGTAGTAATCTCCGAAGAGAAATTACATAATTGTATCACAGTAGGGGTTAAGGAACTCTCAATACGGGTTACCACACGCCAGATATCCGCCAGGGTTACCTGATCATCAGGTACAACCTTCGCTTCTCCTGGCGTGGGAACCCATATAACCAGTTTCAACTTTTCCCCCACCTCTATTGGGGTACTCTGGAGAAACTGCACCTCACCGGAAGCAGACACAGGAGGAGATGTATAGACTGGAGGAGAAGGTGGTGTCCAGTCTGGAGAACTCAAGGACACCGGAGAGGGCTGGAGTGTTAGAAAGTCAGAGTCAAGTTTGCCATTAACGCTAGGCAGTACCTTAACATGTTTGTCCATCGGGCCCACCGCAGGCTCGGCAGATGTCACCGCCTCCGTCTTTTTCTTTCTTTTACCCATCAAGTCAAGCGCATCCGGGATCAGCTCAGGGGTGCGACGCTCCTACGATGCTCCAAGGGGCTCCCAAGGGGCCAGTTATGCCCCTTGTATCTAGCCCCTTCTATCGCTGCCCCGGCTAGCGCCTCCGGCTGCACCAAAACAGCAGCCTTTTATCGAGTCTCCCAAGGCAGAGCTCACCCGGTTCCGCTTTTCTACCAAGGCCCCCGATGACGTCAGGGCCGGCGGGAACGAAGCCTGCAACTCCGGACCTCCACGCTGCCTCTCTCTGCTCTCCCAAGGCACAGCTCACCCGGTTCCGCTTTTCTACCAAGGCCCCCGATGACGTCAGGGCCGGCGGGAACGAAGCCTTCAACTCCGGACCTCCACGCTGCCTCTCTCTGCTCTCCCAAGGCACAGCTCACCCGGTTCCGCTTTTCTACCAAGGCCCCCGATGACGTCAGGGCCGGCGGGAACGAAGCCTGCAACTCCGGACCTCCACGCTGCCTCTCTCTGCTCTCCCCATTCTTTTCCATGTTTGATCCACAGTTTAATAACCTGTTCAATATAAAGTTACATTTGTTAGAATGTTATATGTAAACTGCTCTGAATGTAGGACTCCCAAAACAAACACTCCGACCCTTGCAGTTAGCACAGAACACCGCTGCCCGCATAATAACTGGTTCTTCAAAGCAGGATCACATCACACTCATCATGAACCGCCTGCAATGGCTTCCAATTAACTCCCGCATCCGATACAAAACCATATCGAACATTTTCAAAATCAAACAGGGCCTCTCAGCGAACAGTCTACTATCCATCAGCAACTTCGACACAAGCAACAGTCCGAGGAGGAAAGGCACCTCCGACACCATTGTAACCCCCAAGGACTTCACCAAAACAAAGCAAACCACGTCAAAGAGAGCAACATCCCTCGCAGCACCAGCCAAAAAAGGAAAATAAGGTGATATATTTTTAGTGGACTAACTTAATACATTGTAGAGATATATCTTTGGACACAGTTTTCTGAAGAATTCCTCCAGAGTAGAGATGAATTTCATCAAGTTTAGTGAAAGGGCAGGATGTTAGTCCCTTTGAAAGATCTCATGCTGTGAAAGTTGATGATTAGAGAATTTACTAGTCCCACATAATTTGCACATTTGTGAGTGTTTGTGAAGGTTCGTTTGTGTACATTTTGATACTGACTTGCCCTTTCTTGTTCTGACATTTGTATCCATCAAATGGGTCCAGAGCATTAGGTTATTCATTCTAATTGTTAATCTGGTCTCTGGCCTTAGATGTTAAATCTAGTACGTAGTACATATCTTTCTCCAGCATCCTATATTAGCTGGAAAATTTGTAAGGCCAAACTCTTAACATGCAACCTCAACTCTCTGTGCACTGGGCAAAAGCTGCAGTCGCCTTTCCTATCCATCCCTTTTCCAATTTAGCATGCTCTACATCATCAAATCAGATTTCCTATAAAAAAAAAAATCTGATTTGAATTTTATGGCATCTCAAAGTTTGCAATCTTATATCACTTTATGGGAGAAGTGAATTCTCCCATATTCCAAGACCAGAGTTTCAGTGTTGGAATTCCCCAGTTTTTTGTTTATTCACTCTATAACAAGATTTTGTGGGAAGGGCTCCCACCCCATACCCCACCCACTCCCTTTCACACACACCCTGTTAAACACACAAACATTACCACCTCCCTTTCAATATTTTCCTTCCCCTCTCCATTCTTCTCCTCCCCTAACCTTCCAGACAGTTACCAGTCTTCCCATCTACTATACGTACCTGGAAAAAAGGTCACTTTTTCTGCATGAGAGCCACTTCCTTCTACAACACCCCCTCCCCCCAACTCATATAACTACATTCCCTTCCATTTCTGACCCTAGCTCATTCAATCAATACTTCATATCACAACCATGTTCCAACCTTTTATTAATATAATCTAAACATTCCACCTTCTCCATAAAACAGGTTTCTATCAAACAGCCTCCCCATTAGATCATTTAGCAATATTAGTTATATATAGAAATATAGTAAAGAACACATGGCCTATCTAGTCTGCCCTTCCATACCGATTACTACAATAGTCACCTCTTTTCCCTTAGAGATCCTCTGTGTTTGTCCCATGCTTTTTTGAATTCAGATACTGTCCTCATCTCTACCACCTCTACTGGAAGATTATTCCACGCATCTACCACTCTTTCCATTAAGAAATATTTCTGCATATTACTCCTGAGTCTATCCTCTTTCACTCTCATCTTATGTCCCCTCGTAGCAGAGCTTGCTTTCAACTGAAAGAGGCTCTTAACTTGTGCATTTATGCCTTGGAGATATTAAACATTTCTATCATAGCAATACTCCATCCCATTCCATGAAGTCTATAGTTTTCATCAGCTGGTGGTACCACTAGCATCCTATAGATAAGATAAGATAATAGATAAGATAAGATAATAGATAAGAAACAGCTACTCAATATAATATCAAACATAAACACAACCACATCCATACTCGATCCTTGTCCAGTCCCATGGATCAAACAAACTAAACAAGAACTAGCACCCTTTATCCTAAATATAGTGAATCAATCACTTCTGCAAGGGATATTACCTAAAGAATTAAAACAATCTGCAATCCGTCCCATATTAAAAAACAATACATTAAATATAAATGACCCATCATCTTATCGACCGATCGCTAGCATCCCCTTCCTAACCAAAATCATAGAAAAAACTGTACAATTACAGTTACAAGATCATATAGATACATTTGCCCCCCTTGACAAACACCAATACGGATTTCGCCCTTTCCATGGTGTTGAAACTCTGCTCATTGCACTACTTGACACTCTTAACAAAGGCTTGGACAATTCAAAACAAGCATTCATCTTAGTTTTTCTAGACATTTCAGCTGCTTTTGACAGCATTAATCATACCATACTTATATCAAGACTTAAACAAATAGGTTTAATGAATACTACTCTGAACTGGTTCAAATCATACATATCTGATCGTTCACAATACGTTCAGCATAACCAATCCTCGTCATCCCCATTCCCACAAGAAAAAGGTATACCCCAAGGCTCCGCACTATCTGCTCTATTATTTAACATATACCTCCAACCAATATGTACCATATTCAAAAAACACAAGATTAAATATCATATATATGCAGACGACATCATGCTATTCTCTGAATTTAACATAACCAACCCAAACCATAATAATCTAATAAACTGCCTAATGGAAGCTGAGGACTGGCTCCAATTAAATAACTTATCTATTAACATCAAAAAACTGAAGTCATGATTGTGACAAAAAACACAAAATATACCCCCCAACCTGACATTAAAATCCTGAACACGACTCTCCCTATCAAAGAAGAAATCAAATATCTAGGAGTTATCATAGACAAAGCTCTCAGTTTCACTACACACATTAAAAAACTAACAAAAACAATATATTACAAATTACGCTCTATACAACAATTAAGACCACTACTACAAGATGAAGACTTTAGAACCGTTACTCAAGCCTTGGTTTTACCACATTTTGATTTCTGTAATAGCATACTTCATGGTATAACTAAGAAGAACATCAAAATATTACAAATGGCCCAAAACGTAACAGCAAGAGTTATATTCAAAGCCAAACTATCTGACCACATTACCCCCATTCTATACACACTACATTGGCTACCCATATTCAGTAGGATCCAATACAAAATACTATTAACCACTTTTAAATTAATTAATAGCATAGCCCCATCATACTTAACTACTCTTCTTCACAGTCCTCTAGAAACTAGGAAAAGAAGGAAAAAAAACCTCAACACACTAGCAGTTCCAGATCTAATAAGAAAATCAAAACAATCAACTAGTAATAGTGCCTTTTCGTTTGTCGCACCAATACTGTGGAACAATCTTCCAGAACAACTAAGAGAATCTAAAGACCTTCAAACATTTAGAAAAGACTTAAAAACATATCTATTTTGTCAACACTACAACAATGGAGAAACAATTATAGTTTCCCAACCTCCATAACTGAATCTTTCACATTACCCTAATGCATATCTATAATTAGACATCCACAACTGCAAACGATAATTATCATAAAATGATTCCTTACACATATATATAATCAAAGTAATATTTAATACCTGTAATATAGTTTAAATGTATTATAGTTCAAACATTTGATTAATATTGTTGTTGTTCCTGTTATATTGTAACATATTATTGATGTACAGTTTTACTGTAACTTAATCAAATATTGTTCTTGTTTGGTCTTTGTAATACCCTAATCACATCAATCAATATTGTTCTATTCAACTCATGTTATAATGTAATATTGTTCAAATAGTTCATAATGTTCAAGTTGTTCATAATTTTCTATGTAACCGTTTAACCGTTAAACTGTTTAACTGTATAACTATGTTGTTGTAATGTAAACCGCTGTTGATCCTTGGAAATGGCGGTATATAAAAACTGTTCAAATAAATAAATAAATAAATAAATGTGTTCCCTTAAGACCATCTTTCAGGTAAAATGCAGAAGTCTTATTATTAGGGGCTCCAAAGTATTTCTTTAAATAAGGTGCCTTCATCATCACACCACAGCATATTTGCAAGTTACAAAATCCATTAGAGATGCAAGCACTCCATGTTATGTAGCATCTCTGAAGAAAGGGACTAGAAGGGGGACTGGGGTCTCATGGAAAAATGAAAGGTTTGGAGAGAGAAAGCAGCTTGGAATGTGCTGACAATATTACAGAAGATGTATATGAATATGTGTGAGACAGTCAAGGTCGTATCTTGCAGAAGCAGTTATAAAGCTTATATTTACTGGATGCTCGTCATGATCACGCAGTCAGAAAATCTGACGATGCATTGCTCTTGGCAGAATGGCTATGAAGGGCCTAGACAAGATTTTCAAGTACAGAGATGTCTCTCTCCATACAAAGATTGAACTCGTTCAAGCCATTGTATTTTCAATAACATCATATGGATGCGAAAGTTGGACAGTAAAAAGGATAGTCAAGAAGAAAATTGATGCCTTTGAATTATGGTGCTGGCGGCGAATACTGCATATACCATGGACTGCCCGAAGAACAAACCAGTCAGTACTAGATGAGATCAAACCTAAGCTTTCTTTAGAAGCTCAGATGACAAGACTTTGATTTTCATACTTTGGACACACCATGCGAAGACAGAGATCATTAGAGAGACATCATGCTTGGCAAGGTAGAAGATCAACGCAAAAGAGGAAGGCCAACGATGAGATGGATCGATACAATAACAGCAGCTACGGGTGCCAGTCTGTCAACAATGAGCCGTATGACTGAAGACCGAACACAATTTAGGACAACTATCAAGAGGGTCGCCATTAATCGACACTGCCTCATTTTATGAGTAGGTTGTCCAGGTAGGGGAAGACGAATTCCTCTTGGAGACGGAGGTAGGCGGCCACTATTGCATTTGGTGAAGATCTTGGAGGCCGGAGGCCTGGCTGAAGGGTGGTACACTGTACTGGTAGTGGCTGCCCCCCACCATGAAGCGAAGATACTACCTGTGGCTGGGATAAATGAGGATGTGGGTATAGGCATCCTTCAGATCCAAGGAGCATAGCCAGTCTCCCTGCTGGAGGTAAGGCAGCCTCCCTCACCAGGAATCTGTTCAGGTTCCACAGGTCCAGGATGGGCCTTAGGCCTCCTTTTCTTTTAGGCACGAGGAAATATCTGGAGTACAACCCTTTGCCCCTGACATGTTGGGGTACCGATTCCACTGCCTTCAAGGAGGCCTGCGAGTTCCTTCAGTAGAAGGTCTCAGTGAAGGGGAGATATGGGGGGGCTCTCCCAGGAAGAAAGGAGGAGGTGTCTGAGCCAAGTGGAGGAGGTAGCACTCCCTGACCACCTGGAGTGCCCAGGAATTGGTGGTGATGGCTGGCCACCTATGTGCTTACAGGATCAGATGTCCCCCTGTGGGCTGCTGTCCTCCTTGGGGTAGAGAGGCTAAGCCCAAGGAGTCAAAAGCTCCCCCCTGGCTGGGCCAGAGCCGACGCCTGGAACTTGGGAGCCTTCTGCTCACGAGAGCTTTGCCCATGCCCCTTGGCCTGCTGACCCTTCTGGGGAGTCCTGAAAATGTGGGTAGTTTTTGTAAGCAGTCTCTTTGCTTGGGTAAAAAGGCTTTTTACCCGGGTCTTTCTGTCAGGGAGGGGCAGCGGTCTTTTTGGAGAGCCTGGTCCTCATCATGAACTTGGTATCCAACTCAGCAGCCTTTTCCTTCATGGGTTTGCCAAAGAGGTTCTCCCCTTGGCATTGGACATTGACCCCACTGCTTGAGATTGGAAAACTGTAGCCAAGCCTGGCGTCGGGCTCCGATGCCCACCGCTGCTTCTTGAGTCACTAACTCAAAGCCATTATAGGCTGCCGAAGACATGAATTTGAAGCATTCAAAGACAACTTTGGCCAGGTTCTTGAATCGCTGCAGGGGTTCCTCAGTGAGATCAGCTGAGAATCCAGTGAGTTCTTTCATCAGGTCTCTCAGGAACATGCCCATGTACTGCTGGTAGGCCTGGATCCGGCAGATGAGCATCAAGCCCTGGTAGCACTTTCTGCCAAGGGCATCCAAGGTGCGGGCCCCCTACCGGGGGGCACCAAGGAGTTTTTTTTTATCTCTTCAGTCAATGCATGGCTGACTCCAGCACCATGGAGTTATGCGACAGCTGTACTTTTTGGAAGCCAGGGCTCCTGTGGACCCCATATATTGAGTCAAGCTGCTTGCTTACAACCAGCACTAATGCCAGTGTTTCCCACATACGGACCATTACTGGAATGGGTACCAAGAGCGATTCCCTTGGAAGAGCCTCGTATTGGAAGATTTCTAGTTCCTCCATCTGAGGGTCCTCCTCCGATTCCATCGGGAACACTAGGGCCTTTGACATGTCCTGCACAAAGTTGAGGAATACATGTTCTTGGCTGGGGACCGATGTCGGGACTTGGAGGGAGGAGAGTCTGAGGGGATGCCGCGGTGGCAACAGGTGTCCAGCGACTCCTCGTTCTCAGTCTCCCATTCTGAGTAGTCAGTCAAAGACTCAAGGGAAGGGCGATCCACAGGCTCTGGGCCCACATCCCTCTGAGGCTCCGTGGCTGATGCCATGCTTGCAAGCTGGGGAGGACCTCAGTCCCATTGAACAGGAGCCAGATCGAGACATCGGCCAAGGATCGACTCGAGACTGTATGGTCTCAAGGATCAGCTCAGCCTCCAGGAACATCCTCCATGTAAAAGGTACAGTGATCAGGGCAGAGGAACTGGTAGTACTGGACAACACCACCTGCTGCTGGACAATGAAGACAGACAGACTGCACTCCAGGGCCACCATTCTAGTTTAGATTCTAGAAGGTTCCGCAGCCATCAGTGCGGGCACCAAGGAACTCAAGCCATGAGCCAGTTCCCCCGAGGGGGGAATCCTCAAAGAAAATAGGTTCTGGCATCTGAGGCCGATCTATGGTCAATTCCTTCTGGGTGACCTTGGTGGGCCTCTCCTGTTCCGATCCCTCGGACAAGCATCTTGGACTGCGGGACTTGGCTCGAGGCTTACCCGACCTGTCGGAACCATCCAGGGACACTTCCTTTTGAGTTTTTCTTCTTCTTATGATCCCTTGAGGGAGACCTCCTTTCTGAGGAGCCATTGCATTGGCCGGGGTCCACAAGGGCGCTACGAGATTATGTGGTTTCAGAGGGGGCTGTGGCCTTTGGAGGCACAAGGGACGCCAGGAAAAGCTTACTGTGCTGCTGATGACAGCATTTGAGGGCCTTGGTAGAAGTCTTTTTGCAAAGACCACATGCCGCAGGGTCATGGTCCAACCCTAGACAGCAGTTATGTGTATCAGTAAGGGACATGATTTTGGCACACCGAACACACTTCTTGAACCTGCTGGTAGCCATCTGGGAAAAAAGTACCCCAGCAAGGTCAAAGACCCGCAGTGCAGCCAGTTGGAAAAAACGCACGAAAATGCCAAGGAAAGAATGTACAGACAGAGGGCTCGACCAGACAGATGCCGGAAGGGCTCAGCGGAAAAAAGGAGACTGAGCAAGATGGTACCTTGGGGCGGGAAGGGCACCATGCATGTGTGGGGAGATGCTTCCCGGGGACTCCGTCGGCACAGACGTTACCCATATGTGAGGACTGACTTCCTCGTTCCCGAAGAATCCTTCCATCCCCTTTACCATTTTGGTGATTCTTCTCTGTACCTTTTCTAATTCCACTATATCCTTTTTAAGATACGGCGACCAGAATTGCAGACAGTATTCAAGGTGCACCATGGAACAATACAGAGGCATTATAATATCCTTTGTTTTATTCTCCATTCATAGAAACATGATGACAGAAAAAGACCACATGGCCTATCTAGTCTGCCCTTCCATATCAACCACTACAAGAGTCCCCTTTTCTCCTTTAGAGAGCCTCTGTGTTTGACCCATGCTTTTTTGAATTCAGATGCTGTTCTCATCTCTACTATCTCCACTGGAAGTCTATTCCACACATCTACCACTCTTTCCGTAAAGAAATATTTTCGCATATTACTCCTGAGTCTATCCACTTTCACCCTCTTCCTATGTCACAGCAGAAGTTGCTTTCAATCGAAAGAGGCTCTCCTCCTCTGCATTTATGCCATGGAAGTATTTAAATGTCTCAATCATGTCACCATATAAAAGGGGGAAGGCAATGGCAGTGGGGGTGTACTATCGAGCACCTGGTCAGAATGACCAAATGGATGATGAAATGCTCAAAGAAATCAAGGAAGCTAACAAAAGTTACAGCTCAGTAATAATAATGGGTGATTTCAATTACCCCGGTATCGACTGGGTCAGTGTCACGTCAGGACACGCTAGGGAGATAAAGTTCCTAGATGAAATAAATGACTGCTTCTTGGAGCAGCTGGTTCATGAACCGACCAGAGGGGAAGCCATATTAGACCTAGTCCTTAGTGAAACACCAGATCTAGTGCAAGAGATAAGGGTGTTGGGGCCACTTGATAATAGTGATCATAGCATGATCGCCTTTGATTTAATTAGTGGAGGAGTGATAGTAAGGAAATCCACAGTACTACCTTTCAACTTTCGAAAGGGAGACTATGATAAAATGAGGAAAACAGTTAAGAAAAAACTAAAAGGAGCAGTTGCGAAGGTTAAAGACATACATCAAGCTTGGGTGTTTTTGAAAAATACTATCTTGGAAGCCCAGACCGGCTGTATTCCACGCTTTAAGAAAAGTGGAAGGAAGTCCAAAAAACTGCCCGCATGGTTTAAAGGTGAGGTCAGAGAGGCTGTTGTTGCCAAAAAAAGCATCTTTCAGGAAATGGAAAAAAGAGCCAAACGATGAAACCTGGAAACAGCACAAGCACTGGCAAGTCAAATGCAAGGCATTGATAAGGCAGGCAAAGAGAGAATTTGAGAAAAAGCTTGCTGCAGAAGCAAAAACGTGAAATAAAGACCTTTTCAAGTACATTCGTAGCAAAAAGCCTGTGAGAGAGTCAGTTGGTCCATTAGATGATAAAGGGGTTAAAGGAGCACTAAGAGGTGACAAGGCGATAGTGGAGAGACTGAATGAATTCTTTGCTTCGGTCTTTACTGAAGAAGATGTAGGGATGTTACCCTTGACTGATGTGGTATTTAAAGGTGCGGAAGAATTGAAGGAAATATCGATACATCGGGAAGATGTATTACAACTATTAGATAAACTGAAGAGTAGCAAGTCACCTGGGCCGGATGGTATACATCCAAGGGTGTTGAAAGAACTGAAATATGAGATTGCAGACCTGCTATTAGTAATCTGTGAACTATCATTAAAATCATCTCTCTAATACCTGAAGATTGGAGGATCGCCAATGTAACACCAATTTTTAAAAAGGGTTCCAGGGGTGATCCGGGAAACTACAGACCGGTGAGCCTGACATCAGTACCGGGAAAAATGGTAGAAACCATCATAAAGAATAAAATTACTCAGCATGTAGATAGTCACAACCTAATGGGAGACAGCCAACATGGCTTTAGACAAGGAAGATCTTGTCTTACTAATCTATTATGTTTTTTTGAAGGAGTGAATAAACAGGTGGACAAAGGTGAGTCGGTTGATATTGTGTATCTGGACTTTCAGAAAGCCTTTGACAAGGTCCCTCATCAGAGACTTTTGGCAAAACTAAAGAGTCATGGGATAGGAGGCAGTGTACTATTGTGGATCAGAAACTGGTTAAAAGATAGAAAGCAGAGGGTAGGGTTAAATGGCCAATTTTCCCAATGGAGAAAGGTGAATAGTGGTGTACCCCAGGGATCTGTGCTGGGTCCGCTGCTTTTTGACATATTCATAAATGACCTGGAAAGTGGAATAATGAGTGAGGTTATCAAATTTGCAGATGACACAAAACTATTTAAAGTTGTTAAAACCCAAGAAGATTGTGAAAAATTGCAAGAGGATCTTGATAAATTGGAAGACTGGGCATCAAAATGGCAGATGAAATTTAATGTGGACAAGTGCAAGGTTATGCACCTAGGGAAGAACAACCCAAACTATGGTTACACGATGCAAGGTTCCACATTAGGAATCACCACCCAAGAAAAAGATTTAGGCGTCATTGTGGATACCATGTTAAAACCCTCGGCCCAGTGTGCAGCGGCGGCCAAGAGAGCAAATAGAATTCTAGGTATGATAAGGAAAGGAATGGAAAATAAACAAAAGATATCATAATGCCTCTTTATCGTTCCATGGTGAGACCGCACCTTGAATATTGTGTGCAATTCTGGTCGCCGTATCTTAAAAAGTATATAGCGATTTTAGAAAAGGTACAGAGAAGAGCCACCAAAATGGTAAAGGGGATGGAAGGATACTCCTATGAAGAAAGGCTAAAAAGGTTAGGGCTCTTTAACCTGGAAAAGAGACGGCTGAGGGGAGATATGATAGAAGTCTATAAATTAATGAACGGAGTGGAACGGGTAAACGTAGATCGATTGTTTACCTTATCAGAATATAGAAGACTAGGTGACATGCAATGAAGCTACAGGGTAAACTATTTAAGACTAATAAAAGAAAATATTTTTTCACTCAACGTGTAATCAAACTCTGGAATTTGTTACCGGAGGATGTAGTAAAGGCTGTTAGTGTAGCTGGGTTTAAAAAAGGTTTGGACAAGTTCCTGGAGGAAAGTTCCATAAACCATTATTAAGACGTGACCGAAGATATCAATGCTTGACTCAGTACAAGCATTGTGGAACTTGTGTCTCTTGGGGAAACTGCTAGGTACATATGACCTAGATTGGCCACTGTTGGAAACAGAATACTGGGCTTGATGGACCTTGGTCTGACCCAGTATGGCATATCTTATGTTCTTATGTTATGCTCTATCCTGCCTTTCCCCTAAAGCATGCTTACAATGAAAATCACTAACCATTTTAGTAGCCACCCTCTGCACCAACTCCAACCTATTTAATTCCTTTTGAAGGTGCGGTCTCCAGAATTGCACACAAAACTCCAAATAAGGTCGCACCAAAGACTTATAGAGAGGCAATATCACCTCCTTTCTTCTGCTGGCCATTCCTCTCCCTATGCACCCAAGCATTTTTTTAGCTTTTCCAATCACCTTTTCTACCTATTTAGCTACTTTGAGATCATCAGACACAACCACGCCTAGGTCCCATTCTTCTTTTGTGGACAGAGGTATGTCAGCCCCTAAACTGTACTGCTCTCTTGGATTTTTGCAATCCAAATGCATGACCCTGCATTTTTTAGCATTAAATTTCAGCTACCAAATTCTAGACCCTTCTTCAAGCTTAGCTAGATCTCTCTCCTCAAGTTATCTACTCCTTCCTGGGAGTCTACTTTTTTTGAAGATTTAGCTATCATCCACAAAGAGGCAAACCTTATCCGACAGCCCTTCTGCAATATCACTAAGTAGGATATTAAAAAGAATCAGACCAAGGACAGATCCCTGCGGCACACCACTGGTAACCTCCTTCTCTTCAGAGTGAGTTCCATTTTACCTGTACTTGTTGTCGCCTCCCAATCAACCAATTTCTAACCCAATCCTTAATTTTAGGGTCCATCCATAGGGTGCTCAGTTTGTTCACAAGTCACATGTGCAGAACGGTGTCAAAGGGGATAGACTCAGGAGTAATATGTGGAAATATTTCTTTACGGAAAGAGTGGTAGATTCATGGAATAGTCTCCCAGTGGAGGTGGTGGACATGAGGACAGTATCTGAATTCAAAAAAGCATGGGACAAACAGAGGATCTCTAAAGGTAAAAAGGGGACTATATGGAAGAGTAGACTAAATAGGCCATGGTCTTTTTCTGAAGTCATATTTCTAATCTAAGTACACCATATTTAGGGCTCTCCCTCAGTGCAACTCCCTAGTCACCCAGTCAAAGAAATCAATAAGATTTATGACAAGACCTGCATCTGGTGAATCCTTGCTACCTCCAATCCTGTAATCCATTGAACTCCAGAAACCTCACAATTTTCTCTTTGAGCAGTGTTTCCAATAATTTACTCACCACAGAGGTTAGATTAATTGGCCTGTAGTTTTCAACTGCATCCTTACTTCTGCTTTAGTGTAAAGAACTTTCTCCAGTCCTCTGACACCACTCCCAACTACAAAGAGGTATTGAAAAGATCAGTCAGTGGAGCCGCTAGAATATCCCCAAGTTCCTTCAGTATTCTTGAATGTTTCACATCCGGTCTGTGTTCCTCATGAACACAGTCTTCTGAAAATCGTTCCAGATCCCCATTGCTTCTTTTTCTATTTGTGGATATTTTCTGAGGTCCTGCTCCTTTCATCTGTGAACACAGAACAGAAATATTTGTTAAGCAATTCCGCTTTATCCTCATCAGCCTCTATTATCTTTTTTTCCCTTTACCCTTGAGTCTCACAATACCACTTTTGCCCTTCATCCTCTCATTAACATATCTGAAAAATGTCTTATCCCCCCATTTTATTGCATTGGCTATTTCCTCCTGTTTTTGAATCTTTGCATTCCTGACTACTTTGCTAGCTTCTCTTTTCCAAATATAGGTGCCTGTCTTCCTATCTCTTTGATCTCTTGTATTTCATGAAGGCCTCCCTCTTTTTCTTCACATTTTCAGCTATTTCTTTTGAGAACGATAGTGGCCTCCTTTTCCTTTTACCTTTATTTACCTTTCTAACAAAAAGTTTGGTTGCACTTAAAATATCCCTTTTCGGTTTTGCCCACTCTTTTTCACCACCAGCAGCTCTCCCCTTCCCGGGGATCGAGCCACCGGCAGCAGGAGGGGCCTGCCGTTCATCGCGGCCCAATCGGGGCACAGGAAGCTGCTTTTAAACTTCGCGCCAGCAGGCGCGCACCTCCCGAAGCCCCCACCACCACCAGCAGCTCTCCCCTTCCCGGGGATCGAGCCACCGGCAGCAGGAGGGGCCTGCCGTTCATCGTGGCCCAATCGGGGCACAGGAAGCTGCTTTTAAACTTCGCGCCAGCAGGCGCGCACCTCCCGAAGCCCCCACCACCACCAGCAGCTCTCCCCTTCCCGGGGATCGAGCCACCGGCAGCAGGAGGGGCCTGCCGTTCATCGCGGCCCAATCGGGGCACAGGAAGCTGCTTTTAAACTTCGCGCCAGCAGGCGCGCACCTCCCGAAGCCCCCACCACCACCAGCAGCTCTCCCCTTCCCGGGGATCGAGCCACCGGCAGCAGGAGGGGCCTGCCGTTCATCGTGGCCCAATCGGGGCACAGGAAGCTGCTTTTAAACTTCGCGCCAGCAGGCGCGCACCTCCCGAAGCCCCCACCACCACCAGCAGCTCTCCCCTTCCCGGGGATCGAGCCACCGGCAGCA
Source organism: Ichthyophis bannanicus (assembly GCA_033557465.1). NCBI lineage: Eukaryota > Metazoa > Chordata > Amphibia > Gymnophiona > Ichthyophiidae > Ichthyophis > Ichthyophis bannanicus. The sequence continues at coordinate 10,704,768 of CM066050.1, read as the reverse complement.
GGAGGGGCCTGCCGTTCATCGCGGCCCAATCGGGGCACAGGAAGCTGCTTTTAAACTTCGCGCCAGCAGGCGCGCACCTCCCGAAGCCCCCACCACCACCAGCAACTCTCCCCTTCCCGGGGATCGAGCCACCGGCAGCAGGAGGGGCCTGCCGTTCATCGCGGCCCAATCGGGGCACAGGAAGCTGCTTTTAAACTTCGCGCAAGCAGGCGCGCCCGCGACTGGCGGGCCCGCGCCTGAGGACCTCACCAGAGGGCCCTTTGGCGTGGCCCTTAGGCGAGGCACGATAGGCGACATAACCAAGAAACCAACATTCTATCAACAACTGAACGTAGATGTGAAATCAGGCCTCTCTAAACAACTCTCAACCACAGCAAGTATATAGATCAATCGTGTGAATGTACCATACTTCATAATTACCTTCATCAGCCTCATGCATTCAATTTATTACTGTTGCCAATATTATTATTATTATTATTGTTAGTGCCACAGCATTCATTATTACTGTTGCCAGTAGTATCCAAGTATTGTTATTGCCACAGCATTCATTATTACTATTGCCAGTAGTATCCAAGTATTGTTATTGCCACAGCATTCATTATTACTGTTGCCAGTACTATCCAAGTATTGTTATTGCCACAGCATTCATTATTACTGTTGCCAGTAGTATCCAAGTATTATTATTGCCACAGCACTCATCTCTCACTGTTGCCATAGCATTCAAGTAAGGTGATTACCAGTAGCACTCAACTAGTACGGTTGCCAGTAGCCCCATTCATCTTATTACCAATAACATTCAACATTACTACTGCCTAGAATATCCAAATATTCTGACACCATCAGCATTCAATTCTACTGCTGCCTATGCCATCCAGTTATCAGAGCAACAATCCTCCTCCCAAAGCCTGCCTCGCCCAATCGGAGCCAAACAGCCATCACTTAAAGAAGAACCACAAACAGGCTTACCCGCGACTGACACGCCTCGCCTGAAGACCATCTGAGTGCCCTTATACTGTGACCCAACAGGAATAACACCAAAAGATAATCATGACTACATCAACCATAAAGCTCATTTTTCTCTACACTATTGCCATAACCATTCATGACTCTGTCTCATACATACCTGATCATAACCCTATCCCAGCACTCCTAGGCTCAAATAGAAAACATCACTACAACTACTATCAACCCTACCCAAACGTTCAACACAAGAGACAATCACGCCTAATCTACATAACACTGGAGACCATTACCAACAAAAAGACCAACGAAGACGACCCGCAACAAGAGCTTAGATGTGCACTCATCAACGCACGGTCTGTGCGCAACAAATGGCCAGCCATCACAGACCTAATATCCAACTACAATCTAGACCTCCTAATGGTCACTGAGTCATGGCTCTCTGACTCAGACACTGTCCTAATTAACCAAATCACGCCCCCCAATTTCTTACTCTTCGCTTGTAACAGAGATAATAGAAGAGGCGGAGGAGTCTTCATTATAGCAAGATCCGAGTTGCAATACCGAGTGTCCCTAACCAGGAGCTCTCAACATCTAGACACTATAACTATCTCAAATAGAAGCAACTCCATCAATCTCATCTACTCAGCACCAAATGCAGTATCAGAAGATATCTCAGATATAATAAACTTAGCCTGCAGTCCTGACAACCCCAACAAACCAAACTGGTTGTTAGGTGATTTTAACCTTGCCTCTCTACATCACGACTTATCCAGTACATTTCTCGATGCCATGACAGACCTTGGATACAAACAAATCGTGCACAACCCCACACACAAACAAGGGAACATCCTCGATTTGATATTTGTTCCATCAACAGTATCAAGCCTATATAATGACACCAAACCATCTATTATCCCAGTCCCTTGGTCAGACCATAGCCTGATCTTATTCCAGATTCCAACAAACTCAAATGCACTCGCCCAACCAGTCACTTCAAAAACAAGCGTAGGGCGATTTAAGCCGTTAGACATAGAGACCCTCACTAAACAAGCGTTGCCAAAATTATCCAAGCCAACGGACAATCTAAACGAGTTGATCTCTAACTGGAACGACACTCTCCACCAGTATGCTCATCAACCAAGCATGAACAAGAAGCTCCCATCCAGGAACCGCTCCAATAAAAAGCAGAATGCCCCTTGGTTCTCTCCAGAACTACGTACATCTCTACTCCAATTAAGGAAGCTAGAAAGAAAATGGAGACACACCCACAACAACCAGGATCAAGAAGAGTATCTCACCCACCTCAAAAAGCACCGCGAACTAACTTGGAATACAAGGAAAGAATTCCACTCCAACCTTCTCAGCAAAACATTAAACAGACCACGCGATCTCTTCAATTTAGTAAAAACATTAACCAAAGATCCATCGCCACCGCACCAAGAATCCGTACCACCACAACTTTATGCTAATTTCATCCAAGCCAAAATGGTCAAGGCGAACACAACGTCATCACAAATACTAATCCAACTCCCGCAAGCTCAGGCATCACTCAATATGTTCTCACCACCATCAAGAAAAACCATAGAAGAAATTATCGCTACCATAAACACCACCACGGCTCCAAATGACCCATGTCCAGCACACTGGATCAAAACCTTACGTGCAGAGCTTAGCCCTTACATAGCTAAGATCGTAAATATTTCCTATCTAACTGGAATCTTCCCTACCGCCCTTAAACAAACATCAATTCGCCCTCTGCTAAAAAACAACCAGATGGATCCAACGAAGGAAGAGTCCTACCGCCCAATCTCCAGCATTCCTTATCTAGCCAAGATACTTGAAAAGGAAACTCAGAGGCAGATCCAACACCACATTGACACAGCAGCTCCGTTGGACCCATGCCAACACGGATTCCGAGAAGCTCATGGAACAGAAACACTCATGACTTCACTACTTAATAAACTCATTTGCGGGATTGACAACATTCAAATGGCGATTGCAATGATTTTTCTGGACATATCAGCGGCGTTCGACTCAGTAGACCATAAGATTATGCTAGCCAGACTTCACGAAAAAGGTATCCGTAACCAAGCCTGGAACTGGTGCAAATCTTACCTAGATGAGCGCTGGCAACAGGTCCGTACAGGCAACATTACATCCGAACCCTTCAGACAGAAACAGGGAGTACCTCAAGGCTCATCTCTATCTGCGTTGCTTTTTAATATATACATGCAGCCAATTTGCCAAATCACCAAAGCCTTCGATATATCCTGCCTATTATATGCGGATGACGTACTAATATTCACACAGATCAATATCTCAAATCCTGACTACACTCCACTAATCAACTGTTTCAACGCAATAACCGACTGGCTTTTCAATCAGAACATGAGAATAAATTTCAAGAAAACCGAAGTACTCATAGCCACAAGAAACAAGCAATTTTCTCCGCCAACCACCCTCACAGTAAGAGATGCAGAACTCCCAATCAAGACTTCCATAAAGTACCTCGGTGTGATACTCGATCAACAACTCAATCTTAAAGAACACATAAAGAAAACAGTAAGATCAATTTACTACAAACTAAAAACACTGCGCCACCTGAAACCAATGATGGAGACCAAGGACTTCCGTACAGTCTTCCAAGCAATAGTCACACCACATTTTGACTATGCGAATATCATCCTTCATGGCCTCCCCAAGAATACTCTAAATCCACTTCAACTGGCGATGAACGCGGCAGCCCGCATCTTATCTGGAGCTTCTATAAGGGATCACATAACACCAATTCTGATTGATCTGCACTGGCTTCCGATAAACTGCAGAATAACATACAAAACCCTCCTCATCACATTCAAAGCTATTAATAAATTATCTCCTGCATCGATCTCAAACCTCATCACCCTCACACCAAACAACAGACCCAGGAGACTAGTAGCAGAAAACACACTAGTTACTCCTAGCATCTCCACAAAATGGACACAACAAACTACTAACAGAGCTTTTGTGTCCTATGCTCCCAAATGCTGGAACAAACTACCTCCAAACATCAGATCAATCAGGGATATCACCCAATTTAGAAAGTCCATCAAGCACTACTTATTCACTCTGCACTTCAGGCTACCATACACCCAATAGAACCGGCCCCCACCTCACTCAGATAACTCCTACACATAACAACAACCCAGAGCAAAAAATCAAAACGTAATAACACTGTATTCTTGTCAAAATCAAATTTTGATGTAACCTATTCAATGTATATATAATTTTATATTTATGTAGATAGTTACCCCCAGTTTACACCCAGTTTATCCTCCCTGTTATATGTAAACCTAGATCAGTCATGTATTGACAGGTATATTGTTGTTCATTGTGAACCGCACTGATGATGAATAGTGCGGTATATAAAAAATGTTAAATAAATAAATAAATAAATAAAATACATCCCATCCTGCTAACGACTCCTTGAGGTATTGTCCCATCTTGGCAAAGTTATTTTTCCTAATGTCTAAGATCCTCACTTTTGAATAGATTTTAGCAGCCGTAGTCCTAATACTGAAACATACCATCCAGTGATCACTGGATGCCAGATGATCTCCCACTATAACCTCAGAAACACTTTCCCCATTGGTAAGCACTAAGTCCATTATGGCCCCTCCACATGTGGGTTTTGTTACCAGTTGCTTGAATAGTTCTCCCTGCAGAGAATCTAGGATCTTCTTACTTTTAGATGGCACTGCAGCAGGGATTTGCCAATCAACATTCGGCATATTGAAGTCACCTATCAGTAGCACTTCCCCTTTCCTGGCAATACTGCATATGTCTTCTGTTAAATCTCTGTCCACTCCTTCTCACTGTGAGAGAGATCTGTATATCACGCCAATGCAAATGGATTTCTATTTCCTCTTGCTAGTTTAACCCACAGTGCCTCCTATCTCCCTTTTAAGCCCTGCAATTGTATAACTTTAATATTATTTTTTAGTGTCACTCAGGGCCGGATTTACCTTGAGTGAGGCCCTACGCCAACAAAAATTGTGGGCCCCCAGCAGGGGCGGCCCAAGGGGGGTGCAGACCTCATTTGCATAAGGGGCCTCGTTTGCATAAATATTTGCATAATGTTACCATATACTAACTTTTAGTAAACGTGCCTCTTAATGAGTGTATGGATAAAGAAAGACTAAAAGATTTCTACATTACTATAATCCAGTGCCAACTGCCAGACACATTAGGAACTACTACAAACACTGCCCATAGTAAACCCGCCGTATCCTAACAGCACTACCAGGACTCACAAAGCACCATACTCTACCAATCAAAAGGCAACACTGCAAATATTAAACCAATACATTTCAGAGAACAACAATACATGACCTACTGGGGAAAGAGAACAAGTGGCAATGTCAAATAGGAATTATATAAACAGAACACCTCAGCTCAGTTACACATGCAGAACATAGACCATCACCAAACAAGTAATCACAATTTAGAAATAGGAAGGCAATAATTAAACTGGGAATCCCAAAAGCCAAACTTGGAATGTACAACACTGTAGAAATAAAACTATACATTAATTTGCTCTTGTACTAAACAAAGCGCAGATGTTAATGATGCACATTTACCAGAGCTGACATATTCCAATTAATAAATTCAAAATAAAGAGATATTTTTCTACCTTTTGTGCATTTTTTTCAGCTGCAATTGCTCCAGCCACTTTCTTCTGGTTTCTTCATGTCTTCTGCTAACTCTCCATCGTCTGCTGTCCATTTGTCCTTTCTTCTCTCTTCTAGATTTTTTTCCATTCTCTCTCTACATCTGCTTTAACATACTAATCTTTCTCCTTTTGCTCTTTCCTCATTCCTATTTCATCCACTCAAATTTTACCCCTCCATCCTCAATCCCCACTTACTCTCCCAATACCCGGCCAATTGTAGATTTTTTATCCCTCCCACACAAAATATTTTTCCCTTCTCCATTTTACTCTTCCAGCCCCATCCCATTCTAATCCTCCCCCAACATCAGCTCCCTTCTAGTTCCAGCCTCACCCAGCATCCATTCCCTTCTAGTCCCTGCATCAGCCCATTTCCAGTCCTAGCCATCCATCAGCCCATTTCCAGTCCTAGCAACCCCCAACCCAATACCAGTCCTAGCCCCCCCATCACCCCACTTACAGTCCTTAACCCCCCATCACCCCATTTTCAGTCCTTAACCCCCCATCACCCCATTTTCAGTTTAAGCCCCCCCTATAACCCATTACCAGTCCTAACCCCCCATCAGCCCACTTCCAGTCCTAACCCCATCAACCCATTTCCAGTCAGCCCCCCATAGCCCATTGCCAGTCCTAACCCCCCCCATCAGCCCACAGCCCATTACCAGTCCTAACCCCATCATCCCACCTCCAGTTTTAACCCCCCAGCCCATTTCCAGTCCTAGCCCCCCATAGCCCATTACCAGACAACCCCCATCAGCCCACAGCCCATTACCAGTCTTAACCCCCCCCAAAGCCCATTACCAGTTCTAACCCCCCCCAACAGCCCATTACCAGTCCTTACCCCATCAGCCAACCTCCAGTCTTTACCCCCCAGCCGATTTCCAGTCCTAGCCCCCCCATAGCCCATTACCAGACAGTCCCCATCAGCCCACAGCCCATTATCAGTCTTAACTCCCCCAAAGCCCATTGCCAGTTCTAAGCCCCCCCATCCGCCCACAGTCCATTACCAGTCCTAACCCCATCAGCCCACCTCTAGCCTTAACCCCCCCCAGCCCAGCCCAGCCCATTTTCCACCCCCAGCCCCCCCAATAGCCCATTACCAGTCCTACCCCCCCATAGCCCATTACCAGCCCTACCCCCCCAGCCCATTTACAGCCCCAGCCCCCCCCCCATCGCCCATTACCAGTCCTACCCCCCCATAGCCCATTACCAGTCCTACCCCCCCCCCCCCGGCCTAAAGTAAAATTTAATTTAAAAAAAAAACCTGGTGGCTGCCGCCGCGGGGCCCCCTCTGCTGCCGCGGCAGCACGGACTGACCCGCGGGGGCCCCGTCTACAAGCTGAAGCCGTCGGGTCGGGTCGGGTTGGTTCTCCCTCCCTCCGTGCAGGCTGCAGGCTGCGAGAGACGCGAAGGGAGAGCGTCTCCTCGCGTCTCTGTTAAGCCCGCAGGGGCTGATGGGAAATTTCGTGTCTCTCCTTTCGTGTCTCTCGCAGCCTACAGCCTGCAGCGAGGGAGGGAGGGAGACCCGACCCGACGGCTTCAGCTTGTAGACGGGGCCCCCGCGGCAGCAGAGGGGGCCCCGCGGCGGCAGCCACCAGGTTTTTTTTTTAATTGTGTTTAAAAAAAAATGAACTTATTCTTTTTTTGTGGGCCCCTGCCGGCTGTGGGCCCTACACCATGGCGTACATGGCATATAGGTAAATCCGGCCCTGGTGTCACTCCACCTCTCCTTCCTCCTATCCTATCCTTCCTGAATAAGGTATAGCCTGGTATAATTACATCCCAGTCATGGTTGTCTGTGAACCATGTCTCTGCAACCACAACTAAATCCAAGTCAGCCTCTTTTATTAAAGCCTCAACATCTGGGATCTTATTTCCCATGCTCTGGGCATTTATACACACCGCTATCCAGATGCTGCTTCTTTTACCCATTTCTATAGAGGGGTTTTTCACGTACCTGGGGGCTTTCTTCTCCCATCCCCAACAAATCACGTTTAAAGCTTTCTTCAATAAGTTAGCCAATTTGCTACTGAAGACAAGTTGACCCTTCTTGGACAGATGGACGCCATCTCTGTTCTGCAACCCTTGCAATATCATCCCATGGTCCAGGATACCAAAATGCTCTCGATGAACCATCCATGCAGCTATTCATTTATCTCAGGATGCAAACTTCTCTGCACTGGCCTTTACACTCAACAGGGAAGACTAAAGAGAACACCACCTGTGCATGTATTTGCTTCACCCTCTGTCCCAGAGTCATGAAGTTACTTTTGATATGCTTAGAGCGATATCTGGCAGTATCATTTTTGCTGACATGGATGAGCAATATTGGGTAATAGTAGGCTTTAAGAGTCTCGGCAAACTCTGTAACATCTCAGATTTTGGCACCTGGCAGACAGCATACCTCTTTGGACATCAAATCTGGTCAGCAGATGGATTTCTCAGTACCCCTCAGAAGAGAGTCACCAACCACCACTACCCTTCGCTTTCTTGTGGTCACTGATTCTGCAACTTTGGGGTGCTGGAGCTCTGGTTCTTCCTTTTCCTGGGATGCTTTCACCTCCTCCACTTCCAAGGCTGCATAATAGTTCTTCAATTCAAGGGCTGGAGGAGTTGAATTGGCGATTCTGCAGGCCCTGGTAACTCATGTCCAGTCTTCATCATTCTGTAGACTCCCATATTCACCTCTGCTGGAGAGCTTGGATGTTTCATCTCATCAACGTACTTCTCACTGTCTTGAATGCTTCTTAGCCTCATCACCTCTTCTCTGAGCTCCTCCACTTGTTTTCTGAGAGCTTCACCATGCAGGCTTCCTGCACATGGAACCAGTCTTTCAACTGGCTTTGGGATCTCTGTCTGGACAGAGGCAGAAGCTGTAATGGGGGGCAACAGTTTTGGCAATATGATTTTTCCCAGCCATTGTTCAGTTAGTGGAGTTTTGGTACCTGTTGAAGTAAAAGAGAGAGGCCTATCAAAGTTCCTGCCTGTTCCTCAGCTTTCCTTTTAGATAAAAAGCAGTTAACCTCTTTTAAGTATGTTCTAACAATGTTGTTTTAAGTCCCTGTGTGTAGCTAATTGGGGAGCATGCCCTATAAATGTGTAGCTAATTGGGGAGTTGCCCTATAAAGCAAGAATGTTTACATGGGGTGGTGGAAGCTGGAGGGGTATGGAGGGAACTAACATCTGATGAGGTCAGTGGCTTCAAAAAGCTAGCTGTGAAGCTAGCTTATGGTAGCTGGCTCACTCCAGCCCGATTGGCTTCAGCAACGGGAGCAGGAACGTAAGCTCCTCCCTGATCCCCATCCCCAAGGCCAATGAGGCCGAAGAGGAACACCAGCGGCAAGTTTTTAAATTCACAGCACTACCAGGCGCGCCTGCAGCAAGCTCACTTGCTAGGGTGACCTGGCATAGTGGCTGCTGGAAAGGGGAGCCTATGAGGAGGTTTTCCAGAGATTGCCACCATTGCAGGGACGAGATCAGATGTGCGGTGTTTCTGATTTTGTCTGTTAGTTGACCCGAGGCTTGTGACCACTGAGAAGATAGGGTCCACTGGGCTGCTCTAATGTGAAGGCGAGCATAGGGAACTACATGGCAGTGGATGCCATATGACCCAGAAGTTGAAGCATCTCCCGAGCAGTGAGGGAAACCTTCATAGCTGCTTGGGATGCCAGTTGTATTAGACGTAGACAGCGCGGCTGTGGCAGGAAAGCTTTTGACTGCCGTTTGTCTAGACGAGCCCCTATGAACTCGAGAGACTGAGAGGGGGTGAGATGAGATTTGGGAGGTTTATGACCAGTCCCAAATATTGAAGAATTTTTATTGCTTGAGAAAGAACGAAGCTGGCTTCTGGAGATGTTGATGCTCGAATGAGCCAATCATCTAAGTAATGAAAGATGAATATTCCTAGAGTCCTCATAAATGCTGCTACTACTGTCATGCATTTTTTGAAGACTCTTGGAGCAGAGGCTAGTCCGAAAGGAAGAACTCTGTACTGGAAGTGTCTTCCCTGGACCAGGAATTGAAGGAACTTCCTGTGATCTGCGTGAATGAGAATATGCGTGTACGCATCTCTTAGATCTAGAGAACATAGCCAGTCTTGACTCTGAAGGTATGGTAGGAGTGTTCCAAGGGAGATCATTTTGAACTTTTCCCAGAACAAATACTTGTTTAATTCTCTGAGGACTAGTATAGGCCTGTGTCCCCCTGTTTTCTTTGGAATGAGAAAATAGGGGGAGTAGAACCCCATACCCTGTTGGGATATGGGTACCTCTTCTATTGCTCCTTGAGCGAGAAGTGATGTGACCTCCTGACACAAGAGGTAGGTGGCAGGGACCTGAGAATTGAACTATTTGATTATTGTAGGTGGGGGCAAGTTGAGGAAATGAAACTTGTACCCCCGTCATACAATGGATAGAGTCCAGTTTTCTGATGTTATTTGTTGTCATCTTTTGGCAAAATGGCATAGTATGCCTGGAATGGTTAATGGTTCTGGACCTTTTAGGGGCAGAATGACTAAGTTCTCTAGGAAAAAGTCAAAGACCCTGAAGAGGCTGGGTCTGTTGGACCGGTTGAGATCTTTGAGCTTGTGGCTTTCTTTGCTGTCTGTTCTGCTGTTGTCCCCTCTGGGGAACATGAAGAGGACAGTGGACCTGGTGGGTGTACGATGGGTAAAACTTATTTTTCTTGTTGAAAAGGGGCTTATTGAATGACTTTTTCTTTGCTGGGTTGGCTGTAGACTTTGACAACCTGTTCAAAGTAGTATTTTCAGACTCAAGATGATTAGCCTTGTCTTGCCAGTCCTTGCCAAAGAGATTTTCTCCTGTACAAGGAATGTTTCCCAGCTTATCTTGCACCCACTATTCTAAGTCTGATGCCTGAAGCCAGACGATACGACGTGCACCTATGGAGATAGCAGAGGTTCTGCTAATGCATTCAAAGCAATCAAAGGTAGCACGGTTCATGAGTTTAGAGACATTCCGGGCGTGCTTGACCAGGATAAGGAAATTCCCCCTTTTTTCCTCAAGAAGACTAGAGCTCATGAGCTCTAAGTCCAGTGTGACTTCTTCCAGGAACATTCCCATGTAAAGAATGTAGGAGCTGATCCTGGCTGACAGCATGGAGGATTGAAAGCATCGACACCCAAAGGCATTGAGTGTCTTGGATTCATGGCCTGGAGTATTAGAAGAATGTGTTTTAGCACTCTTGATTCTATGCATGGTCGATTCCACTACCATTGAATGGTGTGGTAACTGAGTTTTCTGAAAACCAGGACAGCTTGGCACTCGGTACATGGTATCGAGGCGTCGGGAAAGTGAAGACACCGTTAAAGGAGTTTCCCACATCCTTAACATAAGATCATGTAAGATCTTGTGAATGGGAAGCATAGTTGCTTCCTTGGGAGCCATAGGGTATTGCAGAATTCTTAATTCTTCTGCCCTAGGTTCCTTTTCTGGAATCACCGTGATTGTAAGACCTTTGGCTAAATCACGTATGAAATCCTGGAAGGACATATCCTCTGGAGGAGACATTCTGCGTTGAGGAGAAGGAGTTGGATCCTCTGATAGCATTGCTCCAGTACCGGTATAGTCATCAGAGTCATCGGAATCGGAAGACTCAAAGTCAATGTGTACCGACTGCTCCTGTAACGCATGGTACCGGTATCAGGGTGTCTCAGTTCCTCTTCCCTGATACCTAAGATAGGATCAAGGCTCAGCATGGGGGAAGCATACCTGTCAAAGCAGGTGCTCTTGGTACCGGTACTGATGCTGGTACCGATACACGTGGAACCATCTGTACCGAAGCTGCTAAGAGAGAGACGCTAGACTGCGTTTGATAGCAAGGATTCTCTTATCCATCGCTCCTGCCGATGCTTAGGTGGCGGTACCAGTGGAAGCGGTTACAACCCCAGAGCATGGCACCAGTAGTTCTGCAGAGGTGGAAACCTATGGAACATCCTGGAGCCCTGTTAATGCTTTGGAGCCCGAAGACTCCCACCAGGGCTGTTTTGCCGGTGAACTATCCTCGAGGGCAATGCCAGTGGCATCTCGATACTTAGGAGATCTACCCTTTGAGGACCGGCCAGTCTTGGAAGACTTAAGTTTAGTTACCTGAGATCCATGGGAGGAAGATGAAGCCTTGGAAGACATCGACGCAACTGACATCATGTCTGCGGCAAAAAGGGTACCGAGTTTTGCAGCTCTATTCTGCAGGCCCCTTTTGGTCATCTTTCTACAGGAGAGACACTCCGTTGGACAATGTTCAGGACCTAAACATGTTAGACACCAATCATGGGTGTCGGTAACGGATATGGTACCGCCACAATTAGAACATTTTTTGAAACTACTAGCTGGTTTCTCCATGACTGAAGAAAAAAATGGGCCTAGTGCCCAAAATGGCGCCTAGCACCAAAACAGGGGAGTGTCCCCTGGAGAGAAAAAGTAGTTAGTTTTGTTTTTTTTTTTAAAGAGAAAAGAAGAAACGGCGGTACCAGTAGGCGTCGAAGGAAGGCAGACGCGACCACAAAAAACAAAGAATAAAACGAAATTTTCTGCGGTGACAGGATACACGTCCCGTTGGCTCTGCGGAAAACGAAGAACTGAAGTGAGAGAGGTATAGAGGCGGGAAGGCAGCACGCATGCGCTTTGGGATGCTCCCAACAGCTTTTCTATTGGACACTGGGGAGCGTTCCCGCACGGGCTCCGTCAGTACCGACAATGCCCATATGTGAAGACTACATTCCTGCTTGTTTCTGGAGATAGCAGAGTAGGCTCCATTCACCCGAACACAGGCTTTCGGGTTGCGCTAAAGCGCTGTACCCACCCCAAGAACTCTTCTCCCAACCCCATTCTTCCCATTACTTGAAAAAGATAAGGCCAAGCCACCTGGTCAAAAGCATTTTCGGCATCCAGAGATATCAGCAATGCCTCCTCTTTACTTTGTTCAATCAACCAAATAATGTTTAGTGTCTTGCGAATATTATCTGCTACCTGCCTACCTGGGATGAATCCCGTTTGATCTTGATTGATCAATTTCCCTATTACCCTATTTAAACGCGTAGCCAATATTTTAGTCAACAACTTAGCGTCTAAATTTAGCAATGAGATTGGTCTATACGATGAGCACACTTGTGGATCCTTGCCTTCTTTATGTATTACTGTTATTCCTGCCCACCCCATAGTATCTGCCAGCACCCCCCCCCCCTCTCCTCTTGGTAGATTAAACAACTTCACTAATGGTGCAGTTAAGATCTCTCCGAATCTTGTATAAAATCTCACCGTGAGCCCGTCCAGTCCCGGTGCCTTATCTACTTTTAATTGTTTTATGGCTTTCAAGACTTCCTCTTCCTTTATGTCTCTGTTTAACTCTTTTGTTCCTCCTCTTCCAGTTTCGGAAGCTTTATGGAGTCTAGATAGCTCTTTGTCCTCTCCAACTCTGGAGGGGCTCTTTCTTCGTACAGCGACTGATAGAATCATTTAAGGGTCTCCCGGATGTCCCCATCTTTGTGAACTAGTTTCCCTCCAGAATCTCTAACTTTCAATATTTATGATCGTAATTTCCATTGTTTCAATTTCTGCACCATATATCTCCCAGCCTTATTTCCCCCCTCAAAAAACTCTTGTCTCAATAGCTGCATATGATACCTTATAGTTTCTGCCTGCATTGCATTTATCTGAGCTCTTACTGCCAACACTTACATAAGAACATAAGAACATATGATATGCCATACTGGGTCAGACCAAGGTCCATCAAGCCCAGTATCCTGTTTCCAACAGTGGCCAATCTAGGTCATACGTACCAAGCAGTTTCCCCAAAAGACACAGGTTCCACAATGCTTGTACTGGGTCAAGCATTGATATCCTGGGTCCCTTCTTAATAATGGTTTATGGACCTTTCCTCCAGGAACTTGTCCAAACCTTTTTAAACCCAGCTACACTAACAGCCTTTACTACATCCTCTGGTAACAAATTCCAGAGTTTGATTACACGTTGAGTGAAAAAATATTTCTTTTATTAGTCTTAAATAGTTTACCCTGTAGCTCATTGCATGTCCCCTAATCTTTCTATATTCTGATAACGTAAGCAATCGATCTACGTTTACCCATTCCACTCCGTTCATTAATTTATAGACGTCTATCATTTATTGTATTTATTTATTTAGACAGATTTAGTATACCGCTTTATAATTAAAATCAAAGCGGTATAGCACATCAAACAATCAAAATTATTGTGTGGTCTGTAGCATGCAGTGGAGGTTTAAGATGAGTGATGTGTGGTGCAGTGTGCTCGATTTATCGGTGAGCTATATACATAGTGAGCAATATACATATATACAAGAATGGGGCCATGTGAAAGATGAGCTATGGTCATGATCTAATATTGCCTTGAAAGTACTTCAAAAAGGAGTCAGTTCAGGTGAGGTCCTTGAAATATTCTGTAAATAGAGTAGTTTTAAGAAGCTTTCTGAAGTCCTTGAGGTCTTTGGTTGATCTTAGGTGGTCTGGGAGTGAGTTCCATATAGCGGGCGCTGCCAGGGAGAGGGCTCTTCTCGATGTGGCCTGATTTGTTTTAGCAAATTCCTTTGGTGTGCTGATGGTGTCTGAGGTTCCTTTTCTTCTTGGTCTTTTGTTGTTGTCGGTTTTTATGAGTGGTTGTAGACTGTCAGCTGAGATGTTGTGTATTATTTTGAATATGTTTATAATTACTTTGAAGTGGATTCGAGAGTTGATTGGGAGCCAGTGTAGGTGGTACAATATGGGAGTGATGTGGTCGTGATTTGTACAATCTATTATGAGTCGTGCGGCTGTGTTCTGTGCTAGTTGTAGTGGTCTCATGGTCTTTTTAGGTAGCCCCTGGTATATGTGATTGCAATAGTCTAGAGTGGGAATGATAAGAACATAAGAACATAAGATATGCCATACTGGGTCAGACCAAGGTCCATCAAGCCCAGTATTCTGTTTCCAACAGTGGCCAATCTAAGTCATACGTACCTAGCAGTTTCCCTAAGGGACACAGGTTCCACAATGCTTGTATTGGTTCAAGCATTGATATCCTGGGTCCCTTCTTAATAATGGTTTATGAGGGCTTAATAATGATGAGGGCTTGACAAACTCTTCGAAAATGTTCATGAGCGAGTATCGGTTTGAGACTTCTGACGGTCCTCATTTTGATGTAAGCGCTCCTTGTGGTTTTTGCAATGTGGGATTGGAGGTTAAGATCCTTGTTGAGCGTTACTCCCAGGTATTTTATTTCTTGTCTTACTGGTATTATGATGTCATTCAGGATGATGGTGGCCGTGGATGAAAATGTCGGGTTTCTTGTGATGAATAATGCTTCGGTTTTGTTGTAGTTTATTGACAGATTGTTTTCCTGAAGCCAGGTTGTCATTTGTTGGAAGCAGTTGGCTATGTTGGAGTAGACTGGGTTGTCCAGTTTAATTGGTGTGAATATCATTATGTCGTCTGCGTATATGGTGTATTGAATCTTGTGGTCCTTGATGATGGCGCAGATGGGTTGTATGTATAGATTGAAGAGCAGGGCGGAGAGTGCTGAGCCTTGTGGGACTCCTTGTGTGGCTCTGAAAGGTTGAGAAGTCTCTGATCCACATTTGACTTGTAGCTGTCTGTTGGTGAGGTATGATGTAAAACAATTCAAGGTGGTGCTGTGTAGTCCCGCCTCCTGTAGTCTGGTTAGTAAGGTTGTGTGAGAGACAGTGTCAAATGCTGAGGAGATGTCTAGGAATATCATGATGATGCCCATTCTGGTGTTGTCGATTGTCAGTAACAGTCTGTTGAATAGTTGTATTAGTAGAGTTTCAACCCAATGGCTAGGTCGGAAGCCATGTTGATTGGGGTCCAGGGGATTGTGGATGTCAATGTGTTGCTGGAGTTGATATTGGACTACTTTCTCAATGATCTTGGATAGAAATGGCAGGCTTGAGATGGGTCTGTAGACGACGGGGTCAGTTTTAGCTAAGGTAGTTTTCTTGGGGATCGGACGTATTGTGGCTAGCTTCAGAGTGTTTGGCATTATTCCTTTGGAGAGAGAGTTATGTATTATTTTCTGTATGACTTGCGTCAGGTCTTCTTTCATTGCTTTAATCCAGGATACTGGGTAGGGATCTGTAGGGGCGGTGCTGGTGTTGAGGTTAGTGATGATTTTGGAGAGCTGTTCGTTCGAGGGGATGCTGAATGTGCCCCAGCTCTGTTTTGGTGTGGATGTCCTGTGTTTGACAATCTCATTGCTGTTCTTAGGTGTTGCAGTGAATTTGTTCTTGAGGTGGTCTGCGAAGGTCTGTGGGTCTATTTGTTGCTCATTTCTATTGTAGGGCTCTTTGGTGACTTCGTAGAGTTCACGGGGTTTGTTAGTGGACTTCAGGATAAGGTTGGTGTGGAATTTTTTCTTCTGTTGGTTGATGAGGTTGTTATAGTCCTTTTGTTTTATCTGGTATTGTTTCTGTAGGGAGGCTGATTTGTTGCGTCTCCAGCGGCGTTCAAGTCATCTTAGTGCTCTTTTCGCTATGCGTATATCCTTGGAGTACCATGGTGTGGAGCAGGGTTTTGTGGTGCGTGATTGTTCTGTTCTGCGGGCGGCTGGCTTGGCAGCAGAAGAAATGATGTTGTTCCATTTAGAGATTTGATCATCTATGTCTGTTGTCTCTGTGTTAAGGAGGGGTAGTGTGTCCTGTGTGAACTGTTCCTTGTTGAAGCTTTTGAATCTCCTGGTTGGGGGTGGGTTATTGGTGCGCTTCTTTGAGTTTGTTGATTGTAGTTGAATCCTTATTAGGTGGTGATTTGACCAGGATACTGGTGTGATGCAGGGTCCTGAAATGAGGCTTCCTTCCTTTAGGTTGTTCGGAGCAAAAATGAGATCGGGGTGGTATCTGAGCCTGTGAGTGGGGGTGTTGATCATTTGGGTGAATTGGAGGGAATCCATAGCTGATAGCTCATATCTCCCCTCAGCCGTCTCTTTTCCAGGTTAAAGAGCCCTAACCTTTTTAGCCTTTCTTCATAGGAGTATCCTTCCATCCCCTTTACCATTTTGGTGGCTCTTCTCTGAACCTTTTCTAATAACGTTATATCCTTTTTAAGATACGACGACCAGAATTGCACACAATATTCAAGGTGCGGTCTCACCATGGAACGATATAGAGGCATTATAATATCTTTTGTTTTATTTTTCATTCCTTTCCTTATGATACCTAGCATTCTATTTGCTCTCTTGGCCACCGCTGCACACTGGGCCGAGGGTTTCAACATGTTATACACAATGACACCTAAATCTTTTTCCTGGGTGGTGGTTTCTAATGTGGAACCTTGCATCGTGTAACCATAGTTTGGATTGTTCTTCCCTAGGTGCATAACTTTGCACTTGTTCACATTAAATTTCATCTGCCATTTTGATGCCCAGTCTTCCAATTTATCAAGATCCTCTTGAGATTTTCCATAATCCTCTTGGGTTTTAACAACTTTAAATAGTTTTGTGTCATCTGCAAGTTTGATAACCTCACTCGTTATTCCACTTTCGAGGTCATTTATGAATATGTCAAAAAGTAGCGGACCCAGTACAGATCCCTGAGGTACACCACTATTCACCTTTTTCCATTGGGAAAATTGGCCATTTAGCCCTACCCTCTGCTTTCTATCTTTTAACCAGTTCCCAATCCACAATAGTACACTGCCTCCTATCCCATGACTCTTTAGTTTTGCCAAAAGTCTCTGATGAGGGACCTTGTCAAAGGCTTTCTGAAAGTCCAGATACACTATATCAACCGACTCACCTTTGTCCACCTGTTTATTCACACCTTCAAAAAAACATAACAGATTAGTAAGACAAGATCTTCCTTGTCTAAAGCCATGTTGGCTGTTTCCCATTAGGCCATGACTATCTACATGCTGAGTAATTTTATTCTTTATGATGGTTTCTACCATTTTTCCCGGTACTGATGTCAGGCTCACCGGTCTGTAGTTTCCCGGATCACTCCTGGAATCCTTTTTAAAAATTGGTGTTACATTGGCGATCCTCCAATCCTCAGGTATTAGAGATGATTTTAATGATAGTTCACAGATTACTGATAGCAGGTCTGCAATCTCATATTTCAGTTCTTTCAACACCCTTGGATGTATACTCTGTATGCTCCCCTTCTATCTTGCACATTTTATTCTTCCAGTTTCATTAATCTTTCTCTCAATTCCCTATCTCGTCCCTCCCTCTCCTTCCTTTAACGTGCCCCCCATTTAATTAAAACTCCCTGCACTATGCCTTGTATCCACCCCATGCCACCTCGCCATTATCGTTCCATCTACAGTGTTCCCTTGTATCCCTCTCTATCTCTTCTCTGACCCTATCATCCTCTAATAGAGATTCGTTCAACCTCCAGAACTGGATACCTCTCTCCTCCCTCTCTATTGAAATCCAGACTTCCACTGAGGCGTGGTCAGACCACGTTATAGGATCCATCTCTGCCCCTTTAATCCTACCCACCAGCTCCTTAGTTACCCAAATGGAGTCTATTCTGGAATATGAACCATGTACTGGGGAGAAGTATGAGAATTGTCTTTTCCGAGGATGTTGAAATCTCCATGCATCTATCAAGCAATGCTGTGTTACAAAATGGCAATACTTACTCCTGTCCGCTCTTTTGCCCTCTCTTTTCCCCGTGGCGTCTCTAGCAGGATTCCATGTTAAGTTAAAATCAACCCCACATATGAGTTTACCCTCTCCAAATTTCCCCAGCTCTTCATTGAGCCTCACCCAAAATTCTCTTTGCACCCCTGTAGGCACATAGACATTCATTATACAATACCCTCATTCACTATCTTTAAACACATTGGTATATATCTCCCCTCTTTATCCCTGACTACTTTATGTAACTCGATCTTTAATCTTGAATCGATTAAGACTGCAACTCCTTTTTTCTTTTTTTCTACTGTGTTTGATGCATGGACACACACTCCATACCCCTTAAGTTTAACCAGAAGTTCTGTTGCCCATGTTAAGTGTGTTTCCTGTATGAGCCCTATCGACGCCTTTTGGTGTGTTATTTCTTTATTTAGTTTCTGCCGTTTTAATGGCAAATTAAGCCCTTTTACATTCAGTGTTACTATTTTTAACTCATCTTTGAAATTAGTCCCCCCCCTTTTTTAACCTCTTCCTCCCCCTCTCTCTCTTCTTCCCCTCCCTCACCTCCCATCCCCCCTTCCACCTTCCCACCTTACCTCCCTTCCCCTTCCCCCATCCCCTCCATGGAGTCTCATCTTCCATAAGTTGTGACTGACAATCAAACCACCACCTGCCTTCCCCTTCTATTCCACCTCCCCCCATTTCCTCTGCTTCCTTATCTCATTCACCCTCTACCTTACCCCCATCCTCCCCGGGACTCCTCTTCCCGGACCCAAACCCCCCCTCCCTCCCTCCCTCCCTCCATAGTCCTGTTCCCCTTCCCCTTCCCCTCCTCTGAGAACCCCTCCCTTCCCCATTCCTTCCCCCTCCATCTCACCTTCTTCCTCAACCTCCATAACCCCTCCCTCCCTCTGCTCCCTTCCTTCCTTGTACCCCCCTCCAATGACTTGCCATTAATCACATTATCCCATCAATACCATCCCTGCATTCATTATCCCCCTCCCTCCCCACCCCGTATACACTATCCCTTCAAATCACTTCACAGTACAGATCACTGAACAACGTCTATCACCCCTTGTCATTTGTTAGTTCTTCTTTAACTCGGCGTCCCGGTATCCTCATCCTTAGCCCATTTCCTTCACCGCCGGCATCCCTCCATGGCTTCCCTTGGTAAGGCGCGCCAACCTTCGGTCATTAGCCGTCACACTGCGCCACCGCAAACTTTCCACCCTAGATGTAGCTGTTGTGTTTGCTTTTGTTTTTGCTGTTCCCGCTGCCCCTTCTGGAAGGTTAGTTAGTCCCAAGTCTCTGAAGACAGTTCATGCTTCCTCGCTGGTCTTCACCCGCCTTGACACACCTTTCACTGTTATTAGTAGTCCGAAAGGGTATAACCACTTGTAGCACATCCCCTCCCTCCTCAAGAAGACCATCACCTCTTTCAGCTCTCTCTGGCACTGTAGTGTTCCAAGGGACAAGTCCTGAAACAGTTCCACCATGTGCTCCTCCCACTTAAAATGCCCCAGTTTCCTGGAAGCCTTAAAATGCCTCTTTAATTTTGAAGGAGTTCATGCATACCACAATGTCTCTTGTCCGGTTATCTCTTATAGGCCCAGCCCCCTATGCAATGCAATGTGTGCCTTCGAGTCAGTCCTGACTCCTGGCGACCCAGAAGCTCCTGGGTTTTCATGGCAGTGTCACCGGAAGTAGATTGCCAGGCCTTTCTTCCTAGGCAATGGAGGGTTAAGTGACTTGCCCAAGGCCACAAGGAGTGCTAGCAGGAATTGAACCCTGGTTGCTTGATTGCTTGGTTACCAAGCCAGTGCTCTAGCCACTAGGCTACTCCTCCACTGCACTCGCTATGCCCCTATGCCCCCTATGCACTCGCTCAATATGCAGGGGTTCATCCTCTATTCCCTCCTCTAGAGCTGCAGCTTATAACAAATGTCCAAAGACTTTAGTAATAACTTATTCACGGTTTTTATATTTAACGTCCTCTGCAATGCCTCTTACTCTTATATTACATCTCCGTGAATGGTCTTCCAGGTCCTCCGTTTTCTCTTTCAGCTCTTCGTGAGCTTGCTTTAGCTCCTCCCATCCTTTTTGTAAATCCTCCATTACTTCCCCTTGTTGTTCCACCTTCTGTTCTGTTTCTTCCACCCTGGATCCCAGGTCCACAATGTCTGGTCTTAAAGATTGTAAAGTCTCTTTTAACTCATTTTTAACTCCACTTTGAGTTCCTCTTTCAGCTCCACCAGCCACGTCTTAATCATGTCAGCTACTCCCGGGGTCCATGGTCCCCCCATCTCTTCCTCCTGCTCGTCCGCATGTTCAGCCACCTTTTTATTTTCCTTCTCCCCATCTTTCCCTCCTTTTGATAGCACATAGGATGATCTAAATTCTGCCAGTTTTTTCTAGGCTGATAGCCCTCCTCTAGCTTTCTCCATCCACACTCTCTCCACCTGCACCGGTTACGCAAATGGCTTCTGCAGTGATCAGCGTCTGCTTAATGGTGTCTGAGTCTCTTTTCTTGTCTGTCTTTCAGTTCTCTTTGTCAATATGTTCTCCTGCCTTTATGGAGCTTTAAGGTTTTATGTTATTTATTTATTTAGTGTCCTTTAATACTATAGACATGTACTTAGCTTGTTGTTTTTTGTGTTTCTGACTTTGCTTTAGTTGTCTGTCTCCCTTTGAGGCCTTCCTGCCTTCCCCTCTGTTTCTGGTCTGCACTCAGCTTTCTTGTCTGTGCCGCTATGGACGGATCTTCGCTGCCCCTCCTTCACTCACCGGCCCTCCTGCCGCAATCTTTCTCGCCTCACGTCCACGTTTTCCCCCGGTGAGGCTCTTTACTCCGCGCAGCCTTGCTAAATCGATATCCCGGCCCGCTCTTCCTTTCCGCTATCGCGCGGTGTGTGCTGCTCTGGGGTCTCTCTTGCTGCCAGCACGCCTGTGCTGCGTCCTTTCACTCACCGTCCCGCCGACTTTGCTCGCATTCACCAGGGCCTCCTTGACCACTGCTCTGATCGGCCGCATGGCTTCCCAATCAGGCTCCTCATTCCGCCGATGCCGGTTGTTCAGAATGCTGCCGTGGCCCGCTCTGCCTTCCGCAGAAATTTGAGGTGAACTGCAATTAGTGCTCCTACATTCCGCCTCTGCCACCCTCCATCTAGGGGTATTTTATCCCCGTTTTGGCAGGCGTTGATGGCGGAGCTCGTTTACTTTGCTGCCATTTGGCCCAATGATGTCACTGGAAGCCTACACTAACAGCTTTTACAACATCCTCCGGTAATGAATTCCAGAGTTTGATTATACATTGAGTGAAAAAATATTTTCTCTTATTAGTCTTAAATGGGTTATATTGTAGCTTCATTGTGTGTCCCCTAGTCTATCTGAAGGAGTAAACAACTGATCTACTTTTACCTGTTCCACTCCATTCATTACTTTATAGACCTTCCATCCCCTTTACCTTTCTGTTGTTCTTTTCTTTACCTTTTCTACTACTGCTATATCATTTTTAAGATATGGTGACTAGAACTGCACATAATATTCAAGATGTGCTCACACCATAGAATGATGCAGACACATTATAATATCCTTGGATTTATTCTCCATTCCTTTCATTAGGCTTCTTAACATTCCATTTGCTTTCTTGGCCTCCGCTGCACAGTAAACACACAGAGATTCAATGTATTATCCTCAATGATGGCTAAATCCTTTTCCTGAGTGGTAATTCCTAATGTGGAACCTTGCATTTATTTCTTTATTTATATTCTCTTATATACCACGCTATTCTGCATCAGTGCGGTTTACATTGAACAAACTGAAATTACATTGAACAGGGCATTATAACTTGGAGATAACTATTTTACAGGGAACATGGGCTATGGAGGGTTAAGTGGCTTGCCCAAGACCACAAGGAGCACCTGTGGGACTAGAAACCCCAGTCCTTCCGGCCCAAGGTTGCTGTCCTCTAGTGGGATTTGAACCTCCCGATCTTCCGGCCTGAAGTACCTTGCCCCAACCACTAGGCCACTCCTCCACTCCATTATATAACAGTTTAGGTTATCCTTCTCTAAGTGCATAACTTTACAGTTATCCACATTAAATTTCAGCCTGTAAAAGCTGTTAGTGTAGCTGGGTTTAAAAAAAGGTTTGGGCAAAAAACATAGCTTTCACAAAATTCAGAAGTTTGCAAACAGAGGAACACAGAAAAGAATACAGGATAAACCAAAAAGAGACAAAGAGAAATAAGGATAGCAAAATCAAAGGCAGAAGAAAAGATGGCAAAAGATGTGAAGTGTGGCGACAAAACTTTTTTCAGATATATTTGGGAGAGGAGGAAAATCAGAGGTGGAATTGCAGGACTCAAAAGTGATGAGAATAGATTTGTGGAAAGTGACATTGAAAAAGCAAACATGCTAAACAAATACTTCTGCTCTGTTTTTACTAAAGAAAATCCTTGAGAAGGACCACCTGTGATTGACAAATATACAAATGGGAATGGAGTAGATACCACACCATTCACAGAAAATGTTGTGTTAGAACAACTTGTAAAACTGAAAGTGAGCAAGGCCATGGGACCGGATGGGATACATCCCAGGATACTGAAAGAGTTCAGAGAGGTTCTTGCAGGGCCGTTAAAGGATGTTTTTAATAGATCCTTGGAGACAGGAGAAGTTCCACAGGACTGGAGAAGGGCTAATGTGGTACCTCTTCACAAAAGTGGTAATAGGGAAGAGGTGACAAACTACAGGCCAGTAAGTCTTACCTCAGTGGCGGGAAAAGTAATGTAGGCGCTCCTGAAAGAGTAAATAATGGACTTTCCCAAAAACCAACAGGTTGCATGACTCAAGACAACATGGTTTTACCAAAGGACAATCTTTCCAAACAAATCTGATTGAGTTCTTTGAGAACTAGATCAAGGCATGTGATGGATGTGATCTACCTAGATTTCAGCAAAGTCTTTGCTACCGTTCCTCATAGGAGGCTTATCAATAAACTAAACAGCTTGGGGATGGGTCCCAGGATAGTGAAGTGGGTCAGAAATTGGTTGACGGACAAACGACAGAAGGTGATGGTAAATGGAACTCACTCAGATGAAAGGAAGGTGATTACTGGTATGCCCCAGGGTTCGGTCCTGGGCCCGGCACTGTTCAATGTATTTGTGAGTGATATTGCTGAATAATTGAATGCCAAAGTCTGCCTTTTTGCAGATTATACGAAAATTTGCCACATAATGGACTCCCCTGAGGTAGTGGAGAACATGAGGAAAGATCTAAAAAAGCTGGAAGAATGGTCTAATGCTTGGCAGTTAAGATTTAATATGAAGAGGTGCAGTGTCATGCACTTTGGAAGCAGAAATCCAAGGAAATTATATATGATAAGGGGCAAGAGGTTGGTGCGCACGGACCAGGAGAAGGACCTCGGAGTGATTGTTTCTGAGGATCTTAAGGTGGCAAAACAGTGTGACAAGGTGGTGGCAAAAGTCAGAAGGATGCTTGGTTGCATACAGAGAGGCTTTACCAACAGAAAGGAAGAGGTATTAATGCCACTGTACAAGTCGCTGGTCAGGCCTCACATGGAATTTTGTGTTCAGTTTTGGAGACCATATCTCAGAAAGGATATAAAAAGGCTGGAAGCAGTTCAGAGGAAGGCAACCAAAATAATTTGGAGCCCGCATCAGAAGACTCATGAGAAAAGACTTGAAGACCTAAATCTGTACAATCTAGAGGCGAGGAGGGACAGGGGAGATATGATTCAGACCTTTAAATACTTAATGAACAAACAAACCTCTTCCAAAGACAGGGAAGCTGTAAAACTAGAGGCATAACATGAAGCTGCAAGCGAGTAAACTGAAAGGCAAGGTCAGGAAATAGTTTTTCACTGAAAGGGTGGTGGATGCTTGGAATGCCCTCCCGATGAAAGTGGTGGGGGCAAATACAGTGACAGAATTCAAAATGGCATGGGACAGACTCAGTGAATACCTTTATAGCAACAGGAAAAAATAAAAATAAACATAACTCTTTCTTATATCTCAGTAAGTAGGGGTGGCCTACATGGAGCGATGGGTACACCCCTAAACAAAGGCATGGGGAGGGGCGACCTGAATGGAGCGGCAAGTGCACCTACTCTTACCACCTTGCTGGGCAGACTAGATGGACCATACTGGTCTTTATCTGCCGTCATTTACTATGTTACTATGTTACTATATGTGCCATTTGGATGCCCAGTCTTCCAATTTATCAAGATTCTTTAGCAATTTTCCACAGTCTTCTTGTGTTTGAACAACTTTGAATTATTTTGTGTCATCTGTAGATTTGATCACCACTCATTATTTCCATTTCCAGGTCATTTAAGAATATGTTGGAAAGCAGTGGACGCAACACAGATCCTTGGGGTACTCCAATATTTACATTTCTCTATTGAGAACATTGGCCGTTTAGCCCTACTCTCTGTTTTCTATCTTTTGACCACTTTCTGATGCACAGTAGTACACATCCTGCTATCCCATGACTTTTTAATTTCACCAACAGTCTATGATGTGGTTCCTTGTGAAAGGCTTTTTGAAAATCCAGATACACTTGATCTGCAATAATGACATTTCTAATAAAAATGAAATTAAAAAATTAACCCCTATGTGGTGTAAAATCATTCCAAAATACAAATTGATTTTTTCCCTAGCTGAAATTGCTGACATTTTCTACCACCAATCTTCAAAGAAAGCAGCCAGTCATCATAAATGCATTCAAAATATTTGATCACCCTTCTGCTGGTAGAGATCCATAGAGTTTCACATCTCATAACACAAAAGCTAGGGGTCCATAATGAGACTTTCCAACAAAAGACAGTACTCCTTCAAGCAGCACAGATCTAGCCTTTGGAACTCACTGTCGTACAGTGCTATAGAGTCTCCTAATATAATGGAATTCACAAAAGGGTTCTATAAAATTATGAACAATAGATCAATCAGAAGCTATTTAATATGAGTTAGGGATGACACTCTGAAGTCAATCCATCCCTAAATCCCGACAGGGAAGATATGACCGAGGATAGACCATGTTTCTTCTTAATAGTCTACACCTCCTGCTTGCTACTGCCAGACAGGACACTAAGCAAGATGGAGCTGTCATCTGGGCTCTTGGAATTTCTTATGTTCTTACTTAAGACCCCTACGAGGTTTTGAACTTCAGAAGCTGCCAGGGCGAGAACTGATCCACTCCATGGTAAGGCTAAGATTCTCCTTGTAGGTCAGTAGCCAAGTAAAACACAGAAATTCATTAAATGAGAGCAAGATATTAAAACAAGAATGTTGATTTAGCAAATATAATTAATGTCTAAAGCAAAGACACATGAAAACAGGATCTTGGAGCAGGGATTGCATTTAGAAGCACGCCAGACTAACTGCTGGCATTCTTCTTATGGGAAGAGTTTAATTACTCCAAAAATTAAATGTTAGAATGATCTCAGGCCATTACAAACAGACTTCAAGATTTGTAGATTCTTAGGCTGAGAACATACCTTGAAAAACTGTACAAATCTGAGAAAGAACTGTCCTGTGCTCTGCATTTAGTCTTTTAAAAGACTTTCTAGAGTCTTGGGGGGGGGGGGGGGGATGTCTCCAAATGGGTTAGTTCTGCACATAGTCTGACAGAAGTGAACCTCACTCCTAAGCCAGGATATGTGGAGTCTCAGAACAAATTATTCTAGCTCAGTTATAATGAACATTTCTTGCTTTACTTTGAGGATCTGCATTTGACAACCCTCTATAATTTATAACTCTGCTTTCTTTCTGCAACCCAGAGGTTGGGAATGGACAATTTTCAAAACCATTTCCATAGTGAATATATAACTTACCTATGTAAAATGACTTGGCTGAAAATGACCTTCTTCAGATACACTAACACATGTGCAAAGTGACCAATATGTGCTTCTAGTGGCAGCACCGTACCAAGGGCTATGTGAGTCATGTGGCCACACAGGACGCAGACATGGAGGGACACAATGCTGGCTCTGCGGCAACATGTGTTGCTTGCACCGTGGCATCTGAGGAGCCACAGTGCCAGCAGAAACGATGTACCGGGGAGAGGCCGACCACATGGATTCTCACCTGACCACATTTCTGAGCCCTTACAGCAACATGAGCTCGCTGCTTCACTCCCTGCTGCTTCCTCTCTCTCAGTCAGGCTACCTCCAGGCCAGTGCAAGGGCGAGCACTTGGTGTGAAGGCGACCAGGCTTTCAAAAGGGAAGCTATAATAAAATGAGGAAAATGGTTAAGAAAAAACTAAAATGAGCAAATTGCAAAGCTTAAGAGTTTATAGCGGGTCTGGATGTCATTTAAAAATGTTATCTTGGAAGCCCAAACCAGATGTAT
The DNA here is from genome assembly GCA_033557465.1 of Ichthyophis bannanicus. Classification (NCBI taxonomy): domain Eukaryota; kingdom Metazoa; phylum Chordata; class Amphibia; order Gymnophiona; family Ichthyophiidae; genus Ichthyophis; species Ichthyophis bannanicus. Next base: position 10,678,110 of record CM066050.1, on the reverse strand, counting down.
TAAAAGGTGGAAGGAAAGACAAACGACTGCCGGCATGGTTTAAAAGTGAGGGCAGGGAGACTGTTATAACCAAAAAAGCATCTTTCAGAAAATGGAAAAAAAGAGGCAAATGACAAAAACAGGACACATAAGCCAAGGCAAAACAGAAGCAAAGACAGAATTGAAAAGAAGCAAAAACTCATAATAAGAACATTGTCAAGTACATTCATAACAAAAAAACCCGTGAGAGACCATTAGATGATAGAGGGGTAAAAGGGGCACTGAGGATGAGGCCATAAGGATGAGGAGTGGAGGACTGGCCTAGTGGTTGGGGCAAGGTACTTCAGGCTGGAAGGTTGGGGGTTCAAATCCCACTAGAGGACAGCAACCTTGGGCCGGAAGGACTGGGGTTTCTAGTCCCACAGGTGCTCCTTGTGGTCTTGGGCAAGCCACTTAACCCTCCATGTTCCCTGTAAAATAGTTATCTCCAAGTTATAATGCCCTGTTCAATGTAAACCACACTGATGCAGAATAGCGTGCTATATAAGAGAATATAAATAACAGAGAGACTGAATTAATTTTTTGCTTAAGTCTTTACTGAAGAAAATGTATGCAAGTTGCCCATGCTGGAAATGATATTTAAAGGTTATGCATCAGAGGAAGTGAAATAAATCTTGATAGACATGTACATAGGCAGCCACATAGACATCCCCAAATAGGAACGCCTGGGTTGGGAACATCCATCTCAGGCAAGCTAACATAAGGGAACATCAAGTGCCATAGCAAAGTGCAAGCGGGACCCACACTCCCCATCAGTGTCCTTTGACATATGCATCTTCTCCACAACTTATGGTTGACACAGCTCCTTCTCCACACTTCCAGATGTTTGCCTCACAAAACAGACACTTTTCAGATACCGGTTCATGCCTGAAGCAGGGAGGAGGGGGCTGATAAGTATCTAGTCTTGTAACAAAACAGAAAGCTACGGGCACACTTCAGTTCCGGGGGTCCAAACAATCTCTCTGCAGTTTCATTTTATTTGAGACAAACCTCTAAGGAAAAAAAGGAACTAGTAGTATTTTATAGGCCATATGTGTCTGTATTCCTCCTGGATCCTATTCCCCCCTCCTGCCCGCCCCACACGTCCCATGCTTTAAGATGGGGAGGGCCAGCAGGGAGTGGGACAGGGAAGCGTCTGGGCAGAGCATGGGTGGGCAGCCCAGCAGCACGTACAGGGCCGATTCAGGGACCATAGGGACACGCTGCTTATGCCACCTCAAAAGTGGTATAAGCAGCACTTTTGGGACGATCGGGCCTGGGGATCCACCCTCTGGGGCTAGGGGCCGGGTACAAGGGGGTCCCCGCTGCCCCGATCCAGGCCACAGCAGGCCAGCTGTGGGTCAGGAGGCAGGGAAAAGGGGAGCTGGAGCCACAGATGTCAGGGGTGACTGTGCAGAGGACGACCCCACAAGTGGCAGGAGCATGCCGGGTCGTCCTTGGGCTCAATTCTGGCTACTGCGGGAACATTTTGTCCTAACTGCCCCGTCTTCCTCACACAGCCTGCACACCCCCTCCCTGAAGGATATAGCAGACTTAGAAAAGGTAGAGAGAAGACCAATCAAAATGAAAAAGGGGATGAAAGGATACCCCTACGAGGAGCGGCTTAAAAGGTTAGGACTCTTCAGCTTAGAAAAGAGATGCCTGAGGGGAGATATGAGAGAGCTCTATAAATTAATGAGTGAGGTGGAAGGGGCTAATGTAAATCCATTCCACTTGTATGACCTAGATCGGCCACTGTTGGAAACAGGATACTGGGCTTGATGGACCTTGGTCTGACCCAGTATGGCATCTCTTATGTTCTTATAAACTAGTTGTTCACTCCTGCAAAAAGTAGAAAGACTAGGGGACATGCAATGAAGCTATAATGTAACCCATTTAAGACTAACCGAAGAAAATACTTTTTCACTCAATGCGTAATCTAACTCTGGAATTCATTACTGGAGGATGTGGTAAAAGCTCTATAGTATAGTTGGATTTAAAAGAGGTTTGTATACAGCTTCCTGCAGGAAAATGCCATAAACCTTCATCAAAGTGAACTGGCGAAATTCACCACTTACCCCTGGGATAAGCAGCATGGAATGAACCTGACAGATGCTTGTGACCTGGTCTGTTCTCTTTTGGAAACAGGATACTGAACTTGATGGACCCTTGGTTTGACCCAGAATGACATCATCAGCTGAAACTGAGGGTAGGTGAAAGGAGACAGCAAATGCTGGGGGTGGAAAAAGGAAGCTGATGATGAATAATGTTGGGGATAGGGATGAAAAAGGAGCAGATTCCGGGAATTGCTCGGGATGAGGGAACAGATGCTGAAAAATGCTAGGGATAGGAGTAGAAGAGGGCTGATGCATGTGGGGGCAGGTAGGAGGAGTCTGATGCTGGGGCCTGGGAACAAACAGTGGCAGATGCTATCACTGGGATTGGGAGAAGAGATGGTGGGGTGAGATATGGGGGCTGATGCTGTACAGTGAGATAAGAGAGGAAAGGTAGTGGGGAGACGCAGAATGAATGCACTTGTAGGTCAGTAGGAGAAGTTTGATCTGTTTCCGCATCCACTTCAAACTTCTCCTACTACATTTCCATGTAGGTGTCTGGTTATTATTAAGGATGTTAAATATATCTTTTCTGACCCGAGTGATCTAATACCTTTATTAATGCCAAACTTCCTGCTGTTTCCGCACCAGAGTAATTTTTCCAATCTAGCTATATCCTTGGTTTTGGTTGATATCCTGGGTCCTCGTGCTTGTTTAAGAATACTTGTTAATGCACTCATCCAAAGTCTCTGCTTTGGTTTGATATTTCTTTCTCTCTCCTCTCAGATGTATGGATTATAATGGAGTACATTTATGTAGGTGTTTCTTTCTTATAAATAATCTTTTGATGTTATCAATGTATTTTGTTTTTCATTGTGAGGAAATTATGTATTTTCTTGCTGATTTTGTTAATAATTCTATAAATAAATAATAAAAACCCCCAAACTTCTCCTACTAACCTAAGTGCATTCATTTTGCAGCGCCCCACTACCTTTCCTCTCTTATGTCACTCTACACCCCTACTTGGAAAATTCGCTCTTCTGGCAGACCCCTTTTGCCTGTGCCATTTTCTGCCCTTGCCAACTCCAGACTTTGTTCATTCCACCTTGCTGCTCCATATGCTTGGAACAAACTACCTGAGTCAGTACGTTGGACTCCTTTCTCTAACCCTATTCAAATCCAGGATAAAAATCCATCTCTTTGAGGCTGCTTTTGGATCCTAATGCTCCTCACTCTTTTATTCACTATGGAGGTCATCCTGATCCCAATAGCAGGGGCTGGACGTCCGACATGGACATCTAGTCCCCGCTATTCCCCTAGACCTGATGCCGATGACAGAGCTCTCCCCGCAAGTACACAGGAGATGTGTGAGGAGCCCTGGATGGGGGCGGGAGGGAGAGGACTAAAGGAGGAGTGAGGACAGGTCGGAGGTTTGACCCTGACCCCTCCTCTGACCCTGTACGTCCGGGCTGGAGGAAAAGCACAGGGGAACTTAATCCACCTCAGGGGGAGGCAATCAGTGGCGGTGGACCCCCCTGAATGGTAAGGCAGGCCCAGGAGGTTCTCTGCAGTCTGACCCTGGCCACGGCAGGCCCATTCAGGGGTCAGGTGGTGGGGAAACAGGTTTTGCAATTCAGCAGGGGGAATCGGGGCGTCTGCATGGCACCGGGGCTCTATGCAGGTGCTGCAGCTGGACTGGACGGGGTGTGTATTGTGCATCTATCGGCTCAGCACTGGGGCACCTGCTGCCCATTCAGGCCAGTTGCACCCAATGCTGATCCCAGGGGGACATATAGCTCCTGCGTGTTCAGAATCGGGTGCAAATCTGACCCGTCCAGATTCTGGACATCCAGACGGGCCCCAAACAGAATTATTATTATTATTATACATTTCTTCTATACTGCCCCTTCCAGAGATCAAGGTGGTTTACACAAGTAGAATTGGCCTCTACTTGTGTATTTTACCATACTCTAGTCCACAGTTTTGTGATGTTTTTTTATCTCGATCAGATTGTAAGCGTAAGACACAGTCCCTGCTTATCGGTGCTACATTGCAGGCCTTCTGAAAACAACTCCGTGTAACCCAGGCAGGGAGAAAAGCTGCACTGAGTAAAATGGCTGTTTTAGGGAGAAGGGTAAGGAGGGCAGGAGGGGCAAAAAGAATTAGAGGAAAGGAAGGAAGCTGGGGAAGGGATGGTGGTGAGAGGAGGACATTTTGGCTAGAAGCTGATGGGGAAGGATTGGCACAGAAGATCTGCTGAGGAGAGGGTGAGGGAGACCGTGTTACTGGTGGAGCCTAGCTTCGCTGGGGGAAAAGAGATATTGGTGGGGAAGGGGCTAAGTAAAGGGAGAAGAGAGAGACCAGTGAGGAAAGATGTGGGGGCAGGGGAAGTAAGATTATTGAGGACAAAAGGAGGGTTCCTGAAACTTCTACATGTTGGAGAGTCCTCACACCCAAAAAGATAGGGAATCCTTGCTCTAATGGGTTATAGCAAGATGATATTCCAAAAAAGAGCATTCTAAACAACAAAAAAACCAAAGTACCAGTGTTTCTTTCCCTCCCCCCCCCCCCTACTCTATTGATTGCAAATGATTTTTTATCATTATCTGGATGAAAACCTGCAGATTTGTGCTGTGTAATATGCTGAGCAACCACTGGGCTTTGGTTTAGAGAAAGCTTTCACCTTCCCTCAGAAAGTGGATGTGTGCTCAGCATTAAAAGGGACCCCAGTGTCTTGGACTTAAAAAACAAAACATACATTATTGGGCACATCAGCAAAATAGCAGAGAAGGAAATGGATATATTAAAGAGTTCTTTCCTGAACCATCACATGGCCTAAAGCGCCTCTGTGTGTGCAAAACCTCAATTATAGTCTCCAGGAATCTGCAGTGCCCCTAAAAGAAGCCTCTTTGAAAATGTAGTAAGGCCCAGAACCTAAATTTTTTATTAAAATAGTACTAAACTAAATTTAGGAGTATAAAAAGTGAGTGGCAACAGGAACGGATTTAGGGCAAGGAAAAGAAGTAGTATATTAAGCTCTATATTAAGCTCCCTACCATGTGGTGAGTGCAATGGCGCTGTACTGGCTGGTAGGGAGGGCGCCCAATATGCTCCTGGCACTTACCTCATGAAAAAGTTACCTTATTAGTGGCAGCACGATTAGTTATTAAGGCAAGTGCACTTAATGCCACCCCTTAAGGAGACAGTGGCTATTCCTAACATTGACAATTAGCCTATGATAATCCCCCCCCCCCACCCCCTAACAAACCTCAGTGTGCAGTTCATACTCACTCTCCATCTCAAGCTGACCAGCCCTGGCCCCACTGTGTGTTAGTGCAGGATTTTAGTACGCAGTAGCGGCTAGCACATAAAGCACGTCTTAACTGCTACTGCTCTTTAGTAAACATGCCCCTTATTTTATGTATTTATTAAAATTTATTAACTACTTTTATAGAGAAATTCAACCAAGGTGGTGTACAACAGGTAAAACTTGACATTAACAACTTACATTGTACAAATAGCATAACAATGATAAAATGATCAAATACCAGCCTAATACTCAGAAGAGTGAAGTAGCCGCCTAGTGGTTACAGCAACAGTCTAGCCCTCAGGAGATCAGGGCTCACCTCCCACTGGCACACCTTAGGTAAGTCACTTTACTCTCCCTTGTCTCAGAAGAAAAGGCCTGGCAATCTACTTAAAGTCACAACTCGCCAAGAAAACCTAGGGGCTGCAGGGTCCCCAGGAGTCAGCACTGACTTGATGGCACTAAAAAAAAAATAAATAAATAACCTCAGTCAGAACAATGTGGTGAACTTAGAGATAGGCAAATGGAATCCTAGTAATAGCAAATATATGATACAGTGTCAGCAATATGCACATAAACAGCACAGTAGAACATTGACATAACAGAAATAGGCAACAATATCAGCAGAATACAAATGATGCACCAAATACTAATAAAGAAATAAGAAAAAATGTTAGGCAGAAAGGTGGAACATTCATATAATGTAGATGTTGTTGTTAAGGGCCATTCAGTCAGTGTTAACTCATGGCGACCCTCGGGATAGTTGTCCTAATTGTGTTTAGTCTTCAATCAGGCAGCTCACTGTTGACAGACTGGTACCCATAGCTGCTGTTATTGTATCGATCCATCTCATTGCTGGCCTTCCTCTTCTGCGATGACCTTCTACCTTGCCAAGCATGATGTCTTTCTCTAATGATCACTCTCTTCACATGATGTGTCCAAAATATGAAAGTCGAAGTCTTGTCATCTGAGCTTCTAAAGAAAGCTTAGATTTCATCTCCTCTAGTAATGACTGGTTTGTTCTTTGGACAGTCCATGGAATACATAGTATTCATCGCCAGCACCATAATTCAGAGGCATCAATTTTCTACCTGTCAATCTTTTTCACTATCCAACTTTTGCATCCATATAATGTTATTGAAAACACCATGGCTTGAACAAGTTGAATCTTTGTATGGAGAGACACATCTCTGCTCTTAAGAATCTTGTCTAGGTCTTTCAAAGTCATTCTGCCAAGAGCAATGTGTTGTCTGATTTCGAAATTGCTTGTTGATTCTTTATTGATAGTTGATCCAAGTAGATTAAAGTTGCCCACTATTTCAATTTCTTCTCCATCAATGATGAACTTATTCATTTTGCCAGTTGTCATGATCTTTGTCTTCTTTACATTAAGAATATGTTCCTTGATCTTGAGAAGCAAATGTTTCAGATTGTCTTCACTTTCAGCCAGTAATGGGGTATCATCAGCACAGTGAAGGTTGTTTATTAGTCTCCCATCAATCTTCACACCTCTGTTGTCTTCTTCATAACGTCTTGCTTTTCTGATGATTTGTTCTGCATATAAATTAAAGAGGTAGGAGGAAAGTCTTGTCGTACACCTTTGCTGATTTTGAACCATTCTGTTTCTCCTTGTTCTGTTCAAATTTATTTATTTATTTATTTATTTACATTCTCTTATATACCGCACTATTCTGCATCAGTGCGGTTTACATTGAACAAACTGAAATTACATTGAACAGGGCATTATAACTTGGAGATAACTATTTTACAGGGAACATGGGCTATGGAGGGTTAAGTGGCTTGCCCAAGACCACAAGGAGCACCTGTGGGACTAGAAACCCTGGTCCTTCCGGCCCAAGGTTGCTGTCCTCTAGTGGGATTTGAACCCCCGACCTTCCGGCCTGAAGTACCTTGCCCCAACCACTAGGCTTCTTGATCAATTTAGAGGTTGTGCAAGAAAACGATCAGGTGTTCTGGTATACCCATGCTTCTTAATGTGGCCCAAAGTTTCTCATGGTTTGCACAGTCAAAAGCCTTGCTGTAGTCAATAAAACACATATAGATATTATTTTGGTATTTAGCCTTTTCAAGGTTCCATCTTACATCCATGATGATGTCTTTCCCTTTTTTGAGCCCTGCTTGCACTTCAGTTATTTCTCGTTCCAGGTATGCTTGTAGTCTCTACTGAATAACTTTCAGTAGAATCTTGCTAGTATGTGGGATCAGAATGATTGTGCGATAATTTCCACAGTCAGTTGAATCACCTTTCTTTATTAGTATAAACACAGTTGACCATGATGTTGTCTTCCAAATTTCTTGGCAGAGCCTTGCAAGTTTGGTAACAGCTGCATCAGATTGCTGTAATACTTCTGTTGGAATGCCATCAGTGCCTGGTGGATTGTTCTTTGATAAGGCATTCAATGCTACTTCAAAATCTTTCATCACCAATGGTTCCAGATCATAAGGTACAGGTTGAAATGGCTGTTGATCCACTTGATCTTTATCATATAATAACTGTATATTCTTTTCACGTTTTCTTGATCATCTCAGCAATATTCAACATGGATTCTTAAGCATCTTGTAACATTCCAATTTGAGGCTCTAATTTTTTTTTTAACTCTCGTAGCTTTAGAAAAGTCAGTCTTGTTCCTCTTCTAATAGTTTCTGCTTCTTTTTCCTTCCATGAACCATTGTAGTACTTCTCCTTGTCTTGTATTGCTGCGCGTTGGGAATCTCTGTTGAGTTTTGTGATTGCCCCTCTTTCTCCTCTGACTTTAGCTTCTCTGCATTTCTGGGCAATTTTCAGTTTGTTCGGTCATCCATTTTGGCTGTTTTTGCTTTTTCACCTTTTGTAGAGATTTCTCACTTTCTTCCAGTGCAACCTTCTTGATGTCATCCCATACATGTCTTCTGAAGCTCTGTCATTTGTATCCAAAGCAGCAAATCAATTTTGCAGGCAGTCTTTAAATTCCAGTGGTATATTCTCAAGGTTATATTTTGCTACATTCATGAATGGCTTGCTCTTTTTCAACTTTAGCTTGAGTTTACATACTAGTAGTTGATGATCTGTACCACAGTCAGCTCCAGTTTTGTCTTTGTTGATGTTAGAGAGCTTTTCCATCGTTGACTTCAACAGATGTAGTCAATATGATTTTTCTACAATCCCTTGGGTAAAGTCCATGTGTACAGTCACGCTTGTGTTGCTGGAAGAAGGTGTTTGAGATGAATAGATCGCTGGTCTTGCAGAATTCTATCAGTCTTTCTTCAGCTTCATTTCTGTTGCCAAGTCCATATTTTCCAACCATTTTGCCTTCTTCTTTGTTGCTAACGTGCATTCCAGTCACCCATGACTATCAGGATATCCTGTTTGCTTGTTCTGTCAGTTTCAGCTTGTACTTGTTCATAGAACTCATAATTTCATCCTCTTCTGCAGCTGTGTTAGGGCATATACTTGAATTATAGTTGTGTTGATAAGCATTTTTCATAGATGAATAGAAATTAAGTGTTAACAGACTGCATTGTATTTCATTATTGTTCTTGCAATTCCCTTCTTAATTATAAATGCAACACCATTTCTTCTTTGTCTTACATTTCCAGCATAGTAGACCATGAGGACAGTAACTGAATTCAAAAAAGCATGGGACAAACACAGAGGATCTCTAAAGGTAAAAAGGGAACTGTTGTAGTTGTTGATAAGGAAGGAAAGACTAGATAGGCCATGTGGTCTTTTTCTGTTGTCATATTTCTATGTTTCTATATGATCATCAGATGCAAAGTGCCCGATGCCAGTCCATTTCAGTTTGCTGACACCCAACAGATTGAGTTGTACACATTCCATTTCATTCTTGACCATCTCCAACTTACCTTGGTTCATGCTTCGTACATTCCATGTCCCAATATGTATAAGAACATAAGAACATAAGATATGCCATACTGGGTCAGACCAAGGTCCATCAAGCCCAGTATTCTGTTTCCAACAGTGGCCAATCTAGGTCATACGTACCTAGCAGTTTCCCCAAGGGACACAGGCTCCACAATGCCTGCACTGGTTCAAGCATTGACATCCTGGGTCCCTTCCTAATAATGGTTTATGGACCTTTCCTCCAGGAACTTGTCCAAACCTTTTTTAAACCCAGCCACACTAACAGCCTCTACACATCCTCCGGTAACAAATTCCAGAGTTTGATTACACGTTGAGTGAAAAAATATTTTCTTTTATTAGTCTTAAATAGTTTACCCTGTAGTTTCATTGCATGTCCCCTAGTCTTTCTATATTCTGATAAGGTAAACAATTGATCTACATTTACCCGTTCCACTCCGTTCATTAATTTATAGACTTCTATCATATCTCCCCTCAGCCGTCTCTTTTCCAGGTTAAAGAGCCCCAACCTTTTTAGCCTTTCTTCATAGGAGTATCCTTCCATCCCCTTTACCATTTTGGTGGCTCTTCTCTGAACCTTTTCTAAAATCGCTATATCCTTTTTTTATTTTATTTTATTTTATTTTATTTTTTATTTTAACTTTATTAGATGTTAATCAGTTATACACCAAGCTAACAAAAGAAAATCGAAAGAACAATATTATCATACAAATCCAAAACAATGAGGCAACAAATTCGATATAGTCCACATATCTGGGATTCGGTAGTGGAATAGAATAAACCACAATAACAATGTAAGAAATTAAGGCTAAACAAGCCCACACATTGGAAGGATAACAAAATACGATTATACTCCTCTATAAACCTCTCCCTGTATTCCTGTCTGAAATAAATTTCTCCAAATAACACTATATCCTTTTTAAGATACGGCGACCAGAATTGCACACAATATTCAAGGTGCGGTCTCACCATGGAACGATATAGAGGCATTATAATATCTTTTGTTTTATTTTCCATTCCTTTCCTTATCATACCTAGCATTCTATTTGCTCTCTTGGCCGCCGCTGCACACTGGGCCGAGGGTTTTAACATGGTATCCACAATGACGCCTAAATCTTTTTTTTTACATGTAAGACATCTTTGCAGCTTCTGACTCTCATTTCATGCACAGCTACATCAGCAGTCAGACATCCCAAGGGCTTTGATCCAACCACATCATAAATGCTTGCTGTACTCTGAAAAGTCTTCAACCCTTCCCAAGTAGCCAGTTGAGTGCCTTCCAACCTGGGGGTCTCATCTTCCAGCACTATAGTGCCATTTGTTTTGTTGTGACTATCTATTGGGTTTTCGTGGCAAGATACAGAAGTAGACTGCCAGGCCTTTCTTCCATGCAGTTTAAGTTTTTGTGTTGCCGTTGTCACAGAAATGTGATCCTCTGCTGCCAACACTGTCCCATTCTGCTGCTGCTCAAATGGGTGGTTTGTCTTGGTCTGTCACAATATCAGCAGAATACAATGAAACATCTTATCAGAGGGAAGCTGCGATTAGATCATGTGAAGGCACATTTTACAAAGGATGCTCAAGTGCAGTCTGGGACTTCCAAACCAGAACATCTGAAGAAAAAAACAAAACAAAAACACATAAGTACAGGTAGGATTTCACAAATACAGACATCCCCAGAATACTATTTAAGAACAGGGATGTCTAATAACTTAGGGCCAGGTTTCTGAAGGTCTTTACACAGGTAACTTCCCTAGTCACCCTTGTAAAGGCCTTATCTGAGATTTTCAAAGGGCACCTACATGGGTAGTGCCCTTTGAAATTCCTGACAAAGTCCCTAACGCACCCAGAAGCTATGCGGGTAGCAACAGGGGGTGTTAGGGGCATTCCAGGGCAGAGCAGGGGTGGAGGAAATGGCCACATGGGTAGCAGCGATTTTCGATGCTACCCACGTAGCCCTCTATGCCTTAAAGATAGGTGAGTTTCTTCCTCTCCTATCTTTAAGGTGCAGAGGCTACGTGGGTATCGGTGAGTTTCTTCCTCTCCTATCTTTAAGGTGCAGAGGCTACGTGGGTCTCGGTGAGTTTCTTCCTCTCCTATCTTTAAGGTGCAGAGGTTACGTGGGTATCGGTGAGTTTCTTCCTCTCCTATCTTTAAGGTGCAGAGGCTACGTGGGTATCGGTGAGTTTCTTCCTCTCCTATCTTTAAGGTGCAGAGGCTACGTGGGTCTCGGTGAGTTTCTTCCTCTCCTATCTTTAAGGTGCAGAGGCTACGTGGGTATCGGTGAGTTTCTTCCTCTCCTATCTTTAAGGTGCAGAGGCTACGTGGGTATCGGTGAGTTTCTTCCTCTCCTATCTTTAAGGTGCAGAGGCTACGTGGGTATCGGTGAGTTTCTTCCTCTCCTATCTTTAAGGTGCAGAGGTTACGTGGGTATCATTGAAAATCGCTGCTACCCGTGTAGCCTCTGCAGCTGCCGGCACGTCTAGTATAATCTGGATTTTCACTTCCGCCACTGCGGAAGTGAAAATCTGGGTTAAAGGGGTCAACAGGCAGACTATGCGCCACCGTGGCGCCTACTCAAAATTGGGTCCATAATGGTTAGAGCAGTAGGCTGAAGCCAGGGTTCAAACCCACTTCTCCTCCTTATGATCTTAGATTAGTCACTTAACTGTCCATCTTCACTATATACTCCAGATGTTTTACAGCCAAACAAGCACTTTCCAGATGGCTATTCGTGCCTGAAACAGCTCTAAACTTGGATGGGGTTGCAGATTTCCCTGACATTTGTGAAGAATAGCAGCTTGTCTTAGTCCACTGCACCGCTTCAGACATGCCACACTACACCTGCTGTAGGATTATTTATAGTTGCTCCACTTCAACTTACAGCTAAAGTTTTGGGTTTATAGTGGGTAAAAAAGCCGTAGTAGCAAATAAGCAAAGAGAAAAACCCAAAACTTTAGCTGTAAGTTGAAGTGGAGCAACTATAAATAATCCTACAGTTTACCGCTCCAAAAAGACCAAAAGCATCTAGCATAACACTACACCTGCTGCCTATGTGCCCCCGGGGACATCGCGTTGATTTGGACATCCACGTGTACATTTTCAGATGTCCAAATCATGGATACGACTTTTAAAATGATCCCCATTGACAGACAAGATGGAGAAGAATAAGGCATCAATGACTAGATTGAGGATAAATCAAATGTACAGTTGAATAACGCAAATGGGACTGATTTCAGTTCTGGATAGTCAGTCACCACAGCCAGTAAAGGATCCAGCCAGCTCCTGCTCTGAATCATTTCAATGAATCTCCATGTGCTCTTGCTCCCACCATTAGGCAGACGAAGCAGTCACTTAGGACAGCAGGTTCTGCAAGGTGGCAAACAGCAACTGCAGTCAGAGGAAAAGAATAGGATCGAACAGCAACATAGCTCAAAGAACCATCAGTGTGCATTATGAGCATTAGAGAGGCCAGAAAATTGTATTTTGCAGACATTTCTCATTACCATTCTATACTCTAATTGAAGGCCTGAATCCTACATTTCCTGTCTCCCTGTAGCATAATGGTTAGTCCAGTGGGCTGGAACTGGGGAAACCAGGGTTCAGCTCTCTCTAAGGCTCTTTGTGATTCTAGACAAGACATTTTACTCTCCATTGTCTCAGGCACAGGCTTAGGTTGTGAGTCCTTTGGTACAGGAAAGTACCTGAAGGTAACTCACCTTGAACTTCTGAGAAGCGTGAGCCATATCTAATTCTCCTTTTTGGCTGTGCATCCTTATGAAATTTACTTTTAATATCTTCACTTGGAAATATCTGCAGTCTGTGAGCCACATAATTACTTTAATGCCTGGTGCTTGCCAGTGGTTTGTGTGATGTTCTCTGGTATTTTGGTCTTATTTCCTCTATAAACCGGATCTTGCCTTGGCAGCTCCATAATCTCATTAATTCTCGGGTGTGTCAGTGCTATCATGGGATCAGTGAGATGCTTCAGACTTCATAGATGATGGCTTTGATGCAGTAGATGAGCCCGTTGCTGTCTCTATGCTCTTCAGTGTACTCTGTGTTCCCCCAGACCCCTGACTCTTCCTCACTCTAAGGCCCACTGGATTTTTGCAACATTATATTTGAAGCAAACACTGAAGCCTTGGCCTTTGAGGGAGACTTTGAAGTTCTTCTGCCAAGCTCCCGTTTCAGTGGACTTTTGCACTTGAATCTCCTCCTCTTGGGGTAAATCTTTTGGCAGCATGTTTACTAAGCCCTGCGCCCGTAAAGTGACTGTGGACCATCTTACCATCTGTGTGTGCAATTAACACCCTCCACTGAGGTGGCATGGTTAGTGTGGGTGACTAACATGGGCACTAGTTGTACCGTGCTGGCAATGCCCCTGTCCCTCCCAGTCTCTGCTGCTAGACCAGCGCGGCGCAGAAACCGTGCACTAAGTCCACACTACCCCAGTAGCACACATTAGTGCACATGCCCCTTCGCTTCTCATCTTGCATAAAAGAGAAACAGCAGCTTTTTAAAATCTCTTTTGTGGGAGAGGTGCAGCTTGAAAATTTTAAATAAAATGGAATTTTATTTATTTACATTCTCTTATATACTCTGCTATTCTGCATCAGTGTGGTTTACATTGAACAAACTGAAATTACATTGAACAGGGCATTATAACTTGGAGATAACTATTTTACAGGGAACATGGGCTATGGAGGGTTAAGTGGCTTGCCCAAGACCACAAGGAGCACCTGTGGGACTAGAAACCCCAGTCCTTCCAGCCCAAGGTTGCTGTCCTCTAGTGGGATTTGAACCCCTGACCTTCTGGCCTGAAGTACCTTGCCACAACCACTAGGCCACTCCTCCACTCCTGTTATATTTTTTCCTTTATGTTGTAAAATTGAAACTGAAATTTGTTGAAATTTCCTATTGTTTGCACTAAAGGAGATCCCTAAGGGTTAACCCGATCCTTTGTTGTGAAACCAATTACTGGCTATACTGTAGTCGATGACCAATTTATTGAACTTTAGAAATAGGTTGAAAGATGGTTTAGTTAGTCAGGCTTTTAATTAAATTATTAACTGGCTGTGAGATGCCTGTTTTAGTTTTTTATCTGGTAGTGTTTTAATCGTCTGTTCTCTGTCTGTAAGATCGGATTATTTCATGTGCCTTTGTAAAGTACCAAGAAATATTTAAGATTAGCAGAATATAAATTTACAATAAGTAAGTAAATATAATATAATCTACAGGTACTCTGTTACAGCTAAGAACATAAGATATGCCGTATTGGCTCAGACCAAGGTCCATCATGACAGTATCCTGTTTCCAACAGTGCCCAATCCCAAGTACCAAGCAGGTTCCCAAAAAGGCACACAGGTTTCACAATGTCTTTAGCTTCAGTATTGCAAACAGAATAATATATTCTTGTATTAAAACTAAGAGACATATTTACTAAAGAAAGCGTCCAGTGGCGTACCAAGGATGGGATGGTGGGTGCAGCCCGTCTCGGTTGTTGGCCAGGAGTTGGTTGCACCCCTGCCAGGGCAACAGTTTGAATGCAGCATGGCAAACTGACCTTAGAGATGCGTGCTTGATGCGGTGCCTCCAATGCCCGCCTGCGTGGCCGTTCTTCCCCATGCCATTAAGTGCTACGTTCTTCCCCTAACCCACCAGCCCTCTGCTCTATCACTTGCTCACCGTTTTTTACCATGGGTCCCATGCTAACAGTTAGCCTGGCATGCTTAGCACGATAAACCCTGTGCCCCTAAGATCCCAAATAAAAGTAACCCCATAAAATCAGTGATTTACAGCAGAAGCTTTATATGACATTCCACAGCATGAGAAGAACTCTCCAGAGACTGAGAGAGAAAGCTGACCTTGTTCACCTCCTCCAGCCTCTCATACACGTCAAGGAATCACTCAAGACCCATGCAGGAACCCACACATAGATCTCGACCACCACACTCACACTCACTGACCCTTCCCCAGATTTTGGCCTCCCCTCATCTTTCTTGCAAGGGATAGCAGGAGAAGGAAGGGGAAATGGCAAGAAAGGAAGAGCTGGATTAGGCAGCAGGGAAGCTTTTCTTTGCTCTCTTCTGTCTGCTTCTACCTCATCCCCTCCCTTCCTGCCCCCCTGCAGGCTGCCTGGAAGGGGAGAGTGTGGGGCAGAAGCAGAGGCCTACTCTATTCTGAATGAAATAAGAAATCATCAGTACATCTCCCACACTTGCATCTTTGCCATGTTAGACACAGGCCTAGTGTTTCTACTGATCAAGAATTTATCGCACTGACGGGACTCGCTCAAACTTAGTAGAGGCTTCTTCACTGGTCTGGTTACTCAGAAAAGCTCATATTAGAAGGGAAGTAAGCACAAGTGAAATGATAGAATAAAAGATATAAGTCATATCTCTTGCACAGTGTGGCTTTTCCCGTCCTACATTGGCACCAGGGAAAACAGGAACACAGAAAAGAAGAACTACCGCACTAGTTCAGACTAAAGGTCCATCGAGCCCAGTATCCAGTTTCCAACAGTGGCAAATCCTGATTACTAGAAGTTTACCGGGGCAGAAGGATTTAGGTTCTTCTTAATTTTTTTACTAAATTTTTCATTATTTTTAGGGGCTTTTTCAATTTGTTTGACATTCATTTTTGGTAGCGATTTAATGGATAGCAGACATGAAGACGTAGGTTAGAGCACCTTATATCAATGAATTGCACATTATGGGAGCTGTTTACTAACATGCACTAACTGCTAGTGTGTGTTTCGGCACTTGGTAAGCGTCCCACTCTAGCAGTTAGAGTAGGGCGCCACACTAAACATCCCACGCATTCAGGCAGGGACTGGGTGGTGCATGAGTAGAATGCGGGCATGGATGGCACTTCACTATTAGCGTGGGCATTTTGGACATGCACTAACAGTGAAGGTAGCTCTTAGTGCAGGTGCACTAAATGTCAGCTCAATGGGTGTCTGTAAGTGCACCCGTCTGCTGGTTAGCACAGTGTGGCACATCGGCACGCGCAGGCCTGCTAAGCTTAGGACAGGTACCCATGCTATCTTTCAGGTTCAACACTCATTACCGCACGTTCCTTAGTAAACATGGTGCAAAGTTTCAGGTGAACGAACAAATCAAAGGTGCACAAATATCTGACAAGATCCCAAGAAACAAGGACAACCAGTGGATTTCACCAATAGTTCATAGACTTTCCCTTCAGGAATTTGTCCAGTTACACTAGCAACGTTTATCAAATCCCCTGGCAATATATTCCAGAGCTGAATTATTCCCTGAGTAAACAACTATTTTCTCCAGGTTTTTTTTAAACTAAGTTTCCTAGATTTTTTTTTTATCTTCCTGGTGTATCCTCTTACCTTTTTATTTTTTGAAAGAGTAAACAGGCAAGTCACATTTGCCTCTTCCACTCATGATTTTATAAACCTCTATCTATCTCCCTTCAGCTGCTTCTTCTTCAAACTGAAGAGCCCCAATTTCTTCAGTCCTTCCTCATACGGGAGATGTTTCATCCCCTTTATCATTTCGTTAGCCCTCTCTTTTCCATTCCACTATATCTTTTTTTTGAGATTTGGCAACCAGAATTGCAAATAGTTAAGATGCAATTGTAGAATTGAGTGATACAGAAGGATTATGATATTTGTTTAATTCTCTATTCCTTTCCTAATCATTTCTAAATTCTGTTTGCTTTTTTGGCTGCCACTGAACAGAAGAATTCAACGTATTGTCTGCGATGATACCAAAAAGCTTTCCAGGGTAGTTATTCCTAGCATCATGTTTATTTATTTAACAGTTCTTCTATACCGCTCTATTTTAGATCAGAGCGGTTTACATTTAACATCAACTATACAACACAAGCACTTTGAGTTGTATTTACAATAAACAGGGAGATCAACTTGGAAGTAACTGGGGGAAACTATGTATATTGTGTAATTATTTACATTGTATTACACTGGTACCTGATTTCAGGCAGAACATATCTACATCTTATTTACACTGAGAGTCTGAATTCTAGTTCAGTATGTACTTCTTAGAGATAGGTTGGTTATCCTTTTTCATGCTGAGTCTGCTTGTTTAGTTGGGGTGAATGATTGTCTGAGGGGCAATAAGTATGCTTACTAAGGCTGGATTCAGGGTAGTATGTGGTGAACAGGTGCTGCTTTAATGCCTTCCTGAATTGGGTCAGGTGAGTGATGTTTCGAATAGAGGTGGGGAGAGCATTCCATGCTCTGGGAGCATAGATTGTGAAGGCCCTATTTGTTGTTGCTTTTGTGCATGTTGTTATTACTTTTGGGATCTCTAGGGTGTTTTGCATCATGGGTCTTCTGTTTCTGTTCTGTGGTACCTTATGTATCATTTTGCTGATAGTTGTGGGGGTCAGAGTGTTTAAGGCTTTGAAGGTTAATGTCAGAACTTTATGCAGGGTTCTTGCTTGAACCGGTAACCAATGGAGGTTCATCAGTACTGGCGTTATGTGATCTCTCCGTGAGGCCCCTGTTAGTACTCTTGCAGCAGTGTTCATTGCAAGCTGGAGAGGAGCTTGCGTTGCTTGAGGGAGACCGTGAAGAATTACGTTGGCATAGTCGAAATGTGGTAATATTAATGCTTGGTAGATCGATCGGTAGTCGCTGAAGTCAAGTAGCGGTCGGAGATGTTTTAAGGTCCTTATTTTCATGTATACTGTTTTTACTGTGTTTTTTATGTGGGTTTTCAGATCAAGTTGTTGATCTAGTGTAACGCCAAGGTAGCGGATGGTGGGTTTGGTTTTTAGTTCTGTGTTGCCGATTTTTAAGGAGAGTGGAGGGGTGAAGTTCTGGTTCCTTGAGATGAAAAGGACATCTGTTTTGCCGTAGTTGATTCTCATGTTTTGTGTGCTGAACCATTCTGCTACTGTCTCAAAACATCTTGTTAGAGGGGAGAGATCTGGTTGGTTGGTCCTGAATGGGATGTATAGAAGGATGTCGTCAGCGTAGGCTAGACAGTTGACCTTGAATGAGCGTGCTAGGGTACATATGGGCTGCATGTAGATGTTAAACATCAATGCAGATAGTGACGAGCCTTGTGGTACACCCTGGTTTTGTAAAAATGGTTCCGAGGTTGTAGAGCCTGACCTTACATGTTGCCATCTATTAGTCAAGTATGACTTGCACCACTTTAGGGCTGTTCCTTGAATTCCTTTCTCGCTGAGGCGTTGTATGAGGATCTCGTGGCTAACCGAGTCGAAGGCCGCTGCGATGTCGAGGAATATGAGGGCGAATACTTGATGAATTTTGTCGGTTCCAGAGACTAGTTGGTCAAAAAGGTTGGTGAGGAGGGTTTCGACCCCATGTGCTTCCCTGAACCCATGCTGGGAAGGATCCAGTGGGGCTTCAGTATCAATATGCTGTTGGATTTGGCGCTGTACTAACTTTTCAATTATTTTGGCAAGCATGGGGATACTTGAAATTGGTCTGTATGATTCCACTTTCGTTGGGTCCAGCTTGTTATTTTTTAGCAGTGGTCTGATTGATGTTTGTTTCAGACTTTGTGGAAACGATCCGGTTGTAAGGGATTGGTTTATTAATTCGCTCAGATATTGGCTTAAGTCACATCGTAACTCCTTTATCCATAAAGCAGGGCATGGGTCATTCGGTGCGGTAGTGGGGTTGATAGCAGCGATAATGTCTTCAATCTCTCTGCGTGATATTTTTTCAAATTCGGATAGCGGTGTTGGTTGGGGCAAGTTATGTTGAGAGCTGTTTTCAGCGGGGCTCGAGGTTGCATTAGCCTGGGTCACTTCAGGTTGTAGGTAGTTGGTTGCAGATGCAGTAGTCTGGATCATTTTTGACTGTAAGTAGTTGGAGTATGCCTGGGGGTATGGCATCTGTGACTGGTCTGCGGGAGGTTCTCTTATGAGAGATTTCACTATATTGAAGAGGTCGTGGGGCTTGTTTAGTGACCGCTTTAAGATGTCAGAATGATATTGTTTTCGCTTTTTTGATAATTTGTCACGGTGTGCTCTTAGGTGAGCCATGTAAGTATCTTGTGCTTCAGTAGAGTGAGACCGACGCCATCTTCTCTCAAGCCTGCGCAGGCACTTGAGTGATTCTCGGAGGTCTTTGGTATACCATGGTGCGTGCACTCGTTTCTTTGTTGTTTTTTTATGTGTGGCTGGTATGCATGCGATGGTCTTGAGGGTCTCGTCCCAGGTGGACACCATTGTGTCTAGGTCGTGTGGTATGTTGTTGAGGAGTGGGAGGATCTTCTCTCGAAGTTCTTCTTTATCAAAGGGGCGGAAGCGCTTCAAAGAGGTTTCGTGGACAGAGTTGGCTTTGTTGGAGTTTTTATTGTGTGTGTTAATAGGTATCTGGAATTGGAGCAGACTATGGTCAGACCATGGTACAGGAGTTACGGTTGGTGGCATTGGTTGGGTGGTATCCTTATCTGTCTGTGGGGCAAAGATCAAGTCAAGTTTGTTTCCCTTGACGTGGGTGGGATTATTGCTATGGCTTGCTACGGCTTGCTATGGCTTGCTATGGCTTGCTACGGCCCTGTTAGAGCACCATATCCTATGTTGCTCTAACAGGGCCGTAGCAAGCCATAAATGTGACTTGCACATCTGGCACACCCCCTCCCCCCTCCCTGGTTTGTCCTTTGCCCCATTCCCAGCATGTCCGCATCTCACCTCCATGTCTCCAGCCAGCTCACCATCTGGCCTGTCCTTGTCCTGCCTGCATTTGAATGGCTGGTCTGGGCCCTCCCTCCTCTGAAAGAAGCACACATCAGACGAGGGGGATTAGGCCACCATTCAAGTGTAGAGTCGGAGAAACCCGCCGCCACCAAGGGAATCCTGAAAGAGGCAGTGGGCAAGGGTAGACAGTGTGCGAGGAGCCAAGGCTGGCATCCCCAGATGCACCCCTATTTTTTGATGCTCTGTGTGGCTGTACCGCTCGCACTGGGTTAGGTACAGTACAGCATTCTAATTTCGGTTATTTTTCCTTAAATGCATCCCTTTCCACTTGTGCACTTTAAATTTCATCTGCCATTTAGATGTTCAGTCTCCCAACCTCACAAGGTCGTTCTGCAGTGTCTCACAATCCACTTGCGATGAAACAATATTGAAAAAGTCTGGGTCAACTCCAGATCTGATAACCTCACTCATTCTTCAAATTTCCAAATCATTTCTTAATACAATCTTAATACAACCACTTCACCTATTGACCCATGTCCAGTTAACTGGGTTAAGCAAACAAGAGAATACCTTATACCACTCTACAAAAGATTTTTGAATCATCACTCACTCAAGGATACCCCCCCCCCCAACACCTCCGCAACTCAAGCAAGCATCCATTAGAGCAATCCTCAGAAACAAGAACCTTAATAAGGACCCAAGCTCCTTCTGTCCAATATCAAGCCTTCTTTTCATAACCAAGATAATTGAAAAAATAGTGCAGCATCAACTACAGGACCTCATACACACCTACAATACCACTGGACCTCCACCAGTATGGATTTAAACAAAATCACAGTGTAGAAACCTTTATCACATCACTTATGGACAGCCTTGTTACAGGCATAGATAATATACATGAAGGCTTCATCTTATGCTTCATAGATATCACTGCTGCTTTTGACTCCATTAACCACAACATACTACAAAGACCTTGAGATACAGGAATCAATGGTACAGTACTAGATTGGTTTAACTTGCTGATTATGGTGGGACAGGGATGAGACAAACCAAAAACCAACAGTCCAAACCTTTCACCCAACATCAAGGTGTTCCACAAGGCTCAGCCCTATCAGCACTGCTATTCAGTATATACACTCAACCAAAATGCATCATCATAAGACAACACAGCATTCATTGCATAATATACGCGGTCGATATCATGGTTTTTAGCCCCATAAATATCAAGCATCCGGACTACTCACAAATCACCACATGCCTCAAAACAATGACAAATTGGCTCAAAGGACAGAATCTATCCATAAACTTCAAAAAAACTGAATTGCTACATATCACCAGAAATACAATATTCACTCCACCGGACTCAATAAAGATTACACCCCGACTAACAAACAAGAGGCCAGATACTTTGGAGTCACCTTCGAACAGAATCTCAGCTTCCAACCACACATAAAAAGAACAACGAGAACAGCCCACCACATGCTTAGAACATTAGAAACATAGAAACATGACGACAGAAAAAGACCACATGGCCTATCTAGTCTGTCTTTCCATTTCAACAACTACAACAGTCCCCTTTTTTCCTTTAGAGATCCTCTGTGTTTGTCCCATGCTTTTTTGAGTTCAGTTACTGTCCTCATCTCTACCACCTCCACTGGGAGACTATTCCACGGATCCACCACTCTTTCCGTAAAGAAATATTTCCGCAAATCACTCCTGAATCTATCCCCCTTCACCCTCATCCCATGTCCCCTCATAGCAGAAATTGCTTTCAACTGAAAGAGGCTCTCCCCCTGAACATTTATGCCACGGAGGTATTTAAACATCTCAAACATATCACCTCTATCCCGCCTTTCCTCTAAAGTGTACATATTAAGATCCTTAAGTCTGTCCTCATATGCTTTATAATGAAGACCACTAACCATTTTAGTAGCCACCTTCTGCACCGACTCCATCCTGTTCACATCCTTTTGAAGGTGCAGTCTCCAGAATTACACACTATACTCCAAATGAGGTTGCACCAAAGACTTATACAGAGGCACTATCACCTCCTTTTTTCTGTTAGCCATTCCTCTCCATATGTACCCAAGCATCCTTCTAGCTTTTGCCATCGCCTTTTCTACCTGTTTAGCTACTTTAAGATCATCAGACACAACCACGCCCAGGTCCCTCTCTTCTTTAGTGGACAGAAGTACTTCACCCTGTATACTATATTGCGCCCTTGGATTGCTGCATCCCAAATGCATGACCTTACATTTTTAACAATAAATCCCAGCTGCCAGATTCTAGACCATTCTTCAAGCTTAGCTAGATCCCTCCTCATGTTATCTACACCTTCCTGGGTGTCTACTCTATTGCAGATTTTGGTATCATCTGCAAAAAGGCAAACCTTACCCGACAGCCCTTCCGCTATATCACTAACAAAGATATTAAAAAGAATCGGACCAAGGACAGATCCCTGGGGCACACCACTGGTAACATCCTTCTACTCAGAGTGAACCCCATTTACCTGTACTCTTTGTCGCCTCCCACCCAACCAATTTCTAACCCAAGCAGTAATTTTAGGATCCAACCCTAGGGTGCTCAGTTTGTTTATAAGTCGCCTGTGAGGAACAGTGTCAAAGGCTTTACTGAAATCTAAATACACCACATCAAGGGCTCTCCCTTGGTCCAACTCCCTGGTCACCCAGTCAAAGAAATCAATCAGATTTGTCTGACAAGACCTGCCTCTGGTGAATCCATGCTGCCTCGGATCCTGTAATCTGCTGGACTCCAGAAACCTCACTATTTTCTCTTTCAGCAGCGTTTCCAATAATTTACTCACCACTGAAGTTAAACTAACCAGCCTGTAGTTTTCAACCACATCCTTACTTCCGCTTTTGTGTAAAGGCACCACATGAGCCTCTCTCCAGTCCTTTGGCACCACTCCTGACTCCAACAAGGCATTGAAAAGGTCAGTCAGTGGAGCTGCTAGAATGTCCCCAAGTTCCCTCAGTATTCTAGGGTGTATCCCATCTGGTCCCATCGCTTTGTCTACTTTAAGTTGAGCTAGTTTCTCACGAATACAGTCTTCTGAAAATTGTTCAAGATGTCTCTCGCTTCTCTTCCTGTTTGTGGGTGTTTTCCGAGGTCCTTCTGCTGGTTCTTCATCTGTGAACACAGAACAGAAATATTTGTTAAGCAATTCTGCTTTAACCTCATCAGCTTCTACATATTCCTCCCCTTCACCCTTGAGTCTGACAATATCACTTTTGCCCTTCCTCTTCTCACTAACATATCTGAAAAATGTCTTATCCCCCCATTTTATTGCATTGGCTATTTCCTCCTCTTTTTGAACCTTTGCTTTCCTGACTACTTTGCTAGCTTCTCTAAGTTTTTCCAAATATAGATGCCTGTCTTCCTCTCCCTTACAAAAGCTCAAACCACTACTCAGTGACAGTGACTTCCATACACTCAAGCCTTCCTAAGAGAAAAGTGCTGGAACTGGTGCAAAACACTGCAGCAAGACTCATAACTGGAACATCAAGATATAACCATATAATCCTTACACTCCACCAACTACACTGGCTCCTGATCAAAGTACACACTAAATACAAGAACTTAATAATAATCATCAAAATATTAAACAACCTATCTCCTCCGATTCTTCGACCACTGATCAAGAAAACACATCAAAGCAGAACAAGAAGAGGAGCAGACATCATCATCCTGGAGACTCCAATGAACATCAGAAGAGCAAAATAATCCACTTGCAGTAGTGTCTTCTCTTTGTACGTCCCCCAGCTGTGGAATGATCTACCTGCCTCAATAAGTGCAATTAAAGAGCGATCAGATTTTAGAAAAGCCATCCTCACCTCTTCCTACAGTACTATGGTCCCAACCTGTAAGAATAAGGATCACAAGTATAGCATCTGATAAACCCATCATTAGAGCCACCCCATGAACAATCCGATATCATTTTCTGCTTAACCTCATGGACCTCTCCCTCTACAATAAACACAATCATGTAACATACAACCCATACCGCAGCAATGTATCTGTATATAGTTAACAATTGTTAAATGTAGCCCTTGTATCCTTCTTAATCTTCCAAGTTTAATACCTTGTTCTAATTAAAAGCTGCATGCTATAATGTTCTATGTAAACCGCTTTGAATTAATGATAAGGAGGTATAGAAAACCTGTTAAATAAATAAATCAGTTTTGAAATATGTTAAAAGAACAACTGTTCCAGGACAGATCCTGGTGGAATACCACCATTCCCCTTCTCCATTGAGAACATTGACAATTTAGTCCTACTCTCTGTTTCTCACATTGAATCCTTCCCCTCTCCATAGCAGGACGCTACCTCCTAGCCCATGTCCTTAATTTCCTCTGAAGTCTTTCATGATATACTTTGACAAATGCTTTTTGAAAATCCAGGTACACTACAGCAACTGCTTCACCTTAATCCACATATTTAATCACTGTCAAAAAATGTAGCAGATTAGTGAGGTGAGACTTCTCTGGACTAAATCCATGATGGCTTTGCCCCATTGAACCACGACTTTGTGATCGGTCACTCTTTATAATAGTTTCTACCATTTTGCCTAGAACTAATGTCAGACCCACCGCAGTCTAATTCCTGCTCTTTCCCACTCCCCCTGGTTCTTTCCTTCCCCCTCTTCCTTTCCACCTCCCCTCTCTTTACCCTACCTTCCCTTCTTCCTCTCGCGCTCCTTCCTCTCCTTGGTGCAGGACAGAAGCAAGTGTTTTTAAAACCTCCTTTTCAGCTATCTTCAATGTCTGTAAGGGGTTTCACTCCTATAAGAAATTTGAAAAGGGTATTAAGAGCCTTTATTACGAACAATCTCATCAATGATCATGTAATAGTAGATAATTACAGTTACAGTTTCAATTTATTTGATATACTGCCTATGGCCGAGGCAGCTGGGCAGCTAACTAAGAATACATTCAGCGCAGGAAATCAAAATATGGTTAACACTGAGGAGCAGGTAACAATGACAAAGGACAGTGGATTAGATGAGGGACGGAAGGCCTAGGTTGAAGCGTGAACAAGTGTCTTAGGTAACAGGACACATAAGGAAGGAGGGAATGGGGGGGGGGTGAAGACAATGACTGAGTGATGCAAAGACAGAACCAGGAGGAGGTTAGCGAGGGAAACACTGAAGTAAAGAACTGGGCCTTCAACTTGCACGTAAAGGAAGAAAAAGATGACTGATCATGAAGGGAGGAGGGTAGGAATTCCATAGAGAAGGAGACACTACCCTAAAGGAAGAGGACCAGGCTGCAGAGGTGTGCACCAGGCAAAAACTGGGGACCACAAGAATGAGAAGTGGAACGTGTATGGTGTAAGCCAGAGGTAGAAAGAAAGTTCAACATATCAGCAGCAACGGGATCTGCAGATGAAGGAACATGGATGTTAAAGTCCCCAAGGAGTAATAGTAGAGTTGGATTAAACTGATAAGGGGAAATGAAGTCATGCAGGGTAGCTAAGGAAATGGGCGGAGGTAGGAGACAAGCAGCTGTGCAGAAACCACCCTAGAGGCCCAATATTCAAAGGGCATTTACAGCCCAGTAAACTGTGTAAATGCCCTAAACCAGGATATTATTTATGTATTTATTTCACATTTCTTATATAGGGTTGCCAACTTTTTCACCGAGAAAAACCCGACACCTGTGGCTCGCCATGCTCCACCCATTCTCCGCCCCTAGTCCCACCCATGCCCCGCCCCCAGCCCCAGCCCTGCCCCGCCCCCAGCCCCACCCACAAAAATTACCGAGGATACGTGTAGGCTAACTTCCTTGGTCAGATAATAATTAAACTGGGAACCCCAAAATCCAAACATGAAATGTACAACACTGGAGAAATAAAACTATAAAGTTATTTCCTCTTGCACTAAACAAAAACGCAAAGATGTTAGCAATACACACTTCCCAGACCAGACATATTCCAGTTAATAAATTCAAAATAAAAAGTATTTTTCTACCTTCTGTTTGGGCGTTTTATTTTTCAGTTGCAATGGCTCCAGTCACTTTCTTCTGGTTTCTTCGTGTCTTCTGCGAGCTATCCATTTGTCCTTTCTTCTCTTTTAGATGTTTTCCATTCTCTCTCTATTTCTGCTTTAACATACTGATTGTTTCCCTTTTGCTCTTTCCCCCAATTCTTTCCTTATTCCTTTATCATCCGTTTAAATTTCACCCTTCCATTCTCAAGCCCCTCTTACTCTCCCAATACGGCCCATCATAGACTTTTCTTCCACACAAAATATTTTTCCCCTCTCCTTTCTCATTCCCCATCCATTCTAGTCCTCCCCCCAAATCAATTCCCTTATAGTTCTAGGCCCACCCAGCATCCACTCCCTTCTAGTCCCATTCTCCCATGCCCCACATCAGCCCATTTCCAGTCCTATTACAGCTCTTCATCAGCCCATTTCCAGTGCTAGCCCTCACATCACAGGCCATTTCCAGTCCTAGCTCCCCCCCCTAATCACAGCCCATTTCCAGTCCAAGTCCCCCATCACAGCCTATTTCCAGTCCTAGGCCCCCCCCACCATCACAGCCCTTACACATTCCATTGCAAGAAACTAAAATGTCTCTCCACCTCATTACCTTTCTCAGTTTTTACCTTCTCACAGATTGGCTCGGGACCTCCCTTGCCTATTCTCCCGCCACCAATCATATCCCTATCCTCAAAATCCATGGAGAAAAATGGTCAAGCAACCCTTACTACTTCCCAAGTAGAGAAGCCCGTATCCGGCATTCCCACTTGATTCACATCGCAATACACCAAACCAATAACCCTAAACAACACAAATCCCCACCCCTACAAAGCTTAAAATGTGCACTCATAAACGCTCGATCAATTCGGAAAAAATGGCCTGTAATCCTAGATATAGTTACCCTTCACAATCTTGATGCACTCATGATCACCGAAACTTGGTTATCAAAAGAAGACAATGTCCTCATTAACCAACTCATTCCACCAAACTTCTCCATACACACAACCCACAGAGAAAGCAAGAAGGGAGGAGGAGCACTCATCCTCACTAAGTCTGAACTCCTTTTCAACATGACTAACTCCTATAGCACCAACAACCTGGATATAATCACTATAGTGAACAAACAATGCTCTATCAACCTAGTCTACAGAGCCCCTTC
Organism: Ichthyophis bannanicus; assembly: GCA_033557465.1. Taxonomy (NCBI): domain Eukaryota; kingdom Metazoa; phylum Chordata; class Amphibia; order Gymnophiona; family Ichthyophiidae; genus Ichthyophis; species Ichthyophis bannanicus. Next base: position 10,651,020 of record CM066050.1, on the reverse strand, counting down.
AAGCTCTCCAGACGACCTTCCCACCATATTAGACCTAGCCGCCAATACCAGTAACCTCAACACTCCCAACTGGATAATGGGAGATCTCAACCTCCCGTCACTGCAGCATAACCATTCCTCCTCACTCCTCGATGCCATTGAAAATATTGGATATAAACAACTAATCATGGAACCCACTCATTCCAAAGGAAACATTCTCGACATGGTTTTCGTTCCACAATCGGTTTATGAACAAAGCAGCAACATTATAAAGTCGATCACCGATGTACCATGGTCAGACCACAAACTCATAAACCTACAAATTCCCCTGAGCAACGCACATCCTAACAACAGAAAACCAAACGACCCACCTAGAGCCCCCACAAGGGGCTTTCGACCTTTCAACAGGGAACTCATACTGTCAAACACCCAATCACTCCTCAATGACTCAACACTCAACCTTGAAGAATCAATTGACGCCTGGAACAACAGCCTCAACTCCGTTGCTCAACTACCACTCAAAAAAAACACATCAAGGAAAAGAACCTCTGCTCCGTGGTTTACCCCCGAATTGCGGTCTTCTCTTACACACCTACGAAGACTTGAAAAACGGTGGCGTAGATCACTATCCATCGATGATCATACAGCCTACAATCTCCACCTAGCATCTCACCGCGAGGCAATCATAACCAGAAAGAAGCAATACCACACGGATACACTCAAAAGATCACTAAACAAACCTCGTGACCTTTTCAATCTAGTCAAATCACTATCGAAGGAACCATCCCCCGAACAACAAGAAGACATTCACCCACAAGAATTTGCTGACTACCTGCAAACAAAACTTCTACAGACAGATGAACTCTCAACAATCAATCTACAAGACACATCCTGCCTAACATACCTGTCTGCACTTGCCACACCTTCTGCCAAACACATCGAAGACACAATCACATCACTGAACACTACCACTGCGCAAACCGATCCTTGCCCAGCCTTTTGGATAAAGGATCTTCGAAGTACATTTAGCCCTTTCATTGCAAGAATCATGAACCTCTCATTTACAACTGGCTCCTTCCCCTCCGCACTAAAGCTCACATCCATAAGACCTTTGCTAAAAAACGCCAAACTAGACCCAAAACGGTCTGACTCCTACAGGCCGATAGCCAGTATCCCCCTCTTAGCAAAGATTTTTGAGAAAGAGGCACAACGTCAAATCCAAGACCACATAGACTCCTCAGCCCCTCTGGACCATTCTCAACATGGATTCAGAGAATACCATGGCGTGGAAACACTGCTTACCACCCTCTTCAATGATATTCTCACTAGCATAAACACCATCCGGCAAGGCGTTGTTCTAATCTTCTTAGATATAGCAGCAGCGTTTGATTCAGTAAACCATGAGATTCTCCTCGGGAGACTAAAAGAGAAAGGCATCTGCAACTCCGCACTTGATTGGTGTAAATCTTATCTTGACAACAGAATGCAATATGTAAAATCTACAATGGGAGAATCAAAACTCTTCCATCAAAAACAAGGCGTTCCACAAGGATCCTCTCTTTCATCTCTCATGTTTAACATATATATGCAGCCTATCTGCAACATCATCAGATCATTCAATGTGAAATGTATGATATACGCAGATGATATCCTACTCTACATGCCATTTTCCACAGTGCAAATGGATTTATTGCCTATAATAAATTGCTTCGACGCAGTATCAGAATGGCTCCTATCACAAAATCTCCGCATTCAACATAAGAAAACGGAGGTTCTCTTCATCACCAAAGACCCCAACTTCATTCCACCACCACATATCAGTGTTAAGGGAGCAGATCTATGCACTAAGGAAACAATAAGATACCTTGGAGTCACACTTGACCACCATCTGAACATGAAATCCCACATAAATAATATTGTAAAAGCTGTGTACTTCAAGATACGCACGCTCAGACACCTACGCTCCCTACTAGACCAAGAGGACTTCAGAACCATCTATCAGGCACTGATCTTACCACACTTCGACTTCGCCAACTCCATCCTGCAAGGGCTCCCACAATCCACTCTGAGCTCACTTCAGCTTGCTATGAATACTGCTGCAAGGGTTCTACAAGGAGCGTCCAAGAGTGAACATGTTACACCTATCCTCAAGCAGCTACATTGGCTCCCTATACACGGAAGGATTATGTTCAAGACCTTGATTCTCACTTTCAAGGCCATCAGTGGTCTCTCAGCCAACTCAATCACAGAGCTCATACGATCTGTACCACCAAACAGAAATAGGAGACAGGTAGCATTGAACTCCCTAATAATACCAAAGGCCATAACAACATGCAGCCTATCAACAGCAAACAGAGCTTTCATATTTTGCGCACCAAAATGCTGGAACTCTCTACCACCAGATATCCGTGCCATAACCAACTTAGCCCAGTTTAGAAAGGCCCTCAAATTTAACCTATTCATCAAATACTACCCAACATAAAATAAAACTTACAGTCCCACCGCAAACGTATTCATAGATTTCTCATTTTACTAACATTCTGGCTAAATTGTGTAAATAGTTTGAGTATGTTGTCTAGTTAACTGACCATATACTTTATGTAGATAGTTCTCCCATATCTATTTTCTCCAAGTTTATGCTCCTGTTATATGTAACACCGAACAGCTTGTTGTTCTGGTTTTTGTTATGTTCTCTGTAAACCGTGCTGATGCTGAATAGTGCGGTATATAAAAAATGTAAATAAATAAAATAAATAAAATAAATTAGCAGTCCGAGTCCCCCCGCACCATCACAGCGCATTTGCAGTCCTAGCCCCCCTAATCACAGCCTATTTCCAGTCCAAGATCCCCCTTCCTCCACCATAGCCCATTTGCAGTCCAAGTCCCCCCCCCCCCATAGCCCTTTTCCAGTCCAGGTCCCCTCCACCCCCATCACAACCCATTTCCAGTCCATGCCCCCCCCCCCATAACCCTTTTACAGTCCAGATCCCCCCCCATCACAGCCTATTTCCAGTCCAAGTTCCCCCCCCCCCCCATAGCCCTTTTCTGGTCCAGGTCCCCTCCACCCCCATCACAACCCATTTCCAGTCCATGTCCCCCCCCCCCATAACCCTTTTACAGTCCAGGTCCCCCCCCCCTCACAGCCTATTTCCAGTCCAAGTCCCCCCTCCTTAGCCCTTTTCCAGTCCAAGTCTCCCCCTTAGCCCTTTTCCAGTCCAAGTGCCCTCCTTAGCCCTTTTCCAGTCCAAGTCCCCCTCCTTTAGCCCTTTTCCAGTCCAAGTCCCCCCCCTTAGCCCTTTTCCAGTCCAAGTCCCCCCCTTAGCCCTTTTCCAGTCCAAGTGCCCCCCTTAGCCCTTTTCCAGTCCAAGTCCCCCCCTTTAGCCCTTTTCCAGTCCAAGTCCCCCCTTTAGCCCTTTTCCAGTCCAAGTCCCCCCCCCTTTAGCCCTTTTCCAGTCCAAGTCCCCCCTTAGCCCTTTTCCAGTCCAAGTCCCCCCCCCTTTAGCCCTTTTCCAGTCAAAGTCCCCCCTTAGCCCTTTTCCAGTCCAAGTCCCCCCTTTAGCCCTTTTCCAGTCCAAGTCCCCCCCCCTTTAGCCCTTTTCCAGTCCAAGTCCCCCCCCCTTTAGCCCTTTTCCACTCCAAGTCCCCCCCCCCCCCTTAGCCCTTTTCCAGTCCAGGTCCCCCCCATCTCAGCCAATGCAGTCCTTGCCCCCCCCCCCGACCAGCATCACGGCTGTCTGAGGCTTCAGAGGGAGCCGGGGAAGCCTGCGCGAGGCCCCGGCTCCCTCTGAACAGCCACCAGCGTGAAGAGCCTTTTCCTTCACTCTGGCGGCTGTTCCTGTGAAGCCGCGAATGCTGGGAAAGGTTAAAGGGCAACCTTTAACCTTTCCCAGCATTCGCGGTTTCACAGGAACAGCCGCCAGCGTGAAGGTAAAGGCTCTTCACGCTGGTGGCTGTTCAGAGGGAGCCGGGGCCTCGCGCGGGCTTCCCCGGCTCCCTCTGAAGCGGAGAAAAGCCGTTTTTTTTGCTCTGGCCGCTCCCGATCTTGCGGCCAGAGCAAAAAAAACGGCTTTTAAAGGGCCGGTTTTGCCTCTGCGCCGGCAGCCGGCCTGGCCGTGGAAAAACCGGCCAGGCCGGCTGAAAACCGGCCAGTTGGCAACCCTATTCTTATATAGTGCCTTTCACGATATCAAGGTGGTTTACATTGAACAGGGCATTATAACTTGGAGATAACTATTTTACAGGGAACATGGGCTATGGAGGGTTAAGTGGCTTGCCCAAGACCACAAGGAGCACCTGTGGGACTAGAAACCCCAGTCCTTCCGGCCCAAGGTTGCTGTCCTCTAGTGGGATTTGAACCCCCGACCTTCGGTAACCTGCCCCAACCACTAGGCCACTCCTCCACTTACATGGTTAGTACCACTGAGTATCCCCTTCAAAGCCCGCTACACCCACTGATGCTTTGCAGTTAGTATCAGGGCATGCTCAGGGCGGGGCAGAGCAGAGGCAGAACTGCTGCTAACCAGGAAGCATTGATATTGCGCCGTTACCTGGTTAGCCTCGGTGGCGACGCTGTATATTCAATGCTGTCACCGTGGCATTGACTATGCAGTGTTAAGGGTCAGCGGGCAGGGCTAAGCGCCGTAGCGGCACATAGCCTGCCCTGTACAATATCGGGCTTTAGAATTTCAAGAGAAGGGGAGAGGAAAGAGTCAAGACGAGTAAGAGGTAGGCAGAAAAGAAAAGGACGGCTAGGCCGCTGCCACAATGCTGGGAATGCTTCAGGTGCATAACATTATAGCCGGGGAAGCAAACTTGATGGAGGTAAGCTGAATCACAAAAAGTGTAAAGAGGTAGAACCAAGTAAATCTGAAATTAGTTGAAACCTTTGCTTGAGTGAGCGAGAGTTCAGGAGGCCAAGAGAGACTAGACGCAGCGGGAGTAAAAGGAGAGGACAAGGAGACAGTTTCCAGAAGCAGAGCATTTACCCTTGAGCAGATCTGGTGGTGAGAAAGCACCGGGCGGTGTCCCCAGTGTATCGCGATGGGTAAAAGGTGCATTCCAACACCTCTTGCCCATGAACTGTTTGTCTATTTTTGATTTGCTGTACAAGTTTGCATTTCATGTTAAAAACAAATTGCAAATTTTTAAGGAGACAATATTGTTTCAAAAGAAAGTTATACTGCTGGCTCCATCCTTTCAGTGTTTGCTTTGAGTTGTGGTTAGGAAATGTTTCTATAAGCTCTAAGGTTTTCACCTAGGCCCATGGCAGTTATGCACCTAGAAGCCCCCTTTTAGCAGGTATATACACACACACATCTCAGCATTACCGTTTGAACTGGGAATACTTCTTATCTTCTGCACATAACCTATTTATTTATTTATTTAGAAGGATTTAGTATACCGCCTTATCGTTAAATCAAGGCAGTGTGGCACATCGATCAGAATCAATAATAAAGTGTGGTTTGTAGCATACAGTGTGAGAACTGAGACGTGTAGTGTGTGGGGCAGTGCGTTAGATTATATCGGTGAACTATTTACAGAATGAGCTATATACATATATACAAAATGGGGCTAATTTGGGGTTGTCTATTGTGAGTTCTTCCTTTTATCCCCCTCCCCCTGTTTCCTTCTCCTTCCCTCCATCGTCATTTAGTCTCCGCTTTCCTTTTGCCCTCCCCTCCTTCCTTTCCTCTTCCCTCCTCTTCCCATTCCTCAGCGCTGACTCCATCCAGTTTCTATCCTTTTGTACACCGTATACCAAATAAAGTCTCATTCAGTGGTGGGATTCAAAACTCTTAGGAACCAGTTTGGTCAATGGTGGCATTCAGCTGGGTTACACCTGTTTGCGCGAAGCAGTTTCTAGCATTTCCTGCATTTGCTATACTGGTCCCTACAGGCCGTGTGACTGCCACATCTGCACTGGAGGGATTCAAAATATCCGACAGTATTTTGATGACACTTGGGGCTTTTTCCAATGCCAGATCCCCCCCCCCCCGATGCCATCTAAATACTGTTGTGTGTTTTGAATACCGCCAGTGCAATGCGGCACTGACACGGCCTATTGGGAATGGTTCGGCGAACGTAGGAGATGCTAGTAACTGGTTCGCGCAAACTGGCTGAATCGCATCACTGGTCTCACCAGTGACTTGTACAAGGACACTATCACCAACTTTTTTTCTGCTGGCCAGTCTTCTCCCTATGTACACAAACATCCTTCTGGCTTTTGCCATTGCTTTTTTACCTGCTTGGCCACTACATTCACTCCCAGTTCCTGCTCTTGTTTCGTGCACGGAAGTACTCAAATCTCTCTGTTACTTTCTTGGGTTTTTGCAGCTCAAATACATGACCTTGCATTTTTTAATATTAAATTTTAGTTACCAAATTCTCGATCATTCTTCAAGCTTTGCTAGGTCACTTCTCATGTTATCCACATCTTCCAGGGTACCTGCCCTTTTGTAGATTTTGGTATCAGCCACAAAGAGGCATATCTTTCCGTGGAGACGTTCTGCAATATTGCTTACGTTAGCCATCCTTAGCTACCATAGAGGATTTTAATGATAGGTGACAAAATTAATAGTAACTTTGCAAATTCATTTTTTTAGTTCTTTATTTATCTTGAGGTGTATACCATCTGGTCCACATGATTGGCTACTATTTAATTTGTTAATTTTCCCTATTATTGTCTTCCAGGTACACTGAGATTTGTTTTTGTTCCTCTGAATCATCACCATCAGCTACCATTTATGGAATGGGTGTCTCCCTTACATCTTTCTCTGTAAAGACTGAATCCAAGAATTCTTATAGGGATTTATTTTAGAAGACGTATTTGTGATTCGCACATATATACTCAGACACACATGTACATGGCATCCAGGTGTATATGGACATTTTAGAAAGCGCTCAGTTTATGCATGGGTGTCCTTACTATGTGGAACATGCAAGGGGGTATGTCAAGTGTGGTTTGAGTGTGGCCAGGGAAGGCAAAAATCTACACATGTATTCCCCAAAAGTGCACATTGGGATATACACTTGCTACCTGACAATTTTAGGTTTTTAGAAAATGCTTGTATCAGCATCCCTGTGCAGAGTGGATTAGAGGGGCTATCTTCCTAATTTCCACTTCCATATTAAAATTAGACAAAAATAGCAGCATCTGTAGTTAACTTCTGGCATTTACATGTGTAGGCGTGCAAGCAGTTTACCTACATGCAAGCGCGTGCCGTCCATACATGTAAAGTGCAAACTACTGGCCTACCTGTGGGGTGTCGGCACTAATGTGCACATATATGACTGTCTCCTCTATTGTATTTTCCCGTGAGTAGACATGTAAAATGGTGCCTCCCTCCTTACGCAGTTTCACTCCTCCACTTCCTCTTTGGGTTTAAGAACCAGCTTCACATTTAGACTGTCAGAATCGTAAACGTTGCAACTTCAATGTCCCAATTCCGATCTCAGCACCTCTTCTAGAATGTGCCTTTTAGTGTCCCGGCTGTGGTCTTGTCCTCCCCTAGTGCCCAACACAGGCTTCATTTATTATGTAAAGGTTTTGCTCTACAACTTCTTTTCAGATTCTCGTTCTGCTTTCCAATGAACTGCCAGGGCTTATGCCGATACCTATGCTCTGCAGTTGGACTCATTTTCCATTTTTGAAAGATGTTTGGCTATAATAGTCTCTTTTACCTTACCTTTTAACCATACTGGCAGTTTCTTGGCCTTCCGCCTTTTTTTAATGTGTAGATGCATTTGGGCCCACTTGATGTAAACGCCTCCCCTTGCAGCTGCCCCTTTAAATTATTTTCTATCTTCCTCATTTTGATACAGTTCCCCTTTGAAATTTAAAAGCTAGTGCAGTAGATTTTCTTAGCTTCCTCCTGCAGTTATGAAGTCAGATTTCGTCATGTTCTCATCCCAACACCGCTACGTCTGGTACTAAGTCTTGTGTTCCACGAAGGACAGTGATGAGCTGATGTACTTTAGTGAGTTAGGGTTGAGGGAGAAGTAAGAATTTTTTTTTTTTTAGTGTCATCAAGTCGGTGCTGATTCTGGTGACCCAGCTGCCTCTGGGTTTTCTTGGCAGGATAGGATAGGTAGTAGATTGCCAGGCCTTTTCTTCCGAGGCAATAGAGGGTAAAGTGACTTGCCAAGGTCACAAGGCGTACCAGTGGGAATTGAACCCTTGATCTTCTGGATATTCTAAGTGGTTGTTCATGATTTACACATGAATGATCAGCCATATACAAGTGCAGACGGCTTACACAGGGAGACAAGGGGGCATGCTGGAGGCATGGTCTGGGAAGAACCAAAATCGACATGTGTATGTCCCATTTCATATAAGGGACGCACATGCAAGCGTGAAGGTTTTTATTTCTAGATTTAGACCTCCTCTGACACAAATAGGCATTTAAATAGTTCTCATTTCAGCCAGTCTCCCTTAATCCCCCATTTTTCATTTCCCCCCTCTAATTTCCCATGTGCGACTCTCTGAAATCCATTCTTCTGCTGCACATGTATTCGTATTTTAGAAAAGGCTCCACATTTAGAACAGTCCATTGCCGATCTCCATCTTCCTTTCTTCTACAGTATACTTACAGTACAATGACCTCTAAGCCTGTCACTGTGTGCTTAATTACAAAGGCAAGGACTATTTTAGTAGCCACCCTCTGGACACACTCCATCCTGATGATATCTTGTTGAAGGTGCGGTCTCCACAGTTGTACACAATACTCCAGATCTGGTCTCACCAGAGACGTATACAGAGACACTATAACTCCTTAATTCCTGCTGTCCATTCCTATCAGTATGCACTCAATCATCCTTCGAGCTTTTACCGATGCCTTTTCTACTTGTTTGGCAACCCTAAGATCATCAGATATAAATACCCCCAGGTCCAGTGAAATATTTTACACCTTATACTGTCCTGCTTCCTTTGGTTTTTGCAACCCACATGCATGACTGTGCATTTTCAACATTAAATTTTAGTTGCAAAATCCTAGACCAGTCATCAAGGTTTTCAAGACCCTTCCTCATATTATCTACACCTTCCTAGGTGTCTACCTTGTTGCAGATTTTGTTATCATCTGCAAAGATGCAAACCTTCTCCGGCAGATCTTCTGCAATATCACTTACAAAAATATTTAAATGAATCAGACCAAGGACCAATTCCTGTGGCACCCTACTGATAATGTTCTGATCCTGAGAGTGAACTGCAGTTACCACTACCTTGTACTGCCTGCCACTCAACCAGTTTCTATCCAGTCAGTTAATTTAGGACCCATCCCAAAAGCGCTCACTTTATTTATAAGCTGCTCCTGTGAAACTGTTTCAAAGGCTTTGCTGAAATCTAAGTACATTACATCTAGCACTCTCCCTCAGCCGAACTCTGGTCCCCCAGTGAAAGAAATTAATCAAATTCGTCTGAGATCTACCTCTAGTAAAACCATACTGCCTCTGGATTCTGGAAACTGCTTTCCTTTGTCTTAGCAGTGTTTCTGGTAATTTACTCACCGTAGAGGTCAGATTAACCAGCCTCTCCTCCGCCTCCTTCTTTTATGGAGAGGGACTACACCGTACCCTTCTCCAGTTCTCTAGGACCACGCCTGCCTTTAATGAAGTATTGAATAGGTCAGACAAAACCACCACCAGAATTTCCCTAAGTTCCTTCAATACCTTCCAGTGTATCCCATTTGCTCCCATTGCTTTGTCCACTCTTAGTTTAGCTAGTTGCTCACAAACATAAATTTCTGAAAATTGTTCAAGATCCATTCCATTCCTATTTGTTTTTCGGCAGCTCTTCATCTGTGAAAACAAAGCAGAACTATTCATGATTTTAGGCACTTGATATACCACCCTTTGCTGAGTATATCAAAGTAGTTTACAAATATATTCTAACAGACATTTTTTTATTCCCTCATTCCCAAAGACTCACAATCTAGGCATACCTGAGGCAATGGAGAGTTAAGTGGCTTGCTCAAGGCCACAAGGAGTGGCCATGGGACTAGAGACCAAAGTCCCAGTGGCCTGAGGTTACCTGACCCTATGTGGGAATTGAACCCTTAAGCCTCTGGTCTGTGGTAGCCTGTCCCAACCACTGAGCTGCTCCTGCACCAGAAAAGAAGCCGCCATATTCTCAAGCGACATCATTTTCAATTGCACTGTTCAGTATTTTTAAAGCGCCTGGCCACCGTGGCTGAAACTGAAACTGGATATTTAGCACTGGGTTCTCCAGCATTTGGAACTGAAATTCCTAGATTTGCCAACAATCATATTTGCTACTCGATTAGCAGCTGCAAACCAGATAGTAAATCCGCAAAAGGTTAGGAGAGCCCTTTATGTGAGCACTAACCTGGTTACTGGACTGAAAATCACCGCTAACCGGCTTAGTGCTAGGACCACTCTTGCCCCACCACGGACCACCCTGGTACTGTCCAAAGGGAAAATTGAGTGGCGCTGTCTGGTTAGTGCAGGGGAATATCTCCCTCAGTGGGGCTTATCTGGATAGCAGGGCCTGTTATAGCCTTAAGTCTCCATCAACTCAGATTTCACTCCCCATTCTTATCATCCAGTCCTCAATCTCCCTCAATCCTTAACACAACCCCCCTATTCCCTATATCTCTCCCTCTTCCTCAGCCTCTAATTCCTCAGTCTTTAACCAACATTTCCCCTCTCTGAGTACAGCATCTTCCTAACTCGCACCATGTCCAGCATTTCCCCCTCTCTCTCTATCTCTCCCTCCCTACTTGCATGTCCAGCATTTACATTCTCTCTCTCTCTTTTCTCCCACACCACCATCGCTACCATCTTCTCTCTTTCCTTATCCCCTACACCACTTTCCAGCATCTCCTCTCTCTCTCCCTATTCCACTACATACCACCACTATGGCCAGTGTATCCTGTCTCTCTATATACGTAAACCCATCCATGTCCAACATCTGACCTTTCTCTTGATATCCATCTGGACCTCCGCAATCTAGCATCTACTTTCTCTCTCTCTACGCCTACACCCCCAATATTCAGCATTTCCCCTCTCTCCTTATCATACTACACACATAAACACCTCTTGTCCAGCAGCTCCTCTCTCTCTCCCCTTATTCTCCTACCACATGTCTAGCATCTGCCTTCCAGCCTCCTGCCCAATCCACCCAATCTCCAGCATCTGTCCTACTATTTGACTAGTGTCTGTCCTCCACTCCACCCAGACTGTAATCAGCATCTAATGGAGTGGAGGAATAGTCTAATGGTTCAAGCACTAGCTTGGAAACCAAGAGTCCAGGGTTTGATTCCTACTAGCACTCCTTGTGGCATTGGGCAAGTCACTTAACCCTCCACTGCCTTAGAAAAATCTCAGTTATCAATTTCCCTGTTCAATACAGATTACCAAGTTTAATGTACAATGTAAACTGCTTTGACTAAAATGATAAAGCAGTATAAAAAAACAAACAAATCTCCAATAAACCTCTAGGGAAGTTGAATAGTTGCACTGGGTGGTTAGCAGTGAAAGTGCACTCACACTGGAGTGAATGTGGATAAGACAGATGGGGGAGAGGGTGTAATGTGGTATACAAGATTCTGAGGAACACTTTCAGCAGAGCAGAGGCTGAAACTAACAGGCTTCAGGGGGTCATGAGCAGGATGGGGGTGACGATGGCCACTGGATCTGAGACATTTTTCTATCATGACTCAAAGAACAGAAGATGCCCATGTCCACAGCCGAACTTACACAAATTGTAAATGTTTTATTATGGTCAAAAATGAAGCGAAGGAAACAAAATATTCTAACAGGATTTTCTACATAAAGGCAAAGCAATAGCACTGATATCCGACTCCCCTCAGGAAAAGGTTCATGTAGGGGGGCAGTTTCTGGGAAGGTGGCAAGAGCAACTGCAGTCAAGCAAAAGATTAGATCCTGAGAGACAGATAACTCAAAGACAATCAATGGGTACTATGAGTATTATAGAGGGTAGGCAATTTCCAAAGAGTGATATAGCTAGATCGTTTTAAGAAGGGGAATGATGAAATATGTTTAATTTGAGTTTAATTATTCAAATATCAGGATAAACTCAGAGGATAGACAGTTAATTAAGGGGTGGGGGGGGGGGGGTTGAAGGCTTGTCTGAGGTGCTGGGCTTGCCTTGCCGGGCTCCTCCAGTATTCAGTACTCTACCCCGGGCTCCGGTCGTCATGTAGTGAAGACCTGGTGCTGCTACAGGCCAGATACCTCATGGAGCACATGCGTGTGGGAATAACTTTATAGAATTCCCCCCAGACTGTATTAACACATATGTACGCTCTAGTCAGTGTGCCCATCTGTATGAGTGTATAACCCCGTGCAAGTTCACAAGAGCTATGCTCCACATGTAAACCATGCTTCAGACATGGCTAATGCTTCAGAATAATTTTCAGTTTTCAGTATGTGCGTTGTTCCTGAGATAAGCTAACAACATAAAGTAGCAGGTGTAAGTGTGTGTGGATAGTTTTACTGAAGTAATTTTCAAAACGAAAGCTTTATGGAATTTCATTTTGACAATTTGTGCAAATTTAAGGTTACCACATGTCCTTGATTTTTGGAGATTGTCCTCAACTCCCACCTGCTGTCCCTGACCCCAATAATGGGGACTGTGAAGAAAGGAAAGACATTTTATTTTCAATTTAGTGACTTTTATTATCTTTATATTTTGGGGTAAAATGCATCACTGTTCCTTTTTCTCTGTCACTTTACAAACTAACATAGCAAATGACGGCAGATAAAGACCAGTATGGTCCATCTAGTCTGCCCAGTAAGATGGCAAGAGTAAATGCATCTGCTGCTTCATGCTGGTCACCCCCTCCCCCCCTTGCCTTTGTTTAGGGGCGTACCCACTTCTCCGTATAGCTCACCCCTATTTGCTGAGATCTAAGAGATAATTAAGTTTATTTTGATTTTATCCTGTTGCTATAAAGGGATCCACTGTGTCTGTCCCATGCCATTTTGAATTTTGTCACTGTATTTGCCCCCACCACTTCCATCGGGCATTCCAAGCATCCACCACCCTTTCAGTGAAAAAGTATTTCCTGACATTGCCTTTCAGTTTACCCCCTTGCAGCTTCATATTATGGCCTCTAGTTTTACAGTTTCCAGGTCTATGGAAGAGGTTTGTTGGTTCATTAATACTCATTAAACATTTAAAGGTCTGAATTGTATCTCCCCTCTCCCTCCTCTCCTCCAGAGTGTACATATTTAGGTCTTCAAGTCTCTTCTCATAAGGCTTCTGACGCAGGCTCCAAAATCATTTCGGTCACCTTCCTCTGAACCGTTTCCAGTCTTTTTATATCCTTTGTGAGATATGGTCTCCAAAACTGAACACAATATTTCAAGTGAGGCCTCACCAGCAACTTGTACATTGACATTAGTACCTTCTCCTTTCTGCTGGTAATTCCTCTCTATATGCAACTCAGCATCCTTCTGGCTTTTGCCGACACCTTGTCACACTGTTCCGCCACCTTGAAATCTTCAGAAACAATCACTCTGAGGTCCTTCTCCTGGTCCATGCACACACCACCCTCTCGCCCCCTATTGCATACCCCCTTGTGTTAAATGTACCCCCAATTGTGTTGTGATGACTTTGATTGAAGGATAATGTGGTATACAAAACTGTCTAAATATTACAAATATATTTTCTAGATATTTCCTCATGTTCTCCACTACCTCAGGGGAGTCCACTCTGTTGAAAATTTCCATGTCATCAGCAGAAAGTCAGACTTTTCCATTCAGTCCTTCAGTACTATCACTCACAAATATATTGAAGAGTACCGGTCACAGGACCGAATTGTGGGGCACACCGCTAATCACCTTCCTTTCATCTGAGTGTGTTCCATTTACCGTCACCTTCTGTTGTCTGTCAGTCAACCAATTTCTTATCCAGTTCACCACCTTGGGACCCATCCCCAAGCTGTTGAATTTATTGATAAGCCTCCTATGACGAACAGTATGAAAGGCTTTGCTGAAATCTAGATAGATATCATCCATCACATGCCCTTGATCTAGTTCTCTGGTCACCCAATCAAAAAACTCAATCATATTTTGTATGGCAAGATCGTTCTTTGGTAAAACCATGTTGCCTTGGATCATACAACCTGTTGGTTTTGAGGAAGTTCACTATTCACTCTTTCAGGAGTGCCTCCATTACTTTTCCCACCACCGAGGTATGGTTTACTGGCCTGTAGTTTGTCACTTCATCCCAACTGCCACTTTTGTGAAGAGGTACCCTGCCGCAGTCCTGTGGAACTTTCCTGTCTCCAAGGATCTATTAAAAGCATCCTTTAATGGCCCTGCAAGAACCTCTCTGAGATCTTTTAGTATCCTGGGAAGTAAACCATCCGGTCCCATGACCTTGGCCACTTTCAGTTTTGCAAACCTCTCTATCACATCATCTTCTGTGAATGATGTGATATCTGCTCCATTCTCATATGTATATTTGTCAATCACTGGTGGTCCATCTCCAGTATTTTCACAAGTTAAAACAGAGCAGAAGTATTCGTTTAGCATTTTCACCTTTTCAAAGCGAAACACAATATTTCAAGTGAGGCCTCACCAGCAATTTTTCTGTTTGGAAGTGATATTGTTGCTGTCATGGGTATGGTTGAGGAGGGCAGGGCAATGACTCCCCTGCTCCACATGCCTTGTTGCTCAAATCTGAAACTAAAGGATTCCTTCCTTCCCTCGTTCAGATAAGTGTCCCAGATCTGCATGCAAAAAATCTAGTAACCTTCTGTATAATCCATGACTAAAATATTCTTGAGGCTTACCCCCAAAGAGATTTACCTAAGGTCACAGGGAATGTCAGTAGGGAAATGAGATATGAACCCTGGTTTCTTGGGGATTCAGCTTATTGCCCTACTAGATCACTCTTTCTCCCACGGAGAGTGACCGGTCTTGTGCTGTACAGGACTGGAAAGTAAAGCTCCTCAGATTTTATCTGTGTGTGAAAGAAAGTAAGTAAAATCCATCTTATCGTATTTTGCAGACATTTCTCATTACCATTCTATACTCTAATTGGAGGCCTAAAATCTAAATTTCCTGTCTCCCTGTAGCATAATGGTTAGTCCAGTGGGCTAGAATTGGGGAAACCAGGGTTCAGCTCTCTCTATGGCTCTTTGTGATTCTAGACAAGACACCTAGCCTCATTGTCTCAAGCACAGACTTAGGTTGTGAGTCCTTTGGTACAGGAAAGTACCTGAATGTAACTCACCTTGAATTTTTGAGAAGAAGTGTGAGCCAAATCCAATTCTCCTTTCTTGGCTGTACATCCTTCTGAAATTTACTTTTAATATCTTCACTTGGAAATATCTGCTGTCTGTGAGCCACATAATTACTTTAATGCCTGGTGCTTGCCAGTGGTTTGTGTGATGTTCTCTGGTATTTTGGTCTTATTTCCTCTATAAACCGGATCTTGGCTTGGCAGCTCCATAATCTCATTAATTCTCGGGTGTGTCAGTGCTATCATGGGATCAGTGAGATGCTTCTGACTTCATAGATGACGGCTTTGATGCAGTAGATGAGCCCGTTGCTGTCTCTATACTCCTCAGTGTACTCTGTTTTCCCCCAGAACCCTGACTCTTCCTCACTCTAAGGCCCACTGGATTTTTGCAACATTATATTTGAAGCAAACACTGAAGCCTTGGCCTTTGAGGGAGACATTGAAGTTCTTATGCCAAACTCCCATTTCAGTGGGCTTTTGCATAGTCTTTACTCACATGAATCTTCCTCCTCTTGGGGTAAATCTTTTGACGGCATGTTTACTAAGCCCTGCACCCGTAAAGTGACTGTGGGCCATCTTACCATCTGTGTGTGCAACTAACACCCTCCACTGAGGTGGAACGGTTAATGTGGGTGACTAACATGGGCACTAGTTGTACCGTACTGGCAATGCCCCTGTCCCTCCCAGTCTCTGTTGCTAGACTAGCGCCATGCAGAAACCGTGCACTAAGCCCACACTACCCCAGTAGCGCACGTTAGTGCACATGCCCCTTCGCTTCTCGTCCTGCATAAAAGAGAAACAGCAGCTTTTTAAAATCTCTTTTGTGGGAGAGGTGCAGCTTGAATATTTTAAATTGAAACTGAAATTTGTTGAAATTTCCTATTGTTCCCAGTAAAAGGAGATCCCTAAGGTTTAACCCGATCCTTTGTTGTGAAACCAATTACTGGCTATACTGTAGTCGATGACCAATTTATTGGACTTTAGAAATAGGTTGAAAGATGGTTTAGTCAGGCTTTTAATTAAATTCTTAACTGGCTGTGAGATGCCTGTTTTACTATTTTCTCTGGTAGTGTTTTAATTGTCTGTTCTCACTCACAGAGGGAGTGGAGAGACTGAATGAATTCCTTGCTTCGATCTTTACTGAGGAAGATGTAGGGATGTTACCCATGACTGAAGTGGTATTTAAAGGTGCGGAAGAATTGAAGGAAATATCGATACATCGGGAAGATGTATTACAACTATTAGATAAACTGAAGAGTAGCAAATCACCTGTGCCGGATGGTATACATCCAAGGGCGTTGAAAGAACTGAAATATGAGATTGCAGACCTGCTATTAGTAATCTGTGAACTATCATTAAAATCAACTCTAATACCTGAAGATTGGAGGGTCGCCAATGTAACACCAATTTTTAAAAAGGGTTCCAGGGGTGATCCGGGAAACTACAGACCGGTGAGCCTGACGTCAGTACCGGGAAAAATGGTAGAAACCATCATAAAGAATAAAATTACTCAGCATGTAGATAGTCATAGCCTAATGGGAGACAGCCAACATGGCTTTAGACAAGGAAGATCTTTGTCTTACTAATCTGTTATGTTTTTTTGAAAGTGTGAATAAACAGGTGGACAAAGGTGAGTCAGTTGATATAGTGTATCTGGACTTTTAGAAAGCCTTTGACAAGGTCCCTCATCAGAGACTTTTGGCAAAACTAAAGAGTCATGGGATAGGAGGCAGTGTAGTACTGTGGATCAGGAACTGGTTAAAAGATAGAAAGCAGAGGGTTGGGCTAAATGGCCAATTTTCCCAATGGAGAAAGGTGAATAGTGGTGTACCCCAGGGATCTGTGCTGGGTCCGCTGCTTTTTGACATATTCATAAATGACCTGGAAAGTGGAATAACGAGTGAGGTTATCAAATCTGCAGATGACACAAAACTATTTAAAGTTGTTAAATCTCAAGAGGATTGTGGAAAATTGCAAGAGGATCTTGATAAATTGGAAGACTGGGCATCAAAATGGCAGATGAAATTTAATGTGGACAAGTGTAAAGTTATGCACCTAGGGAAGAACAACCCAAACTATGGTTACACGATGCAAGGTTCCAGATTAGGAACCACCACCCAGGAAAAAGATTCAGGCGTCATTGTAGATAACATGTTAAAACCCTCTGCCCAGTGTGCAGCGGCGGCCACGAGAGCAAATAGAATGCTAGGTATCATAAGGAAAGGAATGGAAAATAAAACAAAAGATATAATGCTTTTATACCGTTCCATGGTGAGACCGCACCTTGAATATTGTGTGCAATTCTGGTCACCGTATCTTAAAAAGGATATAGCGTTATTAGAAAAGGTTCAGAGAAGAGCCAGCAAAATGGTAAAGGGGATGGAAGGATACTCCTATGAAGAAAGGCTAAAAAGGTTAGGGCTCTTTAACCTGGAAAAGAGACGGCTGAGGGGAGATATGATAGAAGTCTATAAATTAATGAACGGAGTGGAAAGCGTAAAAGTAGATCAATTGTTCACGTTATCAAAATGTAGAAAGACTAGGGGACATGCAATGAAGTTACAGGGTAAACTATTTAAGACTAATAAAAGAATGAAAGGAGTGTAACGGGTAAACGTAGATAGATTGTTTACGTTATCAGAATATAGAAAGACTAGGGGACATGAAGCTACAGGGTAAACTATTTAAGACTAATAAAAGAAAATATTTTTTCACTCAACGTGTAATCAGACTCTGGAATTTGTTACTGGAGGATGTAGTAAAGGCTGTTAGTGTAGCTGGGTTTAAAAAAGGTTTGGACAAGTTCCTGGAGGAAAGGTCCATAAACCATTATTAAGAAGGGACCAAGAATATCAATGCTTGACTCAGTACAAGCACTGCGGAACCTGTGTCTTTTGGGGAAACTGCCAGGTACGTATGACCTAGATTGGTCACTGTTGGAAACAGGATACTGGGCTTGATGGACCTTGGTCTGACCCAGTATGGCATATCTAATGTTCTTATGTTGTTATGTTCTCTGTCTATAAGATCGGATTATTTCAAGTGTCTTTGTAAACTACTAAGAAACATTTAAAATTAGCAGAATATAAATTTACAGTATGTAAGTAAAAGTAAATAATCTACAGGTACTCTGTTACAGCTAAGAACATAAGATATGCCATATTGGCTCAGACCAAGGTCCATCATACCAGTATCCTGTTTCCAACAGTGTCCAGTGCGGGTCACAAGTACCTAGCAGGTTCCCAAACAGACACATAAGAACATAAGATATGCCATACTGAGTCAGACCAAGGTCCATCATGACAGTATCCTGTTTCCAATAGTGCCCAGTCCCAAGTACCAAGCAGGTTCCCAAAAAGACACACAGGTTTCACAATGTCTTTAGCTTCAGTATTGGAAACAGAATAATATATTCTTGTATTAAAACTAAGAGACATATTTACTAAAGAAAGCGTCCAGTGGCGTACCAAGGATGGGATGCTGGGTGCTGCCCATCTCGGATGTTGGCCAGGAGTTGGTTGCACCCCTGCCAGGGCAGCAGTTTGAAGGCAGCATGGGAAACCTACCTTAGAGACGCGTGCTTGCTGCGGTGCCTGCCATGCCCGCCTGCGGGGCCGTTCTTCCCCATGCCATTAAGTGCCACGTTCTTCCCCTAACCCAACAGCCCTCTGCTCCATCACTTGCTAACCAGTTTTACCATGGATCCCATGATGACAGTTAGCCTGGCATGCTTAGGACATGATAAACCCTGTGGTACTGGTCAGTGCGGTTTAGTAAACAGGCCCCTAAAATCCCAAATAAAAGTAACCCCATAAAATCAGTGATTTACAGCAGAAGCTTTATATGACATTCCACGACATGAGAAGAACTCTCCAGAGACTGAGAGAGAAAGCTGACCTCGTTCACCTCCTTCAGCCTCTCAAACACATGTCACACAATCACTCAAGACCCATGCAGGAACCCACACATAGATCTCGACCACCACACTCACACTCACACTCACTGACCCTTCCCCAGCATCTTGGTCTCCCCTCGTCTTTCTTGCATGGGATAGCAGGAGAAGGAAGGGGAAATGGCAAGAAAGGAAGAGCTGGATTAGGCAGCAGGGTAGCATTTCATTGCTCTCTTCTGTCTGCTTCTTACCTCATCCCCTCCCCTCCTGCCCCCTGCAGGCTGCCTGGAAGGGGTGAGTGTGGGGCAGAAAGCAGACGCCTACTGATGTACTGTGATTTAGGGTTGAGGGGGAAGTAAAAAAAAAATTTTTAGTGTTATCGTCAGTGCTGATTCCTGGTGAACCTGCTGCTTCTGGGTCTTCTTTCTGTGGATTAACACTTATATAGTATTGAGGTCGAATTACTGAGGGTTAATCTGTATACCAAAAATATTAAGTCCCTCAAAAAATTCTTAGGCTATGACTAATTACGATATGTGTGTAGGCCAATGTTGTACCACTAACCACAGAAACACTAATTCTTGATTAAGAACACTAAAGGTCTCAGAGTGGAATAGGCAGCTTAACACAGGCTGTGCCCTGAATGCGTGCCTCTTATACATCAACGACCTTGGTTCTTACAGGTTTCTATTTTGCAATCCAGTATCCTACTACTGCATGGTTACTGTTCAATAAGATACTACATATGTTTTAATTCTCTGATGCACCAAATAATGCACAAAATAGTAAGGCTTATCTTTTGTGGTTTTCTCAGTTGGTATTTCTAAAATTGATTGCGGTTGTGATGTTCTCATAGGAGATATGATGGTGAAACTTGCTGGCTGTGAAATGCAACATGGTACCAACTGAAAGCGTCGGGGTAAGAAGAAAATAACATGTGGTATTCACCATCATATTTCCTATGAGAACAATTATAGGTGCACCAGAAAATTAAAACATATGTAGTATCTTATTGAACAGTAACCATGCAGTAGTGACAGGCTTAGAGATCGCTATACTGTAAGTATACTGTAGAAGAAAGGAAGATGGTGATTGGCAATGGACTGTTCTAAATGTGGAGCCTTTTCTAAAATACAAATACATGTGCAGCAGAAGAATGGATTTCAGAGAGTCGCACATGGGAAATTAGAGGGGGAAATGAAAAATGGGGGATTAAGGGAGACTGGCTGAAATGAGAATTTTTTAAATTCCTATTTTTGTCAGAAGAGGTCTAAATCTAGACATAAAAAACTTCAGTTTTGCATGTGCGTCCCTTATATGAAATGGGACATACACATGTAGATTTTGGTTCTTCCCAGACCATGCCTCCAGCATGCCCCCTTGTCTCCCTGTGTAAGCCGTCTGCACTTGTATATGGCTGATCATTCATGTATAAATCATGAACAACCACTTAGAATATCCAGAAGATCAAGGGTTCAATTCCCACTGGTACATCTTGTGACCTTGGCAAGTCACTTTAGCTTCTTTTTTTTTTTAAAACGTTTATTTAGTTTTCCAAACCAACAAAACAAACAACAGCATATACAAACTCAACAACAGGTGCTACAGGATAGGTACAAATAACCCAGTCCCACAAACCCCCCCTAACCCTCCCCCCCCCCGAACCCTCCCTCCCCCCCCCTCCCCCCAGGTCCACCAATTAAACACACAGCTGGCAACTGAAACCCAACACCTGCAATATCGGGCAGGGGCATACCCTGTTTAACCTACACGGGCATGGGCAGCAAACTCATTTAAGGCCTGCCATTTCCTTTTTAATGTAGCCACATCCGTTGTCACTCCCTTTCTAGGCAGTTGCTCGTATTTACTATAAAGAGACATCAAGTTCCACCATGCACACCAACTAACATCAGAGGTATTTTTCCAATTTCTAAGAATCAAATAGACAGCAATCCCCAACATAAAATCAAGAAGGAAGTAACAATCCTGTTCCAAAGACGGGATCCCCGCCTGGGACCAGTGGACCACTATGGCCCAAGTAAGGGGAGCCGTAAATTTCAAAACTTGCTGTATCCGATCCCAAACCTGCACCCAAAAACCCCGGATACAAGGACAGCACAACACAAGGTGCTCCAAGGTACCTATATTTTCCTGACAGGACCAGCACTTATTTCCAGAGGTCCCGTCCCATTTGGCCACCTTCACTGGGGTGCAATGAGCTCTATGTGCAAAAAAGAAAAGCGACTGGGTAATAGACGCCGCTCTGGACACCCTAACCGATTTAGACCAAAACTTCCCCCAGTTCGGAATAGAGAGTGCAACCTTTCCACAGATACCGGCTTAAGAGCCCCTCAATCTGACCATAAAACGATCTAGGGAAATAACAGGGAAGCATCTCAAGAACATAATTAATCTTTGGGGTAATAGACATCTTAATCGTTTCCAAACGCCCCCACCACGACAAGGTCAAAGGAGACCACCGGCTAGACACATCCCGAACAAGCGCTAATAACAGCTCTGCATTAGAGCGCATGGTCTCTTCCAGGGGATAACAATACTGCACACCCAAGTACTTAATCAGTTTCATTTCCCACCTAAAAGAGAAGTGTTCCAAATCACTTTTGTTCGCAAAGGAATTCAACGGGAAGGCCGTCGATTTCTCCCAGTTTATTTTATATCCCGACAAACTAGAATAAGAATCAATAAGACTCAAAATGTGGGGCACTGAACTGGGAGTAGCAAATAAGAGCAAATCATCGGCATAAGCCGACAATTTCACCTCCACGCCCCCCACGGAGATACCCTGGATACCTTGTTTCTGCCGGATCAGTAGCGCCAAGGGTTCCAAAGCAAGGTTGAATAATAACGGGGATAGGGGGCACCCTTGACGGGTACCCCGGCCCAACCTCAACGGTTGCGATTGCGTGCCGTTAACACAGATAGTGGCCGTAGGACAGGAGTACATCACTTTCAGAAGATTAACAAACCCTCCACCAAAACCAAACCAATCAAGCACTGCAAACATAAAAGGCCATTCTAAACGATCAAACGCCTTTTCGGCGTCCAGTGACAAACCCACTACTGGGTGGGTCACCTGGGCGGCTTCCACTAAGACATGACACAACAGCCTAGCATTGTCAGCGGTAGACCGGCCCTCCACAAACCCGCACTGATCCAGATGGATCAGCATCGGGGCAACCCTGGCAACACGACGGGCCAGAACCATGGCATAGATTTTATAATCTGAGTTCAGCAGGGATATAGGGCGGTAATTGCTTACCAATTGAGGATCTCTACCCGCCTTTTCCAACACAATAACATTGGCTGCAGTGAAAGCTCCCGGCTGAGTCAAATCCGAAAGTAAAGAATTAAAGTATATCTGAAGTTGCGGAGCGAGTTCTACAGAAAAGGATTTAAAAAATTCAATTGGAAGTCCATCCGGCCCCGCCGCCTTCCCTCCTGCCAGAGAAGCAATAGCTTGACCAATTTCCTCCACAGAGAAGGCCGCGTCCAATCTACCCGCTACCTCCTTATCCAACACGGGTCTCTGCACCTCCGCAACTAATGCCTCAAAACTCTCCTGCACAAAATCAACCTCAGCGGTATAGAGCTTACTGTAAAAGGATCCAAACACCTCCGCAATCGCTGCATCGGAGACCAAGAGATCTGCGCTTTGAGAGTCCCGAATAGCCACAATCCGCCCTGCATCCCTGCGAGCCCGTAATGTATTAGCTAACAGCTTACCCGCCTTATTACTTTCCCAATAATAGTTACCATTCTGCGCAGTTATATTACGAGAGACCTCACTCGAAAGTATCTGATTGTATTGATACCTCAGGCGCTGCAACCGCAATAAAATGCAGGGATCAGACCGTCGTAAGAGGATGCGCTCACCAGCCTTGATCTGCGCATCAAGAACCTTAAGCCGCCCCTGGATCTTCTTTTTCTGACCGATGCTATAACTGGTAATAACTGCTCTGATGAACGCTTTAAAGCCCTCCCACCAGGCCCACCCTGACATGTCCTGCCGATTATTAAAACAAAAGTATTCCCTGATCGCAAGCTGTACAGCCGATCTGAAGTCCACCTCTTCCAATAAACACCGATCAAAAAACCAGCGCCCCCGGGGAGAAGCCTGGACCTCCTCGCCTAATGTTACCGAGATAGCCGCATGGTCTGAGATATGCATTGCATGAATCTTAGACTCCTCAATCCTGGGGATTAACACCTTAGAAACCAACAGCATATCAATTCGAGAGGAAGTCTTATGCGGAAGGGAAAAGAAAGTGAAATCTCGACTGGTCGGATGTTGTAACCGCCAAATATCAACAAGCCCAGCATCCTGTAACAACGACAGAAGGATGGCATGCGCCCTCGAAGCCCTAACCATCTTCGGGGGAGACCTATCCAAAAGAGGGTCAATTATTAAATTAAAATCCCCTCCCATGACCAGCGGCGTCCGCAGGGCAGCACGAACCTCCTCCGCTAAAGAGCCAAAGAACTCTGGGCTGTCCACATTTGGAGCATAAAGATTAATAAAGCCCAATTCTACCCCTCTGAGCTTCAGGACAGCTGTGGTCCATCTCCCGTCAGCGTCCGAACGTATTCGGAGTACCTCCAGGGAGAGAGACTTCCTCACCAAAATGGCCACCCCATTACGTTTATGCACTGCTCCCGAATTTGCCACCACGGTGAAGGGGGAAATACTAAGCTTCAACGATTCTCTAGAATTAAGATGCGTTTCTTGAAGAAACAAGACATCAGCCTTTTCATGTCTCCCATACGCAATTATTTTCTTCCGTTTAACAGGATTGTTAATGCCTTTAACATTCAAAGAGAGAACCGTAAGGTTCGCCATGTGTAAATAACAGTAATCTTATCATAAGCAGGCCCCATCCCCCAACCCCACCACACATACTGCTAAGCACACCCCACACCCCTAGACTAACCCACCCCAAGCCCCTGAAAACCTTAACACACTCACACCGTTGCCTATCGCCCTTCATTGCCCCAGCCAACAACACCTTAGTGAACCCCATGAGAGGAACCCCCCCAACAGAAATAACGGGAAAACCCAGGAGAAGCAAAAGGTGCACAGAGAGCCCAAACCAATACCCAGTCCCCAGCCCAGAACCCCAAACACAGCTTTAAACCCCAGAGTTAAATAAAGGCAGCAGCGAAAAGCAAATGCAAAAAAGAAAAAAAAAATAAACAAACAAACAAACCCCAGATAAACATGTCCAACCACCCTCCCCCCTACACCCCCCTTTCAATATAATACATACAACAGGTCCAGACACAAAGCCACCAGCAGTCCACAAACCCCTGCACTCTTCCAAGAACATAACTTCTTCAGCCTCCCCCAAGGAGCTCAGGCCCCTCGCCCTAGAACAGCAAACTCGCTGCACAGACAGGGGGGAAGGCCGTCCCGACAAAATAAAGCAGTCCCTTCCATAAGCGGCTCAGCGCATTTGAGACTGTTCTTTCTCCTCCAGGAACGCAGCTAAAGCCTCTGGATCTTCAAATGACCTTGTCTGGTTATGCAGGGTCACACGCATCCTGGCTGGGTAGAACAGCCCAAACCTGGCCTGTAGTTGTTGCAGACGGGGCCTCAAAGCTAGCAGGCCTCTCCGGCGATCCACTGTAGATTTAGCAAAATCAGGGAAGAAAAGGAGCCTACGCCCCTCAAATTCTATGGGGCCCCGCAACCGCGAGGCCTCCATAATCTGCAGGACTTGTTGGAAGCGGAGTACCTTGAGGATAACCGGTCGCACACGTTGGCTGTTCAATTGTGCTTGAGAAGGAACCCGATGTGCGCGTTCTATTTCAAAAGGGAGCGTAAAAGTTAAGTGCAACACTTGCGGGATCATCTTCTGTAAGAATGCCACCATATCTTTTCCCTCAGCTCCTTCCAGAACACCAACAATCCGCACGTTATTCCTCCGAGCTCTATTATTCCCTTCTTCCACGTCCTTCTGCAGAGTTTTGATTTGCTTCACCTGTCTTTCCAGGAGGCGAAACCGCTCCTCATGTGCCTCCAGCACGGTGTCCACTCTATCCTGCTGCAAAGTGAGCGCTTCTATAGAGGCTCTCAGTGCCCCGACATCACCCTGCACTGCCGACAGCGCCTCCCCGTTCGCCCGAACCATCTCCCGTACTGCCCGCACCTCAGAAAGCAACTCCTGCAGGGCCTCGGGTTCACGCACAGGCGCCATCTTTTGAGGGGAGGGGGGCTCCGTTTTCGTTCTCTTCGCACTGCTGTTTTGCGCGGCGGGGAAGTCCAGCCGCGTCGGCTTCGGCCCGGACATGTTCCCCCACCAGACAGACACCAATTTGCTGCAACTCAACACGGATATTCGGGGTACTAGGCAGGATTCTACACAGACTCTCCGGAGCTAACACTCTATGCAACCATCTTGCTCAGCGCTAGGCTCCGCCCCCAAGTCACTTTAGCTTCTCTTGCCTTGGAAGAAATGGCCTGCCAATCTATTTCCTATCCTATTTTGCCAGGAAGACCCACAGGCAGCTGGTTCACCAGGAATAAGCATTGACTTGATAAGACTAAAAAAAAATTTCTTACTTTTCCCTCATCCCTAACTCACAGAACATCAGTAGCCATCTGCTTTCTGCCCCACACTCACCCATTCCAGGCAGCCTGCAGGGGGCAGGAGGGGAGGGGATGAGGCAGAAGCAGACAGAAGACAGCAAAGAAAAGCTTCCCTGCTGCCTAATCCTGCTCTTCCTTTCTTGTGATTTTCCCCTTCCTTCTCCTGCTATCTCATGCAAGAAAGACGAGGGGAGGCCAAGATGCTGGGGAAGGTACTGAGTGTGAGTGTGAGTGTGGTGGTCGAGATCTATGTGTGGGTTCCTGCATGGGTCTTGAGTGGTTGTGTGACATGTGTTTGAGAGGCTGGAGGAGGTGAACGAGGTCAGCTTTCTCTCTCAGTCTCTGGAGAGTTCTTCTCATGTTGTGGAATGTCATATAAAGCTTCAGCTGTAAATCACTGATTTTATGGGGTTACTTTTATTTGGGATTTTAGGGGCCTGTTTAGTAAACCACACTGACCATTACCACAAGGTTTATCGTGCTAAGCATGCCAGGCTAACTGTTAGCATGGGACCCATGGTAAAAACAGGTTAGCAAGTGATGGAGCACAGGGCTGGTGGTTTAGGGGAAGAACGTGGCACATAATGGCACGGAGAAGAACGGCTACGCAGGCGGGCATTGGAGCACAGCATCAAGCACTCATTTCTAAAGTAAGTTTGCCATGCTGCTTTCGAACGTTTCCCCTGGCAGGGGTGCAACCAATTCCTGGCCAACATCCGAGATGGGCTGCACCCACCATCCCATCCTTGCTACGCCACTGGACACTTTCATTAGTAAATATGTCTCTTAGTTTTAATACAAGAATATGTTATTCTGTTTGCAATACTGAAGCTAAAGACATTGTGAAAGCTGTCAAATGCAAGCTATTGATAAAGCAGGCAAAGGGAGAATTTGAGAAGAAGCTTGCTGCGGAAGCAAAAACGTGAAATAAAGATTTTTCAAGTACATTCGCAGCAACAAACCTGTGAGAGAGTCAGTTGGTCCATTAGATGATAGAGGAGTTAAAGGGGCACTAAGAGGTGACAAGGCGATAGCAGAGAGACTGAATGAATTCTTTGTTTCGGTCTTTACTGAGGAAGATATAGGGATGTTACCCATGACTGAAGTGGTATTTAAAGGTGCGGAAGAATTGAAGGAAATATCGATACATCGGAAAGATGCATTACAACTATTAGATAAACTGAAGAGTAGCAAATCACCTGGGCCGGATGGTATACATCCAAGGGTGTTGAAAGAACTGAAATATGAGATTGCAGACCTGCTATTAGTAATCTGTGAACTATCATTAAAATCATCTCTAATACCTGAAGATTGGAGGCTCGCCAATGTAACACCAATTTTTAAAAAGGGTTCCAGGAGTGATCCGGGAAACTACAGACCGGTGAGCTTGACATCAGTTCCGGGAAAAATGGTAGAAACCATCATAAAGAATAAAATTACTCAGCATGTAGATAGCCATGGCCTAATGGGAGACAGCCAACATGGCTTTAGACAAGGAAGATCTTGTCTTACTAATCTGTTATGTTTTTTGAAGGTGTGAATAAACAGGTGGACAAAGGTTAGTCGGTTGATATAGTGTATCTGGACTTTCAGAAAGCCTTTGACAAGGTCCCTCATGAGAGACTTTTGGCAAAACTAAAGAGTCATGGGATAGGAGGCAGTGTACTACTGTGGATCAGGAACTGGTTAAAAGATAGAAAGCAGAGGGTTGGACTGCCAATTTTCCCAATGGAGAAAGGTGAATAGTGGTGTACCCCAGGGATCTGTGCTCGGTCCACTGCTTTTTGACATATTCATAAATGACCTGGAAAGTGGAATAACGAGTGAGGTTATCAAATTTGCAGATGACACACAATTATTTAAAGTTGTTAAAACCCAAGAGGATTGTGGAAAATTGCAAGAGGATCTTGATAAATTGGAAGACTGGGCATCAAAATGGTAGATGAAATTTAATGTGGACAAGTGTAAAGTTATGCACCTAGGGAAAAACAACCCAAACTATGGTTACATGATGCAAGGTTCCACTTTAGGAACCAACACCCAGGAAAAAGATTTACGCGTCATTGTGGATAACATGTTAAAACCCTCGGCCCAGTGTGCAGCGGCGGCCAAGAGAGCAAATAGAATGCTAGGTATCATAAAGAAAGGAATGGAAAATAAAACAAAATATATTATAATGCCTCTATATCGTTCCATCGTCCGCACCTTGAATATTGTGTGCAATTCTGGTCGCCGTATCTTAAAAAGGATATAGCGTTATTAGAAAAGGTTCAGAGAAGAGCCACAAAAATGTTAAAGGGGATGGAAGGATACTCCTATGAAGAAAGGCTAAAAAGGTTAGGGCTCTTTAACCTGGAAAAGAGACGGCTGAGGGGAGATATGATAGAAGTCTATAAATTAATGAACGGAGTGGAACGCGTAATCGTAGATCAATTGTTTATGTTATCAGAATATAGAAACACTAGGGGGCAATGAAGTTACAGGGTAAACTATTTAAGACTAATAAAAGAAAATATTTTTTCACTCAACGTGTAATCAAACTCTGGAATTTGTTACCGGAGGATGTAGTAAAGGCTGTTAGTGTACCTCGGTTTAAAAAAGGTTTGGACAAGTTCCTGGAGGAAAGGTCCATAAACCATTATTAAGAAGGGACCCAGGATATCAATGCTTGCCCCAGTACAACTTTTAAGAAGAAGCGTAAGCCAAATCTAATTCTCCTTTTTGGCTGTACATCCTTCTGAAATTTACTTTTAATATCTTTACTTGGAAATATCTGCAGTCTATGAGCCACATAATTACTTTAATGCCTGGTGCTTGCCAGTGGTTTGTGTGATGTTCTCTGGTATTTTGGTCTTATTTCCTCTATAAACCGGATCTTGGCTTGGCAGCTCCATAATCTCATTAATTCTCGGGTGTGTCAGTGCTCTCATGGGATCAGTGAGATGCTTCTGACTTCATAGATGATGGCTTTGATGCAGTAGATGAGCCCGTTGCTGTCTCTATACTCTTCAGTGTACTCTGTTTTCCCCCAGACCCCTGACTCTTCCTCACTCTAAGGCCCACTGGATTTTTGCAACATTATATTTGAAGCAAACACTGAAGCCTTGGCCTTTGAGGGAGACTTTGAAGTTCTTCTTCCAAGCTCCCGTTTCAGTGGACTTTTGCACTTGAATCTCCTCCTCTTGGGGTAAATCTTTTGGCAGCATGTTTACTAAGCCCTGCGCCCGTAAAGTGACTGTGGGCCATCTTACCATCTGTGTGTGCAATTAACACCCTCCACTGAGGTGGCATGGTTAGTGTGGGTGACTAACATGGGCACTAGTTGTACCGTGCTGGCAATGCCCCTGTCCCTCCCAGTCTCTGCTGCTAGACCAGCGCGGCGCAGAAACCGTGCACTAAGTCCACACTACCCCAGTAGCACACATTAGTGCACGTGCCCCTTCGCTTCTCATCCTGCATAAAAGAGAAACAGCAGCTTTTTAAAATCTCTTTTGTGGGAGAGGTGCAACTTGAATATTTTAAATTGAAACTGAAATTTGTTGAAATTTCCTATTGTTTCCACTAAAAGGAGATCCCTAAGGGTTATCCCGATCCTTTGTTGTGAAACCAATTACTGGCTATACTGCAGTCGATGACCAATTTATTGGACTTCAGAAATAGGTTAAAAGATGTCTTATTTAGTCAGACTTTTAATTAAATTCTTAATTGGCTGGTAGTGTTTTGTCAGTCTCTGTTCTCTAAGTTCGGATTATTTCATATGTCTTTGTAAGAAATATTTAAGATTAGCAGAATATAAATTTACAGTATGTAAGTAAATATAAATAATCTACAGGTACTCTGTTACAGCTAAGAACCTAAGATATGCCATATTGACTCAGACCAAGGTCCATCATACCAGTATCCTGTTTCCAACCGTGCCCAGTGCGGGTCACAAGTACCTAGGAGGTTCCCAAACACACACATAAGAACATAAGATATGCCATACTGGGTCAGACCAAGGTTCATCAAGCCCAGTATCCTGTTTACAACAGTGACCAATCTAGGTCATACGTACCTAGCAGTACCCCAAAAGACGCAGGTTCCACAATGCTTGTATTAGGTCAAGCAGTGATTTCCCGTGTCCCTTTTAACAATGGTTTATGGACCTTTCCTCCAGGAGCTTGTCCAAACCTTTTTTAAACCTAGCTATACCAACAGCTTTTACTACATCCTCCGGTAACAAATTCCAGAGTTTGATTACACATTGAGTGAAAAAATATTTTCTTTTATTAGTCTTAAATAGTTTACCCTGTAGCTTCATTGCATGTCCCCTAGTCTTTCTATATTCTGATAATGTAAACAATAGGTCTATGTTTACCAGGAGCAGCCTGGACAAAATGGGAGGAACCGGGACAGTAAGATACTTCCTAGGCGGAGACTCATACTGTAAGATGTCAAGCTCCTCAGCTTACGGCTCTTCTTGAGCCTGTGTTGCCAGGTTGAGAGCCCATGCCATGTCCCGAATGAACACTAAAAAGGATGTGTCCTCGGGTGGCAAATGCCTTTGAGAGGTGTGCGGGGACGGGTCCGAAGGACGGTCCCTGTGGGTACGGGTCTCCGGGGAGGTGTCCCTGTCCGATTCCCAGCCCGAGAGGTTTGAGAGGGAGTCCAACTCGGGTTGGTTGCCCCGTCCAGAGGCAGAGGCCCGCTTGGAGCCAGAGACCTTGGAGGATTTTGCTCCTGGGAATTGGAAGGCGGGTGAGACTGACGCCAAGGACCCTCACAAGACCCACGGCTCTCGAGGGTTTCCATGGCAAGTTTGGGTGTCCCTGTCAAGGGAATCTCGGTCTCGAGACATGGGCCAGCATGAGCGCCTGCTGGGCAGCTAAGGCAGAAATGCTGCGCTCCAGTGCCAGCATGCAGTACTCCCACGCGGGCGTAGGTCATTGTGATGCCAACACCGGGATTACTGGGTCTGGCACAGATGAGGAGACGGGGTCTTCACCGGGGTGACCCTCAGGAGACCGGGCACCATTGCCGGAGGCTTCGGTGTCTGTATGAGGTATCTTTCGAGGCCGCTCCTTATCCGACTCTTGGGAACGCTGGGGGGGGGGGGGGGGAAGGGGCTGAGCGACCGAGCGCAGGAGTGCTCGCACTTGTATGGAACCCCTGACAGTGACTTCAAAGTCTTCTTCTTCTTACGCCTCTCCACTTCAGGGGATCTCTGATTGGAGTGCCACCTTGAATGCAGGGCCGAAGTGCAGGATCCCACCAGTGGAAGGATGACCGAAGGTGCTGCCGGGGATTCCGGGGCTACCTTATGGAAAAAGTCATCGGACATCTGCTTACAACTTAGCAGGGCCTTGGAGGGCATTTTCTTGCGAAGAGAACAGAGCTCTGGGTCATGATTGGCCCCAAGACACCGAAGATAGCTGTCATGGGTGTCCATGAGCGACATGTTTTTGGAGCATCTGTCGCATATTTTAAAACAGGTGACCATTGGGGCAAAAAGGGCCCCCGCTATGTCGAAGACCTTTGCAACCAGAGGTTGGAGCAAAAAGGGCGCGAAGCCTGTAAAAGAAAATTTTTTCACGAAAGGACGTCTCCTCGCTCAAGGGAAAAGAAGAGTAGGGAAAGGACTGGTAGAGGACTGGTGCTTCCAGAAAAAACACAGGCCAGAGGCCAAAAAATGAAACACTTTTTCAGAGGGACAAGGATATGTGTCCGAAGGGCTCCGTGGAAAAAGGGAGAATGAGCAAGATGGCACCCTTGGGTGGGAAGAGGACCATGCATGTGTGGCAGCAAACCCAAAAGCTTTCTTTGAAAGCTGGGGAATTGCTCCATGCGGGCTCCGTCGGTGCCGCCACCCATAAGTGAGGAATGACTTCCTGCTTATTCCTGGAGAATGATTTTTTCCTATCAGATGTTTTCTATTTATTTTCTAATGGGTCCATTTTCAATTGCAGTGCTCAGCATTTTTAAAGCGCCTGGCCACCGTGGCTGAAACTGAAACTGGATATTTAGCACTGGGTTCTCCGGCATTTGGAACTGAAATTCCTAGATTTGCCAACAATCATATTTGCTACTCGATTAGCAGCTGCAAACCAGATAGTAAATCCGCAAAAGGTTAGGAGAGCCCTTTATGTGAGCACTAACCTGGTTACTGGACTGAAAATCACCGCTAACCGGCTTAGTGCTAGGACCACTCTTGCCCCACCACGGACCACCCTGGTACTGTCCAAAGGGAAAATTGAGTGGCGCTGTCTGGTTAGTGCAGGGGAATATCTCCCTCAGTGGGGCTTATCTGGATAGCAGGGCCTGTTATAGCCTTAAGTCTCCATCAACTCAGATTTCACTCCCCATTCTTATCATCCAGTCCTCAATCTCCCTCAATCCTTAACACAACCCCCCTATTCCCTATATCTCTCCCTCTTCCTCAGCCTCTAATTCCTCAGTCTTTAACCAACAATTCCCCTCTCTGAGTCCAGCATCTTCCTAACTCGCACCGTGTCCAGCATTTCCCCCTCTCTCTCTATCTCTCCCTCCCTCCCTACTTGCATGTCCAGCATCTACACTCTCTCTCTCTCTATTCTCCTACACCACCATCTCTACCATCTTCTCTCTTTCCTTATCCCCTACACCACCATTCAGCATCTCCTCTCTCTCTCCCTATTCCACTACATACCACCACTATGGCCAGTGTATCCTCTCTCTCTCTATACCTACACCCATCCATGTCCAACATCTGACCTTTCTCTTGATATTACTACTAGTAAGCATTTATAAAGTGCTACTAGGCGCACGCAGTGCTGTACAATGAAAACATACAAGAGACAGTCCCTTCTCAAAAGAGCTTACAATCTAAAAAAAGACAAAGCAAGAAAAGGATAATAAGAACAGCAAAATCAAGAGCCAAAGGCACAGGCCAAAAGATGAGCTTTTAACTTAAGTTTGAAGAGGGACAAAGAAGATGCCTGACGTAGTTTATTCCAAGCGTAAGGTGCAGCAAGGTGAAACGAGTGGAATCTGGAGTTGTCAATAAAGGAGAAGGGCATAGCAAGAAGCAACTTGGTAGAAGAACGGAGTTCACGAGGGGGGGAAGTAGGGAGAAATGAGAGAAGAAAGGTACTGAGGAGCCACAGAATGAATGCCCTTATAGGTCAGAAGGAGAAGCTTAAAGTGAATGCGGAAATGGATAGGGAGCCAGTGAAGAGATCTGAGGAGAGGAGTGATG
Organism: Ichthyophis bannanicus; assembly: GCA_033557465.1. Taxonomy (NCBI): domain Eukaryota; kingdom Metazoa; phylum Chordata; class Amphibia; order Gymnophiona; family Ichthyophiidae; genus Ichthyophis; species Ichthyophis bannanicus. The sequence continues at coordinate 10,618,097 of CM066050.1, read as the reverse complement.
TGAGCAAAACAAGACTGATGGAAAATCTAACGGGCAGCGGAGTGCTGAATAGACTGAAGGGGAAAGAGATGAGACTGAGGGAGACCAGCAAGAAGCAGGTTCCAATAATCAAGATGGGAGGTGATTAGGGAATGGATGAGGGTTTTAGTAGTGAGCTCAGAGAGAAAGGGGCAGATTTTGCCAATGTTGAAGAGAAAGAAGCAGCAGGTCTTAGCAATGGGTTGGATATGAGAGGAGAAAGAGAGCGAAGAGTCAAAAATAACACCCAGATTGCGAGCAGATGAAACAGGTTGGAGAACAGAGCCATCAACAGAGAGTGAAAAAGAAGAAGGAGAAAGGGAAATTTTAGGAGAAAAAACGAGAAGTTCAGTCTTGGCCATGTTCAATTCCAGGTAACGATGGAACATCCAAGCAGCAATGGCAGAGAGACAGCAAGAGATCCAGGACTGAAAAGCAGAAGAAAGATCAGGAGTAGAGAGATAGATCTGGGAGTCATCAGCATAGAGATGGTACTGAAAACCATCAGAGGAAATAAGCGCACCAAGGGATTGGGTATAGAGAGAAAAAAGAAGGGGACCCAAGACAGAGCCTTGGGGGACACCAACATAGAGCGGGATAACAGAGGAGGAGGACCCACCAGAACATACACTAAAGGAGTGATGGGAAAGATATGAGGAGAACCAGGAAAGAACAGAGTCCCTAAAGCCAAGCGAGAACAAAGTGTCAAGGAGAAGATCATGATCAACAGTATCAAAAGCAGCAGAAAGGTCAAGGAGGATAAGGACAGAGTAAAGGCCTTTAGATTTAGCCAGGAACAAGTCACTGGAGACTTTGACAAGAGTGATTTCAGTAGAGTGCAAGGGACGAAAACCGGATTTTAAGGGATCAAGAAGAGCATGGGAAGAGAGAAAGTCAAGGCACGGCGGTAAACCGCACGTTCGAGCAGCTTAGAAATAAAAGGAAGGAGAGAAATGGGGCGATAATTAGAAGGACAAGAGGGATCAAGTGAGGGTTTCTTAAGGAGAGGCGTGACCACAGCATGTTTAAAGTCAGCCGGGACAGTAGCATTGGAGAGCGAGAGGTTGAGAATATGAGAAATGGAGGGGACAACGGTAGAGGACATAGAGGAGAGGAGATGGGAGGAGATAGGATCAGAGGAGCAAGTGGTGAGCTTGGAGGAGGAGAGAAGAAGAGCAGTCTCATCAATAGAAATCATAGGAAAGGAAGAGATGGTAGGATGAGAACGGGGGAGGGGAGATTGAGAACAGGAAGGGGAAATTGGGGATATAGAGGGAAATTGGAGAGTGATCTTATGGATTTTATCATGGAAGTAATCAGCCAGGGTTTGGGCAGAAAGGGAAGGAGGGATCAGAGGCGGAGGTACTTTGAGGAGAGAATTGAGAACAATGAAGAGACAGCGAGGATCAGAGGCATGAGAATTAGTCAGGCGAACAAAGTAATCTTGTTTGGCAAGAGCTAAAGCAGATTTGAAAGAGAAGAGCATGAATTTGAAATGAAGGACATTTTCAGGAGAGCGTGATTTCAGTCAGGCATGCTCAGCAGAGCGGGTACAGGAGCGAAGAAAGTGAATAGTGGGAGAGAGCCAGGGATGAGAGGAGCGAGAACATCCAGAGCTGAGAAGAGTGCAGCATTATAGGACATCACTGCCATATCAGCAGACTTGGAGGACAAAACAGAAGAGAGAGAAGGAGACACGGTAAAGGAGAGAACCAGGGGATCAATGGCAAGAAGGTTCCTAAATAGGGTGGAGGAGACAGGACGAGGCAGGGGCAGTGGGAGGAGAAGATTAAAGGAGAGAAGGTGATGACCAGATAAAGGAAGAACAGTATTACTGAAGTTAGAGGGAGAGGAGCAAGAAAAGAAAACCAGATCCAGACAATGGCCACGAAGGTGAGTGTGGGCAAAGGAACAAAGTTGAAGGCCAAATGAGGAGATAAGAGAGAGAAGCTTTAAAGTAAGAGGATCAGAGGATCACTAAGAATAAGAGTAGAGGAGGTAGGGATAAGAAAGAGGGAAAGCCAAGAGTCAAAGTCGGAGAGAAAAGAAGAAATAGCCTTGTCAGGAGGACGATAGACAACAGCAACCCAGAGAGGAAGAGAGGCAAAGAGGCGAATAGAGTGGACCTCAAAAGAGAGGAAGGAATGAGACTGAGGCAGGGGAAGAGGTTGGAAATGACAGGAGGGGGAGAGAAGAAGGCCAACCTCACCACCACGTCCTGTGGGAAGAGGAGTATGGGAGAACTGGAGGCCACCAAAGCCGAGGGCAGCAAGAGGCGGTATCGTCAGGGAGGAGCCAGGTCTAGGTTAAGGCAAGAAGATGAAAAGTGTTGGAGATGAAAAAGGTCATGTGTAAAAGAGAGTTTATTAGAGACAGAATGTGCGTTCCAAAGGGCACAAGAGAAAGGGAGAGAGGAAAGGGAAAGAAGGGGGATATGAATAAGATTGGACAAGTTGCGTGAGGATCTCAATACAGAATGAGACAAACGTCTAGGAGGGGAAGGAATAGGGGGAAATCACCAGAAAAGGGAGGTGGAGGAGAGGGAGAAGGAGAAGCTAGAGGGATATGGATGAGATTAGCCAGGTTGCGCATCACAAAGGAAGGCAGAAGTCAAGGGAGCAGCAATAGGGAAGGAGGAAGAGAGACCTAAAGTGGAGCCAATGTAAGGACAAGAAAGGAGAAGCAATGGGGGTAGGAGAAGAGAGTAGATTAATAAAAGGTAAGAGGAATCAAAGTATACAATAAGTACAACAGGCAGTAAAATACTAAACAATCAAGAGGCAAAGGGAGCAGACAGTCAATGATGCAGCGGAGGATCCCAGGAGAGGATGACAATAGCAGAGGGAACAGACATTGATGCAGCAGGAGGAGGCCAAGGTGTAGAAAGCCACAGACCCAGAGCAGAAAGACTGCCTTGTGGGCCCGTGCCCAAGGGCCCTCTGACGAGGCCCTCAGGCGGGGGCATGCCTGACGGCGACAGCTGTTTAACGGCACAAGAGGCTCCTCCCCCAGCCTCGATTGGAGCAGGGAAGCTTAGCTTGCGATCAGGAAAGGGAGCTGCTTAAATCAAAAGAAATCAGCTGGGCAGATGATGTCAGGCAGTTTAGTCCTCCAGCAGCAGCTTTTTAACGGCACGAAAGACTCCACCCCCAGCCCCGATACCCACCAAGACCTCCCCAGTCCAGCATCTCCTCTCTCTCTACCCCTACACCACCCCCCCCCAATATTCAGCATTTCCTCTATCTCTGCTCATCATACTACACACATAAACACCCCTTGTCCAGCAGCTCCTCTCTCTCTACCCCTACACCCCTCCCCCAATATTCAGCATTTCCTCTATCTCTGCTCATCATACTACACACATAAACACCCCTTGTCCAGCAGCTCCTCTCTTTCTCCCCTTATTCTCCTACCACATGTCTAGCATCTGCCTTCCATCCTCCTGCCCAATCCACCCAATGTCCAGCATCTGTCCTACTATTTGTCTAGTGTCTGTCCTCCACCCCACCCAGACTGTAATCAGCATCTACTGGAGTGGAGGAATAGCCTAATGGTTCAAGCACTAGCTTGGAAACCAAGAGTCCAGGGTTTGATTCCTACTAGCACTCCTTGTGGCATTGGGCAAGTCACGTAACCCTCTATTGCCTTAGAAAAATCTCAGTTATTAATTTCCCTGTTCAATACAGATTACCAAGTTTAATGTACAATGTAAACTGCTTTGACTAAAATGATAAAGCAGTATAAAAAACAAACAAATCTCCAGTAAACCCCTATGCTATCTCTGGCATCTGCCCTCTCCACTCCTACCACATTCCCAACATCTATCCTTCAGCCCCACAAACCTTGTGTCAAACATCTTCCCTATGTCCACTACCCCATGTCCACCATCTCTTATTTCATTTTAACAACATAAGAGATACCATACTGGATCAAATCAAGGTTCATCAAACCCAGTATCTTGTTTCTATCAGTGGCCAATCCAGGTCACAAGTACCTGGGTCTAAAGCTACCGCCTATCTCAACATCTGCAGCATGGTAAGTAGGTGGCTGATTTGGGAGTTTGATCAGGTGGTGTGTGGTGGACAAAGGAGTATACAGACTATGTGTTAAGCATGAGGTGAAGTGTGAGATAAATGATGGAGGTATGGTAAGTAAATGATGGTGTGTTGTGTATGGTCAGTGAGTGTTTCATGAAGAATGTAGGGTGGGAGTGAGAGGAGTGAGAGAGAGGGACAGATGGTGGGATATGCTAGTGGTGTCGATCAGAAGACAGTGGAGAATAGAACACAAGCAACTGCGGCATGATGAACAGAGAGGAGATGTCCCTGCATGTATTTGGGTAGCTGCAGAAGTAGCAGAGCCTGGAACAGCTTGTCATGAGAGTGACGCATCAGACAACAGGAACGAGTCAGTTGGTAGAGGTGCAGGTCACATGTCTGCAGGAGCTAGAGGAGTGGGAAATGTCATGAGATTAGTTATTTCTTTAAAACATCATCATCTAAAATTCTAGAGGGGATGGGGGATGAAGCATCTAGGGAAGTTGAATAGTTGCACTGGGTGGTTAGCAGTGAAAGTGCACTCACACTGGAGTGAATGTGGATAAGACAAATGGGGGAGAGGGTGTAATGTGGTATACAAGATTCTGAGGAACACTTTCAGCAGAGCAGAGGCTGAAACTAACAGGCTTCAGGGGGTCACGAGCAGGATGGGGGTGACCGATGACCAGTGGTTCTCAGACGTTTTTCTATCATGACACAAAGAACAGAAGATGCCCATGTCCACAGCCGAACTTACACAAATTGTAAATGTTTTATTATGGTCAAAACTGAAGTGAATGATTTTCTACATAAAGGCAAAGCAATAGCACTGATATCCGATTCCCCTCAGGAAAAAGATCATGTAGGGGGGCAGTTTCTGGGAAGGTGGCAAAGAGCAACTGCAGTCAAGCAAAAGATTAGATCCTGAGAGACAGAGAACTCAAAGACAATCAATGGGTATTATGAGTATTATAGAGGGTAGGCAATTTCCAAAGAGTGATATAGCTAGATCGTTTTAAGAAGGGGAATGATGAAATACGTTTAATTTGAGTTTAATTATTCAAATGTCAGGAGAAACTCAGGGGCTTGATTGTTAATTGAGGGGGAGGGGGTTGAAGGCTCATCTAAGGTGCTTAATATTCTCCAACAGCCCTTGTCTGCCCTCAGTCTTCTTGCCGGGCTCCTCCAGTATTCAGTACTCTACCCCGGGCTCCGGTCGTCATGTAGTGAAGACCTGGTGCTGCTACAGGCCAGATACCTCATGGAGCACATGCGTGTGGGAATAACTTTATAGAATTCCCCCCAGACTGTATTAACACATATGTACGCTCTAGTCAGTGTGCCCATCTGTATGAGTGTATAACCCCGTGCAAGTTCACAAGAGCTATGCGCCACATGTAAACCATGCTTCAGACATGGCTAATGCTTCAGAATAATTTTCAGTTTTCAGTATGTGTGTTTTTCCTGAGATAAGCTAACAACATAAAGTAGCAGGTGTAAGTGTGTGTGGATAGTTTTACTGAAGTAATTTTCAAAACGAAAGTTGTATGCAATTTCATTTTGACAGTTTGTGCAAATTTAAGATTACCAGATGTCGTTGTCAGCCCAGCAAGTAGCATGAGTAAATGCACCTCCTGCTCCATGCTGGCCACCCCTCCCCATGCCTTTGTTTAGGGTTGTACCAACTGCTCCGTGAAGGCCACCTCTATTTAATGAGATTTAAAAGATAGTTAAGTTTATTTTGATTTTATCCTGTTGCTATAAGGGGATCCACTGTGTCTGTCCCATGCCATTTTGAATTTTGTCACTGTATTTGCCCCCACCACTTCCATTGGGCATTCCAAGCATCCACCACCCTTCCAGTGAAAAAGTATTTCCTGACATTGCTTTTCAGTTTACCCCCTTGCAGCTTCATATTATGGCCTCTAGTTTTACAGCTTCCAGGTCTATGGAAGAGGTTTGTTGGTTCATTAATACTCTAAGTATTTAAAGGTCTGAATCATATCTCCCCTGTCCCTCCTCTCCTCCAGAGTGTACATATTTAGGTGTTCTTCTCATAAGTCTTATGACGCAGGCTCCAAATCATTTCGGTCACCTTCCTCTGAACCGTTTCCAGCCTTTTTATATCCTTTGTGAGATATGGTCTCCAAAACTGAACAAAATATTTCAAGTGAGGTCTCACCAGCGACTTGTACATTGGCATTAGTACCTTCTCCTTTCTGCTGGTAATTCCTCTCTATATGCAACTCAGCATTCTTCTGTCTTTTGCCACCAGCTTGTCACACTGTTCTGCCACTTTGAAATCCTCAGAAACAATCACTCAGAGGTCCTTCTCCTGGTCCATGTACACACCACCCTCTCGCCTCCTATAGCATATAATTCTCTTGGATTTCAGCTTCCTAAGTGCATGACACTGCACTAGTTCACATTAAATCTTAACTGTCAGGCATTAAACCATTCTTCCAGCTTAGATCTTTCCTCATGTTATCCACTACCTCAGGGGAGTCCACTCTGTTGCAAATTTTCATCAGCAGAAAGACAGACTTTTCCATTCAGTCCTTCAGCAATATCACTCACAAATATATTGAACAGTACCGGTGCCCGGACCGAATCCTGGGGCACACCGCTAATCACCTTCCTTTCATCTGAGTGTGCTCCGTTTACCGTCACCTTTTGTTGTCTGTCAGTCAACCAATTTCTTATCCAGTTCACCACCTTTGCACCCATCCCCAAGCTGTTAAATTTATTGATAAGCCTCCCATGAGGAACAGTATGAAGGGCTTTGCTAAAATCTAGGTAGATAACATCCATCACATGCCCTTGATTTAGCTCTCTGGTCACCCAGTCAAAGAACTCAATCAGATATGTATGGCAAGATCGCCCATGTTGCCTCGGATCATGCACCCTGTTGGTTTTGAGGAAGTCCACTATTCACTCTTTCAGGAGTGCCTCCATTTCTTTTCCCGCCACTGAGGTAAGGCTTACTGACCAGTAGTTTGTCACTTCTTCCCTACTACCACTTTTGTAAAGAGGTACCCTTCTCGAGTCCTGTGGAACTTTTCCTGTCTCCAAGTATCTATTATAAACATCCTTTAATGGCCCTGCAAGAACCTCTCTGAGATCTTTCAGTATCCTGGGATGTAACCAATCCGGTCCCATGGCCTTGGCCACCGTCAGTTTTGCAAACTGCTCTAACACATCATCTTCTGTGAATGATGTGGTATCTGCTCCAGGTGGTCCATCTCCTGGATTATCTCTAGTTAAAAAAGAGCAGAAGTTTTTGTTTAGCATTTTCACCTTTCAAAAAGCGAAACACAATATTCCAAGTGAGGCCTCACCATCAATTTGTCTGCTTGGAAGTGATACTGTTGCTGTCATGGGTATGGTTAAGGAGGGCAGGACAAGGACTCCCCTTCTCCACATGCCTTGTTGCTCAAATTTGAAACTAAAGGATCCCTTCCTTCCCTCGTTCAGATAAGTGTTCCAGATCTGCATGCAAAAATCTAGTAACCCTCTGTATAGTCCATGACTAAAAGATTCTTGAGGCTTACCCCCAAAGGTCACAGGGAATGTCAATAGGGAAATGAGATATGAACCCTGGTTTCTCTGGGATTCAGCTCATTGCCCTACTAGATCACTCTTTCTCCCACGGAGAGTGACCGGTCTTGTGCTGCACAGAACCGGAAAATAAAGCTCCTCAGATTTTATCTGTGTGTGAAAGAAACTAAGTAAAATCCAACTAATCGTATTTTGCAGACATTTCTCATTACAATTCTATACTCTAATTGGAGGCCTGAATCCTAAATTTCCTGTCTCCTTGTAGCATAATGGTTAACCCAGTGGGCTAGAAGTGGGGAAACCAGGGTTCAGCTCTCTCTATGGCTCTTTGTGATTCTAGACAAGACATTTTACTCTCCATTGTCTCAGGCACAGACTTAGGTTGTGAGTCCTTTGGTACAGGAAAGTGCCTGAATGTAACTCACCTTGAACTTACCGGAGGATGTAGTAAAAGCTGTTAGTGTAGCTGGGTTTAAAAAAGATTTGGACAAGTTCCTGGAGGAAAGGTCCATAAACCATTATTAAAAGGGACACGGGAAATCAATGCTTGACCCAATACAAGCATTGAGGTATCTGTGTCTTTTGGGGGAACTGCTAGGTACTTATGACCTAGATTGTCCATTGTTGTAAACAGTATACTGGGCTTGATGAACCATTGGTCTGACCTGGTATGGCATATCTTATGTTCTTATGTTCTAACTTTTGAGAAGAAGCGTGAGCCAAATCAATTTCTCCTTTCTTGGCTGTACATCCTTCTGAAATTTACTTTTAATATCTTCACTTGGAAATATCTGCAGTCTGTGAGCCACATAATTACTTTAATGCCTGGTGCTTGCCAGTGGTTTGTGTGATGTTCTCTGGTATTTTGGTCTTATTTCCTCTATAAACCGGATCTTGGCTTGGCAGCTCCATAATCTCATTAATTCTCGGGTGTGTCAGTGCTATCATGGGATCAGTGAGATGCTTCTGACTTCATAGATGACGGCTTTGATGCAGTAGATGAGCCCGTTGCTGTCTCCATACTCCTCAGTGTACTCTGTGTTCCCCCAGACCCCTGACTCTTCCTCACTCTAAGGGCCACTGGATTTTTGCAACATTATTTTTGAAGCAAACACTGAAGCCTTGGCCTTTGAGGGAGACTTTGAAGTTATTCTGCCAAGCTCCCGTTTCAGTGGACTTTTGCACAGTCTTTACTCACATGAATCTTCCTCCTCTTGGAGTAAATCTTTTGGTGACATATTTACTAAGCCCTGCGCCCGTAAAGTGACTGTGGGCCATCTTACCATCTGTGTGTGCAACTAACACCCTCCATTGAGGTGGCACGGTTAGTGTGGGTGACTAACATGGGCACTAGTTGTACCGTGCTGGCAATGCCCTTCTCCCTCCCAGTCTCTGCTGCTAGACTAGCGCGGCGCAGAAACTGTGCACTAAGCCCACACTACCCCAGTAGCACACGTTAGTGCACGTGCCCCTTCGCTTCTCGTCTTGCATAAAAGAGAAACAGCAGCTTTTTTAAATCTCTTTTATGGGAGAGGTGCAGCTTGAATATTTTAAATAAAATGGAATAAACTTATATTTTTTCCTTTATGTTGTAAAATTGAAACTGAAATTTGTTGAAATTTCCTATTGTTTCCAGTATAAGGAGATTCCTAAGGGTTAACCCAATCCTTTGTTGTGAAACGAATTACTGGCTATACTGTAGTCAATGACCAATTTATTGGACTTTAGAAATAGGTTGAAAGATGGTTTAGTTAGTCAGGCTTTTAATTAAATTCTTAACTGGCTGTGAGATGCCTGTTTTAGTTTTTTGTCTGGTAGTGTTTTAATCGTCTGTTTTCTGTCTGTAAGATCGGATTATTTCATGTGTCTTTGTAAAATAGTAAGAAATATTTAAGATTAGAAGAATATAAATTTACAGTATGTAAGTAAATATAATATAATCTACAGGTACTCTGTTACAGCTAAGAACATAAGATATGCCGTATTGGCTCAGACCAAGGTCCATCATGACAGTATCCTGTTTCCAACAGTGCCTAGTTCCAAGTACCAAGCAGGTTCCCAAAAAGGCACACAGGTTTCACAATGTCTTTAGCTTCAGTACTGGAAACAGAATAACATATTCTTGTATTAAAACTAAGAGACATATTTACTAATGAAAGCAGCCCGTTTCGGATGTTGGCCAGGAGTTGGTTGCACCCCTGCCAGGGCAACAGTTTAAAGGCAGCATGGCAAACTGACCTTAGAGATGCGTGCTTGATGCGGTGCCTCCAATGCCCGTCTGTGTGGCCGTTCTTCCCCGCGCCATTATGTGCCACGTTCTTCCCCTAACCCACCAGCCCTGTGCTCCATCACTTGCTCACCGTTTTTTACCATGGGTCCCATGATAACAGTTAGCCTGGCATGCTTAGCACGATAAACCCTGTGCCCCTAAGATCCCAAATAAAAGTAACCCCATAAAATCAGTGATTTACAGCAGAAGCTTTATATGACATTCCACAGCATGAGAAGAACTCTCCAGAGACTGAGAGAGAAAGTTGACTTCGTTCACCTCCTCCAGCCTCTCATACACGTCAAGGAATCACTCAAGACCCATGCAGGAACCCACACATAGATCTCGACCACCACACTCACACTCAGTGACTCATCCCCAGCCTCTTGGCCTCCCCTTGTCTTTCTTGCAAGTGATAGAAGGGGGCAGGAAGGGGAAATGGCAAGAAAGGAAGAGCGGGATTAGGCAGCAGGGAAGCTTTTCTTTGCTCTCTTCTGTCTGCTTTTGCCTCATCCCCTCCCCTCCTGCCCCCTGCAGGCTGCCTGGAAGGGGAGAGTGTGGGGCAGAAGCAGAGGCCTACTCTATGCCGAATGAAATAAGAAATCATCAGTCCATCTCCCACACTTGCATCTTCTGCCAATTTAGACACAGGCCTAGTGTTTCTACTGATCAAGAATTTATCGAACTGACGGGACTCGCTCAAACTTAGTAGAGGCTTCTTCACTGGTCTGGTTACTCAGAAGAAACCACAGGTCAATCTGAGCTCATATTAGAAGTGACGTAACCACAAGTGAAATGATAGAATAAAATATATAAGTCGTATCTCTTGCACAGTGGCTTTTCCCGTCCTACATCAGCGCCAGGGAAAACAGGAACACAGAAAAGAAGTGTAAGTGAAGGGTCCTTTTCCCTTCCCAACACTTATATCACTTACCCTGGGACGTCCGTTAATCCTCTGGGCCGAGGAATCACCTTACCTTCTCTGTCTGGGAACCCAGGGGAATGAACTCACAACTACACAGAAAGACAGTATGCAAGTTTATTCCAATGGGTAAAAGGGGCTGTCCATACATTCAGGGAGCATATGCATACGTCATCAACCCACCCCCCTGAGGCCCACCACAACTTATTAAGAACAAAGAAGATACTAGTCGTTTCTGTGTAGGGTAATCAATTTGCCTTAGCTCAGCACATTCCTTTTTCACATTCCTTTCCTTATATAGGTATATAGAGAATGGCCATCTTCCCTCTTTCCGGCCTCTTCACATACATTTTACCTTCCACTTTGTCTATTTCCCTATCAAGAAGAACTGCCACACTGGTTCAGACTAAAGGTCCATCAAGCCCAGTATCCAATTTCCAACAGTGGCAAATCCTGATTACTAGAGGTTTACACAGACAGAAGGAATTTGGATCTTTTTTATTTTTTTTACTGAATTTTTCATTATTTTTAGGGGCTTTTTCAATTTGTTTCACATTCATTTTCAGTAGCGATTTAATGAACAGCAGACATGAATACGTAGGTTAGTGCACCCCATCGTAATAGAAATCAATGAAAAGCATATCACCGAGACCGGCTCACGACATACCAAAAATAGACACACTGAACACTGAAAACTCCTCAAAACTGTAAATAGTTTGATAGAGTTGCTTAAAGAGTTAACAATGTTCTGTATTATGAATGCACTGTATATAGTTGGAGAAGAAAATGTTTCCTGTAACTGAATAATTACTTGTTCTGTAATATTCAAGTTGTTGTTTGCTGTAAACAGCATTTGATCCACCGGAAAAATGCGGTACAGAAATTTATAATAAAGAAATAAAGAAATAAAATAAAAATAAAGAAATCAATGAATTGCACATTATGGGAGCTGTTTACTAACATGCACTAACTGCTAGTGTGTGTTTCGGCACTTGGTAAGCGTCCCACTCTAGCAGTTAGAGTAGGGCGCCACACTAAACATCCCACGCATTCAGGCAGGGACTGGGTGGTGCATGAGGATGGCACTTCACTATTAGCGTGGGCATTTTGGACATGCACTAACAGTGAAGGTAGCTCTTAGTGCAGGTGCACTAAATGTCAGCTCAATGGGTGTCTGTAAGTGCACCCGTCTGCTGGTTAGCACAGTGCACTCAAAAACATCAAGGGTAACACATGAATGCTTCTTACTGTTATTTAAAACACTGGTCAACTCCCGTTTTTCTAAATGAAGGTCTCAGACTTAGAAGCGCCAACTTAAGCCAATAGGCACAAGCGCTTTATTAGCATCAATGACTTTCTACTACCTTCTTTTTGTATTTTTTTATGTATATACAGTTGTGACCCTCCACTTGGGATATTTAATCGTTCATATTTCAGTGTTGTTCCTATTTCAGTGTCCTATTGTTGTAGCCACACTGAATTTCCCCCAATTCAAAACTCCATTCATTACTGATGGATTGAAAAATAAAATTGCTCTTATCTTAGTATCCTGTTGTCATAACAAAACTGGATTTTCCCAACGTCGTCAAAAAGCACTGCCTCCACGTTTCACTTCATGTTTCTTCAGGGGTTTAGTAATCAAGATACTACTCGAAAATCGCAGGCAGCATTCTTGATTTTGATCCACTTCAAGTGATGGATGTTTTAATATACTGATCATTCCCCTTTAGCTCTTTCCTCTATTTCTTTCTTATTCCTTTTACATTTATTTTATTTATTTTTATTTATAGTCTCTTATATACCGCACTATTCAGCATCAGCGCAGTTTACAATAAACAAGGAGTTACACAATTCAACGGTACTTTGTGTTTACAGAAAAACAGGAAATACAACTCGGATAACAGGGTAGTTAATTAATATAACAGACATGATTTCATCCTTGCTTCAGTATTGTGTATGGGAGGTCTGTGGGGTGTCTGTATTGAATTTGTATGTTTGGAAGTTCTGTGGGTAGGTTGTGTTATCTGGATTGTTTAATGGATAAGACAAGAGGAAGAGGTAGTGTTTCAAAGCTTTTCGAAACTGCAAAAGGTCTGGTATTGATCGGATGTTTTGAGGAAGGCTGTTCCAACACCTTGATGCACAGAAAAAGAAAGTCCTGTCAGTAGTAGTTTTGGTGTATTGTGTTATTGATTTAGGGACTAACATAGAATTGAGTGATACTGACCTTCTATCCCTCCTCCATCCTCAGTCCCCACTTACTCTCCCAATACCCGGTCAATCGAAGATTTTTCTTCCCTACCACACAAAATAACTTTTCCCCTCTCCATCCATACGCCCCCAGCTCCATCCCTTCTAGTCCTTCCCCAATATCAGCTCCCTTCAAGTTCCAGCCCCTCCCAACATCCACTCCCTTCTAATCCATTTCTCCTGTCCCCCCACATCAGCCCATTTCCACTCCAAGTCCCCCAATAAGCCCATTTCCTGTCCTATCCTAGTCCCTCCAATCAACCCATTTCAAGTCCCTGCCTGCCAATCAGCCCATTTCCAATCTTATCCTAGCCCGTGATCAGCCCACAATCAGCCCATTTTCAGTTCTAGCACCCCCCAGAAGAGCCCCGTGCCTGTCTAAACATAGAAACATAGAAATATGATGGCAGAAAAAGACCACATGGTCTATCTAGTCTGTCCTTCCATATCAACAACTACAACAGTCCACTTTTTTCCTTTAGAAATCCTCTATGTTTGTCCCATGCTTTTTTGAATTCAGATACCATCCTCATCTCTACCACCTCCACTGGGAGACTATTCCATGGATCCACCACTCTTTCCGTAAAGAAATATTTCCACATATCACGCCTGAATCTATCCCCTTTCACCCTCATCACATGTCCCCTCTTAGCACAGCTTGCTTTCAATCGAAAGAGGCTCTCCCCCTGTACATTTATGCCACGGAGGTATTTAAATGTCTCTATCATATCACCTCTATCCCGCCTTTCCTCTAAGGTGTACATATTAAGATCCTTCAGTCTGTCCTCATATGTTTTATAATGAAGCCCACTAATCATTTTAGTAGCCACCCTCTGCACCAACTCCATCCTGTTCACATCCTTTTGAAGGTGCGGTCTCCAGAACTGCACACCATACTCCAAATGAGGTCGCACCAAAGACTTATACAGAGGCATTATCACCTCCTTTTTTCTGCTAGCCATTCCTCTCCGTATGCACCCAAGCATCCTTCTAGCTTTTGCCGTCGCCTTTTCTACCTGTTTAGCTACTTTAAGATCATCAGACATAACCACGCCTAGGTCCCGCTCTTCTTTAGTGGACAGAAGTACTTCACCCCCTATACTATATTGCTCCCTTGGATTGCTGCAGCCCAAATGCATGACCTTACATTTTTTAACATTAAATCCCAGCTGCCAAATTCTAGACCATTCTTCAAGCTTAGCTAGATCCCTCCTCGTGTTATCTACCCCTTCCTGGGTGTCTGCTCTATTGCAGATCACTAACAAAGATGAAGCTGGGGAGGCCTGAAGCCAGAGTGAAGAGCGGCGTTTTCCGTCACTCCGGCGGCTGTGTTCTCTTGCAGCCTGCCAGCACGCTGATTGCCGGGAGGTTAAAAGGCATTTCCTGTCTTGCATGAAACTGGAAATACCCTTTAACCTCCCGGAAATCAGCACGCTTGCAGGCTGGAAGAGAACAAACTTCCAGAGTGAAAGAAAATGACGCTCTTCATTCCAGCGCCTGTGCAGAGGTGAGCCAGGGCCTCGAACCTCCTCGGCTCCCTCTGAGGCCAGTCAGGCAGGCACAGGGCTATGTGCAGGCTGGCCCTGCAAATGGTTGGGAGTTGGGACGCACTCAGTCTATCAGACAGTATGTGCAGCAAGAAGCTGGCGCAGGGCCCTGTGCCAACAACATTCTCATACATGCATCGGGACGGCCCTGGTATCTCCTAATCTTTTTATTTTTTGAAAGAGTAAACAGGCAAGTCACATTTGCCTGTTCCACTCATGATTTTATAAACCTCTATCTATTTCCCTTCAGCTGCCTCCTCTTCAAACTGAAGAGCCCCAATCTCTTCAGTTCTTCCTCATACGAGTGATGTTTCACCCCCTTTATCACTTCGTTAGACTTCTGTTTTCCAATTCTGCTACAGTACGTAAGATGCAATTGTAGAATTGAGTGATACAGAAGGATTATGATATTTGTTTTATTTTCTATTCCTTTTCTAATCATTCTTAAATTCTGTTTGCTTTCTTGGCTGCCACTGAACAGAAGAATTCAACGTATTGCCTGCCATGACAACAAGCATCCTGGGTAGTGATTCCTAATGTGAAACCTAGCATCATGTAGCACATCTGGCGCACCCCCCCTCCCCTCCCTCCCTGGTTTGTCCTTTGCCCCATTCCCAGCATCTCCACATCTTACCTTCATTTCTCTATCCGGCTCACCACCTGGCCTGCCCTTCGCCCCACCTGCATTTCAATGGCTGGTCTGGGCCCTCCCTCCTCTGATGTGAGCACATGTCAGAGGAGGGGGATCAGGCCAGCATGCAAGCGTGGAGTTGGAGAGACCTGCGTGTTGTTGTTTTTTTCAATTGCAGGTCCTGCCGCCACCAAGGGAACTCTAAAAGTGGTGGCGGGGCAAGGGCAGGCAGCGTAGGGAGAGCCAAGGCCAGCATCCACAAATGCGCCCCCCCCCCCCCCCCGTGCGGCTGCACCTCTCACACAAGGCTAGGAACAGCACTGTGCTCTAATTTCCTCCTTAAATGCATCACTTTGCACTTGTGCACTTTCAATTTCATCTGCCATTTATGTTAAAAAGCAGCTGTTCCAGTATAGATCCTGGTGGAACGCCACTATTCCCCTTCTCAGGGGCGGCTCAAGGCAATCTGCTACTTGAGGCAAGCGATGAGATGGCACCCTTTCCCCCCCCATAGTGTGTGTGTGGGGGGGGGGCGCTTTCTAAAAATTCTGACTGAGCCACACCAAAAAGCCGATTGGATTATATGGAGGAAATGCAAGATGTTTGCACACCAAGGAACTAAAAGAGACAGTGAGATCCACAGCACAGTTTATAAAACTAAATTATAACTATTTTGTTGTTATAAACTGTGTTATGGTTCTTGCTTTTTGTTTTTGAACATGTATTTTGCATCCACAGAACCCTCATCCTCGATACTGGGTGCAGAGCAGAACCAGGACATTCACCCACAGAACTCAATATCTTTTAAAAAAATCTGATTCTGATCATCTCACTACACTCACAGTACACTCTGGGGGAGAGGAGGGACAGGGGAGATATGATTCACATCTTTAAATACTTAAAGAGTATTAATGGACAAACAAACCTTTTCCAAAGACGGGGAAGCTGTAAAACTAGAGGGCACAACATGAAGCTGCAAGGGGGTAAACTGAAAAGCAATGTCAGGAAATACTTTTTCACTGAAAGGGTGGTGGATGCTTGGAACGCCCTCCCGATGGAAGTGGTGGGGGCATGGGACAGACATAGTGGATCCCTTTATAACAACAGGATAAAATCAAGATAAGCATAACTATCTCTTATATCTCAGCAAATAGGGGTGACCTACATGGAGCAGTGGGTACACCCCTAAAGAAAGGCATGGGGGGGGGGGGGTGACCTGCATGGAGCAGCAGGTGCATCTACTCTTGCCGGGCAGACTAGATTGACCATACTGGTCTTTATCTGCCATCATATAGTATGTTACTAACAACAACAAACAACATTCTCCAGTACCAGGCATATTGTAAACTAATACAAAATCCTACAACAAAGCCACTGAATATCTACCAAGCAAATCTACCATACCATATCAGCACCAACTTCTAAAACTCACATAAGGAGACCATCCAAAAAAAGCTTCACTGTAAATACTACAGTGGGCCCTGGAACATCCAACACCTATTTGAAAAGCTGAACAATTCAGAATACTACAGTACAGATCCCTACGTACAAACTCCGTGTTAACAGAACACCTGGTCTTGGTCACATACTCATAACACAGACCCTCACTAAGTACAGAATAAGTGACCATAACCTAAAAATAAACATATGTAGATAAAAATTAAACTGCAACTTCAAGAAACCAGATTCTGCATACAATGCAATCACCACAGAATTAGAAAGAGAGGCATTTCCAAGTACTGTATAAAATATAAAGATAGCACCAAGTCCGATCATTAAATTGAAAAGAAAATTCTCTTCTAACTTTGTTGTCTGACCATTTTATTCTCTGATTATGTAGGTCCCAATCTGAGGTTCCTGCTTTCCTCTATCTCTCAGTGCAGCCTCCTGCCTACTTTCCCCCAGGGACAGCACGAGGGTGATGCAGAGCCATGTGCGGAGACTCACTGTGGCATCATTTGCATACATTTAGTATACTTTATTTTAAAATGTATATGCCACCTATCTAAAATCCTAGGTGACTCCTAAATATGCACATAAACAGATGTTACAATAAAACAAACATAATAATAAAACATTAAATTTGATTGATGAAAAGTCACTTACCCAGCCCCCCCCCCAAATCAGACCATTATAAGTATATGCACATCAGATTTAATTTTCTATGACTAGATTATTGATGAGAAGGGAAGATATAAAATGAGAAACTAATCCTGGTAGCCATGAATTCAAACGCTGGATTGGATGAATTCAAAGTGCTAGAACTGGAAAAGTCCAGAACTCAGCAGCGGTGAAGCTATCAGACTACTAAACAAAATTAAACTGAGACGTTCCCGTAACATTTGAAATTTCCTTGAATCTGAACTGGCCAAATATTTTAAATTTCAGTCTAGCAGCATAAAAAACGCAAAACTGCAAATCTCAAAAACGATACATATTCCAGTATCCCCCAACACCCTACAGTTAACCTCACCAAGAACCCAGAGTACAGGACCCATAGAGCAAATCTACTATTCCATAACAGCACTAACTTCTAAAACTCACACAACATGGAGCGTACCATAAATATTGCAATGAGCTCCAGAACATCCATACTCCTCTTCAGAAAACTAAGCAAGCCGGATTACTACAGCTCTCTACATAGAAACGCCATGCCAACAGAACACATATGCAGAACAGAGATAGATCTTTACCAAGTAGGGAATATATCAGTACAAACTAAAAACAGACATATGTAGTCAAGAAAATGCTTTTACCCATTACTGTTAGGTTTACAGGATTTCATTATTGCAGAGTGAGGCGAGAGAAAACTCTCACACACAGGCATCTGCATTCTCGGCAGAAACATAATGGCTCAATGCAAGTAGCATGAGTGCAATGAATGACGCCTCAGTGGGTGGCCTTAGCTGCACCGGCAGCTGTTTTGCTATGCTGAAATGCAGTAACTGCAGGGGAATGTAACGGCCTCCCTGCAGTTAGTCTATAGCTCTACATAAACATACTCTGGAATTCGTTACCGGAAGATGTAGTAAAGGCTGTTAGTGTAGCTGGGTTTAAAAAAGATTTGGACAAGTTCCTGGAGGAAAGGTTCATAAATCGTTATTAAAGAGGACCCAGGAAATACACTGCTTGCCCCGGGACAAGCATTGTGGAACCTGTGTGCCTTTTTGGGAACCTGCCAGGTACTTGCGACCTGGATTGGCCACTGTTGGAAACAGGATACTGGGCTTGATGGACCTTAATCTGACCCAGTATGGCAGAGTCTAGGAAACATGCTGCTAAATATGCCAAGCAAGAGGGGTTCAAGAGCACCCATGCAGCACCTCCCACTTCCACAAAAACAAGAGCGACTTGGCACCCCAACACAGTATTTCCCACCCTCTGAAAAACAAGAGGGACTTTGTGACCCCAACACAACACCTCTCACTCCAACATAACTCCTGAAACTATGCACTGGACTAGCATGGTGTTAATGTAAATATATATATTCTGTAAAAAAACAAAGGAAATTCAAATGCAAGATGCTTGCACTCTAAGGAGCTAAAAGAAAAAGCGAGAACCACAGCACAGTTTATAACACCGAATTATAACTCCTTTTATTCTGTTATAAACTGTATTATAGTTCTCACTTTTTCGTTTTGAAGATATATTCTGCATCCACAGAAACCTCTCTCATGACAATAGGTGCAGAGCAGAAATAGGACATTCACCCAAAGAACTCAATATATTTAAAAAAAAATCTGATTCTGGTCATCTCACTAACAACAAACATTCTCCAGTACCAAACATATTAGCAACAAATATAAAACTCTACAAAAGTCACCGAAGATCAACAAGGCCAAATCTACCATGCCATACCAGCATAAACTTCCAAAACTCATACAAGGGGCCTGCCCAGAAAAAAGCAGCACTATAAATATTGCAGCCATCCATAGATCTATTCGAAAATCTGAACAAATCAAGTTACTGCAGCACAGATCCCTATGTACAAATCCCATGTTAACAGAACACCTGGCCTCAGTTGCATACTCAGAATATAGACCCTCACCAAAGCACAGAAGAAGCCAGCCTCTGCATGCAGTGCAACAGCAGAGAAATATGAGATGCAGTTCTCCATACTGTGTAAAATATAATGATACTGCAAAGTCCAATCACTTAATTAAAAATACAATTATTTTTTCTACCTTTTGTTGTCTGACCATTTTATTCTCTGATCATGCTGGTCCCTAAGAGGCTTCTGCTTTTGTCTGTCTTCTCTTAGCTTTCTTTCTACATTCTCTAGTCAATCTGCCATGTTTTGTTTCTCCTTTTGTTTTCTTCACTTCCTTCCATTTTTGATATTGAGTTTTTTCCTTTCAGTTTTCTTCCATTTATTTCTCTCTCTCTGTCCAGCAAGATTTCACTACTCCTTACTATCCTGTTTCTCAATCTCTCTCTTTTTTTACACCATCCACGTACTTGACCTAGTCTTCATACCTTCAGATCTAGTCTCCAACCTCCACCAACCAATACACACCATCCTTCCTGTCTTTTGGTCTGACCGTGCTGCCAATCTCTTCCCCATATACTTCACAGCCCAGCAAATCAAACAAAAAGACACACTAATCATGACACGGAGCTTCCGAGACTTCAACAATGAAGAATTCATCAAGGCAGCCATCCCACAGCTTCACCTCATCAACTTAGAAAATCAAGACCTTGACAAAATATCATCAATCTGGAACTACGCCCTATCTGCAACATCACTTGCTCCCCCAAGGAAAATAACACCGCAACAGTGCCCCATGATTCTCAACATCACTATGGAAACAGAAAAGCAGCTTACACTGCCTCGAGCAAAAACAGAGAAACTCCAGAGACCCTCTTCTCCAAAGCAGATACCGAACAACTTAAAATATACAACAAAGAAACTCACAACAGGAAACGGGAATACTACACTATCCTACTATTTAGCACTTATATAGCATCAGCACTGTACAGGTATACATACAAGAGACAGTCCCTGCTCATCAGAGTCATGCTTGTCAGAGCTTACAATCTAGGTGAGACAATACAGAGCAATAGTCAATTCGGTGCAGAGCACAGTAAGGTCTTTACAATTCGTTCATGAAAATAGACGGGAGTTAGGTTGAGATAAGAGAAAGAAGTCATGATCTGAAAGCGACAGTGAAGAGGTGGGTCTTCAATTTGGATTTGAAGAGGGCCAGGGAGGGTGCCTGGCACACAGACACAGGTAAGCTGTTCCAGGCGTAAGGTGCAGCAAGGTGAAAGGAGCGAAGTTGGGAGTTAGCGGTGCGAATGAAAGGCCTAGATAGAAGTGATTTGTTAGCAGAGCGAAGTTCCCGAGAGGGGGTGTAAAGAGAGATAAAATCCACGTAAGAACAACTCGGAACCCTGGTACACAGGAACTCTAACAAAAGCGAAAAGGGAGCTCCGTAAAATAGAGAGAAAATGGAGACAAACCAAATCCTCCGATCTCAAAACCAAATACATGGCCCATCTTGCAAAATACAAAACCGACGTGAACAATGCAAAAAAAACACATCACACAAACATTCTAAACAAAGCGATCAATCGCCCAAGAGAGTTATTCGAATTAGTCAAATCTCTAACCAAAACTGACCAGACTGCCAATCACAACAACTCCATCAAAGCCCAAACCCTGGCAAACCACTACGCGAACAAACTGACGGCCCCCAATCCTCCCCCCCAAGCCCCACCAACACCACAAATGAAGAGTGAGAACAACATAACGCAAACCCAGTCCTGGAAGCACTTCCACAAAATTGGAACCAAGCAAATCACAACCATTGTCTCAAACCTGAAAAGCACCACCTCCCCTCTAGACCCCTGCCCTGCAACCTGGATCAAGACGGTAAAACAAGACATAGCACCCCACATCACACACATAGTTAACCTATCCCTGCAACAGGGACTCATGCCCTCAGAACTAAAGAGATCAGTCATTAGACCAATACTAAAAAACAATACACTCAACAAGGAAGACCCAGCCTCATACCGTCCCATATCAAGCATCTCCTTCCTGGCAAAGATCATAGAAAAAACAGTTCTTCTACAACTCCAAGACCATCTGACAGACAATGCTCCTCTAGATGACCAGCAATATGGCTTCAGGCAACATCATGGAGTGGAAACCCTATTACTAGTCCTACTTAACAACCTCCTAAAGGGCCTTGAAAACAAAAAGAAAATGTACATTCTTGTATTCATCGACATCTCAGCTGCCTTTGATACAGTTAACCATGAAACACTCATAAACAGGATAAAATCAATAGGAATAACTGGAACCCCCCTAAAGTGGTTCACCTCCTACATATCCAATCGAACACAACAGGTTCAATTCAACGGAGAACAAGCAGAACCCTTCACCCAAACACAGGGAATCCCCCAGGGCTCTGCTCTCTCGGCGCTTCTATTTAACATATATATGCAGCCTCTATGCAAAATTTTCACTCGGCACAAAATTAATTATCACATCTATGCCGATGATATCATGCTATACTCGCAACTAGACACTGAAAACCCAAACTACAGCCCACTGGAGACATGCATTGAAGAGATGCAAGACTGGCTGCAACAAAGTAGTATGTCGATAAATCACAAAAAAACCGAAGTAATGTATCTCTCCAAAGAACCGAACTTTGTCCCACCCCCATCAATCACACTATGTGACAACACTTACCAAACGAAAAAAGAAAAAGAAATAAAGTATCTAGGAGTCACTTTTGACTGTGACCTAAAGATGGAGAAAAACACCTCCGAAAGACCAACAGAGCAGTTTTTCACAAGCTTAGAGTCCTCCAACCCATCCGGAGTATTATTGATCCCCAAGATTTCAGAACCGTGGCCCAAGCACTCATCATGCCACATTTTGACTACTGCAACGCCATCCTACAAGGTCTACCTAAAAAAACCCTAAACATATTACAAATGGCACAAAATGTAGCTGCCAGGGTCATAATGAAGAAAAACTAAACGACCACATCACACCAGTACTAATTCAACTACACTGGCTACCCATAACAGCTCGCACTAAATATAAAATACTAACAACTACATTTAAACTCATCCACAACTTAGCACCTTCTTTCCTCAACAACCTAGTCAGAATGCAACCTCCTACCCGAAACAGGAGAACCCACAACGCCAACATCCTCCACACTCCAACAGACATAAGATCCACCAAAGTTAACACCAGCCACAGAGCTTTTTCATATGTGGCACCAACGCTGTGGAACCAACTACCAACAGAGCTACGAGCTAGCAATGACCTTCCAGACTTCAGAAAGAAACTCAAGACGCACATTTTCCAAACCCACTTCAACCTGAATTAAACCTTCAGTTGGGGCCAGCCCCCTGCCCACATTGAACAAGAAACCTATCCTGTGTATATGTATCTATGTATATATGTAAACATTATGTGTATATGTATCTATGTATATATGTAAATATTTCCCCCCCATAGCTACGATTCGTTAGCTCTGTGTGACGTGTTGTTCTGATAATCTGAAACTCTGTGTGACGTGCTTTTCTGATAATCTGTATGTAAACAAAATTTGTACCTGCTTTGATCTGGCAGTTTCATAATAATAATCTTACCGCTTCTGATCGCTGGAAGGAGCGGGATACAAATACTCTCTAAATAAATAAAATAAATAAAAGATGAGAGTTATTGAGGGGCCGCAGAGTGAATGCATTTATAGATCAGCAGGAGAAGTTTGAACTGGATGCAGAATTGGACAGGAAGCCAGTGAAGCGACTTGAGAAGAGGAGTAATGTGGGCATGGCGAGGTTGACAGAAGATTAGTCGAGCAGCATAATTTTGTATAGATTGAAGGGGAAGGAGATGGCTAGCGGGAAGACCAGCAAGGAGTAGGTAGCAGTAGTCGAGGCGAGAGGAGATTAAGGAGTGGATAAGGGTTTTGGTAGTGTGTTCAGAAAGAAAGGGGTGGATCTTGCTAATGTTGTAGAGAAAGAAGCGGCAGGTCTTAGTTATGTGCTGGATATGTGTGGAGAAGGAGAGAGAGGAGTCAAAGATAACTCCCAGGTTGTGGGCTGAGGGAACAGGAAGGATCGTAGAACCATCCATGGAGACTGAAAAAGGGGGAGGAGTCAGGGGGAAAGACAAGGAGTTCAGTCTTGGCCATGTTCAGCTTCAAGCAGCGATGAGACATCCAGGAAGTGATGTCAGAAAGGCAGGCAGAGATCCTGGTCTGGATTGCTGGAGAGATATTAGGTGTACAGAGGTAGATTTGGGAGTTGTCGGCATAGAGATGGTATTGAAAGCCATGGGAGGAGATAAGTGCACCAAGGGATTGTGTATAGAGAGAGAAAAGGAGGGGGCCCAAGACGGATCCTTAGGGTACACCAACATGGAGTGGGGTGGGAGAGGAGGAAGATCCACCAGAGCATACACTAAAGGAGCAATGGGAGAGGTAGGAGGAGAACCAGGATAGTACGGAGCCCCTGAAACCAAGCGAGGAGAGGGTGGTGAGGAGAAGATTGTGGTCAACAGTGTCAAAGGCAGCGGAGAGGTCGAGAAGGATGAAGACTGAGTAAAGGCCCTTAGATTTAGCTAGGAACAAGTCGTTGGAGACTTTTGTAAGAGCTGTTTCAGTGGAGTGTAGGGGACGGAAGCTGGATTGTAATCCCGCGCCTGAGGCCTCGCCAGAGAGCCCTTTGGCGTGGCCCTTAGGCGTTGGTCCGTGGCGTCCATTGCTGTGAGTGGCATTGATGACATGATGTGGACTAGAGTGATGTGCTGCTATTTTGTGGTAACGTGCTGTTCCATGTTCCTCTTCTTCTCCTATCTGTTTGACTGTCTCTGTCCTCTTCTCTGTCCTATCATATAAATGGTGTTCCTTTCCTTTTTCCTCAAATGATATATTATTGTAAACCGCTCTAATGCCTCTGGCCTGAGCGGTATATCAAATTCAAAATAAACATAAACATAATGGGTCCAGGAGAGCCTGGAAGGTGAGGAAGTTGAGGCAGCGGCGATGGACTGCCCATTCTAGTAGTTTAGATATGAAGGGAAGGAGGGAGATGGATCGATAGTTAGAAGGACAGGTGGGATCAAGAGAGCGTTTCTTGAGGAGAGGTGTGACAACGGCATGTTTGAAGTCTATGGGGAGAGTTGCAGTGGATAGTGAAAGGTTTAGAATGGAGAGATGGGGGGACAACGGTGGGGGAGATGGGATGTAGAAGATGGGTGGGGATAGAGTCAGTGGAACAGGTTGTGGGTTTGGAGGAGGAAAGAAGGAGAGCGGTTTCCTCTTCGGAGATCATAAAGAAGGAGAAGAGGCTAGCAGGGGAAGTATGAATGGGAGGGTAGAATTGAGGAGGGGGAGAGGTAGATGAGGACGTGGGGAATTGGAGGGTAATCTTGAGAATTTTATCGTGAAAATAGTCGGCTAGGATTTGGGCAGAAAGGGAGGGCGGGACCGGGGGCGGGGGCACCTTGAGGAGAGAATTGAGAGGACTAGAAAAAGGGACTGTTACTTCTGGAGAGAGATCTGCAACTGTGAGTATATACTTCTGGTAATTTTCTAAAAGGAATTCTTTGTATTAAAGCTAATTAATCTGTGAACCCACTATTTTCTGTTAAATCAGTCAGGGCCTAGTAGCAGCAGTTTAAGTTTAAATTCAAAACACAGAAGAGAGCTTTCTGGTTACATTTGGAACCCAGCAGAGAGCTTGTAGTTTACATTTAATAGTCACTCAGGGCTAGCATCAGCAAAGTACTTTTAGCTTAAATTTAAAACACAGAAGAGAGCTTTCTGGTTAAATTTAGAACCCAGCAGAGAGCTTGTAGTTTAAATTTCATAAGAAGTTAGAGCCTAGCAGCAGCTAAGAGCTATAATTTAAATCAAATCAGAATTTAGCTTACCTCAGCAGCACAAGACAGGGTACTGTGTAGCAGCCCTCTTTTAATAAGTGTTATTTCCCTCCTCTCACCCACCCACCCCTGGGCTAATCGTAGCTTTATAGGTACTTACACATCTAAAATGGCAGGAAGTGCTCTCAGGTGAAGCTCATTACCCAAATCAGTCATGCACTAAGGACTTGAGATTAGTTAAGCTTCAGGTGAACAAGGTATATTACACATATTAGGTACAGTTATATTAGTATAAATATCCATAGCAACCCTTAGTAAGTAAAGAACTTAGATCTAAACACAAACTTAAAACTAAGATGCAGACAGCAGTCCAGCAGCGGGATGGGGGTTTTCCAGTCTTTTGCATTGAGTGTCACATGTATGATTTTCTCCCAGTTGGTGAGAGGTCTTACGTGTGCACTAGGTGCAAGGAGCTCTTTGCTCTCAGGGAACGAGTCCGTTCTCTAGAGGCTAAAGTAGCAGACTTGGAAAGCATAAGACAGACAGAGACGTACATAGACGAGACCTACAGGGATATAGTCCTGAAGTCCCACCTCCAGTCTGGCAGCATCCCTGTTGCCATGGAGGAGAGAGGTCACATGACAGGAGAGCATCACCCTGGTGTGGCAGGAAGTGATCCTGTAACTAGGACCTGTCCTCCAAGTGATGTAAAACCCTCTCGCACTGAGGAAGTTTCTCCAGGGCCATGTGCCCATGAGGGAAGGGTTAGGACAGCCGTTATAGTTGGTGATTCGATCATTAGGCATGTAGATAGCTGGGAAGCTGGTGGACGTGAGGATCGCCTAGTAACATGCCTGCCTGGTGCGAAGGTAGCGGACCTCACGCGCCACCTAGATAAGGTCTTAGATAGTGCTGGGGAGGAGTCTGCTGTTTTGGTACATGTTGGTACCAATGACATAGGAAAATGTGGTAGGGAGGTTCTGGAGGCTAAATTTAGGCTTTTAGGTAGGAAGTTGAAATCCAGAACTTCCAGGGTAGCGTTCTCCGAAATGCTTCCTCTTCCACGCGCAGGACCCAAAAGGCAGGCAGAGCTCCGGAGTCTCAATGCGTGGATGAGACAGTGGTGCAGAGCTGAGGGTTTTGGATTTGGTAGGAACTGGGGAACATTCTGGGGAAAAGGAGGGGCTCTTCCGAAGGGATGGGCTTCACCTTAACCGGGATGGAACCAGGCTGCTGGCATTAACCTTTAAAAAGGAGATAGAGCAGCTTTTAAACTAGATATTAGGGGAAAGCCGACAGTCGCCCAAGAGCGGATGGTTCGGAAGAATGTATCTTTGAAGGATACTACCAAAAGCAGAGAGGTTCCACAAAAGAGTAAAGTAACCCAAATGCCCTCAAGTATGGAGCAGACAGAGCTTAAAGATCCCTAATTACGCATGTCTAACAATAGCCAAATTAATATGAATAAAATACATTCTCTAAAATGCTTGAATGCAAATGCTAGAAGTCTAAAAAATAAGATGGGAGAGTTAGAATATATAGCACTAAACGAGAGGTTAGATATGATTGAAATATCAGAGACACGGTGGAAGGAGGACAACCAGTGAGACACTGTGATACCTGGGTACAAACTATATCGTAATGATAGAGCTGATCAAGTTGGTGGAGGGGTTGCACTCTATGTTAGAGATGGCATTGAGTCAGAAAGGATTAAAGTTTTGCAGGAAACAAAATCTGCTGTAAAATCTATATGGATTGAAATTCCATGTAAATGGGGGAAAGCAATGGCAGTGGGGGTGTACTATCGAGCACCTGGCCAGAATGACCAAATGGATGATGAAATGCTCAAAGAAATCAAGGAAGCTAACAAAAGTTATAGCGCAGTAATAATAATGGGTGATTTCAACTACCCAGGTATCGACTGGGTCAGTGTCACGTCAGGACATGCTAGGGAGATAAAGTTCCTAGATGAAATAAATGACTGCTTCTTGGAGCAGCTGGTTCATGAACCGACCAGAGGGGAAGCCATATTAGACCTAGTCCTTAGTGAAACACCAGATCTAGTGCAAGAGATAAGGTTGTTGGAGCCACTTGGCAATAGTGATCATAGCATGATCGCCTTTGATTTAATTAATGGAGGAGGGATAGTAAGGAAATCCACAGTATTACCTTTTAACTTTCGAAAGGGAGACTATGATAAAATGAGGAAAACAGTTGAGAAAAAACTAAAAAGGAGCAGTTGAAAAGGTTAAAGACGTACATCAGGCTTGGCTGTTGTTGAAAAATACTATATTGGAAGCGCAAACCAGCTGTATTCCACGCTTTAAGAAAAGTGGAAGGAAGTCCAAAAAACTGCCAGCATGGTTTAAAGGTGAGGTCAGAGAGGCTGTTGTTGCCAAAAAAGCATCTTTCAGGAAATGGAAAAAAGAGCCAAATGACGAAACCTGGAAACAGCATAAGCACTGGCAAGTCAAATGCAAGGCATTGATAAGGCAGGCAAATGGAGAATTTGAGAAAAAGCTTGCTGCGGAAGCAAAAACGCGAAGTAAAGACCTTTTCAAGTACATTCATAGCAAAAAACCTGTGAGAGAGTCAGTTGGTCCATTAGATGATAAAGGGGTTAAAGGAGCACTAAGAGGCGACAAGGCGATAGCGGAGAGATTGAACGAATTCTTTGCTTCAGTCTTTACTGAGGAAGATGTAGGGATGTTACCCATGACTGAAGTGGTATTTAAAGGTGCGGAAGAATTGAAGGAAATATCGATACATCAGGAAGATGTATTACAACTATTAGATAAACTGAAGAGTAGAAAATCACCTGGGCCAGATGGTATACATCCAAGGCTGTTGAAAGAACTGAAATATGAGATTGCAGACCTGCTATTAGTAATCTGTGAACTATCATTAAAATCATCTCTAATACCTGAAGATTGGAGGATCGCCAATGTCACACCAATTTTTAAAAAGGGTTCCAGGGGTGATCTTGGAAACTACAGACTGGTGAGCCTGACGTCAGTACCGGGAAAAATGGTAGAAACCATCATAAAGAATAAAATTACTCAGCATGTAGATAGTCATGACCTAATGGGAGACAGCCAACATGGCTTTAGACAAGGAAGATCTTGTTTTTTTGAAGGAGTGAATAATCAGGTGGACAAAGGTGAGTCGGTTGATATAGTGTATATGGACTTTCAGAAAGCCTTTGACAAGGTCCCTCATGAGAGACTTTTGGCAAAACTAAAGAGTCATGGGATAGGAGGCAGTGTACTATTGTGGATCAGGAACTGGTTAAAAGCAGAGGGTAGAGCTAAATGGCCAATTTTCCCAATGGAGAAAGGTGAATAGTGGTGTACCCCAGGGATCTGTGCTGGGTCCCCTGCTTTTTGACATATTTATAAATGACCTCGAAAGTGGAATAACGAGTGAGGTTATCAAATTTGCAGATGACACAAAACTATTTAAAGTTGTTAAAACCCAAGAGGATTGTGGAAAATTGCAAGAGGATCTTGATAAACTGGAAGACTGGGCATCAAAATGGCAGATGAAATTTAATGTGGACAAGTGCAAGGTTATGCACCTAGGGAAGAACAACCCAAACTGTGCTTACACGATGCAAGGTTCCACATTAGGAACCACCACCCAGGAAAAAGATTTAGGCGTCATTGTGGATACCATGTTAAAACCCTCGGCCCAGTGTGCAGCAGCGGCCAAGAGAGCAAATAGAATGCTAGGTATGATAAGGAAAGGAATGGAAAATAAAACAAAAGATATTATAATGCCTCTATATCGTTCCATGGTGAGACCGCACCTTGAATATTGTGTGCAATTCTGGTCACCCTATCTGAAAAAGAATATAGCGTTATTAGAAAAGGTTCAGAGAAGAACCACCAAAATGGTAAAGGGGATGGAAGGATACTCCTATGAAGAAAGGCTAAAAAGGTTAGGGCTCTTTAACCTGGAAAAGAGACGGCTGAGGGGAGATATGATAGAAGTCTATAAATTAATGAACGGAGTGGAACGGGTAAACGTAGATCGATTGTTTACGTTATCAGAATATAGAAAGACTAGGGAACATGCAATGAAGCTACAGGGTAAACTATTTAAGACTTATAAAAGAAAATATTTTTTCACTCAACGTGTAATCAAACTCTGGAATTTGTTAGCGCAGGATGTAGTAAAGGCTGTTAGTGTAGCTGGGTTTAAAAAAGGTTTGGACAAGTTCCTGGAGGAAAGGTCCATAAACCATTATTAAGAAGGGACCCAGGATATCAATGCTTGAACCAATACAAGCATTGTGGATCCTGTGTCCCTTGGGGAAACTGCTAGGTACGTATGACCTAGATTGGCCACTGTTTGAAACAGAATACTGTGCTTGATGGACCTTGGTTTGACCCAGTATGGCATATCTTATGTTCTTATATTCTTATTAAAGAGGCGGCGAGGATTGGAGGCAAGGGAATTAGTCAGATGGATGTAGTATTCTTGTTTGGCATGTGCTATAGCTAACTGGAAGGAGCCAAGCATGAATTTGAAGTGTAGAAGGTCTTCAGGGGAGCGGGATTTGGTCCAAGCACGTTCAGCAGAACGGGCACAGGTGCGAAAATAGCAGGTTGTGGATGAGAGCCATGGCTGGGGAGTAGAACGCCTGACAGGGCGTGGGGTGAGTGGGGCAAGAGTGTCAAGAGCCGAGGATAGTGCAGCATTATAAGTGAAAATTGCTGTGTCAACAGATTTGGAGGACATAATGGAGGAAAGGGATGGAGAAATGGTGGAGGAGAGAGTCAAGGGATCAATATTATGAAGGTTTCTATATAGGTTGGAGGAGACAGAATGAGGGTGAGACAGCGGAAGCTGAAGATTAAAGGTTAAAAGGTGATGGTCTGATGAGGGAAGGATTGAGTTGTGGAGGTTTGAGGGAGAGGAATTGGAAAAGAGTATCAGGTCAAGGCAGTGGCCATGCAGGTGGGTGGGGGCAGTGGAGCAGAGTTGGAGGTCGAATGAGGAGGTGAGGGTGAGGAATTTTAAAGCATGGGAATCGGAGGGGTTATCATTGTGAATGTTAAAATCGCCATGAATAAGAGTGGGGGAAGAGGGATCTATAAAGACGGAAAGCCAAGAGTCAAAGTTAGTAAGGAAGGTCGATTTGGATTTGTTGGGTGAGCAATAAATAACAGCTACTCGGAGGGGAAGTGGTGTGAAGAGGCGAATGGAGTGGACTTCAAAAGAGATGGAGGAGTGTGACTGAGGTAGCAGGAGTGGTTGGAATTGGAAGGAGGGAGAAAGTAAAAGCCCAATATCACCACCACGGCTAGTGGATTGAGGTGTATGGGTGAACTGGTAGACCCCATGGCAGCGAGCAGCAGTGGATGCGGTATCGTCTGGGAGGAGCCAGGTCTCAGTTAGGGCAAGAAGGTGTAGCGCGTTAGAGATAAAGAGATCGTGAGTAAAAGGAAGTTTGTTAGAGAGTGAGCATGCGTTCTACAGGGCACATGAGAATGGGAGGGAGGAAGGGGAAAGGAGAGGAATATGGATAAGGTTGGACAAGTTACGTGAGGATTTCTTTCCAGAGTGAGGCAGCGGTCTAGGGGGGCCGTTACATGAGGATCTATTTCCAGAGTAGTACAGAGATCTAGAGGGACCGGGGTATGGGTGAGTGTCTCTGGATGAGTGTGCCCTCCCTGAGGGACATGAGGGAGGGGAAGAGGAGGGGGCATGAAGGGGGGTCTTGATGATAATAGATAGGTTGCGTGAGGATCTCTTTTTTAAGTGAGATAGAACACTAAGGGGGATAGGGTTGGGGTTGATATCTCTGGGTGAGTGATTGGGGCATGAGTGAGGGAGGGTGAAAGGGGAAAGGAGGGGGATATGGATGAGATTAGATAAGGTACATCAACTCAGCAATAAACAAACCAAGAGAGCAATTCTCAATTGTAAAGACTCTCTGATCTCTGGGCCACAATCGCTGCTTCTCACACCCTTCTGCCTGCAGGAGCAGTATGTCCTGCAGGCATGGGCTGCGCAAGCTGTGACTGTGGCCCTGAGAAACAGAGCCCACCCGCAGGAGCAGATGTCAGGAGGTCACCGTTGCTGTCCACCCACCTCCACTCAGGATGACCTGCAGAGCACCAGCAGCCTAGTGGAGAGCCTGCCCATGGGACACGCCGCTCCCATGGGCAGAAGGCTGTGAATAGTGATTGTAGCCCCTCAGTCTTCTGCCCATGGGAGTAGCGTGTCCTGCAGGTAGGCTCTCCGTTAAGCCGCCGGTGCTTTGCAGGCCATCCTGAATGGGGAGGGGGAGGGGGCAGAAGGCTGGTGATGACACTCTCCCGACATCAGCATCTCCCTGCTGTGATAGCACCGGCACTGGTCCAGCATGTGTCTTCTTGCTTCCCCTCCCCCCTCCATTGTCCAGCATTTGTCTTCCTGCTTCCTGCCACTTGTCCAGCATTTACTTATTTATTTAACAAGTTTTTTATATAACCTTATCATACAAAATCAAAAAAGCATCATCAGAGGGGGGTGGAACCAGTAGGGACATACAAGCCAACGGAGGCTTGCAAACCCCATGCTTTTTGATTGCTTTTATTTTTGGTCAATAGTGACTGTGAGAACTCCCCACCTCTGCCCCAGTATTCTCAGATCTGGGGCAACGACGGCGGCGGAGAAGCAGCAGCTTGTCCAACCTTTTTTTAATCCTTTGAAGGTGGAATAAGGCTGCTGTTTTGGGGGTATTTTTTGCTGCGGCCGCCTCACTCCACTTCATTATAGAGCCGCCCCTGTCCTTCTCCATTGAGAACATTGACAATTTAGTCCTACTCTCTGTTTCTCACTTTGAATCCTTCCCCTCGCCATAGCAGGACGCTACCTCCTAGCCCATGTCCTTAATTTCCTCTGAAGTCTTTCATGATATACTTTGACAAATGCTTTTTGAAAATCCAGGTACACTACAGCAACTGCTTCACCTTAATCCACATATTTAATCACTGTCAAAAAATGTAGCAGATTAGTGAGGTGAGACTTCTCTGGACTAAATCCATGATGGCTTTGCCCCATTGAACCATGACTGTGTGATCGGTCACTCTTTATAATAGTTTCTAACATTTTGCCTGGAACTAATGTCAGACCCACCGCAGTCATCTTCCTACTCCTTCAAACTCCCCCCTGGTTTTTTTCTAAACCCCCCCCCCTCCTTTCTACCTCCCCCTCTCTTTCCCCTACCTTCCCTTCTTCCTCACCCGCTCCTTCCTCTCCTTGGTGTAGGATAGAAGCAAGTGTTTTTAGATTCCTTAAATGAAAGGTGGTATAGCAAATGTTCAATAAACCAAAGTAAACTAAAGCATCACAAGAGTTAGCGCCTTGGGCATATTGACATATGCTATTTGAGTTTATTTTTGATTTTTTGTACAAGTTTGCATTTAATTTTTAAAAACAAATTGTACATTTTTTTAGAACACAATATTGTTTCAAAGGGAAGTTTATTCCATGTAACTGGTTTGGTTTGGCTTTTGTATTAGTTCTCTGTAAACTGCATTTTATCTCTGAAAAATGCGGTATATAAATGCCAAAAAATTAAATAATAAAAAAATAAAGTCATACTCGCTCCATCCTTTCAACACTTGCTTTGAGTTGTGGTTAGGAAATGTTTATGTGGAGGCACATTCCAATCTGGTTGTCCAGCCCCCTTGCGCGGCTGACCAGAAGCAGGTCACCCACAGGATGAGAATCAGGTCTACAGCCTGGATGTGCAGGCCGGGCCCTGATTCTGATCAGCCTGCATGCCCAGTCACATACCTGGCTATCTCAGTCAGGCTCCTGAATGAAGCTGCAGTGTCATGGCACCACGGCTCCATTCAGGAACTGTGAATGCCGGCCGCCACCTTTATCCTTCTTTCCCTGCAGCCGGACCCTTGATCCAGTCTCCCATGGCCAGGGTCCAGCTGCGGGGAACTTACTGCACACCCTACCTTTCTTTCTAGGCCCAGCAGTATGATCCCCCGATGTCCAGAGGGACATATTCCACCTCTGTAGTGGAATAAGTCCACCGTCTAAGTTCACAGCCCAGGACGTACAGGGCCAGCCTCTGAATCAGCCCTGTACATCTGGAGTTACTGCCCGCCCATGCCCCGCCCTCGCTCCATCTCCAATATACCCCCTCCTGCCCCCATCTAGGCCTCCCCATACAAAGGCACTGTTCGTATGTGGAGGCTTTAGCTAAGGCCAGCAGGGGAGCGACTAGCAGGGATGGATGTCCAAACTGGATGCCCATACCCGCTATTCGCTCTTTAGAGTGACCCCCATAAGCTCTAAGGTTTTCACTTAGACTCATGGAAGCCCCCTTTAAGCACATATATACATACACACACACACACATATCAGCATTATCGTTTGTACCTAGGAATACGTCTTATCTTCTAAACATTACCTAATTTGGGGTTGTCTAATTCTGAGTTTGTTCCTTTACCCCCTTTCTTGCCATGTTCTTCTTCTCCCCTCCATCCTCCTTTACTATTCCATTCCCTTTTCCCCGTTTCCTTCCTTCTCCCACTTTTCCCTACTTTGCCTTCCTCTTCCCTCCTCCTCCGATTCCTTTTCCCACTGCCTCCTCTCTCTTCCTCCCGTCCCCCTCCCTCTCTCCCTCTTCTCCTTTTTTCCTGGCGGAACAGGGCACAGTAGAGTGAGGGGTGTGTGTGCAGGCCTGCATCCAAACCAGGCAGACGTAAAGCACCACTGGACAGGCAGAGACACCATGTGAGCTATGCACATGATGATTCAGAGATGGAGACGTGCGTGCTGTGCTGGGCACAGTGCAGGATCTGACAGGCAGTGACCCAGCACCCGAGATGCAGGTACCACAGGCCCATGGTGAGTTACCTGCAACTGACACAGGGGGTTTACCAGAGATACAGACTGGATGGGGCAGCCATAACTAAGTTGTGCAGCATACTCAGCGTGGACCTGCGTCCCTCCACATCCAGAAGCTAGACACTGCTGGTGGCCGTGATGGTGACCACTTCTCTGGGATTCCTTGCAACCGGCAGCTTCCAGCATGTGATAAAGATGAATGTCGGAATCACGCATTCACCAGGGCCCTGCTGCGGAGGATGTGCCACCTGATAGCCCTTCCCCGGACACAGCAGAAGCATCAGGAGACCATGCAGGCATTCTACAGTGTTGCTGGTTTCCCTTTGGTGCTTGGATCTATAAACTGCACCCATATCGCACTGTAAGCACCATGGCTGGAGCAGAGGGCATACTGAAACAGGCATGGGTACACATCAATGAACATGCAGGTTGTTGTGGATGCCAAAATGGCCCTTACAGATGTGTGTGCCCGCTACCCAGGGTCCGGCCATGATGCATATGTCCTTGCATATTCTGGGCTGGGACAGACAGCAGCTGGAGGGCAGCTTGGAGATGTGTGGTTGCTAGGTGAGTGTGCATGTGTGAACCTCAGGATAGGCCCAGAATAGATGCCTGCTGCAGTCTGATGCTATGGGTACTGCAAACAGGTGATGTAAAATTGTGTAACAATTGTGTAAAATTGTTAACTGTAAACCGCGCTGATGTCAAATAGCGCGGTATAGAAAAGATAGAAATAAATAAAATAAATAAATAAATGATAGATGTATACAGTATGTATCGCACCACTGCATGCCATCCATAGCAGCCCATAGACCATATCCAATGCACGTCCCGACACACATGCTCACAGCTCACATCGCCTCCACAGGTGACCATGGCTACTCCCTGAGAACCTGACTGCTGACCGCAGTGTGGCACCTCAGAGGTTGGCAGAAGAAGAAGTACAACAGTGTCCATAGCAGACACGGGGTTGTGGAGCATGCAATTGGGGTGCTGAAAAGCAGCTTCCAGTGCCTCAACAGAAGTGGTGGTCAATTCCTCTACAGTCCAGAGCGGGTATGCCAGATATTTGCTGCATGCTGCATACTCCACAACACGAATGTGTGGCGTTCCGGACCCAGAGCCAGCAGATGTGGAGGAATGGGTAGCCGCAGAGCCAGCAGATGTGGAGGAATGGGAGGCCGCAGAGCCAGCAGATGTGGAGGAATGGGTAGCCGCAGAGCCAGCAGATGTGGAGGAATGGGAAGCTGCAGAGCCAGCAGATGTGGAGGAATGGGAAGCCGCAGAGCCAGCAGATGTGGAGGGATGGGAAGCCGCAGAGCCAGCAGATGTGGAGGAATGGGTAGCCGCAGAGCCAGCAGATGTGGAGGAATGGGAGGCCGCAGAGGCAGCAGATGTGGAGGAATGGGAAGCCGCAGAGCCAGCAGATGTGGAGGAATGGGAAGCCACAGAGCCAGCAGATGTGGAGGAATGGGAAGCCGCAGAGCCAGCAGATGTGGAGGAATGGGAGGCCGCAGAGGCAGCAGATGTGGAGGAATGGGAAGCCACAGAGGCAGCAGATGTGGAGGAATGGGAGGCCGCAGAGGCAGCAGATGTGGAGGAATGGGAGGCCACAGAGGCAGCAGATGTGGAGGAATGGGAAGCCACAGAGCCAGCAGATGTGGAGGAATGGGAAGCCGCAGAGCCAGCAGATGTGGAGGAATGGGAGGCCGCAGAGGCAGCAGATGTGGAGGAATGGGAAGCCGCAGAGCCAGCAGATGTGGAGGAATGGGAGGCCGCAGAGGCAGCAGATGGTGATGGGGCCAAGTCCGAGAGCCAGCAGCAGGCCAGGGCATTGACCCACCGTTCGTGGGTGATACAAGAAAGCTTCTGAGCTGACTGCCCTGCACCAGCACCAGGGTTGTACACACACAAACACCAATTATGTGCCCAATATCATATAATGTGCGCTGAAGGATTCAATAAAGTGCCCATTACCATGGTATTTAAAAAACATGTTGACTGTCTTTGTTAAATATTAGGGAGGGGGGAGTAATTTCATCTGTATAGGTGGAAATGAATTTTAGTTTATTTATTTACAATGAACAGAACTCATTAACAAAGAACATAAAACATACCAAACTATATTACAAGGTACTATTTACAAATCAGCTGTTCGCATATACAGCAGAATAGCGGATCCTGAGGCAGAGCTATTTACAGTGTAGGGTGGGGAAGGGAACGGGATAAGGGAGAAATATATTAAATGGAGTTTCATAAAGAAAAAGGTTTAGAGGGGGGAGAAGAGTAATTACCTAATTAATCTATATCAAGTGAGAAAGAGGTTCAGGAGGGTCTGTATTTATTGCATATGTATTTCTCCAGTATATAGTGGAGAGAAGTAGGGGGGGGATCATGGTGTTCAAGGGGGAGTAATAGAGGTGTTGAGGTTAAAGTGTTGAATGAAGAGGAATATTTTAAGCTCTTTTCTAAAAGTCTGTAGATCTTTTATTAGTCTTAGATTATCTGGGAGAGCGTTCCAGAGAGTAGGGGCTACAAACAAGAACGCTCTTGAACTTGTAGTTTTGATTGCGTTACGAAAATGGGCTGAAATTGAGAGGATATTCTGGGTGCACGTTTTTCTGAATGTAATGGGGTCACTAAGGGTAGTAAGAGAGGAGAGGCATGAGGGGGCGATCTTATTGTATAGTTTGAAAGTTATCAGTAGATATTTGTATTTGATACGTGCTTCTATGGGTAGCCAGTGGAGGGTCTGGAGTAGTGGCGTGATGTGGCCATATCGGTGAGCATTGTGAATTATACGGTCAGCAAGGTTCTGTGCCATTTGAAGTTGATGCATGTTTTTTTTGGGTAGGCCATGAAGTATGCTGTTACAATAATTGAGGTGAGGCGTAATGAGGGCCTGTAGGACTGAGCGGCCCTCACTATTATCCAGAAGGTGTCCAATTGGTAATGTCCTTGAGACACTCTTGAATTTGGGGGCAAAGGGGGTTGGAGATATCTATTGGGTGATAGAACATTATATCATCTGCATATAGATGATAATGTACTTATGTTTCCTGAGGATGTTGCAAATGGGTTGCATATAAAGATTAAAAAGGAGGGCAAAGAGGGCGGAGCCTTGAGGAATACCCTGGGTCTGGTTGAAGATAGAGAAGGTTGCTGAACCAATCAGGACCTGTTGAATGCGATCTGTGAGATAAAATTTAAACCAATGTAATACAGTACATCGGAAGTCTAGAAATGAGAGATTTGTGGCAGACGCTGTCAAAGACGGCAGCTATATTGAGAAACACAAGCATAAATACTTGTTTGCAGTTGTTAATGCCGCAGATGAGTGTGTTCAAGAGAAAGAGCATAAGGGTTTCGACACTGTGGTGTTGTCTGAAACTATGCTGTTGGGTGTCCAAGGGGGTATTTAAGTCAACAAAGTCTTGTAATTGGATCTGCACTGCTTTTTTGATAATTTTTGTCAGCAGAGGAAGGCTAGAGATGGGACGATAAGAATTTGGGAGAGATTTGTCAGTTACATTGGGTTTGAGGATAGGGCAAATAATTGCTTTTTTCAGCATTGGTGGCATTTGACCTATCTCTAGGGATCTATTAACTATGTTAAGTATGATGGGCGAGAAATCATCTTTTGTGGACTTAATCCAACTAACAGAACATGGATCAGCAGGGGATGTGGTGGTGTTAAGGTTTGCTATTATATTTTTAAGTTGTTTGATGGTGATCAGATAGAATGAGGACCATGTAGCTTGGTTTAGGTGACTGACATTATTTGACTCATGGTGGTTGGAGCTAGAAGTGGATATGGGTATAAGTTTGCTCATATAATAGTCAGCTAGGCTTTGGGGATCAATTTGGGTAAGGTCCGAATCAGGGTTAGGGGTTTTAGTGAGTGATCTGACAATTATGAAGAGCTCTCTAGGTCTGTTAAGAGCTCTTTTCTTTTTCTTCTCCAGAGTTGCCCTTCCCACAGAAGATCTAACTTCTCTGGTTGTCCATTTCAGTTTTTTCTCTGTTTGCTTCTAATTTATGGTGCTTCTTTCTAGATGAGTAAGGTGGCACAGTTTTTTTTAGTTTTATAGTAAGGTTTTTTTGTTTTTTTATTTTGTTCTTATGATGTCGTGATGCGCTTGTGTTTATTATTAAACCACTTTGCATGATGTTATCATAGCAGTATATGAATGTTTTTATTTATTTATATTTTATTTAAAAATATTTTAGACCACCATATGCTACAGCATTGAAGGTGGTTTACAACAAAACTAAAAATACAAAACACAGACCAACCCAAATTCTCCACCCTCAACACTACCACAATCACAATTGCTGCCAATTGCTACCTACCATCACTCCTGCCACCTAAGAGGGAAAAAAGAAAAGTCTAATTTATTTATTTAACATTTTCTCTACACCATCTTTCTACTAGTCAAGATGATTTACAGAGAACTCAGTGCAGAAACGTTAATAGTTAAACTGTAAGGTGCACATTACATGGAACATATATTATAACAGATAAACAGATATCATCAAACTTTAGAGGTTTAACTATTTACAGTTTTTGTTGATGGGGTGTGGTTATTGCTTTGCTGAGTGTTCTTTAGTCCGTATTAGATCCATAATGCTCTAGGAACAGGAGAGTTTTTAGGTTTTTATGGAATTGTCTGGTTAACTGGATGGATCCTAATTGTGGTGGAAGTGAGTTCCAAAGGGAGGGAGCATATAGAGAAAAAGCCCTGTTGTTGGTTCTTTGGCTGCATGAGGATTTGTCAGTAGGTATTTCCATTCTATTGATTTAATGCCTTCCTAAACACCACCAAATCCGTTTCCTTTCCCAAAACCTCTGGCAACATGTTCCATAAAGTCGGAGCTGCCACTGAAAAGACTCAAGCCTGCCACCAGTGCAAACGAACCTCAGTAAACCCAGGCGCCTGCGTAGAACAGAGGGCCCTCATGTGTTGCTACCAAGACACTAGGCCCTGTAGGTAACTTGGCCCCAAACCCCTCAACACTTTGAAAGCATGCACCAACGATTTGAATATGCACTGTTGCTGAGTAGGTAGCCAGTGCAGTTTCTGCAGCACACCCAAAACCGAGTCATGCTTGCCCAGCCCCCACACCAACCAGGGTAGAGTTCTGGACCACCTGCAACTTCCTGAGTAGATAAGCTGACAGGCCAACATACAAAGTGTTACAGTTTTCCAGACCAGATAACACAAGCACCTGGACTACAAGGCACAAATCCGCTCCATCCAAAAATGGACTAAGCTGCCGCACCAGTCACAGCTTGTCATAAGTTGAGTGTACGACCCGCGACACCTGTGCATGTAGGGACAAGTCTGCAACCAACAGGACTCCCAAATTACGAATCTTCTGTTTCCAGTCCAGACTCCGCAATGAAGAACCCGCTCTGTAATGTACCCACTGAGAGCATCCCGCACACCAACACTTCTGATTTGCCTACATTCAGGAACAGACAGTTGGCCTGCAACCAAACAGTGACTTCCTTCAAGTATTGATTAACCCGCTGTATCACCACAGACTCATCCTCTTCGACCACAATTAACAGCTGTATGTCGTCAGTATATAGCAATCCTGGGAAACCATATTTGCGGCAAATAGTCTCCACCAGACTAATGTAGATATTAAACAAGACTGGGGACAGCACTGACCCCTGTGTGACCCCATATACCTTCTGTTTTTATATCCAATTAAATTATATAGACAGGATTGTTGATGTTTGAGTCTTGGAAATTAGTATTGTTATGTTATGGGAGGTTTGCTGCATAAATTCTGAGAGACATTTTTGCAGGGTTTTGAGTAATTTCACAAAGTGTCTGGCAGTGGAGGGATTCTGTGTTGCTGTTACTAAGGTGATATCAGAATTTAATATTTTTTTGTTTGGGAACTAGAGACTGCTTAACCTGACTTCTCTGATGTTTAAAATTATGGAAACACTGCTAAAACAGAGGATAGTGAGGTTTTTGGAATCTAATGGACTGCAAAATCCGAAGTAGCATGGATTTAACTAGAGACAGGTCTTGTCAGACAAATTTGATCAACTTCTTTGATTGGATGACCAGAGAGCTGGACTGAGGTAGAGTGCCAGATTTCAGTAAAGCCTTTGGCATAGTTCCACATAGACGGATGCACTTAGGATTTATTTATTTATTTAACTTCTCTTCTATACCGCGCTATTAATATCAGTGCGATGTACATTAAACAGAACATTATATCATGCAGTCGGGCTGACACAGTATTTACAGTGAACAGGGATTAAAACTTGGATGCACCTAAAGTGACTGACTGGGATAGAGACTGAATGGGAGGCGACAAAAATCCGCCCCTTTCTCTCCCCATCTGCTCTTACTACCCTGTTACTATCTGTCGTCATGTCGCGCGTTGACTTTTCTAATTCAATCTTTACTGGTCTCTCTAAAGCCCAATTGACCTGCCTTCAGAGGATTCAAAACACCACCGCACGCCTCATTACTCATTCTTCCCCCCATGACCATGTAACACCCCTTCTTTTTCATCTTCATTGGTTACCAGTCCCCTACCGTGCTCAATACAAACTGCTCTCCCTTGTTCACAAGGCTCTCCATACCAGCACGCCACAATACCTAGCAGATCTCATCACCTTCCATACTCCCAGATACACTCCACGCTCCTTTCATCTCAACCGTCTCACCCTCCCCTCTCCCTCCCTTCCATACTCCCAGATACACTCCACGCTCCTTTCATTTCAACCGTCTCACCCTCCCCCTCCCTCCCTTCCATACTCCCAGATACACTCCACGCTCCTTTCATCTCAACCGTCTCACCCTCCCCTCCCTTGCCCACTTGCACTCCACCCGCTCCTCAGCCTTTTTCTTTGCCGGTCCTGCCCTTTGGAACTCCCTTCCCTCTGCTCTCCGCTTGGACCCCCATCATGCCACCTTTAAGCAAAACCTAAAAGCTCACCTATTTTCCCTGGCCTTTGACCTTCCCTCCCTCTTTGTATAACTGCTCTCTCCACGCTTTGTCTATTCTTCTTTTCCTTCCACTCTCCTGTCACCAATTGTAGTTCCTTTTCTTTTCCACTGGCTTTGTGCCTCTATTGTAATTTTATGAATTGTAAACCGCCCTGCTTATCAGGAAGGGCGGTATATCAAGTGAAATAAACATAAACATAACATAAACACATAGTTCACGCTGAGAAGCATCATGTTACCAGTACTGCATCGCAGAAATCAGTCCTTGGTCTGGCTCTTTTTGACAGTTATGTAAGTAATTTTGTGGAAAAGCTGTTGGGAAAGATGTGCCACTTTGTGAATGATAGGAAAATCTGCAATAGGATAGACACACTGGAGGGTGTGGATAACATGAGCGGGGATCCAGGAAAACTTGAAGAATGGTTGAGAATTTGGCAGCTAATAGTAATTGCTAAGACATGCTGGGTCATGCATTTGGGCTGCAAAAACCCCAGCAAGTTGCACAGTACAGGGGGTGAAGTACTTGTGTGCATGGAAAAAGAGCGAGACCTTGGGGTTCATAATATCCAAGGATCTTAAGGTGGCCTAACAAGTAGAAAAGTCGACAGCAAAAACAAGAAGGATGCCTGGGATTATAGGGATGGCCTCCAGGAAAAAGGAGGTGATAGTGTCACCGTATAGCTCTTCATTTGGAGTATTGGCTGCATTTCTGGAGACCACATCTTTAAAGAGATATAAACAGGATGGAGATGGTGCAGAGGGTGGCTACCCAAATGGTCAGTGGCATTCATCGTAAGATATATGGGGACAGACTTAAAGATCTCCATATGTACCGTATGATCTGGAGGAAAGACAGGAGAGGGGAGATATGATAAAGACATTTAAATACCTCCATGGCATAAATACACAGCAGGACAGCCTCTTTCAATTGA
Source organism: Ichthyophis bannanicus (assembly GCA_033557465.1). Classification (NCBI taxonomy): domain Eukaryota; kingdom Metazoa; phylum Chordata; class Amphibia; order Gymnophiona; family Ichthyophiidae; genus Ichthyophis; species Ichthyophis bannanicus. The sequence goes on along the minus strand of CM066050.1, from coordinate 10,576,232 downwards.
ATGGAAACTCTGGTATGAGAGGGCATAGGATGAAGGTGAAAGGGGATAAACTCAGGCGTAATCTGAGGAATATTTCTTTACAGAAAGTATGATGGATATATGGATTGACATCCTAGCAGAGGTGGTGGTAACTAGGACAGTATCTGAACTGAAGTAAGCATGGGATAAGCACAGATGATCTCTAATGGAGAAGAAAGGACTGTGGAACTTAACTGATATGGTTGGGCAGACTGGATCTTTATATGCCATCTGCCATTATTTTCTTTGTTTAAATGTTTCTATGCAAGGGAGAATATCCTAGCTCTACTCTGTACAGATTCTAGAAAAGGTCCAGCCTTCTTGATGTTGACAGAGTGACATGCACCAATTTCTCTATCATTCAACTCTGCATAGCGAAACTGTGTTCAACACATCATTTGGAGAATTCTCACTGATGAAGTAAATGAAGATAACAACTTTTGACAAAAAGTGCAATTTAATAACTTTGGGCCATGTTTTAAACTGACAGAGTGATCACAGTGCTGTTGGTATTGCATAACATAGTCCATAAAGAGCCAACATAAGAACATAAAATATACCATAATGGGTCAAGTTCAAGGTCCATTAAGTGTGTGTGCTTGGCAAGGAGGTGGTGGTGACACTGTGATGGTGTGAGGGGGTACACTGATTACTGTATGTGATATACGGTGGGCTAAGTGGGGGGGGAGATAGGATTTGGGGGGTTGGGGCATTGCACATGTGTTTGGCTGTTGGGTATGTGGGTATGAGAGGTGTGGTAGAGTGGGTGGGCGAGGGAGGGGCAGGAGAAGAGGGGACGGGGCATCTGTGCTGGCATGCCTTGGGAGGGTGAATGGGGATATGCATATGGACATCACACTAATAAATGATTCTGTATCTGACCAACTTGGTATCCATGACTACTTCTGCCATATTAAGAACATAAGAAATGCCTTCTTTACATTAAGGTGCAGGCCCATTTTGAGACTATGTTCTTTGATTGTGAGAAGCAAATGTTTCAAATCATCTTCACTTTCAGCCGGTAATGTGGTATCATCAGCATAGAGAAGGTTGTTGATGAGTCTTCCACCAATCTTCACACCTCAGTTATCTTCATACAATCCTGCTTCTCTGATTATTTGCTCTGCATATAAATTAAACAGGTAGGGGGAAAGTATGCAGCCTTGTCTTACACCTTTGCTTATTTTAAACCATTCTGTTTCTCCTTGTTCCGTTCAAACTGTTGCTTCTTGATCAATGTACAGACTGTGCAAGAGAACGATCAGGTGTTCTGGTATACCCATGCTTCTTAATGTGGCCCAGAGTTTCTCATGGTTTACACAGTCAAAAGCCTTGCTATAGTCGATAAAGCACAAATGGATATCCTTTTGGTATTCTTTAGTGTTTTCAAGGGTCCATCTCACATCTGCAATGATGTCTCTCGTTCCTCGCTCTTTCCTGAACCCTGCTTGCACTTCAGGTGGTTCTTGTTCTTGTTCCAGGTATGGTTGTAGTCTTTTTTGAATAATCTTCAGTAGAATCTTGCTGGCATGTGGGATCAGAGTGATTGTGCGATAATTTCCACAGTCAGTTGGATCACCTTTCTTTAGTATTGGTATAAACACAGATCTTTTCCAGTCAGTAGGCCATGATGTTGTCTTCCATATTTCTTGGCAGAGCCTTGTAAGTACGGTAACAGCTGCATCAGATTGCTGCAATACTTCTATGGGAATGCTATCAATGCCTGGTGCTTTGTTCTTTCATAAGGCTTTCAATGCTGCTTCAACTTCTTCTTTCATTACCAATGGTTCCCGATCATAAAGTACAGGTTGAAACGGCTGTTGGTCCACTTGATCTTTTTCATATAAAAAACTCTGTATATTCTTTCCACCTTTTCTTGATCTTCTCAGCATCATTCAACATAGAACCTTGAGCATCTTGCAATATTCCAATTCGAGGCTGGAACTTTTTCTTTAACTCTTGTAGCTTTAGGAAAGCCGATCTTGTTCTTCCTCTAATAGTTTCTGCTTCTATTTCCTTGCATGCATCATCGTAATACTTTTCCTTGTCCTGTCTTGCTGCACATTGGAAATTTCTGTTGAGTTCTGCGATTGTCTTTCTTTCTCCTCTGGCTTTAGCTTCTCTCCATTTCTGGGCAATTTTCAGAGTTTCCTCCGTCATCCATTTTGGCCGTTTTTGCTTTTTCACCTTTTGCAGAGACTTCTCGCTTTCTTCCAACACAACCTTCTTGATGTCATTCCATAACTCTTCTAGATCTCTGTCATTTGTATCTAAGAGCAGCAAATTGATTTTGCAGGCAGTCTTTAAATTCCAGTGGTATATTCTCAAGGTAATATTTTGCTGCATTCATGAGTGGTTTGCTCTTTTTCGACTTTAGCTTGAGTTTGCATACTAGTAGTTGATGATCTGCACCACAGTCAGCTCCAGGTTTTGTCTTTGTTGATGTAACAGAGCTTTTCCATCGTTGACTTCCACAGATGTAGTCAATTTGATTTTTATACAATCCATTGGGTGAAGTCCATGTGTACAGTCGCCACTTGTGTTGCTGGAAGAAGGTGTTTGAGATGAATAGATCGTTGGTCTTGCAGAATTCTATCAGTCTTTCTCCAGCTTCATTTCTGTTGCCAAGTCCATATTTTACAACTATTTTGCCTTCTTCTTTGTTGCCAACTTTTGTGCTCCAGTCACTCATGACTATCAGGATATCCTATTTGCATGTTCTGTCAATTTCAGCTTGTACTTGTCCATAGAACTCTTCAATTTCATTCTCTTCTGCAGCTGTTGTTGGGGCATATACTTGAATTCTCCAGGACCAAGCAGGAAGTCAGTCCTCACTTATGGGTGACATCGCCGACGGAGCCCTCGCGGAGCAATATCCCCAGCTTTCGAAGAAAGCCTTTGGGCATTGCCGCGTGCATGCGCAGTCCCCTTCCTGCTCAAGGGAGCCACCTTGCTCAGTCTTCTTTTTTCCGCGGAGCCCTACAGACGTAGTTTGTGACCACCTAAGAAAAGTTGATTCTTGTGGGGGTTTTTTATCTTTCTCGGTTAGCGCCATGTCCTTTTCCCGCCCGAACTTGCTACTCTTGTACCGAGTTCGGTCCCTTTTTTTCCATATTTCTTTTTTCTAACTGGCGTTCCCGCCACTTTTTCCTCGCTGGCAGCCCGGTTTTTCGACCTTGCGGGGGCTCTTTTTCCCCCTATGGCTGCCAGTGGTTTTAAAAAGTGTGATAGTTGTACCAGACTCATGTCTCTCACCGGCACACATGACTGCTTTTTCCGTTGCCTCGGTCCCAACCACGACTCGGTGGCTTGTTCCTCGTGCAAAAAAATGTCTTCTAAGGCTCTCAAGAGTCGGCAGTCTCAGAAGGATCGTCTGTTCTTTGACCCTGTGCCCGATCGTCCCCGGACCTCCTCCGAGGCTTCGACATCTCGGGACTCCCCCGAGAGCCGTCGGAGTTCCTCCGAGCAGCGGTCCCCCCAGCGGGAGCATCGTCGGAAGAAAAGATCCATCGAGGAGTTGCAGGTGGGTGCACCTGACCCCTCCGGGGCCAGGCCGCTCAGCCCTTCCAGCTGCCCCGGATCTTCGGAGGTGGAAATACCCTCAAAACAACCTCGACTCGATGTGGAGGCTCCTGGACATGTGAGTACTGTGATCCTCTTGGACTCCCCCTCCGAGGGACTCGATGTCGGGCCCGACGCCGTCGGGGCCCGAGTCGGGTGCTGCCGGGTCTTCTGAGTTTCAACTCAGATTGACGACCTTGGAGCGCAGTATTACTGCCTTCATGGACCAGCAGCGGGCATGGATGGATGGCATCGCCACTACTCCTGCCTGGACCACCGGGACGCCGGCTTCCAAGTCGACCACGGAGACCGAGCCGATCCTCGAAACCATGAGATCTCGAGTCGATCCTTGGTCGCGGTCTCCCTCGACCTCCCACTCCGGACCGAAGTCCTCGACGCCGGTCTCGACGTCGGGACGGAGACCCCCTGTTCTCGAACGTTCGGAGCCGTGCGGCTCCTCTTCGGAGGTATCGAGCTGGGAGGCGGAGGAGTACGAATCACCCGGCTCTTTCCATACCCGGTGCGTCCCCTTGGACTCCCCCCGAGTCAGAGCCTCGACAGAGGTCTCTGCCGGAGGATACCCGGTTTTACGAGTTCGTGAGAGACATGGCCAAAGCCCTGGCCTTTCCCGCGGACCCGGAAGAGGAGCCTCGGGCCGAGGAGCTCGAGGCCCTCCAGTATGACTTCCCCCCGAAGGAGGCCTTCACCGTCCCGGTACCTCTGATGCTAGAGCGGCTGCTCTTTCGCATGTGGGAGAGGCCGGCCTCGACGCCGGTGCTCAGCAAGCGGGTCGACTCCATGTATCGAGTCCGCAAGGGCCCCGGTTTCCAGAAGGCGCAGTTGCCGCACCACTCTATGGTGGTGGAATCGGCCATGCATCGGCTCAAGAGTCAGAAGATGCACGCCTCGGTGCTTCCGGGCAAGGAGGCCAGGTGCCTCGACGCCCTCGGCAGGAAATGTTTCCAGGGCTCTATGCTTGCTTGCCGGGTACAGACCTATCAGCTGTACATGGGCGTGTACCTTTGGGACCTCGCCAAGGAGATGGCCGGGTTCTCTGCCGGGCTTTCCGAGGAACCCTTGCAGAGATTCCAAGCCTTGTCCACGGGCATTCGTGAATGCTCGAAGTTTATTTCTCGAGCGGCTTACGATGACTTCGAGGCATCGGCTCGAGTGGCTGGGGCGGGTATCGGTGCCCGGCACCAGGCCTGGCTTCAGTCCTCCGACCTCGAGCCATGGATGCAGGACAAGTTGATCGATATCCCCTGCCGGGGTGAGAACCTCTTCGGCAATCCCATGGCGGAAAAGGCTGCAGAGCTCGAGTCCGAGACTCTTACCAGGACTCGCTTGTCCAGGAAGACGTCTACTCCTGCACTGAAGAGGAAGGGCTCGGGGAAAAAGTCCTTTTACCTGAGGAAAGCATCTGCCTATTGGCCGCAGTCCTATCAGGCTCCCGCAGCCCCCCAACAGGGCCAGCAGCCTAGAGGATGGGGTAAGGGCCCCCGTCGGCAGCAGGGCCCGAAGCCCGCTGCGCCAGCCCCCCCTCCGCAAGGTGGGGTTTTTTGACTATGCCGGCATGGCCTCCCCCCCTCCGCAGCTGTCGCTAGGCACGGGGGGTCGGCTGGTCCACTTCGCCCAGCGGTGGTCGGCCATAACGTCCGACTCCTGGGTATTTCAGGTGGTTCAAAAGGGCTATCTCTTGCATTTTCACCAAGTGCCCCCCCCCCCACCATATTTCCCCGGGGAACCGGCACGTCCCCCTCTGCACAAAGACCTGCTCCTCCAGGAGCTGCAGGGTCTTCTTCGGGAACAGGCTGTGGAGCCCGTGCCCCGTCTCCAGTGGGGTCGCGGGTTCTATTCCCGGTACTTCCTCATGCCAAAGTGGACAGGGGGTCTCAGGCCCATCCTGGACCTGCGTTACCTCAACAGGTTCCTGCATCGGGAAAAGTTCAAGATGCTTTCCCGTGGAACACTGCTGCCCTACCTCCAGCAGGGAGACTGGCTATGCTCCTTAGATCTGAAGGATGCATATACCCACATCCTCATTCACCCAGACCACCGGCAATATCTCCGATTTGTGGTGGCGGGGAATCACTATCAGTACCGCGTGCTGCCCTTTGGCCTTTCTTCCACCCCCAGGGTGTTCACGAAATGCCTGGCTGTGATGGCCGCCTCCCTGAGGCTTCAAGGCCTCTTTGTCTTCCCCTACCTGGACGACTGGCTCATTCGAGCGCAGTCCTCCCAGGAGGTCGCCCAGGCCACTCGGCGTACGGTGGCCCTGCTTCAGCATTTGGGCTTTGTCATCAACTTCGAGAAGTCCGCTCTGCTCCCCTCTCAGGACCTCGAGTTCATAGGGGTGCGGCTGGACACTCGACAGGCTCGCGCCTTCCTACCTCTAGAGCGAGCCAACAGGCTCATTGCTCTGGCCGGCGGGATTCTCAGCGTGCCTTCGGTCTCTGCCAGACGGTTTCTGCAGCTTCTCGGGCACATGGCCTCCACGGTCCATGTCACTCCGAACGCCCGTCTGCATATGCGTCCGGCTCAGTGGAGCCTTCGCATTCAATGGCATCAGGCCTCAGGGAGCCTGACGGACGTTATTCAGGTCTCTGGCCGCCTGGCCTCCTCCCTGCGCTGGGGGCTTCATCTGCCCAACCTAGTGCTCGGCATGGCTTTTCAGTCCCCTCCGCCATCCCTGGTGGTGACAACGTATGCCTCTCTCCTGGGATGGGGAGCACATTGCCAGGAGGCATGCACTCAAGGCCTTTGGACGCCTTGGGAGGCCGCTCAGCAGATAAACTTCCTGGAGCTGCGGGCCATCCGTCTCGCTCTGCGGACCTTCGCCCACCTCACCTCCTGTCAGTCTGTGCTGATCCAGACGGACAATCAGGTGGCCATGTTCTACGTGAACAAACAGGGGGGCACGGGCTCCCTACCTCTGTGCCAGGAGGCTCGGAAACTGTGCTCTTGGGCGGTCGACCACGGCATCCTCCTCAAGGCGGTTTACCTGCCCGGGCAGGAAAATTGCCAGGCCGACAGGCTGAGCCGGATTCTGCAGCCGCACAAATGGATGTTGAACCCCGCGGTGGTTCGGAAGATCTTTCGCCGGTGGGGCTCCCCCACCCTGGATCTCTTCGCCAGTCCTCTGAACCGGCAACTTCCCCGGTTCTGCTCCCGGCACCCGCATCCGCTCTGAGTAGCTCCGGATGCTTTCCTCATCTCGTGGTCCGGGGGTCTGCTGTATGCATTCCCTCCCATGCCTCCGGTGGCCCGGACAATGTTCAAGGTTGTCCAGGACAGGGCCTCCGTGATCCTGGTTGCCCCCAGGTGGCCGAGGCAACCCTGGTTCCCCCTGCTTCTACAGCTGGCGAGGGACGCCCCCATTCCTCTGGGTTCTCAGCCCGATCTCCTGACTCAGGACCAGGGGACGCTCTTGCACCCCAACCCTCGGGCTCTTCAGCTGATGGCCTGGCTGCTGAACGGGTAGTCCTCGCTCCGCTCCTTCTTCCCCCGGAGGTGGAAGCTGTCGTCCTGGCCTCCCGGCGCCCTTCCACGAGGAAGTCTTACACCCTTAAGTGGCGTCGCTTCTCTCTCTGGTGCTCTCGGCGTCCTGAGGACCCCTTCGCATGTGCGGTGCCTGTGGTGCTGCAATACCTGCTGCACCTCTCTGACCTTGGTCTCAAGTCCAACTCGGTCCGGGTCCACCTCAGTGCACTCTCCACGCACCATTCGCCGGTGGAGGGCCAGCCTCTTGCCTCGCACCCCCTGGTGGCGCGTTTCCTTAGAGGCCTCCTGCTGCTCAATCCGCCGTTGCGCCCTCCGGCCCCGAACTGGGATCTCAATGTGGTCCTGCAAAGGCTCACCTGTCCGCCTTTTGAACCACTGGCTACCTGCCCTCTTCGTTTCCTTTCCTGGAAAACTCTCTTCTGGATAGCCCTCACCTCCACTAGACGCGTGAGTGAGCTGCAAGCCCTGGTGTCGGAACCTCCTTACACCCGGTTCTACAAGAACAGGGTGGTCTTGCGGACCCACCCTAAGTTTCTTCCGAAGGTGGTTTCCTCTTTTCACATCAATCAAGAGGTGGTTCTTCCAACCTTCTTTCCCAGGCCGCACTCCAGCCGGGCTGAAACCGTGCTGCATACCCTGGACTGTAGAAGAGCCTTGTCCTTCTACCTTGACCGTACACGAGAGCATAGGAAGGCTGTCCAGCTTTTCGTGTCCTTCAACCCGAATCGGTTGGGTGCCCCTGTCTCCAAGCACACTCTGTCCACCTGGGTTGCTGACTGTATCGCCTGGTCCTATGGGGCGGCCGGCCTCTCTCTAGAGGGTCGTGTCACTGCCCATCGTGTCAGGGCGAAGGCTGCGTCTGTGGCCCACCTTCGTTCTGTGCCCTTGGCCGACATCTGCCTGGTCTTCGAGTCAGACCTTTGCGGCTTATTACTGCCTGGAGAGGGAGTCCCGCAGGGACAGTGCTTTCGGTCAGGCAGTCCTCCACAATCTCTTTGAGGTTTAGGCAACTCCTCCCGCCGGCCCTCCTTTTGGGCTACCGGGCGGGGGTCTATTCAGAGGAGATTCTCCCTTCTGTGCTGCTGAGCTCGTGGGTTCGCTTTTTCGCTTGAGGCCTCCGGTAGCCTTGAGCTTGGGAGTCCCATAAGTGAGGACTGACTTCCTGCTTGGTCCTGGAGAAAGAGTAGTTACTCACCTGTAACAGGTGTTCTCCAGGAGCAGCAGGAATCAGTCCTCACTACCCTCCCTCCTCCCCTCGGAGTTGCAGTCATGTTCTTTGCTGTCTTCGCTATGTCATTTGACTGAGCAAAATGGCTCCCTTGAGCGGGAAGGGGACAGCGCATGCGCGCTGCAATGCCCAAAGGCTTTCTTCGAAAGCTGGGGATATTGCTCCGCGAGGGCTCCGTCGGCGACGTCACCCATAAGTGAGGACTGATTCCTGCTGCTCCTGAAGAACACCTGTTACAGGTGAGTAACTACTCTTTATAGTTGTGTTGATAGGCATTCCTCATAGACGAACAGAGATTAAGCGTTCGCTGACTGCATTGTATTTCATTACAGTTCTTGCAAGTTTCTTTATTATAAATGTAACACTATTTCTTCTTTGTCTTTCATTTCCAGCATAGTAGACCATGTGATCATCTGGTGCAAAGTGCCTGATGCCAGTCCATTTCAGTTCACTGACACCCAACAGATCAACATGTACACGTTCCATTTCATTCTTGACCACCTCCAACTTCCCTTGGTTCATGCTTCATACGTTCCATGTTCCAATGTGTAAGACATCTTTACAGCTTCTGACTTTCATTTCATGTGCAGCTACATCAGCAGTCAGATGTCATGAGGGCTTTGATCCAACCACATCATAAATGCTGGCTTTACTTTGAAAAGTCTTCAGCTCTTCCCCAGTAGCTAGTTGAGTGCCTTCCTACCTGGGGGTCTCATCTTTCAGCACTCTAGCACAATTTGTTTTGTTGTAACTATCCATTGGGTTTTCATGGCAAGATACAGAAGTAGATTGCTGGGCCTTTCCTCCATGCAGTTTAAGTTTGGTGTTGTTGCCGTTGTCACAGAAATGTGATCCTCCGCCGTAAACACTATCCCATTCTGCTGCTGCCCAGATGGGTGGTTTGTCTTGGTCTGGCACCTCAGCTGAGACCTGTGCATCTTGGGAGACCCTGCCAGTAGTTAAACTACCGATAGTTAAGCTCTCAGCATCGCTGATGCACACAAGCACTCACAGCACGACAAGCTGCAAACAAACGTTAAAGAACGGTAATAATAATGGGTGATTTTAATTACCCCGGTATTGACTGGGTCAGTGTCATGGCAGGACATGCTAGGGAGATAAAGTTTCTAGATGAAATAAATGACTGCTTCTTGGAGCAGCTGGTTCATGAACCGACCAGAGGGGAAGCCATTTTGGACTTAGTTCTTAGTGGAACACCAGATCTGGTGCAAGAGATAAGGGTGTTGGGCCTCTTGTCAATAGTAATCATATCATGATCGCGTTTGATTTAATTAATGGAGGAGGGATGGTAAGGAAATCCAAAGTACTACCTTTTAACTTTTGAAAGGGAGACTACTACTACTATTTAGCATTTATATAGAGCTACGCATGCAGCGCTGTACAGAAATAAAATATACTATGATAAAATGAGGAAAATAGTTAAGAAAAAGGAGCAGTTGCAAAGGTTAAAGACTTACATCAAGCTTGGGTTGTTTAAAAATACTATCTTGGAAGGACAGACCAGCTGTATTCCACGCTTTAAGAAAAGTGGAAGGAAGTCCAAAAAACTGCCAGCATGGCTTAAAGGTGAGGTCAGAGAGGCTGTTGTTGCCAAAAAAGCATCTTTCAGGAAATGGAATAAAAGAGCCAAATGACGAAAACTGTAAACAGCACAAGCACTGGCAAGTTAAATGCAAGGCATTGATAAGGCAGGCAAAGAGAGAATTTGAGGAGAAGCTTGCGGTGGAAGCAAAAAAGCATAATAAAGACTTTTTCAAGTACATTCATAGCAAAAAGCCTGTGCGTGAGTCACTTGGACCATTAGATGATAGAGGGGTAAAAGGGGCAGTAAGTGGGGACAAGGCTATAGCGGAGAGACTGAATGAATTCTTTGCTTCAGTCTTTATTGAGGAAGATGTAGGGATGTTGCCCATGACTGAAGTGGTATCTAAAGGTGATGCTGCAGAAGAATTGAAAGAAATATCGCTACACTGGGAAGATGGACATTGTGGCCATTACAGAAACATGGTTTAATGAATCGCACGATTGGGATTTAGCCATAGCTGACTATAATCTATTCAGAAGAGACAGAGAAAATGGAAAAGGAGGAGGAGTAGCCTTGTATGTCAAAAGCAATATTAAAGCTACTGAAATGCAGGGGACATGGGAAAAAGAAGAAGCGCTCTGGATTGCGTTGGAAAGAGGAGATGGTACTGTCATCCATATTGCTGTAGTCTACAGACCTCTGACTCAAATTGAAGAGAGAGATAACGAATTGATTAAAGATATTGCCAAGATAGCAACAAAGGGGGAAGCGATCATATTGGGTGACTTTAATCTACCTGATGTGGATTGGATTACTCCTTCTGCACATCTGGAAAGAAGCAAAAAAATTGTGGATGCTCTCCAAGATGCATTATTTAGACAAATGGTGATGGAACCAACCAGGGAAAGCTCAACGCTGGATGTAGTGCTCACCAACAGTGATAGTGTGTCGAATGTCTGCGTGAGTGCCCCTGTGAGCAACAGCCACCATCACACAGTCTGGTTTGAGATAAAAGCCATGGTACAGGCCAATCATAGCAAGCTCAAAGTCCTAAATATGAGAAGAGACTTGAAGACCTAAATATGTACACTTTGGAGGAGAGGAGGGACAGGAGAGATATGATTCAGACCTTTAAATACTTAAACAGAAATGATGAACAAACAAACCTCTTCCAAAGACGGGGAAGCTGTAAAGCATGAAGCTGCAAGGTGGTAAATTGAAAGGCAATGTCAGGAAATATTTTTTCACTGAAAGGGTGGTGGATGCTTGGAATGCCCTCCTGATAGAAATGGTGGGGGCAAACACGGTGACGGAATTCAAAAAGGTATGGGACAAACACAATGGATCCCTTTACAGCAATAGGATAAAAACAAGATAAACGGTATCATCTAACTTCTGAACCATATAACGTCTCAACAAATAGGGGTGTCCTACATCGAGTGGTAGGCTTACCCCTAAACAAAGACATGGCGAGGTGTGGCCTGCACAGAGTGACAGGTGCACCTACTCTTGCCATCTTGCTGGGCAGACTAAATGGACCATGCTGGTCTTTATCTGCTGTCATTTACTATGTTACTATGTAACTATTAGATAAACTGAAGAGTAGCAAATCAGTTGGACCGGATGGTATACATCCAAGAGTGTTGAAAGAACTGAAATATGAGATTGCAGACCTGCTATTAGTAATCTGTGAACTATCATTAAAATCATCTGTGATACCTGAAGATTGGAGGATCGCCAATGTAACACCAATTTTTAAAAAGGGTTCCAGGGGTGATCCAGGAAACTACAGACCGGTGAGCTTGACGTCAGTACCAGGAAAAATGGTAGAAACCATCATAAAGAACAAAATTACTCAGCATGTAGATAGTCATGGCTTAATGGGAGACAGCCAACATGGCTTTAGACAAGGAAGATCTTGTCTTACTAATCTGTTATGTTTTTTTGAAGGTGTGAATAAATAGGTAGACAAAGGTGAGTCGGTTGATATAGTATATCTGTACTTTCAGAAAGCCTTTGACAAGGTCCCTCATCAGATACTTTTGGCAAAACTAAAAAGTCATGGTATAGAAGGTGATATACTATTGTGGATCAGGAACTGGTAACACCAATTTTTAAAAAGGGTTCCAGGGGTGATCCGGGAAACTACAGACCAGTGAGCCTGACATCAGTACCAGGAAAAATGGTAGAAACAATCATAAAGAATAAAATTACTCAGCATGTAGATAGTCACAACCTAATGGTAGACAGCCAACATGGCTTTAGACAAGGAAGATCTTGTCTTACTAATCTGTTATGTTTTTTTGAAGGAGTGAATAAACAGGTGGACAAAGGTGAGTCGGTTGATATTGTGTATCTGGACTTTCAGAAAGCCTTTGACAAGGTCCCTCATGAGAGATGTTTGGCAAACCTAAAGAGTCATGAGATAGGAGGCAGTGTAAGAGTGTGGATCAGGAACTGGTTAAAAGATAGAAAGCAGAGGGTAGGGCTAAATGGCCAATTTTCCCAATGGAGAAAGGTGAATAGTGGTGTACCCCAGGGATCTGTGCTGGGTCCGCTGCTTTTTGACATATTCATAAATGACCTGGAAAGTGGAATAATGAGTGAGGTTATCAAATTTGCAGATGACACAAAACTATTTAAAGTTGTTAAAACCCAAGAGGATTGTGAAAAATTGCAAGAGGATCTTGATAAATTGGAAGACTGGGCATCAAAATGGCAGATGAAATTTAATGTGGACAAGTGCAAGGTTATGCACCTAGGGAAGAACAACCCAAAATATGGTTACAAGATGCAAGGTTCCACATTAGGAACCACCACCCAGGAAAAAGATTTAGGCGTCATTGTGGATACCATGATAAAACCCTCGGCCCAGTGTGCAGCGGCGGCCAAGAGAGCAAATAGAATGCTAGGTATGATAAGGAAAGGAATGGAAAATAAAACAAAAGATATTATAATGCCTCTATATCGTTCCATGGTGAGACCGCACCTTGAATATTGTGTGCAATTCTGATCACCGTATCTTAAAAAGGATATAGCGATTTTAGAAAAGGTTCAGAGAAGAGCCACCAAAATGGTAAAGGGGATGGAAGGATACTCCTATAAAGAAAGGCTAAAAAGGTTAGGACTCTTTAACCTGGAAAAGAGACGGCTGAGGGGAGATATGATAGAAGTCTATAAATTAATGAACGGAGTGGAACGGGTAAACGTATATCGATTGTTTACGTTATCAGAATATAGAAAGACATGCAATGAAGCTACAGGGTAAACTATTTAAGACTAATAAAAGAAAATATTTTTTCACTCAACGTGTAATCAAACTCTGGAATTTGTTACCGGAGGAAGTAGTAAAGGCTGTTAGTGTAGCTGGGTTTAAAAAAGGTTTGGACAAGTTCCTGGAGGAAAGGTCCATAAACCATTATTAAGAAGTGACCGAAGATATCAATGCTTGACCCAGTACAAGCATTGTGGAACTTGTGTCTCTTGGGGAAACTGCTAGGTACATATGACCTAGATTGGCCACTGTTGGAAACAGAATACTGGGCTTGATGGACCTTGGTCTGACCCAGTATGGCATATCTTATGTTCTTATGTTCTAATGTACAAGATAGAAAGCAGAGGATAGGGCTAAATGGCCAATTTCCCCAATTGAAAAAGGTGAATAGTGGAGTACCCCAGGGATCTGTGCTGGCTCCGCTGCTTTTTTATTATTTATATTTATCATTTTACAATAAGTCCAAACAACAACGCCTGAATGGAAATAAGGGTACAGAAAGAAAACAAGTTGATAAAACAACTATAGCTTGCTAGAGGCAAATTAACAGAAAATTAAACATTTACTGGCCCTTCTATAGCCTACCATTAAAGGAAGACTTCCAAACATACATATATTTATAGTTCAAACCTGCAGGAAAATCAGCTGAGGGAAAACAGTTGGGCCAAAAACCTACTGCAGTGGCACCTGATCTGCTTCGGAGGGGCAGTGAGCACTAATAAAGGCTAGCAACTGAGATGGATCATAAAAAACATAGGAAACAGAATTCAGCTTAATCATACATTTAGAGGGAAACTTCAAAAAAACCTGGCACCCCAACAATAGACACCTGGACGAAGAAGCAAAAACTCTTTTCTACGTTTCTGAGTCTCCTTAGATAGATCTGGAAAGACACGGATAGTTAACCCTTGAAATGTTGCATTCCGTTTCCGAAAAAACATTCGAAGAAACCAATCCCTATCCGAAGATAGAGCAAATGTTACAATTAAAGGGAACAACTGATTCAATTAAAGAACCCTCTAAAATAGCAGAAACATCTAGAGAATCAGCCTGATCCACTCCAGGAATAGACCCACCACCCACCACCTTTTTCCTTATTGGAAGATAGTACTGTTTCACCAAGGGGGGTGAAATTCATTTGGAACCCCTAATACTTCAACCATATACTTTTTAAACATCTCCTTCAAACTAATACACTGAGACTTAGGAAAATTAACAAGGCGAAGGTTAGAATATCTTGATAGATTCTCCAACATTTCAGTTCTTGTCTGAATAGCCAATACATCCTTTTGATATAAAGAACTAGCATTGTCAATCCGAGAAACTTTCTGCTGGAGTTCAGTCACTGAAGTTTGTACTGCAGAAATTTCCAATGTGTGTTGTTGAAGGAGGACCGTGTGAGACTGGAGCTGAGTAGACAAGGCAGTGACCTGAGGAGCAAGAAGTTCCCCAAGTTTCACTATTGCTGACCAAATAGACTCCAAAGTAAACTCAGCGAGTCTAACAAAGGAAAAACTTAGCTGATTCTGTGCTTCATCTCTGCCGGCCTCCATGTGTCGCTGCTCCACAACCGAGGTGCCAGGAGCAGGATAGGCGTCAGCCGACCTGCCAGGAAATCCCCAAGATGTTCTAGGAGCCTCTGTAACACTGGGAAGAGACAAAGCAGTGTTGCCACCACTTCCCAGTGCAGCCGACCCTCCGCTCTCCACACCCCCCTCTGAACCAGGGAGGAATGCTTTCGCCAACTGCACCGAGCTCGACGCCAGTAGAGGTTCCTTAGGAGGACGCCACTGCTCCGGCGGTGAGATATCTGGCCTGAGCCTCCCGCCGAGCTACTCAGTTCTGCCGAAAGGTCCCTAGGGCTCCGAATTGCCGGTGCTCCCCGACTGCTGCCGCAGTGCCAGAAAATGATCAAGCAGTCAAATCACTTGCGAAGGTAAAGGGGTTGAGGCTGCAGGGGCAGAGGAGGGCTTCTTAGCCCCTTTAGCTTCCTTTTACCCATGAAGAAATTGACGCTGCCACACAGCGCTCCCGTCAGTCCACCATCTTGGAAATCCTCCCGCCATCTTGGAAGTCCTTCGCTGCTTTTTAACATATTCATAAATGACCAAATTTGCAGATGACACAAAACTATTTAAAGTTGTTAAAACCCAAGAGGATTGTGGAAAATTGCAAGAGGATCTTGATAAATTGGAAGACTGGGCATCCAAATGGCAGATGACATTTAATGTGGACAAGTGCAAAGTTATGCACCTAGGAAAGAACAATCCAAACTATGGTTACACAATGCAAGTTTCCACATTGGGAACCACCACCCAGGAAAAAGATTTAGGCGTCATTGGGGATAACATGTTAAAACCCTCCGCCCAGTGTGCAGCGGCAGCCTAGAGAGTAAATACAATGCTAGGAATCATAAGGAAAGGAATGGAAAATAAAACAAGAGATATTATAATACCTCTGTATCGTTCCATGGTGCGACCGCACCTTGAATATTGTGTGAAATTCTGGTCGCCATATTTTAAGAAAGATATAGCATTATTAGAAAAGGTTCAGAGAAGAACCACCAAAATGGTAAAGGGGGTGGAAGGATACTCATATGAAGAGAGGCTAAAAAAGTTAGGGCTCTTCAACCTGGAAAAGAGAAGGCTGAGGGGAGATATGATAGAGGTCTATAAATTAATGAATGGAGTGGAACGGGTAATCGTAGATCGAGTGTTTACGTTATGAGAATATAGAAAGACTAGGGGACATGCAATGAAGCTACAGGGTAACCTATTTAAGACTAATAACAGAAAATATTTTTTTCACTCAACGTGTAATCAAACTCTGGAATTTGTTACCGGAGGATGTAGTACAAGCTGTCAGTGTAGCTGGGTTTAAAAAAGGTTTAGACAAGTTCCTGGAGGAAAGGTCCATAAACCATTATTAAAAGGGACACGGGATATCGCTGCTTGACCCAATATAAGCATTCAGGAACCTGTGTCTTTTGGAGAAACTGCTAGGTACTTATGACCTAGATTGGCCACTGTTGGAAACAGGATACTGAGCTTGATGGACATTGGTCTGACCCAGTATGGCTTATCTTATGTTCTTATGTTCACCTTCGGAAGAAACTTGGGGTGCGTTTGGAGAATCACCCGATTCCTGTAGAACCTCATGTAGGGAGCGTCGGCCATCAGGGCCTGGAGCTCACTGACGCTTCAGGCCGAGGAAAGGGCTATCAGAAAAACCACCTTCCAAGAGAGCAGGACATCATGCTTGCTAAATAAATCATCGGCTCAAAAGGTGGCTGTGTTAGTTGTGTGAGGATGACATTGAGATCCCACTCCACCAGAGGTGGTCAAATGGGAGGCCTGGAAAGGATTAACCTATACATGAAGTGGGAAACCAATGGCTGGCTAACTGGTGGTTGGCCGAGATCTCGCTCAGGTGGACCCTGACCGAGCTGGACTTCAGGCCCTCCTGTGAGAGATGGAACAGGTACTGCAGTACCAGGTGGGTGAGGCAAGAGAACGGGTTGACCTGTACCTTCGAGCACCACACCGAGAACCAACGCCACTTAAAAGCGTAGGCCCTTCTAGTTGAGTCCTTGCGCGAGGCCAGCAATATGTCCTCAATCTCCACCGGGAGTCGAAGAGGGGCTAACGCGACCCACTCAGTTGCCAAGCCATGAGGGATAAAGACCTCAGGTTTGGATGAAGCAGGAGACCCTCCTTCTGTATCAGCAAGCCCGCCGTGCTGCCGAGAGGAACCTGAGGCTCCGACAAGAGGCGAAGCAGCATCAGGCCCACAAAGATCACCGACACCCCCATCCTGCTGAATCTTGAGACGGGCCCACGTTATGAGCAGGGTGGGAGGGAACGCGTACAAGGAGGCCGTGCATCCACGGCAGCAGGAAGGCATCGGAGGCTTCCCTGCTCGGGTGGAGAACCGGACTGCAGTACTGAGAGAGCTGCAAATTCATGGGGCTGGCGAACAGGTCCAGGACCGGAGTCCCCCAGCATCGGAACAGCCACTGCGCTGTCTGCGGGCAGAGACACAACTCATGTGGCTGTTGGATCAGGCTCAGTCTGTCCACTATGATGCTGTCCTGACCCAGGAAAGTACCCTGCAGGGCTATTCCTTGGGAGATGGCAAAGGACCATAAGGCTACTGCCTCCAGGCAGAGGCTGTAAGAGCTGGTGCTTCCTTGCTTGTTCATATAGAATGATGCCACCCAGTTCTGCGTCTGGACAAGCACCGTCCGATGGTGAACGCGGTGCCTGAAAGCCTGGAGGGCGAGGAGGAGCGCTTGGAGTTCAAGGAAGTTGATCAGTAGCTGGGACTCCTCGTGGGATCATGTCCCTTCCATGCGGAGCTCATCGCAGTGTGCTCCCCAGCCCGCTAGAGAGGCATTCGTTGTCAAGACCACATCGTGCAGTGAAACCTGGAACGGCATGCCCCAGAGCAGGTTCCAGGTGTTCCGCCACCAGTCGAGTGACTCGGAAAGCTGGGGAGTGTCTGAAATGGTGTCTCGGAGACGGCCTGATGCCTGAGCCCATTGAGTGCGAAGGCACCACTGCATTGCTCGAATGTGCAGATGGACGTCAGGAACGACATGGATCGTCGAGGCCATATGGCCGAGAAAACGGAACATCGCTTGAGCTAAAACTGCTTTGTGGTGCTGAACCGTGGAGGCCAGAATGATGATGTGGTCTGCCCTGTCCTGAGGAAGGAAGGCAGTCATTCTCTGAGTGTCGAGGCACGTGCCAATGAACTCCAAGGATTGGACCGGAGTGAGGTGAGACTTTGAGTAATTCACCACAAAGCCAAGGTGCTAAAGGAGATGGATGATGTGGGCCATGGCCTGCTGTGCTTCGTCGGCCATCTCCTCTGTAACGAGCCAGTCGTCTAGATAAAAGTAGACAAAGGTGCCCTGTAACTGAAGGTGGGCTGCGGCCACCGCAAGGCACTTGGTGAACACTCGCTGAGTGGACGCGAGGCTGAAGGGAAATACCCTGTATTGGTAGCGGTCCCTTGCACTCTCGAGTGCAAGTATTTTCTGTGCTTTGGGTGGACCAGGATGTGAGCGTATGCATTCCGAAGGTCTAAGGAGTATAGCCAGTCGCCCTGCTGGAGGAAGGGCAGCAAGATGCCAAGAAAGAACATTTTGAACCTCTCCCGCACCAGGTACTTGTTGAGATTTCTTAAATCAAGGATGGGCCAGAAGCCACCCGTCCGCTTTGGCACAAGGAAGTAGCAGGAATAGAACATAAGAAATGCCATACTGGATCAGACCAAGATCCATCAAGCCCAGTATCCTGTATCTCTGAGGTGCGACAGGACTACTTCCGCTGCCCGTTCCTCGAGGAGGCTGGCAAGCTGCCGTGCCAAGATGACCTAATGCGCAGGGAGCCGAGGGGGCTCCGTGGGGCAGAAGGGGGGAGGAAGCCGGTTTAGGTGAAGGAGATAACCCTCCCAGATGACCTGGAGAGCCCAGGTGACAGACTCTCATCGGGGAGCGAAATGACCCAGAGGCCCTCTCATCGGTAGCCGAGTCACCGGAGGGCAAGCGGCTATGCATCTAGAATCAAAAACCTGGGGCCGACTAGGCTGGCGCTGTGTTCTGGCTTTTGGGGCCCTTTGGCATACACAGGCTTTGGTGGCTGCTCTTGCTCTATCCGCCTTGAGGCAGAGCGGTGCTGGAGGGTAAGGCGAGTAGCCCCAATAGGGGAGACCCTTCCTCTAGAAGAAAGGCTTTTTGCCCTGCTGCTTTTTCCGCGGAAGTAGTCTTCTGGGAGAGACAGGTGCAGGTTACGTACTCTGTCTCAGTCTCCACTGCTTTGTCCTCCATCGGTTTGGGGAACAGCTGTTCGCCCAGGCACGGTACATCAAGCAGCTTTTCCTGGACCCATTGTTCGAGGTCCGAGGACTAGAGCTAGGCCTGACTCCTGGCCCCAAGACCTGCAGCCGCTACCCAAGCAGAGGATTTGAAGCTGTCGTATGCAGTGTGAGACAAATACTTCGAACAGTCCCCCACTGATCTCAGGAGGGACTGAAAACGGCGGAGATAATCGCCGTCGAGGCCCACCTGGAAGCCCCTGAGTTCCTTCGTGAGGTCACGAAGAAACATACCTATATATAGCTGGTAAGCCTGGATGCAGCAAGCCAGCATGGAGTCTTGGTAAGCCTTTCGCCCAAGGGCATCGAGGGTGCGAGACTCCCTACGAGGAACAGAGGAATAGGTTTTTGGGTTCTTCTGCTTTCCCATGGCAGATTCCACTACCATTGGAATCTGCGCGGATGGGGAGGGATCTGAGGGGAGGTCCTGATGAGCTCAGGATTCAGGGGAAGAATTCCCGTTGGACTCCTAGTCTGAAATCTCAGAGGGGGACTCGGAACTAGCCTGCTCGAGGAAAGCCCATGAAGCACACTGGGCTCTCGAGGCCGAAGCTGCTGTGGAGCCCGAGGCGCTGGCTCAGGAAGATCTCACATCTGAAGACCGGGACAAAGATCAAGACCTCTGCCGGGATCCCTCACAAGGCCCTTGGCTCTCGGGGGTTGTCACAGCAGTCTGGGGAGCCAAGACAGAACATAAGAACATAAGATAAGCCATACTGCAGAGGTTCCCAACTCCAGTCCTGGAGGGCTAAACACCATTCAGGTTTTCAGGCGGTCCCTAATGAATATGCATGAGATACATTTGAATACAATGGGGGAAGTGCATGCAAATGCATCTCATGCATATTTATTAAGGACAGCCTGAAAACATGAATGGTGTTTGGCCCTCCAGGACAGGAGTTGGGAACCTCTGCCATACTGGGTCAGACCAAGGTCCATCAAGCCCAGTATCCTGTTTCCAAAAGTGGCCAATCTAGGTCATACGTACCTAGCATTTTCCCCAAAAGACACAGGTTCCACAATGCTTGTATTGGGTCAAGCACTGATATCCTGGGTCCCTTTTTAATAATGGTTTACGGAGCATTCCTCCAGGAATTTGTCCAAACCTTTTTTAAACCCTGCTACACTAACAGCCTTTACTACATCCTCCGGTAACAAATTACAGAGTTTGATTACACGGTGAGTGAAAAAATATTTTCTCTTATTTTTTTTTAAATAGTTTACCCTGTAGCTTCATTGCATGTCCCCTAGTCTTTCTATATTCTCATAATGTAAACAATCAATCTACGTTTACCTGTTCCACTCCGTTCATTAATTTATAGACTTCTATCATATCTCCCTTCAGCCGTCTCTTTTCCAGGTTAAAGAGCCCTAACCTTTTTAGCCTTTCTTCATAGTAGTATCCTTCCATCTCCTTTACCATTTTGGTGGCTCTTCTCTGAACCTTTTCTAATAACACTTTATCCTTTTTAAGATATGGCGACCAGAATTGCACACAATATTCAAGGTGCGGTCGCACCATGGAACGATACAGAGGCATTATAATATCTCTTGTTTTATTTTCCATTCCTTTCCTTATGATACCTAGCATTCTATTTGCTCTCTTGGCCGCCGCTGCACACTGGGCGGAGGGTTTTAACATCTTATCCACAATGACGCCTAAATCTTTTCCCAAGTTGTGGTTCCTAATGTGGAACTTTGCAGCGTGTAACCATACTTTGGGTTTTTCATCCCTAGGTGCATAAATTTGCACTTGTCCACATTAAATTTCATCTGCCATGTTGATGCGCAGTTTTCTAATTTATCAAGATCCTCTTTCAATTTTCCACAATCCTCATGGGTTTTAACAACTTTAAATAGTTTTGTGTCATCTGCAAATTTGATAACCTCACTCGTTATTCCACTTTCCAAGTCATTTATGAATATGTCAAAAAGCAGCGGACCCAGCACAGATCCCTGGGGTACACCACTATTCACCTTTCTCCATTGGGAAAATTGGCCATTTAGCCCTACCCTCTGCTTTCTATCTTTTAACCAGTTCCTGATCCACTGTAGTACACTGCCTCCTAGCCCATGACTCTTTAGTTTTACCAAAAGTCTCTGATGAGGGACCTCGTCAAAGGCTTTCTGAAAGTTCAAATACACTATATCAACTGACTCACCTTGGCCTACCTGTTTATTTACACCTTCAAAAAAACATAACAGATTAGTAAGACAAGATCTTCCTTGCCTAAAGCCATGTTGGCTGTCTCCCCTTAAGCCATGATTATCTACATGTTCAGCAATTTTGTTCTTTATGATGGTTTCTACCATTTTTCCCGGTACTGACGTCAGGCTCACCGGTCTGTAGTTTCCTGGATCACCCCTGGAACCCTTTTTAAAATTGGTGTTACGTTCGCCATCCTCCAATCTTCAGGTATTACAGATGATTTTAATGATAGCTCACAGATTACTAATAGCAAGTCTGCAATCTCATATTTCAGTTCTTTCAACACTCTTGGATGTATACCATCCGGTCCAGGAGATTTGTTACTCTTCAGATTATCAAATAGTTGTAATACATCTTCCCTGTGTAGCGATATTTCCTTCAATTCCTCTGCACCTTTAAATATCACTTTAGTCATGGGCAAGATCTCTACATCTTCCTCAGTAAAGACCAAAGCAAAGAATTCATTCAGTCTCTCCGCTATCGCCTTGTCGCTTCTTAGCGCCCCTTTAACTCCTCTATCATCTAATGGACCAACTGACTCACAGGTTTTTTGCTACGAATGTAATTGAAAAAGACTTTATTATGCGTTTTTGCTTCTGCAGCAAGCTTCTTCTCAAATTCTCCCTTTGTCTGCCTTATCAATGCCTTGCATTTAACTTGCCAGTGCCTGTGCTTTAATAATACCTACCTTATTGATTTGGTAGCAGAGATGGATCTATTGATTGAATGCGATGAAGCCTATGGGACTCAATGCAGGTATCGATTGGGCAGCGTGTATTTAAAGAGATCTCATTGTAGGTATTATTAAAGTGGGAGGGACTTTTTCAATAGCTCGCCGTACATTGTAGAAGTGGGTGGTAGGTGGTAATATAAGATTAGATGATTGAGAAGTTTAAGACAAGTACCAGTGTTTAACAAGCCCGAGTAGAAAAAAAGAAGAAAAAAAGGTTAGTAATGATGTCAAGCCAAAGTGGAAGGGTGAATTACCAATGAAATTAGAGTTTGAAGGACTTTGAAAATGGAGTAGAGAACCCAGTCCCACATGCGCGGTGTTTTTGAGGCAACAGAATGAAAGTAGTTTGAGCAATGTTGAGATTGCCAAGAAAATAAAAAGACATGAGTGGTAATTTTTCAGCTTCTGGCACATGTATTATATTTTAGATAAAAGTTAATTTTAGGTAGAGAAGTAGGAACTTTATAGTTTGAAAACAAGGGTTGTATTTTTCAGATATAAGATATAGGTTATGAAGTGGAAAAGATCCCCTTATGAAACATCATAATGTGAAATGCAGTAGAGGTACCTGAAGAAGGCATTGGGATCACAGCAGAGTGAGAGAGCAGGAGTATTGCTGGTTAAGCTAAGTGCAAGATGGCTTGATGGCCAAAACTAAGAACCATAGTGGTAATGATAAAAAAGATAATTCAGCACTGCCACAGCTCTATCTAGCTCTGAGACATTCGTCATTTTACATAAGTTGTTAATAATACGCATAGAAGGTCATTGATGCTATTAGGCATGTTAGTTGGACAACTAAAAAAGTCCAAGAAAATAGCGTCATATGAGTCTGAGACCTTCTTTGTAGATACATACTGCTTGATTGATTATTATATAAAACTTCAAAGTGATTATAGTTCCATGTAAATATTATTGGGTGTTTTTGCAATTTAAGTTAGAGGAGAAAGGGAGGCAATTGCAGAACTCAACAGAGATTTCCAACATGTAATAAGACAGGACAAGGAAAAGTACTATAATGACACATGCAACGAAATAGAATCAGAAGCTGTTAGAGGAAGAACAAGATCTGCTTCTCTAAAGCTATGAGAGTTAAAGAAAAAATTCCAGCCTCAAATTGGAATGTTACAAGATGTTCAAGGATCCATGTTGAATGATGCTAAGAAGATCATGAAAAGGTGGAAAGAATATACAGTCATTATACCATAAAGATCAAGTGGACCAACGGCTGTTTCAACCTATACCTCATGATCAGGAATCATTGATGATGAAAGAAATTGTTGAAGCAGCATTGAAAGCCTTATCACTGAACAAAGCACCAGGCAATGATAGTATTCCCATTGAGTTATTACAGCAATCAGATGAAGCTGTTACCATACTTACAAGGCTCTACCAGGAAATTTGGAAGACAAATACATCGCCAACTGTTTATACCAATACTGAAGAAAAGTAACCCGACTGACTATGGAAATTATCGCACAATCACTCTGATCCCACATGCCAACAAGATTCTACTCAAGATCATTCAGCAGAGACTACAACCATACTTGAAAAAGAACTGCCTGAAGTACAAGCAGAGTTCAGGAAAGGGAGAGGAATGAGAGACATTATCGCAGATGTGAAATGGATATCTATATGTGTTTTATTGACTTCAGCAAGGTTTTTGATTGTGTAAACCATGAGAAACTCTGAGCCTCATTAAGAAGCATGGGTATTTAATTTAATTTAATTAACAGATTATTTATATACCGCTCCTTCCATTGATCAGGTACAGTTTCCATATAACAACAATAAACAGTGTGGTCTGTTTTTACATATAACAATTTGTGGCTAGGTAAATACAGTTAACAATTAACAATTAACAATTAGTGAACTATGTACAGTTGATCATAATTAAACTATATACATTGTTCTGTTTTTCATTTACTTATTCGCTTTGTTTTAGGATGCAGCACTTCATTCTTTTGTTGTGTATTACCTGGGGTAGGATTATCCTTTATCTAGCTGGGGGGTGAGGGATGAGCTGGTCATAGATCCATAATGCTTTGTAAATAAGTGTGTTTTGAGTTTTTTTCTGAACTCCGTTATATCAGGTAATTGTCTTAGTTCTATTGGGATTGTGTTCCACAAGATAGGGGCTGCATGGGATAAGGCTTTCTTGTTAGTGGATTTATTGGCCCTAATGAATTCTTTTGGTGGGGTTAGTTTATTTAACTGGTCTCTCCTTTGTAGATTATGGGTAGGTTCTATTTTGATGAGGTTATTTATGGGCAGGGGTGCTGTTTTTGTTATGGCTTTGTATGTGGTTAATATAGTTTTGTATTCTATGCGGCTTTGAATCGGGAGCCAGTGTAGATATTCTAAAATTGGGGTTATATGTTGGAAAGGTGGGGCTTTCGTTATGGTTCTCGCTGCTGCATTTTGTGCTAATTGAAGTTTTTTTATGGCTTCCTTGGTTACGCCAAGTAAGGTTAGGTTTGCGAAGTCAAAATGTGGGGTTATGATTGCTTGTATGACGCAGAGATTGAAATAGTATACGAGAACACAACCTTTACACTAATCAAGAAACAACAGTTCGAACGGAACTAGGAGAAACAGAATGGTTTAAAATCAGCAAAGGTGTATCACAAGGCTGCATACTTTCCCCCCTACCTCTTTAATTGATATGCAAAACAAATCATCAGAGAAGCAGGACTGTATGAAGACAACAGAGGTGTGAAGATTGGTGGAAGACTCATCAACAACATTCGCTATGCTGATGATACCACATTACTGGCTAAAAATGAAGAGGATTTGAAACATTTGTTTCTCAAGATCAAGGAATATAGTTTTAAAATGGATCTGTACTTTAATGTGAAGGAGACAAAGAGCCTGACAACTGGCAAAATAAATAAGTTTATCATTGATGGAGAAGAGATTGAAATAGTTTGAGAACTTTAACCTACTTGAATCAACTATCAAGAAAAAAACAGCAAGCAGTCAAGAAATCTGATGATGCATTGCTCTTGACAGAATGGCTGTGAAGGACCTAGGCAAGATTCTCAAGAGCAACTTGTTCAAGCCATGGCATTTTCAATAACGTCATATGGATATGAAAGTTGGACAGTGAAAAAGATAGACAGGAAGAAAATTGATGCCTTTGAATTATTATGCTGGTGACGAATACTGTGTATATCATGGACTGCCCAAAGAACAAACTGGTCAGTACTAGAGGAGATCAAACCTAAGCTTTCTTTAGAAGCTCAGATGACAAGACTTTGACTTTCATACTTTGGACATGCGAAGAGAGAGATCATTAGAGAAAGACATCATGCTTGGCAAGGTAGAAGGTCAACGCAAAAGAGAAAGGCCAGCAATGAGATGGATCAATACAACAACAGCAGCTACGGGTGCCAGTCTATCAACAATGAGCCACCTGAATGAAGACCAAACACAATTTAGGACAACTATCCAGAGGGTCGCCATGAGTTGACACCGAAGTGACAGCACTTAACAACAATAGTAGTAGTAATGGGTAATCACCCATTATTGCTGTGTTATAAACTTTGTTAGTCTCCCTGATTTCTGTTAGCATGCCCACTGCTATTCCCTTCCCCTTCTCACTTAAAATTTCTATTCATAATGATTCTACAATGCATTTTGGCTTCTGCGATCTTTGTTGCAACCACTCATCAGAATGCCCTAACCTTCCTGTTTTGGTATCATTCTTCAAATATATATTATTATGAATCATGCTCTTGGAGTGACTGTCAGTTTTTCCCCACAATCTAGTTTGAAAGCTGCTCTATCTCCTTTTTAAAAGTTAATGCCAGCATCCTGGTTTCTGCTTTGGTTAAGGTGGAGCCCTTCCTTCCAGAAAAGACCCCTTCTTCCCCAGAATGTTGCCCGGTTCATGAGAAATCTAAAGCTCTCTTCCCTAGACTACTGTCTCTTCTGACGTTTGAAGGTAAGCACCATGTGGTTGTTTGCGACCATTGTCGCTGCTGTAGGTCCCCAGAGGAGTGGCAGCGGCTGACTCTGGAGGGCTGGCGCTCTAGGCAACCGACTAGTTCACCTAATGGCCGGGTCGGCTCTGGGTGTGAGGCTAGCAGGCACAACATGATGAAAATAAACTATGGGTTCAGATTTCACTCTCTCTCCTAATTTGGATAATTAACTATAAATTAGGAATGTGCCTAGGGTAGGTGGGAGTTGGGGAGTGTATTTTCTTTTAAGACTATAAGAGCTTACCTAAATCTAACAGAAGTTAATTTAAAACCTCTAAAGCAAGCTGAGAACTAGCTTTGCTTTTTTAATGAGATCTAAAACAGATTTTCCAAATAAACTAAAAAGCTCCCGTCTATCCCAAGCTTTAAGTCACCAACTTTGCCTGCAAAGTAATGATCACTTACCACCAGAAGTTTCATCTGCTCTCAGCTTTCCCTCCGAAAAGAAAAAGTGTGTTAGGATTCCAAACTGCTTAGAATCATGGGATAGAGAGTATATAAGTGTGAAATAAAAAAAGCAAAATAAATAAAAAATATCTAGGGAGGATGGCAGATCATTCTGAGGTGATCCAAACTAGATGACATCATCAGCGTCCACTTCACTACATAAACCACGTAAGGGTTGAATGCACAAGCTGAAACATATTGTTGAAAGTATTGATGCCAATGGGACTCAGCAGTTACCTACAGTTGCCCACTGAGTCCTGTCAGTTAGATAAGATGTAACCATGACAGCACTGTCTCTCTTAAATTACAATTTTATTTATTTATTTAATTTATTTAACATTTTTTATATGCCACATTTCCTAAGGTCAATGCAGTTTAGGTATAAAAATTTTAACAAGTAATGTAGAGTGGGTAATACATTGACTACTGAATAATTTAGTATTTAACTTATATTACATTATTATGTTTAAATTGATGTGATACATGGAAGGGTAATAAATTTGTTTAGCAGCATGTATGTTTCAATAGCAGGCCCTATAAGTCAATAGGAGCTTGTCCAGGATTAGTATATGCGTAAACAGGTTGGGAGAGATTAACAGCTGGTGTAAGACAATCGGTAAGTGGCATCCAGGCTCTATGCAGTCAGACCCCCCCCCCCCCTCCTCTCTCCCTGCCCTATCCCGAAGCCCCTCTCCGCTGACACAATGCAAAGGACGACAAGCTTACCAAAAGAAAGAAGTTTTATTAAATATATTTTGGAACAATTTCTGGCCACAGCATAACCTATACAGCACATATCCAAAATACTGTGCATACAATACATAACCATAATATTGTACAATTCTCAACCTATATACAGAAAACAAGAATTTGACTCCTCTTAACTAATCTCCTCCTTGAGATGCACAGCTCATACGCACCTGGGGGTGTGAGGCCATTAAAGCCCACCCCTCCGCCTCAACTCATTCTGCCATCATTAATGTTGCAAACAAATACAATTCTTGCGTGATGTGCAAAGCGGGGGAGCAAACCATTGAAGCATGCCCTTGGTCCCCTGTTTGCAGTAGGGTTTCACCTTCACAGTTTTGGGTCCAACCCGTCAAAGGTCGGTACACACGCCAACTTGGATTAATGATCCATAGGTGTTGTGCTCCCTCCCCCACCGTCCAAGCCTGGGAAAGCACATTGTCTGCTGGTTCTGATGGAAACTCACTGGCTCTAAATCGGGGAGGAGAAATTTCCATAGGACCACTCCCCATAGGCTGTAATGTGGCAGGTGCAGGCCTGTGACCCACGGTGTCTGACATAGGCAGGCCAGCATGGCTAGCTTGACCTGTAAATGAGGCCTGTGGAGAGGCATATAGGATTGCACATCCCCCAATATGCTGCTATTGTAAGAAAGAACTCAGTAGAAATATTGAATTAGCTTAGATAAGCAGAATTGCAGAATTAAGAAATGGAAAAATACAGAAAAGATGTGTTTTAAAGTTACTGATAAGAAAAAGTACATTTGCAGAGAAATATTGAGGAGTGCTGACAGATGAGTTACAGAACCTTGCTCTTCTGCACGCACAAATGGTCCCATAGCCTTGAAAGTGTGAAAGTAACAAGTTGATGAACTGACCATTGTAATTGGGACTAGAAGGGGGGCAGGCAGGTGTCATGCCTACAGAAGCCCACAGAAGGAAACATAATTGGAGAAACTTATCAGTACCGGGACCAATAGAGGGGCTACGGGAGGTACGGGAGCGTACCGGGACCAATGAATTGTTTTTCTATACCTAGAATGGAACAGAAGTCTATAAAAGTTGTTGTAATGCCTGAAAACTTTGCTCAGCCATTTTGAAATTGCCTTGCTTGAGACTTGTGCACAAATAAATGATTTGGACCTTCTGAACAGACTCCTGGTATCATTGGTTTGTCTGCGCTTTGCTGCTACATATTCCTTGGTGCGTTGGCCGGGAAGTTGTGGAATCAAAGTGTATATAGGGCAATATACCACGACTTTCCGCCTCTATAGGCTTGGTCCTGCCGGGATCGCGCCCTTCCGACGAGGGCCGCTCCCTGGCGCCGCCGGTCCCTTGTATCGGAGGGAGCTGGTCGGACCTCGGCGGGTGACGAGCCCGGCTGGAGTCAACGCCTCGAACCCGAGTGAGGGGAGTCCGAGGTCCAACTCATGCGCCTGCTTGGGAAGTTTGAGGACCGGATCCGGTGAGTATAGTTTTGATTTTGGGTCTAGACAGAAATAGAAAGAGCAGTACTGCCATTGGAACTTGGAATTTGGAATTTGTAATCTCGAGATATTGGGAATTGGTAAGAGAGCCTGATCAACTCTCAAGGAAGAGCCGAGTAGCCTGGCATGGGAATTCGCTAGGTGAAACCCTCATCCTTTTTGTAATTGTACTTGGAAAAGACTAGTCAGAACAGATAGAAACGAATGCATTCTGGGAATACGTTGCTAGCATGAGTGTGTGAACGAAGTATGAATGAGAGGTCTGGCAACACGGACCAAGTGAAAGCTGACCCCTGATTAGCGCATTTCCTGACCGGGCGACCGCGTTCAGGTCGCGAAAAGGGGGAAGCGATTGTCGTCTTGTCTTGTTATTTGTATTCCCTAAACGTTTCCAGGGCCGTGAGGACCCCTTACCCACGGTCCGCCCACCTTTTCCCTTCTGTCTGTTGTTGCGCGCACACATCGAAATGGGAGGGGCGGAGTCTACTAGGAACACTCCATTAGAATGTATGATCGCACATTTTAAAGAGGGATATTCAGGAGATTATGGTATTAAAATGACAGCAGCCCGTTTGCAGATTTTGTGTACTAGGGAGTGGCCCGATCTAGACCCCATCTGGCCCCGAGAGGGAACGTTCACCGTAGAGATTATCCAGTCAATACATCGTAGAGTGCGGGTAGCGCACCCCGATCAGTACCCCTATATAGATTCCTGGTTAAGTATTTGTGAAGATCCGCCCTCCTGGGCGCAGCGCTGTTATGAGGAACAGTGCAGAATAATGTTAGCTAAAACAGATTCTAGACAGAGAAAGGAACAGCCTAGAATGAAAGAGCAGGATAAGAAAGCCAAGAAGAAACCCATCTTGGCAGATCCCGATTCCCCAGAAGTAGTCCTCAGGCAGCCCCGAACCCCAGGTCCAGTAAGAATAGCCCGGCGGCGTCCTGCCCCAGCACCCCAGAGACCGCCGGAGCCGAGGCGAGACCCAATCCCTGACCTCCCTCCTCCTGGAGAAGAGGAAGAGAGAGAATTAGCGGAGAGAAGAGAGGAGAATGTAAAAAGTGAGCCAGAAGCGGAGCTAGAAGAAGAGGAAAGTGAGGATCCCCCAGAAGAAGAAGAAGAGGAAAGTGTACAAATAATTGAGGAAGTCAGCGCCAGCACTAGCAAGCCAGTGAAAGAAAAACCCAAAGCAAAACCAGTTGAGAAAAAGACAGCAACTCCTGCAAAGACAACGACAATAGCCCTTAGATCCCAGACTCAAATGACGCCGAGGACAGCCAAACTGTTTCCCTTAAGGCAAGTCCCGGGGGTGCCCGTAAAGAATGATAATGATGAAGTGGTAGCGGGACCCCTAACTTATGTGTATATCCCATTCTCTACAACTGATTTATTAAATTGGAGGTCGCACTATGCCTCCTATACTAGCAAGCCCCAGGAGCTGACAGAATTAGTAACTAGTATTATGGAAACTCACCAACCCACTTGGCCAGATTGCCGTCAGCTCCTGACCACCCTATTCACTACAGAAGAACGAGCGAGAATTAGAAAAGCAGCTATCGAATGGATGGCAGAAAACCCTGCAGCTCCAGCGCAGGGGCAGAATATAATAGATCGTAGAGAAGCAGCTCAGAGAGAATTCCCAAATGAAGACCCCCAATGGGATCCAAATACAGATGAAGGATCCACCGCCCTAGCCCGTTTTCGCCAAGGCTTTTTACAAGGCCTGCGAAGAGGAGGCCAAAAAGCTATGAACCTTTCCAAAGTAGCAGGAATTATCCAAGGAATAGATGAGAGCCCAGCAGATTATTATGAAAGATTAACTGAAGCTTATAGAATGTATACTCCCTATGATCCCGAGGCACCAGGAAGTTTATGCATGGTGAATTCTGCTTTTGTAAACCAGTCTCAACCAGACATTAGACGTAAATTACAGAAATTAGAAGGGTTTGCGGGCATGAATGCAACACAGTTATTGGAAGTCGCTCATAAAGTGTATGTGAATCGTGATACTGAAAGACAGAGAGAATGTGATAGAAAGATGAAGAAGAAAGCTGATTTTTTGGCTGCGGCCATAGTTGAAAAGAAAAGGGGAGGTGTCCCTAATCGAAGGAGCAGAGGAAGAGAGCGGGGTCAAGGCGGAGGCCGGACCCAGAGACTAGGCGTGAACCAATGCGCCTATTGCAAAGAGGAAGGACATTGGAGAGATACTTGCCCGCAACTCGAAGACGCCCAGCAAGATGACGAATACGATCATCAGTGGCGAGAAGAAAGACGAGGCCGTCCCCGAGGCCGAGGAGGAGCCAATCGAGAACAATTCCAGCGAGAGAGGGGAGGAGGAGCCATCCAAGCATTGGCCACACAGGCCCATGAAGAGGATGACGTGGATTAGGACAGACCGGGCTCCAAGTTTGCGTTAGGTCTCCAGGAGCCTATGGTCGAAATACAAATAGGAGACCAATTTATGAACTTTATGGTTGATACTGGAGCAGAACATTCAGTAATAGACAAAAGATAGCCCCATTCACCAAGAAAGCAGTCACCATTATAGGAGCAACTGGTGCCAAAGCCACAAAGTCTTTTCTTCAAAACCGGATATGCAGTCTAGGAGGACAGCAAGTAACTCATCAATTCCTTTACATGCCCGAATGTCCAGTACCCCTACTGGGACGAGATATGCTAGCCAAGCTTCAAGCCCAAATATCTTTCTCTGAGCAAGGAGAAATGCAAATGACAGTGAATTCTCAAGCCAAACCAGCAGGAATAATGCTGCTGACAGTACCCCGAGAAGAAGAGTGGAGATACTACATTGATGATTCGATTCAAGATACCTATTTTGAACAAACTTTAAAGAACATTCATGCACCACTTGAAGTATGGGCAGAAGGCAGTCCCCCAGGCCTAGCCAAACATATAGCTCCAGTGATTGTAACCCTCAAGCCTAGCGCTACACCAGTGCACGTCAAACAGTACCCTCTCCCAAGAGCTGCAATTGAAGGTATTCATCGCCACCTACAGAGATTACTTGAGTATGGCCTACTGAAAGTATGTCAATCCCCATGGAACACCCCACTTTTGCCAGTAAAGAAGCCTGAGACAGATGATTATCGCCCAGTGCAAGATTTGAGAAGAGTAAATGATGCAGTTGAAACTATACACCCAGTTGTACCCAATCCTTACACTCTACTAGGATTGATACCCGCTGAAGCTACCCATTTCACTGTACTAGATTTGAAAGATGCATTCTTTTGCATAAGATTAGCCCCTGTAAGCCAAATATTGTTTGCATTCGAATGGCAAGACCCCATCTCTGGAAGAGGGGGCCAACTCACCTGGACAAGATTACCCCAAGGATTCAAGAATTCACCTACCATCTTTAGTGCTGCACTAAATCAAGACCTTTCAAGCTATCCAGTAGCCCCGGGGAGGAGAGTACTTCTCCAGTACGTGGATGATCTGTTGATAGCTGCCATATCAGAAAAAGAATGTATACGAGCCACCCAAGATCTCTTGCAGTTACTAAATGAAGCTGGATATAAAGTTTCCAGAGCCAAAGCACAACTATGCCAAACAGAAGTGAAATACTTGGGTTTTCGTATTACCCAAGGAAGCAGAAGATTAGGCAGAGAAAGAAAAGAAGCAGTATGTAGAATTCCAACTCCAACAACCAGAAAGCAAGTTAGAGCCTTTCTGGGAGCGGCAGGATATTGCCGAATCTGGATACCCAACTTTGCCCAAATTGCCAAACCACTGTATGAAGCCACAAAAGGAGAAGAGAAGTCACCACTGGAGTGGGGACTTGAGCAGGATACAGCCTTCCAGAAGTTAAAAGAAGAACTGATGTCATCACCAGCACTTGGACTACCAGATGTCCACAAACCTTTCCACTTGTTTGTACATGAAGCACAGGGAAATGCCTTAGGCATGTTGACTCAGAAATTAGGAAATTGGGAACGACCTGTAGCCTACCTATCAAAACAATTGGACCCTGTGGCCAAAGGATGGCCACCCTGCTTGAGAGCAGTTGCAGCTACAGCACTATTAGTGAGTGAAGCAGACAAACTCACATTAGGACAGAACATACGAGTCACTGTGCCACATGCAGTCCTTGCCCTTATGGAACAGAAAGCAAATTATTGGCTCACCAATTCCCGAATGTTAAAGTACCAGAGCATGTTATGTGAAAACCCACAGATACAACTTGAAGTGAGCCATGCTTTGAACCCAGCTACCTTGATACCCATCAGTGAAGAACTCCCAGAACATGACTGTATCGAAGTCATGGAAACTGTGTTCTCAAGTCGACCTGATCTAACAGATGTGCCCATAGACAATCCTGACCAGATCTATTATGTTGATGGGAGCAGTCTCATCCTTGACGGACGACGCTGTGCCGGATATGCAGTCGTCACTCAACACGAAGTAGTTGAATCATCAGCCCTAGCCTCAGGCACATCAGCCCAGAAAGCCGAATTGATAGCACTCACCAGAGCATTGTTGTTAGGAGAAAAACTTGTGCTAAATGTATATACAGATTCCAAATATGCTTTCACTACCTTGCATGCCCATGGAGCTCTCTACAAAGAAAGAGGACTCATCACATCCGGAGGAAAATCAGTCAAATATGGTCCCGAGATATTGATGTTACTTGATGCAGTCTGGGCCCCAACACGTGTAGCTGTCATGCATTGTAGAGGACATCAAGCAGGAAAAGGAGAAGTTGCTCGAGGAAATAGATTCGCAGATGCCTCAGCACGACAAGCAGCTATGACAGGACAGATTGCCCCACAAGCTATGCCAATGCAAGCAGCATTGTTTCCAGTACCTTTGAATCTATGGACCCCACGATATACCACCAAAGAATTGGATTACTATTGTGACAAAGAAGATGGGGTATTGAAAGACGGATGGATTGAGCTGCCACCAGAAGAAGGCAGTCAACCTCCGGGAAGAATAGTAATTCCTGAACTGTTAGGACCATCCTTTGTCAAAGCTTTTCATGAAGCCACCCACTATGGAAAGAGTGCTATGGAAAAAGCACTCAGACCACATTTCTACATTCCTCTGATGACAACCATATCAGCCTCAGTAGCACGACAATGTCAAATCTGTGCCAAAAATAATGCCAAGCAAGGCCTTATTACAGCACCCCGAGTTCAGTCAAGAGGTGTGACCCCCATGCACAACCTCCAAGTTGATTTCACCGAAATGCCAAAAGCTAATGGATACCATTACCTACTAGTATTAGTTTGTACTTTCTCTGGGTGGGTAGAAGCCTTCCCAACCAGAACTGAAAAAGCCCGAGAAGTTACCAAGGCCTTAATGAGAGAGATTGTCCCCAGATTTGGAATCCCAGCAGTAATAGGGTCAGACAATGGACCCTCATTTGTCTCTCAAGTTACTCAGCAGTTAGCAAAAGCTTTGCAGATACAGTGGAAGCTCCACACTGCATACAGACCCCAGAGTTCAGGGAAAGTTGAGCGAATGAATCGTACATTGAAAGCCCAAATGTCTAAGCTTTGTCAGGAGACACACTTGAAATGGCCCCAAGTGCTCCCCATAGCTTTACTCAGAATACGCTCAGCCCCTGTAAAGTCAACAGGATTTTCCCCTTTTGAAGTTTTGTATGGTAAACCCCCACCAATAGTGCAGGGAGTCAAAGGAAATCTAGCCCAGATTGGTTCAGAAGTAACCAGACAAGAACTCCTAGCTCTTAGTTTTGTTCTGCAGACTCTCCATACGTGGATCCAAGACCAGTTGCCTATCAACTTGACGGAACCCTTGCATCCCTACCAGCCTGGAACTTCGGTGTGGATCAAAGATTGGAAGAAGATACCGTTGGAACCCCATTGGAAGGGACCGTACACCGTCATCCTGTCTACCCCAACTGCAGTAAAGGTAGCCGAGATCGACGCCTGGATCCACCACAGCCGAGTCAAGCCCGCCGCCGATCCTGAACCAGAGCGGTGGACAGCAGAGCAGCACCCTGATGTACCCTTGCGAGTTACTCTGAGACGGCAACCAGCAGCATAGACACTTCATCACAAGTGCTTTGCAGTAGCCAAGTCTTTCGAAGAGGATTGCTGTTTTTCCATGCAGCAACAGTTTTATTTCAACGAACCCAATTTGTGTGTGTGATTTGACACACTACTTTGAGACTACATTGACTAAACCAGACTTCACAAGCCAACTGAGTTGCTAAGTTGGTTAATGTGTGCTGGACATCTTGAGGATCTTCAATCAACACTCAGCACCCGTTAAATTGCTTTATTAGCAAACGGGACGAAGAATAATAGACCGTCGTGATCAAGATCAGCAAGCTGAGGATTCAGAAGAACTCCAATCAACATCAACATGTATCTTTGCTTCTGCTTTGCCTTGGTTGCCTTCTTTGGAGGTTTTGAACAGACTTATGCTCTACCTCCATGCACCGCTTGCATTACCTCTACTAGAACTGGACTGAAAGTAACTCAGACTTTGCTTTACCATTCTTACTATACCTGCAAGGGAACAATAACTCGGTGTATCTATAACACCACTGAACTAAATGTTTGCACTCATGGCAAAATTAAAGCATGCTATAATCCGCATCAGAATCCATCCTATTACACGTTGGAAATAAGATGGAAGGATGCAGATGGACCTATATTAGCTGCTACACCACCACTTAAGGACATTACTAAACCTGCTGTTTTGAATTTTGATGCATGTAATGCTATTAATAGAGATAGTCAGTCCACCTGTGGTACATGGGAGAAAGCGTATCGAAATGACCATAAGTATATGTGTCCGGAAGGTGCCACAAATTGGTGGAAGTGTACAGGTAAAACAGGATCAGGGTATAGTACTGCTACAGCGGCAGACTACTATTGCCCGTATTGGGAATGTGTTTTTTATGCTACCTGGAACACTGGTATAACTGATGAGAAAATAGATAAACGGATGGCTACTCTAACCAAGCCAACCACGAATGATAAATGTCAGAAAGATGCTTGTAACCCCTTACATTTGCGTGTACATAACCCCCATGCATGGAAACAAGGATATAAGTTTGGTTTACGTATTGCTGGAGGAGGAACAGATCCAGGGACCATTGTGTATGTTAGATTGAATACCCAAGCCCATAAGTCATCTAAATATCATATTCATAATACCTTTTATGAAGCTATGCATGTAAATAAGTTTGAGATCCCTCACCCTTCACAGAATTTGTTTCTAGAATTAGCTGGAGCAGTAGTATCTAGTCTTAAGATCACAGATTGTTATTTCTGTGGCGGAACCCAAATGGGAGACCAATGGCCCTGGGAAGCCCAAGAATTGAATTATTCCATGATTTACAACCAGACTGAATTACACAAGACAACCAGTGAATGGGTGTTAGCGCACTCAATCGTTGGACGTCTTTGCTTTGTCAGAACTGGACCTCAGTTCACCCAAAAGGTAGGACAGCTGGTCTGTCTTAGCCAAAGATACTATAATGCCACGACTAAAAAGATAGCATGGTGGTCAGGAATCAGACATCCTGAACCCCCTAACCCATTAGCCAGATTTCCTGAACTTGCAGGTCTATGGACTAACCTTGCCAAAGTCCAAGCCTGGCAAGCCCCACCTGGCCTATATTGGATCTGTGGAAACCGAGCATATGCGCAACTCCCACCACAATGGGGAGGAGCATGTGTCTTAGGAACCATCAGACCTTCTTTCTTCCTGTTAAACACTGAACATGGAGAACAATTAGGATACCCTGTATATACTACCCACAAACACAAAGGAGCATCTAGACAGAGAAGAGAGGCCTTACAGATAGGCAAGTGGGAGAAGTGGCAAGGTGATGATTGGCCACCAGAGAGAATTATTGAATATTATGGACCTGCCACTTGGAATGATGATGGTATGTATGGTTATCGTACCCCAATCTATATGATCAATCGAATTATTCGCTTACAAGCAGTAGTTGAAATAATAACCAATGAAACTAGTCATGCTCTCACGCTCTTAGCTAGACAAAGTACTCAGATGCGCACTGCCATATACCAGAATCGCTTAGCCCTTGATTATTTACTGGCAGCTGAAGGAGGAGTATGTGGTAAACTGAATTTAACTAATTGCTGTTTGAAAATAGATGATAAAGGTCAAGTAGTTGAAGAAATTGCTAAAGATATGCAAAGACATGCTTATGTGCCAGTACAGACTTGGCACGCCTTGAAATTTCCTAATTGGTTTGCTAACCTTTTCTCTTGGCTGGGAGGATTTAAGACTTTCGTTATCTTAGTACTAATCCTTGTTGCTGTTGTTCTCTGCTTACCATGTTTAATCCCATGTTGTATGCGCTCCCTCCATAGTGCTATTGATAGTACAGTGGAGCGGAAGACCGCAACTAGAATAATGGCTTTATACAAAGTCAGCCCTAATGGAACTAGTAAGAATCCTTTAATCAGGATGTGAATCTTTTGGAAAGTGATTTAATTCTCACACCTTATTAAGTAATAGGGTGAGATTAATCAAAGGGGGGAATGTGGCAGGTGCAGGCCTGTGACCCACGGTGTCTGACATAGGCAGGCCAGCATGGCTAGCTTGACCTGTAAATGAGGCCTGTGGAGAGGCATATAGGATTGCACATCCCCCAATATGCTGCTATTGTAAGAAAGAACTCAGTAGAAATATTGAATTAGCTTAGATAAGCAGAATTGCAGAATTAAGAAATGGAAAAATACAGAAAAGATGTGTTTTTAAAGTTACTGATAAGAAAAAGTACATTTGCAGAGAAATATTGAGGAGTGCTGACAGATGAGTTACAGAACCTTGCTCTTCTGCACGCACAAATGGTCCCATAGCCTTGAAAGTGTGAAAGTAACAAGTTGATGAACTGACCATTGTAATTGGGACTAGAAGGGGGGCAGGCAGGTGTCATGCCTACAGAAGCCCACAGAAGGAACATAATTGGAGAAACTTATCAGTACCGGGACCAATAGAGGGGCTACGGGAGGTACGGGAGCGTACCGGGACCAATGAATTGTTTTTTCTATACCTAGAATGGAACAGAAGTCTATAAAAGTTGTTGTAATGCCTGAAAACTTTGCTCAGCCATTTTGAAATTGCCTTGCTTGAGACTTGTGCACAAATAAATGATTTGGACCTTCTGAACAGACTCCTGGTATCATTGGTTTGTCTGCGCTTTGCTGCTACAGTAAAATATGCTATGCGTTTGGTCTGGTACCCCTTCCATCCCGGCCACACCCCTCTGACAGCGACTCCAGGAACTTGATGTTCTTGGTCATGCAGTGAGAGTGCCATGCATTCGGCCAGGACTCGGAGCACCAAACCCCTTTAAAGTATATACCAAAGCCAGTCCCACCGGATGCATCTTTGAAGAATTCCAGGTCGAAACTCAAAACGGGGGAGTCCTGCCAAATGCTAGGTTTCTTTATGGAAAGAGTGGTGGATCTGTGGAATAGTCTCCCAATGGAGGTGGTAAAGATGAGGACAGTATCTGAATTCAAAAAAGCATGGGACAAACACAGAGGATCTCTAAAGGTAAAAAGGGGACTGTTGTAGTTGCTGATATGGAAGGACAGACTAGATAGGCCATGTGATCTTTTTCGGTCATCATGTTTCTATGTCATTGAAAGACTGGTGGAATTGCTCCCAGACGCACAAGTCTTCCTGTATGCCCCTGCTGACACTGATGTGGTGGTGTCTCCTTTTTACCCCCATTGCCAATGCTAGGCAGCGACAAGAAACTCGCCCCATGGGGATTATCCTGGAGGCAATGCATAGTAAAACCAAGCAGAGATTGAAACTGCTCTAGTGTTGCTTTACAAGGCCCCTTATCTGCTCTATGGCTGTTTTCAGTTTTTCTAGCTTATCTCTAGGCAATCGAGATGCCTGGCCCCTGACATCCAGGTTCAATACCGGGATTGTGGCCTAAACGTCTTACCCTTCCTGCAGTCAACCCCACAAATTTTCAGCACTAAATATGTATTTCCAAACATGAGGTGCCATAGCAACTATATGCCACTAGATGACAGTATTGCCCCATGAATGAGTTTCAACTCTGCAGCAAAAGAAACCAAAAACTCTGCACATCCCCTCGCCCCCTAGTAATCAACAGCCTCACTGATGGGTAGAGAACTCCTTGTCTGGCCTGCCAGTCCGTCCAAGGGACCGCAAGGTCATTGTTCCTTTCTTTCTTATTTATGTTTTATTTTTATTTTTTTAATTTAAAATAGTTGCGTCCATCCTACAACCACGTGCGGAGGCCCGGAGGATCCCAGAATTTTTCTGGGCAGCATCGTGCAACTAGTACACTTGCTCCAGGGCCATGCTTCCGCTCCTCCTGGCTCCAGCCACAGGCTATGCATGGAGGTAGCCAGAGAAGATGTGGAGGAGGCTGAAGAGGACCAGGAACTTTCCTAGGGACAGGGGGGCCGGGAGACGTGCTGGGCAACCGCCTGCTTCTCCGACTGCACGGCCAGCTCTGACAGCCATGCTGCACTGCAGTTTCCTGGTTCCTTTACCCCACTGGCTCCCCATTGCTAACCTAAGGCCCCCACTAAGCCTGTGCATGGATGAGAGGACTCACCATGAACGCCAAAAGATCACATTCTCAAGCCCCTAAGCTGGACGGTCGGTAAGCCACACTCGATCCTACTTCAGACTCTCCACTGTTCAGTGGCCGTCCCGCATGGAGGGGCAAGAGGGCAGCCCACAGTCCCTTGGTCCCTAAAATATCCAGCACAGGCCTGCCCTTCTGCCTCTCCATCCCCTGCCTGTCACCCCTGGCCTGTTTTCCCAGAGGCTGCTAATCCAGCTGGCCGGGTTTTTGCATCCATAATAATGTTATGTTTTTTCATCAAAATGGTCTTTAAAAGCAGAATTTTTATTTCTTTTTGGAAGTGGGTGAGGTCATCTATGTTTGAGTTTTTTAGGAAGGCTATTCCAGAAGCCTGGTGCGTACAGAGAGAACGTGTGAGAGCAAGTTGTTTGGTTGAATCTTAACTTTTTCCCTCAGGCACGCTTAAGGTGTTCTGAGCGCATGTTGTTCCGAGTATTTTCCGGTGACTTTTTAAGGACATCCGTGGGTACTCTGTGGTCATGTTACGCAAGACTTTGAAAAGGTTATGAGTACTTTGTATTTGACACAGCATTGGAGGGGGAGCCAATGTAGTTTTCTGAGAATAGGGGTGATATTGTCTGTTCTGGCTACACCCTCCAAGACTGTGGCTGGGCCATTTGTAATGAATGAAGGACATTTTTAGGGACACCAAGGTAAATGATATTATAGAAATCCAAGTGCAGGAATATCATTGCCTGAAAAAACCA
Organism: Ichthyophis bannanicus; assembly: GCA_033557465.1. Lineage (NCBI taxonomy): Eukaryota > Metazoa > Chordata > Amphibia > Gymnophiona > Ichthyophiidae > Ichthyophis > Ichthyophis bannanicus. The sequence continues at coordinate 10,536,299 of CM066050.1, read as the reverse complement.
TTCAGTAGTCATGCGCTTCAATTAGTGGGCGTAATTGTTGGATAGTTTTGATGTTTTGGTAAATCAATCTGACTGTTCTGTTGATGTGGGATAGTAAAGTTAGCTGCTAATCAAGTGTTATTCCGAGGTATTGGATCTCAGCCTTAACTTTTAGTTTTGTATTACTGGCTTTCAAAGCTGTTGGGGGGGGGGGGACCTTGATTCTTGATAATATAAAGATCTTCTATTTTATCAAAACATTTTCTGAGGTGGTGCTGTAATAACCAGCTAAATATTGCATTAAAACAATCAATTATAGCAGTGTAGCAAGCTTTTGCTATAGTAAAGGGGGTGTAAATCATAATATCATCAGCAATAAATGTGATACAAGATGTTGTGAGCCTGAATGATTTGTATATTGGCTGTATGAAGATGTTAAATAGAAGGGAGGAAAGTGCTGCATCAGTTTATATGGGGTTGATTTGCTAGGTCCTATTTTCACATGCTGATGACGTCCAGTTAAATCTGAGTGGAACCATACTTTGAACTCCTACGGCTTGCAAACATGCCAGTAGTAACTTGTGAGATACTGAATGAAACGCAGCCTTTATATTAAGGAAAATGAGAATGAATTCTTGTTGAGGGTTCTGTATGCCTTTTATAATCGTATCAAAGAGAGAGGTGATTAGTGTCTCAACACCGTGGTATTGTGCGAAACCATGTCGCTGAAGGTCTCGTGGAATATTTGTACTGATGTAATTTTGCAACTGTAACAGTACTACTTTTTCAATTATTTTTGTTAGGAAAGGTAGACCAGTGATAGGTTGACTGGATCTTGGGTCACTGGACTCTAAAATAGGGCAGATAGTTTGGTTCTTCAGACAGGAGAGCATGTAAATGTCTGTGAAGGAACACTGTATTATCTTTTTCCAAAATGGGACTAGGTCAGTGCGAGTAATCTTGACACAGCTTCCCGGGCGTGGGTCAAGCGGAGATGTCGAGGTCTCATATGGTGCTTTCCAATTTTTCAAGGGAAGGTGGAGTTAGTTCTAGAAGCGATTGGGTACTTGATCATATTGTGGTAAAGCTAGATTCAGATGGGAGCTGTCAACTATCTTAGATGTTAGTCGGTTATTGTGGTATCGGTGTGTTAAGAATTCTGTTATTGTCATTACGTTTGAGTAGAGAATTTGCAATGTCAGAGAGTTCTCTAGGCTTACTGTATTTATGGCGTTAATGATAAGCTTTTTTATGCTGATTGACTTTGTGCCAGATTGTGCAAGTAGCTATTACTATCTTTGTTATTATGTGAGTGGCACCATCTGCGTTCTAATTTTCTGAATTCCTTTTTCAGCTGTTTTAATTCTGGGGTGTACTCAAGGCCAGCCTGTCCACTAGGTGAGCTAGACGGCTGCCTAGGGCAGCTGGCTCACGTGGGCAGCAGTGCCAGCTGCACACATGGGCGAGCAGGCAGACGCACCGCCCCCCCCAGCTGCCGCCGATTCCATTTGGGGAGAGAGGCGGACAGTGGCAGTATTTCCAAAAGCGGCTGCCTCCCCTTCCTGAGATGGAATTGGTGTCAGCAGGAGGGAGGTGGGGTGGGCAGTGTTAGCAGCTGGTGACATCAGCTAGGGGGGCGGCATCAGCAGGGGCTGGAATTTCTGCCAGGGGAGCAGGAGTCCTTGGGCCAGCCCTAGCTGCACCGAATGGTGTTAACAAGAGTCTTGTTCTGTTTAGCTTGTTTTATTGTGACATATTGTAGCCTGAATACAGAAAGGTCGGAGGGCAGGAGTTTCCTACACCCCAAGAATATTATGGAGTATTGCCTGACCAAAGACACTGTCCCTGCGGGACTCACTCTCCATCAAATAAAGGAGATCAATCAAATGGTAGCCAGGGAATACCCCACCTTTGTAATTATAAACAACTTTTTTTTTTGTCGGAAACACCGCCAAGGGAGAAAGGGAACCATCCTCCAAGGTAGTACGTAACTTGGTTTCAATATATCCCTTTTTGGCACAGATTTTTAGATGACATTTTTTTCTTATGGACAGGTCTAAAACGTGTCTTCTACCATACATTCAGTGGCTTAACACTGTTAAGTCTAAAATTCAATTTACAGCTAACATAGCTAGAGTCTACTGAATTTTTGGATCTTATGATTCATTTAATATATTTTGTAAATAGTTACCCCGGTTATCCAAGTTATTTATACCCTGTTACCTGTAAACTCATACGTGTTATATGTACTGAGCATTTTGTTTCATGTGAACCGCGCTGATGATGAATAGTGCGGTATATAAGAGACTGTAAATAAATAAATAAATTTAACATCTAAAGGCTTTGTAACATCTTTATATTGTAAATCAGTACAACGCAATACACTTTTATGATACGACAGTTTCCACCCAAGTTTTTTGAAGAAAGGTCTTCCATATTGGCAATTCTTATACCTACAGCGAATATGCTCAACATTACCTGAGTTTCACAAACATGCTCAGGAGCTGAGCATTCACTTGGCATAATTGGGGTTATCCCCATCGAATTGTTCATCAAGCCTACAAAAGGGCCACTTACACACATAGGGAATGGTTGCTTGACCCTGCATACAATTTAAAAAAAAATCAACATTCTGACAGAATAGTTGGGGTTTTACAATTCATGCAACGTATCCCACAGGTCACTTGAATTTTACACCAGCACTGGCACATTTTGGGCCTACATGACTGCCTCAACAAACCTTTGATGTTGGCATATTCAAGAGGAGCAAATTTAAGGGACAAACTTGCTCATTCAACATCTGTTATTGATCGTCCCCTTCACTCATCTCCAGGCCATTACCCCTGCAGCACTTGCCGATATTGTGACTCCACGTTATCAGGGGAATCATGGCATGATCCACAGCTGCATCTGGATTTAAAATCCCGTTGGCATATCACATGTATATCCACATTTGTTGTCTATTTAATAATATGCTCTTGCCAATTGTATCATATTGGTAGAACTACTCGACTAATCAAGATACAAATGATGGAGCATGCTTCAAGGCTTTGTACAGAAAATCACTGTTGCTCACTGAGTCATACTTTTGATCAATTAAAGTGGAGAGCGATTGATCATATTCCTGAGGATCCACGGGGAGGGGGGGGGGGCGGGAATCGTCATGTTTATCATCTACAAAAAATAGAACAGTTCTGGATTTTTAAATTTCAAATCGTTGCCCCCTCAGAGTTTGAATTTGGAACTGGACTGGCATAGTTTAATCTGATTCACAATAAAAGTTCCCAATTGGTGGAGGGTTTTTCCTTTTTGAGATGCAATTTCTCCTTTTACTGATTGGAAGGGTACTGGCTATTTATGTTATTTATTTATTACACATTTCTATACCACCCCTTCCAGAGATCTGGGGGGGTTTACAAGGAACCAACATGTTACATATAACAGGGTTTGAACTTTCTACATTATAACAATATTAGTCATAGACTTAACTAAACCAGAGAAACTATATACATATAACTAATGTTTTTGTTTTTTAACTTGTCTGCAAAGTAGTCTGCAAGTATTTGGGGCTCTAGGGTATAGGTTTCTGATTGATGGTGGCTGTCTTTGGTTAGTGATCTGACAATAGCAAACAGTTCTTTCGGGCGGTTGAGTGCCCGGTTTAGAATCCTGGTGTGGTAATCTTTTTTAGCCTTGTTGATTGTCTCTTTGTAAGTGGTGAGATGGGTGAGGTATTGTTGTTTGTGCTTTGTTGATTGTCTCTTTGTAAGTGGTGAGATGGGTGAGGTATTGTTGTTTGTGCTTTGTTGATTGTCTCTTTGTAAGTGGTGAGATGGGTGAGGTATTGTTGTTTGTGCTTTGTTGATTGTCTCTTTGTAAGTGGTGAGATGGGTGAGGTACTGTTGTTTGTGCTATAGTGATTTGGTTGATCTCCATTTCTTTTCTTGCTTTCTCATTTCTCTTTTTAGGTTTGCTAGCTCTGAGGTGTACCATTTTTCTGATCGTCTGGGTGGTTGCCTGGTGGGTTTACTGGGGGGTGACGCTGCTTTTTGTATGGTGCTATTCCAGATGTTTATTGACGTGTTGGGATCCAAGGAGTCGATTGTAAGGTTGGGTAGTACGCTTTCTAGAAAGGTTTCTTTGTCGAATCGTGTGAATCGCCTGGTTCGAGGTGGATCAGGCTGGGTGGTGATGGGGGGTATATTTAATGGGATATAGAAAGTTACCAGTGGTGGTCTGACTAGGGGACCTCTGTGGTACAGGAGGGGGTGCATCCTGGATGGTTTGCAATGGAGACTGTGAGGAAGACAAGGTCAAGGACATTTCCATTTCTATGTGTGGAAAGTTTTATAATTTGTTGATACCCCCTGTCGTCTACTGCGTCGAGGAAGGTGGTGGTGTGGGAGGAGTTGAGAGATGGTAGGTTAAGATCTCCTAGGAAGATGTGTGGTTTTCTGAAGGGGGCTGTGCAAGCTAACTCAAGAATTGGGCTTAAGTTGCTGTGGTCAGGTGTTGGGGGCCTGTATATGAGGCAAACAGAAAAGATTTTCAATTGTAAGAATGTTCATACCATCTAGGTTGATGGATGATGAGGGGGTGGCTTTGAGCTCTTTTTTGCATAAGATGAGGATGCCCCTCCTCTGTTAGTGTCCCTAGAGCAGATTAGTTAGTGAGATGATCAGAATTAGATTTTTTTAAAGATATTGAGTTCTGTAGGTGAATGTCCTAGTTCTGCTCTGCACCCACTATTGAGGGAGGGGGTTCTGTGAATGCAAAATATATGTTCAAAAAGAAAAAGCAAGAACCATAACATAGTTTATAACAACAAAATAAATATGAGATAATTTGGTGGTATAAACAGTGCTGTGGTTCTCACTCTTTCTTTTAGTTCCTTGGTGTGTAAGCATCTTTCATTTCCTCCACATTATCCAATCGGCTTTATGGTTTGGTTCAGTTCCTGACTGGAGTTTTGAGAAAGCCTTCCCCCGCCCTGCTCTGGGGGAGGGGGTGCCGCCATTTCATCCCTCGCCTCAGGCAGCAGATTGCCTTGAGTCGCCCCTGTCTGCACCCACTGTTGAAGGGGGTTCTGTGGATGCAAAATATATGTTCAAAAAGAAAAAGCAAGAACCATAATGCAGTTTATAACAACAAAATAAAAATGAGCTATAATTTAGTTTTATAAACTGTGCTGTGACCGTTGACCGTCATATTATTGGCTGTGAGCCAGGTGTTCATATCTTCAAGGCATCTGGTTATAGATGTGATGTTGAGTGCTAGTAGGTTGACTGGGGCATACACCGTTATGTCGTTGGCGTAAATATGGTATTGGAGTTTGTGTCTTTTGATGATGTTACATATGGGCTGGATGAAAATGTTGAAGAGCATTGATGATAGAGCTGAGCCTTGAGGAATTCCCTGCGTGACGGGGAAGTGTGTTGATTTGTTTTGTGCGCATTTGACTTGTTGCATTCTATTTTCCAAGTATGAGGTAAACCATATTAGGGTATTTTTGCGTAGTCCTATTTGCTGTAGGCGTAGAAGCAGTATGTCGTGTGACACGGTGTCGAAGGTTGCCGAGATGTCCATGAATACAAGCAAGAAGCCATTGTTTATGTTATCTATGCCTTTTAAGAGATTGTCAAAGAGGGAAGTTAGTAGTGTTTCGACTCTGTGTTGGAGTTTAAAGCCGTGCTGATGGAGGTCCATAAACTATGAAAAAACAGAGGTGCTATATATATAAGAGATAAAAACTTCACCCCTCCGGCCTCACTAAAGCAACATTGAATGTAAAACAAGAAGTACGATACCTTGGAATAACCATAGATCAACAACTAAATCTCACTACTCACATCAGCAAGACAACTAAGCAATCTACAACAAAATAAGAACTCTACAACATGTACGTCCACTCCTATCACAAGACTCTGGAACCATACTTCAGGCATACTTCTGAAACAGCATATACCAGGGTATTCCGAAATACGTCTGATACCAATTACAAATGGCACAAAACCCAGCTGCCCGACTCATCCCTGGAGCCTCAAAATCCACACATATAACCCCAGTACTAAAGCAACAACACTGGCTCCCAACTCTGAGCAGAATCAAATACAAGGTCCTGCTAAATATCTTCAAAATCATATACAATCTATCTTCATTTTACTTAAAATTAATTATACAACCAGTCCCAAACAACAGAACCAAAAGATGCTGCACATGAATCACATTAACCTTACCTTCTGAGTTTATAGAGCAACCAGACCACCTGCAAGAGTATTCTCGCTCTATTCACCCAGCCTGTGGAATTCCCTTCCTGAAAGAAGCAGCAGCATATCGGACCTAATAACATTTTGGAAAGAACAATGTAAAGATCCACCTGTTCACAGAACACTTTGAATGGGAAACAAACTGCCCAGAATCCAAAACCAACTACGAGTGTAGCTCTTGCCCACACATCCTCCCCACCCCGACCTTGCGTGCCTACAAAACCTAAGCAATACCTGTTCTTGATTAACATGTCTATGAGTCCTTATTAATCCACTCATTGTTAAACGGTTAAATGTAATTAGCAGTTATTGTTTTTTTATTTAAACGTTGTCATTTTTACAATAAATCCATACTTGCACGGAAATTAGGAAGCACGGAGGAAATATCAACAACATTGATACAATCAATATTATGAAAATTATAAACAAAGTATGAGGCATTCAATTCCCAGCCCCTATTATAGCCCACCTTAGGAGAGAGAGATCCAGTACCATCATAATAAAGAAACACAAATCTGAGAAAAAAAACCAAATGGGAGCAAACAGTCAGGACTAACCTAACGGCAATGTATCAGGGGCCACCTCGGGGGGGGGGGCACTCAGAAAAGCAAGCAACTGTGAAGGCTCAAAGAAAATGTATGACTGAGCATTTAAAAAAAATAAACCCCCCAATAACAGAACCCCAGGACGAAGTAATATAAATTCTTTTCTACGTTTTTGAGTTTCTTTAGATAAATCTGGGAAAATACGAACCAATAACCCGTGAAATTCTACAGTGCGTTTCCTAAAAAAACAATCTCTTGTCAGAAGAAAGAGCAAACGTTGCAATCAAAGTAGAAGGAGAGACAGAATCAGTTAAAGTAGAAGGAGAGACAGAATCAGTTAAAGAGGATTCCAGAATAGCTGATACATCTAATGCATCACTTTGCCCTACTCCATCCACCAGCAGTTATTGTTTAAAATGGTTTTTGTAACTATTCCATGTAAACTGCATGAAGATTGTTTCCTGTAAACCGCTTTGATTTACAGATAAATGGGTACAGAAAAAGAAAGAAACCAACCAATAAATAAATAAAATAAATGATACCGTCTGCGCCATAGTAGAGTAAAAAAGCACATTGAGAGGGGGAATATTGAGTGGCGGCAGCTAGAGTGATAACAGCAGCTTGCCGTTGCTGCTGAAACTCCGGCGCAGTATCTGGCTACCAGCATTGAACATGTGCGTCAACCGGAGCCACTGCCAGTTAGCTTCTGTGCTGAAAGTTAGGCCAGTCTTTACTGCACCTGACGTCTGGTACTTAGCGATAATCGGGCAGTGGTGATACAGAGCCGCCTTTGCTTAGCCCACCGAATGTCCTGGTGCCAGCCGGTTAGCACCAGGGAATTCAGTGGTGGCACCCACTATTACCAGTGCCCTTGGATATCCTGCCCACCACAATTAACATGGACAGCAGGTCTGCTAAGTGCATTAATCACATTGAGTATCCCCCCTCCCCCCCCCCCCATTGTTTCCAGTGTTAAAAATAAAGAAAATCGGACCAAATGAATGCTGGCTATTACTGAGCTGCTATGACCATTAAGTAAGGTCCAACAAAAAATGAATTTTTATGGGTTTATGGAATCAGTGAAGTTCTTGTTGTGTGGCTGCTAATGATTTTGGCTCCCTGAATGGCTCTTACAGTTCGGATATTGTCACACCACACTTAGGAAAGAGGGGAGCTACAGAAGCAATGTGCCTGGGGAGGGGGGGGGGAGTTGGTACTTTTTCTAGAGAATCCTTTTAACACTATTTGTATTCAAAACATATTAACTTCACTGCAGGGGCATAGCCAGAGCTCAGTATTTTAGGGGGGGGGGCCCAGGGAGTAATAGGCATAATAGCCATCCCCCCTCCCCCCCCCCCATGGCACTCGTTCATTCCAAGATGGGAGCTGTCTGGTCTTCCTTCTCAAATTTGCAACTGTGGTGCACATGTTAGAACGTTCCCAGGACATTAGGAATGGGGCGTGCATGTTTCAGCGGCAAATTAGGGAAATCCACAGATGAAAGTGGGGGGGCCTGGGCTGAACCCCTGAATTATAGCTTGCACCATTTGTTATTGATACAGTGTTTACTATTCCATTTTCTAATACTTTTATTTTATTGTTCTTCTCTGTTCATAGTTGAGTGGCCTAGTGGTTGGGGCAAGGTACTTCAGGCCGGAAGGTCAGGGGTTCAAATCCCACTAGAGGACAGCAACCTTGGGCCGGAAGGACTGGGGTTTCTAGTCCCACAGGTGCTCCTTGTGGTCTTGGGCAAGCCACTTAACCCTCCATAGCCCATGTTCCCTGTAAAATAGTTCTCTGTGTGCTGTGCTTTCCTGTCTAATCAATGTGTTTATACCTCAAAAATTTCCTGTCATGATTTGACAATTTCCAATCTGTAATCAAACCGCTGCTGATCGCTGGAAGTAGCGGTATACAAATGTATACTAAATAAAATAAATAAATAAATAGTTTAGTAAATTTCAGATTAATCTTCATTATGTACATCGACTCCATAGATTTGCATCGAAAGCTATCACAAAGTCATTTTTGTACATATTTTGCAATAAGCACAAAACCTTTTATATTTTCAAGCTCTCGGAAATATCTTGTTATTTTTGTGTACTTTGCTTAGGATGTTTATGCTAGTGTATTTTGGTTTATCTGTTCTTTACATTTATGCCTCCTCACTTATACCCCCTGTTTCGGTCACATCACGCCCTTTTTGATCCACCTACACTAGATTCCCCTCCCCTACTGTGTCACTTTCAAACTCCTAATCCTGCCCCACAGGGCCCTGCGTCAGCACATGCCTCAATATCTTGCAGATTCACTACACTTTCATACTATACCTCACAGTCTCCAACCACCTGGACCTCCCTCCCCCACCTTGCCCACCTCGAGCACACTTGTCATTCCGCCTTCTGTTTTCTAGCCCCGTCACTCTGGGATTCCCTCCCCCCACTACTCCGCCAGGAACAATAATTTCCCAAATTCAAGTCCTTCCTTAAAACCCACCTCATGTGTAGTACTTACGACCTTCCCTTTCCTAACTCCCCTGTTCCCTCCTCTACCTCCCCTTACTCTCTACTCTTCCTTCCTCTGCTTTCCTGTCTGGCGTTGTAGCTCTTTCAGATTCTGGCTTCTTTCTGTTGCTGTTATTATTGTAAACCGCCCAGATCTATCTAAAGTCTGAATAAAGATAAAGATGCTCCTCTCTTGTGCCAAGGGCAGGATGAATGGATTAATACTGTCTATGCACATACCTAGGGCCCAGAATCATGCCAAGTTTCCCTCATATGAATGGTAAACTCCTGACACGTGTGGAAAACGTGGGACCAGGGTAGGGTTACCGACCTGTGGTTTGTATAAAAGGTGGCTAGCGGTGCCTTTAACTTAGTATAACTGTTGGTGATGTGCTGGAGTGTTGCTCTACTCCCAACTTCATATGGTTCCATTCCCTCCCAAGACCTCCCATTACTACCCACCTGCCTCTATGCCCTTCTCAGCTGCAAGAATTCATCCCCCCAGAGCAGCCCAGGGAAGCCCCCCCCCCCCCAGCTGCTCCAATGATTAAACAGGCTGCATGACTTTTCAAATCCAAGTTCAATGCAAGTTACAATGCAGATGCCCAAGAAGAGACTGAGTATTAATGGGCCTTTATGCAATTTAACACATATTAAATAACACAAGCAGTTAATCAATCTTAATAAATAAATCATAAATACTATTGGAGGGATATGTGGTGGTAGCTGTTGCCACTGAGCCCTGAACTTGGACATTCAATGCTGAGGCCGTATCCATTAACTAAGAGGCTAGCAGCAATATTCACCTACCGTCTGGGTAGCTAAAGCCAGCTGTCACCGGTTATTACCTCTGTTCCGCCCCCAGACGGCCCTGATGTGCTTAGGGGCCGAAGCCAGGGATATCCCACTGAGTGCCATTTAGGCGGTTTGTATATCTCTCCCCTATATGCTTTGCTCAAATTAAGGCATATTAATTAAAGACTTGAGGCACTCCGCTAGTACCCTGAAATCACAAGAGTCACAAGTGCAAGAAGTAGGATTTGAAATTTGGTTTCCCTGGTTTTCACCCTGATGCTTCTCTGCCCCAAGACATTTCAGGAGGGGTGAACTATGTGGAGGGCAGCCTGGGGAGAAAGATGTGTTGTTGTTAATTAATAAAAAAAGACCACTCCCCTTATAGATGGATGGCCATCAAGTCAAATTGTATTAAGTTTAAAACTCCACTTGTGCTCTATTGCATTATGTACGGGGGGCACTGCGCATTTTACAGTCTGCAGCTTGTCTAACTGCATTATGTACAGGGGCACTGCACATTTTACAGTCTGCAGCTGATCTAACTGCATTATGTACGGGGGGCACTGCGCATTTTACAGTCTGCAGCTGATCTAACTGCATTATGTACGGGGGGGCACTGCGCATTTTACAGTCTGCAGCTGATCTAACTGCATTATGTAGGGGGGGCACTGCGCATTTTACAGTCTGCAGCTGGTTTACTGCATTATGTACGGGGAGCACTGCACATTTTACAGTCTGCAGCTGGTTTACTGCATTATGTATGGGGGGCACTGCGCATTTTACAGTCTGCAGCTGATCTAACTGCATTATGTACGGGGGGCACTGCGCATTTTACAGTCTGCAGCTGGTTTACTGCATTATGTATGGGGAGCACTGCGCATTTTACAGTCTGCAGCTGGTTTACTGCATTATGTACGGGGGGCACTGCGCATTTTACAGTTTGCAGCTGGTTTACTGCATTATGTACGGGGAGCACTGCGCATTTTACAGTCTGCAGCTGGTTTACTGCATTATGTACGGGGGAACACTGCGCATTTTACAGTCTGCAGATGGTTTACTGCATTATGTACGGGGAGCACTGCACATTTTACAGTCTGCAGCTGGTTTACTGCATTATGTACGGGGGAACACTGCGCATTTTACAGTCTGCAGCTGGTTTACTGCATTATGTACGGGGGAACACTGCGCATTTTACAGTCTGCAGCTGGTTTACTGCATTATGCACGGGGAGCACTGCGCATTTTACAGTCTGCAGCTGGTTTACTGCATTATGTACGGGGGAACACTGTGCATTTTACAGTCTGCAGCTGGTTTACTGCATTATGTACGGGGGAACACTGCGCATTTTACAGTCTGCAGCTGGTTTACTGCATTATGTACGGGGGCACTGCGCATTTTACAGTCTGCAGCTGATCTAACTGCATTATGTATGGGGGGCACTGCGCATTTTACAGTCTGCAGCTGGTTTACTGCATTATGTACGGGGGAACACTGCGCATTTTACAGTCTGCAGCTGGTTTACTGCTTATGTACGGGGGAACACTGTGCATTTTACAGTCTGCAGCTGGTTTATTTGCATTAAACATATGGGGCTGAGATGAAGAGAAAGAGAACTTATGGGGACTGACTGGCGTAAGGGACACAAAGGCTGGGGAAGAGGGATAAAGAGGGGATGGATGAGGGGCATAAGTGACTATTTGGGTACATTTGTAAGAGGGGAAGGAACGACAGTGAGTGAACCTGTATAACCATGGTCTATGTGTGATGCTGTGTTAGTTATAGTCTCACACTTGAGCTTTCTGGATTCAAGGGTCCTGAACATGGTCTCCCAGGCCCTGCATGGATTTCTAGGTCCAGGCCTATGCTTGCACAACACCAAGGATTAAAACTAGACCCAGGAGTTAAACCTATGGCACAAATACGGGACCCCCACACCCAGAAGACCCATGTCTATAATCAGCATGCTCAATAACCCCTCATCTGGGACCCCTGCGTCTAGAAGCACAAGTCAGGGATTCCAAACCTATGAATTCCACGTCTGGGACAACCACATCCAGAAAACACAAATCTGGGACACTCAAGCAAGAGAGACTCTGTCCTAAGACTCCTGAGTCACCCTCGGAACCCCAAGTCAGTGGAACTCTGTCCCAAAACATCTAAGTCTGAGACTTACTAACCAGGGACTCGAGATCCCCAAACTACCCCATTTATTCCCTAATCCAAACTTCACTTATCTATCTACTTATTCTTCAGCCCACCCACTAATCCAGCCCCCCAATCTACCCCCTACTGTAGCCCCTCCAACTAGGCAACATTCTGCCCTGCTTCCTTCTGATCCACTCGCTCTAACACCATTTTTAAATAGCTCTCGGGACTTAAAGGAGCAGTCATTCTACTGTGCAGGTTGGCGTTTTATATGGTGCCTGGATTGGGAGGCCATAAGTGGAAGAGGGAGGTGTTAATGAGTAGCTGGAAAGGGATAAGTGGGTACTGCCCTGTGCATATTTTACAAAAGGCTCAGCGTTTAGTGAGCCTTTTGTAAAATGGGCTTGAAATTGTGAACATTTCGACTTGGAAGTTCCACTTCCTACCTGTACACACTATACTGTGTGTGATAAGGAGTATAGCAAATAAGCAAACATATAAAGATGTGCAAAACTAGGCTTTTTATCTGTTACTTCCACCAAATGGTTCAATATAGCATTCATATGCATTTGTTTCTCTCATTACAAGAGAACTGAGTCAACAAAATCACCAAACGCTTCAGCTCCAAGTAGGGACAGTTTCTGTGCCGCATTGAGTCAATGCTGACTGCTGGAGACGCTGTGCATAGTTGTGACTATCCCCTGGGTTTTCTTGATAAAGCGTGACTGGAAGTAGATTGGCAGGTCTCTCTTCCATGCAGTAAGCCTACAGCACCTGGTATTCCAAGGTGATCTTAACTCGACAGCACACACCAAACCAGCCAACAGCGCTGCATAGGCCTATATCACTATATAAATATGTAGTAGGAGTTCTAGTTATTTTCTGACCATCATAATTCAGGTGGATTTAAGTTTGGCTTCTGCCTGCCGGAAACATCTTTAGGGCATGTGAAAAGACTGTAAATAATGTTAACTTTCCCATGGGAAAGGAAGAGTTTGCAGGACGTGACACTCAACATCATGTTACAAAGACAAGGATCTCCTATCTCGCAGTCCTGTCATGTGGGACATTAGAGAGTCTGTGTGCTTTCTATAAATAGGCCCCCCAGGGAGGAATCTGAAGGCTCTTCACTGCATTGCAACCCTGAGACGAGTCACCTCAGCCATGAAGGAAACAGCCGCCTTTGTGCTCTTCGCTCTGCTACTACTCTGCTTCTTGGGTGAGTCAAGGCCATCTTTATCTGTTGATTTATTCTTAATCACTCATTCTGGAGGAAAATGTCAGACTTTCAGCGCTGATATAAAGTCAGTGCATACATTTTACCAGTGGATGTAGAAACACAGGGGACAATATTCAGCAGCTGGGGGGATCAGTGCCTTTAAAGCACCTGGTCACCGCCACTTTTAAATGAATATTCAGAGCTGGAGTCTCTCTACTGTCTGATGCTAAATATCTGGTTTTGCCAGCTAGGGATATTGCTATCCATTTAGTGGCAATATTCAATCGCTAACCAGATAAAATAAGCACATTGACCTGTTCTAACTTTATGCGGTTTAGCTATCTGGCTAGAGGCTGAATATCAGATAGCTGTTGGGACCACCTGAGCTCCGCTCACAGACTGCGCAGGAATTAACTGAGCATCTTTCCTGCACAATCCAGATAGCACCACTGCACATCAGGATTACTGGGCTTTATGTGGTTTGCAGGCACTACAAACTACATAAATCCTTCTGAATATCGAGCCCACAGAACAGAAAAGAAAAATCTAATCTGCCCATATAAGCCAATATCCAAGTCTGCACAATTCCTTCTTCAGTACTTATCCCGTGCTTTCTGGAATGCTGAAACTGAATTTATCTTCACCACCTCCACCCTTTCCCCACAGTCCTTCCACAATATCACTTACAGTAATAGTGAAAATGACCAGACCAAAGAGGAATCCTTGCGGCAGACTGCTTCTAACGCCCCTTTCCTTAGAGAGAACTTCATCTCCTACCCTTTGTTGCCTCTAACCCAATCAGTCAATTTTGGTTCCAGGGGTGTTTAGTTTATTTATTAGTCTCCTATGCAGAACTGTTCAAAGGTCTTACTGAAATCCAAATATGCCACATCTAGCACTATCCCTCAGCCAGGTCTTGGATCTTCCAGTCAAACAAAGTGATCAGGTTTGTCTGACAAGACCTACCTCTACTAAAACCCTGTTGCCTTGGATCTTGTAATCCAACACATATTCAGTAGCGGCAGCCAGCGCAATCGCCATCGCCGCTTTAAATTATCCCTGAATATTCAGGGTTGGGCCCATATCCAGCCAGTGGCAATGACTATATGGTCAGCTACTGGCCGGAAGTTAGGATTCAGTTTTCTTTCTAACTTTAACCATAGCGGCTTAATATCACTACTGACCAGCTAACTTTTGTTGCTGCCCCCACTCTGTCCTGGAACACCCCGATACTTAGCGCTTAGCATCAGAGCATTTAACTAGTCTATGTGGGGGTATTCAGTGACACAATCCAGGTATATGTGGCTGTCTGCAGGTCTTCAAACTACATAAATGCCTTTGAATGTACCCCTCTGCACCTTTTAGCAATAACTCCATCAGTTTCCTCACCAGCCTCCTTCGTACTTCCACTTTTGTGAATAGAAACCACATTTACCCATCTCCAGTCCTCCAGAAGTAGCCCAGAATTCAGGAAGCAGTGAAGAGATGCAGACAGCGCAGTTGCCAAAACGTCCCTTAATTCCTCTAATGCCCTTGAATGTATCCCACCTGGCCGCATGCTTTGTCTACATTTACCCATCTCCAGTCCTCCAGAAGTAGCCCAGAATTCAGGAAGCACTGAAGAGATGCAGACAGCGCAGTTGCCAGAACTTCCCTTAATTCCTCTAATGCTCTTGAATGTATCCCATCTGGTCCCATTGCTTTGTCTACTTTTAGTTTAGCAGAGTTCTGAAATTCACTTGAGATATGTCTGTGCTCCTAGTCCCAGCCCTTTTTCAATGAACACAAACAAAACTATTGGTTAAGGAATTTTGCTTTCTCCTCATCAGCCCCTTCAGATTTCTCTCTTTCACTCACATACCTAAAAAAGTCTCCCCACCGCTTTAGTGTTTCAGCTATTTTTCCATTTGCATCTTTGCTTTCCTGACTCCCTTTTCACCTTCTCTTACCTTTGCCAAATTGTTGCCTGTCTTCCTCCTAGGATCTCTTACTAACCAGTTACTTTTTTAGAAAACCATAGTGGTCCCTTTTAACATTTATCTTTAATTATATTCCTAACAAAAGGGATTCTTAGCCTTACATTATCTCCCCATCCAGCTAATGACTCCTTGAGGTACTCCCTCATCTTCAAGTTGGGTTTCCTGAGATCTGGGGCCTTTGCCTTTGAATGAGCTATGCCCTAGTATTTAACCACACCATCCATCGAATAGTGGATCCCAGTCTACCCACTGTGAATATCTGGCCGTTGGCTGACTTGCTTGGGAGTCTGAAGTAGAGGAGTGGAGGAGGGTGACCTTGGGCTTCACAGATTCTCTTCCATCCTCAGGGGACGCTCACTGTCACTTGCGCTCTCTTTCTCTAGACCCCGTCTACACAACAGTCTCATGCGCTCTTCTCTGTGTGCCCCTCTCCCACAATTTAATGCAGGAGGTGGGAAAGAGTTTTCCCACCTTTGGCCGCTGATTGACCAGATAGAATGAGCTAATCATTCGGAGGTGGGAAATTAGCAGCTGCCCCATTCTCAGCTTATACTGACAGCTCCTTACCCCCCCCCCCCCCCCGCCCCCAGATCCAGTATCAGCCCCCTCTGTGTGGCTCCCTGTAGAGAGCCCAGGATCTCCCTACTTCTGGATGACATTGCAGCCTGGCAAATCAAAATCATTTTGATTAAAGCTCTCTCCTTTGTTTCTGTCTATATATTATGCTTTGCTCCCTCTTTCCCGATTAAGCCAAGCTGTCGGTCTTTATCTTCTATGTTCTGCACTTCTGTTGCTTAATATTAATTTTTACCTATGGCACCATGCCTCCTCCTTTTCTTCCTACCCTAACCTTCCGGACGAGGTTATAACCTGCTATAACTATGTTCATGTAGCACACCTCTGCGATTGCTACTATTTCCAAGTCCACCTCTTCCATTAGTCTCTGGTTCAGGAACTTTATTTCTCATAATGTGGGCATTAGTGTTCATAGCTTTTTCCCATTTCTATGCCAAAGGCCTACTACCTGAGGGCTTTGCTCGCCTCTCCCTTGGCATCCGAGCTCAAAGCTCTCCTTGACAGGTTAGCCAGTTCGGGAAGACACTTTACCCCTTCTTTGATAGATGGACATCATCTATGTTCAGCAACCCTTGGAAAATTGACTCTTAAATGACTCCGCTAATACAGCAGAAAGCATTTGTGCTCTGAGAACACTGTTGGCATTTTTAGGAGGCTTGAAGAAGGGGCGGTTACAATTTATGTGCAGAAAGTGCTGTTTATCAATGTAAGGAGCTTTGAAAATTGAGGGGGTTATTTTAGAAACCTTGGTGGGGCATTTTTGATGGTGGCCGCCAGCATACTTAAAGCACTTTCATTTAGAGCCACATAATCATTACTAGGGCTATAACCTACCACTGACATACTTAACCAATCAGCGAGATAACTAAACCGGCTAAAGTTACAACAGCTTTCTTTTGGCCTAACTTTAGCCAGTTAGGATTAATTAGCCAGGACTCCAAATTGCTGCTGATTGGCTAACCCTCATGCCGCTGCTGTTCTGCCTCTGAAACATCTCTACGCTAAGTAGTTAGCATCTGGGTGTACAAACCGGGTAGCGGGGCATATTCAGCGGCGCTAAATGGTTTAGTGCCGCCAAATTCTCACCGACTGTGCTTTACTGGTTAGCACATCTGCTAACTGGTTAAACCACTTTGAATATTCTCCCTCGTATCTGCAGTTTCTGCATGTAAAAAGAGGTATTCACACAGAGATGGCAACGATGTGTACCAATGAAAGAGCCCTCCATATGAGCACCTCACCTTTCTGCTAAGGAAAATGCACCGTGTTTCCCCATTTCATACAGGACTGTAACTGTCCACAGCTCTCTAGGTGGTCCTTACAGTCAGCCCATTACAAGAAGGACTAAAGGGTTTATCTCCTTCAGCCCCCAGTGCTTATTTCCACCTTCAAACTGAACTTTACATAGAGGTATGCAAAACGGCAGACCTGTGATATGTAAGTGCTGGATTTTATTGTACAACATTCACACATCACCTCTGAGAAAACAATCATCACATCTTTCACATTTTAATAGATTCTCCATTCAGTGACAGAAGAATAATTCAGAGCTGTCCCCTAGTGGCGTTATTCTTGGAGTAATCTATTTCTATAATGAACTGGTATTATTTAATTTCCTCTCCTTGCATTGCAGACCTGGTGGCCTCAGATACTTGTGTTGAGGGGCTGGATGCTATCAAGGCTATGAAGGATTTAGTGACATCGATAAAGATGTGTGCCAAAACGTTACTGGGTGGTCTGCATCAAAGCCTCGTAGACCTTCAGAAACAATGATTCAAGGTAACTTTCCCTTATAATTGTAGTGTTCCATATGCAGAATACAGAACAAAAATGATAACAATGAGATACCTATTAAGATATAAAGCAATAGTTTGTTTTGAATGGAGTGGAACAAGTAAATGTAGATCAATTGTTACCATCAAAAAATAGAAAGACTAGGGGACATGCAACAAAACTACAGTGTAACCCGTTTAAGACTAATAAGAGAAAATATTTTTTCACTCAATGTGTAATCAAACTCTGGAATTCATTACCAGAAGATGTAGTAGAAGCTGTTAGTGTAGCTGGGTTTAAAAAAGGTTTATATTAATTCCTGGATGAAAGGCCCATAAACCATTATTAAAGGGGACCTTGGATATCCACTGCTTGCCCCAATACAAGCATCATGGAACCTGTGCGCCTTTTTGGAAACCTGACAGGTACTTGTGACCTAGATTGGCTACTGTTGGAAACAGGATACTGGGCTTGATGGACCTTGCTCTGACCCACTATGGCATTTCTTATGTTCTTATAATGGGGGAATTTTCAAACTGCACTGAAACGAACATTGCACTTTTTACCCTCGAGCTTTGAACCAGTTCTCAAAGCCAAAATGCAAGTGTGCTTTCCTTTAAAAGCAGCTGCAAGTGCAAAGTGCACACAGTGCGTTGCCTTATTCGCTGGGTAGAAACGTGCCGGAAACATGCTGCCTTTAGATTTGGAAAAGTCAAGTGTGTGCAGCCTTTCATTCCTACACAATAACACACTTTTAGCACTGAAAATGGTGTAATCCCCACCAGGCTGTATGTCCCTTTCAACAGTGTGCAGCACTGCAAGAATGTCTGGGGGCACAGATTCCAAAAACTAGACCAAGCCACAAAGTCGGACTGCTGGGGTTGTAAAGGTTCTTTGTGCAGGACCAGGATATTCCTGGGAGGCTTATTTCACTCTCGGTCACTCCTTCAACATGCTCCACTGCCAAAACCTCCGTTCAGTCCAGGCATTGGTTCTGAACAAAGCAAATTAAAGTACTTTGAGTCTGTATCTTCAGTTACAAAATAGAAAAACTGTCACTTTAAACAGACAGAAGAGAAATTCCAAAAAATCACTTACAACCTCCTCACTCGGTACTTCATTCCAAGTCTCTTGGCTCTTTGTGAGCAGAGTCCAACCTCCCCACTTTGCTCCTCTCTAGATCAGGAAGTAACATGATAGGGCCCTTCTGATTTAGGAAAAACCTACAAACACTGTGTCCCTTCACAGTGCAGCCTTTCTGCATGTCAGAATCCTAAAACCTGTGCATCTCCCTGAATTCCTCCTTCTGCTGTGTGGACGCTTCCTCTGCTGTTTTCCTCCAGTGCCCCTGCTGAGTGCTCTGCAATGCCTTAGCTTAAGCACCCTCCACATTCCTTTGGTAGTCATAGAGAAGCTCCTTGGTGTCTCCTCCAGTACTCTGGAAAAACTCCCCTCAATGCTTTGGCTTAAGGGACCTCAGACACCACTCCTCAGGGTGGTACCATTTCTCCTTCTCCTCCTGGCTGCGTAGCCAAAGGCACTTATTTGAATCAACACTGGGGTTTTATACCCCCTCTATTTTCCCTCTAAATTTGCACTCCTTCTTCCCACTCACATCATCAGGCAAGGACCTTCCTAGCATTATCTCACTGAGATCTGCAGGATAAGTCAGAGGCCAGAACATTCTCTCCTGCTCTAGAAAAAGGCAGGTTAGAGAAGTTAACTGCACGTCTCTGGTAGAGCCACTAGAGGTTCTAATAAAATAAAATAAAATAAGATACAGGACCTTAATAGTCTCTACACTGGACATTTAGTCTAAGCAGTAGAAATGGAAAGCCAGTTTCAAGGTGATTTGATAGCAAAAACTACAAATATCAGAAAAAAAAATAATTTGAGATAGCAAGCATTAAAAGATATATGTACAAACTACAATTAGCAAATTCACATAATATGAGGTAGAACATTCTAAACTACTCTCTCATAAATAATCCAGAATCACTTATGGAAAAGCTCTTGCCCTACCTTTCAAAGGATCCCATTTTGAGCTTCTTTCTAGCACTCAAATAAGAACATATGAACTGTTATACTGGGTCAGACCAAGACATTGAGCCCAGCATCCTGTTTCCAACAGTAACCATTTCAGGTGGCACATACCTGCCAGCTTCCCAAAGCTATACAGATGCCATACTGCTTATCCTAAGAGTAAGCAGTGCATTACCCTGATCCTCTTTAAAAATGGTTTATGGACTTTTCCTCCAGGAATTCATCCAAATTCATTCATCATTAAAATCATCTCTAATACCTGAAGATTGGAGGATCGCCAATGTAACACCAATTTTTAAAAAGGGTTTCAGGGGTGATCCGGGAAACTACAGACCGGTGAGCCTGACGTCAATACCGGGAAAAATGATAGAAACCATCATAAAGGATAAAATTACTCAGCATGTAGATAGTCATGAACTAATGAGAGACAGCCAACATGGCTTTAGACAAGGAAGATCTTGTCTTACTAATCTGTTATGTTTTTTTGAAAGTGTGAATAAACAGGTGGACAAAGGTGAGTCGGTTGATACAGTGTATCTGGACTTTCAGAAAGCCTTTGACAAGGTCCCTCATCAGAGACTTTTGGCAAAACTAAAGAGTCATGGGATAGGAGGCAGTGTACTATTGTGGATCAAGAACTGGTTAAAAGATAGAAAGCAGAGGGTAGGGCTAAATGGCCAATTTTCCCAATGGAGAAAGGTGAATAGTGGAGTACCCCAGGGATCTGTGCTGGGTCCGCTGCATTTTGACATATTCATAAATGACCTGGAAAGTGGAATAACGAGTGAGGTTATCAAATTTACAGATGACACAAAACTATTTAAAGCTGTTAAAACCCAAGAGGATTGTGGAAAATTGCAAGAGGATCTTGATAAATTAGAAGACTGGGCATCAAAATGGCAGATGAAATTTAATGTGGACAAGTGCAAAGTCATGCACCTAGGGAAGAACAACCCAAACTATGGTTACACGATGCAAGGTTCCACATTAGGAACCACCACCCAGGAAAAAGATTTAGGCGTCATTGTGGATAACATGTTAAAACCCTCGGCCCAGTGTGCAGCGGCAGCCAAGAGAGCAAATAGAATGCTAGGTATGATAAGGAAAGGAATGGAAAATAAAACAAAGGATATTATAATGCCTCTATATCGTTCCATGGTGAGACCGCACCTTGAATATTGTGTGCAATTCTGGTCACCATATCTTAAAAAGGATATAGCATTATTAGAAAAGGTTCAGAGAAGAGCCACCAAAATGGTAAAGGGGATGGAAGGATACTCCTATGAAGAAAGGCTAAAAAGGTTAGGGCTCTTTAACCTGGAAAAGAGACGGCTGAGGGGAGATATGATAGAAGTCTATAAATTAATGAGCGGAGTGGAACGGGTAAATGTAGATCGATTGTTTACCTTATCAGAATATAGAAAGACTAGGGGACATGCAATAAAGCTACAGGGAAAATTATTTAAGACTAATGAAAGAAAATATTTTTTTCACTCAACGTATAATCAAACTCTGGAATTTGTTACCGGAGGATGTAGTAAAGGCTGTTAGTGTAGCTGGGTTTAAAAAAGGTTTGGACAAGTTCCTGGAGGAAAGGTCCATAAACCATTATTAAGAAGGGACCCAGGATATCAATGCTTGACCCAGTATAAGCATTGCGGAACCTGTGTCTTTTGGGGAAACTGCTAGGTACGTATGACTTAGATTGGCCACTGTTGGAAACAGGATACTGGGCTGGATGGACCTTGGTCTGACCCAGTATGGCATATCTTATGTTCTTATGTAAACCTCTTTTAAACCCAGGTACACTATCCTCCGGCAATGAAATCCAGAGTTTGATTATGCGTTCAGTGAAAAACATCCTTCACAGTAAGATCATCAGGAAGCCTGGCACGTGCTCATTTATGCACATTATTCCTGGCTGTTAATCATTCTTTTTCTCTTTGGGTTACTTGTTTATGTGTGCATGCATTGAGAGCCAGAAGTGAAAAATGCACATAGTCATAGGTATAACAGCACACACAAGCTATTTGTGCACACTTTATCCAGCTAGGTGCAGGGGACCCGGATTCCTGCATCACACAGGGTGCAATTCTATCTCAATACTGTCCTGCCCATCCATGAGGAAAAAGTATTAAAGGATCAGGCAGCATCTTAGCAAGTGTCAGGGAAGGACAAGTTCTGTGCAGTTTGCTAAACTGGAGAGTTTGACATTCTCAGCAACAATGCTGGTCTTAGACAGGACAGTTCTCTGCAACAGCTAAAGTCAAAGATAACATTTGCTCTTCATCTTTTACCTCAGATATTTGCAAAGAAGAAAACGGGATACCTTTATACCCACAACAGTGTAATGTGCTTTCCTTTGAAACAACTGTGCTACACAATGATAAAGGGAGTTCAAGAAGCTCTAAAGGATAAGTCTTCAGCTGTGTTTCCGAAGGAAGACTTCAGTCAGTGATTATAGGGCTTCTTAATAAAGAAATTCCAGACCACAGCTGTGTTGTTCTTTATCAAAAAGTTTTTAAAAACCTCGTTATTTAAAATGATTAATAAAATCATCCATTCATTCAGTGGTAAAGATAATACCAAGACACACGGCACAGATCCCGACCTTCACATGGCACCAAAGGCAGCTAGCCCTGTAAAGACTCATCAGAGATTAGCCAAGACTATTTTGGGGGTTTTTTTTTTGCTTCTGCTCTTTTGGATTCCCAGCTCTATCCCCCAAACCAGCTCAGCTCTTCATAATAGCAACCGCCCCAGGTTGGGGCAAATCCCACAACTTCCTCTGGGACCCAACTAATGTGGAACTAAAAGCTATACACTAGATGTCGTCATTGTGCCAAAACAGTTTCCTCCCCCCCCCCCCCCCTTTCCCCAGGACCCGTGAATGATTCATCTGAGCATATTCAACCCTGGTCAACCTGGGGAATAGAGTCTGATTGATTTTCTTTTTCATTTAAATCACCGTGAAAAGATTTCACAACTACTCAATTAAAATCATATTAATTTATTTCAATTTATATCTCTGGAGGTTCATAGCAGATCACAAACCAAATACTTAAAAATACATTTGACAATACAAAGAAACTAACTAACACAGAATATATAACTCTGATCCCAATCCAGCTACAACTGGCCCCAAATACTTCACAGAAAGGTCTCTACTTAGACCCCACCCAAAAAGAATAAAATAAAATCCCCACCATAAACTGCTACCCAAGGTCTACCACCATCAGTCAGCAATCCCCAAACATTGCTCAGAAAAGTTAAACTGCATCTAAAGACGACAAGGTCATGTTCCCAGCACAACTCATTGGGAAGCAAGTTAGAGGATCAGAGCCTGAGCCAAAAAAGCATGAGACATATGACAAACTTTGTATCACTAAAAGCTCTGTCTCTTGAGATCACAAAGCCCTAGTTGCCGTATAGGGCTGCAATTTCCCTCAAATATTCTGGGTCCATCCCTCACAACAGTATAAATGCTAACAAAATGATCTTAAATTGCACTCGAAACCTAGCAGACCATCTGTGTAGATCAACAATAACAGGGGTCAAGGGGAAGTGCAGCAAAAACTTCACTAGCAGTAGTAGGTGAACTGCTGTGCTTTTCTTGGGGGGAGGGGGGATTATAGTTACCTCCCCAAGTCTTGCTGGGTACCTTCACATGGTGACCCCTTCATTCAAAATCTATCCTGAATCCCAGCAAGGTGACACTAGGATTGAAGCATGGTAGGAACGAAAAAGAAAAATACATACTGGCCGCACATCGCTCAGGACAAAAGGTGTCCACCCATAGCTTACGCACTAGGGCTAATGATGATGGTTGTGATAGAGCGAGTACTGCAGATGTAGATAACATCCCTGCCATAGATAAAGGCCGTGGCAAGCATATTTACCGACCCACTGTGGCTGGAGATAAACCCGGAAATTAATGAAAAAGTTAAGAGGATTAACTACGATTAAGTGGACTTCTGCAGATAAGGAGGAGAGCATGTACTGCTACTTTTATGCTACAAACCCTATTTTTAAATCCAGAGAATATACAAGGAGAATCTGACAAAAACTGGAAAAAGAGTAAAATTGCCACAAGAAAAACTGCAAAAAGCAACAGCTGCCAATTTAAGATATATAATTGCACAGATCAAATCAAAGAAATATGTGGATAATAATGTCTTGAAGCAACTAAGGGCTTCCATGGAAAGAGCAATACAGGGAGGAGGTGGCGACCTGCATGAGGGTACCAGTACCTGTAACAGATGTTTTCCAGGGACAGTAGGCATTAGTCCTCACATATGGGCGATGTCAGTGCCGATGAAGCCCTGTGGAAGCATCTCCCCAGCTTTCAAAGAAAGCCTTTGGGAGATGCAACCACGCATGCGTGGTCCCCTTCCTGCCTAAGGGTGCCATCTTACTCAGTCAGATAACATAGCTAGAGCCGACAAAAAGATGGCAAAAATTGTACAGCAACTCCAAGGAGAAGAGGGAGGTTAGTGTGGAATGATTCCTGCTGTCCCTGAAGAATCCCTGTACCCGTAAGCACCGGCGGACTCAACTTTAACAGAACCGCGGGAAAGGGAAACACTCTCCCTTCACAGCTCTGTAAAGCTGAGCCGGCATGGGGAAAAGAATGGCAGGGCACTTCCGTGGAGGCGGGGAGCTGCAGGGCACTTCCAGGGAGGCGGGGGGCTGCAGGGCACTTCATTCTGCCACTGCAGCAGCAGCTTTTCCGACTGGGTTTTTTTTTTTTTTGTTTAAATTCCCTTGAGAAGGTCTGGGGCTTGAGAAGGTCTGGGGGAAGGGGGGCACGGGTAGCACTGGAAATAGTAACATAGAAACATAGAAACATAGAAACATGATGACAGAAAAAGACCACAAGGCCCATCTAGTCTGTCCTTCCATAACAACTACAACAGTCCACTTTTTACCTTTAGAGATCCTCTGTGTTGGTCCCATGCTTTTTTGAATTCAGTTACTGTCCTCATCTCTACCACCTCCACTGGGAGACTATTCCACGGTTCCACTACTCTTTCCGTAAAGAAATATTTCCGCATATCACTCCTGAATCTATCTCCCTTCACCCTCATCCCATGTCCCCTCGTTGCAGAACTTGCTTTCAATTGAAAGAGGCTCTCTCCCTGAACATTTATGCCACGGAGGTATTTAAACATCTCAATCATATCACCTCTATCCCGCCTTTCCTCTAAGGTGTACATATTAAGATCCTTAAGTCTGTCCTCATATGCTTTATAATGAAGACTACTAATCATCTTAGTAGCAACCCTCTGCACCGACTCCATCCTGTTCACATCCTTTTGAAGGTGCGGTCTCCAGAATTGCACACCATACTCCAAATGAGGTCGCACCAAAGACTTATACAGAGGCATTATCACCTCCTTTTTTCTGCTAGCCATTCCTCTCCGTATGCACCCAAGCATCCTTCTAGCTTTTGCTGTCGCCTTTTCTACCTGTTTAGCTACTTTAAGATCATCGGACACAACTACGCCCAGGTCCCGCTCTTCTTTAGTGGACAAAAGTACTTCACCTCCTATGCTGTATTGCTCCCTTGGATTGCTGCAGCCCAAATGCATGACCTTACATTTTTTAACATTAAATCCCAGCTGCCAAATTCTAGACCATTCTTCAAGCTTAGCTAGATCCCTCCTCATGTTATCTACACCTTCCTGGGTGTCTACTTTATTGCACATTTTGGTATCATCTGCAAAGAGGCAAACCTTACCCGACAGCCCTTCCGCTATATCACTAACAAATATGTTAAAAAGAATCGGACCAAGGACAGATCCCTGGGGCACACCACTGGTAACATCCTTCTCCTCAGAGTGAGCTCCATTTACTTGTACTCTTTGTCGCCTCCCACCCAACCAATTTCTAACCCAAGCAGTAACTTTAGGGTCCATCCCTAGGGTGCTCAGTTTGTTTATAAGTCGCCTGTGAGGAACAGTGTCAAAGGCTTTACTGAAATCTAAATACACCACATCTAGAGCTCTCCCTCGGTCCAACTCCCTGGTCACCCAGTCAAAGAAATCAATCAGATTTGTCTGACAAGACCTGCCTCTGATGAATCCATGCTGCCTCGGATCCTGTAATCCACTGGACTCCAGAAACCTCACTATTTTCTCTTTCAACAGCGTTTCCATTAGTTTACTCACCACTGAAGTTAAACTAACCGGCCTGTAGTTTTCAACCACATCCTTACTTCCGCTTTTGTGTAAAGGCACCACATGAGCCTCTCTCCAGTCCTTTGGCACCACTCCCGACTCCAATGAGGCATTGAAAAGGTCAGTCAGTAATGGGCTGATGGGGGGTTACGAATGGAAATAGGCTGATGGAGGGGCTAGGACTGGTAATGGGCTGATCGGGAGGGGGGTTAGAACTGGAAATGTGCTGATGGGGGGTTAAGAATGGAAATAGGCTGATCGGGGGGTGGGGGCTAGGACTGGTAATGGGCTGATCAAGGGGGTTAGAACTGGAAAGTGGCTGATGGGGGTTAAGAATGGAAATAGGCTGATCGGGAGGTGGGGCTAGGACTAGTAATGAGCTGATCGGTGGGGTTAGGCCTGGAAATGGGCTGATTAGGGGGGCAAGAACAGGGAATGGGCTGATTGGGGGCTAGGACTGGAAATGGACTTATTGGGGCGGTTAGGAATGGGTTGATGGGGGGCTAGCACTGGAAATGAGATAGGACTGGTAATGGACTGATTGGGGGGCTAGGACTGGAGTGGGCTGATAAGGGGGATAGAACTGGAAATGGGCTGGGACTGGAAATGGGCTAATGGAGGAGGGGAGGAGAGTGCTGCTGGCCCTGGAAGAAAACTAGAGGCTAGGGTTACAAATGGGATGATGCGGGGGGATGGGAGAATAAGACTGGAAGGGAGCGGATACTGAGAGGGTCTGCCAGGGAAAGGAGGGGGCAGGAAGGGAGCTGATATGGCGGGGGAAGGAGGGTGCTAGAATGGAGCTGATACCTGGGATGTACTGAAGGGGAACTGGAAGGGAGCTGACATTTGGGGATGGGAGTGGTAGGTGGCTGTGCAATGGGGAGGAGGCTGGAAGGGAGCTGACATGTGTGATTGACACTGGAAGGGGGACGGACAGAGGGTAGGGTAACCAGAAGGGAGTTGACTGGGGGGGGGGTGGCATTGAGAGTGGACGTGAGCTGATACCTGGGATGGTATTTGGACTAGAAGGGGCTGGACAGTGGGGAAGGAGGAGGAATGGAAGGGAATGGACACCAGTGGCAGTTGTGGGAATGCAAGGCGATTGACATTGGAAAGTACTGGGAAGAGAAGATTGGGAAGGGGGCTGATACTGGGGAGGGTTACTGGAACTGGAAATGGGCTGATGCAAGGAAGTGAAGAAAACAAAAGAAGAGATAAGGAATGGCAGATGGACCATAGACCATAGAAAGAGAGCTAAGAGAAGACAGGAAAGCAGAAGCCTCAGATCGGGACCAGTATGATCAGAGAATAAAATAGTCAGACAACAAAGGTAGAAAAAAAATATTTTATTTTCATTTTAGTGATTGGACTTTGTGCTATTTTTATATTTTACACAGTATTGGGGAACTGCATCTCTTATTTATCTGATGTTGCACTGCATGTGGACTCTGGCTTCTTGGGGTTTCAGTTTAAATTTTGTCTATATATTTTTATTTTTACTTTAGAATGTGGTTACTTATTCTGTACTTGGTGAGGGTCTGTATTCTGAGTATATGACTGAGGCCAGCTGTTCTGTTAACATGGAGTTTGTATGTAGGGATCTGTTCTGTAGTAATCTGACTTGTTCAGCTTTTCAGATAGGTGTATGGATGTTCCAGGGCCCACTGTAGTATTTACAGTGATGTCTTTTTTGGATGGGCTCCTTATGTGAGTTTTGGAAGTTGTTGCTGATGTGGTATGGTATGGTAGATTTGCTCTTTGTTGTAGGGTTTTGTATTAGTTCACAATATGCCTGGTACTGGAGAATGTTGTTCGTTGTTAATAAGAGGATCGTAAACAGATTTTTTTTTAAGACATTGAGTTCTGTGGGTGGTTATGTTTTATGTTTTATTAAAATTTGATATACCATCCACACCAAAAGGTATCTGGGCGGTTTACAATCATAAAAATGACATAGCTGCTCTGCACCCACTGTGGATGCAAAATATATGTTGAAAAAAAAAGCAAGAACTATAACGCAGTTTATAACAACAAAATAAAAACGAGTTATAATTTAGTTTTATAAACTGTGCTGTTGGTTTTCACTGTTTTTTAGTTCCTTAGTGTGCAAACATCTTGCATTTCCTCCATATAATCGAATCGGCTTTTTGGTTTGGTTCAGTCCCTGACGGGAGTTCTGAAAAAGCCATTCCCCCCCCCCCACTCTACGGGGGAGGGGGTGAGGGAGGCGCCATCTTATCCTTTGCCTCAGGCAGCAGATTGCCTTGAGGGCCCCTGGTCAGTAGACCCAGGGCATTCCCCAGAGGGACCGGGAGCTCCATCGAGAGGTGGAGCAGCAGAGGGAACCAAGGCTGCCTGGGCCATAATAGGGCCACCAGATCATGAAAGCCTTGTCCCGACAGATTTTGAAGAGGGTTCGAGCAATTAATGGCATGGGAGAACATAAGAACATAAGATATGCCATACTGGGTCAGACCAAGGTCCATCAAGCCCAGTATTCTGTTTCCAACAGTGGCCAATCTAGGTCATACGTACCTAGCAGTTTCCCCAAGGGACACAGGTTCCACAATGCTTGTATTGGTTCAAGCATTGATATCCTGGGTCCCTTCTTAATAATGGTTTATGGACCTTTCCTCCAGGAACTTGTCCAAACCTTTTTTAAACCCAGCTACACTAACAGCCTTTACTACATCCTCCGGTAACAAATTCCAGAGTTTGATTACACGTTGAGTGAAAAAATATTTTCTTTTATTAGTCTTAAATAGTTTACCCTGTAGCTTCATTGCATGTCCCCTAGTCTTTCTATATTCTGATAAGGTAAACAATCGATCTACGTTTACCCGTTCCACTCCGTTCATTAATTTATAGACTTCTATCATATCTCCCCTCAGCCGTCTCTTTTCCAGGTTAAAGAGCCCCAACCTTTTTAGCCTTTCTTCATAGGAGTAGCCTTCCATCCCCTTTACCATTTTGGTGGCTCTTCTCTGAACCTTTTCTAAAATCGCTATATCCTTTTTAAGATATGGCGACCAGAATTGCACACAATATTCAAGGTGCGGTCTCACCATGGAACGATATAGAGGCATTATAATATCTTTTGTTTTATTTTCCATTCCTTTCCTTATCATACCTAGCATTCTATTTGCTCTCTTGGCCGCCGCTGCACACTGGGCCGAGGGTTTTAACATGGTATCCACAAGGACGCCTAAATCTTTTTCTTGGGTGGTGGTTCCTAATGTGGAACCTTGCATCGTGTAACCATAGTTTGGGTTGTTCTTCCCTAGGTGCATAACCTTGCACTTCTCCACATTAAATTTCATCTGCCATTTTGATGCCCAGTCTTCCAATTTATCAAGATCCTCTTGCAATTTTCCACAATCCTCCTGGGATTTAACAACTTTAAATAGTTTTGTGTCATCAGCAAATTTGATAACCTCACTCGTTATTCCACTTTCCAGGTCATTTATGAATATGTCAAAAAGCAGCGGACCCAGCACAGATCCCTGGGGTACACCACTATTCACCTTTCTCCATTGGGAAAATTGGCCATTTAGCCCTACCCTCTGCTTTTAACCAGTTCCTGATCCACAGTAGTACACTGCCTCCTATCCCATGACTCTTTAGTTTTGCCAAAAGTCTCTCATGAGGGACCTTGTCAAAGGCTTTCTGAAAGTCCAGATACACAATATCAACCGACTCACCTTTGTCCACCTGTTTATTCACTCCTTCAAAAAAACATAACAGATTAGTAAGACAAGATCTTCCTTGTCTAAAGCCATGTTGGCTGTCTCCCATTAGGTCATGACTATCTATATGCTGAGTAATTTTATTCTTTATGATGGTTTCTACCATTTTTCCCGGTACTGATGTCAGGCTCACCGGTCTGTAGTTTCCCGGATCACCCCTCGAACCCTTTTTAAAAATTGGTGTTACATTGGCGATCCTCCAATCCTCAGGTATTAGAGATGATTTTAATGATAGTTCACAGATTACTGATAGCAGGTCTGCAATCTCAAATTTCAGTTCTTTCAACACCCTTGGATGTATACCATCCGGCCCAGGTGATTTGCTACTCTTCAGTTTATCTAATAGTTGTAAGACATCTTCCCGATGGCATACTGGAGGCCCTCCGACCACGAGATGAGGAAGGCGTCTACTACTACCCTGGACGGATGCGGCTGGGGACAGCAGAAGTGGAGCAGCTGAGCACTGGACGGGCTGGTGAAGAGGTCCAGACTTGGGCTGCCCCAGAGTCAGAAGAGACGCTATGCCAACTTGGGGTCTAGTCACCATTTGTGCAGCTGCAGGACCATGCTCAGTCTGTCCACTAGGGCATTGTCTTGGCCCAGAAGGTATACTGCCCTGAGGATTATGCCTGACCGATCGCATATGAGCAGAGGGCTACTGCCTCCTGGAAGAGGTGGTGAGACCCGTGCCCCTCTGCTTGTTTAGGTAGAACATTGCGACCAGGTTGTCCATCCGGCACCAGCATTGGCTTGGTCTGCAGGCAGTGGTGGAAGGCCTTGATCGCCAGAAAAATGGCTCTGAGCTCCAGCAGATTGTCTGCTGGCTCTCCACCAGGGACCAGTTGCCCTGCGTGCAGAGTTCCTCGCAATGGACACCCCAGCGCAGTAGAGAGGCATCCTTGGTGAGGATCCTCTGGGGGTTTGGGACTGCCACCAGTCGAGTGAATCCGCTAGCTGACAGGACACTAAGACTTTGTCCCGGAGCCTGCCCATAGCTTGTGTCCACTTTGAGTGGAGACACCACTGAGCTGCCTGCATGTGTAGATAGGCGTTGGGAACCACATGAACTGTGAACGCCATGTGGCCCAGCAGGTGGGCATGGAACACACTGATACTGCGTGATGGCATTGCACCTCGATGGCTAGAACCTTAAGGAGACCTGCCTTGTCCAAGGAAAGAAAGGTCTGCCCAGAAGAGTGTCCAAGCGAGCCCCTATGAACTCCAAGTCCTGCAATGGAGTGAGGTAAGACTTGGGGTGGTTTCTCACAAACCCCAGATGTTGCAGGACATTGATGGTGCGGCCTGTGGCCTGTTGCACCTTGGTGGCCATGTCCCTCTTTACGAGCCAATCATCCAGGTATGGGAAGACGAAGGTTCCTTGGAGGCAGAGGTAGGTGGCCACCACTGCCAGGCATTTGGTGAAGACTCTTGGTGCAAAGGCTAGACCGACCATGAACCTTAAGTACTACTTGTGACTGTGATGAATAAGGATGTGGGTGTAAGCATCCTTTAGGTTTAAGAAGCACAGCCAATCTCCCTGCTGGAGGTAGGACAGCAATGTTCCAAGGGAGAGCATCTTGAACTTCTCCCACACCAGGAACTTGTCCAGGTTTCGCAAGTCCAGAATGGGCCTTAGGCCCCCTGTTATTTTTGGGACCAGAAAGTATAGGAAATAGAACCTCTTGCCCCAGAGGTGGTGGGGTACTGGTTAAACTGCTCTTTCTCTGAAGAGGCCTGTGAGTTCCTGCAGTAGCAGGGCCTGGTGCAGGGGAGTCCAAGGGGGCTCTGCTAGAAAGAAAGGGGGAGGAGTCTGGTCCAAGTGAAGGAGATAGCCTTCTCTGACCACTTGGAGTGCCCAAGTGTCAGTAGTGATGGCAGGCCACCGATGGGTGAAATGAATTAGACACCCCCCTGTTGGCAGCTGCCCCCCATAGGTGGAGATGCTATGCTCAGGGAGTCAAACCCTGACTGAGCCTGGGTAGGAGCCAGGGTTTGGGGCCCTTGTGCTTGTGCAGGCCCTGGCACACTCCCTTGCCCTGGTGATCTTGTTGCTGAGTCTGGGGTGTCTGGTATTGGGTGTAGCCTCAAAAGGGCTGGCCCTTTCTCTGAAAAGGGGGCCTCTTCCCCAATCATTTATTCTTAGGAAAGGTGGAGGTCTTCCTGGAGAGCCGAATCTTCGTGAGGAACTCTGTCTCGATCTCCACAACCTTTTCTTCCATCGGTTTACCAAAGAGATTTTCCCTGATGCAAGGGACATCAAGCATCCTTCTGGCTTTCGCCATCATCTTTTCCAGCAGTTTAGCCCCTTTAAGATCATCTTGAGATTGAACAATCACATAATTATGCTGAAAACCAGACTACCAAACAATACTCAAAATTTAAACATTTTGAAAAAGATGACTTTACTAGAGCATTACTAGAGTCAATGGACACAAGTATAAATGACCTTGAGGAACTTATAAACAACTGGAATAACATTATTTCTAGGTTAGCTACAAGACCCCAAACTGCTCACCAAACTTTAAAGAATCCCTCAAAATAATGGTACTCTCAAGACATAAGACTACTAAAAAGAGAACTCAGAAAACTTGAACGAACCTGGGTGTGCAAAGAAAACAACTGAAAACAGAGAATACCTGGCTATGCTAACAAAATACCATCAATTCATTAACCATTTAAAACAAAGATTATCACACGAAACTCCTCATGAAATCAATACATAAACCAAAAGTTTATGTATATAGTATGTATATAGTTTTTTGTCTATAGTTACCCTGTTTTTCCACCAAGTTTATGTACCTTGTTCTTTGTAAAAAACCAATGCTGTTTGTACCATTGTGTTTATATTTGTTCATATGTAAACCGCACTGATTTAAGAGCGCGGTATATAAGAAAAATAAATAAATAAATAAATAAATAAAATAAAATAAATAAATAAAAGATTTCTTCTCTATTGTAAAATCCCTCACAACTTATCCAAGAGATTCCAATGAATCTCCAGCTATCTCTCTTCAAACACTAGCGTACTACTATATGTCCAAAATCAATCCTATTACAAAGCCCCCCTCCATGAGCATCAATATTATTACTCCACAAGCAGAAAACTGTGAAGAGTTTTACCATATTTACTTAGATCCTCTCAAAAGGAGCATAGCAAATTTGAATACAACTACATCTAAAGCAGACCCATGTCCAGTAAACCTGATTAAAGCATCATGTGATGAGCTAGCGCCTATCATACTATCAATAGTCAACCTGTCTGTCTCACAAGGACATATGCCTAGAGGAGTTAGGAATGCAATCATCTTAAAAAATAAATCGATTGACAAACTGTGCCCTTCTTCTTACAGACCCATTTCTAATTTACCATTCTTAGCTAAAATAATAGAAAAAATGTCCAAATTGACCTATATGCCCCGCTAGATGATAATCCGTTTGAATTTAGACCTTTCCATGGTGTTGAAACTTTAATGCAAGTTCTCTACAACAAAATCATAAAAGGAATTGTCAACACTAACCAAGAATTTATCTTAATTTTCCTCAATATTCCTGCAGCCTTTGACTCCGTCATTCATGCCTTACTAATACAAAGGCTTCAACAAAGTGGACTAAGTGGAACTACATTGCAATGGTTTACCTCTTATCATTCAACAAGTCAGCATAGGCCAAACATTTTCCAACACATACCACCAAACAACAAGACTACCCCAAGGCTCTACACTTTCCGCCCTCCTTTTCAATATCTATATACAGCCAATATGTCATATAATAAAAAAAATCAATATTGATCATGCCATCTATGCAGATGACATTATGCTGTATCTTTATCTTTATTATCACATTTAATATACCACTCGTTACCGGTGGCACCAGAGCGGTGTCCAATAACAAAATAGAAAGGCTGCTGAAAAGGAAAAGGAACGCCAAAAAAAAAAAAGAAAAGATTAAGAGACAGGATAGGGTGGAGAGATAGAGTAAAGCAATAGGTAATGCAACGGGGTAGACAAAACAAAGAAATAAATACATCCAAGTTCAGCGGGGTGGGGGAGAAAGGGGAGCAGAGGGAAGAGAAAGGTTAAAAGCGGTGCAGAAAAGGTGGGTCTTCAGCCTAGCCTTGAAGGTTTTATAAGAGGGTTCTAAACGGAGAATGACGGGAAGCGAGTTCCAGAGTCGGGGGCCCAAAAAGAAAAATGCTGAGGAGTGAGTGGTCTCAAGATGAGCCTGTGATGGGGAGGGAAGAGACATGCGGTTCAGGTGAACCGATCTAAGAGAGCAGTGAGATGAATGAAGATGTATTAGATTGGCGAGGTAGAGGGGAGTACCGGTATGGATGGTTTTGTGCACATATATGAGGATTTTGAACTGTATACGGTAAACAAAGGGAAGCCAGTGTAGGTGAATCAGGATTGGGGTGATGTGGTCGAAGCGAGAAGCATGAGTAAGAATACGTGCAGCTGTATGGTGGACTAGTTGCAGTCTTCGCAGTTGGGTATATGCCCTTCAATGTAAATGCACCTAACCTTGAACCCATAATTTCATGCTTCAAGGATATAGCTACTTGGCTCAAAAACTATG
This sequence comes from Ichthyophis bannanicus, assembly GCA_033557465.1. Classification (NCBI taxonomy): domain Eukaryota; kingdom Metazoa; phylum Chordata; class Amphibia; order Gymnophiona; family Ichthyophiidae; genus Ichthyophis; species Ichthyophis bannanicus. The sequence continues at coordinate 10,501,975 of CM066050.1, read as the reverse complement.
GTCTAAATATTGACTATAAAAAGACTGAAGTATTAATAATTACCAGAAACCAAAACTGCACCCCACTTTGCAACATATCTATCAATGAAATTAATCTTGAAGTCAAAGAAGAGGGAAAATACCTAGACGTCACACTTGACAAGCATCTTTCTTTCAAAATCCATATCAAAAACACAACAAAGGCAATATTTAATAAAATCAGACTACTACAACACATGAAGCCCCTACTACATAGCAATAATTTCAGAGCTATAATGCAAGCAATGATAATCCTACATATTGACTATTGTAATAGTTTACTACATGGGCTACCAGAACAATTGCTTCATCTCCTTGTAAGGCGCAGTACATGGCGGCACAGATTATCTACAACTCTCGCCGCATGGACCATAATATACCTATCCCTAATGCTCTATTGGTTACCTGTACAGAGCAGAATAAAGTACAAGTTAATAATGATATCATCAAAATCATCAGAAATATAGCACCTACAATTCTATCTCATCTAATTAAAATACACCCAATGAACGCCAAAGAAGCAGCCAAATGAATAATATCCTTTCAACCCCGTCTGACTACTGAAAAACAAAGCAACACACTAGGAACAGAGCATTCAATGCTCTGGGACGCTGCGCACTAAACTCAAAACTTTCCTATTCATTAAACATTTTCGACAAAATGAACCAACTGCAAATGTTGACCCAATATAGCACATATCCCAGAGTGCAGCATACTTGAAACATTCTTACCCATATCTATCCTTGCATCTCTTTACAAATTAACTACCTCACACTCTTCAGATACCACACCCCCTCTCAACTATCCATGAACATTTCCTAAAACCAATTCTTAAGACTCTTTTATTCACCTGACTTGTAAATGAGTTAAATTTGTAAGAATCATGTAAATATATTTGATTGTTTGCACACCTGCACTTGTTATATTGTTAAAATGTTCAATGTATCCCAGTTCTGTATGTAAACCACTATGATTACTCAAAATGGAGGTATAAAAATCATACAATACATAAATAAATAAATCTGAAACAATCATGCCCAGGTCCCGCTCTTCTTTCGTGGACAGAAGTACTTTGCCCCATACAGTGTGCTCCCTTGGATTTTTGCAGCCCAAATGCATGACCAAGGGATCAGTACAGTGCAGGGGGCAAAGTACCAGGTTAGATCAAGAGTCCATCAAGCCCAGTATCCTAATTCCAACAGCAGCCAATTGAGATCACAAATACCAATCGGGTTCCCAAAAAGGTACACAAATTCCATGCTGCTTATCCCAAGGATAAGCAGTTGATTTCTCTGGTCCTTTTTTTTTTTAATTTTTTTATTACTTTTTCCACAAGCCAAATACATCAGACCAGGTATATCATGGTACATTCCACAATAATCATACCTCCCCAATTCACCTATGCTAGCTGACCCTAACAGTTTTACCCCCTTACCCCTCCTTACCACCTCATTCCCCGCCCCTTCCCTTCTCACCTCTCCTCTAAGCTCTTCCCCCTCCTCTACCCCCTACCCCCTCCCTCCCTACCCCCCTCAGCCTCCACCCCCTCCCCTGCCTTAGTTCACACCCCAACCTCTACCTCTACCTCTAACCTCTAACCTCTACCTCTAACCTCTACCTCCACTCCTCCCCTTCCTCTTCCCCCTTCGCCACTTCTCCGTCCTTCCACCTCTGCTCTCTCAACCACCTCCACACCCCCTCCCACTGTTTCTCCATTTGTCTCCCCCTACCCTTCTTCTCCCTCGTAAGTTTGTACATAAGATAAATATTTGACAATCTTTTAGCATAACTGTCCATAGATGGTAGAATCATTCTGTTCCAGTACCAAGCTATTTCACATCTGGCCACCGTTACACAAAACCAAATAATATTCCACTCTCCTTCCCACTTCCCATCCTTCTTCTGCAGGAGACACATTTTAGGAGTCAACTCTATTCTTACTCCCACAATGCTATTAATATTATCCCTGACTCTCCCCCAATACTTTTGTACCACTGGGCAAGACCACCACATATGCATCCAAGTACCCTCACCCCCACACTTTCTCCAACACTCATTCGTCTTCAAAATCCCCGCTTTATGCAGCCGCTCCGGCGTGAGATACCACCTACTCAGCACCTTAAACCCATTTTCTCTTAACGCCATAGCTATTGTAAATTTGGCTACCCCTCTTGCCACCTCTTCCCACTCCTCCACCCCCCAGGTCTCTTTCCCATGCTTCCATATAGCTCAGTTTCCCGGCTCCCCTCGCTATTAACCCTTTATAAATTCTAGATATCATGCCCCTTTGCCCCATGGACCCCAGGCAAGTCCCTTCAAACCATTCCACTCCCACCCCACTACCCTGCCCCCTCTGCCGTTTACGAATCAGTGACCCCATTTGTACATACGCATATCTATCTATTTCCTGCAACTGGTACATGTTCCGGATCCCCTCAAATTCTCTCACCTCTTTCCCCACTAATATCTGTGACACTTGGCTCAACCCCCGCTCCTCTCACCTCCTCAACACCGCTCTCCCCGGTCCCACCCCCCTTTCATAACACGCTTGGAGGGACATGGTCGGCGACTACTTCTTCTCCCCCACCGTCCTCTGCCTACTCTGTTGCCAGACATTTAACGTGTGTACCACCATTGGATTACCCCCCTCTCCCCCTTCCCTTCCCAGACTATACGCGCCTCCAACTCTCCGGGACCAAATTCTGCTGCCTCCATCTCTACCCTTTGCTTATTCTGCCCTCTTATCCATGCATATACCGCTCTGAGCTATGCTGCCCTATAATACATTGCAAAGTTAGGCACCCCCATCCCTCCCTCCAACCGTTGTACTTGCAGTGTCCACGCCGCCACCCGTGGCCTTTTACCCCCCAAGATAAACCCCTCCACTTGTTTTTGCACCTTCCTTAATACTCCTCTCGGACGTGCTATGGGTAGTACTTGAAAGAAGAACAAAAATTGAGGGAGAAGCATCATTTTGATGATCGCCATCCGCCCAAACCAAGAAAAGTGCCTCCTACTCCAACCCCTCAGCTGCGCCTCCAGTTGCCCCAAGAGCTTTTTGTAATTTAGATCAAATAATCCTCCAGAGACCTCCCCACCTGAACCCCCAGGTACCTAATCAACCCCTTTGCCCACCGGAATGGGAAATTTCGCTGGAGATCCCTCTGCTGGTTCTCTTGCCCCACCACGTTTAGTATTTCTGACTTCCCCCAGTTTATTCGAAACCCCGCCACACTCCCATATTTCTGTATCTCCTCCATTAAAGCTGGTAAAGTCCCCCCTGGTTGAGTGATTGATAACAAAATGTCATCAGCAAAGAACGACATGCGATACTCCTGTTGCCCTATTCTCACCCCCCTTATCTCAGGACTAGCCCTTATCCTCGCTGCCAGAGGCTCCAAAGTGAGCGCAAAGAGCAAGGGCGACAACGGGCAGCCCTGCCTCGTTCCCCTCCCCAACAGAAAAAATTGGGAGTACCCTCCATTTACCCTCACACATGCTTTGGGACTCTCATACAGAGCCTTTATCCACTTTACAAATTCTGCCCCAAACCCCATAACCCCTAATACTGAGGACAGGAATTTCCAGGACACTTGGTCAAATGCCTTTTCAGCATCTAGCGATACCAGCAAGGTAGGATCTCCAGAGCGCTTCGCTGTCCAGATCACATTAAGTACCTTTCGAATATTGTCCACCACTTGCCTCCCCGGTTTAAACCTTGCTTGGTCCTCATGGACCAACTTCCCTAAGATCCTATTTAGCCTAGTCGCTAATATTTTTGCCAACAATTTCGCATCATGATTTAATAGTGATATTGGCCTATATGATGTGCATTCCAATGGGTCTTTCGCCTCCTTGTGTATCATGGTAATGCCTGCCCAGCCCATCGTATCCGCCAACTTCTCCCCCCGTCGTGCCGCATTCAAGACTGATATTAAAGGCTGGATTAGCAAACTCCCAAATTTCTTATAGAAACTCGCTGTCAACCGTCTAGACCCCGGGCTTTCCTTAGCTTCATCCCTTTAATCGCCTCTCGCACTTCTTCTGCTCCAATCTCTCTATCTAGATCCTCCTGCTCCCTTTCTTCCAAACGTGGCAACACACTTCGCCCAGATATGTTTTAATCTCCCCTTCTGTTCCCTCTGCCTGGTCTGCATATAACTTCTGGAAGAATTACACAAATTCCTCTCTAATCTGGCGATCATCTCTCACTACCTCCTCCCTCCCTCTGATCTGAAGTATATGATTCCTTTCTTGTCTCTTCTTCAACTGTTGCACCAAGTATTTCCCAGCTTTATTGCCCCCCTCAAAAAAATTCTGTCGTAGTATCTGCAGCCTCTGCCTTATTCGCCCTGCCTCCAGTGCATTTAATTTAGCCCTTGCTTCCAAAACCTCTCCCCTAAAGGCCCCCCCCTGTGCATCCTTCTCTTCCCATTCCATTAGTTGATGCCTCAGTTGCAATTCCTGTTCCTCCCGTTCCCTTTTGATCCGTGCTCCCCACTTTATCAACACCCCCCTCACCACTGCTTTAAAAGCATCCCTCTTTTACCTCTCCTTTTCTGTTCTCTTCAAAATACTTCTGTATTAACTGTTCCACCTCTCTCACCACTCTCGCATCGTCCAGCAAGCCTTCATTAAGCTTACAGTATTGCCCCCCCTTATTCTCCCCCCGCACCCTCACCTGCACTACCACTGGCGCATGATCTGACCATGTAATAGGCTCTATTTCTCCTTCTTTTATCCTGCCCGCTAGTTCCTTCCCTACCCAAACAACATCTAATCTAGAGTATGTCCCATGCACTGCCAAGAAGAATGAAGACTGCCGCCTACCCGGGTTCATCAATCTCATCTACAAACCTATGATATCTCTGTCTATCCGCCCTCCGCCCTTCTCTCTTACCCGCAGTGTCTCTCCCCACCTCCCACGGCATGTTGAAATCCCCTCCACATATTAACACTCCATCTCCCATTACTGCCACCTGCCTCCCCAACTCCTCCCAAAATTCTTTCTGGGAGCCTGTGGGTGCATATACGTTCACTACGCAAAACCACTCTTTTCCAACTCTCACACGTATTAACAGAAATCTCCCCCCCTTATCCCTCCTCACCGTCTGCACCTCCGTTTTATACTTCCCTGTGATAAAAACCGCCACCCCCCCTTTCTTCCTTTCCCGTATGTTTGATGCAAAGATGCACTCTCTATATCCCGTCGGTTGCACTAACGCTTCATGCTTTTTTAGCAAATGTGTCTCCTGCAACATTACAATCGCTGCCGTATGTCGTTCCAATTCTTTATACAATTTCTGTCTCTTCCATGGTGAGCTTAGCCCCTTTACATTTAACATTACAATTTTCAAAGCGTCCTCCAACCTTCCTCTCCCCTTCCCTTCAGCTTCCCCCGTCCCCCTCCACCCTCCACTCCCCTTCCCCCTACCCCCTCCCACTCCCAACCTTCTGCCCTACTCCTTATCTCCCTCCCTCCCCTCCCCCTCCCTCCCCCACCTACTTCTCTGACCCAGAGATCTGACTTCCTTTACTGTGACCTCAGATCAGACCCTCACCTGCCTCCCTCCCTCTTCCCCCTCTATCTCTCCTGCTCCCACAACCCCATTTACCCCTCTCCCCCCCTCCTCACAGCCCTTCTACCCTCTTGCTCCCCCTACTACATTACTCAAATCCGTCCCCGTAACTCTTTTCCATATAATAAGTTAGCCAGTTCAAGTCCCTGTATTCTCATCCTCTTCTGCCGGCTGCTGCATCCTGCTGCCGCTCCATAGCCAGTCTCGCCAATCTCCGATCTCCTTCCGCCACTCTGTGCCATTTCAAGCTCTCCGCCCCGCCTCCACTGGCAGTGTCATCCATCTTTGAAATCAGACTAGTGGTCCCCTCTGGTAGATTTTCAGCTCCCAGTTCTCTCAATGCCTTCCATGCTTCCACACTTGTCCTTACTTTCCTCAACCGCCCTTGCACCATAATCAACAGTTCAAAGGGGTACAGCCACTTGTATCTCAGATTAGCCTTTCTCAAGTAGGCTGTGACGTCTTATTTCTCGTCTACGCTGTAGCGTCCCCTGTGACAGGTCCTGGAACAGCTCCAACTTGTTTCCTTCCCACTGGACTTGTCTTAACTTTCTCGCTGCTCCCATTATTCGTTCTTTCAGCTATAAGACGCCAAGCAGACTACAATGTCTCTTGGACGATTGTCCCATATAGGTCCCAGTCCTCTATGAGCCCGTTCTATTTTCACCTGAAGTTCTTCCTCCTCCTCTATGTTCTCCGCCTCTTTTAGAATTTCTTCAAATATTTTCTGCATCAACACTTCGCTGCTCTTGTATCTGGGACCCTCCGGGACTCCCTGCACTCTGATGTTACACCTTCTCGAGCGATCTTCTAGATCCTCCGTTTTCGCCCTCAGCGCCTCTTGCGCTTCCTTCAGTTCTTTCCACCCTGTCTGGATTTGCTCCATCTCTGCTCCATGGTGTTCCAGTTGATTCTCTACTTCCTCTACTCGTGCCCCCAGCCCCGTAATATCTTGCTTGTTTGTTTGCAAAGTCTCTTTTAAATCATTTTTTACCCCTCCAATCTCTTCCTTTAAGCCCTCCTTCAATTCCATCAGCCCCCTCTTAATTTTCTCTGTATTGGCCGAGCACTCCTCTCCTTCTGTCTCCTCCTCACGCTCTGGTGAACTATCCCCCAACATCTTGCCCATCTTCTCACCGTCTTTTCCTCCTTTGGATGCGGTGTATGATGAACGGAATTCCGCCAATTTCTTCTTCACTGCCCCCTCTTTCTTTCTTTTCTCCATATCTCAGGTTGGATGCCCGCTCTTGAGGCAGCAGCCTGTTTGTTAATTTCCTCTCTTCTCCTCCTCCCTGTGGGATACTCTTCAAGCAGTAGAAGCAGCCTCTGCTCCTGCCCTTTATTTCTGGCACTGCACTTCCTCCTATTTACTTAAGCCCCTGTATTTTCACTGTGCTCTACTCCAGCCTCTGCTTCAGCTTGCTGGTCTTCACACCATGGGGCCTTGCGCTGAGCTGCTAGAGCGGTCCTACCCCACCACTGTTGCCTTGTTCCTTCAGTCCAGGCACTCTGTATTCGGTGTCAATGGTCACTCTCCCCGGTATGGGGGTTTCTTAACTGCTCTGCTCTCCCCCGTGCCCTCAGCTCTCCGGTGACTCTACTGCTTCTTTAAGCCTTGTGTTCTCTCCTCTCCCAGCTGCACACTCTGAGCTTCCTCCGCAACTTGTACTGCTTCTCTCTCCCCGGACTTTGCTTGTGCCCAGCCTCTCGCTCACCTCTGGTATTCGCCTCCTCCTCTCACAGCCTCTCCAGCTCACCGCGCTCCGTCTCTGGCCCCGGTGCTGCTCTCTCATCTTGCTGGCGGCTCTCTCCGGTCAGTTCTCACCCCGCTATGCCTCCACAGAGGTACTTAACATCCCCACGATTCCTGGTGCTGGGAAGAACGTTCTGCCCCTTCTCTCCTCACTTCCTGCACTCCGCAGCCCCCTCGTCGCTGGCACTGTGCTTCAAGGCCTCCACCTGCAGCTCTTCCCCGCCACGTGGCTCAGCTCCACATTTCGTCTGTCCTCCATGATCACTCGTGTTGGGGGGGGTTCTATGCCCACTTTCTCTGTCTCTTATCGTGGGGGCCTTACTGCCACCTTGCCCTCTAATCTCACCACTTTTTACTTCATTTAAACTGCTATTTTATGCTCTTTCGGCAGGCTGTGGCAGCGGAGCTCCTCTAGCCCACCACCATCCAATCTGCTGACGTCACCGGAAGTATCTCTGGTCCTTTTTAATAATGGTTTATGGAGTTTTCCTCAAGGAAACCTCTTTTAAACCCAGCTACAATTCCAGAGTTTTACTACATGTTGAGTGAAAAAAATCTTTTTTTCTTATTAGTCTCAAATGGCTTACACTGTAGCTTCATTACATGTCCCCTAGTCTTTCTACTTTTTGATGGCATAAACAATCAATTTATGTTTACCTGTTCCACTCCATTCGTTAATTTATAGACCTCTCTCTTATCTCCCCTAAGCCCTCTCTTTTCCAAGTTGAAGAGCCCTAATCTTTTAAGCCTTTCCTCATAGGGGTATCCTTCCATTTCCTGTATCATTTTGGTGGCTCTTCTTTGTATGTTTTCTCATTTTGTTATACCCTTTGTAAAATATGGTGACCTGCTAACATGGGTTGGAAGCTGCCTGTGGTCAGGAATGCAAGGGGCCATATATGTCATGGGCTGGCTCCTCTGTGTGGCTGCGTAGAAGAGGGGTTGCAGCTCCTGACATAGATGGTGAATAGCAAACCTTGTCAAATCTGAACTGGGTCAGACACTGTTCATCAGTGATGTCCAGATACTGAATCCTGGGCTGACAAACCCTCTGCTATGGAATCCTCTTTTCTCCCTCCTTTGCTTCCTACAGGGCCAGCACCAACCATGCAAAGCATCCATGACTTCCACCCTACAGGGCCAGCACCAACCATGCAAAGCATCCATGACTTCCACCCTATAGGGCCAGCACCAACCATGCAAAGCATCCATGACTTCCACCCTACAGGGCCAGCACCAACCATGCAAAGCATCCATGACTTCCACCCCTACAGGGCCAGCACCAACCATGCAAAGCATCCATGACTTCCACCCCTACAGGGCCAGCACCAACCATGCAAAGCATCCATGACTTCCACCCCTACAGGCCAACAAAAAAACACAATCCACGTGCCAACTACAGATCCAATAAAAACCGTGGAGGCAAGGAAGGAATTAAATTACCACCTTTATTTCATAAAGCCAGGCCCGACACAGGCCGTGTTTCGCTCATGCCTTCATCAGGGGCTTTTGGCTATAACAACATATAAAAACTCGTTAACAACAAACAATAAAATAATATAATTAATGAACTTAATCATATAAGGCACTCCTAATAATAAAAATACATGAAAAAACAAATGTAAATAGATAAAATTACTCACTACCACAGTACAACGAAAAGTCTGTGACCCAAAGGGCCAATCAATAAATAAATAATGAATAAATAACTGCATGCTTGTAATACATATAAAACCACATAAACATATAATCACATTAATAAATATTCAAAAACTTACTGGCTCATAATACATTGCGAAATGTCTGTTAAAAAACATTTAATTATAAAATTAAAAATTACAATTACAATTAATTACATACGTATAAACACACACAGTTATAGACTTAAAAATTTAATAATTTAACACATATATGGACCACAACAATTACACAAGAAACAGCACAACCTACCATATATTATACTAAAAAGTATATATAATTGTCTTCTCACCTATATAATCTTCTTGCCACACTGCAATAAACAAAGAAAAAGAAAAAGGAAAAAGAAAAAGAAAAGGGAAAAAATAGAGGAGCCGTAACAATTAACTGCATTCTGCAAAAAGTTTGTACAAAAAACAAAAAACCTATTCGGTGCAAAAATCATTATTAGATAAAAATGAACAATTAAATTTTAAAAATTATTAGTAATAATTAATTGATTAAATTGTTAAATGACACTCTCATAAAATTAAATTCACACAATTATAAAAAATCATAAAAACCATCACAAAAAACTTTCATAAAATCTGAACCCAGGATAGCGCAACAGGACAACATCCAAAGTGTTTATATTAAAATAAAATTCATTAAATGCTATTTCATTCAATTATCTGATTTAATATTATGTGATTACTTTCAATCCCCCAGAATCATACCTCAATTAGACGTTTATTTATTTATACAGGGGCATCTCAATGTTAATTTGCATCAATATTTAACTTCATCTTACTCAAAAATTTATTTACAAAATATCCTCATATAATTCTATCATTCTGTACACAAGGTACCACTCGAAATCATAGATCCATCATTCACTTATACTATATATTATATTTAAAACTAATTACTCATGTTAATTTTTAATTTAAATTTTTTTTTTTTAAATTTATGTTTATGACTCAAAACCACCTTGTATAATTATCCTCTCACAGCATATATTCTTTCAATTAAAAACACTACTGCTATTTTAAAGCCATTGTGTCACAATTCATTAAATTTCTTTTCGCTTACCAGGTATGAACACCAATTACTTGCAACAATAATTCCTTTGCTGTTGCTCTCTCGTCTAACTATACCTGCACACGTGTGGTATATTCTGATCTGCAAATACGCGGGAAAAGGATGACATCAATATATCCCCTATTAACCGTCCAACCCTTTTGTCTTACATATAAACCACTTCGTGTATAAGATCCATCCATCAAATCATAGGAAGCCCATTCATTATAATCCATAAAAATGAAACCAGCAATTGCTAGTACGCTGACTGTATTAATACCCTGAGCCTTTACAAGATGTCTTATTGTGTGATGACATACAGTTGACTTCGTCAATGTTAACCGTATACACACTCACCCGACGTCCTAAAAACCACCGTAAATGCAAAGCTCATGTTCTTAATATCACTCCTTTCTAAAACCTACTTATCCCAATCACTTAATGTCTTGCAAAACTGCGGCATATACATTGGATTCTCTTACCCAAGTGTCTTTTTGAAAAAAGATTCCTGTAGAGATATCAAAGCGTCTGCCGCGCTACTCCTTCCTTTCTACTAATGTTTCTAAAAGTCGCCCGCGGCTGCGTGTTGCTTTTAAGTTCTCAAAGGCGCGGGAAAGAACTAAGACGTCATCAACCGTCTCTGATTGGCCACCTACTTGACACTTAAAGCCTTCATGAATCGCGGCTTGCTTATCTGCCAAAAAACATATCGATTCACTAATCCATTAGTAATTATGCATTCTCCAAGGCACGGGAAAGAGCTGAGACATCATCAACCATCTCTGATGAGACACCCACTTGACATTCAAAGCCTTCACGGATCGCGGCTTACTTGCCTGCCAAAACCATATCGATTCACTTATGTTTGTTGTTAACGAGTTTTTATATGTTGTTATAGCCAAAAGCCCCTGATGAAGGCATGAGCGAAACACGGCCTGTGTCGGGCCTGGCTTTATGAAATAAAGGTGGTAATTTAATTCCTTCCTTGCCTCCACGGTTTTTATTGGATCTTTCCACCCCTACAGGGCCAGCACCAACCATGCAAAGCATCCATGACTTCCACCCCTACAGGGCCAGCACCAACCATGCAAAGCATCCATGACTTCCACCCACCACCAGAACTCTTTTTAAACCACCCAGTACACTCTGATCACAGAAGCACAGTTAGACGACCAAACAGATGTGCCCACCCCACCACAGGCACTCACACATCTCCATGCCACAACACACAGGCACATTCATGTTCTGTCTCACAGTAGGAGCACACTTAGGGACACATGCAGACAGCAGGGCTGATGGGACACACAGGCAAAGGGGGTACAGCTTTTAGGGTCAGGGAGGGGAGGGACGTTGCAAATATGCAGCAGTTTTGGCACAGGAAGCATGATGGGGGAAGGAGGAGCATGGTGGAGACAGAGAGATGCTACACAGACTACCCAAAGGAGACAGACACTCTCTTCAATGCAAGTTCCTGCAGACCCAAGTGCAAGCCATGGTCAACATGGACAGCAAAGTCCCTTAGCTATTTATGAGTTATAGCAAGTGTATCGGGGGTGTTTGGCAACCATGCCCTGCACATCCCATGGCTATGCCAAATATGTAATGGATTTTGAGCCGCAAGTGCCACCCTAACTGCCCAGAAACCCCCCTCAGACACACTCCTAATGGGACATTCAGAGATGGACATGAGCACTGCTGGAACATGCATACCGGCTTGTTTCTAAAATTACATTTTGCACCCCCCCCCCCACCCCCCCACCTTTTCTGTGTCCTTCTGACATCTGAGGCATCCATCTGCTGATTAAGGCCTCTAAAATGACTCCCTAAGAGTTTACATAATTATATGATTTTTCTTTGAGCTCTAAAAACATATTTATTTCAGAAATATTTCAACTTAAGGCAGTAAACCGCTCTAATACACTTAGTAAAGGGCAATATATCAAGTGCCTAAACCATAAACAACTATAATTCTGTTTTATTTCATTCTTTAGATGTTATTTTATATTGGATTTAAATGTATAATTCAGCTGACGTTTTTGTAATATTATAATTTTTTGTATGTAATTTGCTTTGAACTGATAGAGCATAGTGGAATACAAAACATTACATTAAATTAAATTAACTGAGGAGACTGCTGCACATAGGTAGAACCGGCCATGCTCAGAACTGTACACTAAGCTCTAAGCTCTGGGAGAACAGCTCCACCTAGTGTGCAGTTCCAGCGCCCCATCTCTAAAAGGGTATAGGGGAGCTCAAAAATGTTCAGAGAAACACAACAAAACTGATAAAGGGGATGGAATGTTTCTCTTATGAAGCAAAGCTAAACAGGATGGGGTTCTTCAGCTTGGAGAAAAGACAATGAGTGGATATAGTAACGGTTAAATAATCTTGAATGAGGTGGAATGCTTAAATACGAAGTGATTGTTTAACCTTTCCAACACAGAAACAAGAGAATAGTCCATGAAACTGATGACCAGGAGATTTAAAATCAACTGTAGAATGTTTGTTTTTTCTTCACGCAGCACATAGTTGAGATGTAAAATGGAAAGGGAACCTGGAATCCTGCTGAAGGCGGAGGATGGTGCCTCAGCCCCTGTAAGGTTGGGTACTGATTTATTTTGGATTCTGATCCCCCTAGTCTTTTGTTCACCTCCTTATCATTCCCCTAGATATATCCTTGTCCCAACCTGATGTGCTGTCTGTCTTGACCAGACAGTAAGCTCTAATGAGGGGGACTGTCTCTTATATGTCTCTGTATAGTGCTGTGCATGTCCTCTAGTGCTATTCAAATGCTAAGTACTGTAGTAGTAGTGATGTGGTAGCAGCAGTGGCAAGAGCGGGGGGGGGGGGGGGTGTAGGAAGAGAGAGAGTTGCCTAGGGCGGCTAATGTCCGTGCACTGGCCCTGCTAGGAGTATGTCTTAGAGTATATTGGGTTTGATGCAGTATACTGCCATTCTGCAAGCAAGCAAAGTGGTTGGGAAACAGCAGATGCACCTACTCTTGCCGAGATGGACCGTGCTGGTATTTATCTGCCGTCATATACTATGTTACTATGGTTTACAATCAAGTCAGAAAAATAAAATAAAGCGAAAAAATTGAAATTAGAGAGGAACACTATTTTGCAATAGGAGATAATGGGAGCCCAGATTTGCATATCAGTCAATCAGCAGGAGGAGACCCCTCTCAATTTTATTTGGAAGTATAAAGGGCCCAGCAATTAGGATCGCAGGGTCTTCTTTCTCTAAAGTGACCCAATGCACAGGAGAGGCTGTCTAAGCCTACAAGGGGTCCAGCACAGCCTGAGGAGCTGAATCTTAGATGAACAGCTAGGCCACCTGCGGAAAGATTGCAGTAATCCCCCAAATGGTTAGACTTGACCCAGCAATGACTGAAACCAAGGGTGAAGGACAACAAAATCCCAAGGGGATCTGAGCTGGAAAGATCAGCCTGCTGTTTCCTGCACAAGAGGAACACAGCACAGAAGGGAAACAGCTGGCTGGAAGCAAGAAAGGAGAAAAATCTCAGATATGTGATTGGTTTGCCCATTAACCCGGCAGCACATCTGAGAAGAGCAGAACTGAAGCAAAAGGCATCAGTTTCCCTGCAACACATCTGAGAAAACCCAACACTGTAGTAGAAGGGACCTGTGACCCCGGTGTCTGAAAAGACCCAGTGCTGAGGCGAAAGGGACCCATCTGTTATTTATTTATTTTAAAACACTTAATATACCACCCATCACACCCATTAGGGCTGCATCCAAGCAGTTTACAAAACAGACAACAATATGTAAAACATTACTGACCCAAAGAAGGAAAAAAAGAAACCCCACTCCCGTATCTACTCCCAAAAGGACAAATAGAACAAACTAGTCTTCACTTGCCTCTTAAAGGACTTATATGAATTGTCTGCCCTAATCTCCATTGGAAGATTGTGCCAACAAATTGGAGCATTATAAGAAAAGGTGGCTTTCCGAAACCACTCACATCTCCACTGGTAGAAGGGGGGAACTGTTAGGTGAGCCTGTGAGGACCTCAGCAAATGGGTCAGAACATAAAGGAACCAACAAACAAGATAAATAGCATGGGTATCCTAAATAAAAGGCCTGAATAGAAAATTTTAAATGTAATACGTTGTGGAATCAGGAGCCAATGATCCTTCTTCAAAAGTGTCACATGATCCCTATTGTTTGCTCCATATAAGACCTTCACTACTGTATTTTGCAACAACTGGATCCTTTTTGACATACCACCAGGAAGGCCCCTATATAAAGAATTACAATAATCTAAATGATTCATATCAGAATATAGAAATACTAGGGAACATGCAATGAAGCTACAGGGTAAACTATTTAAGACAAATAAGAGAAAATATTTCTTCACTCAACGTGTAATCAAACTCTGGAATTTGTTACCGGAGGATGTAGTAAAGGCTGTTGTGTAGATGGGTTTAAAAAAGGTTTGGACAAGTTCCTGGAGGAAAGGTCCATAAACCATTATTAAAAAGGGACCCAGGCTATCAATGCTTGACCCAATACAAGCATTGTGGAACCTGTGTCTTTTGGGGAAACTGCTAGGTACATATGATCTAGATTGGCCACTGTTGGAAACAGGATACTGGGCTTGATGGATCTTGGTCTGACCCAGTATGGCATGTCTTATGTTCTTATAAGTGCATGGATAAACATCGGCAAAGAATTAGCATCAAATTAATGCTTTATAGAGCACACCAATTTCAGAGCAAAAAATTACTTCTGTACCAGCGCTGAGATCTGTGGCTTAAAAGATAATTTACAATCCAGAATACCACCTAATGTAGTGATCTTAAAAAGATACTAAATACCCACCTCCCATGCTAAGGGCAAAAGTGGGAGTAACATCCTTTCCTCTCAATCACATTGCTGAAGATGTTTTAAACATTCAGACTCCGCCGGCGGCACCAGCGGCCCTGATCGACATCGGGGAGAGGAGCAGGAAGCAAAGCTCTTCCCTGCATCTCCCCAAAAGGCCGATCAGGCCAATCAGTAGAGGAACCAGGACTTTTAAAATCACAGCGCCTCCGAGGCCTTAGGCGAGGATCTGAGAAGAGGACACAGCAAACCACAAGACCAAGTCACAACTGTCTCATCTTCAACGTATCCAGAACACTGCCACCCGTATTCTCACCCATGCCTCTCGCTTTGATCACGTCACTCCCCTGCTTCTACACTTGCACTGGCTCCCTGTTTCTTTCCGGATTCAATTCAAGTTGCTTATGTTTGTTCATAAATCAATTCACACAGACATTCCACTCTATCTTGCTGACCAGGTTCATCTTTATACCCCCCCTCTGCACCCTGCGTTCCATTCACGCCAACGGCATGTCACTTCCTTCCCCTTCCCTCACCCAACTGGAGTCCACTCGTTCCTCAGCTTTTTATTTCCTTGGTCCGAAGCTCTGGAACTCACTCCCTCATGCCCTCCATTTGGAACAGTCTTTTATTGCATTCAAAGCTAAATTAAAACCCACCTTTTCTGTCTTGCTTATGACCTCCCCCCCCCCCTCACTCTTCCCTCACTCCCCACTTCCACTTTGATGTATTGTCCTTTGCCCCTACTAATCAGAGTCTCTTCCCCTTATTCTCCCTGTTGTTCTCTCTCTCTCCTTTGTCTTTTCTCTTTTCTGCTCTGTTTCTTTGATTTTATGTCGTTCCTTTTCTTTTTCTTTTCTGCAGCATTTTTTTAATTTGTAAATTTTATAGTCTTATTGTAAACCACCCAGATACTTGTGTTGTTGGGCGGTATATTAAGCATAAAATAAACATAAACCCTACACATGTAGACATAACATCTCTGAACCACAGACTGAAACATCAGAAGGTACAAAGAAACCACTCCAAATAGCAGCAGGACTCTCACACCCACTGTAACTATTACAAGCTACCGCCACAGACTCCAAACATGCTTCCAATCTATGTCACATCATACGCTCTACTCAGGGCCGTATTTACCTTGAGTGAGGCCCTATGCCAACAAAAATTGTGGGCCCCCAGAAAAGATAAAAACGAGCACCCCCCATCAGCTGCGCGCTGTTGGCCCTGACGTCATAATTAAACTGGGAATCCCAAAAGCCATACTTGGAATGTACAACACTGTAGAAATAAAACTATACAATAATTTGCTCTTGTACTAAACAAAGCGCAGACGTTAATGATGCACATTTACCAGAGCTGACATATTCCAATTAATAAATTCAAAATAAGAGATATTTTTCTACCTTTTGTGCATTTATTTTCTGCTGCAATTGCTCCAGACACTTTATTCTGGTTTCTTCGTGTCAGTCCACCTCCAGTCTTAACCCCCCCCCCCAGCCCATTTCCAGTCCCAGCCCCCCCCCCCATCGGCTCAAGTAAAATTAAATTTAAAAAAAAAAACGCTGGCTGCTGCCGCTGCCGCCGCAGCAGCATGGACTGTCCCGCGGGGCCCTTTGCTGCCGCGGCAGCATAGACTGTCCCGCGCAATGTTCCCTCTAATTTTCTGTAGGCTGTGTGCGCATAAAATATCAGCTGTGCAGCTTTTGAAGAAAGGTTAAATTTTTTGTGCGCCACATAACGACACTCAGAGTTATATACTTTAAAATTTGACTACACGTCAGAATACAGTATGTACACCACATTGATTTTAATCAAATTAAATGAAAATAGACGATTACTAAATGAAGTGGAAAATTTCTAGTAATTACAATCACAAATGCGGTATTATTTCAGTGGAAGAAGAGTTCATTCTCAAAAGTTTTCTCTTGATCTTTCAAATTTACCCAGTCTGAATAAATTTTATCAAGGTCTACTGATCCGCCATCTTGAAGATGACTCTTAACACGCATCAGCATTTCCAAATGTTCTAACTTTAAGCGATTCCTTGTTTTGGTTTTTAAAATAATAAATAAATCTAAAAGGCTAGATGAGATTAATTGAAATAACAATAAAGGCTCATATATGAAAACGTGTATTGATCAACACCCATTAAAAGAACCATAAAACAAACAATAAAACCACATAGTGGACAGGTAAAAAACAAATCATCAAATATTAAATGTAACAACCACAGAAAACGCAGGGCAGTGGGTGAACTCACAGAACACCATTTGTTAAGGAGTGATAAATAAACTGTCTATTAGGAGAGATAAAAATAATAAATACATATATACTCACTGATGTGCACTGTGAAGCTTTCTTAGGGTGAGGGGGTTCCTAAATAGAGAGACCTCCTCCGCCCCTCCCACAGCCCCGATTGGGCTGGAGCTCCCTGGCCATGTGGTGCTTGGTTTGGGGAGGCCGGGCATGACGGCGGCGGCAAGATCGGGCGCTTCCGCCCCTCCCACAGCACCGATTGGGCTGGAGCTCCCTGGCCATGCGGTGCTTGGTTTGGGGAGGCCGGGCATGACGGCGGCGGCAAGATCGGGCGCTTCCACCCCTCCCACAGCCCCAATTGGGCTGAAGCTCCTTGGCCATGCTGTGCTCTGGTTTGGGGAGGCCGGGCACACCGGCGGCAGCAAGATTGGGTGCTTCCGCCCCTCCCACAGCCCTGATTGGGCTGGAGCTCCCTGGCCATGCGGTGCTTGGTTTGGGGAGACCGGGCACGATGGCGGCGGCAAGATCAGGCGCTTCCGCCCCTCCCACAGCCCCGATTGGGCTGAAGCTCCTTGGCCATGCTGTGCTCTGGTTTGGGGAGGCCGGGCATGCCGGCGGCGGCAAGATCAGGCACTTCCGCCCCTCCCACAGCCCCATCTGCTTGTCCTCTTTGTGCGCTCTGTTGTAAGTTATGTGCGCTCGCTCGGAGAAGTGTGTGCGCGCGCACACACGGGCCCCGTGGGACAGTCCATGCTGCCGCGGCAGCAGAGGGGGCCCCGCGGGACAGTCCATGCTGCCGCGGCAGCAGCCAGCGTTTTTTTTTTAAATTTAATTTTAAGAACGCTAGCAATTTTTTCAATTTTTGTGGGCCCTTGTCAGCTGTGGGCCCTACACCACGGCGTAGTTGGCGTATAGGTAAATCCGGCCCTGGCTCTACTAGCAAACCTTGCTCTATGCCTCACCACAGAGACACTAGTCCTTACACACCCGCATGCAGACCATCTTGCCTCCACTATACCAGCCATACTATAAAGCAGAGGAACCAAAACAATCTAATCCACATCCCAACAAATAACCCTACAACCCCACACACATACAACACACCCAACAATTCACAGTTCTATAAATGTAAATAGTTATGTTGTATTCAGACTCTATGACACTGTTATGTAAATAGTTATGTTGTAAATAGTTGCTCCTGTTATCCTGTTATCCAAGTTGGTTTGCCTGTTAACTGTAATAACACAGGTACACTACCAAAAAACTGCCTCCAGTTTTGCAACTGATTCCT
This sequence comes from Ichthyophis bannanicus, assembly GCA_033557465.1. Classification (NCBI taxonomy): domain Eukaryota; kingdom Metazoa; phylum Chordata; class Amphibia; order Gymnophiona; family Ichthyophiidae; genus Ichthyophis; species Ichthyophis bannanicus. The sequence goes on along the minus strand of CM066050.1, from coordinate 10,483,471 downwards.
ATAGATTTTGGGGTGCTGAATCCAGGAAAAATAGCCAAAATGTTCCATCACGTCACGTTTTCTTGCAAAATTAGATTTCTTACCCATATAAGGAATGTTCACATAATTTCTTTTTAGCCGACTGCAGTTTATTTTCTTGGCCCAAAATAGAGGTTGTAATGGTTAACTAACTAGAAACACTCCCTCATGATATTTTAGAGTGTTTTGTATTCATTTTATACATTAACAGGACAATTGGGAGGCGGGGGGCTAAATCCAGTACTCGCGCTGGCGCATGTTCTTTCCTGTTCGCCTCGCCTCGTTCGCTTCGCTCAAACACGGTGGTTGCGACATGAACGTTCCTGTCAAATTTCAGTTTCTTGCAAGTTCATTATTACCTTTTGTTTGCTCAGTCGTAATCCAGCTTTATTCCGAAGTGGTTCACTACAGTTGTAGTTTGCAGTGCTGTGTATTTGTGATGGCTCACAGAGCCAGAGGTTGCGTCAACTCTCCGGGCAGTTTTTGTTTTATTTGTGGGGAATATACCGTGAAAAAGCGACAGAGGAACATTTCTGCATTTATTTAAAAAGTATATTTCGCCTATTTCGGTTTGAAGTTAGGCGATCAAGACAAACCGTGGGCTCCTCACAAAGTGTGCAAGACATGTGAGGAAGATCTACGCTTATGGATGAAAGGTAAAAAACAAGCATTTCGTTTCGGAATACCTATGATGTGGCTTGAACAAAGAGACCACAGCAGTGACTGCTATTTTTGCTTTTGCATTGTGAAGGGATACAACTTAAAAAATAAGAACGTAATAAGTTACTCCAACCTTCCCTCAGCAATTAGGCCTATGCCTCATAGCAACGAAGTACCTGTGCCTGAACCACCAAAATCTTTGGATCATATTTGTGTGGACGGTTCTGATCATGATGAGACTCATCAGATGGCTTTTCCCAATGAGTCCAGTACTTCCGAGTTTGAAACTGAACCAGATCCGAAACCTGAACTTTTCTCTCAAGCTGAATTGAATGATTTAGTCCGGGATTTAGGAGTCCCAAAAGATGCTGCCCAACTGCTAGGTTCTCGGCTTAAACAGAAAAATCTATTGTCACCAGGAACAACTTTTTATTGGTATCGCAACCGCGAGACACAATTTTTGAAGTATTTCAGCAAAGAGGAAGATTTGGTATTTTGCAATGATATATACGGAGTGATGGAAAAGTTTAAACTCAAGTATGATCCTGCTGAATGGCGGCTGTTCATTGATTCGTCAAAAGACAGCATAAAAGGTGTTCTTCTTCATAATGGCAACACATTCGCTTCAGTTCCTATTGCTCACTCTGTTATTCTCCAAGAAAAATACGAGAATTTGGCCCTGATTCTTCAGAAGATTCGTTATGATGAGCATAAGTGGATGATTTGTGGAGACTTTAAAATTCTATCCATGCTATTAGGGCAGCAATCCGGTTTCACCAAATATCCCTGCTTCCTTTGCTTGTGGGATAGCCGGGCCCGCGACCTACACTGGGGGAAAAAAGACTGGCCAATTCGGGAGTATTTGAGACCCGGTGAGAAAAATGTTCTTCATGAGAGCTTGGTACCTCGTGATAAAATTCTATTACCACCGCTCCACATTAAGTTGGGTCTATTAAGCAATTCATCAAGTCCCTTCCAAAAGATGGTGAGTGCTTTCGGTACCTTTGCTCAAAGTTCCCCCGACTTTCTGAAGCAAAGCTAAAGGAAGGAGTGTTTGTTGGCCCTGATATAAGGAAACTCATTTCAGATGGAACATTCGCTGAAACAATGTCTGAGAAGGAAAAAGAAGCCTGGGATTCCTTCAAGGATGTTGTTCTCAAATTCTTGGGGAACAGGCGGGATGAGAACTATAAGGATATTGTTGCCAGGATGCTCAATGCCTTCAAAGAACAAGGCTGTAACATGAGCCTGAAAGTCCATTTCTTGCACTCCCATGTGAACTACTTTCCCGAAAACATGGGGGCGTACAGTGAAGAACAAGGTGAAAGGTTTCACCAGGACATCAAGGACGCAGAGAGAAGGTACCAAGGAAGATGGAACACCACTATGATGGCTGATTTCTGCTGGTTGCTGCTGTGGGAAACCCCAGATGAAAAATACGCCAAGCAGCGCACCAAGAGAAGCATTCGGGGGAAGAAGAAACGGGCCCACCAGGAGATTGATTGACCCAAGAATGACTTTAAAATCTAAACTGTGTTGACAAATATCGTGTTTTTACTAAATTTTGAAATAAAAATTTGCTAGTTATTACCACAGTGTCGGATCTCATTTATTAGAATTTTATTTTCACACCATCGGGTGTTTGTCTTCATGTATTGCAATGGTGCGGTTTGCGTTTTCTATTCTTACATACATACCTGTACAACATTTTTTGCACATTTCTTTGCTTTGCTTTGTGTCTAACCTCGCTCTTATATGCTCAATGTTTGTGCACATGTATGTGGCTGTTTTAAGTGCAGACAATTTTGCTACCATCACAGTGTATTTTGTTGACATTACTCTATTCTTATGTGCTGCCTTGTTACAATTTTCTTTATTCTTATTTGAATAACTACTAAACAATTAGTATAAAGAATTCATCCAAGAAACTTTTATCTCGATCACACTCAATCTGAAACGTTCACCTCAAACTGCTAACCCAATGTAGCAAAAAATCTGTACGTGATGGAGCAAATTGGTTACCAGATTTGGATTCAGCGCACCAAAAAACGTAAAAATCAATCGAAACATTAGAGGCAGTTTAAAAAAAAAATTTTTTAGTGTACCTGTGTAATCAGATAAATGTAAATTGTCTGAAGTTTCTTGTTCCATGTAAACCGCGCTGATATCGAATAGTGCTGTATATAAAAAATGTTAATAAAATGTTAATAAATAAATAAATAAATAAAAAATGTGCGCTTATCAACGCATGCTCAGTCAGGAACAAACTACCAATAATCCATGACTATATCACCTACAATAATCTAGACATCCTATGTATCACAAACATGGCTCACCAAAACAGACACAGTGCTAAATCAGCCGAAACCACACAACTACTCAATGTTCTATTGCCCTCGTGTTCATCGGAGTGGTGAAGGAGTAATGATATTGGCAAAATCACATCTCAAATTCAATAATCAGGTACCAACAGCACAGATGGAATAGACCACATTTCAATATCAAACAGGCACCTATTTGCCTCAGGTACAGATCCCCTTCCACCTTATCCAGAGACTTCCCAAAGATACTGGAAATCATACTCAAACACTCACACCCAAACAAGGACCTAATTCACCTGGGGGATTTCAACCTCTACCAACCACACCACATCCTTCCTAGACACCATGTCAGCAATGGATTTCATTCAAATAGTACAACCCCCAACGATAAAGGAAACAGATTGGACCTTATTTTTATGAACTCAAACCCTATCCATATCACCCCCCCCCCTCCCAACTACACTGACCATGTGATTATAAACTTCCAACTCTCACTCTCCACCCCAACCACCCGCACCTATCAGAACCAAGTTAATAGGCAATTCAAACCCTCTGACAAAAAAGCCTTCATTGAGGAAGTACTCCCCCTCCTGGTCAACTCAACCTCAGATACAGACACCCTTATATCGAACTGGAATCGGGTAATCAGAAAAGCAGTCACTGAAACTATGAACCAACAACACCCCAATAGATAGCAAAAGACTCAATGGTACTCTAAAGAACACAGAGAGCTCAAGAGGGAGCCCCAAAAAACAGAATGAAAATGCAGAAAGACAAAGTCAACAGAGGATAAAAACTCCTACATGATTCTACTACTCGAATACCACCAGGAAACTGACAACTGCAAGAGGATCTTGATAAATTGGAAGACTGGGCATCAAAATGGCAGATGAAATTTAATGTGGAGAAGTGCAAGGTTATGCACCTAGGGAAGAACAACCCAAACTATGGTTACACGATGCAAGGTTCCACATTAGGAACCACCACCCAAGAAAAAGATTTAGGCGTCCTTGTGGATACCATGTTAAAACCCTCGGCCCAGTGTGCAGCGGCGGCCAAGAGAGCAAATAGAATGCTAGGTATGATAAGGAAAGGAATGGAAAATAAAACAAAAGATATTATAATGCCTCTATATCGTTCCATGGTGAGACCGCACCTTGAATATTGTGTGCAATTCTGGTCGCCATATCTTAAAAAGGATATAGCAATTTTAGAAAAGGTTCAGAGAAGAGCCACCAAAATGGTAAAGGGGATGGAAGGCTACTCCTATGAAGAAAGGCTAAAAAGGTTGGGGCTCTTTAACCTGGAAAAGAGACGGCTGAGGGGAGATATGATAGAAGTCTATAAATTAATGAACGGAGTGGAACGGGTAAACGTAGATCGATTGTTTACCTTATCAGAATATAGAAAGACTAGGGGACATGCAATGAAGCTACAGGGTAAAGTATTTAAGACTAATAAAAGAAAATATTTTTTCACTCAACGTGTAATCAAACTCTGGAATTTGTTACCGGAGGATGTAGTAAAGGCTGTTAGTGTAGCTGGGTTTAAAAAAGGTTTGGACAAGTTCCTGGAGGAAAGGTCCATAAACCATTATTAAGAAGGGACCCAGGATATCAATGCTTGAACCAATACAAGCATTGTGGAACCTGTGTCCCTTGGGGAAACTGCTAGGTACGTATGACCTAGATTGGCCACTGTTGGAAACAGAATACTGGGCTTGATGGACCTTGGTCTGACCCAGTATGGCATATCTTATGTTCTTATGTTCTTATGTTCATACAAAAATCATAAACAAATCACTCAATCGACCAAAACAGCTCTTCTATATAGTAAAGAATCAAACCCATCCTACATACACAACCACTATAGAAATCCTCCCTGACCCTTAAACATTTTCAATGCACTATCAAAAGAACTACTCCACATACCAGCCTCCACCACAGACCTTATCCTCAATCAGCACCTGCAACCCTTGGTCCACCTTCAGTTCAATTAGCAAAGAAAACAAATAATTCACCATCACCACATTAAACTCAACCACTTCACCACTTGATCCATGCCCAGTGAGCTGGATCAAGGCATCAAAAGAAGAGCTCAGTCACACCCTGCTGAGAATCACCCAACTTTCTTTCCTACAAGGAAACGTACCTAAAAAATTCAAATCCTCCTCCATTCACCCCACCTTGAAGAAGGCCAACCTCAACCCCAATGATCCATCTGCGTACAGCCTATCTTTCTTGTCGAAGATAATTAAAAAACTTTCAGCAACAATTCCAGGATCACCTTATGCACCGTGTTCCTCCTGACTCTCAACAATACAGCTTCAGACCAAACCATGGTGTCAAAACCTTGCTAACCTCTCTCCTAAATACCCTAATAAAAGGAACACAAAAACCAAACCAAGGTTACATACTAATATTCCTAGATATCTCAACTGCTTTCGACACCATCAACCACAGCATCCTCCTACAGAGACTCTAATCTATCGGAATCCAAGACAAGGTACTGGACTGGTTTCAATCACACCTTAGTGATAATCTACAACAAGTCATAATGGGAACCATCGTCTCCTCCCCTTACTGCAAACCCATGGTGTCCCCCCAAGGGTCTTTCCTTTCAACTCTCTTATTCAACATCTATCTGCAGCCACTATGTGCAATCATCCGCAAACATAACATCCAATTCCATATTTATGCAGATGACATCATGATATATGCCTCAATCAACACCAGCACACCAACATGTGATGGAATAAAACAATGCTCCTCAGAAATATCCCAATGGTTAACCAATAACTCACTGAAAATAAACTACAAAGAAGATGGAAGCACTATTCATAGTAAAAGACTCCAAATTCCAACCACCAACATCCAACATCCATAACCTTAAATGACATAAATGTGTAAGTACAAACATAGGTCAGGACTTATGATTTTAACTTACCTTCATTACAAGCATCACATGCCTCAGCATTCCTCGAAGCCATGCACCAACTAGGCTATGAACAACTTATTGACGCTCCCACCCATACCAGAGGAAGCACACTGGATTTAATATTCGCCCCTCAATTGATAACCAACACATCTCAGAAGATCCTGATCTCCATAACCCCTGTACCCTGGTCTGATCACAATCTACTCCTCTTTAACATCCCCACTGATCATTCTACTACTGATCGCAACAAACCAGGTCGCCCCCCAAGTGCCCTTGAAACATGCTTCTGTCCTTTTAATAAGATCGAGGTCCTGGAGAAAATCCTACCTGCTCTCCACAAAGACTTACCTTCGCAAGATGACTTAGTAACCAACTGGGACAATACATTAAAAGCCGCGGCCTGCATCTCTACTACCGACAGGATCAAGACCAAAGACAAACATAAACCATGGATCTCCTCTGAATTACAAGAATCTCTCCTTCACCTGCGCAGACTCGAGAGACGCTGGCGCTCCTCTCGCTCTTCTGACGCACTCTGCTTGTACAATTCATACCTACAAACTCACCGGAGAATGACAATTGAGAGAAAAAAAAAATTCCACTCAGATGCACTAATGAGGTCCTTAAACAAGCCACATGACCTCTTCAATATAGCTAAATCCTTAACAGGTGACCCAACCACAACCCAAACACCTATGCCACACCCCCAAGACTATGCCATATACCTACAATCAAAAATGATACAGTCTAGTACGATTACCACAACATCATCACCTTCTACTCCACAGACCGTGGTCCAATTAGCATCGCTTGACAAATTTTCCCAGGTATCCCACAAAGAGATCGAAGATACCATAGCAGCTATTAATTTAACTACTGCACCAAATGACCCCTGCCCAGCCAGGTGGATCAAAGAACTACGACATGAACTTAGCCCAACTATTAGCAAGATTGTCAATCACTCCTTCTTAACAGGATCCTTTCCTCAGAGCCTGAAATACTCATCCATCCGCCCGCTCCTAAAGAACAGTAAACTTGACCCAACAAAAGTTGAATCCTTCAGACCCATCTCCAGCATCCCTCTACTGGCAAAAATCATGGAAAAAGTAGTCCAGCGACAAATACAGCATCATGTTGACTCCGAATCCCCTTTGGACCCCTCACAACATGGCTTCAGAGAAGAACATGGCGTCGACACCCTTCTCACAACACTGTTCAATAGCCTAATCATAGGCATTGATAATATCCACCAAGGGTTCACTCTTATCTTTCTCGACATAGCTGCAGCATTCGATTCAGTAAACCACAATACTCTACTTCAGCGCCTCCAAGACAAGGGAATCCAAGGACTAGCCCTGAAATGGTGTAAATCCTACTTATCTGATAGACAGCTGCAAGTCAGAACAGGAGAATCAACGTCTGATCCATTCCCCCTTAAACAAGGTGTCCCGCAGGGTTCCTCATTGTCCGCCTTAATGTTCAATATTTATATGCAGCCAATCTGCGATCTCATACGCACCTTCAACATACAATGTCTTGCCTATGCTGATGACATCCTGATGTTTGCCCCATTCAACATAAAACAACCAGATTTTACACCAATAGTTCACTGCTTTGAAGCTGTATCCAACTGGCTCCTCAATCAGAATTTACGGATAAACCATAACAAAACAGATGTTCTATTCATTACACGGAACCCAACATTCATACCACCTACCTCTCTCCAGGTAAACAACATTGAGTTGAAAGCACAACCCACAATTCGATACTTGGGAATTATATTAGATCAACAGCTTAATATGGCAGCCCACATTAAGAAAACAACGAGTGCAATCTACCACAAGATACGATCATTACGTAATCTCCGACCTTTACTTAACTACTCCGACTTCCGTACCATATTCCAAGCACTGGTATTACCACACTTGGATTTCGCCAATATCATTCTACACGGTCTCCCGCAATCCACCATAAATCCCCTCCGTCTAGCCATGAATGCAGCCGCGAGAATCCTCGTAGGTGCTCCACGATCAGAGCACATAACCCCAATATTGATGAGCTTACATTGGCTACCCCTACAAGCCAGAACTCTATACAAGACCCTGGTCATGACTTTTAAAGCATCAAAGTGCCCATCTCAATCACCTCTCAGCAATATGATTCATATCACCCCAAATAACAGATCCAGGAGATCTGTTACATTAAACTCCATCGACCTACCAAAAGTCATCACAAAATGTTCTAAATCAACAGCCTCTAGAGCTTTCTCTCTGTTTTCACCCAGAGCCTGGAATGCCCTTCCACCCGAAATCAGAGCTATCTCAAGTCTGATTAAGTTCAGAAAGGCACTGAAGCACTATTTGTTCCTAACATACTACCCCGAAGCTACTCCATCCGAAGCTACTCCATCTGAAAACAGCTCTCATGCAGATCTTTCATATTTGACCCCTGTAGAGAATGGATAATTACGATGATTATTACCTGCTCACTATAGGACATATTTATTCTCACTATATTTAGCATATTTACTCTTTAATTTAATTAACCTCTTATCCACGGCATTAATAATTAACCAAAATATCCATGTATATAGTTACCATGTATATAGTTATTTATATATAATTACCATGTTTTACCAAGTTTATTTACCTTGTTCATTGTAAAAAACCAATGCTGTTTGTACAATTGTGTTTATATTTGTTCATGTGTAAACCGCACTGATTTAAGAGCGCGGTATATAAGAAAAATAAATAAATAAATAAATAAATAAAATAAATAAATCTGGGAATTGCTCTTGACCAGCAACCCAATTTTAAAGCTCACATGAGTAATATAACAAAACAAATAGACTTCAAAATCATAACCCTCCACCACTTCCGTCCCCTGCTGGACTCATCCAACTTCCACGCAGCTTTCCAAGCAATAATAACACCACACTTCCACTACTGCAATTCAATTTACCAAGGACTACCTAAATCCACTCTGTCCCCCTCATCACTGCACTGCACACTGCTGCATGCACAATTCAAGGTGTGTCAAAGTATGAACACAACTCCTATCCTCAAACAACTCCATTGGCTGCCACTACAAAGCCGCAACTCTACAAAGTTGTATTCCTAACATTTAAGATCATTAGTAACCAAACATCTCACTACCTACATTCCCTCCTGAAGACCACCAACGCATCCAGATCACAAAGGCAAAACATCACAGACATGCTACAAATACCACAAGAAAAAAACAAAAGCACCCAGTGCGCCTACAACACAGCATTAGGACTGTATACACCATCCCTCTGGAACGCCCTCCCTGCTCAACAAATGACCTATCCACATTCAGAAAACTACTCAAAACGTACCTATTTCATGAACATTTCGGTCACATCACATAATCCCCCTCCCTCCCACAGCACCCACCCATAGTAATCAATGAACTGTTTGCAATGCATTTACCGCTCTTTCAAAGAACTCCAATGTATATAAGTTATACCCCTAAGATATTATAATGGAAATAAGTTTCACTGTTCTATTTAACATTAATAGCAAATAAATTCCATAGTTCTATGCATAACAACTTGTAATGTAAACCACTTTGCCCCGGTAAAAAGCAGAATAAAAAAAAAAACAGACAAATAAAAAAATAAAGTAGCAACTGATGCACCTGAAACCATTCTGCCATCCTATTTAACTTATCCACTAAGTCTGCTTGGAATCGGTCATCTCAAGAATCATAACTAATAACGATCTGTATATCATCTGCATATAAATCTACTCCCAAACCTAAACTCTCTATTAAATCTGCTAAAGGGGCCAAAAAGATATTAAATAACATGGGGGAGAGTGGAGACTCTTGAGACACACCACCTAATAATAGCTGAATGGGAGAAACATCATCTCCTATACAAACCTGGAATGATTGCCCTGAAAAATACAAACAGAACTACCTCAAAGCAGTTGCGCCTACCCCTATTCCTTCCAACTGTTCCGAGAGTAGTGAATGACTAACCAGATCACATGACCAGGAAAACCTGTTCATCTTTATCAATAGCTGAAAAAATCTCAGCAAGTCTCTGTATTGTGATATGTTCTAAAGCCCACTACCTCGGATGTAAGATCTTCTTATCCCCAAGAAAAGAAAACAGCTGGGCAAGAGCCACATTCTCTGTCAGTTTACTCAAAAGTGGCAGATTCGATATTGGTCAATAATTCGTAGGGAGGGTTGGGTGAAGCCCACCATCCTTCAGTCCCTCCCAGTCAAGGAGTATGCTTTATACAGTAACTTCACCTAGGAGGTCTGTCCTCTATATATTAGAAGAAAAGAAGGGGGCTGCTGTTCTATTGACCGCAGCAGTAACACAAAAGAGGCGTCCAGCTTACACAGCAGCCTATCTGAAGGTATCAGCTGTATTCTCTTCTTAAAGGAAAATATGAGAGTCATCCAGGGACCACAAGAAAAGAACAAAGAGAGAAACCAAGACCAGCAGAACTTCAGCTGTAAAGACTTTGAGCTCTAGACCCTATAAACCACTGTTGTACATGTTTGCTCTTTATGTGCTTTTGAAGGGATGAACACACTTCATTTGTAGGGGTCACCAACTAAGCTGTTTTTATTTAACACATGTGCTGATGCTTCAGCGCCATGTCAAACTTGAAAACACATTTGTACATGCACGCAGTTATGGCCTACCATTCCTGCCCCCTCCAAGTCTAAGGTGATGTTGAAATAGCAATTCAGCCATCGCTTCAGTGCAAGGAGCAATCGCCATGCCGCCCCCTCCCCCCGCCCCAGGTGAAAAGATAAATGCCAGGGTGGTGCTGCAGTCGAGGGGAGGTAGGACAGAGCGCCTTCCTAGGGTGGCAGAAACCCTTGGACTGGCCCTGGGTAAATTAAGCTGTGGTGAAATGGGAGATTTTACTGCAGCTTAGGAACTAGCCCTTTAAGAAATATTGTGCTACTTACTGTCCTATCTAGATGATCCGAAGGTACTTCTAAGGCGCATTCATTTCAGTGGCAGCAGAAGAGGATTTTTCGCTCCAACATGATGAGTATTACCGGATCAAATGCTGTGAGTGAGTGGATTATTATAGATCTGCCAGTGTTTTTAAATTTATATCTATTAGATTCCAATTGTAATAACATACAGCATAATATAAATTACAAGAAAATAACTCATATAAGAAGAAAGACATTATCCATTTTAGCAAAACAAAGCCTACATCATGGGGGAGAGAGAAGATTATTTCATCAGATACCGGAGGCTTCTCCAACATCAAAGATTGTACATTAGGATAACAAAGCATCTCATTCAGATATTTTCTCAAAAGCTCCAATGGTGTCAATAAGCGTATATAAGGAAAACTCAGGAATCTAATATTCCTACATCTCATCCGATTCCCCAGTTACTTCAACTTAAGGTGTAAAATGTACTATCTTTAATGGACACAGCAGCAGCTGCCTATAAGGAAAATAAAGTGTTCTCTGCCTTACCCAGATGTGTATCAACACTAGTCCAGCTTTCTTCATACTCTATTTCGAAACCATATCTGATGTAAACTCAAAACGTTGGACCAATGTCCCTTTCAGAGATGTTCATCAACCAAACATCCTTAAGGGAAACTTCTTCAGGAACTGTAGATAAAGTTCCAGCTACATCTTTTACAAATGGAAACATCCTTGAAGAGAGCCATAGTTAAGAAATAACTGGGAGGAACTGAATTTACTTTTCCATCTGGAACCAAAGATGGAGCAGACTGCTGCACCCTCAAAAAGCAGAGTGGTGAATCTAGCTCAAACAAAACACTAGGCTAAAAGATGAGGTCCAACCACCTAGCTTAAAGAGGCAGTACTGGAGGAGGGACTCACCTGTAAATGGATAGGAGAGTCAGTCTTGCTCACAGGCTAGAGATGTTGGTTTATCAGGCCATGAACCACAGGTTCCAGCAGCTTGGAGCCTCTATTTCTCTTCCCTTTCTTAAGACTCCACAGACCAAGCCAACACAGAGTTTTTCCTCCTCATGCCTACTAGTAACTCTGAAGGGGTCCCAAAGGAGCACTCCCTTTTATTCATGCCCCTTCAGTCATGTGCCCATGGCCACACACCCGCAGCCGCAAACCACAGTAAATCACTTGATTTTATACTGAACTTCGCTAGCTGGTGATACACGGCCCAGTGCTCTTCTTTGCTCCAACTCCAGCAGGTACTGCTGTGTTCCAGCTTCCAATGCTATCTGAAGCCCCCTGCACTGTCTGGTGCTTTTTGATTAGTTTTGAAGACTAATATTTGATTGATGGAGGCAGATTTTCAGTGTTTTGTATATATATTGCTACTATTTTGAATCTGTGGAAATGAATGGTGGCAGTAAGTTAGTCACTAATGAGGGAATAATAAGCAGCTCGGCTATGAAAAAGTTTTTATTATGTTTAATATTTCAGATGTAAATTAGTTCTTTGCTGCAGAGCAGTGATTCCCAAACCTTTCAATCCTGCTGCCCCTTGGTTCCATAAATTTATTACAGCACCTCCCCCCCTCACCCAGTGAGGGTTTGATTCTTTTTCTGTGGCAAGTACAGGTCGTCTGCTCACAGTTATACTTTCAACACTTATCCAAGTGGTGGCTTGTGCTGCACCTTTCTCTCATAGGACTCTTGCAATGCTTCGCTCATTTTATCTGACATGGTGTAATCACAGATTAATAAAAAGATAGAATTCACAAAGACGCAAAATCTGTTGTTCTTTTAGCTCACAGTTTTGCTAATTGGTGTGGCTGAAACAAACATGCTGTGTGCAGACTCCCTGCCTTCCGAGCACCAATGTCATTCCAGCAACAGACTATTTCTTCCCACCATCCAAGACTGGCCAATGGTTGTTTTACCAGTTTATCTATCACATTTCGTTTTTGGTATATTTCATTCGCACATGCTGGACGCAACTTACTGCTTATTCCTGCCAAATCTGCAAGTGAAACCCCTCCAGTGTAATCATGTAATACAAACATATGCACTGTTGGTTCTCCTGAACAATGCAAACATGCTCATTTAGTATGCAGTCAATTTATATTTCGCAATGTTGCTTATCCCTCCAACACCCCTGTAGGGCAGTGCAGTGTCCCCATGCCACCACCTTGTCTTTCAAACACCCCCCCGGGGGTAGTGCTGCCCACTTTGTGAATCACTGCTGTAGAGAAAGCATCTTGTGTGAGATCTTCAAACAGTTCCAATCTTCAATCTCTGTTGCACAGACTCCCTCGCATATTGAGACTGGAGCTAAGTAGCCGGCCTTTTTTATAAAAATCATATTTAAAAATTATAGAGGCAGATATTAAAGCATTTTAGCTGATTAGCAGACGTGCTAGCCGGCTAAACTATACTGATCCTGATAGTCAGCAGCACTATTCAGATAATGCCACAAAATGTTGCCACGCACTGCGCAAAAAATATCCAGTTAAAACTGGAGCGGCCTGTGGATGGATCGGGCGGTGCCGGCCACAATCCGCTCAGTGGCAAAATTCAGTTGCTAACTGGATTAGCTGAAGCAGTTAAAGTTAAGAGAGGTGAGCGGCTGTTGCTCTCTGGGCAGCGGCTGGATATTCCCAATGCCCGCATAGCAACGCAGCGACTGGATGCCGAATAAACTCCTGCACTGATTATCTGCTTTATTTAAGAGGAGGTGGCTAGATGCTACAGGCAGCAGAAAGTGGAGGGCCACAGGGGCCATGGCCCCACCAATATTTTGTCCAGCATCTACAGAGTTTGAAAGCGGGGCTGGAGATTGGTTTGTTTGGCGCCTCCCACGAAAAAGATGCTCCACTGCCCTTGCTAGGCACTTTAAACAATCTAACCCCTACTACTGAATATACCCTCCCCCCCCCCAAATATATTATGTATTAGTTATAACAGTTTGGATTACAGATTTAAAATGTTTGTGAGAGATAATATAATAAAGGAGAGTGTTTTCTGGTGATAAAAACCCGATAGGCTAAGTTCTGAGGTGTTTTCTCCTAACAATAAATGGTCCTGCGCTAACCGTGCACTAATTTGTTTAAGGCGCTTCAGTAAAAGGGCCCCTTTATCTTCTTACCTTAGGCACCCAGCACTAAACTATCACTGAGCATCTATCTTCACACGCATAATGCTCACTTTCCTCCTTTTAGGGGTCAAGGGTAATAATTGTGGAAAAGATAATCATGTTTCATAATAATGGGAATGATATAATGTTCACATGAGATTTTTGCCTGCATTAATGCCACAATTTTATTCAGTGTCCGGTTTCCAGTCATCTCAGACTGTGGCACCTTTAGGCAAAACAATGCAGGAAATTCAGATGTGATCAGTGCTTTATTCCCACGGGAACTAGGGCTGCAAAGGGTTGTTTACATCCTCGGCGAGTTTACTCTAGAGAGATCTCAGAATGCTAATGTCAGGTGAGAGCTTGCTGGAGGACTGGGTGCTGTATATAAAGAGGCAGACTGGAGCGGCCTCGAGAGTCCTCACTCCTTGATATTCTGCAGGAACACGGCAAAATCTTGCATTGCAGCTATGAAACCCACAACCACCTTTCTGCTCATCTTTGTAGCATCATCCTGCTTTTTAGCTAAGAAAACCAATAAACCCCCAGTGAAAACACAACCGGACCACTACTGACGTACCCAACCGACTCCAAAAGCATAAAATCAAGGTAGCAACAGGAAGCACAATCAGCAAAACCGAACTAACAAGACAAAGGTACAACAAAGCTCATGCTTCCCTTTCTAACCCCAATAAATTTGATAGCAGTATTTCCACCTGCACAACCCTATGCAGCAAATAATGCAAACACCATTACCAACCCAAAATGCCCCTCACATAGCACCCCACTGAAGCAAACGGCACAAAGCACTTCCAAAAGACAGCACACAGGAGAGCAGAGCTCCTGCAGAGGTAGGCAGAGTACACAAGGAGCAGAAGCAGTGGACGACCCAGTTGCTTGGTGTTAAATCAAAATAACTTTATGGGGATCTTCAATAAAGTTATTTTGATTTAACACCAAGCAACTGGGTCGTCCACTGCTTCTGCTCCTTGTGTACAAAGCACTTCCAAGCCACACTCATCCCATTCATACCAGGACACACCTCAACTCCAGCACACACACAAACACTCCATTTCTCCCTCATAAACGCAAGTTCAGTAAAGAATAAACTCCCCATATTCCAAGATCTCATCACATTTTAACAGATTGATATCCTCTGCAGAACAGAAACATGGTTAGCAGAAACAAACACCATGCTCATGAACCAACTAGCGCCCAATGGATATAGCCTATATAACTGCTCCCGAGCTCACTCCGGGGGGGGGGGGGGGGAGGGAGGTGAAGCCATAATAGCAAAATCCAACCCCCACCTCCAAAACTATGCAACAGAAACCACAGAAGAAGCAGATATACTCACAATCACCAACAAGCACCTTTTGATCTGCCTAGTATACAGGGCACCTACAGCAAGCTCAGACTTATCAGATATTCTCAAACAAGTGTCCGACAGCACCAACAATATAAAAGAGCATATAATTCTTGGCAACTTCGACCTCCCATCCGTACAAGAGAAACACACCGATGCATTCCTTGAAGCAATGGAAACGATGGAACTGACACAAATCGTCTATGCACCAACACATGAGAAGGGAAATACCCTTGACTCATATTCCTTAATTCTCAAAACGCCACCACAAACAAGAACCCAAAGATCACAGCTGTCCCATGGTCTGACCACTATCTCATTACCTTCACCAGTTCCTATCAACCCACGCCCATCAGAGAAGATGCACAACTGACAAGAAGATTCAAACCATTTAACCAAGTCCTACCAAACATACAATCACATCAATCTGACTTTAAAGCATTAACCAACAACTGTAACACCGTAATAGCCACAGCAGCACAATCAACAACATCCAAAGAAAGCAAAGTAAGATCAGCAAAAGCACCTACGTTCACACCCGCCCTACGGAAACTGAAAACATAACTTAGAAGAACGGAGAGGAAATGGAGAAAAACAAAAAATGAAACAGACGGGGCAAGATACATGGATACTCTAAACAACTACCACACTGAAACAGACAGGGCAAGATACATGGATACTCTAAACAACTACCACACTGAAACAGACAACAGAGCCTATCACCAAAAGCTTATAAACGCATCAATCAACAAACCACAAGAGCTCTTTGACATTGTCAAACAGCTAACCAAAACCCCTAACTGTTCGAGCCAACTCCCAAACATATCACTGCAACATCTTGCAACACAATACAAGCAACTTCAACAGAAACCCAATTCACAACCCGTAACAATAAGAGATGGCCACAATACTACCCCTGGCACTGACTGTGTTATGTTTGAGACAATCTCCAAAGAAAGGATCAAAACCACCATATCAGGGACTCAACACAACCACTTCCCCTATCAATCCCTGTCCGGTGAACTGGATAAAAAAAGACAAAACAGGAGTTAAGCCCAACGTTTGCCAACATTGTAAACAAATCCCTTAAACAAGGTCTGATGCCCAACAGCTTCAAGATTTCCATTATCCGCCTGACCCTCCAGAAGCCTGAACTTGACCCACTGGATCTTACCTCATTCAGACCAGTAGCAAGCCTTCCATTCACCGTAAAGATCATTGAGAAGATAGTTCAAAAGCAGCTGCAAAACCAACTGGATAAAAACAACACACTTGACCCACAGCAGTATGGATTCAGACTTTCTCATGGGGTCGAAACCCTCATGAGCCTATTAATAAACATCCTAACCAAAGGAATACAGACCAAACATAATAGATATACCCTGATCTTTCTGGACATATCTGCAGCATTCGATACCGTCTCACATAGCATTCTCCTACACAGATTACAAGAAACTGGCACACAAGACAAAGTTTTACAATGGTTCAAGTTCTATCTAACAGACAGGTATCAACTAATTTGAACCCACATTGCCACTTCCTCGCCCATTTCAACAAACTCAAGGAATACCACAGGACTCTGAACTCTCAGCTATGCTCTTTAACGTTTACCTTCAACCACTCTGTTCTATAATATGGACCCACAATGTCAAGTTCCATATATACACAGATGACCTTATGCTTTATGGACACATCACAAGCACAAATCCAATGAACCCACAGTTAATAAACCTGCTTCAATGATGTCTCCAGATGGCTCCAGGAAAACCACCTCACAATAAACCTCAAAAAGACAGAAGCCTTTTTTTTTTTTTTTTTTTTTTTTTTTACAAAGGATCAAGTTTTCACCCCCCCACCCCCCAACACATCTCATCCTAGGAACAACCCGAATAATAGTCCAAATGCAAATAAAATATCTGTGAATCATTCCTGATCAAACACTATCCTTTAAGCAACAGATTGCAAAAACAGCAAGGACAATATTCTTCAAAACTAAGAGATTATAGCGCCTCAGACCATTCACAGACCCACAGGAATTCAGATCAGTCATGCAAGCAATGACACTCCCCCACGTGGACTATTGTAATGCAATATTCCAAGGACTCCTGACCATCATACCTCAACCCACTATGGACAGCCTTCAACGCAACAGCCATGATTATTTATTTATTTTATTTATTTAACCAGTTTTCTTTCAAAGTGGTTTATATTATGTAATCACTACAAACAGGTCCTGGAGGCATTCCCTTGTCCCCAAAAAGCTCACAGTCTGTGTGTACCTGAGGCAATGGAGGGTTAAGTGGCTTGCCCAAGGGGGAAGAAATATGATCATATCACACTGATCCTGAGAGATCTCCACATCCTCCCTCTAGAAGCACGAATCAAGTATGAAACACTGGTACTAATTCATAAAGCGCTTCACCAACAACAAACTTCACACCTCTATCCCCGAACTCCGGAAGATCAACACGGCAGGCCACAAGCAATTTACTAATTGTGCAATATGAAAGAATTAAATTTAATCACCAAACTTGTAACCGTGCATTTAACTTGTATGCCCCCTCATTATGGAACTCTCTTCCTGTCAAATTCCGGAGCAACAAGAACCTCTTCTCATTTAGGAAACAACTAAAAACCCATTTATTCAAGGAACACCTGGGATCAGAACAGAGTAGCTCCCACTGAAGTCATGCCCATGAACTACAGGCCAGTTAGTCTGACCTCCACGGTGAGTAAATTAATAGAATTGATCATTAGACAAACAGACTGAGAGACAGACGAGAGCTGTAGATAAGATATGAAACCCCAATGCATACCAATTTCAGGAATGTAAATATGTTTTGAACTCCCCTGGTGATGGTACAACCCCCCCCCCCCATGTAAATATGTCATGACCTGTTTTAATGTATCCCCTCTTGTTTATTGTAAACCGCTTTAACCTGGTGAAAATCAGTATATAAGCACAGCTAAATAAATAAAATAAAAAAATAAAAAATAATTAGGGGCCAGCCGATGGTCCAATCAGTCATACCAATTGATCCAGTTTAAGGAGGGAGGATTTAGGCTAGTTCTGGATTGTTGACAGCTTCATCCAGATCGATTTTGGTTCCAGCAATGCTAATTTGAAATGGTAGAAGGGACTTCAAGTCCCGTAAAGCATTGTGGTAAAAGCTCGAGAAACAGTCCTCACCAGTCTCCCTCTTGCACTGAGTCACTGGGCAGCTTTGTGTTATGGACAGAGATGCAGAAGAACTGTGTCCATAGTCCTGGCCACTGATGCTAGTTAGGCTCAGGTGTGTTGTGGAGACAACAGCAGAGAGGACTGAAGGGTGACTGCTCCGGGCACCAAGCAAGAGCTGAGAAGCACATTAAACATTTTGAACCAGCCAGTTAATCTGCAAGCATAAAAGTTCAAAAGGAAAGTGGGATTTGGTTGGGACACAAAAGCACCTTTTTTTGGGACAGTGTTTGGTGCAGGGTTTCTCTCAGAAATTTTCTACCAGCCTTGGCAAGAAAAGATATAACAGTGACACAAAGAAAGACTAACAGCTGGTTTTGACTCCTTAGTAGAGTGAGAAGGCTTTCAAATGAGTGGGGCACACTCCTAAGAAGTGAGACTTGGCATCTCTGTGGATCACATCTGCCAAGCACCAGAAGCTAAGCTACTCCAGAAAACTCCTGCTGCCCTTAGAGAACCACATGTGCAAGTCCCTTTCTTTAGGTAGCAACACAAAACACTTTTCACAGATAAAAGGAGAAAGCAATTGAAAAAAAAAGACTTCCTGTATAATCTATCTGCACTCACATTTTGAAGAAACCAATGGGTTGCCTTCATGGTAACAAAGAAGATGTTGTCATATTAATGCTCCACTGAACAAAAAGAGGCACATTCTGGTTCCCGCATTGGCCAGGCAAAATATAGACATGAGGGAGATGGACCCGATTCTGCCGTCGTGGGGCTAGAAAGTACCCGTGACAGCAGAATTGGGGGCATAGATACCTGGATGATCCCCGTATGCCGATGAGATCAGCGTACGGGGAGCTGCCTGTCCCGATGCCAGATCATCACTGCTGGGGCACAGGAGCAGTAGCGTTCTGGCGCCATTGGCAATGAGCTTTCTATCTGGCAGCTCGGAATGCCATAGGCCAAGTCTGCCCCTGCCGAAACCAGAGGCCCCCATGGCCGGCATTGTGGCTGCAGGGGCACAGCATGGCCAGATGCCTGTATTACAGGAAAGTGCGGAACCTGCTGTGGGGGGTACCCAAGACTTATTCCAACTTTGGGGTGAAATAAGCCGGGCATACATCTGAGTACCAGGGGACTACAGGGACCTGACCGGAATAGCCCTATACATCCTGGCAGCTAGCCACTCCTCCTCTCTGCCTCCATTCCACCTCCGTTCTGCCCCCTCATGCGCCCATCCAATTAATCTATGTCTGTGTTCTCCTCAGAATCCAGTATTGGTAATGTTATAACTAGCCACCCACTTCAAGGCAGCCAAAGAGTGCCTATTTTATAAAGAAAAATAGCTGCTTGATTTTCTTTATGAAATAGGTGGTTAAAAATATGCTTTAATCTTGGGTGCAATGATTGCACAAGCCCTCGTGATGGTGTGAATGACCACATCTACATTTGAAATAAGTATGTAAATTATATTATTTTATTTTCTACGCATCTACTAGTGCATTCCTCCTATGCTCCAAGAAACTCTGCCCCTTTGCACATCCACAGTGAAAGTGCCTGCCATGAGATTAACCTGTGTACTTTTACACTCCATGCTGTTTTATGAGGCCATTTATGTATACAAATGGGATACATCCAAGAGTATTAAAGAACTTAGGGAAGTTCAAGCAGCTCCACCGTCTGACCTTTTCAGTGCTTCTTTAGAGTTGGGCATGGTCCCAGTGAACTGGAGAAAGGTGAATATGGACCCTTTACACAAACATAGAAGTAAGATGAGGTTGGTAACTACAGGCCAGTTAGTGTGACCTCCACGGTGAGTAAATTAATAGAAATGCTGCTAAAATAGACGAGGTTTATAGAAAGCAATGTATTGCAGGATCTGAGGCAGCATGGTTTTACTAAAGGCAGGTCTTGTCAAACAAATCTAATTAATTTCTTTGACTGGGTGACCAGAGAATTGGACCGAGGGAGAGCTCTAGATGTGGACCGGAAGACTCATCTGCATATCTGTCCCAACAGACGCTTCAGAGGTCATTGCGAGTCAACTAGGCAAGAGCTGCTGCAGGCCCTCGCGCACTTGTCCCAGCAGCAGAGGACTGGAAGAATCAGTTGCATATCCATCCGGTTTTGTTTACTTCAACAGGTATCAAAACTCCTTCAAATGAACAATGACTGGGAAAAATCATATAGCCAAAGCTGTTGCGCCGCCCCCCCCCCCCCCCCCCATTACTGCTTCCACTTGTACAGACAGACAGACCGATGCCAGTCGAGGGACTGGTTCCATGTGCAAGATGTCTGCAAGCTAAAGCTTTCATGAAACAAGCGGAGGAGCTCAGAGAAGAGATGGAAAGGCAGAGAAGCATTTGAGACAGAGAAAAGTAGATTGATGAGATGCTTTTTGAAGCATCCAAGCTCTCAGACAAAGGAGAAGATGGCATGCTACAGAATAAAAAGAGTTTGTCATGAGTCACCAGAGACTGCAGAATCAACAATCCAATTCCTCCAGTGCTTGAATTGAAGAACCAGGACGCAGCCCTGGATGTGGAAGAAGTGAAAATATCCCAGGAAAGGGAAGAACTGGAGCTCAAGCATCCTAAAGTTGCAGAATCATTGACCACAAGGAAGCAAAAGGTAGTGATGGTTGGCAACTCTCTTCTGAGGGGTGCCGAGACATCCATCTGCTGACATGATGTCCAGGGAGGAGTGCTAACTGCCAGGTGCCAAAATCCAAGATGTTATGGAGAGTTTGCCAAGACTCATCAAGCTACTGATTATTATCCAATGTTGATCATCCATGTCGGCACAAACGATACCACTAGGTATCTCTCCGAGATTATCAAGAGTGACTTCATGACACTGGTACAAAGGCTGAAGAGAACAGGTGTGCAGGTGGCATTCTCTTCAGTCCTCCCTGTTGAGGCCGAGGCAGAGAAGCTTGCATCCTGGAGATGAATGCATGGCTGCATGGATGGTGTCATTGAGAGCGTTTTTGTTTCCTGGACCACAGGATGATTTTCCAAGGGATGAAGAGCAGAGATGGTGTCCACCTATCCAAAAAGGGTCAAAGTGTCTTACACAGCAGACTGGCTAATCTACTGAAGAGAGCTTTAAACTAGATCCGCTGGGGATAGGTGAAGAAAGTCCCGAGGCAAGTAAAAGCTCTCAGGTAAGTAACATATAAAATACCTCTGTAGAGATGGATAAAAGGAGCAACATCTGGAAAACAATATGCATAAATACCTGCAGTATGGGAAATAAGATCTCAGATGTTGAGGCTTTAATGGAAGAGGCTGACTTGGATTTAGTGGCGTTTATGGAGACATGGTTCATGGGCAACTATGACTGGGATGTATTTATACCAGGCTGTTCTTCATTCAGGTAGGACAGGGTAGGAAGAAGGGGAGGAGGAGTGGCACTATATGTAAAAAATTATATTAAAACTATAGAATTACAGGGCTTAAAAGGGAGTGAGGATGCACTGTGGGTTATCCACAATGAATATAGATAAAACAGATCTGCATGCACTGCTTCCATTGTAATCTATCATGTAATCTATCTCATGCATATTCATTGTGGATACCCTGAAAACCCAACTGGGCTGGGTAGAGAACCACTACTTTACACAAAAGCGGAAGTAAGGATGAGGTTGAGAACTACAGGCTGGTTAGTCTGACCTCTGTGGTGAGTAAATGAATGGAAACGCTGCTAAAACAGAGGTTAGTGAAGTTTTGGCATACAATTGATTGCAGGATATGAGGCAGCATGGGTTTACTGGAGACAGATCTTGTTAGACAAATCTGATTGATTTCTTTGACGAGGTGACTAGAGAGCAGGTCCAAAGGAGAGCCCTAGATGTGGCGTACTTAGATTTCACTAAAGCCTTTGGCACCATTCCACACAGGGGACTTATAAATAAATTGAGTACCCTAGGGCTGGACCCCAAAGTGACTGACTGGATTAGAAATTTGTTGACTGTGAGGCAACAAAGGGTACAAAGTAGATGGAGCTCACGCTAAGGAGAAGGATGTTACCAGTGGTTGTCACAGGGCCTACCTTGGCAGCGTAATGGACTAAGGTAGGTTGGACATAAAAATATATGAGGTTGGGTTTGGCTAACGTTTTACAGGGCCCAGGGACTTTCAGCCCTGGTAGCTTCCTTTGTTACCAAAATCCCAAAGAATACAAGGGTCCGAGTGGAGGGAAAACAAAGGCATTTATTTCCCCTTCTTGCAAAAAGGTTCATATGCTTGGGCAAAAACATCAACACAAGTTCCTTACTTCAGGTTACAGAAAAAGTAAAACATGACGTTAAAGCAAAGCTGTTATCTTCACAATAAATGGGTAGAAAAACAAATAAACATTCTCTATTCCCCCAGATAGAGCCTATGTGCTAAGCAAGGACTCCAGGCTTCCTGTCTTGCAATAACTACAATCCATCTCTGTGTCTGAAGCAAATTCCACCTGCATCGGTTCCCCTTCTGAAGCCTCTGAAACCAAGTCAGTACTTGCTGGCAAATTGTAATCAGGCTTTTTATATATCCTCTGTACAACCTCCCAATGCTCAGGGTTGAATGTAGGGCGTCGGTCCTGCGCCCTCCTATACTGGGAACCGTCTTCCTTTTGCAAGTGTTTTACCTTAGCTTCATGCAAAGCTTTGTCATTAACAATTCTCTTATACGGTACGTGTTTCTTGTACCTTCCCTCATAAGCAGTTTCATACGGACAGTATTCCTCTGCTCCCTGTCCTCCCCATACACCAGCAGTCTGCAACCTGCTTTCAGTTAAACATGGGTTACCTTTTCTCCTTGGCTTGTCTACTCCAGGTGAGGTTTGAGGCCTACTCCGGCTGGGATCCTGCCTGGCCTGAGCAATAGGCCTTAGGTTCTCCACCCGTCCTTCTGCTGGCTTTAGACCGCAGTCACAGCCACGCCTTTGCCTCTCTGGACGAGGAGTACTCACTCTGGATGGAGCTGTCCCACCTTCTCCACGGTTGCTCCTTTCCTCAAGCCACTGTGGCTGCTGCTGCCTCCTGCGAAACCCTTGTCCAGGGGTTACTGCTTCTTCTGGATATCCTGCCCATTCATTCGGATGTCCTGCCCATCCTGCTGGGTCTGCTGGTTCTGCTCGTCCTGGCCGTTCTGCCCTTTCTCCCTGGTTCTGCTGGTTCTGGCCGTCCTCCTCTCCAGTCTTCCAGACTCTCTTTAAGAGGTACTCCTCTCTTCCTTGATTGGAAGGTGGCTGGCATTACCTCATGACCTAGGAGGTGTGGTTCCTCAGTTCCTCGGAGGTCCCTCTTGCTCCCCCTATCTGGTTCCTCGTAATATTGCAGCTTGTGCTTGACTTTTCCTGTGTTTAAAACACTTTCTTCTCAGAGGGTCTGCAGCATCACATGGTGTGTCGCAGGGATCTGTCTTTGTACTTATTTTTGTTAACATTTTTCTTAGTGATATTGTGGAAGGGCTGTCGGGTAAGGTTTGATACCAAAATCTGCAATACAGTAAACACCCAGGAAGGTGTAGATAACATGAGGCGAGATCTAGTAAAGCTTGAAGAATGGTCGAGAATTTAGCAGCTGAGATTTAAAGCAAAAAAAAAATGCAGGGTCATGAATTTGGGCTGCAAAAATGCAAGGGCGTGGTATAGTGTGTGTGTGGGAGGGGGGGGAGTATTTCTGTGCATAAAAGAAGAGTGGGGCCTAGGTGTTATTGTTTCTGATTGTCTTAGGGTTGCTAGACAGGTAGAAAAGACAAAGGCGAAAGCCAGAAGGATGCTTGGGTGCATAGGGAGGAGGTGGTGATAGTGCCTCTGTATAAGTCTTTGGTGAGACCTCATTTGGAGTAGTTTGTGTGCAGTTCTGGAGACCGCACCTTCAGAAGGATATGAACAGGATGGAGTCAATGCAGACGGTGGCTACCAAAATGGTTAATAGGCTTTGTCATAAGGTATATGAAGACAGACTTAACAATCTCAATATGTATATCTTGGGAGAAAGATGGGAAAGGGGAGTTATGATAGAAATATTTAAATACCTCCGTAGCCTAAATGCACAGGTGAGTCTCTTTCATTTGAAAGCAAGCTCTGCTATGAGGGGATATAGGATGAGGGTGAAAAGGGATAAACTCAGGAGTAATTTGCAGAAATATTTCTTTACGGAAAGAATGGTGGATCCATGGAATAGTCCCCCAGTGGAGGTGGTAGAGATGAGGACAGTATCTGAATTCAAGAAAGCATGGGACAAACACAGAGGATCTCTAAAGGAAAAGGGACTGTAGAGTTTATGAGTAGTAGTTGGTACGGGAGGCAGATTGGAGAGGCCATATGGTCTTTATCTGCCATCATGTTTGTATGTTTTTAAAATACCCCTTTTAAGTGCCTACTTTGGTACATAAAAGTGGGCACTCAGTTTAAAAAATGATCCCCCGCCTTTAACTCAAAGGTTCAGGGTATGGTACTGATGGATCACACGCATAAGCCGCTGCCTTATCCTCTGCACGCTGCAGGGCCATAAGAGCCGGGCTCTCGAATTTCCTTCCGACTACAATTTCTCCAGTCTGCTCCAGTTTTATGATGATGATTGTGTAATATAGTGATGTAGTGTTGGAGGGTCTAAGAGATTCATCACTGTCAATCAGTGTATTGATTCCTCCTGGGCATTTTGGCAGGAACTATAATGGTCCTGGTTCTGGGGCAGTTTCTCCAAATGGATGAATTTTCAACATGTGAACTAATAGGCTTAACAGGTGCAAACTAGCAAATATCTCAATACCAACACCTGTTACAAAAATACTCCCTTAAAACAATATTTCTCTTCTTTTTATCAATTTTATTTATAAATAATTCCTATAAATATTTACATACTTACTGCAAAGGGAAAAGACCTCAGTTAGTCTCTTAAGTCCGTTATTGGATTAATGAGTTTTTCAATGAAGGGCACCAATCCTCAGGTCTAAAAAAATCCTTGTTTTTTTATTATTACAAAATTTAAAAATGAACCCATTAACTATTTATTAGAATCCTCATTCCATACAATCTTAGGAACCTCAGCTCAAAAAATGTTTTAGAAAAAGAACTAATAAAAATATAGATTGCAAAAAGCTGCATTGTTGCAAGTAAGCATGGAATTGTCTCAGAAATCTACATCCAGTCATTCATCCGATGTGGTTCCATTTCGCCTTACAGTGCTTCAGGGGTATGGCCCTGAGGCCTTAGAAATTCATACCATACCACACACTGTACCAGCAATGTTTTTGAAACAACTAATTGAAATTGTTCTTAAACAGCATTAGTTTTTGTTTCAGAATCAATTGTCTTTGCAGGTTTCGGGTACAGCCATGGGGGCTTCATTTGCCCCATCATTAGCAAGCCTTTACATGGTTAAATTTGAGGAAAAATCTGTGACATCTTTCTCATTTCATTCTAACATATCTTTGGCAACTTTACATTGACATGCCAAAATATGAATACCTAAAAAACCCAGTCACATCAAAATCTACAAAAACAAACCCGGATTTCAAAAACACCAGTGTAAAACTAGAGCATTCTTTTTGTTGGAATAGCCAGCTCAGTAAAGAGGAACAGTCCTCATACAGCCGTGGCAAATTCCCTTTTATTGATTATTTTAATAAAAATCAGCGTTTTACCTAACTGAAGTATGTAGGCATATCAGTCCAGTCAGCAATGTAAAAGCACGACGTGGGACGTTTCGGGATAATAACAATAATATCCCTGCATCAGGTCAAGAAAACATTGCTCCGTCTGGGCTACAGAGCAATGTTTTCTTGACCTGATGCAGGGATATTATTGTTATTATCCCGAAACGTGCCACGTCGTGCTTTTACATTGCTGACTGGACTGATATGCCTACATACTTCAGTTAGGTAAAACGCTGATTTTTATTAAATTAATCAATAAAAGGGAATTTGCCACGGCGGTATGAAGACTGTTCCTCTTTACTGAGCTGGCTATTCCAACAAAAAGAATGCTCTAGTTTTACACTGGTGTTTTTGAAATCTGAACTTTACATTGACGACATCTTCCTATTGTGGAAAGGTACTAAGATGAATTAAATATCTTCTGTTCATGGTTGAATCAATGCAACAAACAAATACAGTTTGGAATTACAGTTAATGATGATGACATACTTTTTTGGATGTTTCAGTTCAGCAAGGGAATGGGCAGTTTCAAACATCTCTTTATGTTAAATCAACAGACCGAAATTCTCTTTTGTGCTCCAACAGTAGTTTATGTTTATTACACTTGATATACCGCTCCTTATACTGAGTAGCAGGGAGGTTTAGAACATTAAAAATGAAAATTTAAAAGAATGCCATAATATTAACAGGAGAGCCTATCAATCACACAAGGCATAGTTAGAGAGGTCGAAGGTAAGAATAAAATGAGACGGGACCTCAGAGAACAGGGGTGGGGAGGTCAAAAGCCTGCTGAAAGAGGTGTGTCTAGAACGTAACCTTAAACTGGTGGAAGGAGGGCTCTAAATGGAGGTCGGGGGTAGGGAGCTCCAGGGCAGAGGAACAAGTTGATTCAAGTCTGGCATGTGAAGGTGATGGTAAGTGAAGCTGGTTAAGATGTATACTATGCAAAGTATGAAGGGGGGTATAGAAGTGCAAAACATCAGAGAGATATGTTGGTGTACTTATGGACCAAAGTTAGTAGCCTGTATTGAGGATGGTAATTGAGAGGGAGCCAATAATGGTGCAATATGTTCAAACCGGGTAGCGTGGGCAAGTAACCAGG
Organism: Ichthyophis bannanicus; assembly: GCA_033557465.1. NCBI lineage: Eukaryota > Metazoa > Chordata > Amphibia > Gymnophiona > Ichthyophiidae > Ichthyophis > Ichthyophis bannanicus. Next base: position 10,456,167 of record CM066050.1, on the reverse strand, counting down.
CAGCTGTATTCTGAACCAATCGCAAGTGGTGGAGTTGAAATTGTAGGAGACCAAGAAGCACAATATTGCAGTAATTAAGTTTTGGCATAACCAGTGTAAAGAGCAAGGTAGAATGAGAAATGGGTGATAAAAAAGGCTGGACCACTTGAATACAGTGGAGAGAAACGAAAGAGCAGTGAATCAGAGCAGAAAAGAGACTGAAACAAAAATGCAGAGTCAAGTATGACTCAAAGATAACAGAGATTATCCACCAGAGGGAGGGGACCAGAGGGAAGGGAAGGCGCCAAGGTGGGCAGGGGACCATGAGCAGTAAACCAGATGGCTGCAGTCTTAGATTAAGGTGAAAGAAATTCTGAGTGAACCAGGTGGAGACATCAGAAAGGCATGTGTTCAAAGGGAGCAGATCAGGGGAAGAGGGATTGGTGTGAAAGAGAAGAATAATATCATCTGCATAATAATATGCAGAGATCCCATGTTGCTGGATGAGAAGGGTGAGAAGAATCAGGAAGATATTAAAGAGAAGAGGAAAAAGAACAGAGCCCTGGGGAACATTGCAGGGCAATGAGAGGACTGAGGAGGGGGAAGAGGAAGAGGTTCCCGAAACAGAGAAAGAGCGCTAACAGAGGAAAGAGTAAAGCCAATTGTAGATGGTACCATAGATACCGAAATCGTGTAACTGAACAAGATGCGTGACATAAATTGGAAGACTGGGCATCAAAATAGCAGATGAAATTTAATGTGGGCAAGTGCAAAGTTATGCACCTAGGGAAGAACGACCCATACTATGGTTACACGATGCAAGGTTCCACATTAGGAACCACCACCCAGGAAAAAGATTTAGGCGTCATTGTGGATAACATGTTAAAACCCTCGGCCCAGTGTGCAGCAGAAGCAGCCAAGAGAGCAAATAGAATGCTAGGTATCATAAGGAAAGGAATGAAAAATAAAACAAAGGATATTATAATGCCTCTATATCGTTCCATGGTGAGACCGCACCTTGAATATTGTGTGCAATTCTGGTCACCGTATCTTAAAAAGGATATAGTGTTATTAGAAAAGGTTCAGAGAAGAGCCACCAAAATGGTAAAGGGGATGGAAAGATACCCCTATGAAGAAAGGCTAAAAAGGTTAGGGCTCTTTAACCTGGAAAAGAGACGGCTGAGGGGAGATATGATAGAAGTCTATAAATTAATGAGCGGAGTGGAACGGGTAAACGTAGATCGATTGTTTACCTTATCAGAATATAGAAAGACTAGGGGACATGCAATGAAGCTACAGGCTAAACTATTTAAGACTAATAAGAGAAAATATTTTTTCACTCAAATCAAACTCTGAAATTTGTGTAATCAAACTCTGAAATTTGTGTAATCAAACTCTGAAATTTGTTACCGGAGGATGTAGTAAAGGCTGTTAGTGTAGCTGGGTTTAAAAAAGGTTTGGACAAGTTCCTGGAGGAAAGGCCCATAAACCATTATTAAAAAGGGACCCAGGATATCAATGCTTGACCCAGTACAAGCATTGCGGAACCTGTGTCTTTTGGGGAAACTGCTAGGTATGTATGACCTAGATTGGCCACTGTTGGAAACAGGATACTGGGCTTGATGGACCTTGGTCTGACCCAGTATGGCATATCTTATGTTCTTATGATCCACCAAATCAAATGCTGCAAAAAGGTCTAAAGAAACAACTAAGGAATTATTACCATGATCCAAGGGCTGCTGAATTTCATTCAAAAGTAAGAGGATAATTGTTTCGGAAATATGACCTGTGCAAAAACCTGACTGTTGGGGATGGAGGGCACGAGTAGAATCCAGATGGTTTGAAAGTTGAGTAGAGACTACTTTTTCTAACACCTTCGAAAGAAAAGGAAGTATGGAGACAGGATGATAGTGAGCTGGGTCAGTGGGGTCAAGAGAGGAGTTTTTCAGGATAGGCTTTACAAGTGTATGTTTCCAATAAGATGGAAAAATGGCTGTTGTTTATCATGGTAAGGATTAGTGGCAGAAGAGCGAGAAAAGGATTGGAGAGCCAAGTGGACAGGATGGGATCCCAGGGACATGTGGTTTTATGGGATGAGGACAAGATCTACAGCAATTCAGCTGAGGAAATAGGACAAAAGGTAGTCCCTGAATAGGGGAGTGCCAGCGTGGAGGGTGGGGAGGAGGGTAAATCAGGTGGGGAGGGGGGTAAATCAAAGCCTGAGCGGGGTAGAACCAAAAGAGATGGGCAATTCAGCAGAGATGCTTGAAGGGAAAGAATTTTTGATTAAAAGTAAGTCCCAAGTGCAGATGGTGAAGGGGACAGTGGGACAGTGGGATTGGAGACAGGGTTGCAGAAAGACCTTGAGCTAGATAGGGATGAGAGGAAAGAGAGAATAGAGTATTGCTGACAAGAGGAATTATGAGCTGATGAAATCAAATCATCATAATAAGTATGCTCGGCATTTTGAACAGAGAGCAGTAGTGGCGGTGACTAGACTGAAACCAGTGGAGGGTGTCAGAAGTGGGGGATTTCCTCCAGATGTGTTCAGCACAGCGGAGATGATGGTGAAGTAGATGGAGGCAGAAGTGATACCATGGCCGGAAAGGCTTATAGTGGCGGTGGCGATGGCGATGGCAATGATGATTACAGAGCGGAGCTATTTGGTCTAAGGTAGAAGAGAGAATGGAAAACCAGGGCTCAGCCTGGACATCAACTGTTCCTCACTTACAGGTGACGTCAGCACCGACGGAGCCCACGTGGAGCAATTCCCCAGCTTTCAAAGAAAGCCTTTGGGATTGCCGACACGCATGCATGGTCCTCTTCCCGCCGAAGGGTGCAATCTTGCTCAGTCAGGTCCCCTAGCTAGACCCCTACTAAGCAGATGGCAAGGGAAGTACATAAATAGCAACTCTTCAGGGGAGGTGAGAGGGTAGTGAGGACTGATTCCTGCTGTCCCTGAAGAAAAACCTGTTACAGGTGAGTAACTACGCTTTCTCCAGGAACAAGCAGGAAGTCAGTCCTCACTTACGGGACTCGCCCAGCTACAGGCTACCCAGCTGGTAACCCAAAAATGCCTCTGCAAGGCTGTGAGCATAAGTCGATGCCCAAAGGAGCCCGAGTCTTTGAGTCCCCGGGGCAACGCTCTCGGTAGCTGTTGAAGAAGGGCTGGAGGGCAGGAGTTGCTTATACCCCAAACAGGTTTCCTGGCTGAAGGTGCTGTCCCTGAGGGACTCCCTCTCCAGGCAGTAGTGGACAGCAAAAGTGTTTGCTGAAGACCAGGTCGCAGCCCGGCAGATGTCTGTTTGAGGCATTGAGTGCAGCAAAGCCACAAACGCCACCTTGGCTCGGACACTGTGCATGGTGACCCGTCGATCCAGTGGGTGCCCACCTTTGCTTGGGCGAAGGCAATGCAGTCCACTACCCAGATGGAAATGATGCATTTGGTGACTGCCTGCCCCAGGCAATTAGGTTCGTAGGCGACAAAGAGCCAGTCAGACTTGCGATGAACCTGGGTGCGCTGCAGGTAGAAGGCAAGAGCCCTCTTGCAGTCGAGTGTATGCAACACCGCCGATGCCCAATCGGCGTGCGGTCTCAGGAAGCAGGTCAGCAAGACTATCTCCTGATTGAGATGAAAGTCCGAGACCACCTTCGGTAGGAACTTGGGATGGGTGCGGAGAACCACCCTGTTCCCGTAGAACCTGGTGTAAGGAGCCTCTGCCATGAGGGCCTGAGGTTCGCTGACTTGATGAGCCGACGTCAAAGGCACCAGGAAGACCACCTTCCAGGAGAGATGCCGAAGTGAACATGTTGCCATTGGCTCAAATGGTGCTCGTGTAAGCTGCATCAGCACCATGCTAAGGTCCCACTCTGCAGGCAGAGGCTGGATGGGAGGCTTTGAAAGCAAGAGACCTCTCATGAAGCCGGAGACCAAGGGCTGCCCTGAGAGGGGTTTCCCCTCGACGGGGAGACGTTCGCCAAAATGGTGCTCAGGTGTACCTTGACCGAATTTGATTTCAACCCTGCCTTCAAGAGGTGAAGGAGATACTGGAGGATCCACTGGGTAGAGCAGGAGAACGGGTCGATCTGGAGCTCTAAGCACCAGGTCGAGAAACGTCACCACTTAAAGGCATACACCCCTCTTGTTGAGTCCTTCCTCAATGCGAGGAGAATCTCCTCAACGTCCTCCAGGAGGTGCAGCGGAGCTAAGGCGACCCGTTCAGCCGCCAGGCTGTAAGGGACAGCGAGGCTAGGTTAAGGTGAAGCATGCTTTATGAATGATAAGTAGTAGTAGCACAGATACTTGATAGATTTTTGGATATTTTTGAGAATTATATTTTTTCTGACCAATGTATTTTCCAGAGTGAGAAGAGACAAATTGACATGGAAACCAGAAAAGTGTGCTAACAAAGATTTGAGAGATGGCTGGAGGATCCCTGAAAGCCCACCACTACTTCTGAATTCAAAGTAGAACTGTTACTATTGTGGATCAGGAACAGGTTAAAGGATAGAAAGCAGAGGGTAGGGCTAAATGGCCAATTTTCCCAATGGAGAAAGGTGAATAGTGGTGTACCCCAGGGATCTGTGCTGGGTCCGCTGCTTTTTGACATATTCATAAATGACCTGGAAAGGGGAATAACGAGTGAGGTTATCAAATTTGCAGATGACACAAAACTATTTAAAGTTGTTAAAACCCAAGAGGATTGTGGAAAATTGCAAGAGGATCTTGATAAATTGGAAGACTGGGCATCAAAATGGCAGATGAAATTTAATGTGGACAAGAGCAAAGTTATGCACCTAGAGAAGAACAACCCAAACTATGGTTACACGATGCAAGGTTCCACATTAGGAACCACCACTCAGGAAAAAGATTTAGGCGTCATTGTGGATAACATGTTAAAACCCAAGATAGCAAATAGAATGCTGGGTATCATAAGGAAAGGAATGGAAAATAAAACAAAATATATTATAATGCCTCTATATCGTTCCATGGTGCGACCACACCTTGAATAGTGTGTGCAATTGTGGTCGCCGTATCTTAAAAAGGATATAGCGTTATTAGAAAAGGTTCAGAGAAGAGCCACCAAAATGGTAAAGGGGATGGAAGGATACCCCTATGAAGAGAGGCTAAAAAGGTTAAGGCTCTTTAACCTGCAAAAGAGACGGCTGAGGGGAGATATGATAGAAGTCTATAAATTAATGAACGGAGTGGAACGGGTAAACGTAGATCGATTGTTTACGTTATCAGAATATAGAAAGACTAGAGGACATGCAATGAAGCTACAGGGTAAACTATTTAAGACTAATAAAAGAAAATATTTTTTCACTCAACGTGTAATCAAACTCTGGAATTTGTTACCAGAGGATGTAAGTAAAGGCTGTTAGTGTAGCTGGGTTTAAAAAAGGTTTGGACAAGTTCCTGGAGAAAAGGTCCATAAACCATTATTAAGAAGGGACCCAGAATATCAATGCTTGACCCAGCACAAGCATCGTGGAATCTATGTCTCTTGGGGAAACTGCTAGGTACGTATGACCTAGATTGGCCACTGTTGGAAACAGGATACTGGGCTTGATGGACCTTGGTCTGACCCAGTATGGCATGTCTTATGTTCTTATGTTCTTATGACTGTATCTATTTGATTCTCTTTCATTTTCTCCGCTGTCCATCACTGCAATACTCACTCTTTAACACATTACATGTATGATTGTTTCATAACCCTTCCTCAGTGTATCGCTAATATTGTTATCAATTTCTTCCTAAGTTAAATGAACTTAATTAAATAAAACTTAATTATTTAACTGCTCATGTTGTCAACTTTTCCTCTCCAAGTTTATTATTTTAGTTAAATTAAGTTACTTCACATCCTGATTATGTTCCATGTACAAGTTGTTAAGTTTGCGTTACTCTGTGAACTACCTTGACATTAAGACTAGGTGGTATAATATAAACCATTTAAATAAAATAAAAAATAATTTAAATAAATGTAGCCCCGGTCTGCAGTTTAATATGAAGTTCGAGCTGCCTGACGCTCTGTCTTAAATCCTTTCACTTGCTGATCCAGGAAAGGAAGCTGCTGTCTTAACTCTTGGCATGTATCACACTGTGAGCTGTGTGACTGGAGGGGAGGGGGTTGTTCCTCCTCATCACGCTCATGTGACAGGGCATCTCTAGCAACTAGCTGCTGTTTCAAATCAGCATTTCCCTGCACGAGAGCAGTTATCTGAAGTTTGGCTTCTTTTAAATCATCCATACATAAATTAAGTCTTTCTCAAGCAAATTTTTAAAAAGGGTTCGAGGGGTGATCCGGGAAACTACAGACCGGTGAGCCTGACATCAGTACCGGGAAAAATGGTAGAAACCATCATAAAGAATAAAATTACTCAGCATGTAGATAGTCACGACCTAATGGGAGACAGCCAATATGGCTTTAGACAAGGAAGATCTTGTCTTACTAATCTGTTATGTTTTTTTGAAGGAGTGAATAAACAGGTGGACAAAGGTGAGTCGGTTGATATTGTGTATCTGGACTTTCAGAAAGCCTTTGACAAGGTCCCTCATGAGAGACGTTTGGCAAACCTAAAGAGTCATGGGATAGGAGGCAGTGTAAGAGTGTGGATCAGGAACTGGTTAAAAGATAGAAAGCAGAGGGTAGGGCTAAATGGCCAATTTTCCCAATGGAGAAAGGTGAATAGTGGTGTACCCCAGGGATCTGTGCTGGGTCCGCTGCTTTTTGACATATTCATAAATGACCTGGAAAGTGGAATAACGAGTGAGGTTATCAAATTTGCAGATGACACAAAACTATTTAAAGTTGTTAAAACCCAGGAGGATTGTGGAAAATTGTAAGAGGATCTTGATAAATTGGAAGACTGGGCATCAAAATGGCAGATGAAATTTAATGTGGAGAAGTGCAAGGTTATGCACCTAGGGAAGAACAACCCAAACTATGGTTACACGATGCAAGGTTCCACATTAGGAACCACCACCACCCAGGAAAAAGATTTAGGCATCATTGTGGATACCATGTTAAAACCCTCGGCCCAGTGTGCAGCGGCGGCCAAGAGAGCAAATAGAATGATAGGTATGATAAGGAAAGGAATGGAAAATAAAACAAAAGATATTATAATGCCTCTATATCGTTCCATGGTGAGACCGCACCTTGAATATTGTGTGCAATTCTGGTCGTCGTATCTTAAAAAGGATATAGCGATTTTAGAAAAGGTTCAAAGAAGAGCCACCAAAATGGTAAAGGGGATGGAAGGATACTCCTATGAAGAAAGGCTAAAAAGGTTGGGGCTCTTTAACCTGGAAAAGAGACGGCTGAGGGGAGATATGATAGAAGTCTATAAATTAATGAACGGAGTGGAACGGGTAAACGTAGATCGATTGTTTACGTTATCAGAATATAGAAAGACTAGAGGACATGCAATGAAGCTACAGGGTAAACTATTTAAGACTAATAAAAGAAAATATTTTTTCACTCAACGTGTAATCAAACTCTGGAATTTGTTACCGGAGGATGTAGTAAAGGCTGTTAGTGTAGCTGGGTTTAAAAAAGGTTTGGACAAGTTCCTGGAGGAAAGGTCCATAAACCATTATTAAGAAGGGACCCAGGATATCAATGCTTGAACCAATATAAGCATTGTGGAACCTGTGTCCCTTGGTTAACCTGCTAGGTACGTATGACCTAAATTGGCCACTGTTGGAAACAGAATACTGGGCTTGATGGACCTTGGTCTGACCTGGTATGGCATATCTTATGTTCTTATATTCTTATGTTCTTCTATAGATTTCGTTTTAAAGATATTTAACACACAAGAGTGCTCAGCAGCAAAACTTAGCATTAATTTGCCTGTATGACCCAGCACTCTATCAAGGACGCCACTAAAAAAGTTATCTGTCCTTGCAAGCTCCTGTGGGTCTAATCTGAGGCATTTACTGGACTGTGCAATAGTGTCTGAAATCTGTTCCTGCTTCCAACACAGGGACGCAAGTTTTTGGATTACTAGACTTTCACACTCGGCAACATCGCCTGATAAAGCCATCATAAATCACACAGTCTTAAATTTGTAAGACGTGTTTGTTCAGACTTGCCTATCCCGAAGGGCGAGACCCCAATCATGTAGGAGATATTATCAGTAGCAGATAAAAACACGTGTATAAATACTCGGTCAGTCTAGGGAAAAACTGCTACCCTCCTTTTCCCAGGACTCTATAGGACCACCTGGCAACCAAACCATGTGATAAAACAAGAACCAGCCCTGTTTGTAGGAAAATTAGACTTTATTTATGATAGCAAAAATAGTGGAAATATTAGAATAAATTAGCTTTCTGAGGTAGTATGTTATTCAGATCTATGTCACAATAACAAGATCTAATCTCTGTTTTAGAAACCCTTGTCACTGATTCGCAAGCACTCTGATGTAGAATAAATTATCTGCCTGTTTAAGCTGGCCTCAACCTCTGGGAAATTAAAGACCAGTACCTTAGCTCATGTCAAAACACCTGTGGCTGTGGTCCGGGTCTCAGGAAGGGAATGAAGTCAAAGTATGGCAGAGGTCCAATGTCAGCTGAAATGAACTGGGTGGTCACATATCGAGCTGCAGGTGTGTGGGAGAAATTCACTTTGTCCCAAGGTTTTGGCCTTGAATGCTATCTGACTTCAGCCAGAGAGAGAAGGCAAGTGAACAGTCTGTGTCAGACATTTAAAGTTCCCAGGTGCTCTGCCGGTCTCTGTGTGTTTCAGAGTATTGCAGAGATCTTTTTTTTTTTGGGCTGTGTCTGCGTTTTCTTCTTTGTAAGAGTTGAGTTCTTTCTCTCTGAGTTCTGGGGTCCGGTGTATAGCCGTATAATTCTTTGTCCTGAAGACCTGGTGATTGGCTGGACTCGAACCCTGTATGTTATCTTCAGCAAATCTGATAACAGCTAATAGGTGGTCCTTCTGCAAAGAAAGGTCCATCATGCTAAAAAGCTGCTGGTGTGCAGGTCCATACACTGTTGTCAACAGGGGCGGCCCAAGGGGGGTGCGGGGCCATGTGCGGAGACTCGGTGCGGGGCCTCATTTGCATAAGGGGCTGCATTTGCATACATATTTGCATAATATTACCATATACTAACTTTTAGTAAACATGCCTCTTCATGAGTGTATGGATAAAGAAAGACAAAGATTTCTACATTACTATAATCCAGTGCCAACCGCCAGGCACATTAGGAACTACTACAAACACTGCCCATTTAGAACCCATAGCAAACCCACCGTATCCTAACAGCAGTACCAGGACTCATAAAGCACCATACCCTACCTATCAAAAGGCAACACTGCAAATATTAAACCAATACATTTCAGAGAATAACAATACATGACCTACTGGGGAAAGAGAACAAGTGACATAAACAGAATACCTCAGCTCAGTTACACATGCAGAACATAGACCATCACCAAACAAGGAATCACAATTTAAAAACAGGAAGACAATAATTAAACTGGGAACCCTAAAAGCCAAACTTGGAATGTATAACAACAATGTAGAAATAAAACTATAAATTAATTTCCTCTTGTACTAAACAAAGCACAGGCATTAATTATGCACATTTCCCAGAGCTGACATATTCCAGTTAATAAATTCAAAATAAAGAGATATCTTTGTACCTTTTGTGCATTTTTTTCCAGTTGCAATTGTTCCAGCCACTTTCTTCTGGTTTATTTGTGTCTTCTGCTATCTCTCCATTGTCTGCTGTCCATTTGTCCTTTCTTCTCTTCTAGTTTTTTTTTCCATTCTCTCTCTACATCTGCTTTAACATAATAATCTTTCTCCTTTTGCTCTTTCCTCATTCCTATTTCATCCACTCAAATTTTACCCCTCCATCCTCAATCCCCACTTAGTCTCCCAATACCCGGCCAATTGTACATTTTTCTTCCCTCCCACACAAAATATTTTTCCCCTCTCCATTTCACTCTCCCAGCCCCATCCCCTTCTAATCTCCCCCAACATCAGCTCCCTTTTAGTTCCAGCCCCACCCAGTATCCGCTCCCTTCTAGTCCCCACATCAGCCCATTTCCAGTCCTAGCTCCCCATCCATTTCCAGTCCTATCCAAGTCCCTTCATCAGCTCATTTCCAATACCAGCCTCCCATCAGCACATTTCTAGTCCTTTCCTAGCCCCACCATCAGCCCATGTTAAATCCTAGCTCCCCTCCACTCAGCCCATTTCTAATCCAAGCCCCCCATGAGCCTACTTCCAGTTCTAGCCCCTCCATTAGTCCATTTCAATCCAAGCCCCCACCACAGCCCATTTCCAATCTTAGCTCCCCCCAACACCCAATTCCCAGTCCTATCCTAGCCCCTCCATCAGCCCATTTCCTGTCCTAGCTCCCTCCCCTAAGAGCCCATTCCAAGCCCCCTTCCCATCAGCTATTTGCAGTTCAAGCCCCCTTCCACTCAGCCCATTTCTATTCCAAGCCCTGTCCCCATCAGCTATTTGCAGTTCAAGCCCCCTTCCACTCAGCCCATTTCCATTCCAAGCCCCCCTCCACATCAGCTATTTGCAATTCAAGCTCCCTTCCACTCAGCCCATTTCCAGTCCTAGCAACCCCCCCAACCCATTACCAGTCCTAGCCCCCCATAGCCCACTCCCAGTCCTAATCCCACCAGCCCATTTCCAGTCCTAATCCCCCATCACCCAATTTTCAGTTTAAGCCCCCCATAGCCCATTACCAGTCCGAACCTCCCCATCGGCCCACTCCCAGTCCTCATCCCATTTCCAGTCCTAATCTCCCATCACCCAATTTTAAGTTTAAGCCCCCCCATACCCCTTTACATTACATATCACCCCATCACCCCACTTCCAGTCCTAATCCCACCAGCCCATTTCCAGTCCTAATCCCCCATCACCCAATTTTTAGTTTAAGCCCCTAGGCGCCCATCACCACTCCTAACACCCCCCAGCGCCCATCACCACTCCTAACCCCCCCCCCAGCGCCCATCACCCATCACCACTCCTAACCCCCCCCAGCGCCCATCACCCATCACCACTCCTAACCTCCCCCCATCAGCCCCCGCAGGCTTAACAGAGCAGCGAGGGAGAAACTCTCCCCTCGCGCTCTGAAAGCCGGCGCATGTGACTGCCGCTGGAAAAAGAGAACTGATACCGGGGAGCAGGCTCTGCCGGGCACAGGGGGGCCCCGCGGCACACTCGATTCTGCCGCGGCGGCCCCGGAAGCGGCAGCAGACAGCTTTTTATATTTTTTTAAATTTTACTTTTGGATCAGAATGTTTTTTGCGTGGGGCCCCCTGAAACGCGGGCCCTGTGCAAAAAACATTCTCGCTCAATGGACGGGCCGGCCCTGGTTGTCAATGCTAGAACAGTGACGGTTTCAGCAATGTTCTTCTGCTCGTAGTTAGCTGTAAAAGTGATTTTACAACAAAGTATCATAAACAGGCAAAATTGCTTGATTTGTATGTTTTAATGCTGAGATATAAAAAAACAGGAATCCTTCTTGTTTAATTCAGTCTTTGGTTCAGAGCAGGCCCCATCTTGTACAGGAAGCTATGCTGATGGTTCAGACATTAGCTTCTGAACAGGTACCAGCCCTACAGGCCCCGCAATGAATCTCCGCACATGCCCCCCCCCCCCCCCTTGGGCAGCTTCTGATTCTAAGGGACCTAATTACAAATAGCACATCTTAGCCGTTAAGCCCAGCTTAGCAAACATAGCTCCTAGTGTAATCTACCAATGATCCACCTCTGACACAACCCCGTGCATGCTAGATATGGTTATCCATTCGTAACCTGGACCCTTTCCAAAATGGCTACTTACATGTGTATATAGCCGATAATACATACACAAATCAGGCTTCTAAAATACCCCCATTGTATTTCCATGATACGAAGAATCTCACTGCTTTTGTGCAAACCACTAGTTCATATCAAATTTACACTACTGAGGTGTGCTATCGTTTAATTCCTCTTGTCTAATTTAAAACATATTTACTGTGGGAAACGGAATAAATTGTGCATTTTATTGCATAGGGAGTGTGAGAAGAGGAGGAGGGGGCCAGTCAAAACTTATCACAAGCATGTGATAATGATAAACATGAACAGGATCCCATGGCAGTAAGATCATATGATCTGTGCTGTGAGAGCAGTGGTGCAGAGCAGGTTTAGTGGCTATATAAAAGAGGTAAAGCAGTGCTTATAAGGTCCACAACACTGCTGTGCTGTTTCAGATCTGGCAAAGAAGAAGCCGCTATCCCAGCCATGAAGGTTACAAGCGCCTTTCTGCTCCTGACAATGACCCTTTTCTACCTCTCTGGTATGTACCTGCAATAAGAACATAAGAACATAAGAAATGCCATACTGGGTCAGACCAAGGTCCATCAAGCCCAGTATTCTGTTTCCAACAGTGGCCAATCTAGGTCATACGTACCTAGCAGTTTCCCCAAGGGACACAGGTTCCACAGTGCTTGAACTGGGTCAAGCATTGATATCCTGGTCTGCATAAACCCTAGTGCCAATGAAGGTCAGTCCTATATTTCTCTGCCTCTGTACAGCAAATGTAAGCTGCTTCTTCTTCCTGTAGTGCTCCTCCGAGGGTGATAGCACTAGGACTGGGGGGAGGGGGGCATTCTGACTCCTGCACCATTTAGTTCTTGCTTCGGTGTTGATTTTCTGACCGGTCATTCAAGATGCCAGCCTGAATCTTTGAAACTACAGCCAGAGTAATAGACAGAGGATGCAGCTGATCCCAGCCCAATGCCTATCACTGCTTTGCCTTCTCTAACACTGGACAAAATATAGTGCTCAATTCATCCCCTGCAGTTTTGGCCTCCAGGAGTAAGCGAGAGTCTTCGATACTATTGATCACTCCCTTCTTCTCTCGGCTTTAAGGATTCTGTCCTCTCCTGGTTCTCCTCTTACCTCTCTGATCGTCTGCTCTCAAGGTTCGTCATCTTCTGCTATCCCCTTCTCAGTCGGCGTCCCCAAAGGTCATTCCTCAGCCCTCTCCTTTTCTCCCTTTATACTCAATCCCTTAGTTCTCTTATCTTTTCCTTTGGCTTCCAATATCACTTCTATGCAGATGTTTCACAAATTTCTCTCTGTTTATCTGACTTTTCTCCTTTTCTTCAGTCCTGTATCTCCTCCTGTTTATCTGATTTTGTTGGATGTCTCAGCGCCATCTGAAATTGAACATGGCCAAAACTGCCCTCTCAATTTCAAGGCAGTCAGTGCACCCCCTCCTGGCGGGCATTCAGGGCAGACTGCACCCACTGCCCTGCTCTTGATAAGCGACTGCCTGTTGGTGCCTGGAGCAAGTTTAAACATGGATGTGCCTGCAGATGCCCCCAATGTTTCTGAAATCAGAATAGGACATGTAAGTTCATTGCACCTCCCCAGACACGCCTCCACTGTGCCCCCTGCCCACTTGCACATCCTTGCACCAAAGGCATCTCTAAAAGTCATTTGTGAAGTCTCCAGGGACATATCCATGATTTCGACATCCCTGTGCACGTCTTTGGGACATCCGAATCATGATTACGACTTTTAAAATGAGTCCCTTAGCAATGGCTGTTACTGAAATTGTGTAAATACTGTCCCAATATAGATTTATGCTTTATTTTTTTTTCTTGAGGCTTGATAAACCGCCCAAACTGTGGTATCAGAGTGGTGTACAATAAAAGCAGGCTGCTGGAAAATTAAAGAAAGGAAAGGAACGCCATTCAATGGATAGGAAAGCACCATAAAGATAGATAGAAAAAAGAAAAGGACAGAAGAATATGGCTAGAGAGTCAGAGACTGACGGGAAAGCCAGGCAGATAGATTTTATATCACACCACAGAACTGCTAGTAATAGACTTCAAGGAAGCGTAGGATAGTAGATTCTTAATTGTGGAGATGTGATGGAAAAGTAGATCCCGTTGACTATGCGATGCTTCGGCATCTTGAGCACTCTGGAAGGGCCTTTAGAGCCGTATCTGACATCCTCTTCCGCGTCTGCTGTAGACGTGGTTGGCAATGTGAGAATGCTGCAATTTCTTAATAACTTTTGTATCTTCCTTTGTGTTTCAGATTGTGTGGTCAGTGATGCTGCTCAGGACTGTCCCTGTGACGCAGAGAAGGTAGAGTTTTTTCTCACAGCTTTAAATGGCATGCAGGACCTTTCTGATGGAATTCTTGACGCTGCTCTTAATGCTCTGGACAAGGCTCAGCTGGTTCGTATTTTCATTATCTTTTACGATTTGTCTTTCTTGTTGAGAGAGGTTCCTGTTCAGGGTGCATACAGAAGGGCGGCCTGTCAGTAAGACATGTGCTGTGCCTCTTTATCAGTTTCTCCTGCACTATGGTCCTGTTCTGCGCACTGGCTAAACAGATTAGAGATTTTCAACAGGGAAGAAAGAGGTTTAAAAATCATGAGTGCGGTGGAAAAAGTTGATAGGAAGCAGTTATTTACTCTACTACTTATCATTTGTATAGCACTACAAGGTATAAGCAGTGCTGTTTGGGTAGTTTTTGACCCCAACCTCAAAACATACCCAGGAAAGTTTACATTTTCAACTGCTAAATATAGTTATCAGAAGGTTTACACCACTGACTAGGGCCATACCAAGCCATAAATGTGCCCTGTGCTACTTGCAAACCAAGCGCACCCCCTCCCCCCGTCATCACACATTTGTCATCTCCCCATCTTAACCCCACACCTCTTCATCGCCAGCCGGTCCCCCTCCCGCACTGCCTGCCCAAAGTGCCCTTGCCCCGCTGCCACTTTTCCTGTTCCCCTGGCAGCGGTGGTGGCGGAGCGGACCTCCAATTTAAAAATAAACACATCAGAGGAGGGAGGGACCAGACCATATGGAAAGACACACTCTTTTGTTCAATTGGAGGTCCGCTCCACTATTGCAGCCAAGGGAACAGGAAAAGCAGCAGCGGGGCAAGGGCAGGCACTGTAGAGGGCGGCACAGGCCAGTGCTTGGCCCTAAATGTGCCCCTATTTTTCTGCACCACTCGCACACGGCTAGGTATGACGCTGGCACTAACTTTTGAAGTTAACGGAAAAGGCCTTTATTTTAGGAGCATTACGTGTCTAAATAGCCCCATTTATGGGTGTAGATCTCAAAAATGTGCAAATAGCAATTTTTGTGTGAAACAATTTTATTGAAATTTAAAAGAATGAGCACAACAAGACAATATGATATCATACATCACAAAACCCGCCACCTCTTCTGTCTAAGATATCGTACACCTGCATCAACCTAGCACATGATCACAGAAACTGTACTAAGAGTGCAATACAATGGCAATGGTTCCAAAAGTATCATATCATCAGTATCATACAGACATCTGATAAGTATAAGGCCAAGACCATAAAACAAAAACATAGGAAACAGACACCATAACATGGACTAAACAACCCTACGTAATAACGCCTTCTTGCTTTATCTGACCCACCCCGAAGTTACAAAGCCATAAACTGCACATGAAGCAGTAGCTCATATCGAATTAGAAAACTAGTCTTATATCTTATCTAACCCTCCCTCCTTTCTCCCCTCCCTTTCCCTCCTCCCCCTTCTTCCCCCCCCCCCCCACACCCACATCGCATAATCAGAGACTTTTACTTCTTGAGAAAAAGGAGAAACCTTCTTTCCCCCCCCCACCTATACAAAGTAACATTATCCATCTCATAGGTACTCAAGAATATGAGATATACTTAAGATATGATAATTTGATTATCCTCTAATAGGTAGAAAACGTGCCCAAAGACACGTAACTTTATCTGGATGTCCCCTTAAGTCGGCCATTAGCTTTTCCATCTTATAAATATCCCATACCTTTACCAATCATTCTTTTAAGGTGGGAGCTTGACATCGTTTCCAATAATGACTGAGCACAGATCGGGCCGCTAATAGTAAACAATTAACCAATCCCGCAGTAATAGGAGATATGATCTCTACCGGAAGATGCCCCAAGACACAGGAATCCAGTTCACAGCGGAAATCAACCCCGAGTTTGCTTGTGATCCGAGAGTGCACTGCAGTCCAGAATTCCTGTATCTTCCAGCATTCCCACCACTTATGTTTAAAGGTGCCACATTGTCCACATAATCGCCAACATAAGGGATCATCTGCTCTACTCCAGCAGTATAAGTGTTCAGGAGTAATGTTGTTGTTGTTGTTAAGTGCCATCGAGTCAGAGTCGACTCATGGTGACCCTCTGGATAGCTATCCTAAATTGTGTTCGGTCTTCAGTCAGGTGGCTCATTGTTGACAGACTGGTACCCGTAGCTGCTGTTATTGTATCAATCCATCTCATTGCTGGCCTTCCTCTTTTGCGTTGACCTTCTATCTTGCCAAGCATGATGTCTTTCTCTAATGATCTCTCTCCGCATGATGTGTCCAAAGTATGAAAGTCGAAGTCTTGTCATCTGAGCTTCTAAAGAAAGCTTAGGTTTGATCTCCTCTAGTACTGACTGGTTTGTTCTTCAGGCAGTCCATGGTATACACAGTATTCGCCGCCAGCACCATAATTCAAAGGCATCAATTTTCTTCCTGTCTATCTTTTTCACTGTCCAGCTTTCACATCCATATGATGTTATTGAAAATACCATGGCTTGAACAAGTCGAATCTTTGTATGGAGAGAGACATCTCTGCTCTTGAGAATCTTATCTAGGTCTTTCATAGCCATTTTGCCAAGAGCAATGCGTCATCTGATTTCTTGATTGCTTGTTGCTTCTTTATTGATAGTTGATCCCAGTAGGTTAAAATTTTCACGATTTCAATTTCTTCTCCTTCAACGATGAACCTGTTGATTATGCCAGTTGTCATGATCTTTGTCTTCTTTACATTAAGGTGCAGGCCCATTTTGAGACTATGTTCTTTGATTGTGAGAAGCAAATGTTTCAGATCATCTTCACTTTCAGCCAGTAATGTGGTATCATCAGCATAGCGAAGGTTGTTGATGAGTCTTCCACCAATCTTCACACCTCTGTTGTCTTCATACAATCCTGCTTCTCTGATGATTTGTTCTGCATATAAATTAAACAGGTAGGGGGAAAGTATGCAGCCTTGTCTTACACCTTTGCTTATTTTAAACCATTCTGTTTCTCCTTGTTCCGTTTGAACTGTTGCTTCTTGATCAATGTACAGATTGTGCAAAAGTACGATCAGGTGTTCTGGTATACTCATGCTTCTTAATGTGGCCCAGAGTTTCTCATGGTTTACACAGTCAAAAGCCTTGCTACAGTCGATAAAGCACAAATAGATATCCTTTTGGTATTCTTTAGTTTTTTCAAGGATCCATCTCACATCCGCAATGATGTCTCTCGTTCCTTGCCCTTTCCTGAACCCTGCTTGCACTTCAGGTAGTTCTTGTTCCAGGTATGGTTGTAGTCTCTTTTGAATAATCTTCAGTAGAATCTTGCTGGCATGTCAGGAGTAATAGACATCCGAAATAATAATATTCTTAATTGGGTATTTACAAGTGACAATGAAATGGAACATTTATGAGAATATGAAAAGTTTTCTATCCACAATTCCTCTGGGCGGCCTTGCAGATCTTTCTCCCATTGTCTACGGAAATTTGGTGAGGAGGAGAGAGAAGCTAGATCTATAGAAAGGGCTTTATAAAGGCGAGCCATAATAACTCGGGGTCGAGTACTGGTAAAAAGTATATTCTCCCACTGTTTTGGTAATTGCGTGCCCGCTGTGATGTGCAATCGTTCATGAAAACAATGTGTGAACTGGAGATACTGGAAATTCAGAAATGGGGATGCCGAATAATTGTTCCAGCTTATGTTTAGACAAGAACCTGGATTGAACATACAGTACATAGTCGAAAAACATGTCGAAGAACAATCTCCCGCACAGACCCACCAAGGTTTCTAATAAAGGGTAAAGACCCCAGCACCGTATAGGAAGAAAGTTTTGAAGACATCATAGATCGTTTGCATATCTTTCTCCAGACTCTCCACACAGGACCTAAAAGAACATGTTTCAGAATTTTCTGGGTGTCTGCGCGATCTGCAACAAAAGGTACTGCCAGCAGAGGAATTGGAGCGAGCCCGTCAGCTTCAGCCCGTACCCATGAGGACGTCCGATTGTTTAACCAAAAATGAATAATACAGACGCAGGAACAATCATAATATAATTCAAGGTCAGGGAGCCCAATGCCCCCAAGAGCTTTAGGATGAATCACCATTTGCCAATTGATCCTCGGACCTCTACCTTGCCATATAAATTTTGTAAGAAGCCGATGCACTGTTATAAAAAAGAACCTTTGGATAGTAATCGGCAGTTGTTGAAAGAGGAATAACAATTTTGGTAAAAGCAGCATCTTGATTACATTGATTCTTCCTAACCAGGAAACCGATAAAAGGCAACCATCGGGCTGATAATAAAGGCAACCATCAGGCTGATAATAAAGGCTGGCAATTTAAAACATATAAATCTTCTAGCTTTCTAGGTATCACAACTCCCAAGTATCTAAACTGGGACACAATGGAAAAAGTATTAGAGGACAGACATCCTTCCCACCCTGAAGCCGTATGACAAGGCATTAAAGCTGATTAATTAAAGTTCACCTTAAAACCCAACATAAGTGAGAAGGTATCTAGAAGGGCAACAATTTTCGGTAATGAAATATCTGGATCTCTAAGGAAGATCAGAGTATCATCGGCATATAAGGAGACCACGTGATATTGGTCCCCCAGGTGAATTCCTATGTCTGTAGCCAGTTCACGTAACCGCGCTGCCAAAGGCTCAATAGCAAGTGCAAAAAGCAGCGGGGAGAGAGGACAGCCTCGTCTTGTACCACGTACTAATGAAAAGGGTGAAGAACAGAACCCATTTACCTGCACTACTCCCTTTGGAGATTTATAAAGGGCCTCAATCCACCCTCTGAAGTTAGGGCCAAAGCCAAATTGTTGTAGCATTGCTAATAAGTATTGCCATTCTATTCTATCAAAGTCTTTTTCGGCATCTAGTGAAAGTACAGCAAATTTTCCAGCTTTCTGCTGCATGTTAGATAATACATTTATTAGTCTATTACAATTTCAAAACCATATCTTCCCTTTATAAAACCTGCCTGGTCAGGGTGCACAATCTCCTGAATTGTTGAGTCCAGACGCATCACAAAACGTTTTGTCAGAATTTTATAATCTAAATTCAATAAAGATATTGGTCTATAATTGCTGCATAACGACGGATACTTGCCTTCTTTTGAGATCACAGTAATTGAGGCTTGATAGTTTGGAAGGCCCCCCTGAGATAAGATATCATTAAAGACTCTAACTAAGATAGGAGCCATTTGATCTGAAGAGGTTTTATACAATTCTGCAGGGAACAAATGAGGGCCAGAAGTTTTAGCATTTTTCAATTGACGAATGGCCTCATTAACCTCTGTTAGCGTTTCGTTGGACACTTGGGGTAATTTCACCTTCATGAACCACTTATTAATGCTCTGAGCATCCACAGAGAGTTTGGAAGTGTATAAAGATTCATAAAAGTTTGCAAAACATCCTGCAATATCTACTGATTTCCTAAGTCTGAGCGCCACCCCCCCCCCTCATCCAAAATACTGGAAACCTTCTTTTGCAACCGCTGATGTTTCAATTGCTATAAAAGCATCTTACTCGCTTTACTTCCGTGTTCATAAAAGTTTCATCTAGTACATTGCATTTGGGAGGCTATCTCTTCGGTTTCTAAAGTTGCTTGTTTATCTCGCAAGGTTCGTAGCCTCTGCCACACTTTAAGATTCTGATCCTTCTTATGCGTCTTTTAAAGAATAGCTATCTGTCTACGCAATTCATCCTGACGTGTTATTTTTTCCTCTGAAACGCTTTCGACAACGAGATTAGTTGACCCCTCAGCACCGCTTTCTCCGCTTCCCATAAAAGAAAACTTGAAGTCTCCGGTAAATCATTGTAATATATATATTCTTTCCAACTATTGTGTAATTGATTGACAAATTCCCTATTTTTCAATAACTGTCGATTCAATGTCCATATTTTGGGAGGGGTCTCCTTATCATTAATCATCCAGTCTAAAGAGACAAGATTATGATCCGATGGGCCTAGAGCCCCAATATGAACTTAAGAGATTTGAGGAAGTAAAGATTTTGAGATCAACCGTCAATTCTAGAATGAGTATGATGCATCGGGGAAAAAAACGTATAATCTAACTCGTCAGGATGTAACAACTCCCTCCAAACATCTATTAAATCTTTGGAGCACCCTGTTACTCGCTCTTTTGATCCAGATCTGTCCAGCTCCGAGAGTACACTATTTAAATCCCCACCCAACAGAATTTCTCCTGTTGAATGAACTCTGAGTGCTCCCAAAAGATCATTCAGGGTATTGGCAATGTCTGTGGATGGAATATAAGCATTGATTAATGATATTGCGGCATCATTGATTGTGCCAGATACAATGAGAAAACGGCCATAAGGGTCTGAAAATTGATCAAAAACTATAAAAGGACAATCTTTGGAGAATAAAATAGCGACCCCTCGTTTGTGGGAATTACAGCTAGAGGAAAAAACGTGTGGAAATTTCCATGAGGTTATGTGTGAATGTGCCCCTGGTGCCAAATGCGTTTCTTGAAGAAACACGATATCAGCTTTTTCCCTTTGTACTTGGTCCAGAACTCTACGTCATTTAATGGGGTGATGCAGCCCTCTTATGTTCCATGTAATACGTTTAATCATTGGTTCTGTAAAGGCTTTGCTTATACTGAGTACTGAGCCCAATCCAGAACGCCACTCCTGTCCTCCTCATATCTTCGATCTCCTTGTCCAATACTAGGTAAATGTGTAGCTGTATGTGGTTCTTCCATACCCAAAGAAAGAAAGAAAAAGTCTCCTCCTTCCTATGTCTCTTCCAACCCTCCCCCCTTCCATCCTCCCCCTCCCTCCCTCCCCCTACCCTTGGCCCTGGATTTAAAGGACCAATCTACCCCATTCCAATGGACAGAAAAACTAAGAGGCATCTAAGCCTCTCAAAGGGCTAAGAAGAGACTATTAAATTCCCTGCCAAATCCCTCCCTCCCCCTACTCTACAATATGCTCCCCCAAGCAGACAATTTGCTTATACTATAACAACGCCTTCCTCTCCCTGCATTGCTCAAATTACAAGTTAAGTGAAAAAGATTTCTGACCCTTACTGTGAACTACCCTGAAATTAGTAACTAAGTGAATAACCAGTCCCAACTAAGATCATCATAACCATTGTAGAAAGATAGATAAGAGCATATTGCATCAGGTTTCTTAGGAGATATCAATAGACAAGATTATCAGAACAAGTCCCAAATAGCCTTCAAGGTGGTGCAGCTGTATCCATCGCTTTATTTATATTGTCATCTGGCTCCACTTCGGATTGACGACGTGAGCGTGGAATTTTTCTTCGTTTTGGTGTTGAGACTTACCATTTGGGATGTAGACTTCTTTGTTGTGGAGTGCAATTGCCCCCATACTGAATGTGATCCACAAAGTCCATGCAAGCTGAGATGTCAGAAATTTTTTGTACTGTATTATTCCACTCGAAAATTAATGCGAATGGAAAGTTCCACCGGTACTTGATTGACTTTTTTTGCAGAATTTGTGTAAGCAGTTTGAAGCTACGTCATCATTCCATTGTAAAAGCAGACAAATCATGAAATATTTGAAGTTCCCAATCTCGATAAGATATAGTTCTTTTGCCTCGAAGTGCCCTCATTAAAGCCGCTTGTCCTCAGAGCATTGAAAAGAAGCTAATATGCGTCGAGTTCTGATATCACCTCCGGTTCTGATGTTCCCATTTCTATGTGCTCGTTCTAATCTGACTGGACATGAACTATCAGGTACACAGAAGGCATAAATCTCCTGTACAAGTCCCATAATGTTACCAACTGAGATAGATGATTCTGGCACCCCACAAATTCTGATGTTATTTCTTCTCTGCCTGTTCTATATTTCATCATGACGTTCTTTCAAATCCGTGGTTAGTTGTTCCAGCTTATGGATCTTAGATTGCAACCCCACTGTGGCATCAATTTGCTCTCCTATATTAACTTCATTTTGAGTCACTCTGTCATCCAAAGATTTAAATTCTGAATGAAGATCCGATACTGCTTTACAGAAATCCAGTCGGAATGAGCAGAGTTCCTGTAGTACTTCTATCAAATCTGCTTTAGATGCAGGATGTGATCCCGTAGCTGAGTCTGTCCCAGAATCAGGTGGGCCAGAGGACGCTCCCAAAGTACCCGATGAATGACTGGACCCACCCGGATCATTTTTCCTCGAGAACTTAGAAAGCGCATTAGCGTAATGATTTTTAGAAGACATAGTGATTAGCACAGAAAACGTTCCAAGACAGCTAGCTGGAGGTTTTATCTAATGACTTAGGAGTTTGGATTCCAGATGTTCTTTCACTGGAATAGATGACTGTAGATCTATAGTAAATTATCGCTGACTTCTTTTACTTAATCTTGTTTTGGGAGACAAACGTGCCACCTCATAATCCCTTGAAAGCTGATAAAAAGCGGAATCTAAAAGGCAGATGTGCTTATACAAAATGACCACCAGATGGAGCTCTGTACTCACTCATATAGATCCTCAGTACACAGACGAGAGAATGGCAGACCAGTGAAACAAAACACTCCTTTTTCAGGACTCACAGGATGACACAGATGAGGCACCACAGGATTCTGCACAATTAGGCTCTACGGATTAGATTTGTAGGTAAATATTCCACTGATCTGAGGTAAGCAGGGAAGATAATGACAGACAAGTTAACATTTGAAGATGGACGGCTTTCCTGCCTCCGGCTGCGTTCCAATACTGCGTTCCAGCCCCATGTGGTAATGGCTACCCAGAGGGTCCCAGTAGAAAAACTTAAGCTGCTCTGAGGGATCTTACTCACAGTTTCCCCAGCTTAGATCTTCTTATTACCGCTGCCCTCTGATGTCTCTCAGCTCAGGAGCTTCATTACTATTTAACTGAGCTCTCTGTTCCACGATCGCTATGAAATACAAGCAGGAAGAGAAGCACATAAAGTATCAACAACTGTCCCTCGAAACAGCCCAGCATAGCCAGATCAAACCTCTGCTGATGTTTTAGGGCCAATTTTGGAGCCGGCTCATTTATCTGATCTCCCTGATGATCGGGTGCATTTTGGCTGCATTTTTCTTCCCGTCGGGTGACAGAACGGGAGCCTCATAGTATCGGGTGTTACTTTTATGCAGGGAGGAGAGACAGCAACCGCGGATGGCATTAAAAACCCGCCAAACACGCTGAATTTATCTGGCCATCTACTCCTGCGCTTGCTGCGATGCCATTTTAGCGAAAAGAATTCACATACTGCTGGTTTTAAGCGGGGATGGAAGGATCCCAGCACAGAGCCTCAGGTGAAGCCAGCCATTCCAACGCAGGCTCACTAGTGCTCCCCCCAAATAGCAATTTTATAAAGCCTCTGTTTTGTATCTATGACATACCTGTTGCAGCGATTAAAAGGGGGCATGGTGGGAAAGTGGCAGGGCTGTGCTTTGGGTGTGCCAGAAAACCAGATGTGGCCTTCCCATTTCACAATGGAAAGCCACGCCAAGATAAAAAATACACAGGTCTGCTTTCACATCTACCCCACAGCACTCAAAGAGTCCACAGAACCCTCTCCTTTCATCTCAGACATCCCTCTGAAACATAGGTACCCTGACACAACCAAAGACGCACCCCCCCAATCCCCCCCCCCAGACCTGATGGTCTAATTGCTCCTGCTCTTTTGAGCGTCAGGGCTTAAAATGGCGCCTAAGGAATAGTATCACAGCGCTAGCACAAGGGGTCAAGCTACCACATATGTTTCTGCGCCCCTACACATCTTTCTGTGCATCTGACAGAGTCTTTGTAAAATACTAGTGGAACTGAGCGTGTCCTCCTGGATATCTCAATTCCCATCTCTAGGTTCTATGTAAAACGGGACTTCACACAGTTTTTCACAATTCCCCATTATAGATTTGTTTGCCCTTATTTTGTCTGACTAGATTAGATGAATTTTCAATTGCAAAACTATCTGATTAGGTACAGCAAAAAATATGGCTGAGTTGGGCCTCTTTTAATGAAAAAGAGGCTTTGGAATGAGAGGGGTCATAGTTTAAGGGTGAAAGGGGATAGACTCAAGATCAGTCTAAGGTAGCAGTTCTTTACAGAAAAGTAGTGGATGGTGGAGGTGCAGTGAGCAGGACCGTACCTAGCCCTGTGCGAGCGGTGCGGCCGCACTGGGCTCAAAGGCTTAAGGGGTGCATTCCGGCTGTCTGTCGTTGCCTGCCGCCGCCACTTTTTCTCCTCTCAGCGGCGGCAGGCAATGGCAGACAGCCAAAATGCGCCCCTTAAGCCTTCTCACGGTACGCTAAGCAAGTCTGGTCCCTCCAGGAGGGACCAGACCTGCTTAGCGTGCCGGCGACTTGCACATCGGGTGCGCGCCTCTTCTCTCCCGCCCCCATAAAGTGTCTAGATGGAGGTGCGGGGGGGGGGGGTCACGCACCCGATGTGAAAGTCGCACAGGGCACATTTCACGATCAGTACGGCCCTGGCGGTGAGCATGTGAATTCAAGAAAGCCTGGGACAAGCACAGGGGCAATGGGTATGACTGACTAGCAAGGTCTTTATCTGCCATCGTTTTCTCTGTTTCTATAAATTATTTGCTGCTCAACACTTTACTGAAAAATGACCTTCCAGGGCAAAATGGTGCATGGGGCAGTTTTTGACCGGAACTTGTTAACACATAGAACATGTCCCTTTGAAAACTGCTGTCTCCATGTCTATCTCTATTTATTTATTTGGCATCTAGCTCACACTTTTCCAGTGGTAATTCAAGGTGCAGTGGTACAGTGCGCATTTCCCTGCCCCTAAAGAGCTACAATCCTGATGCACTGTAGGGTTAAGGGACTTGTCCAGGGCCACAAGGAGTGCCAGTGGGAAATGTTCTGGGAAGAACAGGCAGCATGAGCAGATATTGTTTTGAAGATAATGTTCATATACTATAGAATCTATTATGTCACGATACTCTTGTGTAGATAATATAGTGACCCTGTATTACATCTTAGGCCTGCTCTTACTCTGTGTCTTTCTTTCAGAAATGAGTATGACCGAGTCCAGTGACCTGTTGTCTGCAGAGTGATTGTCCTCAAGGCCTCGAGGTTCTCTCGCCCCTTCCCCAGGAGACTTTCTTCATGCTTTTCTGTCTATTGCTTACAAAACACAATAAATGTTTGTGAACAAAAAAACCTGTAAAAAGGAGAATCGCTTCCCAGGGCTGACAAATACACTACCAAAAAACTGCCTCCAGTTTTGCAACTAATTCCTATAGATTTTGGGGTGCTGAATCCAGGAAAAATAGCCAAAATGTTCCATCACGTCACGTTTTCTTGCAAAATTAGATTTCTTACCCATATAAGGAATGTTCACATAATTTCTTTTTAGCCGACTGCAGTTTATTTTCTTGGCCCAAAATAGAGGTTGTAATGGTTAACTAACTAGAAACACTCCCTCATGATATTTTAGAGTGTTTTGTATTCATTTTATACATTAACAGGACAATTGGGAGGCGGGGGGCTAAATCCAGTACTCGCGCTGGCGCATGTTCTTTCCTGTTCGCCTTGCCTCGTTCGCTCGCTCAAACACGGTGGTTGCGACATGAACGTTCCTGTCAAATTTCAGTTTCTTGCAAGTTCATTATTACCTTTTGTTTGCTCAGTCGTAATCCAGCTTTATTCCGAAGTGGTTCACTACAGTTGTAGTTTGCAGTGCTGTGTATTTGTGATGGCTCACAGAGCCAGAGGTTGCGTCAACTCTCCGGACAGTTTTTGTTTTATTTGTGGGGAATATACCGTGAAAAAGCGGCAGAGGAACATTTCTGCATTTATTAAAAAAGTATATTTCGCCTATTTCGCTTTGAAGTTAGGCGATCAAGACAAACCGTGGGCTCCTCACAAAGTGTGCAAGACATGTGAGGAAGATCTACGCTTATGGATGAAAGGTAAAAAACAAGCATTTCGTTTCGGAATACCTATGATGTGGCGTGAACAAAGAGACCACAGCAGTGACTGCTATTTTTGCTCTTGCATTGTGAAGGGATACAACTTAAAAAATAAGAATGTAATAAGTTACCCCAACCTTCCCTCAGCAATTAGGCCTATGCCTCATAGCAACGAAGTACCTGTGCCTGAACCACCAAAATCTTTGGATCATATTTGTGTGGACGGTTCTGATCATGATGAGACTCATCAGATGGCTTTTCCCGATGAGTCCAGTACTTCCGAGTTTGAAACTGAACCAGATCCGAAACCTGAACTTTTCTCTCAAGCTGAATTGAATGATTTAGTCCGGGATTTAGGACTCCCAAAAGATGCTGCCCAACTGCTAGGTTCTCGGCTTAAACAGAAAAATCTATTGTCACCAGGAACAACTTTTTATTGGTACCGCAACCGCGAGACACAATTTTTGAAGTATTTCAGCAAAGAGGAAGATTTGGTATTTTGCAACGATATATACGGAGTGATGGAAAAGTTTAAACTCAAGTATGATCCTGCTGAATGGCGGCTGTTCATTGATTTGTCAAAAGACAGCATAAAAGGTGTTCTTCTTCATAATGGCAACACATTTGCTTCAGTTCCTATTGCTCACTCTGTTATTCTCCAAGAAAAATACGAGAATTTGGCACTGATTCTTCAGAAGATTCGTTATGATGAGCATAAGTGGATGATTTGTGGAGACTTTAAAATTCTATCCATGCTATTAGGGCAGCAATCCGGTTTCACCAAATATCCCTGCTTCCTTTGCTTGTGGGATAGCCGGGCCCGCGACCTACACTGGGGGAAAAAAGACTGGCCAATTCGGGAGTATTTGAGACCCGGTGAGAAAAATGTTCTTCATGAGAGCTTGGTACCTCGTGATAAAATTCTATTACCACCTCTCCACATTAAGTTGGGTCTCATTAAGCAATTCATCAAGTCCCTTCCAAAAGATGGTGAGTGCTTTCGGTACCTTTGCTCAAAGTTCCCCCGACTTTCTGAAGCAAAGCTAAAGGAAGGAGTGTTTGTTGGCCCTGATATAAGGAAACTCATTTCAGATGGAGCATTCGCTGAAACGATGTCTGAGAAGGAAAAAGAAGCCTGGGATTCCTTCAAGGATGTTGTTCTCAAATTCTTGGGGAACAGGCGGGATGAGAACTATAAGGATATTGTTGCCAGGATGCTCAATGCCTTCAAAGAACAAGGCTGTAACATGAGCCTGAAAGTCCATTTCTTGCACTCCCATGTGAACTACTTTCCCGAAAACTTGGGGGCGTACAGTGAAGAACAAGGTGAAAGGTTTCACCAGGACATCAAGGACGCAGAGAGAAGGTACCAAGGAAGATGGAACACCACTATGATGGCTGATTTCTGCTGGTTGCTGCTGCGGGAAACCCCAGATGAAAAATACGCCAAGCAGCGCACCAAGAGAAGCATTCGGGGGAAGAAGAAACGGGCCCACCAGGAGATTGATTGACCCAAGAATGACTTTAAAATCTAAACTGTGTTGACAAATATCGTGTTTTTACTAAACTTTGAAATAAAAATTTGCTAGTTATTACCACAGTGTCGGATCTCATTTATTAGAATTTTATTTTCACACCATCGGGTGTTTGTCTTCATGTATTGCAATGGTGCGGTTTGCGTTTTCTATTCTTACATACATACCTGTACAACATTTTTTGCACATTGCTTTGCTTTGCTTTGTGTCTAACCTCGCTCTTATATGCTCAATGTTTGTGCACATGTATGTGGCTGTTTTAAGTGCAGATAATTTTGCTACCATCACAGTGTGTTTTGTTGACATTACTCTATTCTTATGTGCTGCCTTGTTACAATTTTCTTTATTCTTATTTGAATAACTACTAAACAATTAGTATAAAGAATTCATCCAAGAAACGTTTATCTCGATCGCACTCAATCTGAAACGTTCACCTCAAACTGCTAACCCAATGTAGCAAAACATCTGTACGTGATGGAGCAAATTGGTTACCAGATTTGGATTCAGCGCACCAAAAAACGTAAAAATCAATCGAAACATTAGAGGCAGTTTAAAAAAAATTTTTTTTAGTGTACCTGTGTAATGTAATGGTGTCCCCCATCAGCTCTACTCCTTTCTCTTTGTATTTCCATCCCAAGAGCTTTGCACCCAAATGTTCCTGGGTAAACCTCTGGGGATCCCACCAGGGCTGCTACAAGGGAATAAACGGACCTTCAGGCTTGCAGCCCCCTCAATTAACTTTCAGGGCACTTTGCCCCCACCAGAGGTTTTGCTAACTAAACTGAACATGAGCATCACACTTTTAGGCATTGCTCTTTGTTTTATACATGTAATGCATGATGGGATGACTTTATAAAAGGTGCCTATTTTATAAAGACAAGTAGGCGCCTAGTTGTCTTTGTAAAACACTAATGCAAATCCTTGCACAGATCAGGCCTAGGTCACAGGTGTCGGCATGTAATTTAACACGTTTGCACCTCGCTCAATGTCCAGCCTTATGCATGCCTACTATAAGAGCATTAACAGCTTGCACCAGGAATACTTTACCTGATTCTGATGTTTTAGGTGCAAAAAAGGTTTATAAAGTTTGACTCAATGAGGGCAATTTCCAAAAGCCATTTAGCTGGGTAAAAAGATTGTTTGGAAATTGCCTGCCCGCCCTTCCTGTAGTGATGTTCTTGGAGTGTTTAGCTGCTTTTTTGCCACTCCCAGGAAGCTGCCACCCTAGGCGACTGCCTAGTTT
Source organism: Ichthyophis bannanicus (assembly GCA_033557465.1). Lineage (NCBI taxonomy): Eukaryota > Metazoa > Chordata > Amphibia > Gymnophiona > Ichthyophiidae > Ichthyophis > Ichthyophis bannanicus. Next base: position 10,427,417 of record CM066050.1, on the reverse strand, counting down.
GCCTAATAGTCAAGCCAGCCCTGGTTCAGTCATTCATTAGTGGGTTTAAGGTTTGATATTATTGCTCATATCTTCTTCTTTGTTCTCAGTCATTCATTAATTTTTGCACCTAATGCCCATTAAGTGTGAAAAAAACTTACCTCATGTTAGTAAGGAAAACTCCAGGTTTCCATTTCTTAGTCTTGAAATCTGGAACAGTTTTTGCCTCACTGCAAAGCCTCTTTGAGTGAGTGCAGAGAGGGTAAAGACTTGCCGTGTGCACTACAGCTGGTAGCTGAATTCCACTAAAATCTACAAGAGAAATTACAATGGAAATTACTTGATATAGGATATCAGTATAGAAAAAAGAATGCAAGAGAAGAGAGTCAAATTGTCCCCCTCGCAAAGCAAACAGCAATGGTGCTTCTAAACTCGCAGATCATTACAAAGAGCTTCACATCCCTTCCAAGAATATGACTGCAGAGGTGGTAGATGAGGCTTATTGTGGAAAGATCTAGAAAATCATTGCTTGAGCAAGAAAAAGTCCATCACAAACAGCGCTCCTACAAAGCTGTGTGGGAGTGCTCCATATCCATTTACACTGCTTCATGGAAACACTGGCTGCAAGAAACTTTGAGTGAGATTCAGCTTGCTAACCCTAGCCAGGAAAAGACCTGGGGATTTTCATAGCTGTGCTGGCATTCAGAATTTTAAGCCAGGTTTATTTTTTATTTAGTGTTTATTTCTGCAAACCTAATTACAAGCCATGAGAGTAATTTTGGAACCTTGCTGCATAAGTGGCTATAGCCAGCGTATGCGTAAATAGAGGTGGTTTTAGAAAGTATTCTCTCCCCTCTAAAACTGCTGCTTACATATGTGTGTGTACTTACATATTTACATCGGCTCTGAAGCAAACAAAATATACACTTCTGCTTTTATTGGGATTTATCATACACTTTGCATTTTGTAAAGTAAACCCTGGACTCTCTTACAAAATGTTTGAAGTATGCAGATTCCCACCGAGGCACGCTTTTATACAGGTATCTGACTCTCTGCACATGAAAAACCTTGCTTTATATATGGAAAGCAAGTTACAAATAAAAAACAACAACAAATTTAACATACAAATAGTACTATTATAAAACAAAGGAGAAATTTTCACTCCATCTGATCAATCCTCCCCAAAGTCCTGTCTCTGGCATGACCACATAAACCTTTAGTTACACGTATAGCAGCTGAAGGGTAGAGATGAGACCCTCATCAATCTGCATTTAGGGTGATCCAGGTTCAAAAGGCTGTCCAAAGAAGATAACTGGCTAAAGCATAACCAAAGATAACCATAAAGAACATGAAGGGAGGGGGGAAGGGCAGGCCCAGTTTCTCGCTGCTATGCAGATGACGAACCTTCCATTCCTAGTCCAAGCAACCAAAGGAGCCCTCACGGTCCCGGTCACCCTGCCATGGTGATACCCAATGACCAGTTTGGGGTCCAGGTTTCTAGAAGGAGTTGTGGTGCATGCTTTGAGAACAGTCAGATGGGGATATAGAATGAAGAAAAAGTCCCTGTTTAGCGTGAGCCCAGGTACCATATCTGAAGTGTGGTTCTGACTGAGCTGATGGGGGCATTTAGGACGCTAACATTAGAGTAGTTTAATGAGGAACTCAAAACATAGGTATCCCAGTGGTGGGCTTAGCCTTAGATCAGGGGACTGCACCTGACTTTCACTAGTAGGTGCAGAGGTTCAGCTGGAAATCTGAAGAGCTAAGCCGAGCACTCGGAACATGACTGAAATCAGCCCCAGAATTTTAAATAAACCCTGTAAAACATTACATAGAAAACAACTTTGCCAGACACAAAGATATTTCTTTAGGATAAGCACAATGCATATGCATGAGATCGATTTGCATACAATCAAGGCAATGTATGCAAATCCCTCTCATGCATATTCATTGCAGCTATGCTGAAAACCTGACTGGCTAGTGTGTCCTGAGGACGGGGCTGAGAACTCCTGCTAAAGCATGGACACAATTAATAGCGCGGGAAACATTAGAGACCCTTTTCTAAAGTGCACTGAGCAGTTCAGTTACAGCTTAGCATGAACTGAGGTTCAAGGGGCTTCATTTGACTGCTTGAACCACACGACTACTCTTAGGGGTCTGACTTGCCATTTTGAAACTAGGTCTCAGACACGGCAGGAGCAGCTAAGGACCACTCCTCCTCCCCACTAGGCACTAAAGACTGCTGGCAGAGGTTGGAGGGTCCAGGAATGGGGGCTATTTGGTTCAGCTGGGGGGGGGGAGGGAGGGATCAGTATTTAATGTCGGGGATATAGGCACTGTAGTCCATGCAATGGCCTCATTAGGAGCACCTGTTCACCTGTGCATTACAGACCCCACAGCTGCAGTCACACATACGGAAATGCACTTTTAACATGGGAGCTTTTGGGGTGAATGCATACTGGGCGTGCCCCCAAAAGTTATCATGCTATTGATTGCAATTCTTTGCATGCATTGCTAATCTTTGCATGCAATGCATATTAAGTGTAAAAATGTCCTGCATTTTATTAAAAGAGCGCCTTTGTCTGCATTGGTGAGGAATCAAATCTTTTTACATAAATACGTGCATTTACCTGCATCTAATACAGTCTGAATAATGCTCTCTTCCGCTGCCAAAAAATCTGTTAGATTGGGAAGTGAAGGTAAAGTGCATAGATTTCATTTCTTTGTCTTTAAGAATTTGTTGAGCTTCCCTGACATTATTCTTCAGAAGATCAAGAGAAGTATACATGTTGACACAAAAATAAATACAGATTTTGAAATCTCAATGCATAGTTTATAAGAGCAGGTCTAAGAAACATGCCGCCATTCTGCAAGAAGTTTCCCTTGGCCCTGAGCTTGGAGTCTGTACTTGCGAGACTGCAAGATATACAGTAACATAGTAAATGATGGCAGATAAAGACCAGCATGGTCCATCTAGTCTGCCCAGTAACATAGTAAATGACGGCAGATAAAGACCAGTATGGTCCATCTAGTCTGCCCAGTAAGATGGCAAGAGTAGGTGCACCTGCCACTCCGTGCAGGCCACCCCTCCCCATGTCTTTGTTTTAGGGGTGAACCCACCGCTCCGTGTAGGACACCCCTGTATGTTGAGAAATTAGTTAGTTAAGTTTATTTTGATTTTATCCTGTTGATGTAAAGCGATCCACTGTGTCTGTCCCATGCCGTTTTGAATTCTGTCACTGTATTTGCCCCCCACACTTCCATCGGGAGGGTATTCCAAGCATCCACCACCCTTTCAGTGAAAAAAGTATTTCCTGACATTGCCTTTCAATTTACCCCCTTGCAGCTTCATGTTATGCCCTCTGGTTTTACAGCTTCCCCGTCTTTGGAAGAGGTTTGTTTGTTCATTATTTCTCTTTAAGGATTTAAAGGTCTGAATCATATCTCCCCTGTCCCTCCTCTCCTCCAGAGTGTACATATTTAGGTCTTCAAGTCTCTTCTCATAAGGCTTCTGACACAGGCTCCAAATCATTTTGGTCACCTTCCTCTGAACAGTTTCTAGTCTTTTTATATCCTTTGTAAGATATGGTCTCCAAAACTGAACACAGTATTCCAAGATATAAGTGTGCTTTCTAAATTGCGCATTAAGAGGCTTATAAAATTCTCAAAAATGTACTTATTTGAGGCCTGTTTTACAGAGGCAACAGAGGCGCCTGTATAAAGTAGGTCGATTCCAGTAGTGCACAAATGTGTGGTTACCGGATGTTCCTGATTTTCAGGGATTGTCCTGTTTTAGAGTTATGTCCCCAGCTCCCACCTGTCTAGCAGCTTCCTGTCCCTGATTCTGGCAATAGTGACAAAGGAGGTAGAAAAAAGTGATTTTCAGTTTAGTAGTTTCGTTTTTAGAATTTCTATCCATTTTCTTTATATTTTGCACAGTATGGGAGAAGTGCAGCATTTCTCTGTCAATTTGTCTGCTTGGAAGTGACACTGTTGCTATCATGGGATGGTTGGGTGGGGGGGGGGGTGTAATGACTCTTCTTCTCTCCTCCACGCCCTGTTGCTCAAACCTGGAACTAGGTGTCCCTTCCTTTCTCCCTCCTCCCCCACACACACTTTGGATAAGCGTCTCAGATTTGTCTGAAAAGAATTTGGCAACCTTAACAAACATCCCCCTTCTTTGAGGCAGGTGTGAACATGTGACTGTAGACCCATTTTGTAAAGCAGGTTCCTGCTTCACCCCAGTAACGGCCCAGGAATGCTACATGCGCAGTACGGAGCGCCTACGTTTTATGCCCTTCTAATCCATGCAGTATTATAAGAGTTATTTTCTGTGTATGCAACATGCTTTGCATGTAGACAATGCTTTATTAAAGGACCTTCTAAGAAACCAGATCTATACACGTGATAAAGATGGCAAATATGTATTCAATAGCCGTTAACAGCAAAAGGAGATAGGCACTTGTATGGGCCGTGCTAATTCTGGGCACATTCTAAAAGTTAAGACCATAGGTTAAACAGCTGAGAAAAAGTCAAATAAGAAGTGCCAGTTTTTCTATAAACACAAAAAGCACTTATTCCTCTCAATTCTATCAAACAGGCCAATGGCCTCTGGTACACATTAAACAAAAGGGGCGCTAGGGAAGAGCATTGTGACACCCCACAAGATATAGTACCTGGAGTCTGAAGTAAACTTCTCAGAAGGACCTTTCGGAAAGGAATAAGGCAAACCTGCTTAAAACAATTCCTTGTGCAATCGGGAAAGGAGAATCTTATAACCTACGAGATGAAAGACCACAATAAGATCTAATAAAAGGAGAGAGAAGGACACAAGGGGGACAGGAAGTTCTAAAGGAAGGGGCGCATGATTCAGAGCTTAGAGTAACAAAAGCAGGGCTTTTTTTGAGGGGGTACTTGGTGGTACTCAGTACCGGCACCTTTTTCACTGACCCATGCTCCTTATACATTAATGAAAGATTGACGCCTTTTTTTCTAGGAAAAATGCTCTAAACAGAAGGAAATCTTTGTCCTTTAAAGGGAGGGCAGGGTTAGAGTTGCACTGATCTAGCGTGTCTTCTACAATCTTCTCAGAGGGATTTTCTTCTAAATGTACACTCTCGGAGAGATGCTTGAATACAGTTTAGCAGGAAAAGAGCTTTCTTGATTATGTTAAGAGAGCTTTGGAATAGTTTGCCAGAGAGAATAAGAAGAGATAAGACCTCGCTACATTTTCGTACAGGGGTGAAGCATTTGGAGGAACCTTGAAGTAGCACTTTGGGCATATGACTACCCCCGGGACATACTATAGCCTTCCTGCATTTCAGTATAGTGCAAAGGTGAAAGCGAGGGATGTGCATTTGATCCCAGCCACTCTTGTCCTGCCAGATGCTGGTCTCCAAACTAGCTAAGCAGGAGTGACTGGTTCCATCGGTACAAGACCTGCAGATACCTTCTGTCTGTCTAGTGGGCTCCTCCATAACCGTGTCTCCCCTTCTGTTACAGCATGGGGGAGGGGAGCATTTTCTTTTTTAATTGAAAATTTCAATTAACAATCCATTGAAAGGACAATATGAAAAAATTAAAAAAATAATCATATTGATAAAGGAAATATTTACATTACAGGGAGGTAGAAACATAACAGAAAAGCAAAGACGAATATTATTAGACCCTTTTTATCTATTCCCAGAGTGAAATCCAAATAAAGAAGAAAAAAACTCCAGGAATCAGTTCTTGCCAAGAAATCATTTACTATTCAAAAACAATTGTAACTGAGACAGATCAAGGAAAACAAATTGCTTACCCTGATGCAGTACATGGGAATTAAAAAAAAAGAAGCTCCCATAACTACAGCCTGAGGCTTTAACTCCCAAAAAGCCGTAGCTAGGTAGCTCTGGCTACATCGGGGAAGAGATTCAATTTCTGTCTACAAAACAATTTATCTTAATGATGAAATAAAATTTCAATATAGTTTTCTTTTCCAACACAGAGAAAAAGGTAACTAAGAATGTTGCAGGCGCTGGGATTTCATCAAAAGAAGACTCAATATATACAGAAACATCCAAACTATCTTCCAAAGAAGCAGATTCCAAGTCTTCTCCCTCAGCACCCCTTTTCCCTGCCCCCTAGGTAAATAATAAATGATGGCCACTTTAATATATTCCACTTCAGGAAAAGACAAAACTTATTTTAGATATTTTTTCAATGATATTAAGTTGGCCACATAATACATGTAATGAAAATTCAAAAATCTTAAATTTCTGTGTCTAGTAATATTTTCCATAATTTCTAACTGCTGATGGATTATAAAACTATCCTTAACAGTAGAGGACATAGCAGCTTGCAACGTGCCCACCTGAGAGGACACTTACTCTAACTGTGAGTCCACCTCAGAAAATTTAACATCCTGTGCACTAAACCTAGTAACAGTTTCCTGAGAGAAAACAGATAATTGCTGCAGAGACCCGAGAACAGCCGCCTCAGCTCTGGTAACTACCATCCAAATATCCTTTAAGGTAATGTCTTTATCCTTAGGGAGGACAGTAGATGAAGAATGTTCCAAGGCCAGAGGTCAAAAAACCACAAACTTAGACATCTTCACCTCCTCTATCCCACCCTTAGTCACTAAACCAAGCTGAAAGGAGTCACCATCGGCACTGCTATGGGAGACCTGTGCAACCTCTCAGCCCAATGGAAGAGGTACCAGTTCCCCATACTGTGGTGCAAAAGGCTGAGAGGGTGGGGTCTGTAAACCCAAAGTCAACAAAGAGTTACTCAGGGAAGGTGTACTCACAGAGGCTGAAGAGACATTCTCTGTAGGAATCCTCTGGACGTGTAAATCCATTGGGCCGACAAGCTTGGCAGCCTTCTCAGTACCAGACTGGGGGCCTTTCTTCCTCTTTCCCATAAAGGAGATGACAGAGACAAACCATAACTTGCCCCTTGGGACTCACGCCCATGACCACATACCACGATGGGACTGCAGTTCTTATAGGCCCTTGCAGTCACTAACATCAGCAATGACAGCAACTACTGTGGGACAGGAATTCCTCCAACAGGTAAACACAGTCTCAGACAAAGCTTCCAACACTTACCAGGGGGGTCATTTTCTAACAGAGCACCTAGGAAAACTGAAAATGCACCGATTTTATGCCTGTTCTTCGTACAAAGGTAACATATGTATGGGCTTCTATAAAGTATACATTCATAGCCATCAGAACATAAGCATTCAAGCGCAAAGTTGCACCTACTTGGAGACAGGTGCCTTTGGGTGGGAAGGAAAGCAGGTGCATACTTCATAATTCTAGCCCAGGAATTCCCAGAGTTTCTGATTCTTTTATATACTGTTTTATGTAAACCGCTCTGCTCACTTGAAAGGAAGGTATATCAAATTTTAATAAACTGTAAACTATTGTCAGCCAATGGTGTCAAGCTTGTCATGCACCCTTGTGTGTTGTCCATGGGAGGAGGGTCCCACTACCACTTGGGATGAGAAAAACAAAGTTAGATGGATCAAAAAATGAATACTGACACTGTTAAATTTTTAATAATGTATTCACAAAGAAATTGTTAAGTAAATGTACTCCCAAGCTACAAGACGTTGGGTCATAAAAACAAAATTTGTTTTCTTTTTTCTTAGTATTCTGTGCCACCTCAGGAAACATTGAAATTTTACAAGACCCAAAAGAGAGCTGCCAATATCTAAAATATTCATCCTTGGAAATCAGTGATTTTTAAATGCCGGCCATCGCAGCTTAATGAACTATAGATATTCAGTGCCGGTATCTGAACAGAAGCTGGATAAAGAGGGCACTACCGGCACAAACCGTATCGTGACAATATTCAGCACTGCCATATGAATACATATCTGGCCAGTATCAGACACTTATACATTTCCCACAGCCTTCAGGTATTTTACAAAAAGGCTACAAGTTAAGAACATTCCACCCCTTCAAGAACTAAATGTGTGATCATTAGGCAAGCCACCTTCTTCAAAGGCCCCATTTGATGGAGCATCCTACCCTAGAGCTAGAACTAGAACTCTTCTATAACAAGACCCACTTCTTTGAAGAAGTATTTGAGATCCTGTGACGAAGGCCCCTGGGATGCTACTCACTCACTCCTTTCTTTATTTCCTATTTGGATAATGGCTTTCTTTTCAGACTTTATTTTAGCCAATGCAAGCCACTTTGCTTATTATGAAAGGTGGTATAACAAGCACTAAACCATAAACTTGGACACCCCTTGCCCTACCTACACATCCTATGCAAAATTGGGCTTTTTGTCAACAGTATTCACACTGAGGCAAAGTTCCTATAATTCACTATTGATTTGGCATAGGTAGGATACTATATTTCACTTTGCAGCATGTTTATTAAAGTGTGTTACCTAGTAGTAAGGATTTAGGATGCGGTTTTGGCATCATGCAAAAAGGTAGAATGGGGGCGCTCACGCTAAAACTCCCACACTAGCCTGGTAGCAAATCAGGGAGGGGACATGTTCCAGGCGCATCCCACACTAATCACACTTGCTACCCTTAATGCCATCTCAATGGGTGTTGTTAAGTGTGCCGGTTTGCATTGTGTCATCTCTTAGCTAACTGAAGGTGGATGGAAGCACAAGCCCCCTGATGTTAGTACTGACCCCCATCCGTGAAAAGAAATGTCAACATTTCCCATTTCACTCAGATCACAGCTTTTTGAAACATAAGCACATCCCATCTGACAACCCTACTGAAGTAATGTTAACGGTTCTGTTCTAACTCCTCTGTTTACAGATGATATACAGTAACACACTACATGCTAAGTGTGAGGGGCTGTCCCCACCCAACCTCTGCCCCATTCTATGTTAAGCAGTGAATATGGGAATTTGTGAATGTTTAGTATGAGGAGCCATCCCCGCCCAACCTCTACCCCATCGTGTGTTCAGTGAATACGGGAATTTGTGCATGTCAAGTGTGAGGGGCCGTTCCTGTCCAACCTGTGTCCCATCATGCGTTAAGAGTGAATTCGGGAATTTGTGCATGTCAAGTGTGAGGGGCTGTTCCCGTCCAACCTCTGTCCCATCCTGCGTTAAGAGTGAATTCGGGAATTTGTGCATGTCAAGTGTGAGGGGCCGTTCCCGTCCAACCTCTGTCCCATCCTGCATTAAGAGTGAATTTGGGAATTTGTGCATGTCAAGTGTGAGGGGCCGTTCCCGTCCAACCTCTGTCCCATCCTACGTTAAGGGTGAATACGGGAATTTGTGCATGTCAAGTGTGAGGGGCCGTTCCCGTCTAACCTCTGTCCCATCCTGCGTTAAGAGTGAATTCGGAAATTTGTGCATGTCAAGTGTGAGGGCCCATTCCCGTCTAACCTCTGTCCCATCCTGCGTTAAGAGTGAATATGGGAATTTGGGCATGTCAAGTGTGAGGGGCCGTTCCTGTCCAACCTCTGTCCCATCCTGCGTTAAGAGTGAATACGGGAATTTGTGCATGTCAAGTGTGAGGGGCCGTTCCCGTCTAACCTCTGTCCCATCCTACGTTAAGGGTGAATACAGGAATTTGTGCATGTCAAGTGTGAGGGGCCGTTCCCGTCTAACCTCTGTCCTATCCTGCGTTAAGAGTGAATTCGGGAATTTGTGCATGTCAAGTGTGAGGGGCCATTCCCGTCTAACCTCTGTCCTATCCTGCGTTAAGAGTGAATTCGGGAATTTGTGCATGTCAAGTGTGAGGGGCCATTCCCGTCTAACCTCTGTCCTATCCTGCGTTAAGAGTGAATTCGGGAATTTGTGCATGTCAAGTGTGAGGGGCCGTTCCTGTCTAACCTCTGTCCTATCCTGCGTTAAGAGTGAATTCGGGAATTTGTGCATGTCAAGTGTGAGGGGTCATTTCCATCTAACCTCTGTCCCATCTTGCGTTAAGAGTGAATTCGGAAATTTGTGCATGTCAAGTGTGAGGGGTCGTTTCCGTCTAACCTCTGTCCCATCTTGCGTTAAGAGTGAATTCGGGAATTTGTGCATGTCAAGTGTGAGGGGTCGTTTCCGTCTAACCTCTGTCCCATCCTGCGTTAAGAGTGAATTCGGAAATTTGTGCATGTCAAGTGTGAGGGCCCGTTCCCGTCTAACCTCTGTCCCATCCTGCGTTAAGAGTGAATACGGGAATTTGGGCATGTCAAGTGTGAGGGGCCGTTCCCGTCTAACCTCTGTCCCATCCTGCGTTAAGAGTGAATACGGGAATTTGTGCATGTCAAGTGTGAGGGGCCGTTCCCGTCTAACCTCTGTCCTATCCTGCGTTAAGAGTGAATTTGGGAATTTGTGCATGTCAAGTGTGAGGGGCCATTCCCGTCTAACCTCTGTCCTATCCTGCATTAAGAGTGAATTCGGGAATTTGTGCATGTCAAGTGTGAGGGGTCGTTTCCGTCTAACCTCTGTCCCATCTTGCGTTAAGAGTGAATTCGGGAATTTGTGCATGTCAAGTGTGAGGGGTCGTTTCCGTCTAACCTCTGTCCCATCTTGCGTTAAGAGTGAATTCGGGAATTTGTGCATGTCAAGTGTGAGGGGTCGTTTCCGTCTAACCTCTGTCCCATCCTGCGTTAAGGGTGAATACGGGAATTTGTGCACGCTAAATATCAACCCACCACATTAACTGTGTTGACATGCACTAGCATCACTCACTAATTGTCACATTCACTGATTAATGAACTTTAGTATAATGTGCCCATAATTTAATTTAGCTGTTAAACTCCCCTTAGAATGGGAAAAATCATGCCAGTTGAATTTAAACAATCTATTAACATCCTAGCCAATAAAGAATTTGTTGAACAATAAAAAAAAATCTGACACTTCTCTGACAATTAGATAGGATAATTTGAAGGCAATCTGATAACAGTGGATTTAATTCCCTTCCTCTGAATCAGAGAATGGTGGAGTAACATCGCCACCCTATGGATGAAGTGGGTCTGCAAACTTCCAGTGTTGCAGAACTGACCAAGATTGTCACTAGCTCAGAGTACAAAACATTTTGTCCAGCTCAGATGAGATTCCTGTGTGTAACCTATACGATAGAAGGTATGGGTACTGTAACTCTTCCAGACACTACAAGAGAGCCACTGAGGCATCACAACTAGCAAGTGCAGAAATCATCGAACCCGGAGTCGCGCGTATTACAAGCCACAAGACTCTGGGGTACACAGCAGGAATTCTACATAAAAATCACTTGGAGGGAAGTTTTATTATACAAAGAGGGACACATTTTGAATGCCTTAAAATGTTCTTCTTGAGGAATTAGATAAAACTAGCATATAGCATATTGGGTCAGACAAAGTGTCCATCAAGCCCAATATCCCGTTTCCAACAGTGGCCAATCCAGGTCACGAGCACCTGTCAGATTCCCAAAAGCACACAGATTCCATGCTGCAATGATTTCCCTGGTCCTCTTTAATAATGGTCTATCCACATTTCCCCCAGGAACTTGTCCAAACCTTTTTTAAACCCAGCTACACTAAAGCATAGTTACTCACCTGTAACAGGTGTTCTCCGGGAACATATGGGTGATGTCGGCAACCATGTTACCATGCTTTGGGACATGCTACCATGCATGTGTAGTCCCCTTCCCGCCCAAGGGTGCCATCTTCCTCAGTCATGGCAGTAAAAATAAAACAATGTATAGGGGCAACTCCCAGGGGAGGAGGGAGAGTTGTGAGGACTGATTTTATTTTATTTATTTATTTACTTATTTGACTGGATTTTTATACCGCTTTTCACCGCGGCAAAGCAGTGTACATTATAACAACAGCTTGTACAGAGAACGAAGAGAACTTATGTATATTACAAATTGAACAATTACAATAGTACATGTAACTTGTTACATAGAACAGAAAGATGTATTTTCATTGAGGTATGTACCCGTGTTTCCCCGAAAATAAGACCGGGTCTTATATTTATTTTTGCTCCACAAGATGCACTAGGGATTATTTTCAGGGTAGGGCTTATTTTTTGCCAATTTGTTTGCCTGTACAAGATCGTCTGATTCAAGCCAATCCACTGTAACCCAGGCCTGACCTACCGGTACTTGTTAATAAATAAAACATACAATAAAAAAAGAATATAACGTGATGCCTTTTAATTAGACTAACATTTTGATTAGCTTTGGAAGGTTCAAATCTTCTTCCTCGGGTCAGACGAGTATGATCAAAAGGTAAAATCCCAGGATATATAAGTGAATCGCAAAAGCATTTTCATTGATAGTGTCAAAAGGAAACGGGGGGTGGGGAGGGGAAGCAAGAAATGGAGAGACAGATGGGCGTTAGTAGGTGATAAAACAGTCAAAATTTACAGTTTAGAAACTGCCCTGTTTGTAACGCTGAGTCCTCCTCTGGAGGACGGTCCATTGTCCCAGCTCTGCCCGGCAGCAGGCAGCCTCTTACCCGTCAGCCCACAACCATCGGCATCCAGGGCTGAGCCAGGCTGGGAAGCGGGTTCAAAGCCCGCTCTGGCGCCCCTCTCAGCCAGGATTTACAGCCTGCAAGTCATGCAAGGAAGGAAGGTTTGGACCTGTCTAAGGCCTTTGTGAGTACAGAATTCCACTAGCTTTTTATGATCTACTTCAGAATAGGCGTGAAGCAAAGCCGGCCAATCGTGCTGTCTGTTCTCTGTGAGAACCTCCAGAGCAAGGTTATCGTGACGCTGAGCGGGTGATCTGGCTGCGCTGCTGCCGGTACAAGGTGGTGCTACGATATAGCGCTTTTAGTAGCGCGGCGCAAGCAGCATGGTTGCTCCTCGCGCCTAAAAGCCATATCGCAGCACTGCGGAGGAAATTGTAGAGGGAAAGCAGGAGTCAGTGTTCTTTAGAGACATACAAAAAATAAAGTGAACGTCATTTGCTGTTTTTTAGAGGAAGGATAATAATGTAATAACTAGAAAGTTAACTGAAAAGCCAAATCCAACAAAAGTGCTTCTCGGCGCGTGTGTACCCGTTAACAATCTCCCATGGACGTGATGGATTTGAAAGGCCCCCGTGAAGCACCGGGGCTCTCCTCTTACCGTAGTAAATGTGACACGCGTCGGCGAGAAGTGGAGAGAAAGACGGTGTTCGCGCAGGGGGTGGCAGGTGAAGTGCAGTGAATTTAGACTGAAACTGATCTACGGTATCAAAAACACGCTTCCTACGGTAGAACCTGGACAAAGGGTTGAAATGAATGCATGTGAACCAAAAGGAACAATGCCTATTTATCTAAAAATGCATTCCCCTACCTCAAGAACACACACAGGCAGCCCTCCTCCATGATCTGCACTAGGGCTTATTTTCAGGGTAGGGCTTATATTAGGGTAATCACAGGAAAACGTGCTAGGGCTTATTTTCAGGATAGGTCTTACTTTCGGGGAAACACAGTAGTTATCTCAGCAGTTTATGAGCGTGGTACAAGTTATTTGATCTGCCGAGAGGAGGGGAGGAGGGTGGAGAGGGGAGGGAAGGGTTATGTGATGGATCCAAAGTGTTCATTGGATAGGTAGGTTTTGATAGGTTTTCTGAACGTGGAGGGATCATTGGTAGCTCGGAGAGTTCCTGGTAGAGAGTTCCAGATTGTTGGAGCATATAATTCAAATGCTCTATTGCAGCGTACTGGGTGCTTTTGATTGTCTCATGTGGTATATTTAGCATATTTATTATGCATTGTCTTCTTGTCCTGCTTGAGTGTCTTCCTGTCCTGCTTGAGTTGGAGAAATTTAGGAGAGACTGGAGGTAGTGCGATGATTGGTTGTTGATGATTTTGAACGTCAGCAGTAGGATTTTGTAGCATATGCGGCTGAGTAATGGGAGCCAGTGAAGTTGTTTTAGACTAGCTGTAATATGATCGTACTTTGATGCTCCTTGAATCATATGTGCCGCGGTGTGCAGTGCTGTTTAGAGAGGAAGCAGAGTGGATTTAGGAAAACCTTGATGAATGGATAAATAGTCAAACTGCGGTGATATAATTGCTTAAAAGGCAGTACGGAAGTTGGATGGGTCTAGTAGGGGCCGAGGTGTCGAAGGGTATGGATTTTGTGGTATATATGGTTTTTTGTAGCATTTATATATGGTTTCAGGGTAAGCTGTTGATCGATGGTGTGCCCATACTTGACTTTTTGTTGTACATTCAGATTTGTACCATTTAGCACTAATGAGGATGGTGTTTTGAACTTGGGATCCTTGCTTATGAATAATATTTTGGTTTTCTTGTAATTGATTTGAAGGGAGTTGTTTGACAACCATAGTGATATGTCTGAGAAGCAGTTTATTATACCACTGTATCAGGTTTGTTGATATCAAATGGTGCATAAATCATTATATCATCTGCGTAGATGTGAAAGGGTATATTATGTTTGTGGATAATGGGGCATAATAGTTGCAGGTAAATATTGATCAGCAAGGTTGATAGTGAGGAGCCTTGCGAGGCACCTTTGGTTTGTGAGAAGAGGAGAGATGAGTTGCATCTGATACTGACTACTTGTTGTTGGTCAGAGAGGTAAGAGTGGAACCATGTCAGAACATTGCCTGGATTCCAGTGGACTGTAGTCTTTGTAGGAGAGTGTTGTGATTGATGGTATCGAAAGCAGCTGAAATATCCAGAAATATTAGGATGAATCCTTGGTGTGGTTTCTGTGTTCCTTTAATCAGTGTGTTTAAGAGTGAAGTGATGAGCGTTTCAACTCCATGGTGAGGTTTAAAACCGGGCTCTTGAGGGTCCAGTGGGGCATAGTTGTCTAGATGGTCTGGAGTTGCTGCAGAATGATTTTTTTTCCAATTATCTGGGCCGTGAATGGAAGACTTGCTATAGGTCTATATGCTGCAGGATCACTGGGATCAAGATTTGTGGTTTTTTAGGGTGGAACGTATGGAGGAGAATGAGTTGTTTGGGAATTTAACCCTGTTGGAGAGATAATTGGGCAAGAGATAAGGATGTTGGGGCCACTTGGCAATAGTGATCACAGCATGAAAGCGTTTGATTTAATTAGTGGAGGAGGGATAGTAAGGAAATCCACAGTACTACCTTTTAACTTTCGAAAGGGAGATTATGATAAAATGAGGAAAATAGTTAAGAAAAAACTAAAAGGAGCAGTTGCAAAGGTTAAAGACTTACATCAACCTTGGGTGTTGTTGAAAAATACTATCTTGGAAGCCCAGACCAACCGTATTCCACGCTTTAAGAAAAGTGGAAGGAAGTCCAAAAAACTGCCAGCATGGCTTAAAGGTGAGGTCAGAGAGGCTGTTGCTCCCAAAAAAGCATCTTTCAGGAAATGGAAAAATGAGCCAAACGACGAAACCTAAAAACAGCACAAGCACTGGCAAGTTAAATGCAAGGCATTGATAAGGCAGGCAAAGGGAGAATTTGAAAAGAAGCTTGCTGCGGAAGCAAAAACGCATAATAAAGACTTTTTCAAGTACATTTGTAGCAAAAAACCTGTGAGTCAGTTGGTCCATTAAATGATGGAGGGGTTAAAGGGGCACTAAGAAGCGACAAGACGATAGCGGAGAGACTGAATGAATTCTTTACTGAGGAAGATGTAGGGATGTTACCCATGACTGAAGTGGTATTTAAAGGTGAGGAAGAATTGAAGGAAATATCGACATATTGGGAAGATGTATTACAACTATTAGTATTGAAGGACTAGAAAAGGGGACTGCTACTTCTGGAGAGAGATCTGCAATTGTGAGTATATACTTCTGGGAATTTTCTGAAAGGAATTTTTTCTATTAAAGCTAATTAATCTGTGAACCCACTATTTTTTGTTAAATCAGTCAGGGCCTAGTAGCAGCAGTTTAAGTTTAAATTTAAAACATAGAAGAGAACTTTCTGGTTACATTTCATACCCAGCAGAGAGCTATAGTTTAAATTTAATAGTCACTCAGGGCCTAGTATCAGCAAAGTACTTTTAGTTTAAATTTAAAACACAGAAGAGAGCTTTCTGGTTAAATTTAGAACCCAGCAGAGAGCTTGTAGTTTAAATTTCATAATAGGTTAGAGCCTAGCAGCAGCAAAGAGCTATAATTTAAATCAAATCAGAATATAGCTTACCTCAGCAGGACAGGACAGGGTACTGTGTAGCAGCACTCTTTTAATAAGTGATTAACATGTTAAAACCCTCCACCCAGTATGCAGCGGCAGCCAAGAGAGCAAATAGAATGCTAGATATCATAAGGAAAGGAATGGAAAATAAAACAAAGGATATTATAATACCTCTGTATCGTTACATGGTGCGACCGCACCTTGAATATTGTGTGCAATTCTGGTCACCGTATCTTAAAAAGGATATAGCGTTATTAGAAAAGGTTCAGAGAAGAGCCACCAAAATGGTAAAGGGGATGGAAGGATACCCCTATGAAGAAAGGATAAAAAGGTTAGGGCTCTTTAACATGGAAAAGAGACGGCTGAGGGGAGATATGATAGAAGTCTATAAATTAATGAATGGAGTGGAATGGGTAAACGTAGATCAATTGTTTACGTTATCAGAATATAGAAAGACTAGAGGACATACAATGAAGCTACAGGGTAAACTATTTAAGACTAATAAAATAAAATATTTTTTCACTCAACGTGTAATCAAACTATGGACTATGTTACCGGAGGATGTAGTAAAGGCTGTTAGTGTAGCTGGGTTTAAAAAAGGTTTGGACAAGTTCCTGGAGGAAAGGTCTATAAACCATTATTAAGAAGGGACCCAGGATATTAATGCTTGACCCAATACAAGCATTGTGGAACCTGTGTCTTTTGGGGAAACTGCTAGGTACGTAAGACCTAGACTGGCCACTGTTGGAAACAGGATACTGGGCTTGATGGACCTTGGTCTGACCCAGTATGGCATATCTTATGTTCTTATGTTCTCATCAGACTTCTGCTGAGCACTTCTTTGGAAGCTTTGACCCAGTGAACTAGGCATGGGTCAGATGGCGATGTTGTTGAGTTTATTGTGGTGCTAGTATGTTCAATGTCCCCTTTGCTGATGGAACTGAACTTGGACCAGCTGTTGCTTATATATGCACTCAAACATATTAGCCCTCCACCCAAAGTAGCTGTCTCACATTGAACACCAAAATTCCTCCAATCTTATCCTTATTCCTCCTCCTCCTTACCTCTTGGGCCCCCACCCTATCACACGCATTTAGTCCTGGCATCAGTCATATCCCAGTCCTCTACAACAGCAAAAGATGGTCTGAAAACCCCCGTCAACATTCAATAAAAGCCAGTGCCCTTCATCCTCACCTTCTACACATCCCCTTACAGGACTTTAAAATGATCCAAACTGAGAAATACAACTACCAACAGCTCCTCAAATGTGCGCTTATCAACGCCAGATAAACACGCTCAAAATGGCCTGCAATCAATGACCTTATAACCCTACATGACCTTGACATCCTAATGATAACTGAATCTTGGTTATCCGACTATGATAATGCTCTAATCAACCAGATGTCACCACCCGGTTATTCGATCTTTGCCTGCCATAGGACCCACCAGAGGGGAGGTGGAACACTCATCTTCGCCAGATCCGAACTTCAATTCACACTAAGCAATACCACTAGCTCAACCTATCTGGACATAATATCCATAATATCGTTTTTTCCTCCATGTTTACTTTCCCTGTTCAATGTAAAAAACTCGATGTAACTTGTTACATTCTTGTATGTTCTGTTCAAATGTAAACCACACTGATTATAATAGCGTGGTATATAAGAAATAAAAATAAATATAAATAAATAAATAAATATTAGTGATAGGAGGTATCTGTAGGGGTAGCGGTTGTGATGAGTTGTTTCTGTGGTACTGGTTTGCAAGGTCCTGAGGGTGAAGGGTGCATCCATGTATGATGAGGAAGAGGGTTTTATTAGGCTCCTCACTATCTCAAAGAGCTATTTTGGTTGGTTAATTTATTTAATTTATGATTTTTGTGTAGAATAGTCTTTTACATTTGTCCGTTTCTGTTCGGTATTCTGTTAATAGCAACATGTAGGAATTTCTGTCTTCCATTTGCTTTGATTTTCTCCATTTAAGCTCTGTCTTCCATAAATGTCTCTTGAGGTTTCTGAGTTCAGTTGAGTACCATTGTGTTTTTTAAGATTTATTAGATGAGCTTTTGGTTGGCGGTTCTTTTGCTGCATTTCGGATGACCTGATTCCAGTTTAGAACTAGAACGTCGATGTCGGATGATTGTGTGTCCAGAAGAGGGACTACTTCATCTGTAAAGGGTTTTGTTGTTTTTTTTCATCAAAGAGCTGGAAGCATCTTGGAGTTGGGTTTAGATGGTTAGAGTTGTTTATGGTGGTGCATGTTAGTTGGAAGTTTTTTATTGAGTGGTCTGATCATGGTATAGATAGGAGGGAAGGAGGGAGGGGTAGCAAGCTGTGCGTTGGTTTGGAGATGGTGAAGATGAAATCCAATATGTTACCCTTTTCATGTCTTGGGGGCTTGTTTACAAAGCCGCGGTAGTGGTTCGCGATCGCGATCGCAGCCGCGGCCCCATTGAAATCAATGGGGCCGCGGCTCCGATTACGATCGCAAACCGCTACCGCGGCTTTGTAAACAAGCCCCTTGGTGCTTGTACAATTTGGGTAAATTCCATTGCAGACATGGCTTCGAGAAATGCAGCAGCCTGGTTAGGAGGGTAGGTTTAAGTCACCAAAAAGTATGAGATCCTTATTAGGGCTTGAGTTTTCAACTAGGATTCCCAGAATGTTTGATAGATCATTAGATGATGTAGACAGGGATCTGTATATGAGGTAGAAGGTCAGTTGTTTGTTTGATATAGAGATGTGGTCTGTTCTCTCCGTGCTGTCGGCATTGATTTTGTTGAAGTTGAGGTCGGATTTTGTTATTATGAGGACTCCCCCACCTCTTCTGCGTGAACGTGGGCAATCGAATATTGAGTAGCTGTGGGATTTCAGCTGGTTTAGAAGTATTGTGTTTGAATCTGAATCTTCCCTGGCAAAGAGGACATCTAGGTTGTTGGTTCTGATGTAATCAATGATTATAGGTATTTTGTTGCGGACTGAGTGTGCATTAATGAGGGCACAATTCAGGTTCTGTGTTCTGGTAGGCTTATATGGTGCTGATGGGATGTTGGAATCTTGGAATTTGTATTAGATTTTGAACGTTTCTTTGTCTCGGTGGAAGCACTATATTGTGGGACCATAAGGTATTGTAGAAGGGGTGATACAGGGTCTGAAGGAGAGTGTTTCAGGAATGTAGCAGAGTGCTAACATTGCCAGAATGGTATAAGTTGAGGCATAGATAGGAAGCATTTTGATTACTTTTTCTAGGTGTTGAGCTGTATGTTGAATTTGGTAAAGATTTGTGAACGTACCTTTTGGAGTGAAGTTGGTGAGTTTGATGTTCCTTAGGTTTTGATGGTTTTCAGCTTTTATTGTGAGAGCTATCTGTTTGTTGTTCCTGGTTGTTTTGTGCAGTTGTTTATGGCTGTCTATGTCTTGTTTTTGTCGTGGTTTTTGCTGGTAATATTCTTCACCTAATTCTACGCCTAAGGGCCATGCCAAAGGGCCCTCTGGCAAGGCCCTCAGGCACAGGCATGCCTAAGCGTGGCTATACTTTTAAACTACTGGCTGGAGGTGAAAGGGCCAGTCTGAATGGCGATCATGATGGGGAGTGGGGAGGAGCTCAGCTCTTCACTCCCTGCAAAGTTCCTGATCAGAATGGCTTGGCAGTGGAGACCGATTCCTGTTGTTCCCAGAGAACACCTGTTACAGGGTGAGCAACTACACTTTCTCCAGGAACAAGCAGGAAGTCAGTCCTCACATATGGGACTCCCTAACTCCAGGCTGCTGAGGACCGAACCACGACAGCACCAGTGGTGACCCGTTGGGTAGCCATGAGTTGCAGAAGATGAGTCCCCACCAAGAGACTCTGCAAGACTTTAACATTCAGAAACATTATCACTCCAGTAGCCTGAACACAGAAGGGTTGGAGGGCAGGAGTTGCCTACACCCCAAGAATATTATGGAGTACTGCTTGGCCAGAGGCACTGTCCCTGTGGGACTTGCTCTTCAGGCAGTAGTGAGCTGTAAACTTATGAATTGAAGACCATGTGGCAGCCTTGCAAATCTCCATCACTGGTGCTGATCAGAGGTTGTCCACCAATGTGGCCATCGCCCTCACGTGATATGCTGTGATCCGGTGCTCAAAGGAGAGGCCAGCCCACTCATAGGCGAGGGCAATGCAGTCCAACATCCAAGTGGACAGAGTTCGCTTAGACATGGGGAGCTCCAATCTACTGGGATCATAAGACACAAAAAGCTGAGCAGCTCTGCAATGGGCCTGAATCCACTGCAGATAGAAGGATAGGGCCTGCTTGCAATCTAGTGTATGCAGAATTAGTTCCTCCTTGCCTGCATGAGGCCATGGAAAGAAGATGGGGAGGACTACCTCTTGGTTGAGGTGAAAAGGAGACATCACCTTCGGGAGGAATTTGGGGTGTGTGCAGAGCAGCACCACCCTGTTCTTACAGAACCTCATATATAGTGGGTCTGCAACCAGAGCCTGGAGTTCACTCACCCTTCAAGTGAATGTAACAGCCACCAAGAAGGCCATTTTCCATGATGGGTACTGCAGGTGGCAAGTGGCCAGAAGCTCAAACGGCAGCCTGGTGAGCTGTAAGAGCAGCACATTGTGGTCCCATGAGGAATCATGAGGAATCCAGGGGCTGGTTGGAGAGGGGTTTTCCCTCAATGGGTGGTGATGAACGGTTATGGCGTTCAAATGCATCCATACTGAGTTAGATTTCAGCCCAGAGAGTGATACGTGCAGTAGGTACTGGAAAATGAGCTGCACACGGCAGGAGAAAGGTTACCTGGACCACCTGGAGATGATCAGTATTAGTGATGTTGTGTTGCTCTGAACTTTGAAGAGGGTCCTGCCCACCAGGGGGGTCAGTGGGAATGCATAGAGTAAGCCCTCGGCCTACGAGATTAGGAAGGCATTTGCCTCCACCCTCTCCAGGTGCAGATGACAGGAACAGAAGCAGGTCAGCTGTGTGTTGTCTAGAGAGCAAATAAGTCCATCACGGGCCTGCCCCAACGGTGGAAGAGCTGTTCTGTTATCCTGGGATGCAAGCACCACTCATGTGCCGCAAGACTCTGCTCAGCCTGTCTGATAGGCAGTTGTCCTGGCCTGGGAGGTACACCACTCGCAGCTGCCTGCTGTGGCATGCTGCAAAGGAGAAGAGCGCCACCGCTAACCTGCAGAGGGAGTATGAGCCCGTGCCCCCTTGCTTGTTTATGCAAAACATGGCCACCTGGTTGTCCATCTGGATCAACACAGACAGGTGACACAGACGGTGGTGGGAGGCTTGTAGTGCCAGAAAGATCACCCAGAGCTCCAGGAGGTTGATCTGAAGGAGGGATTCCTCCGGGGACCAACTGCCTTGGGTGCATTGGCCCTCGCAGTGTGCCCCTCATCTCAAGAGGGAGGCGTCTGTGATCAGGGTCGCATGACACACGGGTGCCTGGAAGGGCATACCCGTTGTCATGCAGCAGAGGCTGATGAGAGCAAAAAGGCGGAAGAAGAAGTTGTTTTTCATGAAGAAAAAGATGTGCACAAGATGCAATATCCGCACAGAACAGCTAGAGGGAGCAGGTGTGCACTCACAGAGCCTGAGTGGACACACTTAGCTAATCAAGAGCACCTGACAGTCAGCCCGGAAAGCTCAAACACAGGAGAGCTTTATAAATGCAAGACTGGAGCCTGGAAAGGGCAGAGCAGTGCTTGCAAGACTGGAGACCGGAAAGGGCAGAGCAGTGCTTGCAAGACTGGAGACCGGAAAGGGGAGAGCAGTGTTTGCAAGGCTGGAAGCTGGAAAAGGAAGAGCAGCGTTTGCAGGTGTGGAGCTGGAGCTAAAGCTGAAGCTTTACGAGAGAGAAGCACCACAAGCAAGGACCAAGCAGAAAGAAGCACTTGGGAAACTAGTGCTGGGCAAAGGAACAATCATCTTTGGAGGCAAAGCAGAATGAAGGAAAGAAGCCTGCTTGTACCAGAGGAACCTGGCCCTAAACCGAAAGGTAACAGAAGCTTTCAGAGAGGAGACTGGCACAGGGATTGTGTTCCTGAAGAACTGCGGGAAGGAGGAAATCCCAGTTCTATATGCTGCTGGAAGCCAAGGTATGCTGACTCTGTTTCTATGAAGAAAACCTTACCTTCTGGGCAGCAGCAGAATGGGATAGTGTTGACGGCGGAGGATCACATTTCTGTGACAACGGCAACAACACCAAACTTAAACTGCGCGGAAGGAAGGCCCGGCAATCTACTTCTGTATCTTGCCATGAAAACCCAATGGATAGTTACAACAAAACAAATTGTGCTATGGTGCTGGAAGATGAGACTCCCAGGTCGGAAGGCACTCAACTAGCTACTGGGGAAGAGCTGAAGACTTTTCAGAGTAAAGCCAGCATTTATGATGTGGTTGGATCAAAGCCCTCGGGAAGTCTGACTGCTGATGTAGCTGCGCATGAAATGAGAGTCAGAAGCTGTAAAGATGTCTTACACATTGGAACATGGAACGTACGAAGCATGAACCAAGGGAAGTTGGAGGTGGTCAAGAATGAAATGGAACGTGTACAACTTGATCTGTTGGGTGTCAGCGAACTGAAATGGACTGGCATCGGGCACTTTGCATCAGATGATCACATGGTCTACTATGCTGGAAATGAAAGACAAAGAAGAAATGGTGTTGCATTTATAATAAAGAAGAAACTTGCAAGAACTGTAATGAAATACAATGCAGTCAGCGAACGCTTAATCTCTATTCGTCTACGAGGATTGCCTATCAACACAACTATAATTCAAGTATATGCCCCAACAACAGCTGCAGAAGAGAATGAAATTGAAGAGTTCTATGAACAAGTACAAGCTGAAATTGACAGAACATGCAAACAGGATATCCTGATAGTCATGGGTGACTGGAACGCAAAAGTTGGCAACAAAGAAGAAGGCAAAGTAGTTGGAAAATATGGACTTGGCAACAGAAATGAAGCTGGAGAAAGATTGATAGAATTCTGCAAGACCAATGATCTATTCATCTCAAACACCTTCTTCCAGCAACACAAGCGACGACTGTACACATGGACTTCACCCAATGGATTGTATAAAAATCAAATTGACTACATCTGTGGAAGTCAACGATGGAAAAGCTCTGTAACATCAACAAAGACAAAACCTGGAGCTGACTGTGGTACAGATCATCAACTACTAGTATGCAAACTCAAGCTAAAGTTGAAAAAGAGCAAACCACTCATGAATGCACCAAAATATGACCTTGAGAATATACCACTGGAATTTAAAGACTGCCTGCAAAATCGATTTGCTGCTTTAGATACAAATGACAGAGCTCCGGAAGAGTTATGGAATGACATCAAGAAGGTTGTGCTGGAAGAAAGCGAGAAGTCTCTACAAAAGGTTAAAAAGCAAAAACGGCCAAAATGGATGACGGAAGAAACTCTGAAAATTGCCCAGAAACGCAGAGAAGCTAAAGCCAAAGGAGAAAGAAAGACAATCGCAGAACTCAACAGAGATTTCCAATGTGCAGCAAGACAGGACAAGGAAAAGTACTACAATGACACTTGCAAGGAAATAGAAGCAGAAACTATTAGAGGAAGAACAAGATCGGCTTTCCTAAAGCTGCGAGAGTTAAAGAAAAAGTTCCAGCCTCGAATTGGAATGTTACAAGATGCTCAAGGTTCTATGTTGAATGATGCTGAGAAGATCAAGAAAAGGTGGAAGGAATATACAGAGCTTTTATATGATAAAGATCAAGTGGACCAACAGCCGTTTCAACCTATACCTTATGATCAGGAACCATTGGTGATGAAAGAAGAAGTTGAAGCAGCATTGAAAGCCTTATCAAAGAACAAAGCACCAGGCATTGATAGCATTCCCATAGAAGTATTGCAGCAATCTGATGCAGCTGTTACCGTACTTACAAGGCTCTGCCAAGAAATATGGAAGACAACATCATGGCCAACTGACTGGAAAAGATCTGTGTTTATACCAATACTAAAGAAAGGTGATCCAACTGACTGTGGAAATTATCGCACAATCGCTCTGATCCCACATGCTAGCAAGATTCTACTGAAGATTATTCAAAAGAGACTACAGCCATACCTAGAACAAGAACTACCTGAAGTGCAAGCAGGGTTCAGGAAAGGGCGAGGAACGAGAGACATCATTGCGGATGTGAGATGGATCCTTGAAAAGACTAAAGAATACCAAAAGGATATCTATTTGTGCTTTATCGACTATAGCAAGGCTTTTGACTGTGTAAACCATGAGAAACTCTGGGCCACATTAAGAAGCATGGGTATACCAGAACACCTGATCGTTCTCTTGCGTAATCTGTACATTGATCAAGAAGCAACAGTTCGAACGGAACAAGGAGAAACAGAATGGTTTAAAATAAGCAAAGGTGTAAGACAAGGCTGCATACTTTCCCCCTACCTGTTTAATTTATATGCAGAACAAATCATCAGAGAAGCAGGACTGTATGAAGACAACAGAGGTGTGAAGATTGGTGGAAGACTCATCAACAACCTTCGCTATGCTGATGATACCACATTACTGGCTGAAAGCGAAGATGATCTGAAACATTTGCTTCTCACAATCAAAGAACATAGTCTCAAAATGGGCCTGCACCTTAATGTAAAGAAGACAAAGATCATGACAACTGGCATAATCAACAGGTTCATCGTTGAAGGAGAAGAAATTGAAATTGTGAACAACTTTAACCTACTTGGATCAACTATCAATAAAGAAGCAACAAGCAGTCAAGAAATCAGACGACGCATTGCTCTTGGCAGAATGGCTATGAAAGACCTAGATAAGATTCTCAAGAGCAGAGATGTGTCTCTCCATACAAAGATTCGACTTGTTCAAGCCATGGTATTTTCAATAACATCATATGGATGTGAAAGCTGGACAGTGAAAAAGACAGACAGGAAGAAAATTGATGCCTTTGAATTATGGTGCTGGCGGCGAATACTGTGTATACCATGGACTGCCCGAAGAACAAACCAGTCGGTACTAGAGGAGATCAAACCTAAGCTTTCTTTAGAAGCTCAGATGACAAGACTTCGACTTTCATACTTCGGACACATCATGCGAAGAGAGAGATCATTAGAGAAAGACATCATGCTTGGCAAGATAGAAGGTCAACGCAAAAGAGGAAGGCCAGCAATGAGATGGATCGCTACAATAACAGCAGCTACGGGTACCAGTCTGTCATCAATGAGCCGCCTGACTGAAGACCGAACACAATTTAGGATAGCTATCCAGAGGGTCGCCATGAGTCGACTCCGACTCGACGGCACTTAACAACAACAACAATAAAAAGCCTTTTGAAAGTAATGCTAAACCTGTGAGAAAGGAAAGCAAAGATACCTCTCATAAGCCAAGTAGCCAACGCCCGAGGGTAGGCCATGCTCTTTGGCAAACACTAGAGGAACTCTTTAAACATCCAGAGAACAGGACTAGGGCCTGGCCAGAAATTATAGCCAGAGAAACCACTGATACAGACAGAGATAATTCTGAGCCTTTTATCTCAGGAAGAGATGGACTGTTCTTTATGTATTTCAGGCAGTGCAGAATCACTGTTAAACCTGTGAATGATATATGTTATCTTCAGAATGTTATTCATTTGCCAAATGGAAGAAGAATGCTGAAACATTTGCTTTACTCTGGAGAGCTTAACTAAGCATTGTTATAACTGTGAAACATAAGTTTTGCCATTATTTATTTAGCTGTATTTATATCCCGCTTTTCACCGGGTCAAAGCGGTCAATTGGGGGATACATTTAACACGTGGGGATATGAGACACATACGATAATACTTACAGGGAACATGGGCAATGGAGGGTTAAGTGGCTTGCCCAAGACCACAAGGAGTATAGGACTAGAAATCCCAGTCCCTCCGGCCTGAGATTGCTGTCCCCAGGTGGGACTTGAACCCCCGGCCCTCCGGCATGAAGTACCTTGTCCTAACCACTAGACCACTCCTCCCTCCATTAACCTGAGTTAATTTCATTCCTGAAGTTAAGGACTTTTTCTTTAGGTTGTAACCCAGCTGAATCTTATGCGTAAAGGGAAATAAATGCCTTATTAACCCTCTACTCTGCATTGACAATTTTTCTTAGTTAGGAGCTGAACTGCTAAGACCAGGTGGCACCTGGCTCTTAAAAGACCCTCCTTTCATAATAAAATAATTTTTGTGCACCACCTACCCTTACGACCACTGGCCACTAGGGCGGTGCACGACATAAATGGCGTAGTTGTTTGGATTTTGTGGTTCACGACCACAAGAAGAAGAATAAAGAAAGAGATTAACCCCCAAGGTTTAAAAAAAAAACCCGGAGTGGAGTGGCAAAACCCGGAGTGGAGTGGCAAAACCCGGAGTGGAGTAGCAAAAACCCAGAGTGGAGTGTCAAAACCCGAACCGGAAGGCCAAGAACCCGGAGTGGAAGGAGACGTGGATCAGAGTGGGAAGTATCCAGTTGCTGGCACTGAAGGCAGAGCACTGCATGCTGGAGCAGCAATGTCTTTTCCAAAACTGACGCAACACTGGCACCAGGTAAAATGTATATATACCTGACCTGTGTTGGATATAGCAGTAAGAGTTGAAAAAAAAAAGCCAAGCTCATTGTTAGTTGTTGGGCCGCACTTGGTTTTTTTTCTCTGTGTTTTTTTTTTTAGGACCATCATGGAGCAGAAGGAGCTGTGCGCTTGGATGGCTCTGCAGTTCGACCAGCAAGGAGAACTCGCTTGCCAGAACCAGAGGCAGGCTATTCATGCCATGCAGGAGCAGCAGAAGCCGGTTCTGCAAATGATGGAGGCCTGGCTGGCACAGCAGAAAGAGTCGCTGGAGAGAGCCAACACTCAGCTAGGACAGAACTCTGGACTGAGTAATCGTCCGGTAGGACAATGGACATGTGACACCTTGTCGGTAGGAAAGTTAACTGCCACCGAAGACGTGGATGATTTCATTGACTCCTTTGATAGAATTGCACGTTCGGCGAACTGGCCGAAAGAGCAATGGGCAATTCGCCTGGCAGCAGCCCTCACAGGGGAGCCACTGTCAGCATACAGGGCAATGCCCCCTGCTGTAGCCAATAATTATGAAGAGGTGATCAAGGCCATCAGGGATCGCCTAGGCCTCACACCCTTTGTATACAATCGTATGTTTAGAGCTACTCAGCTTAAGGTAGGCGAGACGCCTAAGGCTCTAGGACATAGAATAAGCAGTTTGGCTACAAAATGGTTAAAACCTAATGAAAAAACAGTGAGTACTTTGATGGATATGATAGTATTGGAACAATACATGTCAGTAGTATAATGGGTACACTACTTGTCAAACTGATTGACAGGTGAGATAAGGATGGCGGGAGCCAATCAGCATTCACTTCCGGTGTATGTCCCGCCTTAGGCCATGCCCCCTCCCATAGAAGTGAATGGTGAGTTAGCCCTGCCCACTCCCGCCCCCAAAATGTTGACAGGTACCAATCAGCGCCCACTTCTGGTGTATGTCCCGCCTTAGGCCACGCCCCTCCCATAGAAGTGAATGGTGAGTTAGCCCCGCCCAGTCCCGCCCACCCCCACCCCCACAATGTTGACAGGTACCAATCAGCGCCCACTTCCGGTGTATGTCCCGCCTTAGGCCACACCCCCTCCCATAGAAGTGAATGGTGAGTTAGCCCCGCCCAGTCCCGCCCCCAGGCGTGGCCACTGCCCCCCACTTGACACACCCCTGCTCCCGCCCCAAGGATGACATCAACCAATCAGCGTACACTTCCGGGGGGGTGTCACACCCACGCCATGCCCCACAATATGGCATTAGCCAATCAGCACCCACTTCCGGGTTTGTGCTACACCCACAGCCTCCCACCCTCCTCCACGCCCCCTGCCTACATCATCGGAAATGACATCACCGGAAACAGGGCATCATCAGAAGAGGGACTGTCCCTTTTTTGCTGACATCAGCGGAAACAGTATGGCTGACTCCGGAAATCTGTTTTTGCTTCTGCTTAATATGAAAAACAAAAAAGTTTTTCTCTCTGTCTCTCTTCCACACAGACTCAGTTGTTTTATTCTCACACAAAAACTGATTCTTAGCACAGACAGACAGGCAAGCTAGAATCTTTTTTCTTTCCAAATGCAATTAGCACATCTTTGTTAGAGGGATCACCCTCTCACCCTCAACCACGCCCCTGCCTACATCATCGGAAATGGACTGTCCCTTTTTGCTGACATCAGCGGGGAGCAGTGTGACTGACTCCAGAAATGTGTTTTTGCTTCTGCTTAATACTGAAAAACAAAAATGCTTTTCTCTCTCCCACTGCCCCAGTTCTTATTTCTCACAAAAGATTCACGGCACAGAGAGACACAATTTTCTTTACAAATGCAATTGTTAGAGAAACTAGTGCTGTCCATGTGATAGAATTTTACTTTTAAGACCTCACTGTTAGAAATATTCTGACAGACCTGTAGAGTTCAGACTGAAATACAGAGAGACCTGAGTTCAAATCCCCCTAATACAGCTATTTTTTTTTGAGAGAGCTGAGTTCAAATCCAAATACTAATACAGCTATTTTTTAGTGGCTTTGAAAAAACCAATACAGAGAGACAAGCCTGGACATGTCTCTAGGGTATGGTAACACGTGATTGGTTGAAACAAGAGGGGTGTTCTGAGCATGCTCCTGGTGTAAGGGGAACATTTTAACACAGAGTTTCAGAAAGGAAAAAATGGCTCTTTTTGGAACACCAAGCAGACTTTCCAGCAGGGCACACAACATTAATTACTTCCTTAAGGACCATGATGCCGTTGCAGAGGGGTATCAAAGGGAGGCATTTGATGTCATAGCCAGTCAAAGGGACTACAGAAAACCTGATGAAATAAACACATTTAAATCTGTTATACAAACAACGGTGGCCTGTATTATCAAGAAATGCTGGCAGGGCGTTATGCATAGAGACTGTGCAGCGTGTGTAATACATGCTCCAGGCCAAAGACATCATGACTGTCTGACGCAATGAAATACATTCCCACCCATTTCCCAGACGTCTTAAGTGGATTTTAGTTATACGACAGTTCTGCACATTCTTATCTTATGGCCTATTGTTTAGGACACACCTAGAGGCCCCATTTTATTTTCCAGACAAACCATTGTAGGTTTAATTAACTAAGCATTCCTAAAACACACCACACATAGGTTCAAAATATTTTATTTCAAATAAAATGTTTTCATCTTGTGAAATTCATTTGAGCATTACAAGTTAAAAAAAATAAATAAAAGGCATACATATAATTTTTGTTCATCTGTATGTTCAACTAATAGATTCTGGAAATACATAAATTTTCATAAAAAGTCAATTTTTACAGAACTTGGTGTTTTTTAAAGAACGATCTATAATCTCTGTCACAGATTAAGCCTTCCACTATTTCTATTTCGCTGTCTGCCACAGAATTAAGCAAAATATTGAGCAGTTGTCCTGGATTTCTACTGTTGTTAAAATCTCTGACGAGTTCAAACAAAAAATTCAAATTTTCATAAACTAGGAAAGTTGCTTTCATTTTATGACCCGCAATCATGGCAACATTTAAAATAGGTCCTAGACACAACCTGTTACAAGCTTTATGGATTTTCTGATGTATTTCATTGCGTCAGACAGTCATGAAGTCTTTGGCCTGGAGCATGTATTACACATGCTGCACAGTCTCTATGCATAACGCCCTGCCAGCATTTCATCAGGTTTTGTGCAATCCCTTTGACTGGCTATGACATCAAATGCCTCCCTTTGATATGTACAGAGAAAGCACAAACAGCGTAGATTGGCAGCCTTTATGTGCTCCTGTAGGAGCGGAGATTCGTCACTTCCCTACAAAAAAAACCAAAATAATGTCAGTGTGAACTGCTGTTTCTTCTATAACACTTTTCTAAATAAAAAAAACTTCTCTTACCTCTGCTGATCCTAGGTCTTCCAATAAACAGTTTGTTTCTGCATCTACAGTGGCGTGATATAATTCTATATCCTCCAGGTCCATTTGTTGTCAGATGTTAAGCCAAGTTCTGTGCCAGAATCGCAGGGTTCTTGAGAGTTGAAAAATATTTGGGCATCTGGATAATCCACAAAAGCTGCTATTTCTTGCTCAGGATCTGCCAGACTTTCCTGTAGTTCAAATGAATTTTCAATCGGTGGATACCCCTCTGCAACGGCATCATGGTCCTTAAGGAAGTAATTAATGTTGTGTGCCCTGCTGGAAATTCTGCTTGGTGTTCCAAAAAGAGCCATTTTTTCCTTTCTGAAACTCTGTGTTAAAATGTTCCCCTTATACCAGGAGCATGCTCAGAACACCTGGAGCATGCTCAGAACAGACCTCTTGTTTCAACCAATCACGTGTTACCACACCCTAGAGAGACATGTCCAGGCTTGTCTCTCTGTATTGGTTTTTTCAAAGCCACTAAAAAATAGCTGTATTAGTATTTGGATTTGAACTCAGCTCTCTCAAAAAAAAAATAGCTGTATTAGGGGGATTTGAACTCAGGTTTCTCTGTATTTTAGTCTGAACTCTACAGGTCTGTCAGAATACTTCTAACAGTGAGGTCTTAAAAGTAAAATTCTATCACATGGACAGCACTAATTTCTCTAACAATTGCATTTGTAATTGCATTTGTAAAGAAAATTGTGTCTCTCTGTGCCGTGAATCTTTTGTGAGAAATAAGAACTGGGGCAGTGGGAGAGAGAAAAGCATTTTATTTTTCCAGGGTTGCTGCTTTTTTGCAGGTGTAAACATTAACCAGAAGCAAAAACACATTTCCGGAGTCAGTCACACTGCTCCCCGCTGATGTCAGAAAAAAGGGACAGTCCATTTCCGATGATGTAAGCAGGGGCATGGTTGAGGGTGAGAGGGTGATCCCTCTAACAAAGATGTGCTAATTGCATTTGGAAAGAAAAAAGATTCTAGCTTGCCTGTCTCTCTGTGCTAAGAATCAGTTTTTGTGTGAGAAAAAAACAACTGAGTCTGTGTGGGAGAGAGACAGAGAGAAAAGCTTTTTTGTTTTTCAGTATTAAGCAGAAGCAAAATCACATTTCCGGAGTCAGCCATACTGTTTCCGCTGATGTCAGCAAAAAAGGGACAGTCCCTCTTCTGATGACGCCCTGTTTCCGGTGATGTCATTTCCGATGATGTAGGCAGGGGGCGTGGAGGAGGGTGGGAGGCTGTGGGCGTAGCACAAACCCGGAAGTGGGTGCTGATTGGCTAATGCCATATTGTGGGGCATGGCATGGGTGTGACACCCCACCGGAATTGTACGCTGATTGGATGATGTCATCCTTGGGGCGCGGGCAGGGGTGTGTCAAGTGGGGGGCAGTGGTCACGCCTGGGGGCGGGACTGGGCGGGGCTAACTCACCATTCACTTCTATGGGAGGGGGTGTGGCCTAAGTCGGGACATACACCGGAAGTGGGCGCTGATTGGTACCTGTCAACATTTTGGGGGCAGGAGTGGGCAGGGCCAACTCACCATTCACTTCTATGGGAGGGGCGTGGCCTAAAGCAGGACATACACCAGAAGTGAACGCTGATTGGCTCCCGCCATCCTTATCTCACCTGTCAATCAGTTTGACAAGTAGTGTACCCATTATACTACTCATGTCTGCAGTTCCTAAAAACGTGCAGAACTTCCTTATTCTGCAAAATTGTCACACCACTGCTGAAGCCATTGCGCTAACAGAGCGTTATTTGGAAGCCAAATTGGTTACCCAGCCAAAGGCGCAGATTCCAAAGTTAGCAGTTGGTATGGAAGCGCAGATATCAGAAAGTCTCTCATGCTGTGCATATAAGGGTTTGAAAAATGTTACCGCTATGTTAAAGGAACCCTCTAAAAGATGTTTTTCGTGTGGGAAAAAGGGTCACTTAAAGAATGAATGTTACATGCGTACTGCTCTCATTGGAGAAAACATGAAAGCAATGAGGGAAGGGTTTGTATTGAGTGTAAAAATACAAGGCACTGAGGCAAAAGCACTTTTAGACTCTGGCGCAGATCAGACCATGATCTCCCACAAATTATGGTCCTTGATCAAGGAGCATGGTGAGAGTCTGTACCTGAACAGCCAGAAGGAAAAGTAAAAATAAAATGCATACATGGTGCTGCTACACATTACCCAGTATACAAGCTATTGGTAAAAGGCTTGGGTATTGAAAAGGAGATGTTGATTGCTGTGATACCTAAGCTACCTCAAGAGCTAGTGCTAGGCAGAGACTGGCCTCAGTTTAAAAAAGGTCTTATAAAGGGCTTGTCTCCGCAGGAAGCTTTTGTATCCACTTGCACTCGCTCTAAGATTAGTGCAGTTCCCAGCCCACTGTTAGGAAAACCTAAAAAGGATGACCTTAAAATACAAGAAGAGCCTCAGAAAAAGTTTGTACTAAAGTTTTGTGAAACTTCCAGGCAAGCTCGCAGCCCCCAACGAGCATCTGCACAGGCCGCAGGTTGCGATTTGTATAGTGCTGAGAACCAGGTTATTCCTAAGCATGGACGAGTGCTAGTTAGTACAGATATCCAGTTGGAGCTACCCCAAGGCTGCTATGGTCGCATCGCACCCCGGTCTGGCCTAGCCTCCCAACACTTTATTGACATAGGTGCTGGAGTAGTGGATCCAGATTACAGAGGCGTCCTTAAAGTCCTTTTGTTCAATTTTGCAGATAAAGACTTTAATGTCAAAGCAGGACAGCGTATTGCTCAATTAATATGCAAACATGTGGGATTCCCAACCCTAGAAGAAGTGGATATGGTAAACCCCACGAGCCACAGAACTGGAGGTTTCGGCTCAACAGGAAAGGCGGATATGGAAGGCTTTGTGGCAATCGGGATTGAGCAGCCAGACGAAGATCTGGGCCCACACTTAGATGAATGCAAAACCTCTCCTACGCCAAGGGTCAGTGATGAACTCTCCTTTAACGAATAGCAGTCAATCTCAACAGGTAGGAATACCATACTAACACCCTTATGCATTACCTTAATAAGCCCCTTGAGCTCTTCAGTATTGTTAGATCCCTTACAAGTGACTTATCCAAGAACTAGCAGCAACTGCCCCTAGCCTCGCCAATTTTGTCTCTCATTTCCAGAGCAAGATGAATCCGACTATACTGCTCTCTCAGAAACCTGATGATGGACATACCTTACCAGAAACCCCCCCCCCCATCTGACACACTGATACCTACCCTTGATTATTTCAACCCATACTCGGCTGAACAAATAGAAAACATCATTGGCACAATCAACACCTCAACCTCCCCGGCTGACCCTTGCCCAGCTTTCTGGATTAAGCAAGCAAGAACCTACCTTAGTACAGCTATCTCTAAAATAATACACCTCTCTTTATCCACAGGCTTTCTTCCAGTGTCCCTTAAATCTGCCTCCATCAGACCTCTGCTAAAACACAAATAATCAAATCCCTCCGACACCAGCTCATACAGACCGATCTCCAGCCTACCCTTCCTGACCAAGATCTTAGAAAAGATTGTCTAGCAACAGTTACAAGACCACACTGACTCCCACGCCCCTCTTGACCCACAGCAACATGAATTCCACCAGCAGCATGGGGTGGAAACCCTATTTGTAACCCTCCTTGATAGGCTCTACATCGGCTTAGATAAGAGGAGACAGAGTTTCATCCTGATCTTCATGGACATCGCCTCCGCCTTCGATTTTGTCAGCCACAACCTTCTCCTCAGTCAACTACAACTAAAGGGTATATGGAATTCTGCCCTTAATTAATTAATTTATTTATTTGGCATAAATTTATACACCGCTCCTTCCAGCGATCAGAAGCGGTCCTTTGGTGGACAAGACAAGGGAATATGTACAGCATAAATTTAGGAATACAATCTGATTAACGTAGGGGAGACTAACAACCACAAGATCACAGTTATACATTTGATTATTCAATAAATTACAGTTTGAGCAACCAGAGAGATTATAATTGTACATAAAGATCGCAAAAATACAAGCAATTAGCAGAGAAATATACTTGTTTAGATCATACTTAACGGATCGCCAGCAACAGGTCCGCCTGGGAACACAGTCTTCAAGCACCTTCCGACTTCACAGAACCCATCTTGAACACACCTTTGAATATCCCAAAGAGTCAATAATTGCCATTGCACTACCTCTACTGACGGAAAGCTGTACGGACAATTCCCGACTCATGATGCACCAATCTGGACTGGTGACTGAGGCAGGACTTTCTTTCTCGTCCACCAAGAATTTAATTACAGCTCGTTGTTTGTACTGTGTGTCACTCATAGATGCCATTTAAAGGATCACTACCACCTCACTATTTGTCGGACGACTGTAAAATTACACACATGTGTCCTTTGAAGATCCAAGTTACTACCCTTTCAATTTCACACCTCTATCTTCATTCTGGACTGAGAAAAAACATGTGGGGCATTACTTTCTGAGGAAACCTCATAAGTCCTGGCCTGCTATTTTAGACTAGAGATGGGTGCAGCAACAAACAATAAGGCCTCATTATGTACCTACGAGGGTTTTTGAGTTGGTGAAAAATATTGAGGGGATGAGAGTGTGGCAGGTGCAGGCCTGTGACCCACGGTGTCTGAACATAAGCAGGCCAGCATGGCTAGCTTGACCTGTAAATGAGGCCTGTGGAGAGGCATATAGGATTGCACATCCCCCAATATGCTGCTATTGTAAGATAGAACTCAGTAGAAGTATTGAATTAGCTTAGGTAGGCAGAACTGCAGAGCTGAAAGATGGAAAAATACAGAAAGACATGTTTAAAAGTTACTGATAAGAAAAAGTACATCTGCAAAGAAATAATTGGGAGTGCTGACAGATGAGTTGCAGAGCCCTGCTCCTCTGCATGCACAAATTGGTTCTATGGCCTTGAGAGTGTGAAAGTAACAAGTTGATGAACTGACCATTGTAATTGGGACTAGAAGGGGGGTATGCAGGTGTCATGCCCACAGAAGGGACATAATTGGATAAACTTATCAGTGCCGGGACCAATGGAAGAGGTACGGGAGGTACGGGAGGTTACCGGGACCAATGAAATGTTTTTCTATACCTAGAATGGAACAGAAGTCTATAAAAGTTGTTGTAATGCTTGAAAGCTTTGCTCAGCCATTTTGAAATTGACTTGCTTGAGACTTGTGCACAAATAAATGATTTGGACCTTCTGAACAGACTCCTGGTATCATTGGTTTGTCTGCGCTTTGCTGCTACATATTCTTGGTGCGTTGGCCGGGAAGTTGTGGAATCAAAGTGTATATAGGGCAATATACCACGACTTTCCGCCTCTATAGGCTTGGTCCTGCCGGGATCGCGCCCTTCCGATGAGGGCTGCTCCCTGGCGCCACCGGTCCCTTGTATCGGAGGGAGCTGGTCGGACCTCGGCGGGTGCCGGGCCCGGTTGGAGCCAACGCCTCGAACCCGAGTGAGGGGAGTCCGAGGTCCAACTCATGCGCCTGCTTGGGAAGTTTGAGGACCGGATCCGGTGAGTATAGTTTTGATTTGGTGTCTAGACAGAAATAGAAAGAGCAGTACTGCCATTGGAACTTGGAATTTGGAATTTGTAATCTCGAGATATTGGGAATTGGTAAGAGAGCATGATCACCTCTCAAGGAAGGGCCGAGTAACCCCGCATGGGAATTCGCCGGATGAAACCCTCATCCTTTTTGTAATTGGGAAAAGACTAGTCAGAATAGATAGAAACGAATGCATTCTGGGATACGTTGCTAGCATGATTGTGTGAACGAAGTGTGAATGAGAGGTCTGGCAGCACGGACCAAGTGAAGGCGGACCCCTGAGTAGCGCATTTCCTGACCGGGCGACCGCGTTCAGGTCGCGAAAAGGGGGAAGCGATTGTCGTCTTGTCTTGTTATTTGTACTCCTTATACGTTTCTAGGGCCGTGAGGACCCCTTACCCACGGTCCGACCTCCTTTTCCCTTCTGTCTGTTGTTGCGCGCACACATCGAAATGGGAGGGGCGGGGTCTACTAGAAACACTCCATTAGAATGTATGATCGCACATTTTAAAGAGGGATATTCAGGAGATTATGGTATTAAAATGACAGCAGCCCGTTTGCAGATTTTGTGTACTAGGGAGTGGCCCGATCTAGACCCCATCTGGCCCCGAGAGGGAACGTTCAATGTAGAGATTATTCAGTCAATACACCGTAGAGTGCGGATAGCGCACCCCGATCAGTACCCCTATATAGATTCCTGGTTAAGTATTTGTGAAGATCCGCCCCCCTGGGCGCAGCGCTGTTATGAGGAACAGTGCAGAATAATGTTAGCGAAAACAGATTCTAGACAGAAAACGGAGCAGCCCAAAATGAAAGAGCAGGATAAGAAAGCCAGAAAGAAGCCCATCCTGGTAGATCCTGATTCCCCAGAAATAATCCTCAGGCAGCCCCGAACCCCAGGTCCAATAAGAGTAGCCCGGCGTCCTGCCCCAGAACCCCAGAGACGGCCGGAGCCGGAGCAGGACCCAACCCCTGATCCACCTCCCGGAGGGGAGGAAGAGGAGGAATTAGCTGAAAGAGAAGAAGAGGAGGTTATAAAAAGTGAGCCAGAAGCGGAGGTAGAAGAAGGAGAAAAAGAGAATGCCCCAGATGAGGAGGACAGTGTACAAGCGATTGCTAGCACTAGCACGCCAGTGAAAGACAAACCCAAAGCAAAACCTGTTGAGAAAAAGAAAGTGACCCCTTCAAAGGCAATTACGACAATAACCCTTAGATCCCAAAAGACACCTACGGCCAAAATGTTTCCCTTACGGCAAGTCCCGGGAGTGCCCGTAAAGAATGATAATGATGAGGTGGTAGCGGGACCCCTAACTTATGTGTATATCCCTTTCTCTACAACTGATTTGTTAAATTGGAGGTCACATTATGCCTCCTATACTAGTAAGCCCCAGGAGCTGACAGAATTAGTAACTACTATTATGGAAACTCACCAACCCACTTGGCCAGATTGCCGCCAGCTCCTGACCACCCTATTCATGACAGAAGAACAAGCAAGAATTAGAAAAGCAGCTATTGAGTGGATGGCAGATAACCCTGTAGCTCCGAGACAGGGACAGAATATAATAGACCGTCGGGAAGCAGCTCAGAGAGAATTCCCGAATGAAGACCCCCAATGGGATCCAAATACAGATGAAGGATCCACAGCCCTAGCCCG
Organism: Ichthyophis bannanicus; assembly: GCA_033557465.1. NCBI lineage: Eukaryota > Metazoa > Chordata > Amphibia > Gymnophiona > Ichthyophiidae > Ichthyophis > Ichthyophis bannanicus. The sequence continues at coordinate 10,390,236 of CM066050.1, read as the reverse complement.
TTTTCGCCAAGGCTTTTTACAGGGCCTGAAAAGGGGGGGCCAAAAAGCTATGAACCTTTCCAAAGTTGCAGGAGTTATCCAAGGGATAGATGAGAGCCCAGCAGATTTTTATGAAAGATTAACTGAAGCATACAGAATGTATACTCCCTATGATCCCGAGGCACCAGGAAGTTTATGTATGGTGAATTCTGCTTTTGTAAACCAGTCACAACCAGACATTAGACGTAAATTACAGAAATTAGAAGGGTTTGCGGGCATGAATGCAACACAGTTACTGGAAGTCGCTCATAAAGTGTATGTGAATCGTGATACTGAAAGACAGAGAGAATGTGATAGAAAGATGAAGAAGAAAGCTGATTTTTTGGCTGCGGCCATAGTTGAAAAGAAAAGGGGAGGTGTCCCTAGTCGAAGGAGCAGAGGAAGAGGGCGGGGTCAAGGCGGAGGCCGGACCCAGAGACTAGGCGTGAACCAATGCGCCTATTGCAGAGAGGAAGGACATTGGAGAGATACGTGCCCGCAACTCGAAGACGCCCAGCAAGATGACGACAGCAGTCATCAGTGGCGAGAAGAAAGACGAGGCTATCCCCGAAGCCGAGGAGGAGCCAATCGAGAACAATTCCAGCGAGAGAGAGGAGGAGCCATTCAAGCATTGGCCACACCAGCCCATGATGAGAATGACGTGGATTAGGACAGACCGGGCTCCAAGTTTGCTTTAGGTCTCCAGGAGCCTATGGTCGGAATACAAATAGGAGACCAAATTATGGACTTTATGGTTGATACTGGAGCACAACATTCAGTAATAGACAAAAAGATAGCCCCATTTACTACAAAAGCAGTCACCATTATAGGAGCAACCGGTGCCAAAGCCACAAAGTCTTTTCTTCAAAATCGAATATGCAGTCTAGGAGGACAGCAAATAACTCATCAATTCCTTTATATGCCCGAATGTCCAGTGCCATTACTGGGACGAGATATGCTAGCCAAGCTTCAAGCACAAATATCTTTCTCTGAACAAGGAGAAATGCAAATGACAGTGAATTCCCAAGCCAAACCAGCAGGAGTAATGCTGCTGACAGTGCCCCGAGAAGAAGAATGGAGGTATTACGTTGATGACTCCATCCAAGACACCTATTTTGAACAAACTTTAAAGAACATCGATGCACCACCTGGAGTATGGGCAGAAGGCAGTCCCCCAGGCCTAGCCAAGCATATAGCTCCAGTGATTGTAACCCTCAAGCCTAGTGCTACACCAGTGCACGTCAAACAGTACCCTCTCCCAAGAGCCGCAATTGAAGGCATTCATCGCCACCTACAAAGATTGCTTGAGTATGGCCTACTAAAAGTATGTCAATCCCCATGGAACACTCCACTTTTGCCAGTAAAGAAACCTGGGACAGATGATTATCGCCCAGTACAAGATTTAAGAAGAGTAAATGATGCAGTTGAAACTATACATCCAGTTGTACCCAATCCTTACACTCTTCTAGGACTGATACCTGCTGAAGCTACCCATTTCACTGTACTGGATTTGAAAGATGCATTCTTTTGCATAAGATTAGCCCCTGTAAGCCAAATATTGTTTGCATTCGAATGGCAGGACCCCGTCTCTGGAAGAGGGGGTCAACTCACCTGGACAAGATTACCCCAAGGATTCAAGAATTCGCCTACCATCTTTAGTGCTGCACTGAATCAAGACCTTTCAAGCTATCCAGTAGCCCCGGGGAAGAGAGTGCTTCTCCAATACGTGGATGATCTGTTGATAGCTGCCATATCAGAAAGTGAATGCATACTAGCCACCAAAGACCTCTTGCAGTTACTAGATGAAGCTGGATACAAAGTTTCCAGAGCCAAAGCACAGCTATGCCAAAAAGAAGTGAAATACTTGGGTTTTCGTATTACCCAAGGAAGCAGAAGATTAGGCAGAGAAAGAAAAGAAGCAGTATGCAGAATTCCAACTCCAACAACCAGAAAGCAAGTCAGAGCCTTTCTGGGAGCGGCAGGATATTGCCGAATCTGGATACCCAACTTTGCCCAAATTGCCAAACCACTGTATGAAGCCACAAAAGGAGAAGAAAAGTCGCCACTGGAGTGGGGACTTGAGCAGGATACAGCCTTCAAGACGTTAAAGGAAGAATTGATGTCATCACCAGCACTTGGACTACCAGATGTCCACAAACCTTTCCACTTGTTTGTACATGAAGCACAGGGAAATGCTTTAGGCATGTTGACTCAGAAATTGGGAAATTGGGAGCGACCTGTAGCATACCTATCGAAACAATTGGACCCCGTGGCCAAAGGATGGCCACCTTGCTTGAGAGCAGTTGCAGCTACAGCGCTACTAGTGAGCGAAGCAGACAAGCTCACACTAGGACAGAACATACGAGTCACTGTGCCACATGCAGTCCTTGCCCTTATGGAACAAAAAGCAAATTATTGGCTCACCAATTCCCGAATGTTGAAGTACCAGAGCATGTTATGTGAAAACCCACAGATACAACTTGAAGTGAGCCATGCCTTGAATCCAGCCACCTTGATACCCATCAGTGAAGAACTCCCAGAACATGACTGTATCAAAGTCATGGAAACTGTGTTCTCCAGTCGACCCGACTTGACAGATGTGCCCATAGACAATCCTGACCAAATCTATTATGTTGATGGGAGCAGTCTCATCCTCGATGGACGACGCTGTGCCGGATATGCAGTCGTCACTCAGCACGAAGTAATTGAATCATCAGCTCTAGCCTCAGGAACATCAGCCCAGAAAGCCGAATTGATAGCACTTACCAGAACATTGTTGTTAGGAGAAAAACTTGTGCTAAATGTATATACAGATTCCAAATATGCCTTCACTACCTTGCATGCCCATGGAGCTCTCTATAAAGAAAGAGGACTCATCACATCCGGAGGAAAATCAGTCAAGTATGGTCCCGAGATATTGATGTTACTTGATGCAGTTTGGGCCCCAACACGTGTAGCTGTCATGCATTGTAGAGGACATCAAGCAGGAAAAGGAGAAGTTGCCCGAGGAAACAGATTTGCAGATGCCTCAGCACGACAAGCAGCTATGACAGGACAGATTGCCCCACAAGCTATGCCAATGCAAGCAGCATTGTTTCCAGTACCTTTGAATCTATGGACCCCACGATATACCACCAAAGAATTGGATTACTACTGTAACAAAGAAGATGGAATACTGAAAGATGGATGGATTGAGCTGCCACCAGAAGAGGGCAGTCATCCTCCTGGACGAATAGTAATTCCTGAACTGTTAGGACCATCTTTTGTCAAAGCTTTCCACGAAGCCACCCACTATGGGAAGAGTGCTATGGAGAAAGCACTCAGACCACATTTTTACATCCCTCTGATGACAACCATATCAGCCTCAGTAGCACGTCAATGTCTAACCTGTGCCAAAAATAATGCCAAGCAAGGCCTTATAACGGCACCCCGAGTTCAGTCAGGAGGTGTCACCCCCATGCACAACCTCCAAGTTGATTTTACTGAAATGCCAAGAGCCAATGGATACCATTACCTATTAGTATTAGTTTGTACTTTCTCTGGGTGGGTAGAAGCATTCCCAACCAGAACTGAGAAAGCCCGAGAAGTTACCAAAGTCTTAATGAGAGAGATTGTCCCCAGATTCGGAATTCCAGCAGTAATAGGGTCAGACAATGGACCCTCATTTGTCTCCCAAGTTACTCAGCAGTTAGCAAAAGCCTTGCAGATACAATGGAAGCTCCACACTGCATACAGACCCCAGAGTTCAGGGAAAGTTGAGCGAATGAATCGTACCTTGAAAGCCCAAATGTCCAAGCTTTGTCAGGAGACACACTTGAAATGGCCCCAAGTACTCCCCATAGCTTTACTCAGAATACGCTCAGCTCCTGTAAAGTCAACAGGATTTTCCCCTTTTGAAGTTCTGTATGGTAAACCCCCACCAATAGTGCAGGGAGTCAAAGGAAGTTTAGCCCAGATTGGTTCAGAAGTAACCAGACAAGAACTCCTAGCTCTTAGTTTTGTTCTGCAGACTCTCCATACGTGGATCCAAGACCAGTTGCCTATCAACTTGACGGAACCCTTGCATCCCTACCAGCCTGGTACTTCGGTGTGGATCAAAGATTGGAAGAAGACACCGTTGGAACCCCATTGGAAGGGACCGTATACCGTCATCCTGTCTACCCCAACTGCAGTAAAGGTGGCCGAGATCGACGCCTGGATCCACCACAGCAGAGTCAAGCCCGCCGCCGATCCTGAACCAGAGCAGTGGACAGCAGAACAGCATCTTGATGCACCCTTGCGAGTTACTCTGAGACGGCAACCAGCAGCTTAGACACTTCATCACAAGTGCTTTGCAGTAGCCAAGTCTTTCGAAGAGGATTGCTGTTTTCCATGCAGCAACAGTTTTGTTTCAACGAACTCAATTTGTGTGTGATTTGACACACTACTTTGAGACTACATTGACTGACTAAGCCAGACTTCACAAGCCAACTGAAATTGCTAAAAAGTTGGTCAATGTGTGCTGGACAACCTGAGGATCTTCAATCAACACTCAGCACCCGTTAAATTGCTTCATTAGCAAACGGGACGAAGAATAAAAGACCGTCGTGATCAAGATCAGCAAGCTGAGGATTCAGAAGAACTCCAATCAACATCAACATGCATCTTTACCTTTGCTTTTGCTTTGCCTTGGTTGCCTTCTTTGGAGGTTTTGAACTGACTTATGCTTTACCTCCATGCACTGCGTGCATTACTTCTACTAGAACTGGACTGAAAGTAACTCAGACTTTGCTTTATCATTCTTACTATACCTGCAAGGGAACAGTAACTCGGTGTATTTATAACACCACTGAACTAAATGTTTGCACTCATGGCAAAATCAAAGCATGCTATAATCCGCATCAGAATCCATCCTATTACACGTTGGAAATAAGATGGAAGGATGCAGATGGACCTATATTAGCTGCTACACCACCACTTAAGGACATTACTAAACCTGCTGTTTTGAATTTTGATGCATGTAATGCCATTAATAGAGATAGTCATTCCACCTGTGGTACATGGGAAAAAGCGTATCGAAATGACCATAAGTATATGTGTCCAGAAGGTGCCACAAATTGGTGGAAGTGTACAGGTAAAACAGGATCAGGCTATAGTACTGCAACAGCGGCAGATTACTATTGCCCGTATTGGGGATGTGTTTTTTATGCTACCTGGAACACTGGTATAACTGATGAGAAAATAGATAAACGGATGGCTACTCTAACCAAGCCAACCACAAATGATAAATGTCAGAAAGATGCTTGTAACCCCTTACACTTACGTATACACAATCCCCATGCATGGAAACAAGGATACAAGTTTGGTTTACGTATTGCTGGAGGGGCAATAGATCCAGGGACCATTGTGTATATCAGATTGAATACCCAAGCCCACAAGTCATCTAAATATCATATTCATAATACCTTTTATGAAGCCATGCATGTAAATAAGTTTGAGATCCCTCACCCCTCACAGAATTTATTTCTAGAATTAGCCGGAGCAGTAGTATCTAGTCTTAAGATCTCAGATTGCTATTTTTGTGGCGGAACCCAAATGGGAGACCAATGGCCATGGGAAGCCCAAGAATTGAATTATTCTATGATTTACAATCAGACTGAATTACACAAGGCTACCAGTGAATGGGTGTTAGCGCACTCAATCGTTGGACGTCTTTGCTATGCCAGAACTGGACCCCAGTTCACCCAGAAGGTAGGACAGCTGGTCTGTCTTAGCCAGAAGTACTATAATGCCACGACCAAGAAGACAGCATGGTGGTCAGGGATCAGACATCCTGAACCTCCTAACCCATTAGCCAGATTTCCTGAACTTGCTGGTTTATGGACTAACCTTGCCAAAGTCCAAGCCTGGCAAGCCCCACCTGGCCTATATTGGATCTGTGGAAACCGAGCATATGCACAACTTCCGCCACACTGGGGAGGAGCATGTGTCTTAGGAACCATCAGACCTTCCTTCTTTCTTTTTTTTTTTTTATAACGTTTATTTTCATTTTGCAATAAACAAAAGAGACAACACACCAATAGAGACAAACAAGTATACAATAAGGAAAAGTAAACCCAATACCCCCCACCCCAATGCTTCTTCTCTACCCGATGGTATCAGGATGTGAGCGCTTCCAATTAACAGTGATTATACATCAAACGATCAAAAAAGTATCTACAATACAGCATGATCATGAAACAGAGATATATATAAAATTAGACAGTCAGATGAGAGCATTTAGCAAAGTGTACATAATCATTGAGCATCATCCATTGAGACCCATGGAAAGGAGTCTGAATGGAGGAAGCGAAACAGTCGAGATATTTATTCATAGTTATTGTAAGGACAGACATGATTCCACCATTCATTGGAGCTCAAGTGGGAACTAGGTTTCAGTACTACTTAAATTAGGGAACTAACAATACCAAGCATAAAGATCGAAAGGAGATAAGCCATTTGTGGGAGAGAGGGAATCCCCACAACTAGACGAAGTCCCACTATCCTCCAAGAAAGGGGCTCCTTAGAGTGCAAGATAAACTAAATACGACCCCAGACCCGACGCCAGTGATACTGTAGTGCGGAATATTCATGCATAACATGAAGCAATGAACCAATGGCCACGGGATATGTCCAGCAACCTATGCCCTAAGTAGTGTTCCATTTATCTAATCTGTGAGGAGTGGGCTAAAAAGAGGAGATTCTGAATGAGTGAGGCGGATCGGGAACCCGTGTCCCTCCACTCCGTATAAGGCTCCATTGCTCCGAAGTCAAAGTCATATGTGATTCCCTCTCCCACACCTTCGGCGTTATAGAGGTATCTCTGAGGATAGCAGTACATAAGGTATAATAAAATTGGATGCTACACCCGGTGAACTATCGAGAGATCGGAAAGTCTCCGATCAACCCTAAGTAGGGAATGCCGATGACGGGAGTATTCCAGTACCCTGAAGGCAATGCTGAAGTTGCACTAGCCAGAGTCGGGAGTCTAAAAATGACATAAGAGTATTAAAGGCACCTAAAGTGTCTAAAAGCATTGGTGGATAGTGGGAGGCTAATGGGAGAGTCATACTAGGGAAAAGGTAAGATAAGAGGAAGCAGTTACAAAGGCCCGCCTCTATATCTAGCCACACAGGTCAACTAAGTACTGGAGCTACCAACCAGCGAGCACCGTGTTTGAGAAAGCAGATTGAGGGAACACTGAGTAAAAGCGCCACCAAGTATTAATGGAGCACTAGGAGAGGCCGAGGCCAACTGCGCAATATTTGCATAGTAAGCAGGGTTGTCCACATTCGGGGCATAATGCAAATACACATGAATTCACTATCTCCAACCTCTAAGTATACACAGGCCCATCTACCCTCCTTGTGAGCGCTAAGATCCGGTACTGTAGTGTACAAACACTTCTTAACCAGAAGGGTTATCCCGTACCATTTGTGAACGGTGGGAGAATAGACAGCTACCATATAAGATTTAGCATTGAGTTACAGTATTTCAGCAAAGTTTAAATGCGTTTCCTGAAGAAACACCAAATCAACAGACTCCTGACTAAGACAGCTAGGGATTTTCGTTCCTTTGAGTGGACCATTAATGCCATTGACGGTGAATGATAAGATTTTACATAAGGCCATACAGAAAATTAAAAATTCTGAGTATGAAAGCACACATAATTTCACTATGTCCCTCAAGCTGACTGTATCTAGCTGTACCCATGACACAGAAAATAAGCTTATATAATACAAGGAAGCGCCCCACATTAACAAAGAAAACCGCTGTACAGTAGAGGAGAAGCAAAAACCCCGAAATTACTGGCGACCATGTGTCTGCGGGGAGAAACTCCAGAGAAGGCCGAAATTGAAAAAACACATAACCTGTAGGACTGTGCATGCTCCGAATCCGACCGAGGCACATATCATGAAGGGATAGGGGACCAAAAGAACAAAAGTCATATGGAGAAAGAAAGAAAGTCCAGACTATTTCTATGCTTGGCTATGATCGCCACATCGGGCCCTTCAAAATGGCGGACAGAGCCGGTAGATAAGAGTCCAGGACTCGAGATTAGCGCATCTGTTCTGCTTCTTTGGAGTCTAAAAACGTTGATAGTAGATCTGGATCTTCGAACGTCCTAGTTTGGTTGTGGAGAGTCACTCGGAGCTTTGCCGGATACAACAGGCCAAAGCGAGCCTGTAGCTGTTGAAGTCGAGGGCGAAAAGCAAGGAGTTTCTTCCGACGGTCAACGGTAGGCTTTGCCAAATCAGGAAAGAAAGAGATCTTACGACCTTCAAATTCCAAATGATGATTCGCTCGGGCAACATGTAAAATTTGTTCCACTTGTTGATAGCGTAGCAAGCTAAAGATAATAGGCCGGGGAGTCGTACGGTTGGGCGCCATGTGGGCAGGAACACGGTGCGCTCGGTCAATTTCCAATTCTCTGTGAAAAGTAATCTTCAGCAAGGAGGGAAGAGTTTTGAGCAAGAATTCTCTTATATCTCCGGCTTCCACACCCTCCGGCATTCCGAGGAGTCTCACATTGTTACGGCGGGCTCGATTATTACTATCTTCTAACTCCTTTTGAAGATTCTGTATCTGGCGTTCAGCCTTATCCAGTTTGCCCAAGCGCGCCTCGTGCGAGTCGAGGACCCCCGCCATGTTGTCCTGCCGTGATGAAAGACTTTCAAGTCGGTCCTGGAGCACTCCAAAGTCTTCTCGCATGGCTCGAAGCGCTTCTCCATTAGACTGCACCAATTCCTTCACGCCACGTATTTCATCCAAGATCTCCAGGTGCATTGCGGAATTTTCACGAAAGGGGACCATCTTCTGTGGAGAGGACACCTCTGCTTTGGAACGTTTTCCGTGAGAAAAGGAAGGAGACCCGAAGTCCAAGCGCGCTGGTTTATGGGCCGCCATCCCCCCTGAAGCACCCCGGTCAGCTCGGAGCAAAATAGTAAGTTTGTATAGGTATTAAGTCAGGATTCTAAGTAGGCCTCTCCGGAGCTTCAACGCAAAGCGTCCTACCCGCTGGACATCAGGCTCCGCCCCCCCCTTCCTTCTTTCTTTTAAACACTGAACATGGAGAACAATTAGGATACCCTGTTTACACTACCCACCGACACAAGAGAGCATTAAGACAGAAGAGAGAAGCCTTACAGATAGGCAAGTGGGAGAAGTGGCAAGGTGATGATTGGCCACCAGAAAGAATCATTGAGTATTATGGGCCTGCCACTTGGAATGATGATGGTATGTATGGTTATCGTACTCCAATTTATATGATTAATCGTATTATTCGCTTACAAGCAGTAGTTGAAATAATAACTAATGAAACTAGTCATGCTCTTACGCTCTTAGCTAGACAAAGTACTCAGATGCGCACTGCTATATACCAGAACCGCTTAGCACTTGATTATTTGTTAGCAGCTGAAGGAGGAGTATGTGGTAAACTGAATTTAACTAATTGCTGTTTGAAAATAGATGATAAGGGTCAAGTAGTTGAAGAAATTGCTAAAGATATGCAAAGACATGCTTATGTGCCAGTACAGACTTGGCACTCATTGAAATTTCCTAACTGGTTTGCTAACCTCTTTTCATGGGTGGGAGGGTTTAAGACTTTCATTGTTTTAGTACTAATCCTTGTTGCTGTTATCTTTTTATTACCATGTTTAATCCCATGTTGTATGCGTTCCATTCATAACACTATTGATAGTACAGTAGAGCGGAAGACCGCAACTAAAATAATGGCTTTATACAAAGCTAGTCCTAGCCGAAATCCTTCAATCATGATGTGATTCTAATAAAAGTGATTTAATTCTCACACCTTATTGAGTAATAGGGTGAGATTAATCAAAGGGGGGAATGTGGCAGGTGCAGGCCTGTGACCCACGGTGTCTGAACATAAGCAGGCCAGCATGGCTAGCTTGACCTGTAAATGAGGCCTGTGGAGAGGCATATAGGATTGCACATCCCCCAATATGCTGCTATTGTAAGATAGAACTCAGTAGAAGTATTGAATTAGCTTAGGTAGGCAGAACTGCAGAGCTGAAAGATGGAAAAATACAGAAAGACATGTTTAAAAGTTACTGATAAGAAAAAGTACATCTGCAAAGAAATAATTGGGAGTGCTGACAGATGAGTTGCAGAGCCCTGCTCCTCTGCATGCACAAATTGGTTCTATGGCCTTGAGAGTGTGAAAGTAACAAGTTGATGAACTGACCATTGTAATTGGGACTAGAAGGGGGGTATGCAGGTGTCATGCCCACAGAAGGGACATAATTGGATAAACTTATCAGTACCGGGACCAATGGAAGAGGTACGGGAGGTACGGGAGGTTACCGGGACCAATGAAATGTTTTTCTATACCTAGAATGGAACAGAAGTCTATAAAAGTTGTTGTAATGCTTGAAAACTTTGCTCAGCCATTTTGAAATTGACTTGCTTGAGACTTGTGCACAAATAAATGATTTGGACCTTCTGAATAGACTCCTGGTATCATTGGTTTGTCTGCGGATGAGAGGGCATTCTCCTCTTCTAGGTACTGCTTATAGCTGGCAGAAACAAGATTTTTTCAAATGTCTGTTCATGCTCAGGAAAAGTTCTAGACATGGACATGTCTGCTGCCGGTTGTAAGTGTGCCACCCTGTTCTAAAATCGAACACACGTGTATCTTTCTGGGGACTGCCTCCATCCAGGGGTGGCACAAGGAGGGTGTGGGCCATGTGCAGAGACTCATTGCGGGGCCTAATTTACATAAATATTTGCATAATGTTAATATGCACTAACTTTTAGTAAATATGCCTCATAATGAGTGTATGGATAAAGACAGACAACAGATTTCTACATTACTATACTGCAGTGCCAATCGCCAGGCACATTAGAAAATACTATAAATACTGCCCATTTAGAACCCATAGCAAACCCACCATATCATAACAGCACTACCAAGACTCACAAAGCACCAGACCCTACCTATCGAAAGGCAAAACTACAAATATTAAACCAATACATCTCAGAGAATACCAATGCATCTCCTACTGGGGAAAGAGAACAGAATACCTCAGCTTGGTTACACATGCAGAACACAGACCGTCAACAAACAAAAAATAAGGGATTACAATTTAGAAATAGGAAGACAATAATTAAACTGGGAACCCCAAAAGTCAAACTTGGAATGTACAACACTGGAGAAATAGAACTATAACCTAATTTCCTCTTGTACTAAACAAAATGCAGACATTAAAGACGCACATTTCCCAAAGTTGACATATTCCACTCAATAAATTCAAAATAAAAAAGTATTTTTCTACTATTTGTGCATTTTATTTTTCAGTTGTAATTGCTCCAGTCACTTTCTTCTGGTTTCTTCTTGTCTTCTGCTAACTCTCCATCGTCTGCTGTCCATTTGTCCTTTCTTCTAGTTTTTTTCCCATTCTCTCTCTACATCTACTTTACATACTGATCTTTCTCCTTTTGCTCTTTCCTCCATTTCTTTTTTTATACCTTTATCATCCATTCAAATTTCACCCTTCCATCCTCAATCTCCACTTACTCTTCCAAATAGCCTGCCAATCGTAGATTTTTCTTCCCTCCCACACAAAATAATTTTCTCCTCTCCATTCTCACTGCCCCAGCCCCAGCCCCATCCACTTCTAGTCCTCCCCCCACATCAACTCCCTTCTAGTTCCATTCCGATCCAGCATCCACTCCCTTCTAGTCTCATTCTCCCATCCCCCTGCATCAGCCCATTTCGAGTCCTATCCCCCCATCAGCCATTTTCTGTCCAAGCCCCTCCATCAGCCCATTTCCAGCTTGAGCCCCCAACAGCCATTTCCAATCCTATCCCAGCCCCCATCAGCCCATTTCCAATCTAGCCATCAGCCCATTTCCAATCATATCCCTCCCATCAGCCCACTTCCATTCCTTTCCTAGCTCCCCAAGAGCCCACTTCCAGCTCAAGCCCCTCCATCAGCACATTTCCAATCCCAGCCCCCTATCAGCCCTTTTCAGTCCTATCCTAGCCCCTCATCAGGCCATTTCCAATCTTAGCCTCTCCCATCAGCCATTTCCAGTCCTATCCTAGCCCCCCATAGCCCTTTCCAGTCCTATCCTAGCCCGCCCATTTCCAATCATAGCCTCCTCAACAGCCATTTCCAGTCCTATCCTAGCCCCCCATTAGCCATTTCCATTCCTATCCTAGCCCCCCCCATTAGTCTATTTCCAGTCCAAGCCCCCCATCAGCCCATTTCTAATCCTAGCCCCATCAGCCATTTCCAGCCCTATCCTAGCTCCCTTCAGCCCTTTGCAGTCCAAGACCCCCCCCCATCAGCCCATTTCCAATCCAAGCCCCCCCGTCAGCCCATTTCTAATCCTAGCCCTCCATCAGCCATTTCCAGTCCTATCCTAGCCTCTCACAGCCCTTTCCAGTACAATCCTAGCCCATCAGCCCATTTCCAATCCTAGCATCCCCAACAGCCATTTCCAGTCCTATCCTAGCCCCCCATTAGCCATTTCCAGTCCTATCCTAGCCCCCCATCAGTCTATTTCCAGTCCAAGCCCCCCATCAGCCCATTTCCAATCCAAGCCCTCTCAGCCATTTCCAGCCCTATCCTAGCTCCCATCAGCCCATTTGCAATCCTAGCCCCCATCAGCCCATTTCCAATCCTAGCCCCCCATCAGCCTATTTCTAATCCTAGCCTCCCCATCAGCCATTTCCAGTCCTATCCTAGCCCCCCCCCATCAGCCCATTTCCAATCCTATCCCCCCATCAGCCCTTTCCAGTCCTATCCTAGCCCCCCATCAGCTCATTCCAGTCCTAGCTCCCATCAGCTATTTACAGTCCTATACTAGCCCCCCACTAGTCCATTTCCAGTCCTAGTCCCTCCATCAGCCCATTTGCAATCCTAGTCCCCCTTCAGCTCTTTCCAACCCTATCTTAGTCCCCCATTAGCCCATTTCCAGTCCTAGCTCCCCCATCAGCTATTTCCAATCCTATTCTAGCCCCCCATCAACTATTTCCATTCCTATTCTAGCCCCCTATCTGCCCATTTCCAGTCCTAGTCCCTCTCCATCTGCCCATTTCCAGCCCTAGCTCCCCCATAAGCTATTTCCAGTCCTAGCTCCACCCTCACCCAAAGAGCCCCATGGCTCTCCGACTGGCTATAGAGGGAGCCAGAGATGCCATGGCTCACCTCTGTACAGCCCCCGAAGTGAAGAGCGCCATTTTTCTTCACTTCAGGAGCTGTATTCTAGTATAGGCCATTGGGCACAGAGTGTCGGGAAACAGGAAATGCCCTTTGACCTCCGGCGCACTAGCTGCCTATACTAGAACACAGCTGCCAAGGTGAAAAAAAACAGCGCTCTTCACTTCTGCGCCTGTACAGAGATGAGTCAGGGCCTCTCTAGCTCCCTTCTAAAGCCAGTATGAATAGTATGTACAGGATGTTGTTGGTGTGGGACCCTGTGTGAGCAACAATCTAGCACAATGGATGGGCCGGCCCTACCTCCACCACACCCCCATGCGACATGGACATGATTGTGCATAACACATGTATGTTTGTGGCATTTTAAAATGGTGTTTGGGATGTAGATATGATTGCACTTCTGAATGGCTTTTTTCAGATGTCTAAATCACGAATAGAGCTTCTAAAACGACCCCCATAGTTTATGCGTTTGGCTCAGATGTGAAAAAGTCAGTTATAACTTGGACTGTCTGAGCCATAAGCATAATAAGCTATAAGCATCTACATTAGCACCTCGATGTATCAAGGACTAGAAAAGGGGACTGTTACTTCTGGAGAGAGATCTGCAATTGTGAGTATATACTTCTGGGAATTTTTCTGAAAGGAATCTTTTCTATTAAAGCTAATTAATCTGTGAACCCACTATTTTTTGTTAAATCAGTCAGGGCCTAGTAGCAGCAGTTTAAGTTTAAATTTAAAAAACAGAAGAGAACTTTCTGGTTACCTTTCATACCCAGCAGAGAGCTGTAGTTTAAATTTAATAGTCACTCAGGGCCTAGCATCAGCAAAGTATTTTTAGTTTCAATTTAAAACACAGAGGAGAGCTTTCTGGTTAAATTTAGAACACAGCAGAGAACTTGTAGTTGAAATTTCCTAATAGGTTTAGAGTCTAGCAGCAGCAGCAGCAGCAAAGAGCTATAATTTAAATCAAATCAGAATATAGCTTACCTCAGCAGCACAGGGCAGGGTACTGTGTAGCAGCCCTCTTTTAATAAGTGTTATTTCCCTCCCTCCCCACACCCACCCACCCCTGGGATAATCATAGCTTTATAGGTACTTACACTTCTTAAAAGAAAGGAGGTGCTCTCAGGTGAAGCTCGTTACCCAAATCAGTCATACACTAAGGACCTGAGATTAATTAAGCTTCAGGTGAACAAGGTATATTAAACGTATTAGGTACAGTTTTATTGGTATAAATATCCATAGCAACCCTTACTAAGTAAAAAACTTAAAGATCTAAACACAAACTTAAAACTAAGATGCAGACAGCAGTCCAGCAGCGAGATGGGGGCTTTCCAGTCTTTTGCATTGAGTGTCACATGTATGATTTTCTCCCAGTTGGTGAGAGGTCTTACATGTGCACTAGGTGCAAGGAGCTCTTTGCTCTCAGGGAACGAGTCCGTTCTCTAGAGGCTAGAGTAGCAGACTTGGAAAACATAAGACAGACAGAGAGGTACATAGACGAGACCTACAGGAATATAATCCTAAAGTCCCACCTCCAGTCTGGCAGCATCCCTGTTGCCATGGAGGAGAGAGGTCACGTGACAGGAGAGCATCACCCTGGTGTGGCAGGAAGTGATCCTGTAACTAGGACCTGTCCTCCAGGTGATGTAAAACCCTCTCGCACCGAGGAAGTTTCTCCAGGGCCATGTGCCCATGAGGGAAGGGTTAGGACAGCCGTTATAGTTGGTGATTCGATCATTAGGCATGTAGATAGCTGGGTGGCTGGTGGACGTGAGGATCACCTGGTAACATGCCTGCCTGGTGCGAAGGTAACGGACCTCACGCACCACCTAGATAAGGTCTTAGATAGTGCTGTGGAGGAGTCTGCTGTCTTGGTACATGTTGGTACCAATGACATAGGAAAATGTGGTAGGGAGGTTCTGGAGGCTAAATTTAGGCTTTTAGGTAGGAAGTTGAAATCCAGAACTTCCAGGGTAGCGTTCTCCGAAATGCTTCCCGTTCCACGCGCAGGACCCAAAAGGCAGGCAGAGCTCCAGAGTCTCAATGCGTGGATGAGACGATGGTGCAGAGATGAGGGTTTTGGATTTGTTAGGAACTGGGGAACATTCTGGGGAAAGGAGGGGCTCTTCCGAAGGGATGGGCTTCACCTTAACCGGGATGGAACCAGGCTGCTGGCATTAACCTTTAAAAAGGAGATAGAGCAGCTTTTAAACTAGATAATAGGGGAAAGCCGACAGTCGCCCAAGAGCACATGGTTCAGAAGAATGTATCCTTGAAGGATACTACCAAAAGCAGAGAGGTTCCAAAAAAGAGTAAAGTAGCCCAAATGCCCTCGAGTATGGATCAGACAGAGCTTAAAGATCCCAAATTACCCATGTCTACCATTAGCCAAATTAATATGAATAAAATACATTCTCTAAAATGCTTCTATGCAAATGCTAGAAGTCTAAAAAACAAGATGGGAAAGTTAGAATATATAGCACTAAACGAGAGGTTAGATATGATTGGGATATCAGAGACATGGTGGAAGGAGTACAACCAGTGGGACACTGTGATACCTGGGTACAAACTATATCATAATGATAGAGCTGATCAAATTGGTGGAGGGGTTGCACTCTATGTTAGAGAGGGCATTGAGTCAGAAAGGATTAAAGTTTTGCAGGAAACAAAATTTGCTGTAGAATCTCTATGGATTGAAATTCCATGTAAAAAGGGGAAGGTGATGGCTGTGGGGGTGTACTAACGACGGCCTGGCCAGAACGAACAAATGGATTATGAAATGCTCAAAGAAATCAAGGAAGCTAACAAAAGTTACAGCGCAGTAATAATAATGGGTGATTTCAATTACCCCGGTATCGACTGGGTCAGTGTCACGGCAGGACATGCTAGAGAGATAAAGTTTCTAGATGAAATAAATGACTGCTTCTTGGAGCAGCTGGTTCATGAACCGACCAGAGGGGAAGCCATATTAGACCTGGTCCTTAGTGGAACACCAGATGTAGTGCAAGAGATAAGGGTGTTGGGGCCACTTGGCAATAGTGATCATAGCATGATCGCCTTTGATTTAATTAGTGGAGGAGGGATAGTAAGGAAATCCACAGTACTACCTTTTAACTTTCGAAAGGGAGACTATGATAAAATGAGGAAAACAGTTAAGAAAAAACTAAAAGGAGCAGTTGCAAAGGTTAAAGACTTACATCAAGCTTGGGTGTTGTTTAAAAATACTATCTTGGAAGCCCAAGCCAGCTTTATTCCATGCTTTAAGAAAAGTGGAAGGAAGTCCAAAAAACTGCCAGCATGGTTTAAAAGTGAGGTCAGAGAGGCTGTTGTTGCCAAAAAAGCATCTTTCAGGAAATGGAAAAAAGAGCCAAACAACGATGCCTGGAAAAAGCACAAGCACTGGCAAGTCAAATGCAAGGCATTGATAAGGCAGGCAAAGAGAGAATTTGAGAAGAAGCTTGCTGCGGAAGCAAAAACGCGAAATATTTTTCAAGTACATTTGCAGCAAAAAACCTGTGAGAGAGTCAGTTGGTCCATTAGATGATAAAGGAGTTAAAGGGGCACTAAGAGGCGACAAGGCGATAGCAGAGAGACTGAATGAATTCTTTGCTTCGGTCTTTACTGAGGAAGATGTAGGGATGTTACCCATGACTGAAGTGGTATTTAAAGGTGTGGAAGAACTGAAGGAAATATTGATTCATTGGGAAGATGTATTACAGCTATTAGATAAACTGAAGAGTAGCAAATCACCCGGGCCGGATGATATACATCCAAGAGTGTTGAAAGAACTGAAATGTGAGATTACAGACCTGCTTTTAGTAATCTGTGAACTATCATTAAAATCATCTCTAATACCTGAAGATTGGAGGATCGGCAATGTAACACCAATTTTTAAAAAGGGTTCCAGAGATGATCCGGGAAACTACAGACCGGTGAGCCTGACATCAGTACCGGGAAAAGTGGTAGAAACCATCATAAAGAATAAAATTACTCAGCATGTAGATAGTCATGGCTTAATGGGAGACAGCCAACATGGCTTTAGACAAGGAAGATCTTGTCTTACTAATCTGTTATGTTTTTTGAAGGTGTGAATAAACAGGTGGACAAAGATGAGTCGATTGATATAGTGTATCTGGACTTTCAGAAAGCCTTTGACAAGGTCCCTCATCAGAGACTTCTGGCAAAACTAAAGAGTCATGGGATAGGAGGCAGTGTACTACTGTGGATCAGGAACTGGTTAAAAGATAGAAAGCAGAGGGTAGGGCTAAATGGCCAATTTTCCCAATGGAGAAAGGTGAATAGTGGTGTACCCCAGGGATCTGTGCTGGGTCCGCTGCTTTTTGACATATTCATAAATGACCTGGAAAGTGGAACAACAAGTGAGGTTATCAAATTTGCAGATGACACAAAACTATTTAAAGCTGTTAAAGCCCAAGAGGATTGTGGAAAATTGCAAGAGGATCTTGATAACTTGGAAGACTGGGCATCAAAATGGCAGATGAAATTTAATGTGGACAAGTGCAAAGTTATGCACCTAGGGAAGAACAACCCAAACTATGGTTACACGATGCAAGGTTCCACTTTAGGAACCACCACCCAGGAAAAAGATTTAGGAGTCATTGTTGATAACATGTTAAAACCTTTGGCTCAATGTGCAGCGGCGGCCAAGAGAGCAAATAGAAAGCGGGAAAGAGAAATCTATTTGCATTGGTGTGATAAACAGACCTCCCTCACAAGAGGAAGAGGTGGACAGAGAGTTAATTGAAGACATATGCAGCATTGCTAGGAAAGGGGAAGTGCTACTGATAGGGGATTTCAATATGCCAGATGTTGATTGGCACATTCCTGCTGCAGTATCATCTAGAAGTAAGGAGATGCTGGATTCTCTACAGGGAGAACTATTCAGGCAATTGGTAACAGACCCCACACGTGAAGGGGCCATACTGGACTTGGTGCTTACCAATGGTGAAAGTGTTTCTGATGTTGTAGTGGGAGATCATTTTGCATCCAGTGATCACCAGATGGTGTGGTTCAGTATTAGGACTAGGGCTGTTAGAATCCATTCCAAGGTGAGGATCTTAGACTTTAGGAAGACTAACTTTGCGAAGATGGGCCAATACCTCAGGGAGTCGTTAGTGGGATGGGAACAGCTGGGGGATGTAGAAAAACAGTGGGCAAAACTGAAAGTGGGTATTTTAAGGGCAACCAACCTTTTTGTTAAAATGGTAAATAAAGGTAAAAGGAAAAGGAGACCGCTATGGTTTTCGAAAGAAGTAGCTGAAAAAGTGAAGAAAAAGAGGGAGGCCTTCATGAAATACAAGAGATCACAGAGAGAGGAAGACAGGCATCTGTATTTGGAAAAACTTAGAGAAGCTAGCAAAGTAGTCAAGAAGGCAAAGATTCAAAAGGAGGAGGAAATAGCCAATGCTATAAAATGGGGGGATAAGACATTTTTCAGATATATTAGTGAGAAGAGGAAGGGCAAGAGTGGTATTGTCAGACTCAAGGGTGCAGGGGAGGAATATGTAGAAGCTGATAAGGATAAAGCGGAATTGCTTAACAAATATTTTTGTTCTGTGTTCACAGATGAAGAACCAGGAGCAGGACCTCAGAAAACACTCACAAATAGGAACAGAAGCAAAGGACATCTTGAACAATTTTCAAAAGACTGTGTTCGTGAGAAATTATCTCAACTTAAAGTAGACAAAGTGATGGGACCGGATGGGATACACCCGAGAATACTGAGGGAACTTGGGGACGTTCTAGCAGCTCCACTGACTGACCTTTTCAATGCCTCACTGGAGTCGGGAGTGGTGCCAAAGGACTGGAGAGAGGCTCATGTGGTGCCTTTACACAAAAGCGGAAGTAAGGATGTGGTTGAAAACTACAGGCCTGTTAGTTTAACTTCGGTGGTGAGTAAATTATTGGAAACGCTGCTGAAAGAGAAAATAGTGAGGTTTCTAGAGTCCAGCGGATTACAGGATCCGAGGCAGCATGGATTCACCAGAGGCAAGTCTTGTCAGACAAATCTGATTGATTTCTTTGACTGGGTGACCAGGGAGTTGGACCGAGGGAGAGCCCTAGATGTGGTGTATTTAGATTTCAGTAAAGCCTTTGACACTGTTCCTCACAGGCGACTTATAAACAAACTGAGCACCCTAGGGATGGACCCTAAAGTTACTGCTTGGGTTAGAAATTGGTTGGGTGGGAGGCGACAAAGAGTACAAGCAAATGGAGCTCACTCTGAGGAGAAGGATGTTATCAGTGGTGTACCCCAGGGATCTGTCCTTGGTCCGATTCTTTTTAACATCTTTGTTAGTAATATAGCGGAAGGGCTTTCAGGTAAGGTTTGCCTCTTTGCGGATGATACCAAAATCTGCAATAGAGTAGACACGCAGGAAGGGGTAGATAACATGAGGAGGGATCTAGCTAAGCTTGAAGAATGGTCTAGAATTTGACAGCTGGGATTTAATGTTAAAATATGTAAGGTCATGCATTTGGGCTGCAGCAATCCACGGGAGCAATATAGTATAGGGGGTGAAGTACTTTTGTCCACTAAAGAAGAGCGGGACCTAGGCGTGGTAGTGTCTGATGATCTTAAAGTAGCTAAACAGGTAGAAAAGGCGACGGCAAAAGCTAGAAGGATGCTTGGGTGCATACGGAGAGGAATTGCTAGCAGAAAAAAGGAGGTGATAATGCCTCTGTATAAGTCTTTGGTGCGACTTCATTTGGAGTATAGTGTGCAATTCTGGAGACCGCACCTTCAAAAGGATGTGAATAGGATGGAGTCGGTGCAGAGGGTGGCTACTAAAATGATTAGTGGTCTTTATTATAAAGCATATGAGGACAGACTGAAGGATCTTAATATGTACACCTTAGAGGAAAGGCGGGATAGAGGTGATATGATCGAGATGTTTAAATACCTCCGTGGCATAAATTTTCAGGGAGAGAGCCTCTTTCAATTGAAAGCAAGTTCTGCTACGAGGGGACATGGGATGAGGGTGAAGGGAGAGAGATTCAGGAGTGATATGCGGAAATATTTATTTACGGAAAGAGTAGTGGATCCGTGGAATAGTCTCCCAGTGGAGGTGGTAGAGATGAGGACAGTAATTGAATTCAAAAAAGCATGGGACAATCACAGAGGATCTCTAAAGGTAAAAAGGGGACTATTGTAGTTGTTATGGCAGGACAGACTAGATAGGCCATGTGGTCTTTTTCTGTCATCATATTTCTAAATAGAATGCTAGGTATCAGAAGGAAAGGAATGGAAAATAGAACAAAAGATATTATAATGCCTCTATATCGTTCCATGGTGAGACCGCACCTTGAATATTGTGTGCAATTCTGGTTGCCGTATCTTAAAAAGGATATAACGTTATTAGAAAAGGTTCAGAGAAGTGCCACCAAAATGGTAAAGGGGATGGAAGGATACTCCTATGAGGAAAGGCTAAAAAGGTTAGGGCTCTTTAACCTGGAAAAGAGACGGCTGAGGGGAGATATGATAGAAGTCTATAAATTAATGAACGGAGTGGAACGGGTAAACGTAGATCGATTGTTTACGTTATCAGAATATAGAAAGACTAGGGGACATGCAATGAAGCTATAGGGTAAACTATTTAAGACTAATAAAAGAAAATATCTTTTCACTCAACGTGTAATCCAACTCTGGAATTTGTTACCAGAGGATGTAGTAAAGGCTGTTAGTGTAGCTGGGTTTAAAAAAGGTTTGGATAAGTTCCTGGAGGAAAGGTCCATAAACCATTATTAAGAAGGGACCCAGGATATCACTGCTTGACCCAGCACAAGCATTGCGGAACCTGTGTCTTTTGGGGAAACTGCTGGGTACGTATAACCTAGATTGGCCACTGTTGGAAACAGAATACTGGGCTTGATGGATCTTGGTCTGACCCAGTATGGCATATCTTATGTTCTTACATGCAAAATATTGATATTAATTGCTTTCATACAAAAAGGATGCAAATTCTTCTGTGCCTATATTCAGTTTCTTAATGTCACTAAATACGTAGATTAGATGCTTCAAATTATTGAGCAGAAATCCTGCTGTAATTTGACCTCAATCACCATAGGGAGCAGCTTACGCTAACATCACTGGTCAAGATGCCACCATTCATCCACCTATAACTTAACATATACCAAACTTTAAAACACCTCCTAGTTACCCTTGGGATAAATACTCTAAACTAACTTCCAAAACATCCACCATACAAACATACAATGCATGTTAGCGTAAGCTGCTCCCTATGGTGATTGTTCACTAATTGTGGGATATGAGCTGTGCTGAGGTCATTTTGCCCGTGAAATTTGTATAAGTTTTGGTATAAGATTTTGTTAGTTGAGATTTTTGTTTAGGAGCTTATATCATTTGATAGTATTGTGGCAGTAGTTTTGCTCTTATACAGCCTTTCTGTTGGTATTGATACAATATTCACATGTCTCTTGCCTGAATTAATGCCACAATTTTATTCAGTGTCCGGTTTCCAGTCATCTCAGACTGTGGCACCTTTAGGCAAAACAAGGCAGGAAATTCAGATGTGATCAGTGCTTTATTCCCACGGGAACCAGGGTTGCGAGGGGCTGTTTACATTCTCGGCGAGTTTACTCTAGAGAGATCTGAGCACTCAGAATGCTAATGTCAGGTGAGAGCTTGCTGGAGGACTGGGTGCTGTATATAAAGAGGCAGGCTGGAGCGGCCTCGAGAGTCCTCACTCCTTGATATTCTGCAGGAACATCTTGCATTGCAGCTATGAAACCCACAGTCGTTCTTCTGCTCATCTCTCTAGCAGTTTTCTGCTTCTTGGGTAAGACCACAAACTCCTTCCTCCGTCAGACCCTTCACTTACATTCCTTTTTCCTCCACAAAATACGCTACTTTTACATTTCCTCTATGCAGCTCAAATTTCTTCTCAAACTACTGGTATTGCTAAGTTTGTGAAAGTCTTATTCATTCAAGGTTTCTTAAAATGTTTTGCTTTCTCTATATCTATCATTTTCCTCAGCTAAACTGTGAATCCACATTGTAGCCCTCAGCAAGTAAGATCCAGTAAATCATTAGTTGATTTTCCCTCAATCTACCCTTATCCAGAGTTTTACACATCAGTAATCCCAGTTCATCCACATCAGCCCCCTCTTTTACCAGCTTTACTGCCTTCCACGCTTGGCTTGTAATCATTCTCAATGTCTGGTTTTAGCTCTCTTGTGTTTTCATTGCGGAGTCTCAGCCATTCTCTGGTCTCATTTCTAGATATGCTGCAGTTAATCACCCTCCCTTACACCTTCACTGTGTCTTCTGCCGTTCTGAAATGCTGCTTTGGCCAGAACGTCTTATAATCATCAAAGAGCAAGGTGCTGTGAATGGTACAGCATTAAAGGAAAGGTGAAAGTGTATTTTAACATAGACCAGAGGGTAGCGTGATGAGACATGATAAATCCCTGGAGGATGTGTCAGAAAGTTTGAAAATGTGCAGTAAATTGCTTGATGTGAGGGACACATAGGGGGGTATGTGACTGAGAATATATTAGGACAGAAGAAGATCAGAGAGATATTTAAGAATAAGTTAGGAATACATTTATCGACGATGGTTGCGTGAGTAGCTTTCAGGTCAGTGCAAACAATCTAATAAAGGGTCCCACCTATAGTTTATTTTTATGCATGTCAGAGTGCAACATGGTGAACATTTAAACTGCCCAATGGACAACAGGAAACCAATGAAAGACTGTGATGGGAAGTGATGGAATAGAATTTTACAAAAACTGAAGTGGGCAGATTAAACTGTCAGGGAGACCAAAAAGAAGATTTATTAATCCAAATGAGAAAAGATATTGGGATAGGGAGAGAGAGTAGATGGAAGCCAGGGAACCACCATAGAGCCTAGAAAGAAGAGCTTCAGTTTTGGAAGGGTTACACATCGAAGGAGAGAGCACTGGCACTTCCACACAGTGCAAAACAAGGAGAAGATACCAGAACGGCATTGACAATAGAAGTGTTGGTACCGAATGATTATTGTGTGAATCGCATGGAGAGGGAGAAGATCCTGAAGTACCAAGAAATGCAGTCAGAGACCAAGAACATGTGGCAGAAAGATACAGAAATATTTCCCATCGTATCGGGAGCCACAGGCCTGATAAAGAAGAATTTCCAAGCACATCTTGACAAACTACCCACACATGTTACATCTTATAAACTCCAGCAGGAGGCGTTCTTTGGCACGATGCATTAGCAGTAAATTTGAGAGATTAAGATCATATTCCACGGGGAGTGTCCTTCAGCAGTCCGGTGCCCTGTGTGAGAGAGGGGCCGGTTCCGAGCCGGGCGAGCAGAGCGGGCAGCCCTGCTGACGTCATCGTATGACCCCTATATCTCTGAAGCCCTATCGGCGCTAAGCCGTCGGCGCGTTTTCCTAAGGGGCGGTTTCTCAAGGGGCATGATCATCGCCCCTTGTGAGCCCCTTTGGAGCCTTTTGGAGCTAAAGCTGTTGATGTTGTCAGAATGCCTGGTAAACGTAAGAAAAAGCTTTCTAAGGATACATCGCAGACCGGTGCCATGGAGAAACATGTGGTGTCTACGCCCAGAAACATCGTCTCAGGTACTGTTCCCGATAATCTCACTGTTGAGGGCGTGAGTCTAAGCTCAGTGGAGCGAAGCCCTCCCCTTCCTCCTGGCTTTCTTGAGCTGTCCGCTGAAGTTTCCTTCGATGATCTCTCGCGCACTGTGGATTTGCCGAGAGTGGTGTCTTGGAAACCCCCCTCTGGGCCTCCCAGTGAACTTCCAGTTTCTGAAGTCTCTTTATTGGACATTTGGCGTGTGGTAACTCGCACGGAAAATACCTTAACGGCAACTATTTCTTCTTTGTGTCAATTTACCGGTGATACGGTTCAGAAATTTCGCTCTCTAGATTCCCAACTTGGGGCTTTACGCTCCACGGTGACAAAAATAGAGCCCCTGGTTTCTACTTCGGCTGAATCAGTTGCTGTATACATGAAGGATAGTCTGTTTTTGCACCAAAAAATTGAGAACCTAGAGAATGCAAATCGCTCTAGGAATTTGCGAATTTTGAATTTTCCTTTATGCATGTTGCTCTCTCCAATGATACTGTTCCGGAAATATCTAAAAGAAGTCCTCCTATTTCCACTAGCCGATTCATGTTTAATTCTTAAATGCTATTACTTACCATTAAATGTTTCATCTGGCAATGTGGATCAGGGGGTTCCTTCTCCTGTTGATTTGGAAAAGTTTAATCTTACTGCTTTTCTCGAGGAGTCTCAAGACCTCATATCCACTCGTGCTACCTTGCTGGTTACCCTTTCTTCAGAAGAAGATAAAGTAAATATTTTAAGAGCTTATTTTAAGAAAAAGGAGATGCAATTTTGTGGAGCAAAGGTCTTGATATTCCCCGATGTTTCACGCTCAACTCAAATGCGCAGGAAAGCTTTTCTTTCTTTAAAATTAAGAGTGGTAGCTTTGGGAGCAACATTTTTTTTGAAATATCCCTGTAAATGTAATATTTCTTTAAATAGCGACAGATTTATTTTTCTTATGCCCTCTGATTTAGAGAAATGGTTACTGGATAGAGAGAAATCAAAGGTTATTGACAAACCTTGAGTAGGGAGGGCTCATTAAACCGGTATAGTTGGCTACAGGCTTTGCCTGTTATAGCCTTGTTTTCTTTGTTTATTGTATTTTCTTTTGTATTGGACGGATTTCTCCCCATTGATGTGGGCTATATTCTTATTAATGTATTTGTTTAAGGATATTTTATGCCTCTTGTATTTGTTTTCTCTGAAAGCTAATTTTATTGTGTTTTCACTGTAAAATTTCATAAATAAAAGATGTAAAAAAAAAAAGATCATATTCCACATATTCTGGCTTAGAAGTGAGGTTCACGACTGCCAGAGTATGCGTAAAACTAACCCATTTGGAGAAACTACCCTGAGTAAAACCATATAAATAAGCAGGATGGAACCTAGAAGGATATGGCAGATGGGGGCTGTGATGAGGTCTATAGAATGTTACTCGTCCCTCTCCAAAGGGATTATCAACAGCCCCCTTTAAGGGAGTCTGCAGCCCAGAGTTCAGGGCTGAGAGGGCCTAGTTGAGAGGGAGAGGTTCTTATTTTTCCCTAAAATGCACCTCCCCTTACCTCCTTTTTCAATCTCTGTCAATAATACTCTACTATTTCCTGTGTCTTTGGGGTCATCTTTGACTCCTCCCTCTCCAACTCCACATACATTGAACTCATAACTAAAACCTGTTGTTTTTTTCTTTATAACATCAAAGTTTGCCCCTTCCTTTCTGAACACACTAAGGCTCTTATCCACTCTTTAGCCACCTCCTATCTAGACTATTGCAACCTCCTCCTTACTGGTTTCTCTCTGAATCATCTCTCTCCCCTTCAATATGTTCAAAACTCAGCTGCATGGCTTATCTTCTGCTAGCCTCAATATGCTCGTACAACCTCTCTTCTCAAGTTGCTTCATTGGCTCCCTATCCGTTTCTGTATCCAGTTCAATCTTCTCCTACTAACCTATTAATGCATTCACTCTGTTGACCCTCACTATCTCTCCTCTCTCCCTACATCCCTTCTTGTGAGCTCCACTCTTTTCTGGCGGATCGCTTCTGTCTGTCCCCTTCTCTTCCACTGCCAACTCCAGACTGATCCTTTCATCTTGCTGCTCCTTATGCTTGGAACAGATTACCGAAGTCTGTACATTAGGTTTGATGTCTGACCCCTTTCAAATCCATGCTGAAGGCTCACCTCTTCAAGGCAGCCTTTGAATCTTGTTCTGCTTAGTCTCCTTTCTACCTCCTTACCATTTCCTGGATGTATCCTTGTCCTCAGCTGTTGTGTGGTCTTGTCTTGACTAGACTGTAAGCTCTTATGATCAGAGACAGTCTTTTACTTGTGTCTGTACAGTGCTGCATATGCCTTGTAGTGTTAGATATATGATAGGTAGTATAGTAGTAGTAGTATGGTTCTTGAAAGAATTAGCTGAAAAGGTGAGGAAAAAGAGGGAGACCTTCATAAAATACAAGAGATTACAGAAAACAAAAAACACACATCATTATTTGGAAAAGCTAAGAGGAACTAAGACAGGAGTTAGGAAAGCAAAGATACAAATGGAACAAAAAATAGCTAATAAATTTAAATTCAGGGGGGAAACAATTTTTCAGATGTTAGTGATAGGAAGAAGTGTAAAAGTGGTATTGTCAGACTCAATGGTGAAAGGGGGGGGAGGATATGTAAAATCTTGATGAGGATAAAGTGGAATTGCTTAACAAATATTTCTATTCTATGTTCACAGATGAAAGCCAGGAAACACACACAAAGAGAAACAGAAGTGACGTGAAGGGGCTGTGGAACGCATCTCCGATTGGAGGGGCCAAGCTCGGCCTTGACTCTGCCCCTAGCCCCTCATGGTCTCCCCCTCCTGTTCTGCCTACGGGGATCCAATCTCCTGTGGACAGAAGAGAAGGGGATTGTGTTGTAATCACGGCAGACTCCCTTCTGTCTGCTGTGGGGATCTCCACAGTTTTTGCTGTGATCATGGTGGCTTTCCCACCTGGTGCAGGGGGATCCGCTTTCCCGTGGGTAGACAGGAGTCTACCACGATCGTGGATGGTGGGTAAAATTTCCCCAGGGCCAGGGCCCAAGTTGTCCATCCCATTCTGACACTCATGGCAAGATGGATATTGAATGATTTTCAGGAGCTAGCTAAACTAAAAGTAGACAAAGAGATAGGGCCATATGAGAGATATCCAAGAGTACTGAAGAAACTTAGGAAAGATCTGGTGGCTTCACTGTCTAATCTTTCCAATGCTTCTTTAGAGTCGAGAGTGGTCTCCGAGAACTGGAGAGAGGCACATGTGGTTCCTTTACACAAAAGCAGAAGTAACGATGAGATTGGGAACTATAAGCTGGTTAGTCTGATGTCTGTGATGAGTAACTTAATGGAAAACACTTCCAAAACAGAGGACAGTGAGGATTTTAGAGTCCACTGGATTGCAGGATCCAAGGCAGTATGGTTGTACTAAAAGCAGGTCTTGTCAGCCAAATCTAATTTCTTTGTCTGGGTCACCATAGAGTTGGACTGAGGGAGAACCCTACATGTGGTGTACTTAGATTTCAGTAAAGCCTTTGACACCGTTCTGCACAGTCAAAATATAAATAAATTGAATGCCCTAGGGATGGACCCTAAAGTGACTGACTGGACAAGGAACCAGCTAGGTGTGTTCCGAGAACCTCTGCCCTCAAGGTAAACAAAGGTACAGAGAAACCATTATTTGGCTCTATGATAACCCCTCACCCACATAAAAATATCTCATTAGCCAAATTGTAATGTGTTCCAGTCGTCCTTTCTGTTTCAGTAAAATAGAATGACTTGACAGTTTAGGAATTGCCATGAGTTCTCAGTCTATGAATTTTATATTCTAGCCAAGGCAGCATCAGAGGATCTCCAGACTACTGAGAAAAGTGCTGAAAGTACCTCGGAAGCAAAGGACACCGCCATTGAGACAAAATGTCAGAAAAGCATCGACAAGTCTGCGTCATCCCTCAGTCAATTATTAGCTACAGCTGATAAGGCGACGACAGATTAATGGTAAATTACCTCACTGTGTTGTCTACACTGTTTCTCCAATATGAAGGGATAACAGAACATAAGATTAGCCATAGTGAGTCAGACCAAAAATCCATGAAGCACAGAATCTTGTGACCTGGACTGGCCACTTTGACATCAGAGCCCGGACGCCCCTGCCGCCCTTCTCTTATGCCCGATGCCCAATGCCACAGCAGGAAGTCAATCTTGCCAAAGCAATCCAATCAGTCAGTAAGGAGGTGTTAGCACATTATACAATAAACATTTCAGTTTTTATCTATTAGTAACATGAAAAAGGAAAGAAAAATATCTCAGGTAGGACAAGGAGTCAGCTGTAACAGCAGCGTCTTACCTTCCTGCCATCCTAGGTCATAGAAAACCTTCATTATGAAACCACAAGTTTAACTAAGCAGAGCGAGTTTTTATATCTGATATGTTGTGCCCATGCCGGTCTGTGCTGAGTCAGGAGTGAATGAAAAGAAAATCCCAGGTCATGGTCCTATTTATACTCCCTGACCCAGCTAGCTATTTATTTATCTACATTTATATGCGGCCTTTCACCGGTGAAAGTGGTTTACAATAAAACAATATTAAGCGTGGGGGTTTACAATCCATAAAAGGGGGGCAGTAATCTTCTGAAGGTGCAGAACCCATCACCCGGGGAGGGGATATTTACATAAATACATATGTATGATCTTGCTGTCTTAGTATTCACATATGTTTTGTGATTGCTTTGTTGGGGATTTTGGTGTTCATCTTGGGGTGATTATCAAAGGTTGTTGTTCTATTCTACATTGAGGTACTTTTGAAAAGGTGGGTCTTGAGCTGCTTTCTGAAAGTAGACAGTTCTTTGTTGCATCAAGGTTTAGCTGGCAGTGAGTTCCATAATGTAAGAGCATACAGTTCAAAGGTGCGGTTGCAGGTTTGTTGATTAAGCGTAGTTATTCACCTGTAACAGATGTTCTCCGGGGACAGCAGGAATCAGGAGGAGGGAGGGTTGCAAGGACTGATTTCTGCTGTCCCCGGAGAATACCTGTTACAGGTGAGTAACTATGCTTTCTCCAGGAACAAGCAGAAAATCAGTCCTCACATATGGGACTCCCCAGCTACAGGCTACCAGGAACCCATAGCCAAAAAAAGGTTCCTTCATCGAGAGCCACGAGTAGCTGCAACGGAAAAAACGCTCAATCTGAGAAGGAATTAGCATTCCGGTAGCTTGAACACAGAAGAGTCAGAGGGCAGGAGCTGCCTAGACCTCGAAAAGGTTACGGAGTACAGCCTAGCCAAAGGCACTGTCCCGTCAGGACTCCCTATCCAGGCAGTAA
Organism: Ichthyophis bannanicus; assembly: GCA_033557465.1. Classification (NCBI taxonomy): domain Eukaryota; kingdom Metazoa; phylum Chordata; class Amphibia; order Gymnophiona; family Ichthyophiidae; genus Ichthyophis; species Ichthyophis bannanicus. The sequence continues at coordinate 10,361,069 of CM066050.1, read as the reverse complement.
TGAGCTGCAAAAATAATAACCGAAGAACTGGTGGCGGCCCGGCAGCTGTCTGCCAGAGGAATGGAGCGCAGATGAGCCATGGAGGTTGCCATGACCCTGACCTTGTGAGCCGTGACACGGACCTCCAATGGAGGTTTTGCTTCCTCATAGGCCTGTGCGATACAGTCCGCCACCCACGTGGACAGCGTGCGCTTGCTCACTGCCTTCCCCAGTTTGCTGGGGTCATAGGAAACGAAAAGCTATGATGCTTTCTGGTGGTCTTGAGTATGCTGAATGTAGAAAGATAAAGCCCTCCTACAGTCTATGGTATGGAGGACGGCTTCAGCGTGACCAGCATGTGGTCTGGGAAAGAAGGTAGGGAGGACCACCTCTTGACTGAGGTGGAAAGAGGACACCACCTTAGGAAGAAACTTGGGGTGTGTGCGAAGCACTACCCTATTCCTGTAGAACCTGGTATAAGGCCTCTCTGCCGTGAGGACCTGGAGCTCGCTCACTCTTCGGGCGTAGGTGAGGGCAACGAGGAACACCACCTTCCATGAGAGACAGCGGAGATGGCACGTAGCCATCGGTTCAAAAGGCGGCAGGGTGAGCCGCCCCAACACCACATTGAGATCCCATTCGGGCGCCGGAGGGTGACCGGGGGCTTAGACAGGAGAAGGTCCTGATGGTGGTTGGCTGCGAGGGCACCGAGATGAACTCTGACGGAGTTGGATTTGAGTCTAGAGTCAGAGAGGTGGAGAAGGTATTGTAGTACCATGGCCACCGGACAGGAAAAAGGATTGGTTCCCCGAGCCGCACACCAGAGCGCAAACCTGCGCCACTTAAAAGCGTAAGCCTGTCTGATAGACATTCTGTGGGAGGCCAATAGGACATCCTCCACTTCCCTCGGACATAGGAGTGAAGCTAGTGAGACCCTCTCAGCAGCCAAGCCATCAGCAGCAGGGAGCTGGGTTTGGGGTGCAGGAGAAAGCCCCCTCCTGGGAGAGAAGCCATGAGCCTGTCCCCAGAGGGATAGGAGTCTCCATCGCTAGCTGTAGAAGGAGCGGGAACCATGGTTGCCGAGACCACCGTGGGGCTATCAAAATGACTGAGGCTCTGTCACGAAGAATCTTGAACAGGGTCTTGGCAATCAGAGGTGTCAGGGGAAACGCATACAGGAGACCCCCTGACCTCGAGATCAGAAAGGTGTCAGTGACCACCCTGTCGGGGTTTGGTTGCTGGGAACAGAAATGGGGTAACTGGTGGTTGTCCGGGATGGTGAAGAGGTCCAGCCTCGGGTACCCCCAGATCCAAAAGAGTCTGTGGGCCACTTTGGGGTCCAGCTACCATTCGTGGGGCTGGAGCAGTCTGCTGAGTCTGTCGGCTAGCCAATTGCTGTGGCACAGCAGTACACTGCTCTGAGGAGAATGCCCTGTTGGACTGCGAATGAGCACAGGTCCAAAACTTCCCTGACAGAGGGCACGGGAACCCGTGCCCCCCCCTGTTTGTTCACGTAGAACATGACAACTTGGTTGTTGGTCTGGACTAGGATGGAGCTGTGGCTCAGGGATTTCTGAAACGTCCTCAGGGCAAGACAGATTGCACACAGCTCCAACAAGTTGATCTGCTGGGCACTCTCATCTGGAGACCAGATGCCCTGGGTGTGGAACCCCTGGCAGTGGGCTCCCCAGACCAGCAGAGAGGCGTCTGTTTTGAGGACCCTTGAGTGCTGAGGGACCTGAAAAGGCATTTCCGCTTGCAAGTGGTGCGAGGACTGTCACCAGTTTAGGAACTGTGCCAGGCGCCCAGTGACTCTGACCTTGTCCTGGAGGCGCCCCGTTGCCTGGGACCATTGGTCCTTGAAGCACCACTGTGGAATTCGCATGTGTAGGCTGGCATCTGGGGTGTCATGGACTGGGGAGGCCATGTGCCTGAGGAGGCGCACCAGGAGTCGTGCCGGTACCGAAGGGTGGCGCTGTACCCTTTTGGCCAGTGCCATTAGCCTGTTGACTCTGTCTGTAGGCAGGAAGGCCTTGGCTGGGAGAGTATAGATCCTTGCCCCGATAAATTTGAGCTCCTGAGCCAGTTTCAGGCTGGACTTGGGGTAGTTGATTACAAAGCCCAAGTGCTGAAGGACCTAGATAGTGCATGCCGTGGCCTGCTGCACCTCGGGGGCCGAGGTGCCCCTGATGAGCCAGTCGTCAAGGTAGGGGAAGACGAAAATCCCTTGAAGCCTGAGAAAGATGGCGAGTAACGCTAAGCACTTCGTGAATACCCTGGGGGCCGAGGCAAGGCCGAAGGGCAGTACCCAGTATTGGAAGTGAAGCCCCCCACCACAAAGCGTAGGTATTGCCTGTGGTTTGGGTGGATTAGGATGTGCATGTAAGCATCCTTTAGATCTAAGGAGCAGAGCAAGTCTCCCTAGCAGAGGTAGGGCAGCAATGTTTCAAGGGAGAGCATCCTGAACTTCTCCCGCACCAGGAATCTGTTGAGGTTGCGGAGGTCGAGGACGGACATTAGGCCCCCTGACCTTTTTGGTATGAGGAAGTATGTGGAATTGAACCCTTTGTCCCTGAGATGATGGGGCACTGGTTCCACTACTCTGTCCTCGAGAAGACCCGCCAACTCTTTCAAAAGAAAGTCCCAGTGAAGGGATAAACGTGAAGTGGAACGGATAAACGTGGATAAATTGTTTACGCTATCAGAATATAGAAGGACTAGGGGGCATGTAATGAAGCTACAGGGTAAACTATTTAAGACAAATAGGAGAAAATATTTCTTCTCTCAACGTGTAATCAAACTCTGGAATCTGTTACCGGAGGATGTAGTAAGGGCTGTTAGTATAGCTGGGTTTAAAAAAGGTTTGGACAAGTTCCTGGAGGAAAGGTCCATAAACCACTATTAAAAAGGGACCCAGGATATCAATGCTTGGCCTAGTACAAGCACTGCAGAACCTGTGTCTTTTGGGGAAACTGCTAGGTACGTATGACCTAGATTGGCCACTGTTGGAAACAGGATACTGGGCTTGATGGACCTCGGTCTGACCCAGTATGGCATTTCTTATGTTCTTATGTTCTTATGGGAGGCCAGGAGGGCTCTCTGGGAAAGTAGTGCGGAGGCACTTTGGCTAGGTGAAGGAGGTATCCCTCCTTGACCACCTTTAATGCCCAGGCGTCGCTGGAGAGAGGGGCCATGCTGTAAGAGTCAAAAGCTTCCCCCTGGTTGAGCCGGGGTTGAAGCCTGGGGCTTAGGGGCCTTCTGCTTACGCGAACCATGCCCCTGCCCCTTGGCCAGCTGCCCCTGCTGGGGCACTGGGGAGGCCTGATAAGGGGGGTAACCTCGGTAAGCAGTAGGTTTCCTCGGGTAGAAGGACTTCTTTCCCGAGCCCTTCTTTCAGGTAGGGGCCAAGGTCTTTTTAGAGAGCCTAGTCTTTGTCATGAACTCAGTCTCCAGTTCGGTGGCCTTTTCAGTCATGGGCCTGCCGAATAAGTTCTCCCCTGGCATGGGACATCGATCAACTTGTCTTGTACCCATTGCTCGAGGTCGAGCGACTGTAGCCAGGTTTGGCGGTGTGCACCGATGCCCGCTGCGGCTACTCTGGCCGCCGACTCGAACCTGTCATAGACCGCTCAAGACAAACTTGGAACATTCCCCAATGGCTCTGGATAGACCCTTGAAAAGCTGCAAGGGCTCCTCAGAGAGACCAGCCGAGAACCTAACAATCTCTTTTGTTAGGTCTCTTAGGTACATGCCCATGTACAGCTGGTAGGTTTGGATCTGGCCATTCAGCATAGCACCCTGGTAGCATTTTCTGCTGAGGGCATCCAAGGTGCGGGCCTCCCTGCCGGGTGGTACCGAGGAATGAGTCTTCTGACTTTTTAGTCGACGCATGGCCGATTCCACGACCATGGAATTATGCGGCAATTGAGACTTTTGAAACCCGGGGCTCCGGCGGACTCAATACATCGAGTCAAGCCACTTACTAACCACTGGTGTTGATGCCAGTGTCTCCCACATGCGGAGCATAAGGCGCTCCAGAATGGGCACCGAGAGGGTTTCCCGAGGAGGAGCCTCATATTGGAGGATCTCGAGTTCATCTGCTCGCGGATCCTCTTCGGACTCTGTTGGAAAGGCCAAAGCTTTGGACATATCTCGAACGAAATCTCAAAAGGCCATGTTCTCAGGGGGAGATCTCCTCCAAGGTTCCGACCCCAGGGAATTGAAAGGAACATCACGGTGAAGGCGAGCATCCGGAGACACCTCGTCTTCCGACTCCCAGACGGAGACATCCGAGTAGGACAGGTGGCAGTCATCGGGCCCCGAAGGGTCAGGCCACTCCAGTGCTCATTGGCTTGCCGGTGATGATCTTCATCCGGAAGAACGGGAGATTGAGCGGGACCTCAGCCGAGGATCTGCTCTGGCCCGTAGGGCTTCAAGGATCGGCATGTCCTCCGCGGTCGACTTCATCATCGAGTCCCTGGTGGTCAGGGCAGAGGAACTGGACTTACCGGACGCTAGTGCCCTTTGTTGCTTCAGGAATGCAATGATCTTGCGTTCCAAGGAATCCATCCTGGATCTGAGCTCAGGCGGTTCTGCAGCATCTGGCTCGGGTGCCGATGGAATCGGGGCCGATGCCAGTTCCCCCAGAGGGGAGTCCTCGATTAGGATAGGATGCACTGGTCAGGGCCGGTCCATGCCCGGCTCCTTATGAGAGAGCTTTATTGGACGCTCCTTCCCCGACACCTCGTGTTGTCGCTCTGGGTTCTGTGACCGGCCCCGTGAGGCACCTGGTCGTTCTGAGCCATTCAGAGATGCAGCCGTCGAGGATATTCTCCTTTTGGGTTCCTTCGAGGGGGACTCCCTCTCTGAGGCCCCCTGGCGCCACTCGGGTTCGGAATGCTCCTCCTGGGGCGTGGAGGTCTCGGATGAGGTCCTAGCTTTTGGAGGCATAGGGAAATCAGGGACATTTTTTTCTTGCTGCTGCTGGCAGCTTTTCAGGGCCTTTGAGGACATAAGTTTGCAAAGGCCGCAAACAGCCGGATCGTGGTCCGGGCTGAGGCACCGGAGGCAACAGTCAAGCGTATCGGTGAGGGACATAATTTTTCCGCACCTGTCGCACTTTTTGAACCCGCTGGTAGCCATGGAGGGAAAAAAGAAAAAAAGGCCCCCAGCAAGGTCAAAGACCTTTAGGGCTCCCAGCGAGGAAAAAAAAAGAAAACAAGAGCGGGAACACCCAAAAAGAAAAATAAAGAAAAAAGGAGAGCCAACCCGATACTGGGGTACTGGGGGCGAGCGAGAAGGGTACTGGTGCTAGCCGGAAGAAAAAACAACAGCTGAAAGGCAAGAAGAAAAACACTTTTTCCGGGACAGAAACAGACAATGTCTGTAGACTCTGCGGAAAAAAGAAGACTGAGCAAGATGGCCCCTTTGGGCAGGAAGCGGACCACGCATGCGTGGAGGCAACTCCCAAATGCTTTCTTTGAAAGCTGGGGATTTGCTCCACGCGGGTTCCGTTGGTGCTGACAAAACCCATATGTGAGGACTAACTTCCTGTTTGTTCCCGGAGAAAATTTGGTCCTGCTGTGTGGTACAATAAGCATGTTGTTTGTAACCTGTCGTGTTGGTCTTCCCGAGTTCGGTTTTTCCAGTAATACGTGGAGGTGTGATGGTTGCTGGATATGGAATGCCCGGTGGATCAGTTCTAGGGTTTTATATTTCATCCGTGCCTCTACTGGAAGAATGCGTAGGTTCTTCAGAACTCAAGTGATGTGGTCAAATTTTCTAACTCTTTGGATGGATCTGACTGTGGCGTTTAGTGCATGCTGAAAGTGGCTCTTACCCGAGGTCTTTTTCCTTCTATTTTATGGAAATGTTTATTATATAATGAGAGTGAACGAGCTGTGTGAAGCTTAGATGGAGCAGCTCAGCTACTTAGGGTTTGCCAGATACTTCCTATTGACTCAGATTGGCCACTGTCAAAGATGAGCTTTATTTATCTACGTATTTAAAATTCTTATAAACCACCTTCCTTTTTGTTTTTTTTTATTTACATTCTCTTATATACCGCGCTATTCTGCATCAGTGCGGTTTACATTGAACAAACTGAAATTACATTGAACAGGGCATTATAACTTGGAGATAACTATTTTACAGGGAACATGGGCTATGGAGGGTAAACAAGGAGTTCCCAAAACTGTGAACCATAGAAACAGACATAAAACTAACAGTAAAAAACATCAAACATCATTAGATACTACATATCACAACATTAAAATGTGAGTTAAAATAGGCTCGATAGACTTTGGCCTGACCCAGCACATACTACAGGGGGTAACACATGCTGCTAACTGCTGGTGAAAAGTATTGCAGTTCCATCAGAAGCTTTGCTCTGCAATCATCATTCTGAAATTCTTTCTTTCAGGACCTCCGAGCTCAGCCATCTCACAGAGCCCTTGAAGGTGTCATTACTCGGGGACTCTATATCGTCATAGCTTTGCTCCTTGAGACATCACAGCCAGCGGCTGAATAAAGTGAATAATACATAAGGCGTCCTGCTTCCTTCATTTACTCAGAAACATGACAAAAGTGTTAAACAAACTCATTCACTATGTCCAGGGAAGGGTCATTTGTGCCGAGTTTAGCTCTCGTAATCATTTTCAAAAGTTGTTTCCTATGCGGTGGACTACATCTAAACCAAATTCCTTGCCCCTAAAAGCGAGCGTGGTGGAAATGAAGCAGCGGTGAGCGCAGTTCAGTGGCAGAGGGAAAGATACAGGGGGACTAGTGGCTGCCTTTGAGGATTCAGAGCTGCACAACATTTCTAATACTAAGAAAACCTGTCTGAAGACCTTTCCGGTTCTGGCTGGCATCAGCTCACCTCCAGACCTCTATCAGGGAACCAACTGGATTTATTGCAATATCAGAGAATAAATTAGAAGGATGGGCACATAAAATATTGTGCTTTGTTTTTGGGTCATTTTTGGCCTTTTCCCCAATTTTTAGACATGTTTTGGTTTGTTGCACACATTCTTTTTAATAACATTTCTTAAATGTGTGTTAGATTTTTTAAAGCATATTAATAAAGTTAATGCATGCTAATTTATAGCTTAATGTGGCATGCACTAAATTTTTTAAGGCATACAAATACACCCAACGGACACTAACCAATATATATCCCTAATGAGATGGCTGTTCTAAGAACGCTCTACCATGAAAATACAAAGGTATTTTTAAGGGGTTTTTTATCTTGTAGGAGTATATACATCTATCAAGTACCATACTTTGGAAGCGACTAATCTAAGTTTGAATATGAACCATTCTGGTCTTTATCTGCAGTCATATATTATATTATGTTACGATTGCTTTAGTCTATATAAATTGCTTCTGTAGTGTCTCCAGCAGGTGGCACTAGAACTTGCTTCTGGATCCTCACTACCTCGTTACCCTAACTAAAGCAGGCTTATGGCTTTTATACTTGTCTCGGTGAAACTTGTTTAGTTGAGTTTATTCAAGTTTTGATACACCACCTTCAGGCCCAATAGATGCTTCAAAGTGGTTTACAAAATAACACAAAAAGAAATAAGAAAGGAAAAAGAAGAAGAAGGAAAAGTGGGTCCCAGAGTGAGAGAGGAAGCCATTAATCCACTGCTGTGTCTGGAGGAGCCCCAAAGGCCAAAGAAGTGAGGACTCAATATTCAAAGGCATTTGCAAACCATGTAAAGGCTGCTCAGCGGATTATTCGGCGCAGAATATCCGTGGGCACCATCGCTGCATGCCCCAATGTTAACTGTTAGTATCAGGGTGTGCTGGGGCAGTATTTTTATTTATTTATTTTTTATTTATTTATGCTTTTCTTCTATACCGCCCCTTCTAGAGATCAAGGGCGGTTTACAGAGAACAAAATTAACAAATTTAAACAAATTTGTTTTACATGGAACAGCAGTTATAACTATTTACAAGCAACTTTTGCATTAACTACTCGGCGATAACCAGGGTCACCCTTTCAACCGGGGCTAGGATCACCCTTTCAACAGCCACGTTGTCAGTGATAGGGACCCCAGGTTGGAGTGCAGGAGGGAGCCCACTTCCTTAGACAGGAGCCCTGGAGAGCTCTCCAGTAGGATCAGAGTCTCTACTGACAACTGCAGGAGCAGCGGGAACCATGGCTGCCTGGGCCATGAGGGGCCACCAGGATCAATAAGGATCAATAAGACATTGTTGTGAAGACACTTGAACAGTATTTTGGCAATCAGAGGAGTGGGTGGGAAAGCATACATGAGACCTTCCCACCACAGAATGAGAAATGCATCTGCTGTCATCCAGGAGGGGTGGGGCTACCGGGAGCAGAAATGGGGCAACTGGAAGTTGTCTGGCCTGGCAAAGAGGTCCACTCATGGGGTTCCCCAGAGCCGGAAGAGCCATTTGGCTACCCTGGGGTCCAGCTGCCTTTCGAGTGGCTGGAGGACCCTGCTCAGTTTGTCCGCCAAGGTGTTGTCCTGACCTGGTAGATATACCGCCAGCAGGAGTATGCCCTGTTGAACTGCATAAAAGCAGTATGTCACTGCTTCGCGGCTGAAGGTGTGAGACCCTGTGCTCCCCTGCTTATCCACATAGAATACTGCTACCTGATTGCCTGTTTTGATTAGCACTGGCTGGTGCCTCGGGCGATGGGAGAATACTCGGAGGGCTAGATATATTGCCCAGAGCTCCAGGAGGTTGATCTGCTGACTGCTCTTGGCCTATGACCAGATGCCCTAGGTGCGGAGTTCTTCGCAGTGGGCTCCCCATCCCAGCAGGGAGGCGTCCGTAGTGAGGACCCTCAGAGGGCTGGGAGTTTGGAAAGGCATCCCTGACTGGAGGTGATGGGGGAGATTCCGCCAGCTGGTAGGTCACTGAGATTCTGTCATGGAGACGGTCTGTGGCTTGTGTCCACTGGTATCGAAGGCACCACTGAGCGGTCCTCATGTGCAGATGGGTGTCTGGGGTGACATGAACCATAGAGGCCATGTACCTAATTAGGCGCAGCAGAAGCTGAGCTGACACCAAGGGACAGTGCCCTGAGGTGGTCGGCTCGGTCCACAGGGAGGAAGGCCTTTGTCTGGAGCATGTCTAGCCTTGTCCTATGAACTCCAGAAATTGTGACAGAAGAAGGTGGGATTTGGGGTAGTTTATCACAAACCCCAAATGTTGCAGAACCTGGATGGTGTGTGTGGTGGCCTGCTGCACCTCTGCAACCGTGCTTCCTCTTATGAGCCAGTCGTCCAGGTAGGGGAAGACAAATACCCCCTGGAGATGGAGGAAGGCGGCCACTACTGCCAGACATTTGGTGAAGACCCTGGGGGCGGAGACCAGGCTGAAGGGTAGTACCCTATACTGGTAGTGGCTGGCCCCCACCATGAAGTGCAGGTAGTGCCTATGGTTGGGGTGGATGAGTATGTGAGTATAAGCATCCTTCAGATCCAAGGAGCATAACCAATCTCCCTGTTGGAGATAGGGCAGCAATGTCCCAAGAGAGAGCATCTTGAAATTCTCCCTCACCAGGAACCTGTTCAGGTTGCACAGGTCTAGGATGGGCCTTAGGCCCCCTGTTCTTTTTGGTATGAGGAAATATCTGGAGTAGAACTCCCTTGCCCCTGAGATGTGGGGTACTGGTTCTACCGCCCTGTCCTTGAGAAGACCTTTGAGTGCCTCCATTAGGAGGCCCCAGTGAAGGGGAGACCTGGGGGGCTCTCCTGGGAAGAAAGGAGGAGGTGTCTGAGTCAGATGGAGAAGGTAGCCCTCCTTGATCACCTGGAGTGCCCAGGAATCAGTGGTGATGGCTGGCCATCTTTGGGCATAGTAGATTAGACGTCCCCCTATGGGCTGCTGACCTCCTTGGAGTAGAGAGGCTATGCCCAAGGAGTCAAAAGATCCCTCCTGGCTGGGCCGGAGATGACGCCTGGGGCTTGGCAGCCTTCTGCTTATGAGGGCCTTGCCCATATCCCTTGGCCTGCTGTCCTGCTGGGGAGGACTGAAAATATGGGTAGTTTTTGTAAGCAGCCCCTTTCCTCAGGTAGAAGGGCTTTTTACCCGAGCTCTTCTGTCAGAGAGGGGCAGTGATCTCTTTAGAAAGCCTAGTCCTCACCATGAACTCTGTCGCCAGCTCGGCAGACTTTTCAGGCATGAGTTTGCCAAAGAGTTCTCTCCTTGGCATGGGACATCCACCAATTTGTCCTGAATCCATTGCTCGAGGTCAGACCACTGTAGCCAAGCATGCTGCCAGGCACCTACGCAAGTTGCTGACTCGATGCCATCATAGGTTGCCCGAGACATAAATTTGGAGCACTCATGGACAGCTTTGACGAGGTTCTTGAACCACTGCAGGGGTTCCTCAAAGAGACCAGTCGAGACCCTGGCAAGTTCCTTTGCCAGGTCTCTCAGGTACATGCCCATGTACAGCTGGTATGCCTGGATCCGGCCAATAAGCATCGAGCCCTGGTAGCACTTTCTGGCAATGGCATCCAAGATGTGGGTCTCCCTACTTGGGGGCACCGAGGAGTGCATCTTCGGGCTCTTCAGTCGACGCATGGTCGACTCCACCACTATGGAGTTGTGTGGCACTGTGCCTTCTGGAATCCCAGGCTCCAGCGGACCCAGTACATTAAGTCGAGCCGCTTGCCCACAAATGGCACTGATGCCAGTGTCTCCCACATAAGGAGCATTAGCCATTCCAGGATCAGTGGAATGGGTACTGTGGGTGATTCCCTCGGAGGGACCTCGTATTGAAGGATTTCTAGCTCCTCCATCCAAGGGTCCTTCTCCGACTAAGCTGGGAATGCTAGGGCCTTGTACATATTCCTTACAAAGTCAAAGAATGCAATGTCCTTGGATGGGGACTGATGCCAGGGCTCCAAAGGAGGGGAATCTGAGGGGATGTTGCGGTGGCAATGGGTGTCCGGTGACTCCTCATCCTCAGTCTCCCACTCCGAGTAATCAAAGACTTGAGGGAAATGTGGCCCACGGACTCTGGGCCTGAGTTTCATCCGTGTCACTCGGAGGCCCCACGGCTGGTGCCATGTGCGCTAGCCTGGGAAGTCCCCCTCAGAGGTCTCACGACTGGTGCCATATGCGGGTGCTGTTGTCTGGTACCACTGTTCTTCCGCCCAGACCGCCAGGCCATCAATGTCAAGGATTTCCCAGGAGGCAGAGCCAATCCTCGAGACCATTCGGCCTTGAGTCGATCATTGGCCAAGGTCTCGATCGGGTTCTCATTCCATGGGAAGAACTTATCGTGCTGCTGTTGGCAGCTCCTGAGGACCTTGGTGGACATCTTTTTATAAAGACTGCATGCTGTGGGGTCGTGGTCCAGCCCTAGGCAGCATAGGCAGCAGTCGTGTGTGTCAGTAAGGGACCTGATTTTATTATTATTATTATTATTATTACTAAGCATTTATAAAGCGCTGCAACATATGAAGCGCTATACAAACATAAAAAGAGACAGTCCCTGCCCATTAGAGCTCACAATCTAGTCAAGACAAAATATGAAATAAATTAGATAATACAAATAACAATTAACAAGACAAGAACAAATGTTTATGGAGAGAACAAGAAAGGCACACCGATCACACTTCTTGAACCCACTGGTAGCCATGGGGGAAAAAAAGTACCCTAATGAGGTCAAAGACCCGCGGTGCTGCCAGTTAGAAAAAAGGGTGCGAAGGCACCAAAAGGAAAAAAGACAGGAACCAGAGACTCGATGCTGGAGACAGCAAGCTCAGGTGGGGGGAAGAGTACGGTTGCACTACCGGAGCGAGTATGAAACACAGGTCGAGAAATATCAGCTTTTTCCATGGGAAAACCAGACAGATGTCTGAAGGGCTCTGCAGAAAAAAGCAGACTGAGCAAGATAGCACTCTTGGGCGGGAAGGGTACCACCTATGTGTGGTGGCATCTCCCAAAGGCTTTTTTTTGAAAGCTGGGGGAATGCTTCCACGAGGGCTCGGTCAGCGCCGACGTCACCATATGTGAGGACTGATTCCTGCTTGTTCCCGGAGAAAGGTAATTTCTGAGGTAACTACTACTGCTATTTATCATTTGTGCAGCGCTACACTACATGATGTAAGCAGCACTGTACATATAGATATAACAGTCCCTGCTCATCAGAGCTTGCAATCTAATCGAGACAGACACACAATAACTAGGGACTAGGGTGTATCTAGGGAAATGGCAAAGACACAGATAGGCAGGGCAGGTCCATCCACTAGGCAGGCTAGGTGGACGCCTAGGGCGGCATACCTCCATGGGTGGCATGGCACACATGGCCTGCTGTCCCCCCCCCCATGCTGAGATAGGTCATACTGCCGCTGATTCCATTGGTAGGGTCAGCTAGGCTTGGCAGCAGCAGCCCACGGCAGGCCATGTGTGCTGAAGCACATGGCCTGTGGCTGCCACTGAGCCATCCCTGACCCCACCACCAGAATCAGTGGCAGTGGAGGGTGGCGGTACTGCACAGCGCAGGGCGGTGAAGAGGGCAGCGCAGCTCGGCGCGTGAGGGGGCAACATGGTCAGGGCTTCTGCCTAGAGCAGCAAAACCCCTTGGGCCAGCACTGCAGATAGGTGATAAGCAGAAGAATAAGAGGATCAGGATCAAAACTCAGCCTGGAAGAGGTGGGGTTTTATCCTGGATTTGAATAGGGCTAAAGAAGGAGCCCGACATACTGTCTCTCAAAGAATTTGTTCCAAGCATGTGGAGCAGCAAGGTGGAATGAATGAAGTCTGGAGTTAGCAATGGCAGAGAAGGGCACAGATAAAAGGGATCCGCCAGAGGAGCAGAGATCCCAAGCAGGGGTGTAGGGAGAGATAAGAGAGGAAAGGAAGTGAGAAACAACTGAATGAAGGCACTTGTAGGTCAGTAGTAGAAGTTTGAACTGGATGAGAAAACGGATAGAGAGCCAATGATACAACTTGAGAAGAGGGATGACATGAGCATAGCGATACCGGAGGAAGATTAGCCAGGGTAATATCAAGGAGCAGCATGAGTTGGTTATTTCCCACTCAAAGAAAAGGATGAGAGGAACTGAAGGGGATAAATAAAGCCAAAGGGAGGCGTTTGTATGAGTAGTATTTAACTCCCGCCTTTCCATGGTAGTTCAAGGCAGGTTCCATTCAAGTACAGAAATATGTAAACCTATGTATGATGCTTCAGATTTTGATCTGAGGTCTTTAAGGAAGGGGAAGTTAATGGAGAGATTTTAATTCAGACATAATATGATCACAACACCTTGTACTGGTGAGTAAACTGGCAGCTAAATGTTGAACAATCTGAAGATGGTGTAAAGTAGACTGGTGTAGACCATGGTAAAGAGAATTGCAGTAGTCAAGACAGTTTAGGAGAAGAGTGAAAACAATAGCTTTGAGGTGATTGAGATTCAGAAAGGGTTTAATGGAACAAATTTTCCTAAGATAAAAGTAGGAGGAGCCCAATATTCAGCAGTGGCGGCTCGCACTTTTAGGCCACTGAACCCTAACCCCAGATATTCAATGCTGGAGCCATATCTGACCAATGGTACTGAATATATCCGAGTCAGTGGCACAGTACCGCATGGTGCGGAAGCTACCCAGGCAGTGGACTCTCAAACTGGAATGCCCTTCCAAGCAACCTAAGAGCCATCAATGACATAACTGAATTCCAAAGGAAAGTAAAACCACTCTTCTTCCAATAATTCTTCGGAACAGGCATCCAAACATCCCCTCCAAAACCTTCCCAACTCCTTCCCCATAACTCCTTCCCCCAACCTGCACCCATTTAATCCAATCACTAACCCAAACCCACCTTATCTACCCAATGAATCACCATTTACTGTATTATTATTATTATTCATTTATTACACGCTACAAGGCGTATACAGCTCTGTGCAAACACAAAGAAAGAGAGTCCCTGCTCAAAGAGCTCATGATCTAAAATACAAGCAGACGTGACAATACAAGAAGCATGAGGTCAAAGGGAAGAGGAGACACAAGGAAAACAAAGATCATGGTCCAAAAGCGGACTCAAAGAGGTATGTTTTTAGCAAGGATTTGAAAAGGGAGAGAGAAGAGATTTGACGTAGAGATAGGCGAAGCTTATTCCAGGTATACGGAGCAGCAATGTGATAGGATCAAAGTCTGGAGTTAGCATTAGAAGAGAAGGGCATAGAGAGAAGGAGACCAGAGGAGGAGCGGTGTAAGGAGAGAGGAAGGAGGAAAGTGAGAGGCAGTAGAGTGAATGCATTTAAAAGTTAGGAGATGTAGTTTGAAATGAATACATAACTGAAAAGAAGCCAGTGAAGCGATTTCAATAGAGGGGTCACATGAAAGTAACGCGGCTGGCAGAAAATCAGTCGTGCCCAGAGTTCTGAACAGATTCTATTAACATAGAAACATGACGGCAGAAAAAGACCACATGGCCTATCCAGTCTGCCCTTTCATATCACCCACTACAAGAGTCCCCTTTTTTTCCTTTAGAGAGCCTTTGTGTTTGTACTATGCTTTTTTGAACTTACTGTCCTCATCTCTACCACCTCCACTGGGAGACTATTCCATACATCTACCACTCTTTACATAAAGAAATATTTCCGCATATTACTCCTGAGTCTATCCTCTTTCACCCTCATCCTATGTCCCCTCATAGTAGAGCTTGCTTTCAATCGAAAGAGGCTCTCCCCCTGTGCATTTATGCCACGGAGGTATTTAAACATCTCAATCATATCACCTCTATTCCACCTTTTCTCTAAGGTATACACATTAAAATCCGTAAATCTGTCCTCATATGCTTTATAACAAAGACCATTAACCATTTTAGTAGCCACCCTCAGCACCGACTCCAACCTCTTTATATCCTTTTGAAGGTGTGGTCTCCAGAATTGTACACAATACTCCAATTGAGGTCGCACCAAAGACTTAAACAGAGGCACTATCACCTCCTTTCTTCTGCTGGCCATTCCTCTCCCTATGCACCCAAGCATCCTTCTAGCTTTCACCGTCACCTTTTCTAGCTACTTTAAGATAGTCGGACACAATCACACCTAGGTCCCATTCTTCTTTTGTGGGCAGAAGTACGTCATCTCCTATACTGTACTGCTCTCTTGGATTGTTGCAGCCCAAATGCATGATGTTCCCTGTAAACCACTTTGATATTCTGAAAAGTGGTATATACGAAAGTTTGAATAAATAAATAAATAGACTGTAAATAAAGTCCATATGGTCTATCCCTTCTGCCACTCCATAAGAGACCAATAAGTTCTACAATTGCTTCCTCTCCCTCAGAGATCCTCTGTGTTTGGCTCATGCTTTCTTCAATTCAGAAGCAATTCTTGTCTCCACCGCCTCCGCTGGGAGGCTATTCAATGTGTTTACCACTCTTTCCAAAAAGAAATATTTTTTCAGATTACTCCTCAGTCTATCCCATTTCACCTTCATGCTATGACCCCCTTGTTCCAGAGTATCATTGTGTATTTATTTCATGGAGGTATTTAAATGTCTCTAGCATATCACCCCCTCTCACGCCTTTCCTCCAACATATACAAATATTGTGATTTTTAAGTCTATCCCCAGGACCATTAACCAATTTAGTAGCTAGTCTTTGGACAAACTCCATCCTGTTTATATCCTTTGAAGGTGCATGCATACAGTACTCCAAATTAAGTCTCTCTAAACACTTATACAAAGGCACAATCGCGTACTTTTTCCTGCTGGTCATTCCTTCTCCTGGGCACCCAACCTTTCTTCTGGCTTTTGCTGTTGCCTTTACGCTATCTGATACGATCACCCCCATATTTTGCTCTTCTTTTCTGCACTGAAATATTTCACACCCATAGTGTACTGCTCTCTTGGAGTTTTGCAGCCCAATTACAAGTTAACAATAAATCTTAGCTGCCAAATTCTCATTCATTCTTCAGGTCCCTTCTTCCTGTATCTACCCTATTGCAAATGTTGGTATCATCTGCAAAGGGCATTCCTTTCCACCATATTGCTTAAAAAATGTTCAAAAGAACAGGACCAAGGATCGAAACACTAAGTACAAAATTTAACATATGGGGAGGTGGCTAACCATTGCCGCTAAATTTAAAACCCAGATATTCCATGCTGGAGCCACGTGCAGACACTGGCAGTTAGCCAGTCTTAATCGCTCTGAATAGCAGCTCCATGACATCTAAAGGAGCTAGGACAGAATCTAACCTGGAGCACTGCAATACCTTCAAGTCATTGCTGCCTCCTGGCAACCCAGAAGCTCCTGAGCTTTCTTGACTGTTAGAAGATTCCTAAGCCTTTGTTCTGAGGCAATGGAGGGCTAAGTGATTTGCCCAAGGCCACAAGGAGTGGCAGTGGGAATTGAATGCTGGTCTTTTGATTACCAAGTGTCACAGAGCAGACTCACTAGCGGACCCTATGGAGATAGATGAAATAGCAGATCAGGAAGACACTGACGTTTGGGGAGAGCATATGTTAGAAAGTTGCCATGAGCAACGAAAGCAAATGAGGTCACGAGCTAGGGAGACACACCCAGCCAGCAGAGAAGCTAGGAGATTCTCACCTGATACAAATCAGCTGGGGGGAGGTGCTGCTCGGAGATACCTAGATAAGCACAGCTCACACACAGTTAGGGAGATGAAGGTTGAGTCCAAGTCTCAAAGGGAGCCTAAGACTCAGAACAAAAGCAGAAACAGAAGGAACTGGGTGAACAGAGAGGACGAGAGAAGCTGGAGAGATAGCTGTGAAGAAAGCGTGTCTGACTGCCACTTTGGAAGCCTGAATGGAGGTCTGAGTGAGTCCAATGAGTGCTTGAGTGAGAGGCAAAGACAGCTGGACGCAGAGAGTGAGATTGAGTATAACAGCCCAGGTTGGAACGGAGCCAGGAGGAGAAAGGTACAAGCCGAAAAGGTTTACTCTTATCCTAAGAGGGGAAGCACAGGGCTTGGCTATAGGAAACAGTTCATTGAAGTACAAAAGCCATATGAAGCCAGCTTAAGGGAAGCAGAGAAGCTTCACTACCCCTATTATAAGCAAGAGAAAGTTAAAGGCTTTTTACCTGCAGAAGTTAATCATTCTGAGAGAAACGTAAGGAACAGAATCTCAGAAAGGCTGCCGTTCAAAGCTCCAGCTATCCACAGGGTCCTGAGCCAAGCAGAGGCTAGAGGTGAATCAATTCCTTCTAATAGGAGTGCAAGAGAATATTTTAGCTTACCTACCAGGCACCAGCAGGGGAGAGGCTCTTACCAGCAGAACCCCAGTGAATGTGGTAATAGCAATCAGTTTACTCTCAGAGAAAGGAAAGTACGTCACAGCCAAGACGGACTGTTTGAAAAGCTCCCACATGAGGAAGGTAAAGATGTGTTAATCCCTGCTGAAGAATTCATGCAATGTGAACCGTCTGAAGTGGAGAATAATATTGAGCAGATGGACTGTAGTATTTCTGTGGCTGACAACATATTCTCACTAAGGTAAAGAGAAGTAAGAAGCCTGACAGTGTGAAAGGAAGGCTTATTCCTATCTCTGCAAGTCTGTGTTTTGAATACATTTGTTTCTGGTTAAGAAGCTGAAAGGAAGCTATTTTTGGTTACAGTTTTTCCTTTTGTTATATGCCCAAGAAGGGTTATGTTTATTTTGTTTTTGTACATGATAAGAAGTCCTTTTGGGAAAGGGAAATAAAGCCCTTATAACCTTACCACCGATTCCACGACTGATTTTAACTGGCAGCACAACTACAACTACCAGAAGGCCAGTTATATTAAGGCCCCAGTGCAGTACCCTGTTTAACCTACAGGTGCGCAGAGGGGGCATGTGACACAAGCCAGTGCTTTAACCATTAGGCTACTCCTGCACTCCATACAAAACATTTAATTATAATGCTAATTATTATTTGCATAGAAGCTATAAGACAACCTTGCAATGGGAAACTCTAAAGAGAAAAATGCTGTCTGACACTGATAAGCCTTTAGATAACGATTCCTTCCCAGACAAGTAGAAGGGTTTTAAACACAAAAGCAGAGCTAATTTAGCATTCTCCATGGACAAGCAGGATGCATCAGCCACACCTGGTGACATCATCAGATGGCGCCTTGGATCTGGAATAGTTCTCCTATAGCTCAGGTACTTGGGCCTGCCCCTACCTGGCTCAGTTCTTGTTTTTCCACCTATTTATTTATTTATTTGGTTTTATATAACACGCTATTCATAATCAGCGTGGTTTACAATAAAACAATGTATTACATAGAACAGTTTACATTGAACATGTGAACATGATATAATACAATTAACAAATTTACATTAAATAAGTCATACAACAGTATTTATTTATTTTATTTTTATTTATTTATCTATATTTTTCTATACCGCCCCTTCCAGCGATCAAGGGTGGTTTACAAGGAACATTTTAACAATTGTACACAGATGTATACATTTACATTGAACAATCAGATTCAACTATTTACAGTGAACGGTTAAGTTTAACTATTTACATTGAACAAAACTTCAACTTCAAGATGTATTAGTAATACAAACAACCATTAAATTATTTACATTGGATATTTACAGTGGTTGTGTGTTGTGTATATTCAGTAGCATGATGAACTATGTACAGTCTGACAGAATCCCGAGTATATTATGGACAAACAAAGCATTAAGTTACATGGTCGAAAGCAAGATGGAAAAGGTGCGTTTGATTGCTTTGCGAAAGGTGGCCAAATCTGAAATGAGACAAATAGGAGCAGGCAGGGAGTTCCATAGTAGAGGGGTGAAGAGGGAGAAGGCTCTGTTCTTGGCAAATTGGGAGCTTTTTCTAGCTAGGGTTGGGATGGTAAAAGTGTTTGCCATATTTGTTCTTCTTAATCTGTTATCAGGAGTCCACTGTAAGAGATCTTCCAGTGAGGACGCAGAGAGGTGATGAAGAATTTTAAATGATATCAGGAGGGTTTTGTACTTAAGTCAACTGCTTATTGGGAGCCAGTGTAGATGAATTAGGAGAGGAGTTACCTGTTCATATCTAGAAGTTCCGTAAATGGTTCGTGCAGTGGTATTCAATGCCAATTATAAAGGATGGAGAGCATATCCAGGAAGACTGTGTAAAATTGGCATAGTCGAAGAGCGGAGTGATAAGGGCTTGGAAGAGTACAGACGTCGGTAGGCTCCAACAAGAGTCGGAGATGACAGAGGGAACGTATTTTATGATAGACAGCCTTTGTGATATTGCTTATATGGGACTCCATGTTTAGGGACTGGTCCAGAGTGACGCCCAGATATTTAACCTCATGATTAGACTTCAGATCAGCATTCTTAACCTGTAGGGATGCTGGGGATATGAATGTTGAGACCTTTGTGATAAAAAGGACTTCTGTCTTTTTACAGTTCAATTTCAGGTTGTGAGCAGCTAGCTATTCAGAGACAGCACTGAAGCAATCAATGATTCCAGTAAAGTTTGGGTTGTCTGTTGAAAAAGGAGCGTAGGGAAGTACATGATCTGCATAGATATGATAAAGAATGCCAAAGATTGTATGATCGTACATATTGGTTGTGTATATATTAAATAGCAGGGCGGATAGGGAAGAGCCCTGCGGTACTCCTTGGGTTTGTTGATACATATTTATTTATTTATTTATTTAACATTTATATACCGCATCTTCCAAAGTTCAGTTGCGGTGTACAATTAACAACAATTAACAAAGCGCAGTTTGTTTTACATAGAACATCATAACTTTTACATAGAACATCATAAATTAAACAAACACAGTTTTATAAACAAACAGTATATTTAAGCTAGAACCGTAAGTATCAAGTTAACTAACGTATTGTAGTGTCGAACAGCTTAAAAAAGAACATAACATATGCAACTATATACATGTGGAGGTATTTGGGCATAAGAGCTTGGATCGTCATTTCGTTCAAGCTATAAGTGTTGTCCGGATAGAGTTAGGTTTGTACTTGATGTGAACAGGTGGCTATTTAGCCTTTGTCTATTATGGGTTCTAGGGTTTCCATTGTATTATAGTGTTTAGTGAATAAATATGTTTTCAATTTTTTGCGGAATTCCACGATCTCTGTTAGTGATCGTAGATCCTCTGGTAGGGAATTCCAAATGGTTGGAGCTATGTGAGAAAAGGCTCTATTATTTGTTAATTTATGTGCTTTTATGAAGTCTTTTGGAATCTTTAGTTTATTTGATTGTCCTTTTCTGTGGGTAGGCTTAGAAAGTTCTTTGCATATTAGACTACATAGAGTAGTCGGGGCCATGTCATGTAAGGCTTTGAATGATGTTATTATTATTTTGTAAATTATCCTGCTTTGAATAGGTAACCAGTGAAGGGATGCTAGAATTGGTGTTATGTGTTGGAGTGAGTTTATTTTTAGTATAATTCTAGCTGTTGCATTTTGAGCTAGTTGAATCCTTTTAATGTTTTGTTTTGAAATGCCCATTAGTATTAGGTTGGCGAAATCAAAGTGAGGGGTTATGGTAGCCTGTATTATATTAATAAAATCCTCTATAAATACTAGTGGGCGTAGTTGTTTGAGTATTTTGAGTTTAAAATAGATTTTCTTTATAGTATTTTTAATGTGGGTTTCCATTGTAAGGTGTGAATCTATGATTACGCCAAGATATCTTATTTCGTTTTTAATTTTAATTTCTTGGTCTTGTAGTGTTATGTGGGTTGGAGGGATATATGATTGATTTTTTGTTACAATTAGGACTTCTGTTTTGGCATGGTTTATGTGGAGATTTTGAGTTTTTAGCCAAATTGTGATTTCGTTATAGCAGTCTGATAGGCGTTGTAGTGGTAGGTTAGGGATCGTAAATGGAATGTACAACATAATATCATCCGCATAGAGGTGATATTGTACTCCAAATTTCTTAAATATGTTGCAGACCGGTTTTATGTAGATATTGAAAAGTAGGGCTGATAATGCTGAGCCTTGTGGTAAACCTAATTCTTGCTTATATGTAGTGGAGGTTTGATTACCTATTCTTATATTTTGCGTTCTGTTATTTAGATAGATATCTGATGTTTGATTGCCCATACAAACTTGCTGACGATCTGTTAGATATGAGCGACACCAATCTAGTGCTGAGCTCTGAATGCGCTTAAGCTTAAGCAGATTAATCAAATGGCTGTGACTGACTGTATCGAAGGCTGAAGCAACATTCATGAATATCAAGATGTAGCCCTGTTTCGGATTATTTAAGGCTAAAATCAGGTTATCAAACAGGGAGGTGAGCAAAGTCTTGACACCATGATGTTGTTGAAAACCATGCTGTTGAGAATCAAGTGGTGCATGGAGATCAATGTGGTCTTAGATTTGTTGCTGTACTATCTTCTCCATTATCTTAGCCAAGAAAGGAAGACTAGATATGGGACAATAGGAGTTTGGATCCTGCAGGTCTAGCTTGGAATTTGTTTAGGAGAGGTTTGTTTGTGGCAGTTTAAGTGATACTGGGACCAGACCCTTGCTGAAGGAGAGGTAGATAATTTTAGAGATGTGGGAACTTAATTTGGGCAAGTAGACTTGATCCAATGAGAAGGGCATGGATCAGTGGGCGAAGTGGTAGAATTAAGTCCTTTTATTACGTTTTCAATTTGTTTGGGAGAGTATGGGTAGAATTGACTTAGAGCGGGGATATTGGTACTTTCAGGCAATGGAGTGTCTGTGCAGAGCTCTCCCAAATTGTTGAGGTTTACTTTGGTTTTATTGTGAAAGTGAACAGCAATGTCTTGAGGATGGATTAAATTATTTGTTTGATGCAATGATGTGTCCTTTTTAAGGGACTGAATTAATCTAAAGAACTCACGGGGTTTGTTGAGGGAGTGCATCAGAAGATTTGTATGGTATTCCTTCTTCCTTTGCATGATAGTAAGGCGGTGCTCTTGCAAGGTCTTCATGTATATTTCTCGGTCATGGGGGAGCCTGGAATGGCGCCATTTTTGCTCGAGCTTCCTGAGATTCTGTAAGGATTTGCGTAGATCAGCTGTAAACCAGATAGCCGTATCAATCCTATTGTTCGGGTGTTTGAACTGGGTTAGTAGTGCAGCTTTTCCTAGGGTAGAGTTCCACGAGTGTATAACTTCAGCTAAATCAAAGGAATCAGAGTTAAGGTTAGGCATATGGATGGAATCTCAGCTCTCCATCAATAATTACCATGAATAAAGAAAAACAATCAAAGAAAAGCAAGGAAAAGCGAGCAAACCTGGCTTTAAGAAATGCCTGAAGTGCTCTAGAAAATGAGCCCTGAAGACACTGACAATCACAGCGTATGCTGCCTGAAAAGCCACCTCAAGGAGGACTGCCCCGCCTATGCCCGCATATCCCCTAGGGCTTGCTGCTCCCGCAGCCATGCTCTACAGGATTACCCCCAAGCTACAGACCCTCCCCACAATGGCCTGCCATCCCGAAGACAGCAACAGGAAAAAGAAGCAGCCCTCAGGTACCTCTGCAGTTGAGAAGAACAGCCGCATGGCTGCAGGCAACAGGGCCACTGACCTGAGATGCTCTGCTGCTCCTGCTGCGACTTGGGACATGTCCTCCGGGACCCTCATCCCCAACCCAGCATGCATGCTCCTACCCTCTGTAGCTGCCGCAGCCAAAAGCACCATGGACAGAAGCAAATCCCAGCAAGGGCTCCCCCCGCTGGTGCAGATATATAGCTTCAGCCTTTGACTCTGTCCATGGCCGCCGCGATTAGACATTGCCCCGAGGATGCTAGCAAGGACGTTGGCCATCACCGTGCCAGACACAAAAATTCCTCCCAAACTCAGCCCACTGGCGCTGTGCACTCTCCCTCATCAGAACAAGCTTACCGGCACAGAGGCAGAGAATCACATCATACATACCAGCAAAGGAGCAGAGGATTGGACCGAGCCACTCTCCAGCAGCCACAACAGGAGTGGGAGCAGTCAAATTCTGGACACGGGGCAGGTGGTATGGACACAGAAGGGCCAGAAGCCCCTCTCCAGCCTTCGCCTTCCTCCTCCTCCCCTCCTCCACCCCCTCCCCCCCGCAGATGCCAGAGACAAGACAGGTCACTCTCATGGCACCTAGAACATCCCCCAGCGGCGATGATGGACCTCTGGAAATGTTTCCTGGAACAAAACCTACTTACCGGGGCCTCTCTCTGCAGATAGCAATGGAGAGGAAGCTGCAGGTTCTGGCTCTACAAGCGGCTCTCATCTGCCCACTGACAAAGGCAATACCCCTTTGGAACCCTCCCCCCAGACTCTACTCCTACCTTCACCACCAGGGGACCTAACATGTCCAAAATTCCTCCAGAAGCTGTCCTCCTGCCTAGAAATTCAACCATTGGGTGCTCCAGATCCCAGGAATGAAGTCCTGGGCCTCCTCAAGTACCTTGACACGCCGAGGTTGGTGGTCTCCATCCTGGTCCACCACCTCCTGCTGGACAACCTCACATGTATCTGGCAGACTCCGGTGTTCGGCCCAGCAACATCCCAAAGACTTGGTGCAAAATACCAGGTGCAGTCCGCTCCTGGGTTTGACAGAAACTAGCTACCACATCACTCCATAGTGGGTAAGATTACCTTGAAGTAAGCCAAAGCCTCCCGCACACACTGCAATGCACCCCTGGGAAGCACTATAAACTCCTCGATGAGCACGGAAAGTGTAGTTACTCACTTGTAACAGGTGATCTCCGGGAACAGCAGGAATCAGTCTTCACATATGGGTGACGTCAGCACAGACAGAGTCCGACATGGGAACACTCCCCAGCATCCAATAGGAAAGCTTTTATTTATTTATTTTTATTTTTATAAGCAGTTTTTCTATACCGCCCCTTCCAGAGATCAGGGGCAGTTTACATTAAACAAACCATTTTACAGAGAACATGAGATAACTATGTACAGTTACAGAAAAAAACATTCAACTATATACAAAGCTTTTGGGAGCGTTCCTCCACGCATGCATGGCTGCCTTCCTGCCTTAGCTCCTGGTCTCCTCAGTCAGATGTATAGCGGAGACAAAATAATAATAAAAGGAAAAAAATGGGACAACTTGAAGGGGGGGTGGGCGGGTTGTGAAGACTGATTCCTGCTGTATCTTAAAAAGGATATAGCGTTATTAGAAAAGGTACAGAGAAGTGCCATCAAAATGGTAAAGGAGATGGAAGGATACCCCTATGGAGAGAGGCTAAAAAGGTTAGGGCTCTTCAACCTGGAAAAGCGACAGCTGAGGGGAGATATGATAGAGGTCTATAAATTAATGAATGGAGTGGAATGGGTAAATGCTGATCGATTGTTTATGTCATCAGAATATAAAAAGACTAGGTGACATGCAATGAAGCTACAGAAAATATTTTTTCCCTCAACGTATAATCAAACTCTGGAATTTGTTACCGGAGGATGTAGTAAAAGCTGTTAGTGTAGCTGGGTTTTAAAAAGGTTTGGACAAGTTCTTGGAGGAAAGGTCCATAAACCATTATTAAAAGGGATCCAGGATATCACTGCTTAACCCAATACAAGCATTGTGGAACCTGTGTCTTTTGGGGAAACTGCTAGGTACTTATGACTTAGATGGGCCACTGTTGGAAACAGGATACTGGGCTTGATGGACCTTGGTCTGACCCAGTATGGCATATCTTATGTTCTTATGCTGTTCCCGGAGATCACCTGTTACAGGTGAGGAACTATGCTATCTCCAGGAACAAGCAGTAAATCAGTCTTCACATATGGGACTCCCTAGCCCACAGATTGCCGAGCGTGAGAAAGAGTCCTGGCACAACTAGAGATTGCAGCAAGGATCGAACAGACTCAGGTCATTCAGAGCACCCTTCGCAAGGTGGTCCAGTGGGTAGAGGGCAAGTTGTTTAAATTTGAAAGAGATTATGTAGAACAAATTGACTAAATTGGGCATCACTTCTGGAGCCTTGTCCAGGCAATAGTGTGCTGCAAAGGAATGAAGTGCAGACCAGGTAGCTGCTTGGCAGATTTCAGAAATAGGGACAGAACGGAGGTTAGTTACAGTGGTAGCCATGGCTCGGACAGTATGGGTAGTGACATGGTGTTGAAGAGATAGACCAGCTTGCGAGTAAGTAAAAGATATACAGTCTGCTAGCCAGTTTGAAATTGTTCTCTTGGAGACTGGTAGTCCCAGATGACTTTGGTCAAAAGAGACAAATAACTGAGAGGATTGGCGATGAGCCTTAGTACAGTCCAGACAGAATGCCAATGCTCTCTTACAATCAAGAGTATGCAACTTCACTTCAGTCGGGGAGGTATGAGGCCTTGGAAAGAACATTAGTAGTGAGATGGATTGGTTCAGGTGGAAGGAAGTGACGACTTTTGGTAAGAACCTAGGATGTGTCCGAAAGACTACCTTGTAGTGGTGAATGTGGTATATGGAGTATAGTCCACCAAGGCTTGCAGTTCACTGACCCTATCAGCAGAGGTGACTGGAATGAGAAAAAGGACTTTCCATGTTAAGAACTTTAAAGAGACTGATGCCATGGGTTCAAAAGGACTGCTCATGAGCTGTGCAAGAACAACATTTAAATTCCACAGTGTGGGTGGTAGGCGGAGAGGCAGTAAGGTCAGGAGAAGACTCCACATGAAATCTAGCCACCAAGGGATGTCAAGTTAGGCCAGTTTTCCAATGTATAGTGAAAAGCCACAATGGCACATAAATGTACCCTTACAGAGTTGGTCTTGAGACCAGAGGAGGAAAAGTGGAGCAGATATAGAAGTAGATCTGGGATTGAACAGGTGTAAGGATCTAGTATTTTCTGTGAACACCAAATGGCCAATCTGCACCACTTGAAAGCATAAGAGGTCTGGTAGAATCTTTTTCTGGAAGATAGGAGAACCTGTAAAACCTCCTCTTGTAGTCCTGAGAGGACCACCCACTCAGCCGCCAGGCTGTCAAGTGAAGTGTCTTGAGTTTGAGGTTCAGGAGGGTACTCGCTTCCTGAGAAAGAAGGTTAGGAGAGTAACTGAGGTTGAGGGGAGGTTTTGAACTAGTTGAAGTAGTAGGGGAAACCAGGGTTGTCTGGGCCAGCAAGGGGCAATGAGGATCATCATTCCCCTGTTGGCTCGTAGTTTGAATATTGTCTTTGCTATGAGGGGAAGAGGAGGGGAAGCATAGAAAAGAGGATAACTCAATAAAGGAGAAATGCATCTGAGCTCTCCCTGTGAGGGGAAGGGATCCTGGAGCAAACTGAGGTAGTTGAGCTTTGACAGGAGAAGCAAAGAGGTTGATTATTGGCATCCCCCAAAGCTGGAACAAGTGTTGAGCTACTTGAGGTTCCAGCCTCCATTTGTGTGGATAGAGGATCCGACTCAGTCTTTTGGCTAAGGAATTCTCTGTTCCTGAAAAGTACACTACATGAAGATGATTCTCCTGAGAGATTGCCCAGTTCCACAAGTGGATGGCTTCTCTGCATAAGGGGAGAGAACCTGTTCCTCCCTATTTGTTTATATAAAACATGGCCATCTGGTTGTCTGTCTGAATGAGTTGGGCAGAGAAGACCCAGATGGCATTGAAGATTGCTCTGAGTTCAAGGAGATTGATGTCCATACACCCTGAGTCGTAAGGCCGTTCAGATGAGCCTCCCAACCTAGCTTTGATGCATCAGTCATCAGAGTACACTATGGTACAGACCGTTGAAAAGGTAACCGTACAAGAAGGTTGTGCGGTTTGCCCCACCACTGCAGGGCTGATCTCATCTGAGGAGTGTTGGTGATGGAGTCTGAGATATGGTCTGTAGACTGCTTCCACTGCTGGGCTATTCTCATGTTGAGACGAGCACATGGAATGACATGGACTGTGGAGGCCATGTGACCCTAGGAGGAGTAGGAATGTTCTGGCCGTTACTGATTCCTCTTATTGGATCTGTGATGCCAAGGTCATTAGCCGGCCATGTCTATCATCTGATAGAAATGCTTGAGATTGGATTGTGTCTAGTCGAGCTCCTATGAACTCTATGTTTTGAGTTGGAGTGAGGTGCAATTTTGAATAATTTATGACAAACCCTAACTCCTGTAGGATGTGGATAGTTTGTTTTAGGGCAGTAGTGACTGCCATAATGGTATCTGCCCTTAGCAACCAATCATCTAAGTAGGGGAACAGAAAGATCCCCAAAGTTTGAAGTTAGGCTGCAACCACAGCTAGGCACTTTGTGAAAAGTCTGGGTGCCAAAGCTAAATTGAAGGGAAGGACTCAATATTGGTAATGACTGTTCTGAAATACAAATCTAAGGAACTTTCTGTAATTT
Organism: Ichthyophis bannanicus; assembly: GCA_033557465.1. Lineage (NCBI taxonomy): Eukaryota > Metazoa > Chordata > Amphibia > Gymnophiona > Ichthyophiidae > Ichthyophis > Ichthyophis bannanicus. Next base: position 10,333,870 of record CM066050.1, on the reverse strand, counting down.
GGGTGGATGAGTATGTGAGTATAAATATCCTTTAGGACTAAGAAGCAAAGCCAATCTTTCACTTGTAGGCAAATAAGAAGGGTACCTACAGGAATCTTGAATTTTTCCTTGACAAGGAATTTGTTGAGGCTTCAGAGATCTAGTATAGGCCTGTGGCCTCCTGTCTTCTTTGGGATAAGCAAGTATCGGGATAGAAGCCGAGGCCTTGTTGAGAAAGAAGCACTTCCTCTATTTCCTCCTGCATTAGAAAAGAGTGGATCTCCTGTTGTAACAAGGTGGTTTGATGAAGATCTAAGTAGGGTTGGCCTACAAAATGAGTGGGTGGAAGATCTCTGAATTTCAACTGCAGATCCTGGCCTACTAGATGTAATGTCCAGGGTTCTGAGGTGATGTTGCTCCAGTGGTGTGCAAAGTGGACTAGTCTCCCTGGGATCCTGGAAGGAGGTGGAGAAGTCATGGGAGAACTGGCCATGCTCCTTAGGAAGGAGTCAAAAACTCTGAGTTAGTTGAGCAGTAGTTGCAGGCTGTGGTTTGGCAACCTTGGGTTTCCTGGGTTGTTTTTGTCCCTGCTGTCTCTATTGTTATGGAGCAGAATAGGAGGAATGCATAGTTGCTCACCTGTAGCTGGTGATCTCCGGGAACAGCAGGAATGTAGTCCTCATGTATGGGCAACATCAGTACTGACAGAGCCTGTGCAGGAAGCTCCCCAGCTACCAATAAGAAAGCCTTTGGGAGCAGTCCACTGTGCCTGCGCTGCTGCCTTCCCGCTCTTATAACTGACTGTCTTCAATGACTCCCTTAATTGAGTATAGCTGTAGCGACAAGAGAGAGAGACACACACACAACTCCTAGGGGAGGTTGTGAGGACTATATTAATGCTGTTCCCGGAGATCATCTGCTTCAGGTGAGTAACTGTGCTATCTCAAGGAACAAGCAGGAATGTAGTCCTCATGTATGGAACTCCCCAGCTGCCAGATCTCATGGTGGCAGACCACCTGGGTAGGTCCCTGACTTGTGTTTCCCCAGCACGTGGATCTGGTATTGTTCTGGTGGGGGGGTAGGAGTTGGTCTATGTTCTGAAGAGATGTTGTAGTACTGCTTGTCCAAAGGCTGCGTCTTTGCGAGAGTCTTTGTCCAAACAATAATGAGCTGCAAAGGTATGGATGCAGCTCATTATTGCAGCTCGGCAAATTATTGCAGCTCGGCTCATTATTGCAGCTCAAAGGTTGCAGCTCGGCAAATCTCAGCAATGGGTACTGATCAAAGGTGTGCTACCGAGGTGGACATTGTGCGGATATCATGTGCAATGACTCTTTTGTTAAGGGATAAGCCTACGCTGGTGTAGCAGAGAGATACGCAGTCGGCTATCTAGGAGGATAAGGTGTGTTTTGTTACTGGAAGTCCCAGATGTGCTTGGTCAAACGCGACGAAGAGATGGGATGACTTTCTGATGTCTTTAGTGAGTTGCAAGTAAAAAGCTAATGCTCTTTTGCAGTCCAAGGTATGGAGAGTCGCTTCCACTCGGGAGGTGTGTGGCTTTGGAAAGACCAGTAGTACAACGGATTGGTTGATGTGGAAAACAGAGACTATTTTCGGAAGGAAGTGCAGGTGTGTTCTTAGAACCATTTTGTCTCGGTAAAAACGTGTGTAAGGTTCATGGGCTACTAGAGCAAGTAGCTCACTTATTCACCTGGCTGTGGTGAGTGCTATGAGGAAGAGCACCTTCCAGGAGGCATAGTGGAGATGAGTTGTAGCTAAGGGTTCAAACGACGGCTTTAGGAGTTGTGCCAAGACAACGTTTATATCCCATGATACTGGCGGTGGACGGATGGGCGGTTTAGTGAGCAGGAGTCCTTGCATGAAGCGAGCTTCCAGAGGATCCGAGGAGATAGGTTTGCCATCTACTGACGTATGGAATGCAGAGATCGTACTGAGTTGAACCTGTATTGAAGTTGATTTAAGGCCCTGCAAGGATAGATGCTATAGGTAGTTGAGTAGCGTTGGGATGGACACTTCAAAGGGGTTTGTTAGCATTCTGTGAGCACCATGAATGGTATCTCTTCCACTTCAGCGAGTAGGTTTTCCTTGAGGCTGATTTTCTAGGAGAGAGGAGGATTTGTTTGACTTCTGCAGAGACTGGGAGGTGTCACAAGGCTACGCTCTCAGAAGCCATGCTGTCAGGCGAAGAGACCTGAGGTTGGGGTGAAGTAGCGTGCCTCCGCCCTGTGAGAGGAGCCCTGGTGTTGACCCAAGAGCAATCGGGTGAGTCCGGGAGAGCTATAGAAGGAGGGAAACCAGGGTTGGCAGTCCCAGTATGGGGCTATGAGAATCATTTGTCTGTTGTCCTCTCGGAGCTTGAGAAGCGTCTTGAGGACGAGAAGCTTTGGTGGGAACGTATAAAGTAGACCCTGATTCCACGGAATCATGAAGGCATCGTCAGTGAGACTGTGGCTCAATGGTGTTTTGAAACAGAATTGGTGAAGTTTGGCATTCTGTTGAGTGGCAAAGAGGTCAATCCATGGAGTTCCCCAGTCGTCAAAGAGGCAGTTTGCTATGGACTGGTCGAGAGACCATTTGTGAGGCTGCAGAACTCTGCTGAGCCTGTCCGCCTGTAGGTTGTCCTGGCCTGGAATGTAGACTGCTCTCAGATGTGTCTGGTTCTGAATGGCCAAGTCCCATAGTCAACAAGCTTCTCTGCAGAGGGAAAGGGAACCAGTTCCCCCCTGCTTGTTGACGTATAACATGACGACTTGGTTGTCTGTCCTGAGTAGGCCAGAAGAATTGACTAGGAGGTACTAGAAGGCCTGCAGGGCTCTTCTGATGGCTCATAGCTCCAAGAGATTTATCTGTTGCTCAGATTCGGAAGTCATCCAGAGACCTTGCATGGAGAGATTGTCCATGTGGGCTCCCCATCCATATTTTGGAAGCATCTGTTGTGATGGTATGCTGCGGATGGTGTGGCTGGAAGGGCAGTCCTTTGATGAGATTTGTAGGTGTTGTCCACCAATGGAGTGAGCATACCAGCGGTAGCGTCACTTGAATGGAAACGTGTAAGTCCTTGGTGGCCTGAGTCCACTGGGATGATAGCATCCACTGAGTTTGGCACATGTGTAGTCTGGCATTGGGGACTACTTGTACTATGGAGGCCATATGGCCTAGTAACTTTAGGAAGGTTCTTGCTGATGCCAAATGACTGTTGCGTACAAAGTCTGCTAGAAGTATGAGTCTCCTCATTCGGTCCTCCGGAAGATATGCTCTGCCAGGAATGGTATCGAGGATTGCTCCTATGAATTCTAGCCTCTGGGTCAGTACAAGGTGAGATTTCTGAAAATTTATCAGCAAGCCTAGTGATTGAAGGAGGCTGATGGTTTCCGCTGAAGAGAGCTCTACTGGAGAGTCGACCTTTATTAGCCAATCGTCTAAGTAAGGGAAAACGTAGATGAGCTTGGTGTGAAGATGTGCCGTTATGATAGCCATGCACTTTGTGAAGACTTTTGAAGCTGATGTGCGACCAATGGGAAGTACTCTGTACTGATAGTGCATGTTTCGACTTACGAAGCAAAGACACCTTCTGTGTGAAGGGTGGATTAATATGTGAGTGTATACCTCCTTTAGGTAGAGGTAGCAAAGCCAGTCATTTATCTGCACGTAGGGAAGGAGGATCCCCAGTGAAATTATCTTGGAACTTTTCTTTTACGAGATACTTGTTGAGGTCTCAAAGGTCTAGGATGGGCCGGAGGCCTCCTGATTTCTTTGGAATGAGGAAACATGGAGAGTAGAATCCCTGATGATGATCTTGAGGTGGTACTAGCTCGATTGCACCTTGAGCCAGGAGTGAGGCCATCTCCTGCTGTAGGAGGTTGTTGAGCTAGTTTCTGAGAGGGGGGGTGGCCTTGGTTCTTGAACTGTCAAGGAGGAAACTGTTGGAAATTGTGGACTATTGACAAGGTACAGTTTTCTGACGCTATCATTCTCCATTGCATGGTTATGGTTATGGCACTTGATATACCGCCCTTTACTTACGCATCAGAGCAGTTTACATGTATGTTATTTACTAACAGGTACTTTTTAATTCCCTTGTCCCTGAAGGGCTCACAATCTAAGTGTACCTGAGGCAATGGAGGGTTTCAGTGGCTTGCCCAAGGCCACAAGGAGTGGCCATGGGACTAGAGACCCCAGTCCCTCCGGCCTGAGGTTACATGTCCCCTTGCAAGAATTGAACCCCCAGCTCTCCGGCCTGAGGCAACCTGTCCCAACCACTGAGCCACTCCTGGAAATCCTGCCTGGGATGAAGATGGTTGGATTGGCTGTGCTCCCTAGTTGGGAGTCAAAAGATTGGAGCCGAGGACGCTGGTTGAGTTTGAGGCTGCTGCTCTGCCAACTGAGGATTTTTGGCTTGTTTACTTCCCTGTTGCTTCTGCTGTTGAGGGTAGCCATGATGGGAATAGGAATATTTTCTTTTCTTTGGCTAGAAGGGCTTTTTTGTTCTGGACTCTTTTCTTGGAGGGATCTGCCGTTTTATGAGACAACCTTTTCAGAGTGGTATCATCTGTTTCCAATTCGCCTGCTTTTTCTCTCCAGTCTTTACTGAAGAGGTTTTCTCCAGTACAGGGTATGTTGCCTAACCTTTCTTGCACCCAAAGTTCTAAATCATATGCCTGTAGCCATGCAAGTCTTCCTGCTCCGATGGCGATGGAGAATGCCCTGCTTGTTGATTCAAAAGCATCAAAAGCCGCTCTGTTGATAAACTTTGGGATGTTCTAGCTGTGTGAAAGAACTGTCTGGAAGGCAGGATGCTTTTTCTCTGGATGTAATTGGAGGAAGCCCTCACAATCTTTGTTGACCTCCTTGAGGAACATGCCCATGTACAAGATGTAAGAGTTGATGCGACTTGCTAGCATTGAGGCTTGAAAAGACCGTCTTGCAAAAGAATCGAGGGTCTTCGATTCTCGGCTAGATGGAACTGAAGCATGGGTCTTCACGCTTTTAATGCGCCTCATCACAGATTCCATGACAATGGAATGTTGTGGCAGTTGAGGTTTTTGGAAGCCTGGGCATTCTGGAACTCTGTACATGGTGTCAAGGCGTCTGCTTATTTATTTATTTGTTTATTTATTTCTTCTATACCGCCCCTTCCAGAGATCAGGGGCGATTTACATGGAACATTTCAACAACTTGTGTATACTTTTGTATACGTTACATTGAACAGAAAAACTTTCTAACTTATTTACATGGAACAATGTATACAATACATAGGGTAGATAAACTTTCTAATTTTTTACAAATGATGACAGGTGTAGAAGCCTGTCAGAACTATTTACATAAGGTATTTACAGGTGGTTCTTTATGTTTTACAGAATACTTGTGTGTCATGTGTAGATGGTGGAATTTATTTCCGTATTTTTATCATAGAATTTTTTTTTTTTGTGCGTGTGTGAGGGGGCTGTGTGAGGTTATCTAGTTGTGGTTTTGGGAGTTCTGAGTTGGTGTGTCTGTGGATGTTGAGGGACAAGGTTTGGGGGGGTAGGGGATTTGGAAATGTTCCGAGAATAAGTAGGTTTTGAAATTGGGAAAGGTCTTTTATGGTGCGGAGGTCTAGAGGGAGTTCATTCCAGAGCATGGGGGCAGTGAACGTGAAGGCTCTGTTACTTGAGGATTTTTTAGTCTTTGTGAATGATTTTGGCATGTCAAGTGAGTGGGCTGCATTTTGTCTGCGAGCTCTTGATTTAGATGGGGTTTGTAGTAGTGTTGAAAGATGTGATGGGGCAATGTCATTTAGGAGCTTGAACGTTGTTAGGAGAATTTTGTATCTGATACGGCTGTTTATAGGGAGTCAATGTAGTTCTAGGAGTATTGGGGTCACATGGTCTGTTAGATGGGCTTTAGTAATGACTTTTGCACAGATGTTCTGTGCTCTTTGTAATAGGTATGTGTTTTTCTGTGGTAATCCAATTAAGAGACTGTTGCAATAGTCAAAGTGGGGTGTGATAAGTGTATTAACAACCGATCTAAAGTCATGTGTGTCTAGGAGGGGGCTTAGGTGTTGTATGGTTTTGAGTTTATGAAATATGGTTCTTACTGTTTGCTTTATGTGTGGTATCATGGTGAGGGTATGATCTATTATTACACCCAGGTATTTTACTTCTTTTTTAACAGGTATAGTTGTATTATTGATTGATATTGTTGTTGGAAAGGTATCTTCATTCACAGGTGTTCTTGTAACGAACATTGCTTCGGTTTTTTTGAGGTTAATGCTGAGGTAATTGGTTTCCATCCAGGAGGTGGTCTCAGCCATGCATTCAGCTAATTTGTCATATGTGTGTTTTTTTGTGGTTATGGGGATAGCGAGCATGATATCATCAGCATATATAAAGTGATTAATCTTGTGTTTTTTAAATATGTTTGTGATAGGTTGCAAGTATAAGTTGAATAGAAGGGCGGAAAGGGCTGATCCCTGAGGTATACCTTGTCCTTGGGGGAAGGAGTCTGATGCTTCCTGATCTATCTGGACACGTATTAGTCTATGTGTGATGTAGGACTTGAACCATTTGAGGACAGTTCCACCTATCCCTAAGTTTTCTAGTCTGTGGATGAGGGTGGGGTGATTGATGTTGTCAAAGGCGGCCGAGATGTCTATAAAGAGTAGTAGGAAGCCTTGATTGTTGGCATCTGTGCCTTTGATGAGGTGGTCCATCAATGTAATCAGGAGGGTTTCCACTCCGTGGAATGGTCGGAAACCAAATTGGTGTGAGTCAAGAGGTTTATGTTCATCGATATGCTCTTGTAATTGTAATTGGATTGTTTTTTCTATTATTTTAGTGATAAATGGGATGCTAGCTATCGGTCTGTATGAATTGGGGTCCTTTGAGTTAAGTTTGTTGTTTTTTATTATTGGGCGAAGCGTAGTGAACTTTAGGGCATCAGGCATGATGCCTTGTGAAAGGGACAGGTTCACCATGTGTTGGATGTTTTCAGCGAGTTCTTCCTTTGTACATTTAATCCAAGACACAGGACAAGGATCGAGTGGGGAGGTTGTAGTATTGATCATTGTTATGATTTTAATAAGTTGTTTTCGGTCAATCATGTGGAACGTTGTCCAATTGTTATTAATTTCGGTGCTTGTGGTTAGTATTGGTGTTAGATCATTGGGTTTAGATTTTAGTTTTTCTGCAAAGTGATTTGCTAATGTTTGAATGCTTATTGCTGGTAGCTTAGGATCGGAGTTCTTTGTTTTGGTCAGTGTTTTTACAATTGCAAACAGTTCTCTAGGTCGGTTGATGGCTAGATTTATTACTTTAGAGTGGTAATCTCTTTTCAATTTGTTTATTGCATTCTTATATTCGTTAAGTGTGTTCATGGATTGTAATTTATTTTCATCTGATTTAGTTTTCCTCCATCTCTTTTCTTGTTTCCTTAGTTGTTTTTTTAGATTTACTAGTTCTTTAGTGAACCATTTTTCTGATTTCTTCGTTTGTCTATGTCTAGTATGTGTGGGGGTAGCTGCTTCATGTATTGTTAGGTTCCAATGATTTACGGTGGAATTGATGTCAGGGAGGTTTGAATTTAGTACTGGTAATACTTTGTCAAGGAAGGTATCCTTGTCAAAGTGTGCAAAACGTGATAAGTGATGTGATGTGCTTGTTGTAGTTGGTGTTGCTTGTGCTGGGAGGTGGAGGGTTATGAGGTGATGGTCTGACCATGGTACTTCTGTTGTAGCTGGGGGGGTAAGTTGTTGATGGTTATTAAGGGAGGAAGGGAGGAAGATGAGATCTAGGATGTTGCCTTTTATGTGTGTGGGGGTATGAACTATCTGTGTGTATCCCATTTGGTTCATGGCGTCCATGAAGTTGTCTGATTGGGATTTATTTAGGGAGGGGAGGTTTAGATCACCTAGGATTATTAGAGGTTTGTTTTGCGATGCTGTGCATGCAAGTTCAAGGATGGAGGAGAGGTTGTTTTGATCAGCTGAGGGTGGCCTATAGATAAGAGAGAGAGCCAGGGTTCTGCTTTGTATATTAATGATGTCCATTCCATCTATATTGTTTAAGCTTGTTAGGGTGTATTGTAGGACTTTTTTGGTGAGTATGAGAGTGCCACCACCTCTTTTTACATCTCTGAGACAGCTGAATATATCATATTGACGTGTGGTGATTTGATTTAATAGTATGGTGTCCGTGGGTGAGAGCCATGTCTCTGTGATGCAGATAATATCTGGGTCTTTGTCCTTTATCATGTCATTAATTATTGGTATTTTGTTCCGTATGGATCTGATATTTATTAGGAAGAGCTTGATTCTAGTATCTATATTGGTTGTATTATCCTTTATGTTGCTTTGTGGTTGGTATTTTATTTGAATGAGTCTGTGGGGGCGTCTGCCTGAGTTGTGACGATAAAAATGGTTTTGGGTGTGTGGGTGTGTTGTGATGTATTGGGACTATGGAGTCTCTCACATCTGGAGCATGAGGTTTTGAAGGATGCAGTGTATTGGCAAGATGGTGGCCTCCTTGGATGCTGTAGGATACTGTAATATTTCAAGTTCTTTGGCTCTGGGCTCCGGTTCCGTGGAGGCTAGAATGGAAAGACCCACCGCCATCTCCTTTATGAATTCTTGAAATAACATATCCTCTGGAGGCAATTTTCTCCTGGTGTCGGATGGAGGTGGAGAAGACTCTGAGATGAAGTCTCTGAGATTATTGGAATCCAGAGATCTGTGGTCCGAATAGGTAGAGTCTGAGTTGGATTCCGGGGAGTATCGGAGACACCAAGGTTTTCTGTATCGATGCCCCTTGATTGTCTCTGGTTCTGCAGATGGAAAGATGGAGCTGGGATCCGATCTCGAAGGTTGCGAAGCATGCATCTGTACCAAGGAGGATGTGGACATTGGCATTGAAGATGTCATTGGTATCGTCATCGATGTGGACATCATCATCAAGGATGACATCAGCATGGGCATCGAAGAAGTCATCAGCATCGACGAAGGATTCGGTGCAGGAATCGTGGTTGATGCAGTCACCAAGAGCAGAAGAGGAATTGGTAGTTGGGTCCTTGACTGAGCTGACTGAGTCGGTGAAGGATGTATCATCGGTATCGAAGCAGACATCGATATCGGAGCTGTTATCATAAGAACATAACATAAGATATGCCATACTGGTCAGACCAAGGTCCATCAAGCCCAGTATCCTGTTTCCAACAGTGGCCAATCTAGGTCATATGTACCTAGCAGTTTCCCCAAAAGACACAGGTTCCACAATGCTTGTACTGGGTCAAGCATTGATATCCTGGGTCCCTTCTTAATAATGGTTTATGGACCTTTCCTCCAGGAACTTGTCCAAACCTTTTTAAACCCAGCTATACTAACAGCCTTTACTACATCCTCCGGTAACAAATTCCAGAGTTTGATTACACGTTGAGTGAAAAAATATTTTCTTTTATTAGTCTTAAATAGTTTACCCTGTAGCTTCATTGCATGTCCCCTAGTCTTTCTATATTCTGATAACGTAAACAATCGATCTACGTTTACCCGTTCCACTCCGTTCATTAATTTATAGACTTCTATCATATCTCCCCTCAGCCGTCTCTTTTCCAGGTTAAAGAGCCCTAACCTTTTTAGCCTTTCTTCATAGGAGTATCCTTCCATCCCCTTTACCATTTTGGTGGCTCTTCTCTGAACCTTTTCTAATAACGCTATATCCTTTTTAAGATACGGCGACCAGAATTGCACACAATATTCAAGGTGCGGTCTCACCATGGAACGATATAGAGGCATTATAATATATTTTGTTTTATTTTCCATTCCTTTCCTTATGATACCTAGCATTCTATTTGCTTTCTTGGCCGCCGCTGCACATTGAGTCGAAGGTTTTAACATGTTATCCACAATGACGCCTAAATCTTTTTCCTGGGGTCTGCTATATATGTTGTAAGGATGGCCCAGGTCACATCGAAGCTGGGGCCGCCAGAATGGAAGATGTTGGTATCAGTGCTAAGATTACCGACGCTGCAGTAGGGCTGCCAGAGTGCATTCCAGGGAGAATATACGTTGGTTCAACGATGCTTCCACAGCCTGGTCATTGGTTGAAGTGGTGTCAGCCGCCACTGGATCCAAGGCTGGTATCAAGGGATCCACGGAGGTGAGATCTCCAGGTTCCGCATGAGTTCCCTTAGAGGCTGGGAGGGGGGATGTTTGTAACGAGAGCTGGAATCCAATGATGTGTGGGACGATTCACAATGAGAATGGAACCTTTCCTGGGACCTGCCTCTGGGTGATTTCTTTTTACCAGAGGGGTCCATTGTGGTTTTGTCTCTGATGGTTGTCGGTCCAGTGGTCTGTCCTTTGACATTTTCTTGTAACTATGCCTTAATTCTTTCAAATGTTTTGATGTTGAAGGTCCCCTGGAAGAGGTGGAGGCAACCAAGGCATTGTCTAGGAAGAGTTCTTTGAATTTTTTTGCTCGATTCCCCAACCCACGTTTAGTGCTTGTTGGTGATAGATATGGTGCCGGAGCACTTTGTGCATTTTTTGAAAGAACTGGCAGGCTTTTCCATGCCGCGCCAGTGGGAACGCCATGAGCATAGGCCTCAGGGGAAAAACCAAAAAGTGAAGAAAAATATTGGGAAAAAGAGATCTTTTTTTTTTATTATATGGGAAGGGATTGAAAATAAGAAAGAAGGGTATCGAAGATACGGGTAGGCAGAAAAACCTTTCAGCGATGCAGGAGAGATCCTGTTGGCTCCACGGAAAAAAGAGAACTGAAGGAGTCACTGAAGAGAGTCAGTTATAAGAGCGGGAAAGCAGCAGCGCAGGTGCAGTGGCCTGCTTCCCAAAGGTTTTCTTATTGGTAGCTGGGAAGCTTCCCATGTGGGCTCCGTTTGTACCGATGTCACCCATACGTGAGGTCTACATTCCTGCTTGTTCCTGGAGATTAGGAGTGATAGGGTGGAAAGTAACATTTCTTCTTTGGGAGGAAGGGTGTTTTGGTGTCAGTCTTCATTTTAGAAGGATCTGCCATCTTTCTAGAAAGCCTCTTTATGGTCAGGTCGTCCGTTTCTATCTCACCTCTCCATCTCTGGCCAAAAAGATTCTCCCCATTACATGGCATGTTGATTAACTTATCTTGGACCCATTGTTCCAAATCAGATGCCTGAAGCCAGCTTGCTGTTGGCCTCAAAGGCATCAAAGGTTGCCCTTGTTAAAAATTTGGAAGTATTTTGGGCATGTGTGATTAAAACATGATGAGCTGCCTGTTTGTCAGGGGGCAGTAAGGTAGTAAATTCTGCCAAATTCCTTGAAACATCCCTGAGCAACATGCCTATATATAGCATGTAGGAATCTATCCTGAAAGACCTTTCTGTCAAAAGCATCAAGGGTCCTGGCCTCTCTTCCAGGATGAACAGAGAAGTGGTTCTTTTGGCTTTTGATCCTTTCCATGGCAGAATCCACTACCATAGAGTTTCTAGAGAAGGAGGGGGCCCTGCAAAGAGCATCAAGCCTCTTAGTGACTGCAGGAGTTGACATAGGAGATTCCCACATCCTAGTCATCAAATTTCTCAAGATGTTATGCACCGGGAGGGTTGCCGCCTCCTTCGGTGCAGATGGATACTGGAGAATGTGCAGCTCCTCCGCCCTGGGTTCTGTCGCCATAGCCACAGATACATCCAGGGCCACTGCCATGTCCCTAATAAAATCTTAAAAAGGCATGTCCTCGGGTGGAGACCTTCAACACTTATAAGGAGGCAATGGATCTGATGGCACAACCCTGTTGGTATCAGAATCGATGGATTCGGAATAGGAGGCCACTGGCACAGAATCAGAGTCTGGAAAGAAATCAAAGTAATCTCCATGAGGGCCTCTATACCTCCAGTGCTCAGACGGAGAATGTTTCGATGTCGAGGATATTGAGTGCAATGGCACCGAAGACCTTGGTAGTGGTTGGTCAACAGAGCGATGCGACAGAACGATGCTCTGAGGCCGCCAGTGTTGGTGAAACCGATGCTGATTGCGTTATCCCTGATGCCATCAGTGTCACTATTGCAAGGAGTGCAGCAGTGCTCTTTTCAATAGTGATGACACGGTCATCGAGTGTCGGTACCGAGGGAGGAGTGGCTCTGGAAACCACTGTGTGGGCCACAACTCCTGACACCAGTATCAGTGGCTCCACCTAGGACTGAACCTCGGGGACATCCCCGAGCCCCTTTGTGGCTTTGGAGGGCGAGGCCTCCCATTGGGGCTGCTTTGCTGGATGGTCTGCATCGAAGTGAGAGGAGTGTCTGTGACGATGCTGATGCTCGGTGTCCGATGCTGATGCTCGAGGTCGATGATCTCGATGTCTTCTTGTTTTTCTGCACGTGAAACTCAGCTCGATGCTTGTCCTTTTGACTAAGTGGTGATTTAGAGGTATGCGAGGACTCAGATGGAGTCGATGCCCTTGAGGAGTGCACCAAAGGGCTGTGTCTGTTGGAAACAGTTTAGCCTTCTGTTTATCCCGGTTCTTCCCACCTCTGGCAGTCATGTGGCAATAGGAGGGGCAGGAATCTACATCATGGTCTGGGCCTAAATACTTGAGGCACCAGCTATGCTCATTGGTGATAAAAACGGTACTGGAACACTTCAAACATTTTTAAACCCACTCCAGGGCTTTTCCATTTCTGGAAAAAGGACTGAGGCAAAGTCAAATGGCGCGATGATGAATGGGTAGACCAAAGGCCTTAACAATAAAAAAGAATGAAAAAACTTTATAAAAAAAGTAAAAAAGAAAACAGAACTGGAGCAGGATCTTTGGGGGGTTGAGTCTGCAAGGGGAAGGCAAAAAGAGAGAAGTACTCGACACTGCCACAAAAAATACAGAAGTCTCGATGCGGCTGACAGGGACGAGGTCCCAGTGGCTGTGTGGAAAAAAGATGACTGAGGAGACCAGGAGCTAAGGCGAGAAGGCAGCCACGCATGCATGGAGGAACGCTCTCAAAAGCTTTCCTATTGGATGCTGGGGAGTGTTCCCGTTCCGGGCTCCTTCTGTGCCGATGTCACCCATATGTGAAGACTGACTTCCTGCTTGTTCCTGGAGATAGAAGACTTACCTGGCCACCATGCTGAGCACCAAAATTGCCGCCCACCAATTCCAGCAAGTGATGTACCTGGACTCCATAGCAGACAGCCTCAGGAAAGCATTGGAGGGACTACTGGCAGAATACAAATCCACTTTCCTTTCCTTCCTGGGGGATCTGAGTGAATGCGGCAAACACCTTATTCACTCAGCCTTCGACTCAACATCCTGGGCAGCCATTGCCTCTAGACGCACAGCCTGGATCAGAGCCTTGGGCCTATGACAGGACACACACTAGCAACTTGTAGATGCCCCATGCACCGGAGATAACTTGTTAGGAGAAAAGGTCAAAGAGACTGTAAATAACATGACGGAATGCTTCACCACCCTTCAGACCTTTGCCTTGGACGGTCTTGTTGGAGCTCCAACTCCCGCAAGCTGCCAACATCATATCAGCACAAGTCATCCTCCTCCTCGAAATGTTACCAACCATACGACAGGTGGCAGCCTCAATGCCGCCAAGCACCAGTCCTACCAATCTTACCACCAGAAACCACATCAAAAGGACTGCAAGCAGCAAAGACAGACGACAGCCTCCTCGGAGAAGACCACCCCCCTCTTTTTGACAATTCATCAGCCCTGCCGGTAGGGGGCCGGATCTCCTTCTTCAAGGCAACCTGGGCGAGTATTACCACTAGCAAGTGGGTGCTTCAGATTTCCACTCAACCCTGCACCAGACTGCCATCCCTCTCAGCCAGCCTCTGGACTACCTTCAAGCAACCATGTAGATGGATCTACAGATCCTCCTCAACGCAGGGGCCATGGAACGAGTCCCGCCAGAGGAGGTTTGCCACGGCTTCTACTCCAGATACTTTCTTATCCCCAGGAAGCCTGGAGGGGTGTGCCCCATCCTCGATTTACGCTGCCTCAACAAAGTCATCCACAAAGAGTGCTTCTGGATGGATCCATTCTATCCCTCATACAGTACAACGACTGGCTGGCATTGCTGGACCTGCAGGATGCCTACACCCACATTCCCATCTATCCAGGGTACAGGAAATACTTGCATTTCTGCATAATGGACTAACACTATCAATACAAGGTGCTCCCCTTTGGACTCTTTCACCAAATGTGTGGCAGTGGCTGCCGCTCACCTCTGGAGATCTGGCGTGCATGTTTTCCCCTACCTGGACAACTGGCTCATCATGGACCCATCCAGGCAGGAGATGGAGGAGGCCATACAGATCACTGTTTCCTTACTGTCCACCTTTGGCTTGCTAGTCAATTTCAAGAAATCCCATCTGCAACCAACACAAGTCTTGGACTTTATTGGTGCGACAATCTGCACCCCTCAGGCGAGTCCCTTTCTTCAGTCAGCTCGAGTGGACACCATCTTATCCTTAGCATGGGGTCTCTCAACGGTGACAGTCGTTTCAGCCAGAATGATGCTGTACCTCCTGGCCACATGGTGACAATGACTCAGGTTGTCTGCCTCACCAGACACTACATGAAAGGACTTCAGTGGCACCTGCGCCGGCATTGGGACCAACAATCCCAACCCATGTCACTCAGGATTGCCATAAACCGGAAAGCATAGGCCACACTAGACTGATGGAATCATAAGGAGCACCACACCCAGGGCAGGCCCTTCAGGGACCCCCAACATGATCTGGTCATCATCACAAATGCCTCTAACCTAGGATGGGGGAGGCCAACCTCCTCCACATGCACACTCCAGGAATGTGGATGCTGACAGGCCGGGATGCACATCAACCTGCTGGAATTGAGGGCAATCAGGTGCGCTGCCCTATCACAGTGGATCACAGCATGCACTGCCTTCTGCTATTCCCATGCAGTCGTCGACCCTCCTGCCCCCATCTGAGCCCACCAACTCTGAGCTATGGTGGCCAGTGGCCACCCTATCGAACCTCCATGTTGTGCCTCTCCAACATATCTGGCAAAGCTGCGACATGGTCCTCAGCGCATACCTTCTAGAGACACTATTGCCTGGACCAGCTAGCTCTGACCAACAGTTCTTTTAGGAGATCTGTCCTGAGCGCAGGGATTCAACACACACAAGGACCTCCCAGTGCCCCCAACTCAGACATTCTGTATTGTCTTGAACCCAATTGGGTATGCTGTTACTGCTGATGATCGCCACTCAGTGCATAATGTGTCAATTACCCAGTGCACAGTGTGTCACTTAGGCAAGATACCCACTGCACTGGGCCTGTATTGATTATGATTGTGTTGGTTATGTTCCTCAGTTGTCTCGAATGGGTACACTGGGACCCCAGCACCTGATGGCCTGGGGGAGCCAGATCATTCAACACCCTGTTTCCACCTGAGAAGTGTTGCTACTTACTGCCAGGGCCTTCTTCCTATCACAGCTCCACCGGCCACAGATATGGAGTCTCCAGGTATGGCTGACGCATTCTGCTTGTCCATGGAGAAAACGGGGTTACTTACCTGTAATTGGAGTTCTCTGTAGACAGCAAGATAAGTCAGCCACACATTCCTGCCTAACTACAGGAATGTGTGACTGACACCCTATGCAGGAATACACCCTATGCAGACCGAGACTACTGGGAGCCCTAACCCAGCTACCTGATAGGCCAACGAACTGCTGACAAATGTAAATAAAGTAAGACTGTAAATAACGGTAAACAATCGACAAGTTTTGTACATAGTTACGAGTCCGAGCCATACCGCTGAACGTTGTAGCGACAAAGGGCTCAGCCTCTACTGCTTTAGATAATAAGTGTCAGAAACTGGATGTGCAATATTCTTTGTTACAGTCTTCTAATTTGTCTTTTATGAAGGATAGTTTAAATAAGAACATAAGAACATAAGATATGCCATACTGGGTCAGACCAAGGTCCATCGTGCCCAGTATCCTGTTTCCAACAGTGGCCAATCTAGGTCATACTTACCTAGCAGTTTCCCCAAAAGACACAGGTTCCGCAATGCTTGTACTGGGTCAAGCATTGATATCCCGGGTCCCTTCTTAATAATGGTTTATGGACCTTTCCTCCAGGAACTTGTCCAAACCTTTTTTAAACCCAGCTACACTAACAGCCTTTACTACATCCTCCGGTTACAAATTCCAGAGTTTGATTACACGTTGAGTGAAAAAATATTTTCTTTTATTAGTCTTAAATTGTTTACCCTGTAGCTTCATTGCATGTCCCCTAGTCTTTCTATATTCTGATAACATAAACAATCGATCTACGTTTACCCGTTCCACTCCGTTCATTAATTTATAGACTTCTATCATATCTCCCCTCAGCCGTCTCTTTTCCAGGTTAAAGAGCCCTAACCTTTTTAGCCTTTCTTCATAGGAGTATCCTTCCATCCCCTTTACCATTTTGGTGGCTCTTCTCTGAACCTTTTCTAATAACGCTATATCCTTTTTAAGATACGGCGACCAGAATTGCACACAATATTCAAGGTGCTGTCTCACCATGGAACGGTATAGAGGCATTATAATATCTTTTGTTTTATTTTCCATTCCTTTCCTTATGAATTGCTTGAGAATAGTCTGCGGGCGGTAAATGTTAGATGTTTAAATTTTCCTTGTACTAGATTATTATCACCACAGATTTTATTTGATAAACATTTGATAGAAATATTAGGTTATCAGGTGAATACTAAGCCTTTAATTACTAGAATGTATTATTTGCCCCAGACGGTACCATCAGGTTCTGGTGGGCAGCAGGCTGCTGTTCCAACAGTGGCTTTAGATTCTCTTGATGTTACTAATTTTATAGAATCTTCCCAAGGTGTCCTTTTCCTTGAAAAATGATAAAAATACTGTTATGCAACTTTATTTTCGTAATAAGAATGCTGATTTTTGTGGGGGGAAAATTAATATGTTTCCAGATGTGTCCAGGCAAACTCAAGCTAGGCGCAGGGCCTTTTTGACTCTTAAGTCACGGGTACTTGCTGCTGGTGCAACATTTTTCTTAAAGTTTCCTTGCAAATGCCTGGTCACAGTCGGGGGTGTTAAGTATGTTTTCACCGATGTTGGTTCCTTAGAAACATTTCTAAAAGGTTTAGTTCCACAGGAAATAGCGGTCATCGCTTCCAAGCTGACTTTGCGGGAGTTGCAGGCTCTCATCGGCTCCCTGAATTTTGCATGTCGAGTGATACCCATGGGCGGAGTTTTCTTGCGGCACTTGACGGCCGCTACGGCCGGAGTTCGCCGGCCTCATCATCGTATTAGGATGTCGCCGAGTATGCGGGCCGACCTCGGCGTTTGGGATGAGTTTTTGGCTGAGTTCAATGGTGTCAAGGTGGTTCGGGAACTAGAGGTCACTAGCGAGGCGCTGCAACTTTACACGGATGCGGCCGGTGGGGCGGGGTTGGGGGTCTATTTCGGGGGTTCTTGGTGTGCTGCGGAATGGCCCCAGTCTTGGAGGGAGTCTGGCCTGACGCGTAACATTACATTTTTGGAGCTCTTCCCTATATTGGTGGTGTTGGCGTTGTGGCCTGAGCGGTTGCGACACCGTCAGTTGGTATGGTGGTGCGACAATGCGGCTGTGGTTAGTGTGGTGAATAGTTATGCTCCTAAGTGCAGGCTTGTGGTGGACTTGATGCGGCAGGTAGCTTTTGCATGCCTGCAATTAAATGTAGTGCTTAAGGCTCGGCATATTCCAGGGTTTACTAACACCATCGCCGATGCTCTTTCCCGTTTTAAGTGGGAGCTGTTTCGGTCCCTTGCACCGGAGGCGGAGCAGGAAGGAGCGGTGGTCCTCGAGCGCTTATGGCAGATTGGCCTGGGGAAATGACTGCGCTCCTCCAGAGGTCCGTGTCGGCGGCGACGTGGGAGGTGTACCAGCGGGGATGTAGCAGTGTGGTGGCGTTCCTGTCCCAGCATGGATGGAGCCATGGTCCAGCAGCGGACTGGCTCCTCGGTCAGTATGTGGTAGCAGCTAAACGGGCGGGAGTCGCGCGTTCCACGGTGCGGCGGAACTTGGCGGGGTTCGCCTTTTTCATGAAGGCGGTCGGGTGGGGGGCGGCGGGGGGAGGGGGTTTTCTTACGCGTCGGTTGTTGCAGGGTTGGGAGCGGTCCGTCCCATCGCCACATGACGGGCGGCGGCCCATTACGCATGACCTGCTTTGCCGATTGTGTCGAATTCTCCCATCGGTGGTCTCTTCGGAGTAAGAAGGCCTGCTCTTTAGAGCTGTCTTTTCCGTTGCCTTTTCTGGTGCTTTCCGCGTCGGGTCGCTGGTGGCGGAGTCGGGTCGCCCTTCAAGGGGTCTAGGACTGCTGGTACAGCACGTCCGTATGGTAGAGGGGGGGTGCGTATTCATTTGGCGCGGTCCAAAACGGATCAGGCCGGGAGAGAGGTCTATGTGTTCTTGCGAGAGGTGGCGGGGGCTCTTACGTGCCTGGTTGCTTTGCTGAAAGCGTATTTGTCGGTCCGGCCGGTGGGTGCGGGCAGCCTTTTCGTGCACGGGGATTCGCGGGTGGTTACGCGTTTCCAGTTTACGGCGGTGCTTCGCTTGTCTCTTACTCGGCTGGGTATGGATTCGGGGCAATTCGCACCGCATTCCTTCCGGATCGGCGCAGCTACTAGTGCTGCGTCAGAAGGCTTGTCGGAGCAGGAGATTCGGAGGATTGGCAGATGGAAGTCCCAAGCATTCCACAGGTATGTGCGCTTGTCGGGGGGTGGGGATTATTAACTTTCCTTTCTTTCTGTTTCAGAGCTAGTCCCCGGTGGGTGTCGCTGTTGGGTGATTGGCCATTCTTTCGTTCATTGGGCCGGTCGGCGAGCAGCAACACGGCCCGTTGGCCTGAATCTGGGGTTCGATGCTTCGGCGGTGGCTGTCTCATGGCTGGGCGAGCGCGGGCTGCGCTGGATGCAGCTCTTGCCTTTGCTGCGGCACCATCTACGTGTGAGAGGCCGGACGGACATATTGCTGATTCACCTCGGGGGAAATGATTTGACATCGTGGACTTGCCGACAGCTGATTCGCACGGCCTGCAAGGACTTTACAACAGTGCTGGCGATGTTTGTTGATGTAATATTGGTATGGTCGGATATCATTCCAAGGCCTGCTTGCCAAGCCCAGCGACGGTGGTCCAGGGGTTTGACCAAAATCAATCGACAAATTGGTCGATGGGTGGTGGAGCATGGGGGCTATCAGGTTTTGCATCCTTGGGTGGACTTGGCCTGTTGGGGTTTGTTCAGGTCTGATGGCGTACATCTGTCCCCTGTGGGGAACGATTTACACCTTAACGATTGGCAGGAGACCTTGGAGGATATCTTATGCAGGACGGGCACTGGTCGCAGCTTCCCTTTTGGGGGGGCGGCTCAGGTCTAGGGTATCCTGAGCCGGTGGCGGGATCCCGGAGGTTTCCGGGGTCCGGAGCCGGATGCAAACTGGAGGGCGGGGGTAGGGTACCCCCGATCCGGATAATCCCTCGGGCTTTTGCTAATAATATGGCGAAGCCGGATGAGGGAGGGGGAGGACGTTTGTCGGGGCTTGTACCCGGCGGAGGCAGAAGCAGCCTCACCTTGCTAGTAACATGGCTGGTGAGGGCTTGCTCTGCAAAAGGGGGGTGGGGGTGAAGTTGGGGATGTAATTGTTGAATTGTTTGATTATGGTTGTAATTTAATTAAAGCTGCGACCAGTTGGAGTCCAAATGAAAGTTACTGTGTTGTTGTATGATTTACAAGGAGGGGCAGGAAAGGGGGCGGGGGGGGGTTGGATGAGCGACGGGTCCGCCGTGTCCGATTATTGCGAGGCCGCGGGGCAGCGTCCTCGCGGCCGGTTGTAATCGGTCGGGCGGCCGAGGAGCGAGCGGCTGTAGTGCAGCAGGAAGGCCTCGGGGGCGGGGCCAGTGGGTGCTACGCGGCGGTTGGCTCCCGGGTTGATTATGGCAATGCGGGAGCCAATGGAGCACGGGGGGGTGGTTGCGCAAATGCGTCCTTAGAGGGGATGCGCGTTGCTCCGGCCTTTTCGGTTAGGCTACCGGAGACGCCGGATGCCCCCCCACCCACCCTGTAGGCAGGGGGTGGCGGTGGGTGTGGAGGGGGGGTTTATTGCAGCTGGGGGGGGGGTGGCGGGCTCCCGGAGGTTTCCGGGGTCCGGAGCCGGATGCAAACTGGAGGGCGGGGGTAGGGTACCCCTGACCCGGATAATCCCTCGGGCTTTTGCTAATAATATGGCGAAGCCGGATGAGGGAGGGGGAGGACGTTTGTCGGGGCTTGTACCCGGCGGAGGCAGAAGCAGCCTCACCTTGCTAGTAACATGGCTGGTGAGGGCTTGCTCTGCAAAAGGGGGGTGGGGTGAAGTTGGGGATGTAATTGTTGAATTGTTTGATTATGGTTGTAATTTAATTAAAGCTGCAACCAGTTGGAGTCCAAATGAAAGTTACTGTGTTGTTGTATGATTTACAAGGAGGGGCAGGAAAGGGGGCGGGGGGGGGGGTTGGATGAGCGACGGGTCCGCCGTGTCCGATTACTTCTTGAGGCTCCATGAAGGATTCTTGCAGCTGAATTCATTGCAAGTTGTAAGGGGTTAGTCGTGCACTTAGGTAGACCATACAAGATCGCATTGGCATAGTCAAAGTGAGGCATTATTAGGGCCTGAAAGACAGTTCGGAAGTCATCAGGCTCTAACAGTTGACGCAGATTGCGGAGGGTCCGGATTTTATGGTAGACCGACTTTGTTATGTTTTTGCTGATCAAGCGTTGCTGATCAAGCGTTGCTGATCAAGCGTTACACCTAGGTATCTTACTGTAGTCTTGCATATGATCTCTGCGTCGCGAACCTTGATAGACAGGGGTGGAGTAAAAGCCGGATTCCTGGTGACGAAGAGGGCTTCTGTCTTTTTGAAATTTAACTTAAGCATTTGTGCATTTAGCCAGTCTGTGACAGCGTCAAAGCACCTGATAAGTGGGGATAGTTCAAGATGTTCTGTCGAAATTGGCATGTACATCAAGACGTCGTCAGCATAGACCAGGCAGTTGATATTAAATGATTGAATGAGATCACAAATGGGTTGCATATAGACATTGAATAGCAAGGCGGATAGAGATGAGCCCTGTGGAACACCTTTAGTTTGGGGGAAGGAATCGGAGTTGGAGGGGCCAGAACGGACATGTTGCCAGAGATCAGTGAGGTATGAAGCGCACCATGACAAAGCTGAAGCGTGAACTCCCTTCTCTCTGAGGCGTAGCAGGAGAACTTCGTGGTCTACGGTGTCGAATGCGGCGGCAATGTCCATGAAGATTAGTGCAAAGCCTTGTCTGATGTTACCGAGACCTAAGGTTATGGTGTTGAATAAGGTTGTGAGTAATGTTTCAACACCATGTGCTTCGCGAAATCCAAGAGGATTAACTACGATTAAGTGGACTTCTGCAGATAAAGAGGAGAGCATGTACTGTTATTTTTATGCTACAAACCTGATACTTAAATCAAGAGGATATACAAAGAGAGTCCGTCAAAAGCTGGAAGAAAAAGGAAAACTGCCATTAGAAAAACAGCAAAGAGTAACAGGTGCAAATTTAAGATCTTTAATTTTAAAGATCAAAGGCCCATACATGTTACATTTTACGAACTCCAGCAGGAGGCGCTCTTTGGCACGATCCAAGCATTAGCAGCAAATTTGAAAGACTAAGATCATACTTCACATACCCTGGCTTAGAAATGAGATTCACGACTGCCACAGTAGGCACAAAACTAACCCCTTTGGAGAAACTACCCAGAGTAAAACACCCTTTAACCTTTCCCAGCATTCGCGGCTTCACAGGAACAGCCGCCAGCGTGAAGGAAAAGGCTCTTCACGCTGGTGGCTGTACAGAGGGAGCCGGGGCCTCGCGCGGGCTTCCCCGGCTCCCTCTGAAGCCTCAGACAGCCGCGATGCTGGTCGGGGGGGGCAAGGACTGCATTGGCTGTGATGGGGGGACCTGGACTGGAAAAGGGCTAAGGGGGGGGGGACTTGGACTGGATAAGGGCTAAGGGGGGGGGGGCCTTGGACTGGATAAGGGCTAAGGGGGGGGGGGACTTGGACTGGAAAAGGGCTACGGGGGGGACTTGGACTGGAAAAGGGCTAAGGGGGGGACTTGGACTGGAAAAGGGCTAAGGGGGAGGGGGGGCTTGGACTGGAAAAGGGCTAAAGGGGGGGGGGACTTGGACTGGAAAAGGGCTAAGGGGGGAGGTGGACTGGAAAAGGGCTAAGGGGGGGGGGACTTGGACTGGAAAAGGGCTAAGGGGGGGACTTGGACTGGAAAAGTGATAAGGGGGGGGGGGGACTTGGACTGGAAAAGGACTAAGGGGGTGGGACTTGGACTGGAAAAGGGCTAAGGGGGGGGACTTGGACTGGAAATAGGCTGTGATGGGGGGGGGACCTGGACTGTAAAAGGGTTATGGGGGGGACATGGACTGGAAATGGGTTGTGATGGGGGTGGAGGGGACCTGGACCAGAAAAGGGCTATGGGGGGGGGGGAACTTGGACTGGAAATAGGCTGTGATGGGGGGGGAGACCTGGACTGTAAAAGGGTTATGGGGGGGGGGGACATGGACTGGAAATGGGTTGTGATGGGGGTGGAGGGGACCTGGACTGGAAATGGGCTATGGTGGAGGAAGGGGGATCTTGGACTGGAAATAGGCTGTGATTAGGGGGGCTAGGACTGCAAATGGGCTGTGATGGTGCGGGGGGACTCGGACTGCAAATGGGCTGTGATGGTGCGGGGGGACTCGGACTGCAAATGGGCTGTGATGGTGGGGGGGGGGCCTAGGACTGGAAATAGGCTGTGATGGGGGACTTGGACTGGAAATGGGCTGTGATTGGGGGGGGGAGCTAGGACTGGAAATGGCCTGTGATGTGAGGGCTAGCACTGGAAATGGGCTGATGAAGAGCTGGAATAGGACTGGAAATGGGCTGATGTGGGGCATGGGAGAATGGGACTAGAAGGGAGTGGATGCTGGGTGGGCCTAGAACTATAAGGGAATTGATTTGGGGGGAGGACTAGAATGGATGGGGAATGAGAATGGAGAGGGGAAGAAATATTTTGTGTGGAAGAAAAGTCTATGATGGGCCGGTATTGGGAGAGTAAGAGGGGCTTGAGAATGGAAGGGTGAAATTTAAACGGATGATAAAGGAATAAGGAAAGAATTGGGGGAAAGAGCAAAAGGGAAACAATCAGTATGTTAAAGCAGAAATAGAGAAAGAATGGAAAACATCTAAAAGAGAAGAAAGGACAAATGGATAGCTCGCAGAAGACACGAAGAAACCAGAAGAAAGTGACTGGAGCCATTGCAACTGAAAAATAAAACGCCCAAACAGAAGGTAGAAAAATACTTTTTATTTTGAATTTATTAGCTGGAATATGTCTGGTCTGGGAAGTGTGTATTGCTAACATCTTTGCGTTTTTCTTTAGTGCAAGAGGAAATTACTTTATAGTTTTATTTCTCCAGTGTTGTACATTTCATGTTTGGATTTTGGGGTTCCCAGTTTAATTATTATCTGACCAAGGAAGTTAGCCTACACGTATCCTCGGAAATTTTTGTGGGTGGGGCTGGGGGCGGGGCAGGGGTGGGACTAGGGGCGGAGAATGGGTGGAGCATGGCAAGCCACAGGTGTCGGGTTTTTCTCGGTGAAAAAGTTGGCAACCCTAGTCAGGACCTTGAGATGGTGGATTAACAAAAACGCTGTTGTCTCCTTTACCTGCACATCTCAGAACTGTACAACTGACAAGTGTCTGCAACCCCATCTCATCTCTCCTCCTCGTCTCAGTCAATGACGCTGACAGCACACAAGTTGTAAGTTGCTTGAAAGTGCACAGACACCAATTTGGTAAGCAGTTCTCCCTCCTCCTGCGCCTGCGCCAGGCCTGCAGTGGTAAAGCATGCTTTAATGGCTGATGCATGAAAGGGAATGGGTCAGCTAACTCCCTAATGCTGGAACATACCACAGCACATTAAAATTTCAGCACAATGCTTATGTTACAGGCAGCAGGAGTGGGCCTTGTGCTCAGGGTCTCTTTTACTTACGGGCCCCCTATTGATCTGTGGCTGCTGCCCCTTTTGCCCATAGGTAAAAGAAGCTCTGGAGAGCAGAGTTGGGGAAGTGACGTAACTTAGAATGACTCTCACACTCTCTCTCTCTTTGCATCTTCCCTTCTCCTGCTTTTACTTCATGTGACCAACCTCATGATGTTCTCTTTTAAAGACTTTGTGTATTTTGGCTGTTAAACTGTGTGTCAAGGCCAGTATAATTAAATTGAATGTTCAAATTTTTTTTGCATGTCTGACACTTCTAATAGCTCCATTTCTTTGTGACAGTTGTTTGCAAATGAATCAGTTCAAGACCTCCCGATCTAACTCTGTCATTCCAATTCAGATTGGTTTTTATTCCCCAGCAAATACAGACGCAGAACTGGACAGATCTCAGAATGGCATGGGACAGTAGGTTCCAAGTAATTGAAAGACTGGATGGTTAAAGTGCTGGTTTACAAACCCTCCTTCCTTAAATGCAGGCATTAAGTACCCCGCAGGCTTAATGAAATCAAAACACAGCACTTTAGTACAAAGCAAAAAGGAACCAAAACCAAGAGGTACCAGTATATGTAGTTGGCACCTCTTGTTTCTAAGTCACTAAAATTCTTTAGGCCTTTGAGTTATCAAGGATCAATTGAGCCAAAGCAACAAAACACACTAGGTTTTGCTCACAGATAGGCTTAGCTTGTACACACTATTTTGCAGTAAGGAATTTTGCATATGTGGCAAGCCTCAAGCAGACAGCAGCACATAGCACGTTTAAATCCTTGGTAAAGAAGTAAAACGGAGTTACTTACCTGTAACAGTTCTCCGTGGACAGCAGGATAAGTCAGCCACACGTGGTGACGTCATCCGACGGCGCCGTGACGGAGTGCTCTCTAGAGCTCAGGGATCTGAGCATGTGCGAGTGGCCCCACCTCCCCGGCCCGCCCCTAGCCAGATCAGTTAGTGATTAGCTCCGCCGTGAGGCGTAAGGCTAGGGAGCAGGCCTGCCTCATACAGGGGAAGGTGGGTGGGAGCATGTGGCTGACTTATCCTGCTGTCCACGGAGAACTCCTGTTACAGGTAAGTAACTCCGTTTTCTCCTAGGACAAGCAGGATGCGTCAGCCACACATGGTGCCTCCCAAGCTGAGAAGTAGCTGAGGTGGATGAGGGAGGCATGCGATGGAGGACACTCGCACAGGAGGTAGTAATGCATACATTTATTAGGAACATTAAAACGTATTGCACACAGTGAAAACTCTCACACAGGAGGTAGTGCATAAGAACAATAATACGAACAGTAAGTAATATTGCACAAGTGAAGACAGTGCAGGCAGGCAACGAGTGTGCAGGCAGCACAACGTGTAGCCTGTATAACATAGTGCAAATGTGGATGTGCAAGAAACAACATACCAGTGATGTGCAAGAACAACACAAGGTGCTATAACAATGTTTGTGCAAAAACAAGTCACATTTCTTTTTTTTTTTTTTGGCATGGACATAATATCCGTGTAGACCTATGTCATAAGCATTAACATTCTTGGAAAGCATAACAGTCAGACATGGCCGGACTAGGCCTATGGCAACAGGTCAGGCGAGGGTGGCGCAGTCTTGGTGGCTGCTGTTAGGACAGTGCGGCCGAATGCGCTATCAGACTCCGCCAGGAGGTCCAGGCAATAGTGTTTCTGGAAAGTGAGCCGTGAGGACCAGGTGGCGGCTTTACAAATGTCTCTGACTGGAACTTCGTGCAAGTTGGCAAGTGAGGTAGCGAGAGCGCGAAGTTGGTGCGCTCCGGCCTTGCCAGCTGCAGGTGCGCCTGCCTTCTGTAGGCAGTAGGTGACACATGCAGAAATCCAGAGGGACAGTGTGTGTTTGCCGACCGGCCGGCCAGGCCTGTTGGGGTCAAATGACACGAAAAGCTGCGCTCCTTGCCTGATGGCGGAGGTCCTGTCGATATAGGTGCGCAGAGCTCTGACGCAGTCCAGGGAGTGCAGGCGTTCCTCCTCCGGGGAGGAGTGTGGAGCAGGGAAGAAAGTTGGCAGCTCGACCGTTTGGTTCACATGAAACTCCGATGCGACTTTGGGTAAAAACTTTGGGTGCATTCGGAGGGAAGCACGGTTGTGGTGGAGCTGTGTATACGGTGGATGTGCCACGAGCGCTTGCAGCTCGCTGATATGTCTGGCAGAGGTGATGGCAATGAGAAACAGTGTCTTCCAAGCCATGAACTTGTGGTCTGCTGATTGTAGTGGCTCGAAAGGCTCCTGCGTGAGCTGCTGTAGTACCAGGTTAAGGTCCCAAGCCGGCACTGGTTTTTGAACCGGAGGGCAGAGGTTCACAAGTCCCTTCATGAACCGGGCTACAACGGGTAATGCTGCCAGGGTTCTTGAGTTTGCATCCTTCCCATGCTCGTGCAGGGCAGCAATTGCTGCTAGGTGCACTGTGATAGACTGTGGCTTCAGTCCCAAGTCAAAGAGGTGGGTGAGATACTGCAGAATTTTGTGTACTGGGCAGGAAACAGGCAGGAGGCCTTGGTGTTCGCACCAAAAACTGAAGCGTTTCCACTTAAGGTTGTAAGACTTGCGTGTGGACGGTCTTCTGGCCGCTAACACGATTTGCTGGACCTCTGAAGATAAATGAAGGGCCGTGAGACTCATCCTTTCAATCTCCAAGCTGTCAGTGCTAAGACCTGGAGGTTGGGGTGCAACATGCTCCCGTCGTTCTGGGATAGCAGATCCGGTCTCGTCAGTAGTCGCAGCGGTGGTTCCTGTGCCAAGCGAAGAAGCATGGCAAACCACATCTGCCGTGGCCAATATGGTGTAATCAGAATGATGTGTGCAGAGTCTGAGCTGATCCGCTGAAGTGTTTTGGGAATCAGAGGTGTAGGCGAAAACGCGTATCCCAGCGTCCAACTGCCCCATGGCACTGCAAATGCGTCGGCTGCGAGGCTTCTGCTGGATGGGAGCTTGGAGCAGAAAACTGGGCACTTCGTGTTGACTTCGGATGCGAAGAGGTCTACTTGGGGAGTGCCCCAGCGAAGAAATAAGCTGTCTGCCACTCTGGGGTGGAGAGACCACTCGTGGGGCTGTAGTTGTCTGCTCAGTCTGTCCGCTAAAGTGTTTTGCTCCCCGGGCAGGTAGGTCGCCTGCAGGATACAGTTGATGGAGAGTGCCAGGTACCAGGTTTCCAGGGCTTCCTTGCATAGGCTTCGAGAGCCCGTGCCCCCTTGCTTGTTGATGTAGAACATCGTGACTTGGTTGTCCGTTTGGACGAGGACCGATTTTCCCTTCAGTTGTTCCTGAAAAGCTTTCATGGCATATCTGACAGCCCGGAGCTCGAGCAGGTTGATGTGGAGATACTGCTCTGCCTTGGACCAGGCGCCTTGAGTGTTGATGTGTTGTAGGTGAGCTCCCCAACCCGTGGCAGAGGCGTCTGTAGTGAGGACAATCTGATGTCTGGGGTTCAGGAGGTTCCGGCCCGTGGACAAGTTGCTCGGTTTTGTCCACCATCGGAGGTCCTTTTTTATTTGCGTGGTGATGTTGATGCGGGCATGGAGAGGCTGGGAACGTTGCTTCCATTGAGCACGTAGGTGCCACTGTAGAGGGTGCATGCGGAGTCTCGCCAGGGAAAGGACCGAGGTGGTGGCCGCCATGTGTCCGAGGAGGCGCAATATGCAGCGCGCCGTGGACTGTCTGGACCTGGAGACCTTTATGGCCAGGGCTGTAATGGCCGTAACTCTCTGTTCCGGCAGGTATGCCTTGAAGGTGCTGGTGTCGATGATCGCACCTATGAACTCCGTGGACTGTGTCGGCAGTAGGCGAGACTTTTCTTTGTTGAGGATGAATCCCATCGCGGTAAGTGTGCACGTGGTCGTGTGCACCGCGCTCCGTAGACCGGCAGGTGAGGGGGCAGAGAGAAGCCAGTCGTCCAGGTAGGGAAATATGGCGACGCCTTTTTTGCGCAGGTGTGCCGTTACCACGGCTACACACTTCGTGAAGATTCTGGGTGCCGGGGACAGTCCGAAAGGCAGTACTCGGTATTGGTAGTGGCGGCCCATTGCTATAAAGCGTAGGAACTTCCTGTGAGTCTTGTGAATTGGGATGTGTGAGTATGCGTCCTGCAGGTCCAGAGTGGCTAGCCAGTCTCCTGCCTGGAGAAGCGGGAGGATTGAGTTGAGGGAATACATCCTGAATTTTTCCTTCACAAGGGCAAGGTTGAGTTTGCGGAGATCCAGTATAGGTCGTACGCCACCGGATTTCTTGTGAATCAGGAAGTACCGGGAGTAAAACCCAGTGTTGCACTGATCCGGCGGCACCGGTTCTATCACATGGGCGGCCAGAAGGCGTTGCAGGAGTTCCGACATCGCTGCTGCCAGGTGTGGGGGCGTCTCGCTGATCGGTCGTTTGGCTTGGCAAGGCGTGAAGGCGAAGTTGAGCCGGTAGCCCGACTCGATGATTTGTAACACCCAGTTGTCGGTTGTGATGGCTTTCCATGCTTGTAAGAACTGAGTGAGACGGCCGCCCACCAGCAGAACCTCCTGTTGCACTGTGGGCATTTCCGTCTGTGTCTGGTAGTCAGAAGGAGGAAGTGGTCTTTGCGGCTTGTGATGTGGCCTGCTTCCTTTGTTTACGGTCTCTCGGCTGCTGCCTTTGAAAGGAGGAGGAGTGATAAGGTTGCTTGTACCTTGGGTTCTGCCACTTTTTGGCGGAGCCGTACTTTTTGGAGGCATAGTATGGCCTGCGGTAAGAACTCCCTTTCTGAGAAGTGGAGGGGCGTTCCAGTCCATCTGCCGCTAGTGTCTGCAAGGTGGTACAGTGTTCCTTGAGGTCATTCACCGTATCTGCGACTTTGTCTCCAAAGAGGGAGTCGCCTGTGCAGGGGGCCGTCCACAATCTTGTTGTGCGTGTCCTCTCTAAGAATGGATGCACGGAGCCACGCCCAGCGTCGGGCCGCAATTGCAGTGCCCGCAGTCCGGACAGCAGTGTCAAAGGCGTCGAACGCAGTGCTCATCAAGTGTTTGCTGCATTCAGCTAGGTCCTGTAGCGTGGCAGAGGCCGCTTGCTGGTTCTCCCTAGGGAGTGATGACAGGTTTTCCTTGAGATCGGCCATCAGGGCATCCTGGAAGAGGATGTGTTGGAATTGGTGGGCCGCCACCTTGGCATTGAGCATTGCACCTTGGTATACTTTCCTGCCCACCTCGTCGAGGAGCTTAGGATCTCGGCCTGGCGTGTGGTTGGACTGGGTGCGTGAGGACTTAACTTTCTTTAAAGCTGATGAGACCACGATAGATTGGTGTGACAGCTATGTCTTCTGGAAAGCTGGACTAGGGTGCAGAAGGTACTTCGTCTCGAGTCTCTTGTGGCAGGCCCGTCCGGAGGCTGGGGATTGCCACACAGAGTTGTGAGTGTCCTGCAACTTTTTGTGCAGGGGTAAGGCCAGCGCAGGCTTGGGAGCACTGAGGTACTTCATGACCTCTGGCTCTTTCTCTGTGGACGCATCGTCCTTGTTCAAGTGTAGCCGGTCCGTCACCTTCCTTAAAAATTTTGGGTAGGTGAGATCCTCGGGTGGTAGTGTGCGCTGAGTCTCCTCTGCGGTGAGAGTGTCCTTGGCCGCGGAGGAACCCAGGTCCACGTCCTCGGCATCACTTTCGTAAGAGGACAAGGCTCCGTCCTCGCCCGAAGAACCCTCATGCTCCGTGGAGGGGGAGTTTCTGGCAGGAGACTGAGAAGGACTGCGGCGGGGCAGGCTGGAAACCGCCGAGGCAGTCCTGGGTTTTTCCTTGTGACGTTGTTCCTTGTCTGGTACTTGTTCCTGCGTGAGCTCTACAGGGTTGGCAGTCTGCTGCACGAGCCTAGAGAGGAGCTGAAGGATGGCCTCCGACGTCCTCGCCTCTGCAGAATGCTCTGATCGTGGTCTTTTGGAGGTGGTAGAGCAGGAGGGGGCAATGGAGGGAGAAGAGCTGGATGCTCACCGTCTGCGATGAGCGTGGTGCTGCTCTTTGTGATTTGTCTTCTGCTTGTGGTGGGAGCAGGAGGCGGTGTCTTGGACAGCCCTGTGATGCCTATGGTGCTTGGGGCTGCTACAGTGCCTTATACTGTGTCTGCTCGAGCTGTGTGCCCGATCCGCGCTGCTATCCCTCACAGAAGATCGGCTCCGACGGCTCTTATTACTGCGCCGGTGACTGGAGCATGAAGGGGATCGCTGACGGCTCTTCTTCTTACCGCGCCGATGACTAGAGCGTGAGGGGGACGCCCTGCATCGTCGCGGATCGGCAGCATCATCTCTATGCGATTCCCTGCGCTGACGTGGAGCTTCCGCCACGTTGGGGCGGGCAGAGGGGCTCCCTTCGTTCTGGTGGGCGGAGACAGGGGAAGCCCGGCTGGCAGAGCCAATTGGGAGCAAGGGGGCGGCGCCATGGGCGGAGCCGTGAGCGGAGCCGTGGGCGGAGCCAGGGGAAGCCCGGCTGGAACACCCAATGTGAGGCTGCAGGGAGGGGCTACCGTAGGCCACGATGCCGGCGCCATCTTGCCCTGCAGCAGGAGCATCAGGAGAATTTGGAATCGCCATGTGAGCCGGCGTACTCACCGAAACGGCATCCTGGCTTAGCGAGACGTTGAGGGAGAGCTCGGAACGGCCGGGGATGGAGGCCCTGCAGGGCACATCCCGTGCCGGAGCAATGGCTGCATGCGTCAGACCTTTAGTAGCTTTTACTGCAGACTTCTTGGATTTCTTCCTGGTACTCGTGGGGTCTTTAGACGCTGCACCGGAGCCCGAAGAGGAAGCAAGGAAGTCCTTGAGGTTATGTTCCCTGTGCCTTTTGGCCCGCGGGGATATCCTGGTGCAGGCAGCACAGTCCTCCGTGTTATGGGAAGCTCCAAGGCAACGGAGGCAGCATCGGTGAGTATCGATGGCATTCATCTTGCGGCTGCATTCTGGGCATTTTTTAAAACCCGGCATCATGTAGAAGGGGATAACTTTTGCAGAGAGCTAACAATCCGTCTTGAGGCAAGGCGGAGAAACAAAAAACTGATCTGATCTGGCTAGGGGCGGGCCGGGGAGGTGGGGCCACTCGCACATGCTCAGATCCCTGAGCTCTAGAGAGCACTCCGTCACGGCGCCGTCGGATGACGTCACCACGTGTGGCTGACGCATCCTGCTTGTCCTAGGAGAATTAGCTATTCAGCACTGTGATGGAGTGTATAGGAAACTCCCCATCACCCACAGAGACAAGGGTTCAAGGGGAAGTGCAGCCCTCCTCAAGTCTTGCTGGGTACCTTCATGTGGTGACCCCGTTGTATAAAATCTATACTGAATTCCAACAAGGCGACAACAATTGAACGAAAAAGGGATACGATAGGAACGAAAAAGAAAAATACATACTGGCCGCATGTCACCCAGATAAAAAGGTGTCCACTAGGACTAATGATGATGGTTGTGATAATGCCAGCACTGCAGATGTAGATAACATCCCTGCCACAGATAAAGGACATGGTGAGCATGCTCACGGACCCACTGTGCCTGGAGATAAACCACGGAAATCAATGAAAAATTTAAGAGGATTAACTATGGTTAAGTGGACTTTTGCAGATAAGGAGGAGATAATATACTGCTACTTTTATGCTACAAAACCTATATTTAAATCAAGAGGATATACAATCTATCAAAAACTGGAAGAAAGAGGAAAATTTCCACAAGAAAAACTGCAAAAAGTAAATTTACGATCTTAACTTTCACAGATCAAAGCAAAGAAGTATGTGGATGATAACATCTTGAAGCAAGGGCTTCTGTGGAAAGAGAAATACAGGGAGGAGGCGGCGACCTGGACGAGAGCACCAGAAGAAAGGAATACACAGATATAGAAAGTGCAGTTGAGGGGGAGATGGAGCTGGGTGATCTGGAACTACAGGAGAGTGAGGTAACTACAGGACAGGTCAACCAATCACCTGAAGAGGAGGAAGAAAGGGAGCATAAAGACCCAGAGATGGGGGGATTCAAGATCGAACTCCCAGTCCACATGGAAAAAGATGAACATGCTGGGTTTCAGGCAAGGGAAAGATTACCCAGGTTAAATTTAACACCTAAGGTTAAAAGTATGATTATAAAGATGAACAAGGCCATTTCCAATATAAAGGGACCATTTATTGACATCACTAAAATAAATTGAATACAGTATTATGCTGCTAAAATTATTACTGCGAGAATAATACCAGCTAAAGTGCAGGGCCAGAAGAGAAAAAAAACAATAACAGTTCCTCCTTGGAAAAAGCACATTGAGGGAAAAATACAGTCACTGCGTGTCGAGGTCTCCCTGATAGACAGGTATCTAAAAGGATTAAGATCATCAAAGATATTAAGGAAGATCCAAAACATTACACTGAAGCATGCTGCATTAACAGAAGAAGACTTGAACCTTATATGTTCCAACAATAAATTGAAAATAGCGGCACAAGCACAAAAACTTCAAAGATATGAAGAAAACAGGAAAGAAAAATATCAAAATAAACTATTTAGAGAAAACCCAAAACAATTTTACAAGGAATTGGGAAAGAGCATTAAGATAATAAAAGAACAACCAACCAAAGCCGAAACAGAAAGCTTCAGGAGAAAACTATGCAAGGACCCTATAAAGCACAATCAAGAAGCGGAATGGCTACCCTGCATTCAGGAGCATTTAGAAAAAGGAAACACCACACCTATGGAACGGCCTGCAGTGACAATAAATTCTCTTTCCAAAAGGAGACCAAAGTCACACGCCAACAATTATAGACCAATAACTTGTCTACCTACAATCTATCTATAAGCTGTCCACTGCAATAGATGTAGACAGAATATATGATCATCTTGAGTCGAATAACATCATGGCAATAGAGCAAAAGGGCAACAAGGTAGGGGCATATGGCACAACGGACCAATTAATATTGAATAAGGCCATCATGGCCAGCGCTAAGAAAAGCAGAAATCTCACTGTAGTCTGGATTGATTATAACAAACATTTTGACAGAGTCCCACACTTGTGGATAATAAATTGCCTTAAAATGTATAGAAACATAGAAACATGAGGGCAGAAAAAGACCACTTGGCCTATCTAGTCTGCACTTCCATATCAACAACTACAACAATCCCCCCTCTCCCTTTAGAGATCCTCTGTGTTTGAATTCATATACTGTCCTCATCTCTACCACCTCCACTGGGAGACTATTCCATGCATCTACCACTCTTTCCGTAATGAAATATTTCTGCATATTACTCCTGAGCCTATCCCCTTTCATCCTCATCCTATGTCCCAGTAGCAGAGCTTGCTTTTGACTGTAAGAGGCTCTGCTCCTGTGCATTTATGCCATGGAGGTATTTAAACGTCTCAATCATATCACCTCATAAGAACATAAGATACGCCATACTGGGTCAGACCAAGGTCCATCAAGCCCAGTATTCTGTTTCCAACAGTGGCCAATCTAGGTCATACGTACCTAGCAGTTTCCCCAAGGGACACAGGTTCCACAATGCTTGTGCTGGGTCAAGCATTGATATCCTGGGTCGCTTCTTAATAATGGTTTATGGACCTTTCCTCCAGGAACTTGTCCAAACCTTTTTTAAACCCAGCTACACTAACAGCCTTTACTACATCCATATTTTCTTTTATTAGTCTTAAATAGTTTACCCTCTAGCTTCATTGCATGTCCCCTAGTCTTTCTATATTCTGATGAGGTAAACAATCGATCTACGTTTACCCGTTCCACTCCGTTCATTAATTTATAGACTTCTATCATATCTCCCCTCAGCCGTCTCTTTTCCAGGTTAAAGAGCCCTAACCTTTTAAGCCTTTCTTCATAGGAGTATCCTTCCATCCCCTTTACCATTTTGGTGGCTCTTCTCTGAACCTTTTCTAAAATCACTATATCCTTTTTAAGATACGGCGACCAGAATTGCACACAATATTCAAGGTGCGGTCTCACCATGGAACGATACAGAGGCATTATAATATCTTTTGTTTTATTTTCCATTCCTTTCCTTATGATACCTAGCATTCTATTTGCTCTCTTGGCTGCCGCTGCACACTGGGCCGAGGGTTTTAACATGGTATCCACAATGACGCCTAAATCTTTTTCCTGGATGGTGGTTCCTAATGTGGAACCTTGCATCGTGTAACCATAGTTTGGGTTGTTCTTCCCTAGGTGCATAACCTTGTACTTGTCCACATTAAATTTCATCTGCCATTTTGATGCCCAGTCTTCCAATTTATCAAGATCCTCTTGCAGTTTTCCACAATCCTCTTGGGTTTTAACAACTTTAAATAGTTTTGTGTCATCTGCAAATTTAATAACCTCACTTGTTATTCCACTTTCCAGGTCATTTATGAATATGTCAAAAAGCAGCGGACCCAGCACAGATCCCTGGGGTACACCACTATTCACCTTTCTCCATTGGGAAAATTGGCCATTTAGCCCTACCCTCTGCTTTCTATCTTTTAACCAGTTCCTGATCCACAATAGTACACTGCCTCCTATCCCATGACTCTTTAGTTTTGCCAAAAGTCTCTGATGAGGGACCTTGTCAAAGGCTTTCTGAAAGTCCAGATACACAATATCAACCGACTCACCTTTGTCCACCTGATTATTCACTCCTTCAAAAAACATAACAGATTAGTAAGACAAGATCTTCCTTGTCTAAAGCCATGTTGGCTGTCTCCCATTAGGTCATGACTATCTACATGCTGAGTAATTTTATTCTTTATGATGGTTTCTACCATTTTTCCCGGTATTGATGTCAGGCTCACCGGTCTGTAGTTTCCCGGATCACCCCTGGAACCCTTTTTAAAAATTGGTGTTACATTGGCGATCCTCCAATCTTCAGGTATTAGAGATGATTTTAATAATAGTTCACAGATTACTAATAGCAGGTCTGCAATCTCATATTTCAGTTCTTTCAACATCCTTGGATGTATACCATCCGGCCCAGGTGATTTGCTACTCTTCAGTTTATCTAATAGTTGTAATACATCTTCCCGATGTATCGATATTTCCTTCAATTCTTCCACACCTTTAAATACCACTTCAGTCATGGGTAACATCCTTACATCTTCCTCAGTAAAGACTGAAGCAAAGAATTCATTCAGTCTCTCCGCTATCGCCTTGTCGCCTCTTAGTGCTCCTTTAACCCCTTTATCATCTAATGGACCAACTGACTCTCTCACAGGTTTTTTGCTACGAATGTACTTGAAAAGGTCTTTACTTCGCGTTTTTGCTTCCGCAGCAAGCTTCTTCTCAAATTATCCCTTTGCCTGCCTTATCAATGCCTTGCATTTGACTTGCCAGTGCTTGTGCTATTTCCAGGTTTCGTCGTTTGGCTCTTTTTTCCATTTCCTGAAAGATGCTTTTTTGGCAACAACAGCCTCTCTGACCTCACCTTTAAACCATGCTGGCAGTTTTTTGGACTTCTTTCCACTTTTCTTAAAGTGTGGAATACAGCTGGTCTGGGCTTCCAAGATAGTATTTTTCAACAACATCCAAGCCTGATGTACGTCTTTAACCTTTGCAACTGCTCCTTTTAGTTTTTTCTTAACTGTTTTCCTCATTTTATCATAGTCTCCCTTTCGAAAGTTAAAAGGTAGTACTGTGGATTTCCTTACTATCCCTCCTCCACTAATTAAATCAAAGGCGATCATGGTATGATCACTATTGCCAAGTGGCCCCAACAACCTTATCTCTTGCACTAGATCTGATGTTCCAGTAAGGACTAGGTCTAATATGGCTTCCCCTCTGGTCGGTTCATGAACCAGCTGCTCCAAGAAGCAGTCATTTATTTCATCTAGGAACTTTATCTCCCTAGCATGTCCTGACGTGACACTGACCCAGTCGATACCGGGGTAGTTGAAATCACCCATTATTATTACTGTGCTGTGACTTTTATTAGCTTCCTTGATTTCTTTGAGCATTTCATCATCCATATGGTCATTCTGGCCAGGCGCTCGATAGTACACCCCCACTGCCATTGCCTTCCCCCTTTTACATGGAATTTCAATCCATATAGATTCAACAGCAGATTTTGCTTCCTGCAAAAC
Organism: Ichthyophis bannanicus; assembly: GCA_033557465.1. Taxonomy (NCBI): domain Eukaryota; kingdom Metazoa; phylum Chordata; class Amphibia; order Gymnophiona; family Ichthyophiidae; genus Ichthyophis; species Ichthyophis bannanicus. Next base: position 10,297,779 of record CM066050.1, on the reverse strand, counting down.
TTTAAGCCTTTCTGACTCAATGCCCTCTCTAACATAGAGAGCAACCCCTCCACCAATTTGATCAGCTCTATAATTCCGATATAGTTTGTACCCAGGTATCACAGTGTCCCACTGGTTGTCCTCCTTCCACCATGTCTCTGATATTCCAATCATATCTAACCTTTCATTTAGTGCTATATGTTCTAACTCTCCCATCTTATTTTTCAGACTTCTAGCATTTGCATACAAGCATTTTAGAGAATGTATTTTATTCATATTAATTTGGCTATTGTTAGACATGGTTATAATTTGGGATCTTTAAGCTCTGCTCCATACTTGAGGGCATTTGGGCTACTTTACTCTTTTGTGGAACCTCTCTGCTTTTGGTAGTATCCTTCAAAGATACATTCTTCCGAACCATCCGCTGTTGGGCGACTGTCGGCTTTCCCCTAATATCTAGTTAAAAGCTGCTTTATCTCCTTTTTAAAGGTTAATGCCAGCAGCCTGGTTCCATCCCAGTTAAGGTGAAGCCCATTCCTTCGGAAGAGCCCCTCCTTTCCCCAGAATGTTCCCCAGTTCCTAACAAATCCAAAACCCTCATCTCTGCACCATTGTCTCATCCACGCATTGAGACTCCGGAGCTCTGCCTGCCTTTTGGGTCCTGCGCGTGGAACAGGAAGCATTTCGGAGAATGCTACCCTGGAAGTTCTGGATTTCAACTTCCTACCTAAAAGCCTAAATTTAGCCTCCAGAACCTCCCTACCACATTTTCCTATGTCATTGGTACCGACATGTACCAAGACAGCAGACTCCTCCCCAGCACTATCTAAGACCTTATCTAGGTGGCCCGTGAGGTCTGCTACCTTCGCACCAGGCAGGCATGTTACCAGGCGATCCTCATGTCCACCAGCCACCCAGCTATCTACATGCCTAATGATCGAATCACCAACTATAACGGCTGTCCTAACCCTTCCCCTCATGGGCACAAGGCCCTGGAGAAACATCCTCGGTGCGAGAGGGTTTTACATTACCTGGAGGACAGGTCCTGTTACAGGATCACATCCTGCCACACCAGGATGATGCTCTCCTGTCAAGTGACCTCTCTCCTCCATGGCAACAGGGATGCTGCCAGACTGGAGGTGGGACTTCAGGACTATATCCCTGTAGGTCTCGTCTATGTACCTCTCTGTCTGTCTTATGCTTTCCAAGTCTGTTACTTTAGCCTCTAGAGAACGGACTCGTTCCCTGAGAGCAAAGAGCTCCTTGCACCTAGTGCACACATAAGACCTCTCACCAAATGGAGAAAATCATACATGTGACACTCAATGCAAAAGACTGGAAAGCCCCCATCCCGCTGCTGGACTGCTGTCTGCATCTTAGTTTTAAGTTTGTGTTTAGATCTAAGTTTTTTTACTTACTAAGGGTTGATATGGATATTTATACTTATAAAACTGTACCTAATACGTGTAATATACCTTGTTCACCTGAAGCTTAACTAATCTCAGGTCCTTAGTGTATGACTGATTTGGGTAATGAGCTTCACCTGAGAGCACCTCCTGTCTTTTAAGGTGTGTAAGTACCTATAAAGCTACGATTATCCCTCTATCCTGCCTTTCCTCTAAGGTGTACATATTAAGATCCTTAAGTTTGTCTTCATATGCTTTATAACAAAGACCACTAACCACTTTAGTACCCACCCTCTGTACTGACTCCAGACTGTCTATACCCTTTTGAAGGTGTTGTCTCCAGAATTGCACACAATACTCTAAAAGATGTCATATCAAATACTTAATAATGTCCAAAAAAAATAATAAACACGCCCACTATTCACCATCGGGATCCATGATTCTAATCCTTTCACTTCCCTTTATGAAAAGAGGCCTCAGTCAAAAAACCAGCACTTTGTTCTGAGCGATGAAACTGCTCTCATATGGTGCTATTTTCAGATCTATGGCCTCATTTTTAAAATTTTAGATTTTTAAATTTTTAAATTTTAACCAAAACACAGGAACTGTAGTCAAAACTGATTATAGTCAAATCTGATTGTAAACACTTATCTCCCAGCAGTTCCTGCCAGACTGTACTCCAAGTGTGTTCTTCTAATCATTTCTCAATCTCCAATGGTCCAAAGTCCCAACGCCATACAGCAGGCGCCCGTAGCGTTTCACTGCCGAAAGTTTCATCAGGGGATTGGCTTCAACTTTCACTCTATAACGAACACAACAGGGAAATTCACACTATCACCATCACCCTATATTGTTAATATTTATAACATCGTTGAATTTATAAAAGATCATTAATTTGATGAAAAATCTTTAAAATTTGTACATAATCTATACCTTCTGCTGCCCACGTTTCAATAAATCCAGTTGTATACAAGAGCACTCCTCTTCCAACTGTCGGGAGCCGCTTCTACTCTCATTCACTGAAAAATGCCGCACATGCAGGATGGGGGAACCACTCTCCCTTAAAAATCCCGTCATTACAGACCCAAAATCAGGATTAACCATTTAACTCCCTCAGTGCTACCAGTTGAACTGAACTTCATCCTATCGATACCTAGACATTCACTCTAGGCAAACTGACCAGTCAATTTTCATATTCAGCCCCCTAGGGGCTACTGTGTCAAGATCAAAAATCCATCGTTGTTCCTTCTGTAATAGGAATTGTTCGACTTTTTTTCCCCGTGTAGCCACCAAAACCTGATCTACACAGAAGCACCGTAGTTGTTCAAAAATATGTTGATGACTCAAACAATGCTGTACTAAAGGTGCCTCCAATCTTTTGCATTTTATTCGACTACAATGTTCAGCCATCCTAATCTGAAACAGTTGGAGTGTTTGCCCGATATAAAAAAGGCCACAAGGGCATTTAATAGCATATACTACCCCAGACAAAGTACAGGTGGTGTTTTATCTAAGTGCATATGTGACTCCTCTGTGCTCCAACTGTTGAAGTTCCATAGTAATGTCACAAATGCTACATGATTCGCATTTTTTATGGCCACCATCATTCTCTGTCGATCTCCCATATGTGATTGGTCGCAATACTGTGGGACTAAGATATTCCTTCAAATTTTTATGCCTACTCCAAACACACCGGATCTTCTTACCCTCCAATCCTGGAATTGTTCGAATGACATTACTATGTCTCCGTATGATTTTCTGTATGTGATTACTCATCGGAGAATACTTAGTAATCAGGTTTACACAGTCTTCATCACAGGAATTTAACCACTGAAAAAAATAATATCATATTGGTAACGCTGGATGTTGTATCTTTATATACGAGCATTCCACAAAAAGTGGCTGAGGAGATTATGGATCGAACCTTACGACATAGAGGAGATTTGGATGATGTCCATATTACATTCCTATTACGGTTAGCACGATTAGCGATCTACAACAATTTTTTCGTGTTTGAGGGAACTCTATACCAGCAAATTTCAGGGGTAGCAATGGGGGTGACGTGTGCGCCATCCATTGCGAATCTTTATATGGGAGAATTCGAGCAGAGGTGGATGGACTCATCCCCATATAAGCAACATATAAAGGCATGGAGACGTTATATAGATGATGTTTTCATGCTGTGGCAAGGCACGGAGTTAGAACTATTGGATTTTTTTCAATGGTTAAATTCCTGTGATCCCCACATTCAGTTTACACATGCAGTGAGCAGTTGCAGTATCACATATTTGGACCTGATAATAAAGAAAGGGTCGACAGGATGGGAAACTTCAATCCATCGCAAAGAAACTGATCGGAACACTTTTCTCCATTATAATAGTGTACATCCTAAGAGATTGAAAGAAGGACTGCTTTTTTCGCAGTTCCTACGTTACAGGCGGAATTGTTCCAGTTTAAAGGACTTTGAGATAAAATCCCGACAATTATCGAGGAATTTTGTAGCTCGGGGGTATCCCACTGCGGTAGTTAAACATGCGTTTACTAGAGCTATCTATAATGACCGAAAGTGGTTGTTGAGTGAGCGGCAGAATAAAAAAGAGCCAGGGATGAAGACTGTGTAAACCTGATTATTAAGTATTCTCCGATGAGTAATCACATACAAAAAATCATACGGAGACATAGATCCTCAACCGCTCATTGAATAAGCCAAGGGAACTATTCAACTTAGTAAAATCCTTTATCAACCAACCGTGCCCGCCACAACAAGAATGAATTCAGCCCCAGGCATATGCCAATTACATCCAATCCAAAGCAATAAAAACAACCACTGCAACACCACAAGAACCCTCCCAGACCTCCTACCTGCAGTTCCCAATCACCGAACTCTCACCGCCCTCTGCAAAGACCACTGATGACGTTATTGCCTCCATCAACACGACGACTGCACCAACTGACCCATGCCCAGCACTCTGGGTCAAGACTATGCACGCAGAACTCAGCCCATTCATAGCCAACATCGCAAAGCTGTCCTTTGAAACCGGAGTCTTCCCAGATGTGCTCAAGCAAACATCTATCCGTCCGCTACTAAAAAACAACCAGCTCGATCCAAAGAAAGTGGATTCTTACTGACCAATCTCTAGTATCCCATTACTAGCTAAAATTCTCGAGAAATTGACCCAGAGACAGATTCAGCAGCATATAGATTCATCTTCTCTGTTAGACCCATATCAACATGGATTCAGGGAAGGCCACGGTGTCGAAACTCTCCTAACAACACTAACCAACACACTCATCAATGGCATAGACAACCTTAAGAAGGGCTTCGCTCTAATCTTTCTTGATATAGCGGCAGCGGCAGCTACTGAGGTGGCTTCATGAGAAAGGAATACATGACCGAGCATGGGACTGGTGCAAATCCTACCTTGAAGGCAGATGGCAACAAGTCCATATCGGCAATGCCACATCCGAACCCTTCCAGCAGAAACAAGGTGTGCCCCAAGGCTCTTCCCTATCTGCGCTGCTGTTCAATATCTATATGCAGCCAATTTGTGACATCACACGCTCATTTGGCATATCCTGCCTCATGTACGCAGATGATGTGCTGTTATTCACTCCCATAACTGTCTCATGCCCAGACTATACAGTGTTAACTAACTGTTTCAATGCAATAACGGATTGGCTACTCAATCAAAACCTACGTATAAATTTAAAAAAAACAGAAGTCCTAATAGTCACAAGAAACAAATGTTTCTCTCCTCCACCAACTCTAAAAGTCAGAGATGCAGAACTTCCAGTCAAATCCAATATACGCTACCTTGGAGTGACACTTGATCAACAGTTGGACTTTAAGGAACACATAAAACGCACCGTAAAGGCTATCTACTTTAAGATTAAAACCCTGCAGCACTTGAGACCTATGATGGAGCCTGATGACTTCCGCACCATCTTCCAAGCGCTAGTTACACCGCACTTCAATTATGCTAATATAATACTGCATGGCCTCCCGAAGATTACCGTCAACCCTCTACAGCTAGCCATGAATGCAGCAGCCCGTGTCCTTTACGGAGCATCAAGGAACGACCACATCTCCCCCATTCTAAAAGATCTTCATTGGCTCCCAATAAGCTGTAGAATCCTATATAAGGCCCTCCTCATTACCTTCAAGGCGTTTAACAAGATATCACCTGCATCAATTTCTGACCTTATCACACACACCGCAAACAACAGATCTAGGAGATCTCTTGCTGCAGACATGCTACTCATACCAAGCGAATCCATAAAGATTAACCAGTCATCCATCAATAGAGCATTTGTGAACTACGCTCCCAGGTGTTGGAACAAACTTCCCCCCAGCATTAGAGCAATCAGGGACCTCCGACAGTTTAGAAAAGCCCTCAAACACCACCTTTTTATCACACATTTTACTCATCCAGACATCCCCCCTCACCCCTCCCTCACCCTCACAACCTCAGACCTCTCCTATCTGACCGAATAGAACCTACAAGGAGTACCAACTTGTAAATTTCTAAAATGTATATAGTTTCCTCCAGTTTTTACCTCCATGCTAATGCCCTGTTATTTGTAAACGACGGCCAGAATTAACTGACCTAGTTTGATATTGTTTCAATGTAAACCGCACTGATGACAAAGAGCGCGGTATATAAGAAATGTTAAATAAATAAATAAATAGTAACGTCATTCAAACAATTCCAGGATTGGAGGGTAAGAAGATCCGGTGTGTTTGGAGTAGGCATAAAAATTTGAAGGAATATCTTAGTCCCACAGTATTGCGACCAATCACATATGGGAGATCGATAGAGAATGATGGTGGCCATAAAAAATGCGAATCATGTAGCATTTGTGACATTACTATGGAACTTCAACAGTTTGAGCACAGAGGAGTCACATATGCACTTAGAAAAAACACCACCTGTACTTCGTCTGGGGTAGTATATGCTATTAAATGCCCTTGTGGCCTTTTTTATATCGGGCAAACGCTCCGACCGTTTCAGATTAGGATGGCTGAACATCGTAGTCGAATAAAATGCAAAAGATTGGAGGCACCATTAGTACAGCATTGTTTGAGTCATCAACATATTTTTGAACAACTACGGTGCTTCTGTGTAGATCAAGGTTTGGTGGCTACACGGGGAAAAAAAGTCGAACAATTCCTATTACAGAAGGAACAATGATGGATTTTTGATCTTGACACAGTAGCCCCAAGGGGGCTGAATATGAAAATTGACTGGTCAGTTTGCCTAGAGTGAATATCTAGGTATCAATAGGATGAAGTTCAGTTCAACTGGTAGCACTGAGGGAGTTAAATGGTTAATCCTGATTTCGGGTCTGTAATGACAGGATTTTTAAGGGAGAGTGGTTCCCCCATCCCGCATGCGCGGTGTTTTTTCAGTGAATGAGAGTAGAAGCGGCTCCCGACAGTTGGAAGAGGAGTGCTCTTGTATACAACTGGATTTATTGAAACGTGGGCAGCAGAAGGTATAGATTATGTACAAATTTTAAAGATTTTTCATCAAATTAATGATCTTTTATAAATTCAACGATGTTATAAATATTAACAATATAGGGTGATGGTGATAGTGTGAATTTCCCTGTTGTGTTCATTATAGAGTGAAAGTGGAAGCCAATCCCCTGATGAAACTTTCGGCAGTGAAACGCTACGGGCGCCTGCTGTATGGCGTTGGGACTTTGGACCATTGGAGTTTGAGAAACGATTAGAAGAACACACTTGGAGTACAGTCTGGCAGGAACTGCTGGGAGATAAGTGTTTACAATCAGATTTGACTACAATCAGTTTTGACTACAGTTCCTGTGTTATGGTTAAAATTTAAAAATTTAAAAATCTAAAATTTTAAAAATGAGGCCATTGATGTGAAAATAGCACCATATGAGAGCAGTTTCATCGCTCAGAACAAAGTGCTGGTTTTTTGACTGAGGCCTCTTTTCATAAAGGGAAGTGAAAGGATTAGAATCACGGATCCCGATGGTGAATAGTGAGCGTGTTTATTATTTTTTTTGGACATTATTAGGAATATCCGCTCGAGATTTGACCTTTTTAGTTATATCAAATACTTAAACAGAGGCACTATCACCTCTTTTCTACTGCTGGCCATTCCTCTCCCTATGCACCCAAGCATCCTCCAAGCTTTCACCATCGACTTTTCTACCTGTTTAGCTACTTTAAGATCATCAGACACAATCACGCTTAGGTCTTGCTCTTCTTTTGTGGACCGAAGTACTTCACTTCCTATATACTGTATCGCTCCTTTCGATTGCTGCAGCCCAAATGCATGACCTTGCATTTTTTAACATTAAACCTCAGCTGCCAAATTCTAGCCCATTCTTCAAGCTTAGCTAAATCCCTCCTCATGTTGCTGACTCCTTCCTGTGTGTCTACTCTATTACAGATTTTGGTATCGTCTGCAAACAAGCAAACGTTACCCAACAGCCCTTCCACAATATCACTGGTGAATCCATGCTGCCTCAGAAGTAATCCATTGGACTCCAGAAAACTCACTATTTTCTCTTTCAGTAGTGCTTCCAATAATTTACTCACCACCGAGGTTAAACTAACTGGCCTGTAGTTTTCAACCACATCCTTCTTCCACTTTTGTGTAAAGGTACCCTATGTGACTCTCTCCAGTCCTCTGGCACCAGTCCCGACTCTAAAGAGGCACTGAAAAGATCAGTCAGAGGAGCTGCTAGAACATCCCCAAGTTCCCTCAGTATTCCCAGGTGTATTCCATCGTTTTTTCTACTTTTAGTTTAGCTAGTTCCTGACAAACACAATCTTCTGAAAATCGTTCCAAGATGCCCCTTGCTTCTGTTCCTGTTTGTAGGTGTTATCTGCTCCTGGTATACATCTGTGAATACAGAACAGAAATATTTGTTAAGCAATTCCGCTTTATCCTCATCAGCTTCTACATATTCCTACCCTTCACCATTGAGTCTGACAGTAGCACTTTTGCCCTTCCTTCTCTCACTAACATATCTGAAGAATGTCTTATCCCACCCCCTCGCCCGTTTTATTGTATTGGCTATTTCCTCCTCTTTTTGAATCTTTGCTTTCCTGACTACTTTGCTACTTTCTCTAAGTTTTTCCAAATATAGATGTCTGTCTTTCTCTCTCTGTGATCTCTTGTATTTCATGAAAGCCTCCCTCTTTTTCTTCACCTTTTCAGCTACTTCTTTTGAAAACCATAGTGGCCTCCTTTTCATTTTACCTTTATTTACCATTTTAATAAAAAGGTTGGTTGTTCTTTTCAGTTTTGATCACTGTTTTTCTACATCCCTCAGCTGTTCCCATCCTGCTAATGACTCCTTGAGGTATTAGCCCCTCTTGGCGAAGTTAGTTTTCCTAAAGTCTAAGACCCTCGCTTTTGAATGGATTTTATCAACCCTAGTCCTAATACTGAACCACACCATCTAGTGATCACTGGATGTGAGATGATCTCCCACTATAACATCAGAAACACTTTCATCGTTGGTAAGCACCAAGTCCAGTGGCCCCTTCATGTGTGGGTTCTGTTACCAGTTGCCTGGATAGTTCTCCCTGTAGAGAATTCAGGATCTCCTTACTTCTAGATGACACTGCAGCAGGGATGCGTCAATCAACATCTGGCATATCAAAATCCTCTCTCAGTTGCACTCTCCCTTTCCTGGCAATGCTGCTTATTTATTTATTTAACATTTCTTATATACCGCCTTTCATGATATCAAGGCAGTTTACATTGAAATTACATTGAACAGGGCATTATAACTTGGAGATAACTATTTTACAGGGAACATGGGCTATGGAGGGTTAAGTGGCTTGCCCAAGACCACAAGGAGCACCTGTGGGATTAGAAACCCCAGTCCTTCCGGTCCAAGGTTGCTATCCTCTAGTGGGATTTGAACCCCCGACCTTCCAGCCTGAAGTACCTTGCCCCAACCACTAGGCCACTCCTCCACTCCTTATGTCTTATGTCTTCTATTAAATCTCCATCCACCTCTTCTCCCTGTGAGGGAGGTCTGGAAATCACATCAATGCAAATGGATTTCTCTTTCCCTCTTTATAGTTTAACCCACAGTGCCTCCTCTCTCCCTTTTAAGTAATGTATTTCCATAGCTTTAATATTATTTTTTACATATAGTGCCACTCCTCCTCCCCTTCTTCCTACCCGGTCCTTTCTGAATAGCCTGGTATAGTTACATCCCAGTCATGGTTGTCCATGAATTATGTCTCTGTTACTGCCACCAAATCTAAGACATCCTCTCCCATTAAAGACTCAACATCTGGGATCTTATTTCCTATGCTACGGGCATTTATACATACTGTTCTCCATATGTTGCCCTTTTTACCCATTTCCATAAAGGTATTTAATGTTTCACTTACCTGGGGGCTTACACTTACTTGAGGGCTTTCTTCACCCATCCCCAATGAATCTAGTTTAAAGCCCTCTTTGGTAGGTCAGCCAGTCTGCTACTGAAGACACGTCGACCATTCTTGGACATATGGGTGCCATCTCTGCTCTGCAACCCTTGGAACAGCATCCCATGGTCTGGGAAACCAAAATGTTCTCAATGAGACCATCCACGCAGCCATGCATTTATCTTCAGGATGCAAGTTTAGCTTCTCTGCCTTGGCCTTTACCCTCAACAGCAAGGATTGAAAAGACCAACATCTGCACAATGATCTCCTTCACCCTCTGTCCCACAGCTATGAAGTAACTTTTGATACTCTCAGAGGGATACCTGGCAGTATCCTTTGTGCCGACATGGATGAGCAACATCGGATAATAGTCAGTGGGCTTGATAAGTCTTGGCAAATTCTCTGTAACATCTCAGATTTTGGCACCTGGCAGACAGTATACCTCTCTGGACATCAAGTCTGGTTGGCAGATGGACGCCTCAGTACCCCTCAGAAGAGAATCACCAAACACCACTACCCTCTGCTTCCTTGTGGTCACTGATTCTGCAACTTTGGGGGGCTCGAGCTCTGGTTCTTTCTTTTCCTGGGATGCCTTTACCTACTCCACTTCCAGGGCTGCATAATTGTTCTTCAGTTTAAGGGCTCGAGGACTTGGATTGGTGATTCTGCAGGCTTTGTTAACTCATGTCCAATCCTTGTCATTCTGTAGGCTCCCATCTTCACCTCTGCTGCAGAGAGCTTGGATATTTCAAGAACCATCTCATCAATGTACTTCTCACTGTCTTGAATGCTCCTCAGTCTCGCCACCTTTTCTCTGAGCTCCTCCACTTATTTCCTGAGAGCTTCAGCATGCAGGCATCCTTCACATGGAACCAGTCCTTCAACTGGCATTGGGATCTCTGTCTGGACAGAGGCAGAAGCTGTAACAGGGGCAACAGCTTTGGCAATATGATTTTTCTCAGCCATGGTTCAGTTGGTGGAGCTTTGGTACCTTTGCTTAAAATGCAGAGTCCCTGTTAGGAATAAATCCTGGTTTGATAGAGTAGATTAAATTCACCATGACAATGTGGCAAACCACACTCTTTTTGAAATATGAAAATGGTCAGTACATAATTCCTAACATCAGGATCCAGGGAGGAATATTTCAGCGGGATTCCCTGTCACCTCTTGGGGAAACTGCTAGGTACGTATGACCTAGATTGGCCACTGTTGGAAACAGAATGCTGGGCTTGATGGACCTTGGTCTGACCCAGTATGGCATATCTTATGTTCTTATGTTCTCTTCTGTTTTGTGTGGCATTTAATCCAATGAATACTCTCATCAACTCTTTGGGATATGGTTTTAACATGAATCCTAAAGAAGGTAACAATATCTCATTTATTATTCGTAGATGATCTGAAGCTCTATAGTTCCAGCGGCCAACAATTAGCACAGCAACTCTGTGTGGTGAAAAGCTTTTCTGATGACATCAGGATGACCTTTGGCCTTGACAGTGTCCTAAGGCAACTTTTTTTTTTTAAGAGGAAAATTGAGCAAAACAGAAAACATCTCACTGGCTGAAGATTGTGACATCAAGGACCTTGAACAGGAAGGTGTATATAAGTATCCCAGAACAGAAGGAATGACATTCAAGCAGAAATTACTGAAAGAAAAGATAAGTAAAGAATGCTATAGGAGATTAAAATCATTACTGAAAAGTGCTTTAACATCATGGAATAAGATACAAGCCATCAATCAGCTGGCAATTCCTGTACTTTCTTACAGCTTTGGGGTTGTTGACTGGCCTCTTAAAGATCTTGAAAAGCTGGATGTGTGAACACAGACACTCCTCCATGCCAATGAAGTGATTTGCAAGAACCAGTGTATGCCAAGACTGTACATCCCCAGGGTTGAAGTAGGCCTAGGACTCATTGAGATTGATTACACATACATAGCTACCATCATAGGCATCCAGGCCTACTTAACTGCATCCTCAGATCCAAATATGCAAAAAGTGCTGAAATATGAGAGTAAATGTCCAGAATCCGTCTCCATCATCAAACCTGGAGAAGCGTTCTGACGATTAGAAGGAATGAGTGAAGATCCACAAGCATGCACAGGAAAGGTAGTAATGGAATTTGCAAAGCAAGAGAAAAAACTCTTCAAAGAATTAGATCAACAAACAAGGTTTCCCGTTTGGACTATTGTAATGCATCTCTAGCCGGTCTTCCACTTACTCAGCTTCGTCGTCTTCAACTAGTTCACCACACTGCTGCCCGTCTTCTGACTCACTCTCCCCGATCAGCTCACGTCACCCCTTTGCTTCTTCGTCTTCACTGGTTGCCCGTCCCTTTTCGCATACAGTATAAGATCCTGATTTTCGTGCACCGGTCTTTGCACACTGGTATTCCACTCTATCTCTCCGATCTGGTCCATTTTTCTTGCCCTTCCAGAGTGCTTAGATCTCTCCATATGAATCGTCTTTTTCTCCCACCTCCTTCTCAGGCTCATCTCGAATCCACACGTTCTTCTGCTTTCTTTTTTCTCGGTCCCCGTCTTTGGAACTCACTGCCACTGCCACTGCCACTAGATAAGGTCTTAGATAGTGCTGGGGAGGAGTCTTAGATAGTGCTGGGGAGGAGTCTGCTGTCTTGGTACATGTCGGTACCAATGACATAGGAAAATGTGGTAGGGAGGTTCTGGAGGCAAAATTTAGGCTTTTAGGTAGGAAGTTGAAATCCAGAACTTCCAGGCTAGCATTCTCCGAAATGCTTCCTGTTCCACGCGCAGGACCCAAAAGGCAGGCAGAGCTCCGGAGTCTCAATGCGTGGATGAGACAATGGTGCAGAGATGAGGGTTTTGGATTTGTTAGGAACTGGGGAACATTCTGGGGAAAGGAGGGGCTCTTCCGAAGGGATGGGCTTCACCTTAACCGGGATGGAACCAGGCTGCTGGCATTAACCTTTAAAAAGGAGATAGAACAGCTTTTAAACTAGATATTAGGGGAAAGCCGACAGTCGCCCAAGAGCGGATGTTTCGGAAGAATGTATCCTTGAAGGATACTACCAAAAGCAGAGAGGTTCCACAAAAGAGTAAAGTAGCCCAAATGCCCTCAAGTATGGAGCAGACAGAGCTTAAAGATCCCAATTTACCCATGTCTAACAATAGCCAAATTAACATGAATAAAATGCATTCTCTAAAATGCTTGTATGCAAATGCTAGAAGTCTAAAGAATAAGATGGGAGAGTTAGAATATATAGCACTAAATGAAAGGTTAGATATGATTGGAATATCAGAGACATGGTGGAAGGAGGACAACCAGTGGGACACTGTGATACCTGGGTACAAACTATATTGTAATGATAGAGCTGATCAAATTGGTGGAGGGGTTGCGCTCTATGTTAGAAAGGGCATTGACTCAGAAAGGATTAAAGTTTTGCAGGAAACAAAATCTGCTGCAGAATCTATATGGATTGAAATTCCATATAAAAGGGGGAAGGCAATGGCAGTGGGGGTGTACTATCGGGCACCTGGCCAGAATGACCAAATGGATGATGAAATGCTCAAAGAAATCAAGGAAGCTAACAAAAGTTACAGCACAGTAATAATAATGGGTGATTTCAATTACCCCGGTATCAACTGGGTCAGTGTCACGGCAGGACATGCTAGGGAGATAAAGTTCCTAAATGGAATAAATGACTGCTTCTTGGAGCAGCTGGTTCATGAACCGACCAGAGGGGAAGCCATATTAGACCTAGTCCTTAGTGGAATACCAGATCTAGTGCAAGAGATAAGGGTGTTGGGGCCACTTGGCAATAGTGATCATAGCATGATCACCTTTGATTTAATTAGTGGAGGAGGGATAGTAAGGAAATCCACAGTACTACCTTTTAACTTTCGAAAGGGAGACTATGATAAAATGAGGAAAACAGTTAAGAAAAAACTAAAAGGAGCAGTTGCGAAGGTTAAAGACGTACATCAAGCTTGGGTGTTGTTGACAAATACTATCTTGGAAGCCCAGACCAGCTGTATTCCACGCTTTAAGAAAAGTGGAAGGAAGTCCAAAAAACTGCCAGCATGGTTTAAAGGTGAGGTCAGAGAGGCTGTTGTTGCCAAAAAAGCATCTTTCAGGAAATGGAAAAAAGAGCCAAACGACAAAACCTGGAAACAGCACAAGCACTGGCAAGTCAAATGCAAGGCATTGATAAGGCAGGCAAAGAGAGAATTTGAGAATAAGCTTGCTGCGGAAGCAAAAACGCAAAATAAAGACCTTTTCAAGTACATTCGTAGCAAAAAACCTGTGAGAGAGTCAGTTGGTCCATTAGATGATAAAGGGGTTAAAGGAGCACTAAGAGGCGACAAGGCGATAGCAGAGAGACTGAATGAATTCTTTGCTTCGGTCTTTACTGAGGAAGATGTAGGGATGTTACCCATGACTGAAGTGGTATTTAAAGGTGCGGAAGAATTGAAGGAAATATCGATACATCGGGAAGATGTCTTACAACTATTAGATAAACTGAAGAGTAGCAAATCACCTGGGCTGGATGGTATACATCCAAGGGTATTGAAAGAACTGAAATAGGAGATTGCAGAACTGCTATCAGTAATCTGTGAACTATCATTAAAATCATCTCTAATACCTGAAGATTGGAGGATTGCCAATGTAACACCAATTTTTAAAAAGGGTTCCAGGGGTGATCCGGGAAACTACAGACCAGTGAGCCTGATGTCAGTACCGGGAAAAATGGTAGAAACCATCATAAAGAATAAAATTACTCAGCATGTAGATAGTCACAACCTAATGGGAGACAGCCAACATGGCTTTAGACAAGGAAGATCTTGTCTTACTAATCTGTTATGTTTTTTTGAAGGAGTGAATAAACAGGTGGACAAAGGTGGTGAGTCGGTTGATATTGTGTATCTGGACTTTCAGAAAGCCTTTGACAAGGTCCCTCATCAGAGACCTTTGGCAAAACTAAAGAGTCATGGGATAGGAGGCAGTGTACTATTGTGGATCAGGAACTGGTTAAAAGATAGAAAGCAGAGGGTAGGGCTAAATGGCCAATTTTCCCAGTGGAGAAAGGTGAATAGTGGTGTACCCCAGGGATTTGTGCTGGGTCCGCTGCTTTTTGACATATTCATAAATGACCTGGAAAGTGGAATAACGAGTGAGGTTATCAAATTTGCAGATGACACAAAACTATTTAAAGTTGTTAAAACCCAAGAGGATTGTGAAAAATTGCAAGAGGATTTTGATAAATTGGAAGACTGGGCATCAAAATGGCAGATGAAATTTAATGTGGACAATTGCAAGGTTATGCACCTAGGGAAGAACAACCCAAACTATGGTTACATGATGCAAGGTTCCACATTAGGAACCACCACCCAGGAAAAAGATTTAGGCGTCATTGTGGATACCATGTTAAAACCCTCGGCCCAATGTGCAGCGGCGGCCAAGAGAGCAAATAGAATGCTAGGTATGATAAGGAAAGGAATGGAAAATAAAACAAAAGATATTATAATGCCTCTATATCGTTCCATGGTGAGACCGCACCTTGAATATTGTGTGCAATTCTGGTCACCGTACCTTAAAAAGGATATAGCGATTTTAGAAAAGGTACAGAGAAGAGCCACCAAAATGGTAAAGGGGATGGAAGGATACTCCTATGAAGAAAGGCTAAAAAGGTTAGGGCTCTTTAACCTGGAAAAGAGACGGATGAGGGGAGATATGATAGAAGTCTATAAATTAATGAACGGAGTGGAACGGGTAAACGTAGATCGATTGTTTACCTTATCAGAATATAGAAAGACTAGGGGACATGCAATGAAGCTACAGGGTAAACTATTTAAGACTAATAAAAGAAAATATTTTTTCACTCAACGTGTAATCAAACTCTGGAATTTGTTACCGGAGGATGTAGTAAAGGCTGTTAGAGTAGCTGGGTTTAAAAAAGGTTTGGACAAGTTCCTGGAGGAAAGGTCCATAAACCATTATTAAGAAGGGACCCAGGATATCAATGCTTGACCTAGTACAAGCATTGCGGAACCTGTGTCTTTTGGGGAAACTGCTAGGTACGTATGACCTAGATTGGCCACTGTTGGAAACAGGATACTGGGCTTGATGGACCTTGGTCTGACCCAGTATGGCATATCTTATGTTCTTATGTTCGTTACGGTTGGAATCCTCCTTCTCCACTTTCAAAGCTTGTCTTAAGACCTACCTTTTCTGCAGAGCTTTTGACCTTCCTTTTCCCCCTCCTTCTATGACTACCTGACGGTCTGTCTGTCTTTTATCTCTCTTTTTTTTAATATACTTTGTTGGTCTATCTCTTCACTGTTCTTTACTCTACATGAATGGCGTTCCTTTCTGTTTCTTTCTCAGTAGCTCCGCTTTTGTTTTTATTGTAAACCGCTGTATGCCAATTGGTTCAGGCGGTATATTAAATTTTAAATAAAGATAAAGATAAAGAAGCATGCACAGGAAAGTTAGTAATGGAATTTGCAAAGCAAGAGAAAAACTCTTCAAAGAATTAGATCAACAAACAAGAAAAGACAAGTGGCAGATGCACAAATACAGAGGGGAGTACAGTGTGTTACTCCAGGAACCCTTTGTCGATCAAGAACGGACACGTGAATAGTTAAGGAGGAGTGAACTGAAACCGAAGGATGAGAGGTTGATAGTTGCAACCCAGGACAGCAGCTTAGGGATGAAATGGTTTACACCAAGCATTGAAAAAGCTTACTTACTTACCTGTAACAGGTGTTCTCCAGGGACAGCAGGAATCAGTCCTCACTTATGGGTGACGTCAGCACTGACGGAGCCCGCACACCACATTTCTCCAGCTTTCAAAGAAAGCCTTTGGGAATGCCACCACGCATGCGTGGTCCCCTTCCTGCCCAAAGTTGCCATCTTACTCAGTCAGGTACCATAGCTATAGCTCCTTCAAGAAGATGGCAAAATGTACAGCAACTCCAAGGGAAGGAAGGGAGGGTAGTGAGAACTGATTCCTGCTGTCCCTGGAGAACACCTGTTACAGGTGAGTTACTACGCTTTCTCCAGGAACAAGCAGGAAGTCAGCCCTCTCTTATAGGACTCCCTAGCTACAGGCTACCGAGGACCTGTAGGAAAAATCACAGCAGGGTCGTGAGCAGTTGCCAGTGAAAGCCGAAGGCAGCCCAAGGACCCCGGGTCCTTGGATGGCCATGCTCCCCTTTGCTGGAACAAGAAGGGTTGGAAGACAGGAGTCATTTAAACCTCGAAAAAAATTACGGAGTACAGTCGGGCAGAAGGCAGCATCCTGACGGGACTCCTTCTCCAGGCAGTAATGCACCATGAAGGTATGAGTGGAGAACCAAGTGACAGTCCACACTGCCAGAGGCACAGAGTGCAGGCTGGTGATCGCCATTGCATGGACATTATGAGTTGTGACTCAGCGGTCCAGGGAGAATCCGGCCTGAGCCTAGGCAAAAGCATTGCAGTCCACCACCCAGATGGACAAGGTATACTTGGTGACCGCTAGCCCCAGACAGCTGGGATCTAAGGAAATGAAGAACTTCCCAGATCTGCAGTGGTCTCGAGTCCGCTGCAGGAAGAAAGAGAGAGCCCTCTTACAATCCAAGGTGTGGAGAATCGCCAGGGCCTGGTCGGCATGGGGCTTCAGGAAGCAAATGGGCAGCATTATCTCTTGATTGAGGTGGAAATTCGAGACAACTTTGGGAAGGAACCAAGGGTGAGTCTACAGAGACCATCCTGTTCCTGTAAAACCTTGCGTACAGTGCCTCAGCCATCAGTGCCTGGAGTTCGCCGACTCTCCGGGTGGAAGTGAAAGCTACCAGGAAGGCCACCTTCCACAACAGATCCACAGAGGGCAGGTAGCCATGGGCTCGAAAGGCAGCTTGGTCAGCTGAGTGAGGACCACATTGAGGTCCCATTCCACTGGAGGAGAGTGGGTAGGAGACCTGGAAAGGAGCAGGCCCCACATGAAATGAGAGACAAGCAGATGCCTCAAAAGAGGCTTGCCCTCGATGTGGTGGTGGTTCGCCGAGATAGCACTCAGGTGAATCCTAATCGAGTTAGACTTCAGCCCTGACTGTGCGAGGTGGAGCAGGTACTGCAAGACCAAACTGGTTGGGCTTGAGAATGGGTTCCCTCGGAGTTACGAGCACCACACCAAGAACAGATGCCACTTGAAGGCATAAGCCCATTTGGTCAAGTCCTTTCGTGAGGCCAAGAGAATGTCCTCAATCTCCACAGGGAGGTGGTAGGAGGCTAGAGCGACCCGGTCAGCCATGTGAGGACGTGACATACAGAGACCTCCGATTGGGATGAAGAAGCATCCCCTCCTTCTGCGTCAACTGCTCCGGTGAGAACCCGAGAGGGACCAGGGGCTCCGTCGAGAGTCGGAGCACTAGGGGAAAACAAGGCTGCCTGGGCCGTCTTGGGACTATGAAAATCATCGAGACCCTATCCCACTGGATCTTGAGAAGGGTCCAGGCAATGAGGGGCATGGGGGGGGGAAGGCGTATAGCAGGCCTGTTCCCAATGAGATGAGGAAGGCATCGGGGGCCACCCTGCCTGGGTGCGGAAGGGGACTGTTGAAGCGGGGGAGCTGCGAATTCACAGGACTGACAAAGAGGTCTAGGGCTGGAATCCTCCAATGCCAGAAGAGCCACTGCACCGTCCAGGGACACAGGCATCACTCGTACAGCTGGAGGACTCTGCTGATCCGGTCCGCCAACATACTGTCCTGGCTTGAGAGGTAAGTGGCACAGACAGACATGTCCTGGCTCACCGCAAAGGAGCATTGGGCTGTCGCCTGCAGGCAGAGGCTGCAGAATCTTGTACCTCCTTTCTTGTTCACAAAGAATATCGTGACTGGGTTGTCTATCTAGACCAGCACCGCTCGGTACTGCAGGCGGTGCCTTTAAACCCTGGGTGCCAGGCGGATGGCCCTGAGTTCCAGCAGGTTGATCTGCTGCCTGGACTCCTCAAGGGAACAAGTCCCCTGAGTGCACTGCCACTCGCAGTGGGCTCCCCAGCCCGCCAAGGAGGCATCCATCATCAGGACCACCTGATGCTCTGGAGCTTGGAAGGGCATCCCTCGAAGCAGGTTCTGAGGCTCCTGCCACCAAACAAGGGACTCCGCTGCACCGGGAAAGACCAAGATGGGGTCTTGGAGGTGTCCGGCTGACTGCGTCCACTGTGCTCGGAGGCACTACTGCGCCGCCCACATGTTGAGATGGACATTGGGCACGACATGGTCAATGGAGGCCATGTGGCCAAGAAGGCAGAGCATCGTCCAGGCTGAGACAGTGCTGTGGCACTGCACCTCAGACACAAGAGACTTGAGGCAGTCCGTCCTGTCCTGAGGAAGGAAAGCCATGGCCCAGAGGATGTCCAAGCAAGCCCCGATGAACTCCAGGGACTGAACTGGAGTGAGGTGGGACTTTGGGTAAGTGATCACAAACCCCAGGAGCTTGAGGAGGCGAACAGTGTGGTCCATGGCCTGCTGGGCTTCGGAGGCTATGCCCCCTGTTACGATCCAGTTGTCCAGATATGGATAGATGAAGGTGCCCTGCAGCTAAAAGTGTGCTGCAGCCACTGCTAGGCACTTCGTGAAGACCCATGGGGTGGACGCAAGGCCAAAGGGAAGTACCTGTACTGGTAATAGTTTCCCTGAACCATGAAGCAGAGGTACTTTCTGTGTTTGAGAAGGACGAGGATGTAAGCGTAAGCATCCTTCAAGTCCAAAGAGCATAGCCAATTGCCCTGCTGGAGATAGGACAACAATGTTCCAAGGAAGAGCAACCTGAACTTCTCCCACACCAGGAACTTGTTTAGGTTCCGCAAATCGAGGATGGGCTGAAAGCCACCTGTCCGCTTTGGGACAAGGAAGTACCGGGAGTAAAACCCCCATCCTCGGAAGCGCGGTGGGACTGGTTCTACTGCCCCATCCTCGAGGAGGCTTGCGAGCTCCTAACTCAGGAGGACCTGGTGCTGGGGAAGCTGATTTGGCTCCTCGGGGAAGTATGGGAGAGAGATGAATGAGATAGCACTCCTGGTCCAGATGAATGAGATAGCACTCCTGAACGACCTGGAGGACTCAGGCCTCCCACCTGTGGGAGAAGTGGACCAGGTGCCCCCCGACAGCCAGCTGCCCTGCTAATGGATGAGAAGCCATGCCGATGGCATCAAAACCATGAGGACGGCTGAGTCGGTGCGGGGGTTGGGTCATGGGGCCCTTCGGCTTATGGGGGCTGTGGGCCATGGCTTTGCCTTGACTGCCCTGAATAGGGGTCTACGCCGGCGAGTAGGAAGGGTAGCCCCTATATGGGAGCCCCTTCTGTTTGGAAGAAAGGATCTGCTGTTTCTTCCTTGGGAGGGAAGAGGTCTTTCGGGAGGGGCGAGTACGAATCACGTACTCCATTTTGATCTCCGCCACCTTATCCTCCATGGGCTTGCCAAACAGCTGCTCCCCGAGACAGGGAAAGTCCAGCAGCTTCTCTTGGACCCACTGTTCCAGGTCCGAAGACTGAAGCCAAGCCTGCCGGCAGGCTCTAATGACAGCCGCCGCCACCTGGGCAGAAGACTCGAAGCAGTCGTATTCTGCTCACGAGAGATACTTGGAGCACTCTCCGACGGACTTCAAGAGGGCCTGAAAATGTCAGAGATGGTCCCCGTCAAGGCCCGCTACAAAGCTCCCGAGCTCTCTAGTGAGGTCCCGGAGGAATATCCCAATGTATAGTTGGTAAACTTGGATGCGGCATGATAGCATGGAGCCCTGATAAGCCTTGTATCAGAGGGCACGAGGGAACGAGACACTCTGTCTGGAGAGAATGAGGAATGAGTCTTCGGGCTCTTTAGCTTCCGCATGGCAGACATGACCACCATCGAAGTGTGGGGAAGCTGGGCTTTCTGGAACCCCAGACCCCGCTGAACCCTATACATAGCGTCTAGGTGCTTGCTTACAATAGGGACTGAGGCCGGGGTCTCCCACATACAGAGTCATCGTCAGTTCAGAATGGGAGGAACCGGCACTGAGAGAGCTTCTCTCGGAGGAGCCTCATATTACAGAATATTGAGTTCTTCTGTGCGGGGCTCCTCCTCCAACTCGGTGGTAAGTGCTAAGGCCTATGCTATGTCTTGGACGAACTCCAAGAAGGAGGTGTCCTCAGGAGGTGACCGCTGCCTCTGGGTCAGCGGAGAGGGGTCCGATGGGAGGTCTCTGTGGGACTGAGTCTCTGGGAAGATTTCCCCGTTGGACTCCCACTCTGAATAGTCCGTGGAAGACTCTAGGTCAGGCAGCTCAAAATATGTCGGCGACCCACACCGGGTCTCCGATGCCAAAACATGCCTGGAGCCGGAGGCACTTGCCTGAGAAGATCTCGCGCCCGAGGACTGGACTAAGATCGAGATCTACGCCAAGGATCCTCACGAGGCTTCTGGCTCTTGGGGTCACAGCAGCTGCCTAAGGAGTCCTCGAGGCCGAGGTCCCTGCGGTCTTGAGGTGCATGCTGGGGGTCCCGGGCACCAGCGCCTGCTGGGCAGTGAGGAACGCAGAAACACTGCGTTCCAAGGCCAGTATTCAGGTTCCCATTCAGGAGTGGGGCCCTGCAACACTGACACTGGGGTAACCAGGTCGGGAGTCAAGAAATAGAAGGGGTCCTCGCCAGGACATACTCTCAGAAGACTGGGTGCCTTCGCCGGAGACCTCCGTATCAGTTCGAGGTACCTTACCGGGCCACTCCCTCTCCGACTCTAAGTCCTCACGCTTGTCTGGCACTCCCAACAGAGTCCTCACAGCCTTATTATTATTATTATGCTCATGTCCGGGTGACCCCTGGTCGGAGTGCCGCCAGGCCTGGGGAGGAACCTTGGGGGACTCCAGTGGTTGTGGGGTCGAGGAGCAGGAGGCTACCGGGGATACCGGAGCTGCCTTATAGAAGAAATCATCCAGCTTCTACTTACGACTCTGGATAGCCTTCTTACAGAGGGAGCAAAGCTCTGGGTCATAGTCAGCTCCAAGACACCTGAGACAACAGTGATGGATGTCTGTGAGGACATGCTTTTGGAACATCTATCACATTTTTTAAAACTGGAGGCCATGGGGAGAAAAAGGGCCCCTGTGAGATCGAAGGCCTTCGATGTGGCCAGTGGTTACAAAGGGCGTGAAGCGCGCTGAAAAACAAAAAGAACAAAAAGAAAAATCCTCGAGACCAGGGCCGAAGCAGAGATTCTCGAGAGGCGGGAAGAGGACCAGCGGGGCCAAATATGCCAAATTTGGATGGAAAATAGAAAACGTTTTCCGGGGATGGGATGCACACCCAAAGGCTCCACGGAAAAAGGGAGACTGAGTAAGATGGCACCTTTGGGCAGGAAGGAGACCACGCATGCGTGGTGGCATTCCCAAAGGCTTTCTTTGAAAGCTAGGGAAATGCTCTGCACGGGCTCCATCGGTGACGGTGTCACCCATGAGGACTGACTTCCTGCTTGTTCCTGGAGAAAACTGGCAACACAGACATATGTTCATTCTATAAGAAAGACCTGGAAATGGTGACTCACCTCACAGCTGGCTGTGAAGTTCTGATGGACGAACTTTTCTATACAGAGAACATAATAAAGTAGTGCACCTCATCCATTTAAACTCTGTAAGCACTACAACATACTGTGTCTGAAAAGCACTGGGATCATGACCCTAAGAGAATTACAGAGAATGAGGAAAAGGCTCTGCTAGATGTGGAACCTTTTCTAAAATAAAATATAAGGACATGTAGGAGCACACATGTATATGCCAATATGTGAAGTTGGAGGATTATTTCCCCCCCTACGTGTGTGAGAAATCGATGGAGGCCATGCACTGACTTACACATGTAAATTGTTATTTCACATGTTCCAAGTCTAAGGGATCTGTTTACTAAGTGGCGCTAGCAGCTTCTGCACAAAATCAGGGCAGCAGCTCCGATTTTGCATGGAAGCCGCTAGCGCCATTTAGTAAACAGAACTCTAAGTGTCAAGACTCACACATGTACGTTGGCCATTTTGTAAACCTAGAAGTATAAATGTCGCCAAATATTTGTGGAGGCTGCTATCTTTAATTTCAATTTAGCGAGTAACCCGACATGAACAATTTTGGTCATCTGTGTGCACTCCCTATATGAAATGTGGAACACAAGTGTAGATTATTTACCTGCCCAGGGCACAACCTACCATGCTCCAATCTTGCAGTGAATCTCAGACTGGTATAATCTCCAACATACAGTAACATGGGGTAAGTGTCACTCCTGTTATGATACTGCAAAAATTAACCAGTTTGGAAATATTGCCTCTGAAACAAACAGGTACAATTTTAGGGGCTATATTCAAAACTTTTCAGATTGATAAATGCATGTTCACCTATAAAAGAGTGCCTTTGAGAACTGCACCCCTTATTGTGGATAAATGTGTGCATGAAACATATTCCAATCCACAAAACAAACAGAATAGTTAGGTCTGGGGCACGCGAGTGTGAATAGTGCTTTCACTTTGAACTGTAAACCGGTCCCTTCTTGCATGCTTTTTCTGAGTGCCATCTCCCCCACCGCTTCCTCCATTCCCCCCAGGGGCTTGGAATGTTCTGGAAAGGGAATATTAATTATCTTTGCTGAAGACTAAATCTCCGATCATGGGGCAGGAGTAATTATCATGCCCTTGGAGAAGATTTCTGATTGATGTGCCTCTTTAAACATGATTACTGTTTGTGCTGGATTCCTGAGTCCTGTTTGTATACTTATAAATCCAGAATAATGAGCAGATACCAAAAACACAGGTTCATAGACTGATGTATGTCCAGAATATGGTTGCCCGTATCCTATTAGATCTAATATTATGTGATCATATATCTCCAGCTCTTTCCCCATTCCACCGGTTACCAGTTAAGAGTAGCGTCATTTTTAAAGTTTTAACCATGGCTATTAAAATTCTATTTTTAACCCCCCTAGGCATCTTTGTGAGGTATTTTTGTACCATGTTGTGTGAATATTTTCTATCTTTGTAAATTTCTTGCAGCTGCACATTTTAGAAAGGGCATTGTGTGGTTGCTGCTATGCATCTGCAAATCAATGTGAATTTTCAAGGAGAGGGGAACACATGTAAGTTGTTCTGGAACTGACATACATGTAGCTCTTTGTGTTGCATTGAACCAGAAACTTAGGCACATACCGGGAAGGGCATCTCTGTGCCATTTATAAACATGCATGTGTGAAAAGTAAACCCCAGTATCTTGCAGGTCTGTGTATTAATATTTCAAAATGCATGGCCATTTTGCAAACCTGGATATGCCATTGCTCTTCAGTTTTGATAGATAAATGAATGTTTCCCAAAGTAATGTGAGGGAAATAAACATTGGGGGATTAAGGGAGATATCCCCCTTATTCCTTCCTGTAAGGGGTTGGCTGAAATGAGCACTTTCTAAGCACCTAAAAGTGACAAGAGGTTGGTGTAAATACAGATGTGGATAATTTTTGTTGCCCACGTACAACTCTTATATGAAGTCAGCGATACACGTGTATCTTCCTGCTCCATCCCAACTACACCCCCAACAAGCCTTCAACATGCCTCCGTGTGACTGGGATATGATCAGGACAGACAGATATAAACGCAGAGATTTCTAAAATGGCTGTTTGGCCATGGACCTGATTTGCACATGTGAATATT
This sequence comes from Ichthyophis bannanicus, assembly GCA_033557465.1. NCBI lineage: Eukaryota > Metazoa > Chordata > Amphibia > Gymnophiona > Ichthyophiidae > Ichthyophis > Ichthyophis bannanicus. Next base: position 10,273,294 of record CM066050.1, on the reverse strand, counting down.
GTTTTCACACATGGAAATCACTGATAGGACTTCTAAAAGAATCCCCTAGAAAAACTAAATATTCTAGGCCCAATATTCAAAAGGGTTTATGTGGTCGGCCAGTGCTGTTAAATCCAGATAGTGCCAGGGTCGTCTGTGGGTGGGCTGGGGCGATCCCGGCTCCTGTCCGGTCAGTGGTGATAGATAATATCATATCAATGGCTGTCCCACCTTTACACGGCTTTGTTATTTCGTTATTGGTTGAGTATCACCACTGACTAGACAACAACCAAGGTCAACAGCAAAACTGGATATTCAGTGCCAATGACTGGCACCGAATATCCACTGACTGGCACCGAATATCCAGTATCACTTTTGCCCATGGAGGCCTGGAGCTTTACAAACACTGGCCGCCATGAGCTGATTATCGGGTCCATTAATAATAATGCTGGGCCCACTGCTATTTAACATATTCATATTCATAACATATGAGTGGAGGAGTAGCCTAGTGGTTGGGGCAAGGTACTTCAGGCCGGAAGGTCGGGGGTTCAAATCCCACTAGAGGACAGCAACCTTGGGCCGGAAGGACTTGGGTTTCTAGTCCCACAGGTGCTCCTTGTGGTCTTGGGCAAGCCACTTAACCCTCCATAGCCCATGTTCCCTGTAAAATAGTTATCTCCAAGTTATAATGCCCTGTTCAATGTAATTTCAGTTTGTTCAATGTAAACCGCACTGATGCAGAATAGCGCAGTATATAAGAGAAAGCGTAGTTACTCACCTGTAACAGGTGTTCTCCAGGAGCAGCAGGAATCAGTCCTCACTTATGGGTGACGTCGGCGCCGACGGAGCCCTCGCGGAGCAATTTTCCCCAGCTTTCAAAGAAAGCCTTTGGGAATTGCAGCGCGCATGCGCGGTCCTCTTCCCGCCCGAGGGTGCCATCTTAGCCAGTCAGATGACATAGCTAAAAAAGACAGCATAAAAATATTTGCAAAAAACATAAGCAGACGATTGCAACTCCAAGGGGAGGAGGGAGGGTAGTGAGGACTGATTCCTGCTGCTCCTGGAGAACACCTGTTACAGGTGAGTAACTACGCTTTCTCCAGGACCAAGCAGGAAGTCAGTCCTCACTTATGGGACTCCCAAGCTCAAGGCTACCGGAGACCCTAAGCACAAAAATGAGCTCCCTCTAGCTCAGCAGCACAGAAGGAAAGAATCTTCGCTGAATTATCACCCACCGGTAGCCCACATCCGGGATGGAGGGTAGGAGTTGCTCAGACCTCAAAGAGATTACGGAGGACTGCCTGTCCGAAAGCACTGTCCCTGCGGGACTCCCTCTCGAGACAGTAATGGACCGCAAAAGTCTGGCTCGAAGACCAAGTAGCGGCCCGGCAGATGTCTGCCAGCGGAACAGAGCGGAGGTAAGCCACTGACGTAGCCTTTGCCCGAACGCAATGAGCCGTGACTCGACTTTCTAAGGAGAGTCCGGCTGCCCCATAAGCCCAAGAGATACAGTCCGCAACCCAGATGGACAGAGTACGCTTGGAGACCGGGAGCCCCAATTTATTGGGGTCAAAAGACACAAAAAGCTGAGCAGCTTTACGGTGCTCCCGCGTACGGTCAAGGTAGAAGTTCAAAGCCCTTCTACAGTCCAGGGTATGGAGGACCATTTCAGCTCGGCTGGAGTGTGGTCTGGGAAAGAAGGTTGGAAGTACCACCTCCTGATTGATGTGAAAAGGGGAGACCACTTTTGGAAGAAACTTTGGGTGAGTCCGTAGGACTACCCTATTTTTGTAGAACCGAGTGTAAGGGGGATCAGACACGAGGGCCTGCAATTCACTTACGCGTCTAGCGGAAGTGAGGGCTATCAAGAACAGTGTTTTCCAAGACAGAAAACGGAGAGAACAGGTAGCCATAGGTTCAAAAGGCGGACAGGTGATCCGCTGCAAAACCACATTCAGGTCCCAGTCAGGCGCTGGCGGGCGCAGAGGTGGTTTAAGTAGAAGGAGACCTCGGAGAAACCTCGCTACGAGAGGGTCACTGGAGAGAGGTCTACCGTCCACCGGTACATGATGTGCCGAAAGAGCACTGAGGTGAACTTTGACGGAGTTGGACTTAAGTCCCAGATTAGAGAGGTGTAGCAAGTACTGCAAGATCACCGACACCGGGCAGGAGAAGGGATCCTGAGACTGTTGGGTACACCAGACGGCAAAGCGACGCCATTTAAGGGCGTAGCATTTGCGGGTAGAAGGCCGTCGCGAAGCCAAGACGACCTCCTCCACCTCTGCCGGCAGGAGAAGGGGAGCAAGGACTACCCTCTCAGCAGCCAGGCCATGAGGTTGAGAGACCTGAGGTTGGGGTGTAGTAGAGACCCCTGATCCTGAGTGAGGAGATCCGGTTGTACCCCCAGAGGGAATGGATCCTCCACCGCTAATTGCAGTAGGAGCGGAAACCACGGCTGTCTGGGCCAGCGAGGGGCCACCAGGATCATGAAGGCTTTGTCTCGGAGAACCTTGAAAAGAGTCCGAGAGACTAGCGGGATGGGAGGGAAAGCGTACAGAAGGCTCCCCGACCATGAAATTAGAAAAGCGTCCGCCGCAACCCGAAGGGGGTGTGGCTGACGAGAGCAGAAGCGAGGAAGCTGCCGGTTGTGAGGACTGGCAAAGAGATCCACCGTGGGGAGGCCCCACTTTAGGAAGAGCTTCTGAACTACCAAGGGATCCAGACGCCACTCGTGCGGCTGGAGGATCCTGCTGAGTTTGTCCGCCAGGCAATTTTCTTGGCCCGGGAGATAAACTGCCTTGAGGAGAATGCCGTGACTGACGGCCCAAGAGCAGAGCTTCTGTGCCTCCCGGCAGAGGAGGAAGGAGCCCGTGCCCCCCTGCTTGTTCACGTAGAACATGGCAACTTGATTGTCCGTCTGGACAAGGACGGACTGGTGGGAAGTCAGGTGGGAGAAGGCCTTGAGAGCCAGGCGGATCGCCCTGAGCTCCAGGAAGTTGATCTGCTGAGCAGACTCCCACGTGGTCCAGAGGCCCTGAGTACGTGCCCCTTGGCAATGTGCTCCCCAGCACAGGAGGGATGCATCCGTGGTCAGCACCCGGGTCGGCTGAGGTGACTGGAAAGGCATACCGAATATCAGGTTCGGCTGCCGAAGCCACCACCGGAGAGACGAGATCAGCGGCTCGGAGACGCGCACTAGGTCTGCTAGGCCGCCTGTGGCTTGTCGCCACTGCTGGCGGAGACACCATTGAGCAGGCCGCATATTCAGGCGGGCATTGGGGGTCACATGGACGGTGGAAGCCATATGGCCGAGTAGTCTCAGGAAGCGCCTGGCGGAGACCAGGGGCTGGCTGCGAAAGCGGTTGGCTAGGTCCATGAGCCGTTGAGCCCTGTCGAGCGGTAGGTATGCCCGCGCCTGAGGAGTGTGCAGCCTTGCGCCGATGAACTCGAGATCCTGTGAGGGGAGCAAAGTGGACTTTGCGAAGTTTATAACAAAGCCCAAGTGCTGCAGAAGAGTCACCGTGCGGCGCGTGGCGTTGGTGACCTCCCGAGCGGACGCTGCTCTGATGAGCCAGTCGTCGAGGTACGGAAAGACATAGAGGCCGTGAAGCCGGAGATGGGCCGCCACCACCGCGAGACATTTTGTGAAGACTCGCGGTGCGGAGGACAGGCCAAAGGGCAGTACTCTGTACTGGTAATGATTTCCTGCCACCACAAACCTTAGGTATTGGCGGTGGCTTGGGTGGATGAGGATGTGCGTGTAGGCATCCTTTAGATCCAAGGAGCATAGCCAATCTCCCTGCTGGAGGTAGGGCAGAAGGATTCCAAGGGTAAGCATTTTGAACTTCTCCCACACAAGGAACTTGTTGAGGTTGCGCAAGTCCAGGATGGGTCTGAGGCCCCCTGTTCTCTTTGGTATTAGAAAATACCTGGAATAAAAGCCTTGACCTCTCAGGTGGTGTGGCACCGGTTCCACCGCCTGTTCCTGCAGAAGACCTGCTAACTCCTGAAGGAGTAATTCCCTGTGCAGAGGGGCACGAGGAGGTTCTCCCGGAAAATAGGAGGGAGGGACCTGGTGGAAGTGGAGAAGATAGCCTTCTCGCACGACTTGAAGCACCCAGGCATCTGCGGTGATGCTGGACCACCTGTGGGCGAAGTGAACCAGCCGGCCTCCGGTGCTGGGAGGAACCAGCGGGGGGGGAGAGGCTATGCTTAGTGAGTCAAAAACCCCCACCCTGCTGAGCAGGGGCTGGTGGTGCAGGCTTGGGGGCTTGCTGCCTACGGGACCCGTTACCCCGTCCCTTGGCCTGCTGGCCCTGTTGGGGAGCTGCAGGGGCCTGATAATGGGGGTATTGTTTGTAGGCAGCCGCCTTCCTCGGGTAAAAGGACTTTTTCCCCGAGCCCTTCTTTTTCTGGGAAGGGGCGGAGGTCTTCCTAGAAAGCCTGGTCCTGGTGAGAGTCTCAGTCTCAATTTGTGCAGCCTTTTCCGCCATGGGCTTGCCAAAGAGGTTTTCGCCTCGGCAGGGGACATCGACCAACTTGTCCTGCACCCAGGGCTCAAGGTCTGACGACTGAAGCCAAGCCTGTCGGCGGGCACCGATGCCGGCTGCGGCCACTCGAGCCGATGCTTCAAAGCCATCATAGGCTGCTCGGGACATGAACTTTGAGCATTCCCGAATGCCAGTGGACAAGGCCAGGAACCTCCGCAAGGGTTCCTCGGACAAACCAGCGGAGAATCCGGCTAGCTCTTTAGCCAGATCCCGGAGATACATGCCCATGTATAGCTGGTAAGTCTGGACACGACATGCGAGCATAGAGCCCTGGAAACACTTCTTACCAAGGCCATCCAGGTTACGGGCCTCCCTGCCAGGAGGCACCGAGGAGTGCATCTTCTGGCTCTTAAGACGATGCATGGCCGATTCCACTACCATGGAATGGTGTGGTAGCTGTGCCTTTTGAAAGCCAGGGCTCTTGCGGACTCGATAGATAGAATCGACCCGCTTGCTCAGGACCGGCGAGGAGGCCGGACTCTCCCACATGCGGAAGAGTAGTCGTTCCAGCATAGGAGGAACCGGTACAGTAAAGTGTTCCCTTGCGGGAGAGTCATACTGGAGGGCGTCGAGCTCTTCGGCTCGAGGCTCCTCCTCGGGATCCGCAGGGAAGGCCAAAGCCTTGGCCATATCCCTAACGAAGTCCGAGAACCGGGCATCCTCCGGGGGGGACTGCTTCCGAGGCTCGGACTCCGGTGAGTCCGAGGGGACACACCGAGTCCGGAAAGAATCAGGCGACTCTTCCTCTTCAGACTCCCAGACCGACTCCGACGAGGACTCGGTGGGGTCGGCCCGGGCAGGACGCGGCGCCTGCCGCCCCGACGCCGAGGGAGTCGGCGTCGGCGACCTCGGTCCCGAACGGGAGGCCGAGGGTGACCTCGACCGAGGATCGACTCGAGTTCGCATCGACTCGAGGATCGGCTCGGTCTCCGGGGTCGACTTGGACGTCGACGTCCCGGCGGTCGGGGCAGCGGCGCCAGCGAGGCCAGCGAGCAGTGCCCGCTGCTGGTCCATGAAGGCAGACAGTCTGCTCTCCAAGGCCGTCAACCTGAGTCCGAGCTCAGGTGACCCAGCAGCCCCCGACTCGGGCCCCGACGGCGTCGGGCCCGACGTCGGCTGTCGCGGAGGCGAGTCCAGAAGGACCACAGGACTTACCCGAGCAGGCATCTCCGACTCCAGGCGAGGTCGCTTCGTGAGGTGTTCCTTCTCCAAGGACCCGGGGCGGCTGTCGGGGCTATGCGACCTGGCCCTCGCGGAACCAGGAGCGTCCACCGACGCCGCCCTCGCGGGTTTCACCGTCCGACGATGGTCCCCGGAGGGAGAACCCCGGTCGGAGGAACTCCGGCGACGGTCCGAGCTGGAGCCTTTGGACGCGGAGGCCTCCGACGAGGTCCGGGTACGGCTGGGGTCAGCGAAGATTCTATCACGCTGATGCCGCCGACTTCTCAACGCTTTTGAGGACATTTTGCCGCAGGGCCCACAGATCAGTTCCTCATGATCCGGGCCCAGGCAGCGGAGGCAAAAGTCGTGTGTGTCAGTTAGTGACATATTTCGGTCACACTGACCACACCGCTTAAACCCACTGGCAGCCATCGGGGGAAAAAGGGCCCCTGCGAGGTCAAAGGACCGGGCTGCCAGGGAAAAATCGAAAACGAAAGCTGACAAAGTCAGAAAAACCGAAAAAAGTAAGAGGACTCGTGACCGGCGTCGCGAGTCCGGGCGGGAAAAAAACCGGCGTCGAACCGAAGGAAAAAGAATAAAATAATGAAGAAATATCGACTTTTTCGCGGGGACAAGACGGGGACGTCTGTAGGGCTCCGCGGAAAAAAGAAGACTGGCTAAGATGGCACCCTCGGGCGGGAAGAGGACCGTGCATGCGCGCTGCAATTCCCAAAGGCTTTCTTTGAAAGCTGGGGAAAATTGCTCCGCGAGGGCTCCGTCGGCGCCGACGTCACCCATAAGTGAGGACTGACTTCCTGCTTGGTCCTGGAGAATGTAAATAAATAAATAAATAAAATAAATATTCATAAATGACCTGAAAATACAAATGAGTGAGGTGATAAAATTTGTAGATGAAATAAAATGATCTGAAGTGCTTAAAACAAAAGGTGATTGTGAAAAATTGCAAGATGTCCTTTAGAAATTTGGAGACTGGGAGGCCAATTCCATGATGTGTGTCCCCAGGCTATCCAGAGCACCAGGAGATGAACCAGATTCTGCTCCTGGGGTTAAGATGGTCCCGCAGGAGCAGAATCACAGCATACTGCCAGGGCATTCAGGACGTGCGCCGATTCAGGCGCACTGGAATTCACGACACTTACCGAGCTAGGCTCCTGCATGGAGCCGCAATCACTGGCAGACCCCGAAAACATTTATTGATTTAACAATTTTTCTATACCGCCTTCTCATTTAATCAAGGTGGTTTACATTGAAACTCAAAAAAACTGTTACATAGAATTTGCATAGGAGAACATGATTCAAACCATTACAAGGAACTCTCTAAGGAGAACAAGGGCTGCTTTTCCTGCAGCCTGACCCTTGTTCGGGCCAGCCATAGCCAGGGTCGGGCTGCATGGTACCCCCAGCACCCCCCCTCACCTTGCTTTGCGGGCCCAGGTCTTCAATCTCCTTCCGTCCAGAGGGACTTATTGCACCTTCGAGGTGAAATAAGTCCCCCCATGCAAATGGCCAACCCTGGACGTACAAGGCCGACCTCGGAATCAGCCCTGTATGTCCGGGGTCATTTTCCTGCCCACTGCCCATCCATGCTCCACCTCTGGCTCATCCCCCTCCCACCCAGCACTTCTTGCCTGTATGTGCGGGGAGCTCTGTTGGCTGCATTGGCGTCCCTGTGTTTAGCAGGTCTGGATGTCCGGATCGGTCCAGATCCACCAAATGCTGCTTGGAATCTACTCCTGGGCATCCAAATAGCAGAAAAAATATAAGGTGTACAACTGCAAAATTATGCACTTGGGGAAGAACAACCCAAACTATGGTTACACAATGCAAGGTATGATTAATAATGAATGATTAATGCAAATAGTTACAGCATTACTAGATAAAGTTAAGTGTATATAGTTATTGAAAAAACACTGTTCCATGTTATTGTTCATGAAAAGTATATAGTTATGAAAAAACACTGTTCCATGTTACTGTTCATGAAAAGTTAATTGTACATAGTTATGAAAAACGCTGTTCCATGTAAAGCATGTTCATTATATGTTAAGTGTAAACCGCCTTTGATCTCTGGAAAAAGCGGTATAGAAGAAAAGCATAAATAAATAAATAAAAATAAGGTTCCACATTAAGAGCCATTACCCAGGAAAAGGATCTGGGTGTCATCATGGATAATACGTTGAAATCCTCAGCCCAGTGTGCAGGTGAGGCAAAAAAAAGCAAATAGAATGCTAGGAATCATAAGGAAAGGAATGGAGAATAAAACAAAGGATGACATCATAATGCCTCTGTATCGTTCCATGGTGCGACCGCACCTTGAATACTGTGTGCAGTTCTGGTTGCCATATCAAGGATATAGCAGAATTAGAAGGTACAAAATGATAAAGGGGATGGAAGGGTACACCTATGAGGAAAGGCTTAAAAGGTTAGTGCTCTTCAACATGAAAAAGAGACAGCTGAGGAGAGATATGATAATCTATAAAATAATGAATGGATTGGAATGGATAACCATAGATTGGTTGTTTATTCTTTTCAAAATATAGAAAAAGATGACGGGAGACACACAATGAAGCTATAATGTAGAACATTTAAGATCCAAAGCATAATCAAACGCTGGACTTCGTTGCTGGAGGATGTAGTAAAAGTTGTTAGTGTAGCTGGATTTAAGAGAGGTTTGGACGTGTTCCTAGAGGAAAAGTCCATAAACCATTTTTAAAATCGACTGGGGAAATCCACTGCTTACCCCTGGGAACCTACCAGGTATTTGTGACCTAGATTGGCCACTGTTGGTAACAGGATATTGAGCTTGATGGACCCTTCGTCTGACCTAGTATGGCAGATCTTATGTTCTTATGCTTGTATTATTTACCCTTAGCAGTGGCTGTGATATGCCACACATGAAGGATTATTATTTTTTAAAAAACTACTGTAATACTGTTGTAGCAAAGTGCAGTCAATGAATAAATCCAGGAGTCAATTGACAGGGTCCAAGCCAGTTTATTGTGCACAGGCCCAGTCAGTCAAAGCTTCAAAAGGAACTGAGCAAAAGTTTCTACAGAGACATAACCATTTATACCTCTTTTTCAGTTTGATACATGAGAACTTTCTATTGGTTCTAGCTCGATACATGCAAACTTCTCATTGGTTTTACATTCCCTGCACCTGTCCAATTAGAAATCCCTCCTGAGCCTAGCAACCAGCCCCCTCCCTTAGGATTGCTCTAACAATGGTGCAGTTCTTGATTTCGTTACTTCTCTACTGCAAGGTTATCCCTAGCTCCAGGAATGCATGTTTTGAAACATTTCTTTCTTTTCACACACAAGAGAATAATGAAAGACTTATGAATTCATAAAAACTTCTTATTAAGCACTTTATATCAGCTTTCTTATTTCTCACAGATTTTTGGTTCTTTTCTAGCTATAATGGGAGTTAGGATCCAGGCCTAACTTACTTTCATAGTAGCAGGCCATGCCAGGCCTTAGCCTACCACAATACCAGTTGTGATTGGAGCTGTCGGGGCTATTGCTGAGGGACTTAGTAAATTTTCACAAATTTATTTATTTAACAGGTTTTTTTATATCACTTTATCATTTCAGTCAACACGGTTTACATTGTAACTTAAACTTGGTAATGTACATTAAACAGGGACATTGATAACTTCGATTTTTCTGAGGCAATGGAGAGTTAACTGATTTGCCCAAGGCCACAAGGAGTGCTAGTGGGAATCGAACCATGGTCTCTTGGAATTCCAGTATTACCATTAGGCTACTCCTCCATTCCAAATTTTGGACCTACCAGACTTGACTCCATGTATCCTTGCATCTTACACTAATCCCTGCATGATTCCTGGGTTACTGTTTATAACCCGAATCATAAGATTAAAACCAGTCCTGGACTGTGTCTTCCAATGAAGAATCCACTACAATAATAATAATAGTAATCTGGATTTTAGTCGGCATCAGTATATATAGTCAACATTTATCCATATAAGTTGAGGAGGAACAGGGGTGCTCCGAGGATGATGCCGAAAGTTATGTGCATAGTTGTGATATTCCTAGACAATAATAACCCGCATTCTTAAACAACTTAATGCCTAAAAGAAGAGATTTTATAAAAAGCATTTTTGAAGACCGCGGTTTTTATACTCAGGAAACGCCGACATTTGCTCTGCTGTTTCAACAACCGTCTTTTGAAAGGGTTTTTAAATGAGGAGCCAATCATAACAGACAAGGGAGGAGCCACCAAACAGACTACTACCTTCTGATTGACAGGCTAGGTAATGTCCAAAAGAAACCTAGGAGAAAGAGATGGTGTGCCAATCCAACTGCATGTTGAGCCCCCTCGGGTAGACTGTGTCCAGATTCTGTAGAGACTGAACACGATCCCCTCCTTGAGGATTCAAGGGTACAAAGTCAAACACTCGCCATTGAAGCACTTCAAAAGTATGTGTCACACTAAGACAATGATCTACCAGCGGGGCTGACAAAGTTTTAGTACGAAGTCTAGAGGCATGTTCACCTAGACGGATTTTGAGAGATCTCGATGTGCAACCCACATAATATAAACCACATGGACATACGATCAGATACACCACAAATGCTGAAATACAGCTAGTGTGCCATCGAGCTGTATAAGTCTTCATAGTGTGGCTATCAAGCCATGTCAAACCCGAAATTGTAGTTGAGCAAAAGTTACAAGAAGCACATGCAAAATGTCCAGCATTTTCGTGAAAGGCAGGAGGGCGATAAATCGATACCATGGTTTTAACTAAAAGGCCACATAGATTAGCCTTTCGAGAATAAGCTATCTGCAATGGTTTCCTGAAACAGGTATGAAGCCTGTGATAAGGAAGCTTATCATAGCTCAGGTAGGAGCTATAGAAAAGATGATGTGACTCTGAACAAGCAACCTGTCAGTTCTGGTAGAAGTAAGAAAACAGAGTTTTCACATAAAAGACTACCAGTCCCAGAATGCACCAGGTTTCCAGCAGCCATGAGAGGGGCTGAAGTGAGAAAATGTGTGTGCAATCAAGAGAGCTATGAGGTAATCCCTAAGCACTCATCTCAAAGGGCAGGGCCTGATTCAACACAGCTGCGCTGTGTTAGGGAGGAGCACACATTAGGACAGAATAAGAATAGAGCTTATTCTTCAGATAACAGCTACAGAAAGAGCTTCAGGAAGAGATACGGCTACAAGCACCAACATCATCTCGAGAAACAGAAGCCAAGCCAAGCGGATAGAGAGAGAAGGAAACTCTCTGGAAGGAAGAGAAGAAAGCCCATTGGAAGGTCTGGGAGAGTCCAAGGCAGTACCCATACTGGGAGGTATTCCAAATGCCAGCAGAGTCCATTGGACTGGAGTCAGCCAGAGGAATGGAAGGGCAGAGATAGGAATCACCAGTGGCTACCTATAAGAGGGAAGACTGCACGTGGAAAGGACTTTCAGACCTATGCCAAAAGGTATGTGAGGGAAGATCCAGTGTCCAGGGATCAAGATTGGAAGGCTGGACATCAGAACTGGATTACATACTGGCCAGGATATACAGAGAGGAATTATGATAGCAGGAGAGGGTCAGATATGAACACTGATCCAGACCCTATCTATAATAGTGAATGGCAGCAAGGGAATAAGCATTCTCATGATAGTGCCTTATGGAAAGACTCGTCTGTGCCAATGTATGATAGTGACCCTATGCTGATTGATGAAGGGGGAGATACAGCAGATGAAACTATTCATTACATGGACTGTTCTCTATCTAAATGCTATTGCTAGCTTTCTGTGAGCAAACACCTCAGCCATCACAAAGAAACCTAACTTTGTTCTTTATTTCCACTGCAAACAGCTCTTAAAGCAGGATTTGGGTTCACACAGTAGCAGCCAGCCAGCTAAAGGGTTTCAGCTGGTCAATTGATAGTAATTAAAGCTGCACCTGATTGTGTGTGTGAGCAAGGGAGAATCACTGCTGGGATCTGCGTGGAAAATAAGCAGAAGTTAACCTAACAAGCAAAGTTCATTTATTTCTTTGTGCCTTTTTTCTTTGGTAATTATTTGCTAAGAAAACATTAGCTAATTGCCTGACAAGCTGAAGGTTGTTTTCTGATTTGCTTTGTGACTTTATGTTATCCATTTAAACACTGCAAGCAAGTAACCTCATTTATATTGCTAACAAGCATACTTGTGCTGGGTGAATCAAACCCCATCAATAAAAGAAGTATTTTATTGGCTTTAAACCACTGGTTTCACAACTCAATTATTGTCTTCAGCTGTGTTTGGAGTGAAAGAACTACATTACCCACAATACCTTGCAAGAATCATATGAATATATGCATCGTCAAGATTGTGTAAGTTCTCACCCTAGGCAGCCGTCTGACAAGCCCTAAAATAGGCCAATATTTATGAAACAGTCTTGTGACTGCTGAAGTACCTCTCATATAAGGGAGTATACCTGTTATTTTGCCTTCTGCTTTTTCTGATGACAATTCTTGAAACTGGGGTTCAATAAGCCATTCTCTATGGGTAAAACGAGCACGTGTATACGCTGATTTTATTACCTTGCTGGGATAGCCCCTAGATAACAGACGAAGACTAAAATCTTTTGCATTAATTTTAAAGTCTGACAATCGGGTACAATTACGCCGAAGGCGCAAGAACTGACCAAATGGCAAATGGCTGGATGGTGAAAACTGTCATATCGTAACAAAGTGTTTCTTTGAACCGGCTTACGGTACAATGATGTCAAAAAACCAGTTGTAGACAGTTCAATAGTAATATCTAGGAATTGAATTTTTTGAGACTCAACTTGTGCGGTAAATTTAATATTTTCCTTAAAAGAATTCAGAGACTTTAAAAAAAATCTCAAGATTTTCTCTCATGCCTGTCCATAAAAAGAAAATGTCATCAAGGAATCTTTTCCAAAAAGAAACCATAGAGAACAACGGGTGAGAATAAATGTATGTATCCTCAAACCAAGCCATATAAATGGTGGCTATAGAAGGGGTCACCCATGGCTATGCCAAAAATCTGAAGATAATGTTGCTGCTGATAGAGAAAATAATTATTATTAAGTACCAGATCTAACAGATCAAGAATAAAGTTTCTGGGAATGCCATGGGTGCTACTGTGGCCCCTTCTATAGCCACCATTTATATATTATATTTTCACAAAACCAAATTACAGTCCCAGAAACTACCCCAGTACCTTGGTCTGATCATTATATTATCTCATTTACCTTGCAACTACAAAGATCTCCCTAACAACTTAAAAGATGATTACAAGACTAGACAATTTAGAGCTTTCCATAAAGAGGACTTTCTTAAGGACATTGTTCCACAATTTCAACAAAATTGCACTGAACTGGATAAAGCCATAGAAAATTTGAATAATATCATTTCAAATGCTGCGCTAGCCCCAAAAAATAATAAAGTACAAATGCGTAGGAAGAAGAGCGCACCATGGTATTCTAATGAAATCAGAGAGGCAAAGCACCTCCTAAAAAATCTTGAGCGTAAATGGAGACTAACTAAATCTCAAGATGTAAAATTCCTATTTAATGTAAAACAAATGGAATATAATAAGTTAATAAATGACCATAAACAGCAATACCATACAAATCTAATAATGAAAGCAACTAACAAACCAAGGGAACCTTTCAACATTGTACAGCAGCTTACAAAAGTGACCACTTTATATGATGATCCTCAAATAGACCCCCAAAAATTTGCAAATTACCTGATAAGCAAGGATTCTATTTCGTCAAACAACTTATCTACATCACAATTCCACCTCTACTTGATTTTGGAAACATCTTGTATCAAGGTCTTCCTAAACACTCTATCCATCCTCTCCAATTGGTTCAGAACACCACTGCACGTATTATAACTGTCTCTACAAAATTTGAACACATAACTCCTGTCCTCAAACAGTTACATTTCCTTCCGGTTATTGCAAGAGAAAAATATAAAAACCTAATGACTATTTTCAACATTTTTCACCAATCCTCAGCGGATATTCTACAATTTATAATTTCAAAAGACAAGAGCATAAGACCAAGACGATCTCAAAATATCAATAAACTTAATACTCCTTTGAACTTCAACAAATCAAAACAAATGACTTCTAAAAGAGTGTTTTCCTTTATGGCACCAGAGTTATGGAATTATATTCCTGAAGACTTAAGAACTCAGGAAGACATTAAGGACTTTAGCAAATCTTTAAAGACTTATTATTTATAGAATCTTTGGTGAAATAACTTAAATTTATCATTATGTATATTTTAATTTCACTATGATATAGTATTATAACATACTGTTTTGTTTTGTATCTATATTCTAATGTATCGTTTTTGTTTTCCCATACCCTCAGTATGTAAGCCTTTGTTGTCTTGTCAACCACTTTAATTGAATGATAAGGTGGTATACAAAACTGGTTAATAAATAAATAAATAGTACTGAAGTCCTATCTCCAGTCTGGGAGCCTCTCTGTTGCCATGGAGGAGAGAGATCGCATGAAAGGAGATCATCACCTTGGTGTGGCAGGAAGTGATCCTGCAGCTAGGACCTATTCTCCAGGTGATGTAAAACCCTCTCGCACTAAAGAGGTTTCTCCAGGTTATGTGCCAGGCTTAATGGGAGACAGCCAACATAGCTTTGGACAAGGAAGATCTTGTCTTACTAATCGGTTATGTTTTTTTTTAAAGTGTAAATAAACAGGTAGACAAAGGTGAGTCGGTTGATATAGTGTATTTGGACTTTCAGAAAGCCTTTGACAAGGTCACTCATCAGAGACTTTTGGCAAAACTAAAGAGTCATGGGATAGGAGGCAGTGTACCATTGTGGATCAGGAACTGTTTAAAAGATAGAAAGCAGAAGGTAGGGCTAAATGGCCAATTTAGAGCTATATATTCTAACTCTCCCATCTTATTGTTTAGACTTCTAGCGTTTGCATACAAGCATTTTAGAGACTGTATTTTATTAATATTAATCTGGCTATTGGTAGACATGGGTAATTTGGGATCTTTAAGCTCTTTCTGCTCCATACTCGAGGGCATTTGGGCTACTTTACTCTTTTTTGGAACCTCTCTGCTTTTGGTAGTATCCTTCAAGGATACCTTCTTCCGAACCATATGCTCTTGCGCGACTGTCGGCTTTCCCCTATTTTCTAGTTTAAAAGCTTCTCTATCTCCTTTTTAAAGGTTAATGCCAGCAGTCTGGTTCCATCCTGGTTAAGGTGAAGCCCATCCCTTCGGAAGAGCCCCTCCTTTCCCCAGAATGTTCCCCAGTTCCTAACAAATCCAAAACCCTCATCCTTGTACCATTGTCTCATACACGCAAGTTAGACTTGAGGGAAAAATCTTAAGAATAACTTTAGACTCAGAGATTTCTATTTCTGAAATATATGAAATGTTGTAATCTGGCCTGGTAATTTCTAACATTTATTGTGAACTGGCTTAGGCAAAATGAATGAGTTATCCGCATTGACATTGCAGGATTGTGCTTATTCGCTCTATGTCTGGAAAAAGCATTTAATAGATATGACAAAGCGTTATTTGACATTGTTATCTGTGGCAGTTCAACACATTATGCATTGTTGGAAAGATTTTGTATATCTTCATTGAACGTAACCTTCTGGTGGCATGCTGTCTGTCATACTCGCAAGCTGGAAGGTGCCACCTCCATTGCTTGATCAATGCATTGAGAAGTAACAATTCATCTCCAAGCAACTTGAATACAGCAATCTCATAAACAATTGTTGAAAGGAATACCACTCCAATATCCTCATGAAATCTCTCAACTGTTCCAGAGAATTATTCTCCATTGTGTCCTCCCTCACCAGTGACCCTATATCAACATACTGCACAAACTCAAAAGATCAACTACACCCATAGACCACAGCTGACTACCTCAACAGGCAATCCTCAACACCTCCCCTGTCCAAAGAACCTCTACTCAAACAAGATAATCCATTCCAAGTTCACATCTGGCACTCCTTTAAACAAATTACATGGAGAGAACTCACTGACATCATCTGCAGCATCAATACCATGATCACCCACTGGACCCATGCCCAATCGCATGGATAAAATCCCTTCATGCTGAGTTCGCACCGATTATACTAAAGATAGGCAACACCTCCTTCTCTCAAGGATATTACCCCTTGCCCTGAAATAGGCCTCGATATGACCCATCTTGAAGAAATCATCATTGGATCCAACTAACCCCAGTTCATATCAATCGATCGCCAGCATTCCATTCTTATCCAAAATAATCGAAAAGACAGTACAGCATCAACTCCAAGAACACATCGGTACCCATGTTCCCCTGGACCCCTATCAAAGAATAATTAGACCTTACCTGCTAATTAGCGTTCCTGAAGGAACTCCAGTCTAGTCTCTCACCTCTGGGTTGTGCTCCCCTTCCAGCAGCTTAGAGACTGAGCACATCATCTTCTTGATGACTCTGGGGTATATATACCACTGACACCTCCCACCAGCTCCAGTATCCTATTGACAAAGCAGACTTAATGGAGAGACAATCAAGTACACCAACAAACTCACTAGAACTTCAACAAAAAAATCCAAACTATGAACTCCTCCCCATCTCGGAAGGGAATCCCACCCCCCTGAAGAAGAGGCGGCTTACCTGTGAGAACACTCACTCCTGAGCTCACCAAGCAAGGCGCAGACAGCTCGTCCATTCCGCTGCACCACCTTCACTCTTCCAGCACCGAGCCCAAATGCATCTACCACACACCTGCCCACAACTTCGGGCTGGAATGCTTCGATGATATCTAACACAGAAACACTGGGCGGGATCAGGGACTGGACTGGAGTTCCTTCAGGAACGCTAATTAACAGGTAAGGTTTAATTACTCTTTCCTATTCGTTCCTCCAGTCCAGTCCCTCACCTCTGGGATGTAACAGAGCAGTTTGAACCACGGGAGAGACCTGCAAGCCTGGCTCGAAGAACCGCTCCACTGAAAGCAGCATCCCCCACTGCATGGACATCCAAATGATAGTGTTTAGCAAAGGTATGTAAGGAGGATCGCCAATGTAACACCAATTTTTAAAAAGGGTTCCAGGGGTGATCCGGGAAACTACAGACCGGTGAGCCTGACGTCAGTACCGGGAAAAATGGTAGAAACCATCATAAAGAATAAAATTATTCAGCATTTAGATAGTCATGGCCTAATGGGAGACAGCCAACATGGCTTTAGACAAGGAAGATCTTGTCTTACTAATCTGTTATGTTTTTTGAAGGTGTGAATAAACAGGTGGACAAAGGTGAGTCGGTTGATATAGTGTATCTGGACTTTCAGAAAGCCTTTGACAAGGTCCCTCATCAGAGACTTTTGGCCAAACTAAAGAGTCATGGGATAGGAGGCAGTGTACTACTGTGGATCAGGAACTGGTTAAAAGATAGAAAGCAGAGGGTTGGGCTAAATGGCCAATTTTCCCAATGGAGAAAGGTGAATAGCGGTGTACCCAAGGGATCTGTGCTGGGTCCGCTGCTTTTTGACATATTCATAAATGACCTGGAAAGTGGAATAACGAGTGAGGTTATCAAATTTGCAGATGACACAAAACTATTTTAAAGTTGTTAAAACCCAAGAGGATTGTGGAAAATTGCAAGAGGATCTTGATAAATTGGAGGACTGGGCATCAAAATGGCAGATGAAATTTAATGTGGACAAGTGCAAAGTTATGCACCTAGGGAAGAACAACCCAAACATTGGTTACATGATGCAAGGTTCCACTTTAGGAACCACCACTCAGGAAAAAGATTTAGGCATCATTGTGGATAACATGTTAAAACCCTCGGCCCAGTGTGCAGCGGCAGCCAAGAGAGCAAATAGAATGCTAGGTATAAGGAAAGGAATGGAAAATAAAACAAAATATATTATAATGCCTCTATATCGTTCCATGGTGAGACCGCACCTTGAATATTGTGTGCAATTCTGGTCGCCGTATCTTAAAAAGGATATAGCGTTATTAGAAAAGGTTCAGAGAAGAACCACCAAAATGGTAAAGGGGATGGAAGGATACTCCTATGAAGAAAAGCTAAAAAGGTTAGGGCTCTTTTACCTGGAAAAGAGACGGCTGAGGGGAGATATGATAGAAGTCTATAAATTAATGAATGGAGTGGAACGGGTAAACGTAGATCGATTGTTTACGTTATCAGACTATAGAAAGACTAGGGGACATGCAATGAAGCTAGAGGGTAAACTATTTAAGACTAATAAAAGAAAATATTTTTTCACTCAACGTGAAATCAAACTCTGGAATTTGTTACCGGAGGATGTAGTAAAGGCTATTAGTGTAGCTGGGTTTAAAAAAGGTTTGGACAAGTTCCTGGAGGAAAAGTCCATAAACCATTATTAAGAAGGGACCCAGGATATCAATGCTTGACCCAGTACAAGCATTGTGGAACCTGTGTCTTTTGGGGAAACTGCTAGGTACGTATGACCTAGATTGGCCACTGTTGGAAACAGGATACTGGGCTTGATGGACCTTGGTCTGACCCAGTATGTCATATCTTATGTTCTTATGAGGTCCACATCGCCACCCTACAGATATCCAGAGGTGGCACTAGCCTGTACTCTGCCCACGAGGCTGCCTGGGCCCGCATAGAATGCGTATGTTATCCCACTGGAATGGACTTGCCCTTCAAAATGTACGCCGAAGCAATGGCTTCACTGATCCACCTGTAAATGGAAGCTTTGGTCACTGCCTCCCCTTTACACGGTCCCTGGAACAAGACAAAGACAGTTTGATCTGCAGAATGCCTCAGTCCTCCTTAGATAACACTTCAGCACCCTATGAACATCCAATTAGCGCAGACTCTTCCCCCACCCGAATCAGGGAGGGCAGGGAAACCAGCTGATCCACTTAAAAAGGCAAAACTACTCTGGGCAAAAAGGAAGGTACCGTCCCATAGGACTACCTTCTTCTTGTAGAAGGAAAGAAAGGGAGGTTGACAAGAAAGAGCCTAAAGCTCCAAAATATCTGTAGGATATGTAGGAACAAAGGAACAGATACCAAGACTGGCAGAAATTCAGGTTTAAACAAACCCCTTTTATTGTCCCCTTTTGGTTTGTTTAAACCTGAATTTCTGCCAGTCTTGGTATCTGTTCCTTTGTTCCTTCCTTGAGGGTCAAGTCCTTCAGAGAAGTCCACCCCACCGGCTCATAGGGCTCCCCTGTAAGAGACTCCAGTACCAGATTAAGATCCCAAGACAGGACCGCTGACCTTAGTGGCGGATGAAGGCGACTCACTGCACTCAGGAGCCGCCCCATGTCCGGGTGCTCACCCAGAGACTTCCCTTGAATCTTTCCCCAATAACAGGAAATCGTTGCCAATTGCACTTTCAAGGAGCTGGCAGCCAGGCCCTTCTCAAATCCTGCCTGCAAGACGTCTAGGATATCCGGTACGGTAGCTGCAGTAGGGCGGCTCTCCCGGTCTGCGCATCACCCTTCAAAGACACGCCAGACCCTAACATAGGAAAGACAGGTCGACTTCTTCCGAACTTTCAGTAAGATAGAGATGACCGAACCGGAATACCCTCGCTTCAACAACCTTGCCCTTTCAAGAGCCTAGCCGTACGTGAGAATCGATCCAGCTGCGGCATCCGGACTGGCCCCTGTGTCAAGAGATCCTCTCATGCCGGAAGCCTCCACAGCCGATCCGCTAGCAGCTGAACTAGGTCAGCATACCACGAATGCCTTGGCCAATCTGGAACTATGAGAATGACCAAGCCTTGGTGAGTCTCTATGCATTGGACAACCCTGCCTATGAGAGCCCATGGAGGGAACACATATAAAAGCCCCTCCGTGGGCGACCTCTGGACCAAGGCATCCAAGCCTTCAAACATCCTTTCCCTTCTTCTGCTGTAGAAACGGCCTACCTTGGCCGTCCTCCACCTTGCCATGAGGTCCATGATAGGAGGGCCCCAGCAACTCACCACCTGATCACTTCCTGGCAGAGCTCCCACTTGCCATGATCCACCTGGATCCAGCTCAGGAAGTCCACCGTGATGTTTTTGACCCCCACTACATGTGCTGTTGACAAGGCCTAAAGGTGAGCTTCCGCCCAGTCCAACAGACTCTCCGCTTCCTCCTCCAAGAAGTACTGCCTGTGCCTTTCTGGTGGTTGATAGAGGCCACCATGGTCGCATTGTCCAAGAACACCCAGACTGCCTTTCCGTGAACACAGAGCTCGAAGGATGTGAGTGCCAGAGCCACCGCTCGCATCTTAAAATCTGTTTATCGACCATTGGGCTTCCGGCATGCTCCAGTGCCCCTGGGCAAAATGTCCCTCACAGTGGGCTCCCCATTCAGCCAAGCTGGCATCTATCGTCAGCTGGATCCACTGAGGCACCTCGAGGGGCATGCCCTGCTTCAGGTTCCCTGGCCGGAGCCACCACTTGAGTGCTCTTCTGGTCAATTGCAGACAGGGGAACCTCCTTGACAATGTCTGATGCTGTTGAGACCAGCGCCAGAGAAGGGACCGCTGCAAAGGCATATGCGCCCTTGCCCAGGGTACGAGCTCAAGAGTTGCCGCCATGGTGCCCAGCACCTCAAGGTAATGCCAGGTTGAGGGCTCCCTCATAGCCAAGAACCCCAGCACCAGGTGCCGCAGCTCCTGCGCTCGGCGCTCCGGTAAGATGACCTTGCCACTGCAGGTGTCGAACCTCGCCCCAAAGTACTCAATCTCCTGAGAGGGAACCAACCTGTTCTTGGATAGGTTGACTACCCAACCAAGACTCCTCAGGAGACTCACCACCCTTTTAAGTTCTCTTCCTTGGATTTGGCTTGGATCAACCAGTCATCGAGGTACGGATGGACTAGACTCCCCTCCTTGCGGAGTGCTGCAGCTACCACATGACCTTGGTGAAGGTACGGGGGGCCGTTGCCAGGTCGAAAGGTAACGCCTGAAACTGGAAGTGCCCCATTGGTACTGCAAACTGCAGGGACTGCTGATGGGCCAGGCAGATGGTAATATGCAGGTACGCTTCGTGAGGTCGAGGGAAGTTAAAAACTCTCCCTTGCGAACCGCCACTATCACCGACCTCAGCATCTCCATGCGAAAATGTGGAACCCTCAGACAATGGTTGACTCGCTTGAGGTAAGAATTGGTTGGAAGCAACCCTCCTTTTTGGGGACCACAAAATAAATGGAGTATCGACCGCAGCCGCACTGGTCTTCGGGTACCGGAACTACTGCTCCGAGGAGCAGGAGTCGTGTCAAGGTTTCCCTCACCGCTGCGGATTGGTCGCAGTCCTGCAGGGAGACTGGACAAACAAAGGAGGAATTGGATGACCTCTAGGACTCATTGATCGGACGTGACCCAGGCCCAGGCGGAGTAAAACTGCCTCAGCCGACCCCCTATTGATAGTACTTCCACCTAGACACCCTCACCTCATTGTGCCTTTCTAGGTCCCGAGGAGGAGGAGGCACGAAAACTCCTGCCCGCTCCTCAAAACCCTCAGAAACCATGACCTTTTGAATGGAAAATGCCCCTTCTGATAGGGCACCAAACAAGTTGTCCGAAACCTCCGGAACTCCCGCGGTTGAGTCTGTGTGGGGGCGGAGTTATGACTCTGTTTCGGTTTCTCCTCTGGGAGCCTGCCTCCCTTAGAGTCCCCCAGCTGCGAGCCCAAGCTCTCTCAGGTCTGAGGCCCACTTCCCCGCGTGCTCCTGTCCTGGCATTGGACCCTGCGCCCCTTGCTACGCAGACAAAAGGCCTTGTGCAGCAACAAGACAAATTCTGAAGAGAAACCTCTCCAGTATCCCTCCTCCTCCACCCCCTGTGACGTGGAAGGTTTGGGAGGGACCTAAGGACAGGCCGGCAGCTCTGGCCTTGGAGGGAGTGTCTCCACCCCAACGTCTGCTTCACTTGAGTCCCTTGAATCCTGGGAGAAGGAGAGAGGGTGCTTCTGGCTCATACTCGCCTGAATATCCTATTCCAATGACACAGCCTCCATAGCGCATCCCCTGCACACACCTGCGTCCAAAACAGTTCCTCATCGGGTGCTGCATACCAAGCTTTGCGGTCTCACCGGCATGGTGACAGATGTGTTCCTATTTGTTATTCCCCTTACCTAGGAGATGAACAGGAGGAAAGACAGCAAGATATAGATTAACCAAAACTATACCATACTCTGCTCCCCCCACCTTTTTTTTTAGCTAGCTAAACAAAATAAAACACAATTAGAACTAAAACTAAATAGAATTAGTTCACAGAGCCCCACCCCCCACCCCCACCCCCTCCCCCCACCACATGCCCTAGAGAACTAAACCTGTTTCAGGGCAAACCGGCAGGCAAAACTGCAAAAACATGTGAAAAGGAACAGACCTGACTTCTTCTGTGCTTTCAATTCCCTGGCACCTAAAAGTAGGCCTCCTCACACCACTCGGTCAGCTGCCGTGTGGTTACCTTACTTCACCACGTGGCCTGCCACTGCACGCCAACACCGCTGTCAACTCCGGCAAATCCTGAGGGGCTCTCCTTCAAGCTCTCCTCTCACCGTCATCCTGTTCCCACGCTCAGCTACCTTCATAAGCTTCGGCAGCAAGACGGAACGGCACAAGCTTAAACTGCCACACAGGCAATGTTTCTTCCAATCAGCGGCTCCTCACCCACTCACAGGATCAGGAGCCACTCCGGTGACAAGGGCCTCTGCACGATGTTCTCCTTTACCCGAAGCCTCCTCCTGGACCTGGCCCAACGAAGAAGTGTGGGGAGGAGTGGGTCCCTTCTCCTGTCCAACACTGCTTTCGCTAGCTGCAGCCAAAGCAAAACTCACAGCAGGAGCCAAGAAACAAATTAGAAGTAATAGGAAAGTCCAAAACACAAAAACCCTACACTCTCCTTCACTGTCTCTCTAGAAAGCCTATCACCCTGGCTTGCTGCTCCCTCCAGCTGCTTGGAGACTGAGCATACTGGTGCTGGTGGGAGGTGCCGGTGGTGTATATACCCCCGAGTCATCAAGAAGATGACATGCTCAGTCTCCAAGCTTCTGGAAGGGGAGCACAACCCAGAGGTGAGGGACTGGACTGAAGGGACGACTAGGAACACGGTTTACACCCGCAGCATGGCATAGATATTCTCTTTACTGCACTCTTTGACACGTTAATCAGAGGTTTGGATAAGTCTCATCAAGGATTTATTATGATATTCCTGGAGATCAATGCTGCTTTTGAGTCCGTATCACACCATACTCTTCTGGCAAGACTCTGTGACAATGACAAGAGCACAATAGACCAGTTCATATCCTACTCTCTGATAGAATGCTACAAGTAAAAGTTGGACCTCTCAAATCCAAACAATTCAGCTTAAGGCATTTCACAGGGATCGGCCTTATCAGCCCTTCTATTTAACATTTACATGCAGCCTTTTTGCAATCTGCTAAGAAAATGGAACATGCACTTTCATATTTATGCTGATGATGACATGTTCTACATGCCCTTCCACACTACTTCCCCAGACTTCTCCGTCATATCTGACTGCTTCATAGACATTACAAACCACTTGGCAGAACTAAACTTAGTAGTGAATAACAAGAAGACTGAAGCAAAACTAATCACATGAGACCCTTCCTTCATTCCGTCAGAGAAACTCATACTCCAACATGCAGTGATTACCATAAAAAGTAAAGTCAAATACCTTGGTATAATCCTGGACAGCAATCTGACTATGCTCTCATATATCAAAAAAATCAGCCAATACTGCAAACTTGAAACTTAAATCCCTCCAACATCTATGACCGGTATTCCAATACAATGACCACAGAACAGTGCTTCAGGCCATCATCATACCCCACCTCGATTACTGCAACATACTTTATCAAGGACTGCCAAAAGAGGCACTATATCTTCTCCAATTAGTGCAAACATTGTTACCAGAATCTTAACAGGACCAAAAAGACATCAACACATCATACCAACTCTCAGGAGCTTACACTGGCTACCAATTGCTCAAAGGATAAAACATAAGGTTGCAACTACCATCTATAAAATCCTCCATAACTTAACAGCTCCCTGTCTTGAGGACCTAATCACAAGAACACCTACAACAAGGTCTAGAAATTAGCAAACCGGAATCTTCTTGCCATACCCCCCCCTTCAAGACCAAAAGTACCCAGCAAACAAGCAATAGAGCTTGTTTGCTGGGTACATTTGCCCCAACAATTTGGAACTCACTTTCAGACGCCATCAGATCTGCACAGTCTACACAAGACCTGAAAAAACTACTAAAAACACATCTCTTCATTGAACATTTTGAGTAAACTGAGTTCCTAACAGCAACTCAGGAATGACAAAACCAACAAACTCTGCCTCAACCCCAGTAAAACTGAGATTCTATGTTTTTTTAACACTAGCCACCAGGTTCCTGACATCAAAATTCCTCCTGAGAACCGTGAACTACCTAAAAATCAAAGGTGAGGAACTTTGAGATACGGCTGGACACATCACTAAACTGATTCCACAAGTTCAAGTAACTTTAAAAACTGCTTTGATCACTTGCAGCAGTTATGAAATCCTTCTCCATCCATCGAGAAAGCAAGTCTGATCACAGTAGTCCTTTTAGGCCATGTTGTGCATGTGATGGAACACTGTTGAATGCTTTCACCCTATAGAGTCCAAAGTACAATAAATATAGCACTTAGCAAGAAATATTTTAGCTAGAAAACATACATAGAGAAACTAACTTGAAACCGAGAAGAAAAAATCATTTTCTCTTCTAAAACCAGGGCTTTTTTGAGGAGCTACGCAGTGATGTGCAGTACTGGCCTCTTTTTTATCGCCTGCTACAACTGACCCATGTTCTCACGTATTAATGAGAGATCCCTGCATACGAGTACTGGCACCTTTTTTCCCTGGAAAACTGCACTGTCTAAAACTGATGACTTTTGAAAAGCGCTGACTTGGTGGCAATGGGCACCAGATTCCTCTTTCTATTCCATGGTAATGAGCATCTGTTTAAACTTCATCTGCATCAACTGCTCATATGGTAGCTGCCACCAAAAAACTCATGATTGGTTTTGTCACCTTGCCATATCTTCAGGGAACATGCCTAATGTCTAACCTTTAGGGGATAACAAACAGTGAGGAGGAACCGGCAATGCATGCTCCATGATGAAAGAGGAGGGACATGGCCCATTCTTCAAGCATACAGCTGATAACACACGATGTCACATGACACTCTGGGAGGAGTGAGGGAGCACTGCATGTCTGTATATGAACTGAGGTGCTCGGCAGAGCAATTCATTCATCCCCCGATTCCTCTGAGGGTTGTAGATCAGGGCTTGGTCAACAACCATGAAGATTGCCGTCTTTTTTCTGCTAGTGACTCTGAGCTGCTGCTTTGATGGTGAGTGGCCTTTGGTCTATCAAATGTTGGACAATACTATTCCTCTAACCTGTGTCCTCAATTTGAAAAGCTGAAGACTTAACACAGTTATTAAGGCAGGTTTCTGAAAAGGCATAAATGTAGGCAACCAAAATGTTTAGGGCCTGATATTTCAAAGCATTTATCCAGAGAACAGCACTTCCTATCCAGATAAGTGCTATTGGGTGGCCCTATGCGTGGAATAGTCCTCCAGTGGAGGTGGTAGAGATGAGGACAGTGTCTGACTTCAAAGAAGCATGGGACAAACACAGAGATCTCTAAAGAAAAAAAGGGGACTGTTGTAGGGGTTGATATGGAAAGACAGACTAGATAGGCCATGTCTTTTTCTGTCGTCATGTTTCTATCCACTGCTTTTCAGTGACAATGTCCAGATAGTGCTGGAGCAAAGCGTGGGCTTAATAATTATCTGAAGAATGGTGCTCGTCTATTATCCGAATCTTTAGGCTGTCCTAAGTTATCTGGAGAAAGGACTGAAGATAGCTTCTATCCAGATAACTCCAGTGCTGACTGCAGGATGCATACATTCAGTGATGGGTGCTATCTGGATAGGGCACTAAATATATGTATTTTATTTAAACACCATGGTCTGCTTTAAAAAAATCACCAGCACGAAATTTAAATATCAGGATGTTAGGCTCCTACAGTAATCACCTCTTTTCAGTCCAAAACTTAAGATGCTAAATTCCACTGAAATCTCATCTGCTTTACGGTGTCTATATCAAGCACTTAATTTATTTTGGAATATCAGCCTCACGTCCTTTGGAAGCTGAAATTTGTCATTTGGGAAATCACCCAAGACCAGGTCCTTTTAATATGATAGTCTAGATAATAAAACATTTGAAATTCCTGTGAAAGAAGCCATTTACTAAAGCAGTGGTTCTCAAACCTGTCCTGGGGGTTTTCAAGATATCCACAATGAATATGCATGAGAGAGATTTGCATATAAGGGAGGTAGTAGGCATGTAAATCTCTTTTACAGATATTCATTGTGGATATCCTGAAAAAAAATTGGTGGTCCCCCAAGACAGGTTTGAGGGATACATAGAATATAAATGAAATAGCCTCTCCGCTTAATTTTCTTGTCCTGTTTCTATATCACAGGTACCTTTGGCTTCCTCAAGATTCCCAGCAACTGGAGGCGGATTAATGTAAGTCTGATTGAGGGCTACAACCTGGTCTTTTGGCTCATCAGAGCCCCCATGGTTGGATCTAAGATGCATGGAAAGAGGGGCAGCTATAAATTCCGTACTCTGGGAGACTTCTAAATGCAGTATCTTGAGAAACCACAGCCAAGTTCAGTTTGCCACTAATCTCACTGTGTTTATGGTTTATTAAGAATTTGATATACCACCTTTTGCCGAGGCATCAAAGTGGTTTATAAAGTATAAATCATAAAAACAAGGGAGGAGTTAAGGGGAATGTTAGGTGAAAGGGGAAAGAAACTAAAAAGTAAACAAAAGAGTGAAAGATAAAAATGAATAAAATAAATAATTCTGGGTCACAGCTTTACCCCTAGGGTCATACAGGGTAGTCTACATCGAACGCTAGTACAAAGAAATAAGACTGCTTACATTTTTTAAAGGAAGTCAGCTCCAAATTCAAAAAGAAAATATAAAAACATTAATTCCAATATTTAGAAATACAATAATATACACCCATCTCAGGAACCCTAATAAACAAAAATCTTGATTTGGACGGTTTGTAACTTTTCCTCCTTTATTATTTAATAAAGAATATTGAAATTGAAAAAAAAAAGTTTTTTAAGGAAGATTCTGTCCCGATGTGCAATGAGAGGGAATTGCAGAGGGCAGGTGCTTAAACTCTCTCGTCTTTCCTTTTTCCACGAACCCTGCCCCTTTGAGGGCAATCTCATCGAGACTGGGTATGGATTGACAGGCTGCCCTAAAGCTAACAGCTCTATGTGCACTCAGCAGGATGACTTCCAGTATAGCGTGTGTGCAGAGTAAGCAACCAGCTGCTTGTGCAATGCTATCATATGGGACATATTCTTTGTAGTTGCAATTGTACTATATAACAACTGTTTTCTGTACTGAAATATTTTATCAAATTTATACAATGACTCAAATACTCTGGTGGAAGAGACGTTACCTTATTATTAAAGCAGTGAAGCGCAAGTCAGGAGAACTCCAGAGAGTTCAAATTGCCTCTGTAAGATTCACCCCAGGCAGTCCAGAGAGCGGGTCTGCTTTAGAATTTGGCAGCTGTGGCGCGCGAGCCTCAAAGCCTACTCTTTCTCCAGTGCATTCGGAGACGAAAGACAGGTACAGACCAATGGCAATGGCGGCCTCTGCGGCAACGTTACTCTTCCCTTCCCCTTCTTTAACTCTCTTTCCGCTATTAGCTCTTTGGTTTTTCTTTTATTTTCTACTTTTCAAACTGTGCTATGTTTGTTTGTAAACTGCTGCAATGTCGCTACGAATGGCGATGTAGAAAATCCCATCCTAAACATGAGTATAAATGTGTGGCAGTGGCATCATCTCACCACAGCAAGTTGCTGTCCCCCAGAACTTGGGCCCTGGACAGTCACCCACCTCATCTTCCCCATCCAGCAGCCCTGCTCTCTGTATCTGACCCTGTTCAAGTCCTTTCACTACCTTGAACCTTGCATCTAAATCCAGTTGTGTCACTGACTCTCCAAATCACGAGTTCTGTCACTCCTTGCGCACCTCATAAAAACAGAGAAACATGATAGCAGAAGACGACCATATGGCCTACATAGTCTGCCTTTCCATATCTACTACTTACTACTTATCATTTATATAATGCTACAAGATGTACACGGCACTGTACAGACACATGTAAAAGATGCTCCCTCCTCAGAGCTTACAAACTACTATAGTCCACTTTTTTCCTTTAGAGATCCTCTGTGTTTGTCCCATGCTTTTTTGAATTCAGTTACTGTCCTCATCTCTACCACCTCCACTGGGAGACTATTCCATGGATCCACCACTCTTTCCGTAAAGAAATATTTCTGCATATCACTCCTGAATGTATCCCCCTTCACTCTCATCCCATGTCCCCTCGTAGCAGAACTTGCTTTCAATCAAAAGAGGCTCTCATCCTGTGTATTTATGCCACAGAGGTATTTAAACATCTCAATCATATCACCTCTATCCCGCCTTTCCTCTAAGGTGCACATATTAAGATCCTTAAGTCTGTCCTCATATGCTTTATAATGAAGACCACTAGCCATTTTAGTAGCCACCCTCTGCACCGACTCCATCCTGTTCACATCCTTTTGAAGGTGTGGTCTCCAGAATTGCACACTATACTCCAAATGAGGTCGCACCAAAGACTTATACAGAGGCACTATCACCTCCTTTTTTCTGCTAGCCATTCCTCTCTGTATGCACCCAAGCATCCTTCTAACTTTCGCCATCGCCTTTTCTACCTGTTTAGCTACTTTAAGATCATCAGACACAACCATGCCTAGCTCCCGCTCTTCTTTAGTGGACAAAAGTACTTCACCCCCTATACAATATTGCTCCCTTGGATTGCTGCAGCCCAAATGCATGACCTTACATTTTTTAACATTACTTCTATCCCAGCTCTGTCACTGCCACTCTGATCAATGATTTATCCATTCTAATTGGAGAAGTGAAGGAGCAGCTTAGTGGTTAGAGCAGTGACTTAAGAATGGGGGGATCCAGGATTCAAGTCGTACTTCTCCCACTGATGTTCCCTTTGTCACGTAACCTTCTGCTACCTCAGGTAGCAGCTTAGATTCTAAGTCCTCTGGGGACAGGGAATGTCATTTGCCTTGAACGCATACTGAATAGGCCTGAGCTAAATCCAAACAAACAAATTATCTCACAATGATAATGTTTTATGCTGCTGTTGCTCTCCTATGGAAGTCACCATCTAGTATAGGGCACAAAAATATGCTTTACTCATCTGCTCATGCAGCCCAAAATTCCAAAAAGGCTAAGCTCCTAAACCGCATTTTCCTGAACTGCCTTGATGGAATTTATCCTGCTAAGGCTCTGTAGTAAGTGCTGTGGACCACGTCTATCTACTGCCCTTAATGGCGCTGCTGAAGACTATTATAGGTGACTCCTGCAATATCTGCGCAGGGTCAGGGCTTTGTTGGATCATGGCGATATTCAGTTCACTGGTCAGATAAAGTTAGGACATCCCAAACTTTCACTGCTATCCAGTTAACTCCTAAAAATCATATGCAATCTGCTCAAAATTCTAACTGGAGAATATACCTTATACTGTACTCCTTAAATGTGAAGTGCTTAACACCGTTCTATTCCAGTTAAGGTTTGATTCAACATTACTTTCTTTTGAGGTCTCAGACTCCAAGGCACTGATTCAAACCAATGTATCTGTTTAAAACAATGTGCCAGTTTGCATCAACGACCTCTCTCTCTCCTTATAATTAAATTGCTGGGGACCTTTTCAATATTTCTATGGTGCTTGCTCTGTTATCTCCCACTGTCTTGTGGTTAAAGCATGCTTGCACTCAATATAAACCCAACTGGTTACCCCCTGTTGGGTGTTACTTAGGTGAAACAGGTTGTTCGTTTTACTCTTGGCTTGTCTCGTTCTTCCCACCATATGATATCATTATCCTCAACTGGTTATCCCCGTTTTGGGGTTACTTAGGTGAAACAGGTTGTTTGTTTTACTCTTGGCTTGTCTCGTTCTTCCCACCATATGATATCATTATCCTCAACTGGTTATCCACGTTTTGGGGTTACTTAGTTGAAACAGGTTGTTCGTTTTACTCTTGGCTTGTCTCGTTCTTCCCACCATATGATATCATTATCCTCAACTGGTTATCCCCGTTTTGGGATACTTAGCTTAAACTGCTCATTCGTTTTCTTCTCGACTCGTGTCGTGCTTATCACCTTAAGACAAACAAACTCTTAAACTGGCACATTGTTTTAAACAGATACATTGATTTGAACCAGTGCCTTGGAGTCTGAGACCTCAAAAGAAAGTAATGTTGAATCAAACTTTAACTGGAATAGAACGGTGTTAAGCACTTCACATTTTAAGGTATATTCTCCAGTTAGAATTTTGAGCAGATTGCATATGATTTTTAGTGGATACTAGCTGCTCAGTAAACACTAGACCTATATTGGGTTGTTATTCATCCAGTTAACTCCAGCAGTGAGCACATTATACATATGTCCAGCATTGGCCACCAGCTGCACAGTAGTGCTGAATATTGCTTCATTTAAGTGCCACAGCCAGAATTCAGAAGAAAGCCAACCATAGAGTTTAAATATCAGCTCCTCAGAGTCCAACTTAGGCACCTAGAAACATAGAAGTGTGACATCAGATAAAGATCATACGGCCTGTCCAGCCTGCCCTTCCATACCAGCTACTAAGCTCCTACAATCCCTTTTTTTTCCGTTATAGATCCTCTGTATTTGCCCCATGCACTGTCCTGGTCTCTACTACAACCACTGGGAGACTATTGCACACATTTATAAATATTTCCACATATTACTCCTGAGACTATTCCCTCTCACCTTCATCCTATGTCCCCTCATTGCAAAGATCTCTTTCAATTGAAAGAGGCTCTCCACCTGTCCATTTATGCCATGGAGGTATTTAAACGCCTCTATCCCGCCTTTCCGCCAAAATAAAATTTCTGAGGGAAGGAAATTTATCTAAATTTAGGAGCTTAAGTTATTGGTCCAATATTCAAAGGGAATTATCTGGATAATTCACAACCACCGTGCTGGGACCATAAATGGGTGGAGCAGAAAGATATCAAGACAGCTAAGATATTCAGACCTTATCCAGACAGCTATCCGGGTATGAGAGTCAAAATGCCATCTGAACATTACTGTCATCTGGATCGCAGCAGCAGGTGCTGGATATTCCCTACTCTGTAATCCGGAGAGCAGCACTGAATACTTCAATTACATTTAAACACCTCAGCTGCTGTTTAAAAAACCGCCAACCATGGAGTTCACATATTGATCTGTATACTCCTAAATTTAGGCCCTGCCATTCCTTTGACACCGATTCAACGGCACTTAACAACAACAACAACAACATTCCTTTGCCTAGATGTAAGACACTAATTTATGTACCTAGTGCTGAGTGTGTAAGAAGGGGCTGATATTCAAAGCCCTTAGCTGTTTTAGTCATTTTGAATATTACCTTTCTTTAGTGAACTTTAGAAGATGTTTTCTGACCTAGCAATAATTTACTCTGTTTGAAACTCTTACAGGAAGCAAAAGGCCGGGAATATTCTCTCAAGTTTGGATTAATGGCTTGTACCTTCAATGCACTTAAGGTAATACTCAAAGCTGCTTTGAAATTGCTCCTGATTGACCTTTCGCTGCCCTGTGATTACTGACAGTATTCTGGGGTCATTCTGCTTAGCCTCTGAATACGTCAGATGACATCCAAATCGAAAACACGATAATAAAAGAGCGCACAGCAAAGGGTAGAAAAAGCAAGGAACAGATATCAGAGGTTTGTGACTCAACCAGAGAAAGAAAGAAAGAAAGAAAGGAGGAGGCAAGAAGGAAAACAAGAGAGCAAAATGAGCTCTGAGGAGATTTCAAGAAGAAAGTCAGTCAGATGCCAGGAAAGAAGCTTAATGCAGACAATGATCCCAACTCAGCTTTCAGCACATGTCCAAGGACTATGAAAACTGGGTCTCCAACATATGCACAGATCTGCACAGTCACTGTCGTGCAGGGGAGTAGCTCACTAATAACATATGTACAGATCTGCACAGTCACTGTCGTGCAGGGGAGTAGCTCACTAATAACATATGCACAGATCTGCACAGTCACTGTCGTGCAGGGGAGTAGCTCACTAATAACATATGCACAGATCTGCACAGTCACTGTCGCAGGGGAGTAGCTCACTAATAACATATGCACAGATCTGCACAGTCACTGTCGTGCAGGGGAGTAGCTCACTAATAACATATGCACAGATCTGCACAGTCACTGTCGTGCAGGGGAGTAGCTCACTAATAACATATGCACAGATCTGCACAGTCACTGTCGTGCAGGGGAGAAGCTCACTAATAACATATGCACAGATCTGCACAGTCACTGTCGCAGGGGAGTAGCTCACTAATAACATATGCACAGATCTGCACAGTCACTGTCGCAGGGGAGTAGCTCACTAATAACATATGCACAGATCTGCACAGTCACTGTCGCAGGGGAGTAGCTCACTAATAACATATGTACAGATCTGCACAGTCACTGTCGCAGGGGAGTAGCTCACTAATAACATATGCACAGATCTGCACAGTCACTGTCGCAGGGGAGTAGCTCACTAATAACATATGCACAGATCTGCACAGTCACTGTCGTGCAGGGGAGTAGCTCACTAATAACATATGCACAGATCTGCACAGTCACTGTCGTGCAGGGGAGTAGCTCACTAATAACATATGCACAGATCTGCACAGTCACTGTCGCAGGGGAGTAGCTCACTAATAAGAGCAGTGGGTTGAGAACTAGGGTAAATCCCACTGACGTTCCTTGTGGCCTTGGGCAAATGATTTAGCTTTCCATGCCTCAGGAGACTGCACTAGGCTTACAAAAAGCCTTTCCCATGGATTAATAACACAGGTACACTACCAAAAAACTGCCTCCAGTTTTGCAACTGATTCCTATAGATTTTGGGGTGCTGAATCCAGGAAAAATAGCCAAAATGTTCCATCACGTCACGTTTTCTTGCAAAATTAGATTTCTTACCCATATAAGGAATGTTCACATAATTTCTTTTTAGCCGACTGCAGTTTATTTTCTTGGCCCAAAATAGAGGTTGTAATGGTTAACTAACTAGAAACACTCCCTCATGATATTTAGAGTGTTTTGTATTCATTTTATACATTAACAGGACAATTGGGAGGCGGGGGGCTAAATCCAGTACTCGCGCTGGCGCATGTTCTTTCCTGTTCGCCTCGCCTCGTTCGCTCGCTCAAACACGGTGGTTGCGACATGAACGTTCCTGTCAAATTTCAGTTTCGTGCAAGTTCATTATTACCTTTTGTTTGCTCAGTCATAATCCAGCTTTATTCCGAAGTGGTTCACTACAGTTGTATTTTGCAGTGCTGTGTATTTGTGATGGCTCACAGAGCCAGAGGTTGCGTCAACTCTCCGGACAGTTTTTGTTTTATTTGTGGGGAATATACCGTGAAAAAGCGGCAGAGGAACATTTCTGCATTTATTAAAAAAGTATATTTCGCCTATTTTGGTTTGAAGTTAGGCGATCAAGACAAACCGTGGGCTCCTCACAAAGTGTGCAAGACATGTGAGAAAGATCTACACTTATGGATGAAAGGTAAAAAACAAGCATTTCGTTTCGGAATACCTATGATGTGGCGTGAACAAAGAGACCACAGCAGTGACTGCTATTTTTGCTCTTGCATTGTGAAGGGATACAACTTAAAAAATAAGAACGTAATAAGTTACCCCAACCTTCCCTCAGCAATTAGGCCTATGCCTCATAGCAACGAAGTACCTGTGCCTGAACCACCAAAATCTTTGGATCATATTTGTGTGGACGGTTCTGATCATGATGAGACTCATCAGATGGCTTTTCCCGATGAGTCCAGTACTTCCGAGTTTGAAACTGAACCAGATCCGAAACCTGAACTTTTCTCTCAAGCTGAATTGAATGATTTAGTCCGGGATTTAGGACTCCCAAAAGATGCTGCCCAACTGCTAGGTTCTCGGCTTAAACAGAAAAATCTATTGTCACCAGGAACAACTTTTTATTGGTACCGCAACCGCGAGACACAATTTTTGAAGTATTTCAGCAAAGAGGAAGATTTGGTATTTTGCAACGATATATACGGAGTGATGGAAAAGTTTAAACTCAAGTATGATCCTGCTGAATGGCGGCTGTTCATTGATTCGTCAAAAGACAGCATAAAAGGTGTTCTTCTTCATAATAGCAACACATTCACTTCAGTTCCTATTGCTCACTCTGTTATTCTCCAAGAAAAATACGAGAATTTGGCCCTGATTCTTCAGAAGATTCGTTATGATGAGCATAAGTGGATGATTTGTGGAGACTTTAAAATTCTATCCATGCTATTAGGGCAGCAATCCGGTTTCACCAAATATCCCTGCTTCCTTTGCTTGTGGGATAGCCGGGCCCGCGATCTACACTGGGGGAAAAAAGACTGGCCAATTCGGGAGTATTTGAGACCCGGTGAGAAAAATGTTCTTCATGAGAGCTTGGTACCTCTTGATAAAATTCTATTACCACCTCTCCACATTAAGTTGGGTCTCATTAAGCAATTCATCAAGTCCCTTCCAAAAGATGGTGAGTGCTTTCGGTACCTTTGCTCAAAGTTCCCCCGACTTTCTGAAGCAAAGCTAAAGGAAGGAGTGTTTGTTGGCCCTGATATAAGGAAACTCATTTCAGATGGAGCATTCGCTGAAACGATGTCTGAGAAGGAAAAAGAAGCCTGGGATTCCTTCAAGGATGTTGTTCTCAAATTCTTGGGGAACAGGCGGGATGAGAACTATAAGGATATTGTTGCCAGGATGCTCAATGCCTTCAAAGAACAAGGCTGTAACATGAGCCTGAAAGTCCATTTTTGCACTCCCATGTGAACTACTTTCCCGAAAACTTGGGGGCGTACAGTGAAGAACAAGGTGAAAGGTTTCACCAGGACATCAAGGACGCAGAGAGAAGGTACCAAGGAAGATGGACCACCACTATGATGGCTGATTTCTGCTGGTTGCTGCTGCGGGAAACCCCAGATGAAAAATACGCCAAGCAGCGCACCAAGAGAAGCATTCGGGGGAAGAAGAAACGGGCCCACCAGGAGATTGATTGACCCAAGAATGACTTTAAAATCTAAACTGTGTTGACAAATATCGTGTTTTTACTAAACTTTGAAATAAAAATTTGCTAGTTATTACCACAGTGTCGGATCTCATTTATTAGAATTTTATTTTCACACCATCAGGTGTTTGTCTTCATGTATTGCAATGGTGCGGTTTGCGTTTTCTATTCTTACATACTGTGATAAGGAAGCTTATCATAGCTCAGGTAGGAGCTATAGAAAAGATGATGTGACTCTGAACAAGCAACCTGTCAGTTCTGGTAGAAGCAAGAAAACAGAGTTTTCACATAAAAGACTACCAGTCCCAGAATGCACCAGGTTTCCAGCAGCCATGAGAGGGGCTGAAGTGAGAGAATGTGTGTGCAATCAAGAGAGCTATGAGGTAATCCCTAAGCAATCATCTCAAAGGGCAGGGCCTGATTCAACACAGCTGCGCTGTGTTAGGGAGCAGCACACATTAGGACAGAATAAGAATAGAGCTTATTCTTCAGATAACAGTTACTACAAGCTCCAGCCCAGCCACAGAAAGAGTTTGAAGAACAGCTTCAGCAAAAGCCACGCAGATAGAGAGAGAAGGAAACTCTCTGGAAGGAAGAGAAGAAAGGCCATTGGAAGGTCTGGGAGATTCCAAGGCAGTACTCATACTGGGAGGTATTCCAAAAGCCAGCAGTATCCATTGGACTGGATTCAGCCAGAGGAATGGAGTGGCAGAGATAGGAATCACCAGTGGCTACCTGGAAGAGAGAAGACTGCATGTGGAAGGGACTTTCAGACCAAGGCCAGAAGGTATGTGAGAGAAGATCCAGTGTCCAGGGATCAAGATTGGAAGGCTGGACATCAGAATTGGATTACATATTGGCCAGGCTTTACAGAGAGGAATAATGATAGCAGGAGAGGCTCAGGTATGAACACTGATCCAGACCCTATCTATAATAGAGAATGGCAGCAAGGGAATAAGCATTCTCATGATAGTGCCTTAATGAAAGACTCATCTGTGCCAATGTATGATATTGACCCTATGATTGTTGATGCAGGGGGAAATACAGCAGATGAAACTATTTACATGGACTGTTCTTTATCTAAATGCTATTGCTAGTTTTCTATGAGCAAACACATCAGCCATCACAAAGAAACCTAACTTTGTTCTTTATTTCCACTGCAAACAGCTCTTAAAGCAGGATTTGGGCTCACACAGTAGCAGTCAGCCAGCTAAAGGCTTTCAGCTGGTCCATTGATAGTAATTAGGGCTGCACCTGATTGTGTGTGTGAGCAAGGGAGAATCACTGCTGAGATCGGCGTGGAAAATAAGCAGAAGTTAACCTAACCAGCAAAGTTTATTCTTTACTTTGTGCCTTTGTATTTGGTAATTATTTGCTAAGAAAACATTAGCTAATTGCCTGACAAGCTGAAGGTTGTTTTCTGGTTTACTTTGTGACTTTTTGTTATCCATTTTAAACACTGCAAGCAAGTAACCTCATTTATAGTGCTATCAAGCATACATGTGCTGGGTGAATTAAACCCCATCAATAAAAGAAGTATTTTATTGATCTTACCACTTGGTTTCACAACTCAAATTATTGTCATCAGCTGTGTTTGGGAGTGAATGAACTACAATACCCACAATACCTTGCAAGAATCATATGAATATATGCATCGTCAAGATTGTGTAAGTTCTCACCCTAGGCAGCCGCCTGACAAATGGCGTAGTTGGCAGGATTGCTCTTGCACCAAGAGGATTTACTTGTTGTGGATTACAAATAAAAGTCAAGTTTAAAGCTGTAAGAAGATTTTTTCCCTCGTCTGCACTTTGGAGGAAAAGTGGTTGTTCCAGGAAGCTGTCCCAGAGGAAAAGACCCTGTGCAAAGCTGGATTCATCACTGAGACAAGGTAATATGTACCTGGGCATGTCTAGTGGTGGATGTGTGTAAGCACAGGGGGTAATTGAAAGGAAAAAAAAAAAAAAAAAAAGTTGAATTGAAAAAAAAAAAACACACCTGGTTAGAAGGTGCTGCTCTTTGGTTTTTTTTTTCTCTTTTCTTGCAGGGGTCAAGATGGATCCGAGGGAGATGGCTCAGTGGATGGCAGCCCAATTCAGCAAGCAGCAGGAGCTATCACAGCAGGCCCAGGACACTGCTATGAAGGCCTTAATGGAACAGCAGAAACCAGTGCTTGATCTGGTGCAAGCTCTAGTTCAGCTGCAGAGCCAAAGTGGAACAGATGCAAGACCAGCAGTTAGTACTGGTGCACCACATGTGAACACTGTGGGACTCAATCAAGGGATTGGGGCATTAATTTTTGGGAAATTAACTTCAGAAGATAATGTTGATGATTTTCTAGAGTCTTTTGAAAGAGTGGCACAGGCTTTAGCATGGCCAGAGACCCAGTGGGCAGTAAGGCTGGCAGCCTCATTAACTGGTGAGGCACTAGCAGCTTACAGAGCAATGCCAGCAGCCCAGGCTTTGATTTATAAGGATGTAAAGGCAGCTATTAGAGATCGCCTAGGGTTGTCTATTTCAGAGTATAGGCGAATGTTTAGAGCTGTTACATTGAAAGTGGGTGAGACACCCAGGGCTCTGAGTCAGAGAATCAGAAGTTTAGCTGTAAAATGGTTGGAGCCTGAGCAAAAGACAGTAGAAATGTTATTAGATAGTATAATGCTGGAACAATTTATGCTTGGGGTACCTAAAGATTTGAATGTTTTTCTTATACAGCAAAATTGCCAAAATCTTGGAGAGGCAACCATGCTAGCAGAGAGATTCTTGGAAGCCATGCAGGCTTGCCATAGAATGGGTGGCCCTCTAAAGATGGATGCTGAGGCTAGATGTGCTGTATCAGAAAAAGGAATAATTAAGAATGTTTCTGAAAATGAATGTACTGTATCAAACCAGATGACACAGTGGAATAGAAAGAAATGTTTCAAGTGTGGAAAAGTGGGACACTTAGAGAAGAGATGCCAGACACACACTAGTTTAATGGGTCTGGATTTAAAACAGCCCAAGGAAGGATTTCTTTTGATGGTTGATGTGCAAGGAATTACCACAAATGCATTATTAGACTCTGGGGCAGACCAGAGTATGATGTCA
This sequence comes from Ichthyophis bannanicus, assembly GCA_033557465.1. Taxonomy (NCBI): domain Eukaryota; kingdom Metazoa; phylum Chordata; class Amphibia; order Gymnophiona; family Ichthyophiidae; genus Ichthyophis; species Ichthyophis bannanicus. The sequence continues at coordinate 10,235,281 of CM066050.1, read as the reverse complement.
AAAAGGCTTTGGAAGAGGATAGAGGCCCAAGAAAGATTTGTGCCTAGAACCCCTGAAAGCCAAGTTCACATCAGATGCATTCATGGTGCTGCATCATCATATCCCACCTATAGGCTAAAGGTTAAGTGCCTAGGGAAACAAGAGGAAGTCCTATTAGCAGTGGTGCCTAGGCTACCCTTTGATTTGGTTCTAGGAAGAGACTGGCCAAGATTTAAGCAGGGTCTAGTGGAAGGACTAGGAAAAAAGGAGGGAGAAGGTTTAATGGTAGTAGCTCCCGGGCCTTTATTTGGAAGTCCTCAGACCCCAGCTAAAAGATGGTTAAGCGTCCAGAAGACCAAGCTACCCCAAAGCAGATATTCGTCCTAAAGTACCATAAGGTCTCTGAGAAGGCCCAAGCTCCTAGGCGGGCAACCCCTCAGTCTGCTGGGTTTGACCTGTGCAGCATAAAGAGAGAGCCCTGGTTGACACCGGTCTCCAAGTGGAAATACCAATTGGATGTTATGGGAGAGTAGCCCCAAGGTCCGGATTAGCCCTTAAATATTTCATCGATGTGGGTGCGGGAGTAATTGATCCCGATTACAGGGGCAATATTAAAGTTCTGTTGTTTAACTTTGGACAGAATGAGTATCATGTGAAGACAGGAGACAAAATTGCCCAATTGATTTGTGAGAGGCTGGGTTTTCCACCTGTGGAGGAGGTCACATCCCTAGAGAATTCTGAACATGGAGCCAAAGGCTTTGGTTCTACTGATGTCAAAGGGGTTAAAAGCTTAGCTGCCACCTGTGCCCGAGAGAGGGGGGTGAGTGAAGAGGAAGATTTGGGACCCCAGGTATCTGATTGTAAAGAAAGATCAGAACCCCAAATAGGTGAGGACCTGACAATGGTACAACAGGAAGAAATTAGGAAGTTGCTTAAGGAATTCCCAGATGTGTTGACACCCATACCTGGGGAGACCCATTTGGTGGCCCATGAAATAATAACTCCACCTGGGAAATTGGTTCGTCAAAGGCCATACCGCTTGCCTGAAGCCAAAAGACAGGAGGTAGTGGCACAAGTCCAGGAGATTTTGGACATGGGGGTAATAGAGGAGTCAAAGAGTCCCTGGAATAGCCCCATAGTCCTGGTGCCGAAGCCTGATGGATCCTTAAGATTTTGTATTGACTTCCGGCAGGTAAACGCCATATCAGTTTTTGATGCATATCCAATGCCAAGAATTGAGGAGCTGCTAGACCAGCTGGGACAGGCTCAATACTTAACCACCCTTGATATGACAAAAGGATATTGGCAAATCCCGCTCACCAGGGAGTCGAAGCCGGAAACTGCGTTCAGCACCCCCGTTGGCCTTTTCCAGTTCAAGAGGATGCCTTTCGGACTGCATGGAGCAGCGGCTACCTGCCAAAGGTTAGTGGATCAGGTACTTCGACCCCACCAAAGTTATGCTTTTGCATACATGGATGATGTCATAATCCATAGTAACACCTGGGCGGAGCATTTGAAGAGGATCAGGGCAGTCTTGTGCTCTATGAAGCAAGCGGGAATCACTTTAAACCCGAAGAAGTGTGCCTTTGCAAATAGGGAGGTAAAATACCTAGGCCACCTAATGGGAAGAGGAAAAATTAAACCTCTATTAAGCAAAATAGATAGCATCAGGAATTTTCCTCCTCCAACAACCAAGAAACAACTAAGAAGTTTCTTAGGACTTATTGGATACTACCGCCGGTTTATACCGCAATTCGCAGAGAAAAGTGCCATTTTCACGGATATGCTGCGAAAGAATTGTCCAAACCAGATAAAGTGGACACCAGAAGCTGAAAAAGCGTTTTCAGTATTAAAAGAAAAATTGTGTACAGGACCGGTACTGAAAGGAGTAGACTTCAAGAAACCCTTTCTGGTTCAAACCGATGCATCGGATGTAGGGCTAGGAGCGGTCCTATCCCAGTGCCATGATGGGGAGGAGCATCCTGTGATGTACCTGAGCAGGAAGTTGTCACTGGCTGAACAAAAGTATTCCACGATAGAAAAAGAGTGTTTGGCTATCAAGTGGTCAGTGGAGGCGTTAAGGTTTTACCTTACAGGGAGAAAGTTCCAGTTGGTCACGGACCATGCCCCACTTAAGTGGTTGCAGCAAATGAAGAACCACAATGCCAGGTTGACACGCTGGTACATGGCCTTACAGGCGTTTGATTTTCAGGTTGAACATCGTGCCGGGAAGTTACACAAGAATGCGGATGCACTTTCCCGTATTACGGACTGTAGAGAAGAAGTTTTACCAGTAAAACCAGTCCGTAATAACTTAAGCAGGGGGGTATGTGATAAGGAAGCTTATCATAGCTCAGGTAGGAGCTATAGAAAAGATGATGTGACTCTGAACAAGCAACCTGTCAGTTCTGGTAGAAGCAAGAAAACAGAGTTTTCACATAAAAGACTACCAGTCCCAGAATGCACCAGGTTTCCAGCAGCCATGAGAGGGGCTGAAGTGAGAGAATGTGTGTGCAATCAAGAGAGCTATGAGGTAATCCCTAAGCAATCATCTCAAAGGGCAGGGCCTGATTCAACACAGCTGCGCTGTGTTAGGGAGCAGCACACATTAGGACAGAATAAGAATAGAGCTTATTCTTCAGATAACAGTTACTACAAGCTCCAGCCCAGCCACAGAAAGAGTTTGAAGAACAGCTTCAGCAAAAGCCACGCAGATAGAGAGAGAAGGAAACTCTCTGGAAGGAAGAGAAGAAAGGCCATTGGAAGGTCTGGGAGATTCCAAGGCAGTACTCATACTGGGAGGTATTCCAAAAGCCAGCAGTATCCATTGGACTGGATTCAGCCAGAGGAATGGAGTGGCAGAGATAGGAATCACCAGTGGCTACCTGGAAGAGAGAAGACTGCATGTGGAAGGGACTTTCAGACCAAGGCCAGAAGGTATGTGAGAGAAGATCCAGTGTCCAGGGATCAAGATTGGAAGGCTGGACATCAGAATTGGATTACATATTGGCCAGGCTTTACAGAGAGGAATAATGATAGCAGGAGAGGCTCAGGTATGAACACTGATCCAGACCCTATCTATAATAGAGAATGGCAGCAAGGGAATAAGCATTCTCATGATAGTGCCTTAATGAAAGACTCATCTGTGCCAATGTATGATATTGACCCTATGATTGTTGATGCAGGGGGAAATACAGCAGATGAAACTATTTACATGGACTGTTCTTTATCTAAATGCTATTGCTAGTTTTCTATGAGCAAACACATCAGCCATCACAAAGAAACCTAACTTTGTTCTTTATTTCCACTGCAAACAGCTCTTAAAGCAGGATTTGGGCTCACACAGTAGCAGTCAGCCAGCTAAAGGCTTTCAGCTGGTCCATTGATAGTAATTAGGGCTGCACCTGATTGTGTGTGTGAGCAAGGGAGAATCACTGCTGAGATCGGCGTGGAAAATAAGCAGAAGTTAACCTAACCAGCAAAGTTTATTCTTTACTTTGTGCCTTTGTATTTGGTAATTATTTGCTAAGAAAACATTAGCTAATTGCCTGACAAGCTGAAGGTTGTTTTCTGGTTTACTTTGTGACTTTTTGTTATCCATTTTAAACACTGCAAGCAAGTAACCTCATTTATAGTGCTATCAAGCATACATGTGCTGGGTGAATTAAACCCCATCAATAAAAGAAGTATTTTATTGATCTTACCACTTGGTTTCACAACTCAAATTATTGTCATCAGCTGTGTTTGGGAGTGAATGAACTACAATACCCACAATACCTTGCAAGAATCATATGAATATATGCATCGTCAAGATTGTGTAAGTTCTCACCCTAGGCAGCCGCCTGATAATACATACCTGTACAACATTTTTTGCACATTTCTTTGCTTTGCTTTGTGTCTAACCTCGCTCTTATATGCTCAATGTTTGTGCACATGTATGTGGCTGTTTTAAGTGCAGACAATTTTGCTACCATCACAGTGTGTTTTGTTGACATTACTCTATTCTTATGTGCTGCCTTGTTACAATTTTCTTTATTCTTATTTGAATAACTACTAAACAATTAGTATAAAGAATTCATCCAAGAAACTTTTATCTCGATCGCACTCAATCTGAAACGTTCACCTCAAACTGCTAACCCAATGTAGCAAAAAATCTGTACGTGATGGAGCAAATTGGTTACCAGATTTGGATTCAGCGCACCAAAAAACGTAAAAATCAATCGAAACATTAGAGGCAGTTTAAAAAAAAAATTTTTTAGTGTACCTGTGTAATACATAGAAATGGCTTTAGCACGTTCTAGTAGGATCAAGGAATATCCACTGTGCATGAATACAGCTCACCTTGTGCTCCCACTGAAAAGGCCCGAGCTATATCCATATCCTGGAACCTGGAATATTAAGGAGTGAACTAGAAATGGAAAGGTGGGTTCATTTTGTCTTTGATCTGGAGTAGAAGTAAACCAAATATGATTAAGAAAGAGATGGGAAAACTCTGAGAGCAGACAATACATTCCCCAGCCTTTGGAGAAGAGAAAGAGGGCAGTGCAGCCTAGGGTGAAAGAGAAGGGAAGCTGGACTAGAACCGTTCACCGAATAACTTTTCTTTTTCTTTTCAAAAAGAGAAAAAAGCTCAAAAACCAAAATGAAATGAAAAAGTAGGGATGTGTTTTCATTTCAAAGGAAAGCAGCAATAGTGCGTGCTATTGGAAAAAAATTTGATTAAAAAATGAAAAAAATGAAATGTTATGAAACAATTTTTTTTGCCTGCAGATCCCTGTGAAAAAGTGCCAACACCCCCCTCCCCCCAGATGTAAACCCTTCCACCCCCTCTCTGTCCCTCTAAGTGACCCCTCTTACTACATACAGTATAGTAGTCCTCTGGCTGCTCCTTTAGCAAGGTTGGTGCCATTTTTTTGGCACCGGAGAGTACAGCAGAAAATGGCGCTGCCTTGAATCAGCCGGTGTCCTCTTGATAAGGAGAATCAATGAGACTAGAGTATGAGGAAATTACATCTGCCTGAAGACATAGTAAAGAGGGTAGTGGCCAGGAGAGACCCTGGACTGCTTTCAGCACTGGTGATGGCTAAAATGAAAGCACAAGACTCTAGGACAGGGGTTCTCAGCCTAGCTGTTGGGACTATCTAGCCAGTCAGGGTTTCAGGATACTCGCTATAAGCATACAATGGAAGCAGTGTGTACAAATCTCTCATATGCATATTCATGGTGCTTCTCCTGAAAACCTGACAGGCTAGGTGTGTCCCAAGGACTGTTCTAGGAAATGGTTCATTGCACAGGCAGATCTCAGAGTCAGGGGGCACTGAATTGTGGTTCTTAGGGGTTTTCACTGAGATGCTGAGAAACAGGTGGGAAGCCAGATTGTGGCCGATGATGCAGACGTGCCCAGGGACATAGAAGCAGGGAGAGGAGAAGGTGCAAGAGAGCGGAGATAGCATAGTCCTCAGTAGGATGAAGTGATGACACTGAGCTGATGAGGGAGAGGTCATAGAAGCAGGGAGAGGAAGAGTTGCAAGAGAGCGGAGATAGCATAGTCCTCAGTAGGATGAAGTGATGACACTGAGCTGATGAGGGAGAGGTCATAGAAGCAGGGAGAGGAAGAGTTGCAAGAGAGCGGAGATAGCATAGTCCTCAGTAGGATGAAGTGATGACACTGAGCTGATGAGGGAGAGGTCATAGAAGGATGTAGGATGGAGAATTATCGCCATCAAATTGAGACACTGCAATAAATAATATTAAATAGATTCACAGCAGCCAAATTTTCAAAAATACAGCTCCTGCATTTACTTATTTAGCAGAAAAAGTGAAAATATTTTAAATCCTTCAATAATATTAAATGCACTATTGGACTTTAGACCAGTTTCCTTTTAAGTACAAACAAATGTAATCCCAATTACGAGGGCAATTTTCTAAGCTAGAGGTAGCAGAAAATCATCTGAGTTGGAACAGGCCAAACAAATCAATTTCTTGCCACATCCTCAAACTCTTTATGCTGTATTGGGTGAAATATTGGTGGGACCATGGCCCCTGTGATCCTCCCCATTCCTGCCTATTTCCGTAGATAAAAGTAGTGCTTTACCTGCAGAAATGGACTTTTCAAACATTGCTGTCCCGCTGGTGAATGAAGAGACAGTTCTACTCGTGAATGGTGTTCTTGGGCATGTGAATGGGTTGGGGTCCGAAACAATGCACAAATTGTTCTATTTCAAAAGTGTGCATGTACGTTTAGTTGTAAAATGTGTCCAGACAGTGTGTGTGCAGAATAGTTCTCTTAGGCTATTTCAAAGTAAAAGTCACTCCAGTCTTATACTCTGAAAATTAATGCAAAGCTTGCAAGCTGTGGACTTTGCAGTTTTGAGCAGTACGAAAATTGTTTCCTAGGAGGGTAATTTTGCAATAGGATCAGATGAGTGCATAAACCACACCTATTATTACAATTCAATTTATGTGCATAAATGGCATTAGAAAATTATCTATTGAAGGTTCCCACACAAAGGTAAATTGTCTCAGAGTCATTCACAAATGTTCTATTTTATTTTATTGTATGCATTGATGTGCGTATTTTTCAAAATACATGAGTAAGTTCTTCAGTGCATGAATGCAAATCCTGCCCTAACTCTGCCCCGGAAGCGCTTATGCTTATTCCAGGTAACAACAAACACACACACACACACACACACACAGGCTTTTACACATGCATAAATAAACCAGGCGGTTTTATAACTGCCTGTTTCTATATGCAAAACTCTATTTTATGCATTAAAAAGGCTTATACTATTACCCTTTTTCATAACTCATTTGAGATGTCCTGGAATGCTTTGAGACAAGCTTTACATAACAGAACACCACATCACAGAAAGGAATGGGTTAGTCATTACATAAACAGCAAAGGACTGAGAGTTTATTTGGTAGGAACTTGTTTCTTACTCACAGCTTTTGATTTCTGTTATAGGAAAAGGGGGTTGATCGACAAAGTGCAGAGTATCAAACAGTTCTGAGAATTCTCCTCGAGATGATGGTAAACTCATCTACAGATGATGGTTATGGCTGTATTTATGAGGTTACTGGATAGGTTCGGGTTAGGAAGGGCAGGTTATTTATTGCATGCATGGACTTATAGTTCTGATTTCCCATCAGTGTCCCCACGTAACCGTAATTAGAACTCCCCGCACTCAAGGAGACAAAACCAGGACTGACTCAGCCTGTCCCTGATGACCTGAAGCTATCTAGAAACCTCACTAGAATTCTCTTGCATCCAGGATGTGTGGTTTATAGTGACATCCTTAAACAGACTTATTGTACAGACAATACATTCTGTCTTGAGAGTTCGTATGAAATGCATGTATCTAAGTTGATTTTGCTAGTGAAGTTTGCTACAGAAACATATCCAGGTTTTCTCAGTAACTTAACTGCCATCTCTAAGTGTTTTGTGAATGGTTGTCCTACTGGTGTTGTTGCAAAAAAACAGAAGTGCAATGCTTAGAGTTCAGAATTTAAAACAATTAACCAAGATTGGTGTGATTCTGTCACTGCATGCTATAAACCCCATCAGGACATGAGCAGTGTTCATCACCAGAGCTGAATTTCAGCACATGTGAAAGATACAACTGCACTAGACCCCACAGCTGTAGGGTCCCACAGTGGCCACATTGCATAGGCCCAAAGATGGCCCTGCAGTATGGGTCAACAGCAGGGAGGGAGGGAAAAGGGCCCTTCCTCTTCCATATACCAGTTCATTCCTAAAATTGTGAAAGCTACTGGGGCCTTAGAAGAGCACAGTCATAGTACGCTGTCAGTAAATGCAGAGCCCAGGAAAATCACCACATTCATTTTTGTGCCAAAGACCCATCCAGTCCAAAGATATCCCTGTGTGTCTGTTACATTCCAGCAACTGTGTGAGACAGGCCATCCCAAGACATGACATCAAGCAGCAATGAAAAGCTAGAGAAAAATGCTGTTTTATCTGCTCTTAAGTTTTGCCATAGAGCAGCAAGCAGAGATTCTATAGCCACTGATTTATACCTTCTCCTTGCTCACAGAATTTATTTTTCTCTTTCAGCAATCGATGACCGCAGACCTTGGCATTTCAAGGGAAGACTTGCTGAATAGCATGGTACCAACTATTGTGTTTATGTCTGACTGTCAACTACACATTTTGCTAACAGATTCAGGACACACAATCCTTTCTCTATGCTATGGTTCTTCCACTTGAGCTTTCTTAGATGGCCAGAATATAACCAGCAGATAGGAGGATGTCCATCTCCGACGCACTGGGAGAGAAGGGAAGGTTGGCGATATTTCAGCTGTTATCTCTAAAATGAGGTAACGATTCAGTAAACAGTGAGGCAAATCCCAGTGTACACTGTGATAATTAGATAAATAGCACTTCGGGTCCCAGAATGCACTAGGATGAATACTAGTGTAATTAAACAGAGCATGCATGAAAATACTTCCTGACAGTGTAGAATTTCAGAGCTCGGATAAGGGAGGAGAATGTTTCATCTGAGGCGCTAAAAACTATATGGCACGAGGCATCCTCGGGTATCCATGACATGCACAACAGAACATTATGTGACCTAGGGGCTTGTTTACAAAGCCGCGGTAGTGGTTCGCGATCGCGATCGCAGCCGCGGCCCCATTGAAATCAATGGGGCCGCGGCTCCGATTACGATCGCAAACCGCTACCGCGGCTTTGTAAACAAGCCCCCTAGTGTTTTTCTTTCTGTATTCACTTTCTTATGTATTTGTTTTAGAATCTCAGCTATTCAGATCGCAAGAATTTACTACTACTGTGGAAGGTAAGAATATTATCTTTGAGTATTAAAACCCCATCGCAGCTCGGCCGATGTACCTCAGAGCTCTGCCTTGGGACTTCTTTTGTCTCTCTATACTCAGTCCCTTGGTGTCCTCATCTCCTCCCATGCTTTTCAGTTCATCTTTATGCTGATGACTCTCAGATCTACCTCTCTACACCTGAAATCTCTTCAGGAAGCCAAGTCCGTATCTCAGCCTACTTATCTGACATTACTGCCTGGATGTCCTACAGTTATCTGAAATTGAACATGGCTAAAACCAAGCTCCTTCCCTTTCTGCCCAGACTTTGGCTGACTGTGTCCATGACAAAGTCCACAAGATTACCTTTGAGTTCCCCTCGGGGTCATCTCCATCCCCCCTTACCCCTCTTCACTCCCTAATTCTTCCCTCAACCTCTGTCGCTCTTTCTTCCTTTTCTAAGATCACTGAGGAAGAAACCGCTCATCTTCTCTCCTCCTCTAAACTTACTACCTGCTCCTCCGATCCCATCCCCGCCCATCTACTGAACTCCATCTTCTCCACTGTTGTCCCTTTCATCTGTCATATCCTTAACCTATTGCTTTCTACCACAACTGTTTCTGCAGCCTTCAAGCATGTTGTGGTTACACCTCTCCTCAAGAAACCATCCCTTGATCGTACCTGTCCTTTTAATTATCAACCCATCTCTTCCTCCCCTTTATTTCTAAATTACTTGAATGTGCAATTCACTGTCACTGTCTTGACTTTCTCTCCTCTCACTCCCTTCTGGATTCACTACAATCTGGCTTTCGTCCTCTCATTCTATTGAGACAGTTCCTGCCAAAGACTCTAATGACTTGTTCTATGCCAAATCCAAGGACCTTTACTTGATCCTCATGACCTTTCTGCTACTTTCGACATGGTTGATCATCACCTTCTCCTTGATACCCTGTCCTCGTTAGGATTTAGGGGGTTTTGCCCTGTCCTGGTTTTCTTCCTCTTTCCTACTGCACTTTTAGTGTATGTTCTGCTGGATCCTCCTCTACTGCTATCCCACTTTCAGTCGGTGCACCCCAGTGCTCTGTCTTGGGACCTCTCCGTTCCTCACTCTACACTCAATCCCTTGGTGCACTCATCTCTCCTCCTATGGCTTCAGTACCATCTCTATGCTGATGACTCTCAGATCTACCTCTCTGCACCTGAAATCTCTCCAGGAATCCAGGCCCGGATCTCTGTCTGCTTATCTGACATTAGTGCCTGGATGTCTCATCATTATCTGAAATTGAACATGGCTAAAACTGAGCTCCTTATCTTTCCCCCTAAGCCTACCTCACCCCTTCCTTCTTTCTCTATTTCTATGGATAACATTGTACTCCTCCCTATTTCCTTGGCTCACAACCTTGGGTTCATCTTTGACTCCTCTCTCTCCTTCTCCACAGACATCCAACTGATAGCTGAAACTTGTCACTTCTTCCTCTATAACATTGGAAAATTTCATCCCTTCATTTCTGAACACACTATGACACTTATCCATTCTCTAGTCACCTCCCATCTAGACTATTACAACTTCCTCTTCTCTGGTCTTCCTCTGAATCATCTCTCCCCAATTCAATCTATTCAAAACTCAGCTGCGCAGCTGATGTTCCATCAGCTCATGTCAACTTTCTTCTCAAGTCACTACACTGGCTTCCTATGTGTTTCTGCATCCAGTTCAAAGAGGGAGGAGAAAGTATGTTCTCCACAGGAGGGCAAATACCAAATACACAGTGGAGAAAAGGATCACGACCATACTGGAGAAAGCTTGAACAGCATCCAGTTCAAACTTTTATTACTGATCCATAAGTGCCTTCATTTGGCTGCTCCTCACTACCTTTCCTCTCTTATTTAACAGTTCTTTTATACTGCTTCATCTAGTAGCTGAGGCGGTTTACAAGGAACAAGAACAGAATTTGAGGCTTAAAATATAGCTAGTTACATTACAACATTTTTACAATTAAAGAACTATATACAGTGAGAGGAGATGAAGGGAAAAACTTTTAATAGGAGTGGAGGGAGGTAGGACTGGGGTGGTATCTTCATATGGGTGAGAGAGCTATAATGTGCAAGTTAGGTCTTGGAAGCTTTTTGAGGCACTTCATCTCCTCTCACAGAGGATAAAGCAATAACTGTTTATGTTTCTTTTCTACCTGAAGTAAGGTTGCTTTGTGTTGATGTAGATTCCAATACCTGAATCTTTGTGCATTAAGGGAAATAAAAAGCCTTTCTTTCCCTACTCTCGGACTTGGTATTCATTTGAGGCTTTGGTACACGGAAGGCCACTGGGAACAGAATACCCAGACCCCGCATGCAAGCACCAACTCAAACTTAAAATATAACTCACGTCCACCCGACCTGCCTTAACAACCTTTGGCCACTAGGGCGGCGGTGCGACATGAAAATGGCATAGTTGTTGGATTTATTGTGGGAGCCTACGTCAGCCGCAAAGAAAAGAAGCTTGAGCTGCCGGTTTAAAAAAAAACAAAAAAAACCCCCAGGTTGGAATACAAGACCCGGAACGGATTATCTAAAGAAGCCAGGTTGAAGGAAAAACCCAGAGTGGAGTAGTCTAAACCGGAGTGGATTGGAGAAAATCCTGAATGGGAGGTCCTGTTCCCAACTGTCGGCGTGGAGAACCGCGAAGTACGACAGCAACAAGTACTGTTCCAGAGCTGATTCAACACTACCATCAGGTAAAATGTAAATATGCCTGAATAAGTGTAGGATGCCAGGGAAAGTATAGAAAAAAAAAAAAAGAAAAGAAAAATTGTTAGAAGAGCCACACTTGGTTGTGTTTTCTTTTTTTTTGTGTTCCTTGTTACAGATTCGTCATGGAGCCTAAAGAGTTGTGTGCATGGATGGCTCATCAGTTTGATAAGCAGGCGGAACTGGCGCTGCAAAATCAAGCACAAGCACTGAAAGCCATGCAAGACCAGCAGTTACCCGTCTTACAGACAATGGACAATTGGCTGACCCAGCAGTGGGAAGAGATGGCAAAGGTGAAGGCCGAGAGGTTACGAGCCACTGGACTGCACAATCCGGAGCCAGGACAATGGTCATGCAATGATCTAACGGTGGGAAAATTAAGTCCCAATGATAACCTGGACGATTTCCTGGACTCCTTTAGTAGGATAGCGAGTTCAGCTCGTTGGCCAACCGAACAATGGGCTGTCAGACTAGCCGCGTCCCTGACAGGGGAGGTGCTGGCTGCCTACCGGTCAATGCCTCCATCATTGGCTGATAATTATGAAGAGGTAGTGCTGGCAATCAGAGATCGCCTGGGCCTCACCCCATTGGCTTATAAGAAAATGTTTAGGGCCACTATCCTTAGCCCTGAGGAAACACCAAAAGCCCTTGGGCATAGAATAAGGAGCCTGGCGTATAAATGGCTACAGCCGGAGAAAAAAAATATAGAAACTCTAATGGACGCCGTAATATTGGAGCAATTCTTAGCCGCAGTGCCGAGTAGGGTACAGAACTTTTTAATCCTACAAAATTGCTGTACCACTACCGAGGCAATAGCCCTTACTGAAAGATATCTAGAAGCAGAGAGAGTTACCCAGCCAAAGATAGGGATTCCCAAACTGACTATAGGGATGGAAGCTCAAAGGGTAGGTAGTCCTTCCAGACCAGCATATAGCAGTAGGAAAGGTAATAACCCTAAGGATATAGAAACTGTTAAAAGATGTTTTTCCTGTGGTAAGAGAGGACATGTGAAAAACGAATGCTATTCTCGCTTTGCGCTAGTGGGAGAAGTCCCAAAGACAATACGAGAGGGCTTCGTATTAAAGGTAAAGATACATGGAGTTAACGCAAAGGCACTTCTGGATTCAGGCGCTGATCAAACCATGATCTCCAAGAGGCTATGGTTTGTGATCAGAAGCCAGGGGTGGTCAGTCCCTGAACATCCAGAAGGGCAAGTTAAAATAAAGTGTATCCACGGAGCGGCTACAAGCTACCCCGTGTATAAACTTTGGGTTAAAGGATTGGGAATAAAAAAGGAAATGTTGGTGGCCGTGGTGCCAAAACTGCCACAAGAGTTGGTATTGGGTCGCGACTGGCCACAATTTCGGAAAAGTCTGAGAGAGGGTTTATCTCCTCAGAAGGTCCCAAATTCCACCTGTAGTGGGCAAAAGCCTATAGATAACCCTGAGGCACAGCCAAATAGCTCAAAGACAGGCGCTGATCCAAGAGAAGCTCTAGTCTCTACAAGATCCCAGACCCAAGGGGGGGAAGAGCCTTCATGTTCTACAGACACTACTTTTGGGGTCCTTCCCGTGCATGAAGACCTAATTGAGGAACCCTCAGGGAGAGGACGTAAAACTAAAGCAGAGCGGAGGAGGGAGTGGAGATGCCGTTCGCAAGGCCGTGCGAAATTGGAAGCTGGAGAGGGGATGCCCTGGGTACCAGCGGATTTGATGGAGAAGTTTCCCTCCTTCAAAAGAGAGCAAGCTACAGACCCGGTATTAGCCCACGCCTTTGAGCAAGCACAAGAAGAAAGAAGTTCCTTCCCCAGGTTTATTATGGAGGAGGAGATACTCTACCGAGAGAGTATGGACCCGCGAACTGGGTCTCTGCGAAAACAATTGGTAGTACCAAACACATTTAAATCACTGGTCCTACGGTTGGCCCATGACCATCCCGTAGGGGGCCATAAGGGAATGCAGGGAACCCTTGACCAGATTTTGGCCCGCTTTTACTGGCCAGGATTATTCCGGGAAGCAACTCGTTTTTGCGAATCCTGTGCGTCGTGTCAAAGAGTGGCTCCACACAAACCCCCTGCAGTACCCTTAGTACCAATGCCCGTGATTTCGGATCCAGTGAGGCGATTAGCCATGGACATAGTGGGTCCCCTCATCAAAACACCTAGAGGATACCAATATATGCTGGTAATCATTGACCAGGCCACCCGTTTCCCATGGGCAGTCCCTCTGAGAAATATTTCGGCTAAATCAGTTGCCGGGGAACTTGTTAAACTATTCTGCGAGATCGGATTTCCGCAGGAGATCCTGACAGATAGAGGCAGCAATTTCCTGTCAAAATACCTTGCTCAGGTTTGGGACGCTTTTGGCATCCACCACAAGAAAACCGCTGCCTATCATCCCCAGTGTAATGGCCTGGTGGAACGCTTGAATCAAAGCATAAAACAGATGCTCTGGCGTGCATTGGGTGGACAAATGTCCAAGTGGGACACTATGCTGCCATTCGTCTTGTACACCTGCAGGGAAAGAAGACAGAAGTCCTTGGGCACTTCCCCTTACAAACTCCTGTATGGAAGACCCCCCAGGGGCCTATTAGACGTCTTAAAGGAGCAATGGGTTGAGCCCGTTGAGAGGGAAATAGGGGTGCCTCTATTCCTAAAGAACCTAATAACGCGCCTGGAACGCACTTCCCAGGTGGCGAGTGAAAATTTGGAGGAGAGTCAACTAAAACAGAAGAGGTATTATGACCAGCGGACAAAGCCCAGACAATTAAAAGCGGGAGAAAAAGTGATGGTCCTGGTATCAGGCGCTACCTCGAAATTCGAGGCTCGATGGAGGGGACCTCATGTGATAGTTAAGCCTAAGGGACCCACCTCCTACGAGGTCCAGGATACCAAAGGACACACACAAATTTACCATATCAATGCTCTTCGGTCTTGGCACGACCGATCTGTGTTACTAGCGTCAGCTGCCAACATATATCATCCAGAAGAAATAGTAGCGGATAACAGGCGGAAGACATATGGTACCAGCAAACTACACTTCAATGCCGCTGCCATGTCATGTATTCCGTGCTGTGTGAAAGAGGCTTCACCAGCCCGTCATATTTTAAGAGGGGGGATATGTGGTGCTGCAGACCCTATGCAAACAGAAAAAAAGGTTTTAAATTCAGAAAAAAGACTCCAACATCAGATGCGACATTACAAGGAGCCAGATAGGGGGAGCAAGAGAGACCTTTCAGGGCCTAGAGAGCTGCACCCCAGAGCTTGTGATGTAATGCCGGCCAACAGCCAATCCAGGAAAGGGGGAGTTCCTTTTAAGAAAGGCTGGGAAGTTGGAAGAGGGGGAAGGAGTTCTTGGCAAAGAGACACAGGGAGTTCGGTGCAACAAGACACAAGGAGTTCTTGGCAAAGAGACACCGGGAGGAAAGGTACCAGGAGAGAAACAGAAGTCAGAGTTTTAGCTGATGGACCGGTGCCAGCAGACTCAGGACCCTGTGGAAGTTACCAGAAGGAAGGTGAAGTCATTTCCATAGGAGGTAACACTCTTTGTTCAAGGAGAGAGAGGTATGGGTGTGAAAGGGAGATAACTCCACCCGAAGGCCAGCTGGACAGTGGGAAGCCTGCTAACCGAGTAAGGCTGAATTGCAGCAGGACTAGGCCTCAAGCCTCAGCTCACTGGGATAGGCCCAGAGAAAAAGGTAATCCACATTTTTCTACTACTAACTGTTATAACCTGGTGACACAGGGAGCACAGCGAACAAGGGGGTGCTCTCCTTATCAAGCTGTTTGTAAAGCAAGACACAAGCTTTTACCAGATGAAAGACTGTTTAATGAAAGGCACCGGGACAAAGGAGGTTGTTCTCACAGTAAGCATGCACATGACCGAGGCCTAAACTTAAGCCCAGAACATTGGAGGCTGGTACAAACTTTATATGAAAAGCCTCAGCATTTTTCACCAGACTATACTGATACAGAGTCACGGCTTTCAGATCCTCAGCCCATGCAGGTGGAATTTACCGAGGACCCTTCCGAAATGGCAATGGATTGTAGCTACTGTCAGGCAGGAAGCCTAGAATCCCTGCCTAGTGTCTAGGGCGGTGCTCAGCAAGCAGAGACTGTATGTTTCATATGTATAAATTCCTGTGAAGATAACAGAGGATAAAGCAATAACTGTTTATGTTTCTTTTCTACCTGAAGTAAGGTTGCTTTGTGTTGATGTAGATTCCAATACCTGAATCTTTGTGCATTAAGGGAAATAAAAAGCCTTTCTTTCCCTACTCTCGGACTTGGTATTCATTTGAGGCTTTGGTACACGGAAGGCCACTGGGAACAGAATACCCAGACCCCGCACGCAAGCACCAACTCAAACTTAAAATATAACTCACGTCCACCCGACCTGCCTTAACAACCTTTGGCCACTAGGGCGGCGGTGCGACATTACGTATATCAGAAGCTAGTGTAGCTGCTGCAACATTGGAGTGATATGATTTCTTTTAGGTGAATTTGTTATGATTCTGGCCACTGTATTCTGTGCCATTTGAAGTGGGTGGAGGGTTGCTTTTGGGAGTCCTTGATATATGATGTTGCAATAGTCCATGATTGGAGTAATTAGAGATTTGGCATACATTTCTGAATTCTGTAGGGATAAGACATAGGTCGGAGGTTGTGTAGGGTTTTTGTTTTGTAGTAAGACTGTTTTAACTACATTCTTTATGTGAGGAAGGAAGTTGAGGTTTTGGTCAAGCATGATCTCTAAATATCTTACTTGGTTTTTAATTTGAAGTATGGCTCCTGCTAGATGCAGGGATGATGGCGGGGAAAGTGTAGTTACTGACCTGTAGTAAGTGTTCTCGGGGACAGCAGGAAGTCAGTCCTCACATATGGGACTCTCCAGCTACAGGCTTCTGAAAAAACCTACAGCAAGAACACGGACTCCCTCACGGGAAGCCGCGAGCAGCAGCAATTAAGTCTGTATCCACAGACCACAGTAGGACACCTATGTCCTATGAAACCAGCACTCCGGTAGCCTGAACACAGAAGGGTCGGATGGTAGAAGTTGCCTAAACTCCAAAAAGGTTACGGAGCATAGCCTGACCGAAGGCACTGTCCTGTCGGGACTCTCTTTCCAGGCAGTAATGGGCTGCGAAGGTATGATGCCCAGCAGATGTCCACCATCATGACAGAGCGCAAATTTGCCACCGAGACCATGGCCCTGACACAATGCGCCGTCACACAGCCTTCCAGTGGGAGCCCTGCCTGCTCATTGGCGAGGGCAATACAGTCCGCCACTCAGGTGGACAGTGTAAACTTGGTCACCACCTCCCCCAGCCTACTAGGGTCATAGGAGACGAAAAGCTGAGTAGCTTTGCGGTGGCCCTGAGTGTGTTGATATAGAAGGACAAGTCTTCTTACAGTCCAAGGTGTGAAAGATTGTCTCTGCCCTGCTGGAGTGAGGTCTCGGAAAGAAGGTAGGGAGTACTACTTCCTGGTTGAGATGGAAGGACGATACTACCTTCGGAAGGAACTTGGGGTGCATGCGAAGCACCACTCTATTCTTGTATAACATGGTATAAGGCGCCTCCACCTCTGCGGCTTGAAGCTCGCTAACTCTATGAGTGGCCAGAGGCTCAAAGGGTAGGTGAGTGAGCTGCCCCAACACCACATTGAGGTCCCATTCGATTACCAGAGGGTGAACCAGGACTTTGATAAAAGAAGACCCCTGAGAAAACGGGTCACCAACGGTTGGACCAAGAGGGACTTGCCATCCACCAGGTGGTGGTGTGCCACCAGGGCACTGGTGCACCCGGATGGAGTTAGACTTCAGCCCGGATTACGAGAGGTGGACAAGGTATTGTAATACCAGCCCAACCGGGCAGGAGAATGGGTCAGCAGTGTTCAGCACACCGGGCCGAAAACCTGTGCCATTTGAGGGCGTAAGCTTTCCTAGTAGAGGCCCTGCAAGAGGCCAGCAAGATATCCTCTACCTCAACCGAGAGGTTGAAAAGGGTAGGGTCATCCTTTCAGCAGCCATGCTGTCAGCGACAGGGACCCCAGGTTGGGATGCAGGAGAGAGCCCCTTTCCTGAGTCAAGAGTCCTGGAGAGGTCCCTAATGGAATGGGGATTTCCACCATTAAGTGGAGGAGCAGCGACAACCACGGTTGCCTGGGCCACCAAGAGGCTATCAGGATGAGCAAGGCCCTGTCATGGAGGGTCCTGAACAAAGTTTTGGTAATCAGCGGCGTGGGAGGGAAGGCAACCATGTGGCTCTCCGACCATGATACAAGGAACGCGTCAGCTGCCAACCTGGTGGGGTGGGCCTGCCGGGAAAAGAAGCAAGGCAACTGGAAGTTGTCCAGGCTGGTGAACAAGTCCATCACAGGCTTTCCCAAATCTGGAAGAGCTGACCGGCCACCCTGGGGTCCAGCTGCCACTCGTGCAGCTGGAGAATTCTACTCAGCCTGTCGGCCAGCAGGTTACTCTGGCCTGGTAGGTATACTGCCCGCAGGAGGATACCCTGTTGGACTGCGTATGAGCAGAGGACCACTGCCTTCTGACAGAGGGCACGAGACCTCGTGCACCCCTGTTTGTTGACTTAGAACATTGCCACCTGGTTGTCCATCTGGACAGCACCAGCTGGTGACGCAGGCGGTGGCAAAAAGCTAACAGGGCTACGTTTATTGCCCGCAGCTCCAGGAGGTTGATCTTCTGGGTGCTCTTGTCTGGTGGCTAGCTGCCCTGGGTGTGGAGCTCCTCGCAGTGGACTCCCCAGCCGAGCAGGGAGGCGTCCGTGATGAGGACCCTGGAGGGGTTCGGGGCCTGAAAAGGCATGCCCACCTCGAGATACTGGAGAGACTGCTACCAGACCAGAGAGTCCGCCAGTTAGTGGGTTACTGAGATTCTGTTTCGGAGGTGCCCCGTGGCTTGAGTCTACTGGTCCCGGAGACATCACTGCGCTGGTCTCATGTGGAGGCGAGCGTCTGGGGCGACATGGACCATGGAAGCCATGTGTCTGAGAAGGTGCAGAAGAAGTTGAGCGGGCACCGAGGGACGGTGCGCTATGTCCCATGCCAAAGTCCTGAGATGGTTGGCCCGGTTCTTGGGCAGGAAGGCCTTTGACTGGAGGGTGTCTAGCTTTGCCTCAATGAACTCCAGACACAGTCAGAAGAAGATGAGACTTGGGGTAGTTTATGACAAAGCCCAAGTGTTGCAGAATCTGGATGGTGCATGCAGCAGCCTGCTGCATCTCTGAGGCCATGCCTCCCTTTATGAGCCAGTTGTCTAGGTAGGGGAAGACAAAGACCCCTAGAGATGGTGGAAGGTGGCCACGATTGTCAGGCATGTTGTGAAGACCCGGGGGGTGGAAGCTAGGCCCAAAGGAAGCATCTTGTACTGATAATGTCTGCCCCCACTATGAATCACAGGTACTGCCTGTGGTTGGGGTGGATTTGAGGATGTGGGTATAAGCATCCTTGAAGTCTAAGAAGCATAGCCAGTCTCCCTGCTGGAAGTATGGCAGCAATGTTCCAAGGGAGAGCATCTTGAACTTCTCCCTCACCAGGAATTTTTTGAGGATGCGCAGGTCGAGAGTGGGCCTTAGGCCCACCTGTTCTCTATGGGACGAGGAAGTACCTGGAGTAGAACCCCTTGCCCTTGAGATGGTGGGGCACCAGTTCCACTGCTTTGTCCTCGGAGACCTGCCAACTCCTTCAGTAGAAGGCCCCAGTGGAGGAGAGACATGAGGGACTCTCCCAGGAAGTAAGGAGGAGGAGGTGTCTGCGTTAGGTGGAGGAGGTAACCCTCCCTGACCACCTGGAGTGCCCAGGAGTTGGTGGTGATGGTCAACCATCTCTGGGCATAGTAGACCAGACATCCCACTGTGGGCTGCTGACCTCCTTGGGGTAGAGAGGCTATGCCCAAGGAGTCAACCCCCCCCCCCCCAGGCTGGGCCGGAGCTGGTGCCTGAGGTTTGGGAGCCTTCTGCTTACGGGGACCTTGCCCTTGGCCTGCTGATCCTGTTGGGGAGCCGGGGAGGCCTGAAAAGATGGCCAGTTTCTGTAAGCAGCCCTTTCCTCAGGTAGAAGGGCTTTTACCCAAGCCCTTCTGTCAGGGGAGGCAGCAGTCTTTTTAGAGAGCCTGGTCCTCATAATGAACTCTGTCTCCAGCTCGACAGCCTTGTCGGTAATGGGTTTGCCAAAGAGGTTTACTCCTTGGCATGGGACATCAACCAATTGGAGTGGAGGAGTAGCCTAGTGGTTGGGGCAAGGTACTTCAGGCCGGAAGGTCGGGGGTTCAAATCCCACTAGAGGACAGCAACCTTGGGCCGGAAGGACTGGGGTTTCTAGTCCCACAGGTGCTCCATGTGGTCTTGGGCAAGCCACTTAACCCTCCATAGCCCATGTTCCCTGTAAAATAGTTATCTCCAAGTTATAATGCCCTGTTCAATGTAATTTCAGTTTGTTCAATGTAAACCGCACTGATGCAGAATAGCGCGGTATATAAGAGAATTAAATAAATAAATAAATAAATAAATTTGTCCTGAACCCACTGCTTGAGGTCGGACGACGATAGCCAAGCGTGGCATCGTGCACCGATACCCGCTGTCGCTACTCAAGCTGACGACTCAAAGCCGTCATAGGCTGTCTGAGACCTAAACTTGGAGCACCCATGGATTGCCTTGGCCAGGTTCTTGAACCACTGCAGGGGTTCCTCAGAGAGACCAGCTAAGAACTCAGTGAGTTCCTTTGCCAGGTCTCTCAGATACATGCCCATGTACAGATATGACCGATGAGCATCGAGCCCTGGTAACACTTTCTGCCGAGGGTGTCCAAGGTGCGGGCCTCGCTGGCAGGGGGCACAGAGGATTGTATTTTCTGGCTCATCAGCAGACGCATGGCCGACTCCACTGCCATGGAGTTATACGGTAGTTGTGATTTCTGGAAGTCTGGGCTCCAGTGGACTCGATATATTGAGTCAAGCCACTTGCTCACCACCGGCACCGATGCCGGTTTCTCTCACATACGGAGCATCAGTCATTTCAGGATGGGCACCATGAGCGATTCCCTCAGAGGGGCCTCGTACTGGAGGATTTCCAACTCATCCACCTGAGGATCCTCCTCAGACTCTGTGGGGAACGCCAGGGCATTAGACATGTCCTTCACAAAATCAAGGAAGCCCATATCCTCGGGCGGGGACCACCACCGAGGCTCTGAGATGGGAGAGTCGGATAGGACATTGCGGTGGTGACGTGTATCAGGAGACTCCTCATCTTCCATCTCCCATTCCGAGTAGTCCGTCGAGGACTCATAGGTGGGCTGCTCCAGGGGCCTCAGGAGTGCTCGAAGCTCCGCGGCCAGTGCTTGGCATACTGGTTGGAGATGACTGCAGTTCGTCGAGCGGGAGTTGGATCGAGACCGAGGCCGAGGATCGACTTGAGGCTGAAGGACCTTGAGGATTAGCTCGGCCTCCAGGTACGTCTTCGACATCGAGGTTCTAGTAACCGGTCGTGCCAAACAACAGCACCCACTGCTGGTCCATGAAGGCAGAAATACTGTGCTCCAAGGCTGCCATTCTGGACTCCAGACCAGAAGGCTCCACAGCCTTTGGCGCGGGCACTGAGGCACTCTGGCCCGGCATCAGCTCCACTGAAGGGGAATCCTCGACGTGGATGGTGTCTTGGGACCAAGGCTGGTCCGAGGTCGAATCCTTCCGGGGGACCTTTGCAGGCCACTCCTTCTCTGAAGCCCTGGACGAGCGTCTCCTACTGTGGGACCTGGTTCGGAGGGTACCTGGCCAGTCAGATCTATCCACGGAAGCCGCCTTCGAGGGTTTTTTCTTCTTCCTGGGTTCCCTTGAGGAAGGCCCGCGGTGAGACTTAGGCTTGGAAGGGTTCACCCGAAGTGATAAGGCTTCAGATGAGGCCCTGGCCTTTGAAGGCATCGGGAACTCGGGGAAAAACTTATCATGTTGCTGGTGGCTCTTGAGGGCCTTGTTGGACATCCTCTTGCAAAGACCGCATGCTGCCGGGTCATGGTTTGGACCGAGGCAATGGAGACAGCAGTTGTGTGTGTCGGTCAAGGACATAATTTTTGAGCACCGATCACACTTCTTAAAGCCTTTGGTAGCCATTGGGACAAAATGTACCCCTGTGAGGTCGAAGACCCGCTGGGCTGCCAGTTGAAAAAAGACGCAAAGAACAAAAAATTACAAAACAAACCCAAACTCAACGCCGAGGCAATGAGGTCGGATGGCGGGAAGAGTACTGGTGCGAAACCAGAAGCAAGTATAAAACTTGGAGAGAAAAAAAAATCAACTTTTTCCAGGAAGAAGCCAGATGAGCGTCTGAAGGGTTCCACAGAAAAAAGGAGACTGAGCAAGATGGCACCCTTGGGCGGGAAGGGGACCATGTATGCGTGGTGGCATCTAAGAACATAAGAACATAAGATATGCCATACTGGGTCAGACCAAGGTCCATCAAGCGCAGTATCCTGTTTCCAACAGTGGCCAATCTAGGTCATACATACCTAGCAGTTTCCCCAAAAGACACAGGTTCTGCAATGCTTGTACTAGGTCAAGCATTGATATTCTGGGTCCCTTCCTAATAATGGTTTATGGATCTTTTCCTCCAGGAACTTGTCCAAACCTTTTTTAAACCCAGCTACACTAATAGCTTTTACTACATCCTCCGGTAACAAATTCCAGAGTTTGATTACACGTTGAGTGAAAAAATATTATCTTTTATTAGTCTTAAATAGTATACCCTGTAGCTTCATTGCATGTCCCCTAGTCTTCCTATATTCTGATAACGTAAACAGTCGATCTACGTTTACCTGTTTCACTCCGTTCATTAATTTATAGATTTCTATCATATCTCCCCTCAGCCATCTCTTTTCTAGGTTAAAGAGCCCTAACCTTTTTAGCCTTTCTTCATAGGAGTATCCTTCCATCCCCTTTACCATTTTGGTGGCTCTTCTCTGAACATTTTCTAATAACGCTATATCCTTTTTAAGATACGGCGACCAGAATTGCACACAATATTCAAGGTGTGGTCTCACCATGGAACAGTATAGAGGCATTATAATATCTTTTGTTTTATTTTCCATTCCTTTCCTTATGATACCTAGCATTCTATTTGCTCTCTTGGCTGCCGCTGCACACTGGGCCGAGGGTTTTAACATGTTATCCACAATGACGCCTAAATCTTTTTCCTGGGTGGTGGTTTCTAATGTGGAACCTTGCACCGTGTAACCATAGTTTGGGTTGTTCTTCCCTAGGTGTATAACTTAGCACTTGTCCACATTAAATTCCATCTGCCATTTTGATGCCCAGTCTTCCAATTTATCAAGATCCTCTTGCAATTTTCCACAATCTTCTTGGGTTTTAACAACTTTAAATAGTTTTGTGTCATCTGCAAATTTGATAACCTCACTCGTTATTCCACTTTCCGTCATTTATGAATATGTCAAAAAGCAGCGGACCCAGCACAGATCCCTGGGGTACACCACTATTCACCTTTCTCCATTGGGAAAATTGGCCATTTAGCCCAACCCTCTGCTTTCTATCTTTTAACCAGTTCCTGATCCACAGTAGTACACTGCCTCCTATCCCATGACTCTTTAGTTTTGCCAAAAGTCTCTGATGAGGGACCTTGTCAAAGGCTTTCTGAAAGTCCAGATACACTATATCAACTGACTCACCTTTGTCCACCTGTTTATTCACACTTTCAAAAAAACATAACAGATTAGTAAGACAAGATCTTCCTTGTCTAAAGCCATGTTGGCTGTCTCCCATTAGTCCATGACTATCTACATGCCGAGTAATTTTATTCTTTATGATGGTTTCTACCATTTCTCCCGGTACTGACGTGAGGCTCACTGGTCTGTAGTTTCCCGGATCATCCCTCGAACCCTTTTTAAAAATTGGTGTTACATTGGTGATCCGCCAATCTTCAGGTATTAGAGATGATTTTAATGATAGTTCACAGATTACTAATAGCAGGTCTGCAATCTCATATTTTAGTTCTTTCAACACCCTTGGATGTATACCATCCGGCCCAGGTGATTTGCTACTCTTCAGTTAATCTAATAGTTGTAATACATCTTTCCGATGTATCGATATTTCCTTCAATTCTTCCGCACCTTTAAATACCACTTCAGTCATGGGTAACATCCCTACATCTTCCTCAGTAAAGACCGAAGCAAAGAATTCATTCAGTCTCTCTGCTATCGCCTTGTCGCCTCTTAGTGCCCCTTTACCTCCTCTATCATCTAATGGTCCAACTAACTCTCTCATAGGTTTTTTGCTACGAATGTACTTGAAAAAATCTTTATTTCGTGTTTTTGCTTCCGCAGCAAGCTTCTTCTCAAATTCTCTCTTTGCCTTCTTTATCAATGCCTTGCATTTGACCTGCCAGTGCTTGTGCTGTTTCCAGGTTTCATTGTTTGGCTCTTTTTTCCATTTCCTGAAAGATGCTTTCTTGGCAACAACAGCCTCTCTGACCTCACCTTTAAACCATGCTGGCAGTTTTTTGGACTTCCTTCCACTTTTCTTAAAGCGTGGAATACAGCTGGTCTGGGCTTCCAAGATAGTATTTTTCAAGAACACCCAAGCTTGATGTAAGTCTCTTTAACCTTTGCAATTTCTCCATTTAGTTTTTTCTTAACTATTTTCCTCATTTTATCATAGTCTCCCTTTCGAAAGTTAAAAGGTAGTACTGTGGATTTCCTTACCATCCCTCCTCCACTAATTTAAATCAAAGGCGATCATGCTATGATCACTTTTGCCAAGTGGCCCCAACACCCTTATCTCTTGCACTAGATCCGGTGTTCCACTAAGGACTAGGTCTAATATGGCTTCCCTTCTGGTCGGTTCATGAACCAGCTGCTCCAAGAAGCAGTCATTTATGTCATCTAGGAACTTTATCTCCCTAGCATGTACTGCCGTGACACTGACCCAGTCGATACCGGGGTAATTGAAATCGCCCATTGTTATTACCGCGCTGTAACTTTTGTTAGCTTCCTTGATTTCTTTGAGCATTTCATCATCCATTTGTTCATTCTGGCCAGGCGGTCGATAGTACACCCCCACCGCCATTGCCTTCCCTTTTTTACATGGAATTTCAATCCATAGAGATTCTACAGCAAATTTTGTTTCCTGCAAAACTTTAATCCTTTCTGACTCAATGCCCTCTCTAACATAGAGTGCAACCCCTCCACCAATTTGATCAGCTCTATCATTACGATATAGTTTGTACCCAGGTATCACAGTGTCCCACTGGTTGTTCTCCTTCCACCATGTCTCTGATATTCCAATCACATCTAACCTCTCATTTAGTCTCCCATCTTATTTTTTAGACTTCTAGCATTTGCATACAAGCATTTTAGAGACTGTATTTTATTCATATTAATTTGGCTATTGGTAGACATGGGTAATTTGTGATCTTTAAGCTCTGTCTGCTCCATACTCGAGGGCATTTGGGCTACTTTACTCTTTTTTGGAACCTCTCTGCTTTTGGTAGTATCCTTCAAGGATACATTCTTCCGAACCATCTGCTCTTGGGCGACTGTCGGCTTTCCCCTATTATCTAGTTTAAAAGCTGCTCTATCTCCTTTTTAAAGGTTAATGCCAGCACCCTGGTTCCGTCCCGGTTAAGGTGAAGCCCATCCCTTTGGAAGAACCCCTCCTTTCCCCAGAATGTACCCCAGTTCCTAACAAATCCAAACCCTCATCTCTGCACCATTGTCTCATCCACGCATTGAGACTCTGGAGCTCTGCCTGCCTTTTGGGTCCTGCACGTGGAACAGTAAGCATTTCGGAGAATGCTACCCTGGAAGTTCTGGATTTCAACTTCCTACCTAAAAGCCTAAATTTAGCCTCCAGAACCTCCCTACCACATTTTCCTATGTCATTGGTACCGACATGTACCAAGACAGCAGACTCCTTCCCAGCACTATCTAAGACCTTATCTAGGTGGCGCATGAGGTCCGCTACCTTCGCACCAGGCAGGCATGTTACCAGGCGATCCTCACGTCCACCAGCCACCCAGCTATCTACATGCCTAATGATCGAATCACCAACTATGACGGCTGTCCTAACCCTTCTCTCATGGAAGGAGGAGTGGCCTGGAAGGAGGAGTGGCCTAGTGGTTGGGGCAAGGTACTACAGGCCGGAAGGTCGGTGGTTCAAATCCCACTAGAGGACAGCAACCTTGGGCCGGAAGGACTGGGGTTTCTAGTCCCGCAGGTGCTCCTTGTGGTCTTGGGCAAGCCACTTAACCCTCCATCACCCATGTTCCCTGTAAGTATTAGTGTATGTGTCTCATATCCCCTCGTGTTAAATGTATTCCCCAACCGCTTTGACCCGGTGAAAAGCGGGATATAAATGCAGCTAAATAAATAAATGGGCACATGGCCCTGGAAAAACTTCCTCGGTGCGAGAGGGTTTTACATCACCTGGAGGACAGGTCCTAGTTACAGGATCACTTCCTGCCACACCAGGGTGATGCTCTCCTGTCACGTGACCTTTCTCCTCCATGGCAACAGGGATGCTGCCAGACTGGACGTGGGACTTCAGGACTATATCCCTGTAGGTCTCGTCTATGTACCTCTCTGTCTTTCTTATGTTTTCCAAGTCTGCTACTCTAGCCTCTAGAGAACGGACTCGTTCCCTGAGAGCAAAGAGCTCCTTGCACCTAGTGCACACGTAAGACCTCTCACCAACTGGGAGAAAATCATACATGTAACATTCAATGCAAAAGACTGGAAAGCCCCCATCCCGCTGCTGGACTACTGTCTGCATCTTAGTTTTAAGTTTTTGTTTAGATCTTTAAGTTCTTTACTTACTAAGGGTTGCTATGGATATTTATACCAGTAAAACTGTACCTAATACGTTTAATATAACTTGTTCACCTGAAGCTTAATTAATCTCAGTTCCTTAGTGTATGTCTGATTTGGGTAACAAGCTTCTCCCAAAGGCCTTCTTTGAAAGCTGGGAGGATGCTTCCGCGAGGGCTCCATTGGTGCCAACATCACCCATATGTGAGGACTGACTTCCTTCTGTTCCCGGAGAAAAGGATTGTCTTCATGTGATGTGGAGAACTTCCATTTTAATTGATATAGAGGTTGTTGTCGGTTAGCCACTGTGAAATATCTTGGAGACATGAACCGATGGTTTTGTAATCAGGATTGTCGGTCAAGAATTTGGCACATAGAGATGGTATTGGATTATTGTTTTATATAATATTGCATAGGGGTTGTCATAAACAGGCTGCTGGGCTCAAGGGACTATTAGTCTGAACAAGTACAACACTTCTTAGGTGGAGGATGCTGCACTCTATGGACCACTGGTGAGATACAGCACAGAACTTATGTTCTTATGTAGATGTTGTCCTTGATATACTATTGGTCAGATTCAGCGTTCTGTTTCTTATATAGAGGATGTGGAGTTCAATGGACCTTTGCTCAGATCCAGTTGTCATTTTTTATGTTCTTATGTAAAGAACGGAGTGGAGGAGTAGCCTAGTGGTTAGAACACTGGCTTGGTAACCAAGCAACCAGGGTTCAATTCTCACTAGAACTCCTTGTGGCCTTGGGCAAGTCACTTAACCCTCCACTGCCTCAGAAGAAAGGCCTGGCAATCTACTTCCGGTGACACTGCCAAGAAAACCCAGGAGCTTCTGGGTCGCCAGGAGTCAGGACTGACTCGAAGGCACACATTGCATTGCATGTAAAGAACACTGCACATGATAGTGCCGCCTGGATGTCTCATCGCTATTTGCAACTGAACATTGTCAAAACTGAGCTCCTTATTTTTACTCCTAAACCCACTTCCCCTTTCCTTCCTTATTTAATTCTGTGGATAACACTATACTCCTCTCTCTCTTCAACTCACAACCCTTGGGTCATCTTTGACTCTACTTTCTCTTTTCTCTGCATACATCCAACAGATAGCTAAAAGCCTGTTGCTTCTTTCTCTACACGATCAGCAAAATTCATCCCTTCCTTTCTACTCACCCTACTAAGACCCTTATCTACTCACTAGTCACCTCCCGCCTTGGCAACCTGCTCCTTGCTGGTCTCCCTCTGAATCATCTCTACTACTTATCATTTCTATAGCGCTACAACATGTACGCAGAGCTATACATATAGATGGTAAGACAAGGTCCCTGCTCATCAGAGCTTACAATCTAATCAAGATGAAAAACATCACAAAACTGGGGTCTAGAGTGTGGTAAGATACACAAAAAGTGAATAAGAGAGTGGGGAGCATCAGGAACCAAAAGCAGTCACCCCTTCAATCCACTCAAAACTTAGCTGCATAGGTTATCTTCTGCCAGTGTCGCTATGCTCACATAACCCCTCTTCTCAAGTCACTTCATTGGCTCCCTATTTCCACATCCAGTTCAAACCTCTACTACTGACTTATAGGTGCATTCATTCTTTGGCTTTTCACTTCCTTTCCTCTTTCTCACCCTACACCCCCCTCCTATTATCTATGTTCTTTTCTGCCACTGCCAACTCCAGACTTGGTGCATTCCACCTTGCTGCTCTATGTGCCTGGAACAAACTACGTGAGTCACTATGTCCGGCTTCTTCTCTAGCCCTATTTAAATCCAAGCTAAAAACCTACCTCTTTCAGGCTGCTTTTGGACACTTATGCATCTCGTCTCTTGTTTACCACTTATATGTTTCTTACCATACTCTAGTCTTTAGTTTTGTGATGTTCATCTTTATTAGATTGCAAATCTGATGAGCAGGGGACTGTCTCTTACATCTATATGTACAGCGCTGTGCATGCCTTGTACTGCTATACAAATGATAAGAAGCAGTGGTAACTATTGGTGAGATCCAACACAGAGCGTAGTTACTCACCTGTAACAGGTGATCTCCGGGAACAGCAGGAATAAGTCTTCACATATGGATATCATCGGCACCAACGGAGCCCGCGCGGGAACGCTCCCCAGCATCCAATAGGAACACTTTTGGGAGCATGCCTGCACGCATGCGCACTGCCTTCCCGCCCAACTACCTCTCTCACTTCAGTTGAGTTGAAAGCTGAGACCAAAGGAGAGAAGTAGAAAAAAACAGAGAGCGAGAGAAAGAGAGACAACTCCTAGGGGAGGCAGGTGGGTTGTGAAGACTTATTCCTGCTGTTCCTGAAGATCACCTGTTACAGGTGAGTAACTACGCTATCTCCAGGAACAAGCAGGAATGTAGTCTTCACATATGGGGACTCCCCACCTGAAAGATGCCTAGGGAAGACCCCAGCATGTTGCGAATCTATGTGAGATGGGCCAAGCTTCCCCTCAGGGACCTTAGGCATCCAAGGAGTGGATAGTGGGTAAGAGTTGAATTAAGAATGGAAAAGATGCTGTAAAACAGCTTGACCGAACAAGGCATCCCGATGGGAGTCCTTGTCTAAACAATAGTGGGCAGTGAAAGTATGCACAGAAGCCCAAGTTGCTGCTTTGCAGATCTCATCAATAGCAACTGAACGAAGATCAGCTGTTGAGGCTGCCATTGCTCTGACATTATGAGCTGTGACATGGCCCTCAAGCAGAGATTCCTTTACTCTGATAGGTAAAGGAAATACAATCTGCAATCCATTTAGAAAGAGTTATTTTAGTGACAGGAAGTCCTAAATGGCTAGAGTCAAAAGCCACAAAAAGTTGAGAAGACTTTCTGTGAGGCTGGGTCCTTTGGAGCTCTTTTACAATCCAAAGTATGAAGATTTCTTTCCGCACTGGAGGCATGAGGCCTAGGAAAGAAAACTGGAAGATAAACCGACTGGTTTAAATGAAAAGGTGATACCACCTTTGGAAGAAAATGAGGATGAGTCCTAAGGACTACTTTGTCATGATGAAACCTTGTATAAGGTGGGTCAGCCACTAAAGCCTGAAGTTCACTAATGCGTCTTGCAGAAGTGATAGCAATTTGAAAAATTACT
Organism: Ichthyophis bannanicus; assembly: GCA_033557465.1. NCBI lineage: Eukaryota > Metazoa > Chordata > Amphibia > Gymnophiona > Ichthyophiidae > Ichthyophis > Ichthyophis bannanicus. The sequence continues at coordinate 10,205,834 of CM066050.1, read as the reverse complement.
TTCCATGAGAGAAACTTTAGTTCCGAAGTAGCTAAAGGTTCAAAAGGTGGCTTCATGAGTTGACCTAGAACAAGATTAAGATCCCATGCCACCGGAGGAGGTTTGATGGGAGGTTTTGTTAAAAGGAGTCCTCTCATAAATCTAGAAATAAGTGGATGAGAGGAAATGGGTTGTCCATCTAAGAGTTTAAGAGATGCAGCAATAGCACTAAGATGGACTCTAACAGAATTGGTCTTGAGACCAGAAGCTGACAAGTGAAGGAGATACTCCAGTAGGGACTCTATTGGTACCAAGAGGGGATTAAGCCCTTATTGGGAACACCAGACTGAGAACCTCTTCCAATTGAAAGCATAGGATCGCCTTGTGGAAGGTTTTCTGGAAGCCAGAAGAATATCCTTCACTTGTTGTGAAAGGCCTAGATTTTGAAATTCTAGGCCTTGAGTAACCAGGCCCTGAGATGTAGGGACTGGGGATTGGGGAGCAGTAAAGATCTGTTGTCCTGGGACAGAAGATCAGGAGCATTCCCCAACTCCAGAGGAGTGGCTTGAGAGAGACACAAGAGAAGAGGATACCACGCTTGCCCTGGCCAGCATGGAGCTATGAGTATCATGCGTCCTCTGTCTCTCTGGAGTTTGAATAAAGTCTTGGGAATTAGGGGGATTGGTGGGACGGCATAGAGTAAATCCTGGCCCCAGTGGAGCAGGAATGCATCCCTCGCCTGACAATTTTGAGCCAGAAGTCTGGAACAGAACCAGGGAAGTTTGGCATTCTGTGGTATTGCAAAGAGGTCTATGTCTAGTGTTCCCCAGACTTGAAATACTCGAGCAAGTTGATATGAGTGGAGGGACCACTCGTGTGGCAACAGGACTCGGCTGAGTCTGTCCGCCCAAACGTTTGAATGCCTGGAAGGTATACTGCCAATAAATGAATCTGATGCTCTCTGGCAAAGGCCCATAGTTGCAAAGCTTCATTGCATAATTGCAGAGAGCCTGTTCCGCCTTGTTTGTTTATGTAAAACATGGCCACTTGATTGTCGGTTTGCACCAGAACTGTTTTGTTTATGAGATGGATGCAAAAGACTCGAATAGCATTGGAGATGGCTTTGAGTTCTAGGAGGTTTATTTGAAAAGAAACTTTCTGTGGGGTCCAAAGACCCTGAGTAGATAGATCGCCCAAGTGGGGCCCCCAACCCAACCTGGAAGCATCTGTCGTGAAGACAGCCTGAGGTAGCGGTTGCTGAAAAGGAGAGCCTACTATAAGGTTTTCCAGAGATTGCCACCAATGGAGAGATGCAATCAGGCGTGTGGTAACTCTGATTTTGTCTTATAGGCATCCTGAGGCCTGGGACCATTGGGGAACAAAGGTCCACTGGGCCGCTCGCATGTGAAGGCGTGCATAAGGAATCACATGGACTGTAGATGCCATGTGTCCTAGAAGTCGAAGCATCTGTCGGACAGTGAGGAAGGTTTGCAGCACTGCTTGAGATGCTAGTTCGATGATGCGCAGACAGCGTGGCTGAGGCAGAAAAGCCCTCGACTGCTGTGTGTCCAAGTAAGCCCCTATAAACTCGAGGGATTGAGATGGGGTGAGCTGGGACTTTGGAAAATTTATGACCCATCCCAAATACTGAAGTATTTGCTTTGCTTGAGAAAGAGCATGATTTGCCTCTAGAGCTGATGGTGCTCAAATGAGCCAATCGTCCAAGTAAGGGAAGACAAAAATTCCCAGAGTCCTCATGAATGCTGCTACTACTGCCATGCATTTTGTGAAGACCCTTGCAGCAGAGGCTAGTCCAAAAGGAAGGACTCTGTATTGAAAATGTCTTCCCTTGACTAGGAATCAAAGGAATTTTCTGTGATCTGCATGAATAAGGATATGCATATAGGCATCTTTGCAAATATATCTCATGCATATTCATTAGGGATACCCTGAAAACCTGACTGGTTTGCAGCCCTCCAGGACTGGAATTTGAGACCCCTGCCTTAAATCTAGAGAACATAGCCAATCTTGCCCATGAAGGTATGGCAGAAGAGTGCCGAGGGAGTTCATTTTGAATTTTTCTCGGACCAAATATTTGTTCAGTTCTCTGAGGTCCAGAATTGGTCTTAGTCCCCCTGACTTTTTTGGAATGAGAAAATAGGGGGAATAGAATCCTGTGCCCTGCTGGGACATTGGAACCTCTTCTATAGCCCCTTGAGCTAGAAAAGTGGTGACCTCTTGCCACAACAGGTCTGTGACCAGTGGTTGAGAGATGAACTGTTTTATTAGTGTAGGTGGGGGCAAGCTGAGGAAATGAAGCTTGTATCCCAGACTTACGATGGACAGAGTCCAGTTTTCTGATGTGATCTGTTGCCATCTTTTGGCAAAATGGCAGATACGGCCTGGAATATTTAAAGGTTCTGGGCTTAGAACAGGAAGAATGACTCAGTTCTCTAGACAACAGTCAAAGACCCTGAGGAGGCTGGGTCTGCTGAGCCTGCTGAGCTTTCTGAGCTCATGGCTTTCTCTGTCTAATTTTTGTTGCCCCTTTTGGGGAACATATCCTTGCTGGGTGGAAGATGGATAGAACTTTTTCTTTTTTAGAGAAAAAAGTTTTCTTGACAAACTTTTTCTTGGCTGGGTTAGCTGTGACTTTTGACAATCTGTTCAAAGTTGTATTGTCAGTGTCAATTTGATTAGCTTTGGATTGCCAATCCTTGCCAAAGAGATTTTCTCTTGTGCAAGGAATGTTTCCCAGCTTATCTTGCACCCATTCTTCCAAGTCTGAAGCTTGGAGCCAGGCAATGTGACATGCTCCTATAGATATAGCAGAAGTTCTGCTAATACATTCAAAACAATCAAAGGTAGCACGATTCATGAACTTAGAGACATTCTGAGCATGTTTGACTAAAGTCAAATGATCTGTCCGTTTATCCTCCTGAAGAAAAGCGTTCAAAAGCTCTAAATCTTTTGTAACCTCTTCAAGAAACATTCCCATGTACAATATATAGGAACTGATTCTTGCTGATAGCATGGAGGCCTGAAAGCATCGACGACCAAAGGCATCCAGTGTTCTAGACTGACGACCTGGTGGATTGGAAGAGTGCCTTTTAGCACTCTTAATCCGTCTCATGGCCGACTCTACCACCATAGAATGATGTGGTAACTGAGTCTTTTGAAAACCTGGACAAGGTGGCACTCAATACATAGTGTCAAGACATCTAGAATGTGGAGATACTGTTAAAGGAGCTTCCCACATTCTTAATATTAGATCATGTAAGATCTGGTGTATAGGAAGCATAGCTGCTTCCTTTGGAGCCAAAGGATATTGCAGAATTCTCAACTCTTGTGCCCTAGGCTCCTTTTCTGGTACTACTGTAATGGCAAGACCCTTTGCCATATCATGTACAAAATCATGAAAAGACAAGAGGATTGTGGAAAGCTGCAGGAGGATCTGGATAAATTGGAAGACTGGGCATCCAAATGGCAGATGAAATTTAATGTGGACAAGTGCAAAGTTATGCACCTAGGAAAGAACACACCACACTATAGTGACACGATGCAAGGATCCAAATTAGAAACCCCCAAACACGAATAGGTATTAGGAGTCATCGTGGATATCATGTTAAATCCCTCCGCCCAGTGTGCAGCGGCGGCCAGAAAAGCAAATAGAATGCTAGGTATCATAAAGAAAGGGATGGAGAATAAAACAAAGGATATTATAATGCCTCTGTATCGCTCCATGGTACGACCGCACCTTGAATATTGTGTGCAATTCTGGTCACCCGTATCTTAAAAAGGACATAGCGTTATTAGAAAAAGTACAGAGAAGAGCCACCAAATTGGTGAAGGGGATGGAAGGCTACTCCTATGAAGAGAGGCTAAAAAGGTTAGGGCTCTTTAACCTGGAAAAGAGACGGTTGAGGGGAGATATGATAGAGGTCTATAAATTAATGAATGGAGTGGAACGGAAAAAAGAGGATCAATAGTTAACGCTAGCAGAATATAGAAAGACTAGGGGACAAGTAATGAAACTAAATGGTAAACTATTTAACACAAATAAGAGAAAATATTTATTCACACAAGGAGTAATCAAACTCTGGAATCTGTTACCGGAGGATGTAGTAAGGCTGTTAGTATAGCTGGGTTTAAAAAAGGTTTGGACAAGTTCCTGGAGGAAAGGTCCATAAACCACTATTAAAAAGGGACCCAGGATATCAATGCTTGACCCAGTACAAGCATTGTGGAACCTGTGGTCTTTTGGGGATATTGCTAGGTGTGTAGGACCTAGATTGGCCACTGTTGGAAACAGGATACTGGGCTTGATGGACCTCGGTCTGACCCAGTATGGCATGTCTTATGTTCTTATGTTCTTATGTCCTCAGGAGGGGACATTCTGTGCTGAGGAGAAGAAGTTGAATCTTGTAAAAGTTCACCTCTGGTACTGGTGGAATCGTCCGAGTCATCGGAATTGGAAGACTCAAAAGGAGAAAGCACCGGATTCTCCCGTAGCAGATGGCATCGGTACCACTCGAGGTCGGTACCAAAATGAGTCAGTACCTGGTCCCCCATGCTAGAGAGTGATTCCAAACTCGGCATCGGGGGAAGCATACCTGTCGAAGCAGGTGCTGAGGGCACTGGCACCGGTACTTGCGGAACCGTCTGCAGCGACTTTAGCGGTACTGAAGTAGCTAAAAGAGTTGCTAGACTGCGTTTGATAGCGAGGAGCCTTTTGTCCATCGCTACTGCCGATGCCGGGGTGTCGGTACTGGTCGAAGCGGCCACAACCCCCAAGAATGGCACCAGTAGTTCCATCAAGGTAGAAGCCTTGGGAACACCCTGGAGCCCCGATAATGCTTTGGAGCCCGAAGACTCCCACCAGGGCTGTTTTGCCGGTGAAATGTCCTCAAGGGCAACACCAGAGGCATCACGATGCTTAGAGGGAGATCTACCCTTTGAGGACCGGCTAGTCTTAGAAGACTTATGTTTAGTTACCTGAGATCTCTGGGAAGAAGTAGAAGCCCTGGAAGACATCGATGCTACAGACATTGTGTCTGATGCAAACAGGGCACCAAGCTGATTTGCTCAATTCTGAAGACTTCTTTTAGTCAACTTCCTGCAGGAGAGACACTCTGCTGGGCAATGGTCAGGACCTAAACATTTAAGACACCAGAAATTGTACCGCCACATTTTGAATATTTTTTAAAACCAGTGGTAAGGAAAAAGAGGGCCTAATGCCCAAAATTGTGTCAAGCATCAAAGCAGGGGAAAACCCCTGACTAAAAAGTCCTTTTTTTTTTTTTAAAAGAAGAAAGAAAGAAAAGCACTGGTGGTACCGGTGGGCATCGAAAGAAGGCAGGCGCTACCACATAAAAATAAGAAATAAAGATAAGATTTTCTGCGGTGAAAGGGTTCACGTCCTGTTGGCTCCACAGAAAATGAAGAACTGAAGTGGGAGAGGTAGACAGGCGGGAAGGCAGCGCGCATGCGTGCAGGCATGCTCCCAAAAGCGTTCCTATTGGACTCTGGGTAGCATTCCCACGCGGGCTCCGTCGGTGCCGACGATACCCATATGTGAAGACTGATTCCTGCTTGTTCCTGGAGATCACTTCTTATGTTCTTATGTAGAGGTGCTGCGCTCGATGGACCATCAGGCAATTCTTATGTTCTTATGTAGAGGTGCTGCGCTCGATGGACCATCAGGCAATTCTTATGTTCTTATGTAGAGGTGCTGCGCTCGATGGACCATCAGGCAATTCTTATGTTCTTATGTAGAGGTGCTGAGCTCGATGGACCATCAGGCACTTCTTATGTTCTTATGTAGAGGTGCTGCGCTCGATGGACCATCAGGCACTTCTTATGTTCTTATGTAGAGGTGCTGCGCTCAATGGACCATCAGGCAATTCATATGTTCTTATGTAGAGGTGCTGCGCTCGATGGACCATCAGGTAATTCATATGTTCTTATGTAGAGATGCTGAGCTCGATGGACCATCAGGCACTTCTTATGTTCTTATGTAGAGGTGCTGCGCTCGATGGACCATCAGGCAATTCTTATGTTCTTATGTAGAGGTGCTGCGCTCAATGGACCATCAGGCAATTCATATGTTCTTATGTAGAGGTGCTGAGCTCGATGGACCATCAGGCAATTCTTATGTTCTTATGTAGAGGTGCTGCGCTCGATGGACCATCAGGCAATTCTTATGTTCTTATGTAGAGGTGCTGCGCTCGATGGACCATCAGGCACTTCTTATGTTCTTATGTAGAGGTGCTGCGCTCGATGGACCATCAGGCACTTCTTATGTTCTTATGTAGAGGTGCTGCGCTCGATGGACCATCAGGCAATTCATATGTTCTTATGTAGAGGTGCTGAGCTCGATGGACCATCAGGCACTTCTTATGTTCTTATGTAGAGGTGCTGCGCTCAATGGACCATCAGGCAATTCTTATGTTCTTATGTAGAGGTGCTGCGCTCGATGGACCATCAGGTAATTCATATGTTCTTATGTAGAGGTGCTGCGCTCGATGGACCATCAGGCAATTCATATGTTCTTATGTAGAGGTGCTGAGCTCGATGGACCATCAGGCACTTCTTATGTTCTTATGTAGAGGTGCTGCGCTCGATGGACCATCAGGCAATTCTTATGTTCTTATGTAGAGGTGCTGCGCTCGATGGACCATCAGGCACTTCTTATGTTCTTAAGATTTCTTTTGTGATCTTTACCGAAGGAGTCTTTATGATTTCTTTCAGGCTGGGGCTGACAGTGCACAGTTTGGACGTCTGTCTTCAAAACTTGATTTAGGGAGCATCCTTGGAACTGCTCTGGGATCTATTGAAAATATGATGGTAAATCTTTTTAATGTAATAATTTTAATATATTTGTATTCTGAATTAAAAATGCTTCAGCCTTAGCAAATCTGTTTCTCTATTTCCCACTCCTTGTCTCGGGCAATAGTTGTACTCGATTATCCTAAATATCAGCTCTTTATTTGCCATTTCCTGGGTTTTACAGCTAGTACACTGCCTGACATCTGTTTTGTGACAAGTAAGGGGAAAGATCTTAGAACATGGGCCTGGCTATTGATGATTTCTATTAGACTTTGACTGTTCAGTTTGGGATTGAATGGGAAGAGATGTATAAAGGTTACTAATGCTTCTATTCATACTGGAGTGTTATTATCTCAGGGGGTTTGACATCAGCTGCGTAACATGCACAATCTGATACAGCTGCACTGACCCTTACATTTCTGTTTGATAAAGAGATTTAAACATAAAAAGGGGAGATATATTGGTTAGATGTGTGTTTTATAATATTGATTAATATGTGTTATTTTTGTAGCTTTTTACATAGAAGTATTTTATGTTATAGAAAAGACATTCTTTGCTGTAGGGTTTTGGTTTTCTCTAATCTTAGAAGTTCAAAATGGGTAGAAGGCAATTAATAGCATTTCAAAACTACTGCCCTGCTGAGGTATGTGTTCTTCGTGTTTTGGAGTGTTGTATAAAAGCCTGAAGAGTCCAGTTACTAAGATATCTATCTATCTACTAAATTGCATTAGCCTTTTGCAGCTGATGTGGGACGATAGATGCAAAAGCCCCATATTAGCTGCAGAAGCCCACAGTATCTGCAGGTGGTGTTTCTAGTGTTCCCCTGCAGATACTGAAGAGGAAACACTAGCTTCAGGTGGCAGTAGATGCATCCGTGAAGCCTGCAAATCAGAGCAGCTACCATGCAATGCAATCGCTCATGTAGCTGTGCCAGGCAGGCCTGCCCACTAACTGTCCACGTTAATCCCACCTTTGCATGCAAATATCACGGAAGTGCTGAGCAGTAGTGCCACATTAATGCACATTAGTAACTAGGTCCCATTAAATAGCTTGGGACTGTGTTAAAATCACGCGTGTTAATGGTGAATTAATGCAGTTTAACGTTAGCATGCCTCAGTGGCTAGACCGCTAAGAACCTAACAGGCTCTGCCATTCTTGGAGGGCATCACTTCAATGCTGTAGCTGGCAGGAGAAAGGATTCACGTCCCTGTCTGTGCACCAGATGGAGAACCTCCTCCACTTGAAGGCATAAGCCCTCCTAGTGGAGGGCTTCCTGAAGGCCAGGAGAACCTCCTCGACCTCCCTCATGAGGTGGAAAGGGGCCAACGCTATCCTTTCAACAGCCACGCTGTCAGCATTAGGAACCTCAGGTTGTGGTGCAGAAGGGAGCCCTCCTCGTGTGAGAGGAGGCCCGGGGCCTGGCCCAGGGGTGCTGGGTCTGTCACCAACAGAAAGAGAAATAAGGGGAACCAGGGTTGCTTGGGCCACCTGGGGGCCACCAGAAGCACTGAGGCATGCTTGATCTAGATTTTGAACAGATACTTGGGTATCGGGGGGGGGGGAGGGGTCGGTGGGAATGCGTAAAGCAGGCCCTACGACCATGAGATCAGAAATGCATCTGCCGCCACCCTAAGAACATAAGAAGATAAGATATGCCATACTGGGTCAGACCAAGGTCCATCAAGCCCAGTATCCCATTTCCAACAGTGGCCAATCTAGGTCTAACTTACCTAGCAGTTTCCCCAAAAGACACAGGTTCCACAATGCTTGTACTGGGTCAAGCATTGAAATCCTGGGTCCCTTCTTAATAATTTATTTATTTATTTATTACAGTTTCTTATATACCGCGCTATTTAGAATCAGCGCGGTTTACATCATAACAAAACGACCAGAACGACAAACTGTCAGGTTTTACATTGAACAGGAGTACAAACTTGGATAACTGGGTTAACTATATACATAATCTATCTACACTGCAGTGTGAGGGTGGTTTATGGACCTTTCCTCCAGGAACTTGTCTAAACCTTTTTTAAACCCAGCTACACTAACAGCCGTTACTACATCCTCCGGTAACAAATTCCAGAGTTTCATTACATGTTGAGTGAAAAAATATTTTCTTTTATTAGTTTTAAATAGTTTACCCTGTAGCTTCATTGCATGTCCCCTAGTCTTTCTATATTCTGATAACGTAAACAATCGATCTACGTTTACCCGTTCCACTCCGTTCATTAATTTATAGACTTCTATATTTATAGACCCTCCCACAGTGTGGTTGAGGGGAGCAGAACCATGGAAGCTGAGCATTGTCCGGAGAGGCAAACAGGTCCAGGTGGTGCCTGGGCCACCATAGGGTCCAGGCGCCACTCATGTGGCCAGAGGACTCTGCTGAGCTTGTCCGCCAGGGAGTTGTCCTGGCCCGGTAGGTACACAGCCCTTGGGGTCATGCGGTGGCATACCGCAAAGGAATGAAGTGCTACGGCCTCATGACAGAGGGAGTAGGAGCCCGTTCCACCCTGCTTGTTCACATAGAATATGGCCACTTGGTTGTCCGTCTATATGAGGATCGGAAGACCTCGGAGCAGGTGGCAGAAGGTCTGCAGGACCAGAAAGATGGCCTGGAGCTCGATGAGGTTGATCTGCAAAAGAGACTCCTCAGTAGACCAGTGGACCTGAGTGTGCTGGCCCTTGCAATGCACACCACAGCCCACCAAGGAAGCGTCCGTTATTAGAACCTCTGAGATGCTGGTGCCTGGAAAGACATTCCCATCCTGAGGTGGTTTGGAGACTTTCATCAGGTAAAGGAGGCTGCCAGCTGCCCCACACCCTGTCCCCCAGTCCACCTGTGGCCCGAGACCACTGAGACCAGAGGCACAACTGGGCCGTTCGCATGTGTAGGCGGGCTAGGAGTGTAATGTGCACCTTTGAGGCCATGTGGCCCAACAAGCGGAGGAGCTGACAGGCCAGCACTGACCTGCAGGCTTGAACCTCCCCGGCCAACTGCATCAGGCGGTGAGTTCTGTTTTCTGGGAGGAAAGCCTTGGCCAGCAGAGTGTTCAGCTGAGTTCCTATAAATTCCAGGGTCTGAGTTGGGGAGAGCTTGGACTTGGGGTAGTTGTTGACGAATCCCAACTGGTGAAGGGCGTGAATGGTCAGCCTTGTGGCCCGGTCCGCCTCCCCAGCAGTGCTGCCCCTGATGAGCCACACATCTAGATAGGGGAAGACATGAGCTTCTTGAAGGCGCACATGTGCAGCTACTGCAGCCAGGCACTTTGTGAAGACCCTTGGGGAGGAGGCGAGACCGAATGGGAACACTCTGTACTGGAAGTACAGACCTCCCACCACAAACCTCAGGTACTGCCTGTGGGAGGGATGAATACTGTAAGGATGTGGGCATAAGCATCCTTGAGATCCAAGGAGCAAAGCCATTTTTCCTGGTGGAGGTAGGGCAGCAGTGTCCCAAGGGAGAGCATCTTGAACCTCTCCCTCACCAGGAACCTGTTGAGGTTGTGCAGATCCAGGATAGGCCAGAGGCCTCCTGTTCTTTTGGGGACAAGGAAATACCTTGAGTAGAAGCCCCTGCCCCAGAGGTGGTGGGGCACAGGTTCCACCACCTTTTCCCTGAGCAGGTTTGCAAGCTGTGTGCCAAGCAAGGCCTGGTGAAGGAGGGATGAGATGGCTCCCCTGGAAAGTAATCTGGAGGGTTTTGCTGCAAGTGGAGGGAATAACCCTCTCTCACCACCCGCAGGGCTCACTGGTCTGTAGTGATGGTGGCCCAACTGTCGACAAAGGGCAGTTATGAGCTGAGATTGGTCTCCTGGGGGAGGTAAGCTCTGCCCACCGAGTAAAAAACTCCCCCTGGCTGAAGGGGGCTGGTGCCTGAGGCTTTGGGTTTCCTGGACCCATACCCTTGGCCCTTTGGCTGTGCGGGTTGTTGAGGTTGACCCTGGTAAGACTGGTAATGGCTGGCCGAGGGTAAACCCTTTTTCTTTGGGAAAAAAGGTTTTCTTTCCCAAGAGCTTCTTCCTGCGGAGAGTCAAAGTCTTTTTGGAAAGTCTCTGCTGGGTAAATACCTCGGCCTTGATCTCAGCGGCCTTATCCAACATCGGCTTTCCAAAAAGATTCTCCCCATTGCAGGGAAGATCCAGGAGCTTCTCCTGCACCTACTATTCTAGGTCGGAGGTCTGCAGCCATGCCTGGCGCCAGGCACCGATGCCCACAGCAGTCACCCGGGCCAAGACCTCAAATCCATCGTAGGCAGCTCTAGAGAGAAACTTAGAGCAGTCCCAGACAGCCTTGGTTAGGGACAAGAGGCGCTGGAGGGGATCCCAAGCGAGGCCCGCTGAGAACCCCGAGAGCTCCTGAACCGGGCTCTTCAAATACATCCCCATATACACAGCTTGTAGACTTGTATATGGCACCCGAACATGGCGCCCTGGTAGCGCTTATGGTCCAAGGTGTCGAGTGCCCGGGCCTCCTTGCCCGGGAGCACAGATGAGTAGGTCTTTTGACTTTTGAGACTCTGCATCAACAACTCCACCACCATTGAGTTGTGGGGGAGTTGAGGCTTATGGAACCCTGCACCCTTCCAGACTTGTTAAATAGTGTCGACACGCCAGCTGACCACCAAAATCGAGGCCGGGGTCTCCCATGTCTGGAGCAGGAGTCTCTCGAGGATGGGTGGGATTGGGACTGTGAGAGTCTCCTTGGGCGGAGACTCGTACTGCAAAATTTCCAGCTCTTCAGTGCATGGGTCCTCCAGAGACTCAACCTGCACCGAGAAAGCCTGGGCCATGTCCCGAACGAAATCATAGAATGCCACATCCTCGGGTGGGGAGTGGTGTCAAGACTGTGGGGGTGAAGACTCTGAGGGAATGTCCCGATGCCAGGAGGTCTCAGGAGAAGCCTCATCCTCGGTCTCCCATTCAGATCCCAAGGTAATCGAGGACTCAGCCTCCGGGTTAATCCCGAGGAACCAGGAACCACTCAAGGACCGGGGATCAGATCCTTGCAGGCTTGCCAGGAAAGACCGGAGCCCCGAGGACCAGGACCTCGACCGGCGGCACTCTGTGCCTAGTTTAACGCCTGGGAATCTCCTGAGGCCGGGGGGAGGGGGCGGGTGCTGGGGCCGATGATGCTGGGAGTCCAGACATCAATGCCTGCTGCAAGGCCAGAATGGAGGAGAGAGACTGCTCCATGGCCGCCATATGGGCTTCGAAACTCAATGGCTCAGCAGCTTTCAGCATTGTCACAGAGGTCCTCGGGTCCGACGCTGGCACTCTGGAGAGTGCCTCCTCCAGGAGGACTATGTGCTCCCAAAGCCTGGCATGGTCACCACCGGCCAAGTGTTCCTGCCTCGAGTCTTTGGGAGGGCGCTGCACCGAGTCACCTGAGTCCCACCACGGCACCTTCCCAGCTTTGTCAGCAACTCTGGAGGCCGCACCTTCTTCTTAGAAAGGTCTGGCAACCTACCGGAGGAGCCGCAGCCGTGGAACTCCAAGGACACCCAGACCCCCCTCGAGGAACCCTCCTTCGGACTGGGCAAGAGGGACACCGGAGTGGAGTCTAGCTTGGGGAACAGCTTCCCCTGCAACTCCGATCTCTTCCTGTTGGTCTTGGGCATCATGGCCTAGCACCAGTCACATGAGGAGCTGTCGTGGTCCGGGCCCAAACAGCAGAGGCAGCAATCATGAGTATCTGTAACCGATATGATCTGGCCACATTGGTCACACTTTTTAAATCCACAGGGAGTCATAGTGAGAGGATCTCGGGCGAAAAAAGGTGCAAACACTGGTCAAGGAAAAATCTCAACAAAAAAGGACCGCAACAAGACCGAGAACGGCACCTCGGTGCCCGACTCAAGGCAGAGGATGGCACAAGACCCAAGTCAAGAATTTGGAAGGGAAAGAATCGCTTTTGATGGAAGAGATGAGGACCACGTCCATTGGGCTCCACTGAAAAAAGGAGACAAGATAGCACCCTTGGGCGGGAAGGGGACCACACATGTGTGATAGCGTTCCTAAAGGCTTTCTTTGAAAGCTGGGGAAATGCTCCATGCGGTATCAGTCGGGCCGATGTCACCCATATGTGAGGACTGACTTCCTGCTTGCTCCTGGAGAAATGTTTCCTAAAATTATATACTCTCAGTACATTAGGGGAGGTGTTCCTAGGGGCATGTTTAGATCAGCAGAGAAAGTATATGCATAGATTATTTGAAATCTGTACAAAACACTTTTTAGGTGAAATTCCACCCCCAGAAAAGGCCAGTATACCAAAAATCTTAAAACCCACCTATTTATCCTTCACTTTGGAGCCTGAATTGAATCTAATAGTAACGACACCAACCATCCCACTAATTAAACATGCCACAAAAATGCATCCCTCCTCTTGCCAACCTATTCAAACCCATCTTTTCTATTTTACAACCAAATTTGTATGTAGTTTCATGTTAATGACTTCCCTGTATTTAAAACAATGTTAATGTAAATAGTTTTAACACGTTCTTTGTAAATGAATATGTACCTCTCATTGTACAATTCAAATATTGTTTTATTGTAAACTGCATTTGATCTGCTGGAAAATGCGGTATAAAATTTTATAATAAATAAATAAAAGTGCTCACATTGTACTCACTGCAAATTTCAAAGGGAAAGAAAAGAGGTTTAAAAGGTTTTGGAGGAAAAGTCCACAAACCTTATTAAAGTGGACTGGGGCAAATTCACTGCTTAACCCTAGGATAAGCAGCTTGGATTCTCTCTACCTTTTTGGGAACCTGACATGTACTTGTGACCTGGATTGGCCACTGTTAGAAATAGAATACTGGGCTTGATGGACCTTTGGTCTGACCCAGTATGACAAATCTTATGTCCTTATGTTCTTAAATGTAGCCTTCGACCCTGCATCAATATGGGCAGTAATATGCATACTCTATTTGCCAGCCATCTATAGATATTATTGTCCATCCTGGTTTTGTAATACATGCCAGAGGACTCTAGTTCCTTCCAGACCAGTTCAGAAGTAGCGCTGATATGGACAAAGGTTAGAGAAGCCAGACTCAGCTGCAACATTCACAGAGCCTGCTCAAGCTCAGAGGTCACTTCAGTGCTGTTTCCAATACTATGTTAACAATGCCTCCGAATACTGAATGGACTCTACTCTGTCTTATGCTTCCTAGGGTGGCATTTTGGGAACTATTGGCCTTAGCTTTCAGACCATATTTGGATCGATTGGTGATCTGCTGGTAAATATATCTTTTACAATTTTATTAAATCATTTGTGGCATCTTATGCTATGTACTATCAGATCTATAATTTAACTAATTTTCATTTGTGCTTCCCAAAGCTTCACTATTTTTCTCTTCGTGATATTCAGGGCCCCACAGCATTTGTCTCTCTTTATGTCAGCAATCTGGAGACTTCTCCCTACTACACTTTCTCCAGAAGTGAGAACTAGCTAGTCTAAGTGTAATAAGGCAGCTATGTTACCACAATACCACAGAGCAATGGATAGCAGATACTTCTCCACCACAGAGAGAAAAACGTGATTCCCTCAAGAGATGAACCCAAAATGCTCTTAGTCTGGCTAAAAGAATGATATCAACCTATTCACAAATACATTTTTAATGAGTGGATTTTCAGCAACGTCCTTGGGGATTTATTTATTTTATTTATTTAGCTGCATTTATATCCCACTTTTCAATGGGTCAAAGCGGTTGGGGGATACATTTAACACGAGGGGATATGAGACACATACACTAATACTTACAGGGAACATGGGCAATGGAGGGTTAAGTGGCTTGCCCAAGGCCACAAGGAGCACCTGTGGGACTAGAAACCCCAGTCCTTCCGGCCAAAGGTTGCTGTCCTCTAGTGGGATTTGAACCACCAACCTTCCAGCCTGTGGTACCTTGCCCCAACCACTAGGCCACTCCTCCCTCATATGGGATGAGCAGAGGTGGTGATTAGCTAGGGCATAATTTAAATTAGCTCTCTTCATGTACAGCTGATCACCTTCACCTATGATACTTTTTGTCCTTACATACAATATAATGCATATTCGCAGTGTCATTTTTCCTGAATAAACTGCTGTACCATTCAGCGAGCACAGTAATATACCACAATAGGACAGTAAGTTGTCAGGGACTGGGTCCGCTGGGTCTGACTTTTCAGTTCGGGTTTGCTGCCTAGGTCTGCAAAGGTGAGGATACTCAGACGATCCCAAGCTGGTCCTGGGTATATCAAAATGATACAGAGAGGAAGGGCTTTGCTAAATAAAAGCATCTGTATCTAGGAAGTGAACTTTCTATAGCATTTGGCACAATATGTTACAATGGAGCTAGTACATACTGTATGGTCTCCTAATCTTGTGAGAGGCTCGTGGATTCATTGCTCACCCTCCTGCCTCTCTAATGCTGTGCTAGATCTGTACTTCCAAATGCTGGGGTCACAAGTTCCAGACAATCAGCATTACGATAATCAGTTCTCCACTACCTCACCCAGACCCAGAATATATTAATAAGTGGGGAGTAATAGAGAGAAATTAGACAGACAGCAAATTCTCTCACAATAGACTAAATGGTCTCTTCTTCAGAGCAAGTAAACCGTTGAGCATAACTAATATTGCTCCAGTATTATCTAGAGAGATTTTGTTGATATTTCTGTTCTCACAGCATTAATCAATAATTAGCAACTCTAATTTTGCATTCAATACTCAGTGAATTGTATGATGAAGGCAAACTCAATAGGCAACTGGTCTCAGACCTCGATGGAGCTACGGGTGTAAATTTCACCAACCTAGTGCTCCGTTTTGCATCAATGACCATATGTTGCTCATTCTCAAAACATAATGTTTCACAATATATTTGACGTAGCTATATTCAAAACAAACTGTGCTTATCTTTGCTTCGATCTCCCAACGCCAAACTTAGCACTGCCGCGTTTCACTATCAACATGTTTCATCAGGGGTTCCTCGCGGAGCATATCTTATCCATTATTTCATCTAATGGAGGGAATCAAGCATAAATATCTCAGTTAGAGCATTCTAACTAAATCTACCAATATCTGTCCCAAAAGAATTTTCTTTGAAAGTTCATTTACCACAACTTTCATGCTGAACTCTTCTCTTCATCTGGCAGTTGTTACTTCCAACGCCGAGCATGCGGACTATCAGTGAAAGAGGGCTTTATACCTAGCCAGCTTCACGAATTGCCTCCTCTGGATCTCAAGCTACATGCACATACTCCAATCAGTTTGTGCATTTAGACCTGCAGGACTCACCGATTGCAAATTAAAGATCCAGCGCTGCTCTAATTATCAGTGTTTGATCTCTAGACTTTCCATCATGCCCCGTGAGAACTTTATCTACACAGAAGCATTGTAAGTCTTCAAACTTATGATCTTTTTCAAGACAATGTTCTACAATGGGAGCTGTTGTAGTTTTACATTTTAATTTACTTCGGTGTTCAGCTACCCGAACTTTAAACGGGCGGGTGGTTTTTCCTACGTACATAAGCTGGCAGGGACATTTAATCCCATATACAACAAAACATGTGTTACATGAGGTTCTAGATTGTAAATTCTATCTTTTTCCATGATATTCAAAAAATGAAGTTTCCAAGGTGACCGCACAAATCGTGCATTCACCACATTTGAAATGACCAGTCGGTTCTAATCAGATATGAGACAATAAAGGTCTTAATACCATGGGACTCAGTATTTCTTTTAAATTTCTGTGCCTCTGCTAGACACACCAAATATGTTTGTCTCTCAGCTCCGGGATACTGTGGATAACATTTATATGCTTTTTTAAGATCTTTTGTATCTGATTACTAAATGGTGAATATTTTGTTACTAAATTAATGGTACTGTCATCTGGATGTGTCATCCTTGAAGTTAATAGTAGATCTCGATTATTAAACAAAGCTCGTTTGTAGGCTCTTTCAATAATATGGCTAGGATATCCTCTACTTCGGAACCTTTTCTTCAATTTTTTTAGAATGAATTCTGAAATCAATATCATCCGAACAATTCCTTCTGTACCGGAGAAATTGGGAGAAGGGGAGGCCATCTTTTAATCTTTTAGGATGTACACTAGGATAGTGCAATAATGCATTTTTATCCGTAGGCTTACAATGGACAGTAGTGATCCAATTAGATGTGCCTTTTTTAACTTCCACATCTAAAAATGTAATGACTTTGTTATTACTATTACATGCAAATTGTATTGGCTCCTCTCTATCATTCAACCATTTCAAAAATTCATCCAATTGCTGTTGATAATGAGCTTTGTTTAATAATCGAGATCTACTATTAACTTCAAGGATGACAATCCAGATGGCACTACCATTAATTTAGTAAGAAAATATTCACCATTCAGTAATCAGATACAAAAGATCTTAAAAAAGCATATAAATGCTATCCACAGTATCCCGGAGCTGAGAGACAAATATATTCGGTGTGTCTGGCAGAGGCACAGAAATTTAAAAGAAATACTGAGTCCCATGGTATTAAGACCTTTATTGTCTCATATCTGATTAGAACAGACTGGTCATTTCAAATGTGGTGAATGCACGATTTGTGCGGTCACCTTGGAAACTTCATTTTTTGAATATCATGGAAAAAGATAGAATTTACAATCTAGAACCTCATGTAACACATGTTTTGTTGTATATGGGATTAAATGTCCCTGCCAGCTTATGTACGTAGGAAAAACCACCCGCCCGTTTAAAGTTCGGGTAGCTGAACACCGAAGTAAATTAAAATGTAAAACTACAACAGCTCCCATTGTAGAACAGTGACTTGAAAAAGATCATAAGTTTGAAGACTTACAATGCTTCTGTGTAGATAAAGTTCTCACGGGGCATGATGGAAAGTCTAGAGATCAAACATTGATAATTAGAGAGCAGCGCTGGATCTTTAATTTGCAATTGGTGAGCCCTGGAGGTCTAAATGCACAAATTGATTGGAGTATGTGCATGTAGCTTGAGATCCAGAGGAGGCAATTTGTGAAGCTGGCTAGGTATAAAGCCCTCTTTCACTGATAGTCCGCATGCTCGGCGTTGGAAGTAACAACTGCCAGATGAAGAGAAGAGTTCAGCATGAAAGTTGTGGTAAATGAACTTTCAAAGAAAATTCTTTTGGGACAGATATTGGTAGATTTAGTTAGAATGCTCTAACTGAGATATTTATGCTTGATTCCCTCTGTTAAATGAAATAATGGATGAGATATGCTGTGCGAGGAACCCCTGATGAAACATGTTGATAGTGAAACGCGGCAGTGCTAAGTTTGGCATTGGGAGATTGAAGCAAAGATAAGCACAGTTTGTTTTGAATATAGCTACGTCAAATTTATTGTGAAACATTATGTTTTGAAAATGAGCAACATATGGTCATTGATGCAAAACGGAGCACTAGGTTGGTGAAATTTACATCCGTAACTCCATCGAGGTCTGAGACCATTTGCCTATTGAGTTTGCCTTCATCATACAATTCACTGAGTATTGAATGCAAAATTAGAGTTGCTAATGATTGATTAATGCCGTGGGAACAGAAATATCAATAAAATCTCTCTAGATAATACTGGAGCAATATTAGTTTATGCTCAGCAAATTCTCTCAACCTACCATTTCGATCCCCCCTCCAGGTTTCTCCATGCACTCCTCCTATTCACAAAAGAAATGATTGTGCAGTAGGAGGAGGGTGCCTGGGTCACCAGAAGATGGAGCAAAAGTGACTTACAGCTGCTCACTTGCAGGAGGAGAAGCTGGTACTGCTGTGGGAACATAGCAAATGTATTCTCTCCCTCTAGCCCCGCAGTTGTGCCCAGTCCTCTTGATAAAGCTTTAGGGGAAGAGGAGAACTTGGGTAGAATGGAAGGTCTGGAGAAAAAAGGGGGACTGCCAGAGGGAAAGAGGGGAGAGTTGGACGTCTGATACTAGAGAGAGAAAGAGGACTAGAAGACAGAATGACAGAGGAAAAAGGAGAGCAACGGAGAAGAAAAGAAGGTGAGGGAGGACAAATGAAGATGAGAGAAAAGCGGAAAATAGGGAGGCATGGGAATGAAGCCCAAGTGGGATTGATGACTGAGATTTAAGAGGAGGGAGAGAAGGAATGGAGAAGAAAGACAGAGGGAACAAAGAGAGAAACAGAAAGAAAGGAGAACAAAGACGGGTGAAAACATGATAAAATATGAAGGAAGCAAAAGAAAAAAATATATATTTTAAAGTTTTGGATTTCATAAGTTTTTTGGAAAGTTAAACTACTTTTTGAACATTGTTTTTGATTTCTGTCATTTTGGGTGGAGAGGAATGATTGTAAATGCCATAACCTGTGTCCCTCCCCCCATCTCTTCTTGAAGTTTACAAGCCAAACCTGGGCTATGACTGAGCATCTGCACAGCTTCCTGCAAACTGTGAAGTATAAATTACTCCCGTCCCCTGTTACTTAGATGGTGACGGGAGTAATTTATCCAAATCAAATTTTCCTAGGAAAAAAGCTGCCGATACTCATATGAAGGGTTCTTTCATTAATACATGAGGAGGATCAAGGTAAATTTTAGCAGCAATGAAAAAGGTGCCGGTACTCTGGACCACTGCATATCCCCTCAAAACAAGCCTGGTCCTATGCGCCCTTGTCAAAGTTAGCCAGAACTTTAGATCCAGCATCACATTAACAAATATCTTCCTTGGGAGGCTGAGTGAATATTTTTCCTGCTCATTTGAACGCTTGACCAATTTTGTTGCTGTAGCAGCCCAGTGTGGGACCAATGTTAGAGGCCTCTGTAAGGTAGAGTTGCCTCTACAGCTTTCATTACTACTTTGTGATACCGAGCACATTCCCCATGGTTTTGCCTTACACATGAGGTCTCTCAGACTCCTCTTTGCTCTAATCTGAAAGTGTACTCTGCATCCCTTCCACCGGTAACTCACCAGGGCTCTTGGGTAACGGATATCCACACACAAAGCAATGAGAAGGAGAATTGGTAAATCAGTAAATAATACACAACACACTTGTATTATTAAAAATAAACAACCAAAGCTTTGGGAGAGCAAACCAAGTTAGCACCTTGTTTACTCTGCCCTCTCTGCTTTCAGCCATTTTATTTATAGGTAAATATTCCATTACACAGCATGATTTCCACCTTATTGTTCTACGTCACGCATCACGTATTCATAACATCATAGTTCAGCTCTCATTAGCATAGGTCATCATGAGGAGACATACACATATTCCCAGACAGGACTTTTGAGATAATAATTCTAACACTTGCAGCTTTAATATCTCGGACTGAGAGGCTGCGAAATAAACTGCTCCCTTTACTATCTTTTTATAGCAAGACTAATGTCTTTGTTTTGTTTGGAAAGTTCAGCCTAGTTTTCAGTAGAGTCTTTCAAGGTTGTTGCTGAATAATAAGCTCTGGAATGTCTGTGCTGTTAACTCTTTCTTAGGGCTTTTAGTAATATGAGGTTATTAAGTACCCTGACTGTGTACACAGCCCTGTACAGACAAGCTTCCTTTCATAATCCAAATGCAACAGAATTTCAGTAAATGCTAGTAAAGAAAAGGCAAAATATTCCTGTTCTTTTAATTCTTCACCATAAGTTGATGACTATTGCCATGTCATTGCTCATTGATGTTTCTTCATGTGTAGAATTATAGCAGGAAGCTGATGAGAGTAACGGCAGAGTTCGCAGGCATCGTACTGATCCTCTTATTCCATCTCTCCTTCAGGGCGTTGGTGGCAAAGAAGGCATCATTCAAAGCATACTTAAAGGCAAAGGCCTTGTTGGAGGCATTCTACAAGCTGGCACAGGGATTCTTGGAGGTGTTTTAGGCTCACTTTTTGGTGGCAATTCTGGTAGCAGGACTAAAAGCAGTGGTGGCCTTGGTGGCAGTGGAGGTTTTGGTGGTAGCATTGGTGTGGGAAGTAGTGCTGGTGGTCATGGAGGCTTTCATGTGGGTGGTAGTGCTGGTGGTCGTGGAGGCTATGGTGTGGATGGTAGTGCTGGTGGTAGTGGAGGCTTTGGTGTGGGTGGTAGCGCTGGTGGTAAAGGAGGTATTGGAGGGGGCACTAGTGTTGGTGTAGGAGGAGGTTTAAGTGGTAGCACCGGTGTGGGTGGTGGTGCTGGTGGTAGTGGAGGCTTTGGTGTGGGTGGTGGTGCTGGTGGTAGTGGAGGCTTTGGTGTGGGTGGTAGCGCTGGTGGTAAAGGAGGTATTGGAGGGGGCACTAGTGTTGGTGTAGGAGGAGGTTTAAGTGGTAGCACCGGTGTGGGTGGTGGTGCTGGTGGTAGTGGAGGCTTTGGTGGTAGCATTGGTGCAGGTGTTGGTGCTAGTGGAGGTATTGGAGGTGGCATTGGTGTGGGTGGTGGTGCTGGTGGAGGCTATGGTGTGTGGGTGGTAGTGCTGGTGGTAGTGGAGGCTATGGTGTGGGTGGTAGTGCTGGTGGTAAAGGAGGTATTGGAGGTGGCACTGGTGGTAATATAGGAGGAGGTTTAAGTGGTAGCACCGGTGTGGGTGGTGGTGCTGGTGGTAGTGGAGGCTTTGGTGGTAGCATTGGTGCAGGTGTTGGTGCTAGTGGAGGTATTGGAGGTGGCATTGGTGTGGGTGGTGGTGCTGGTGGAGGCTATGTTGTGGGTGGTAGTGCTGGTGGTAGTGGAGGCTATGGTGTGGGTGGTAGTGCTGGTGGTAAAGGAGGTATTGGAGGTGGCACTGGTGGTAATATAGGAGGAGGTTTAAGTGGTAGCACTGGTGTGGGTGGTGGTGCTGGTGGTAGTGGAGGCTTTGGTGTGGGTGGTAGTGTTGGTGGTAAAGGAGGTATTGGAGGTGGCACTGGTGTTGGTGTAGGAGGAGGTTTAAGTGGTAGCACCGGTGTGGGTGGTGGTGCTGGTGGTAGTGGAGGCTTTGGTGGTAGCATTGGTGCAGGTGTTGGTGCTAGTGGAGGTATTGGAGGTGGCATTGGTGTGGGTGGTGGTGCTGGTGGAGGCTATGTTGTGGGTGGTAGTGCTGGTGGTAGTGGAGGCTATGGTGTGGGTGGAGGCACTGGTGTGGGTGGTTGTGCTGGTGGTAGTGGAGGCTATGGTGTGGGTGGTAGTGCTGGTGGTAAAGGAGGTATTGGAGGTGGCACTGGTGGTAATATAGGAGGAGGTTTAAGTGGTAGCACCGGTGTGGGTGGTGGTGCTGGTGGTAGTGGAGGCTTTGGTGGTAGCATTGGTGCAGGTGTTGGTGCTAGTGGAGGTATTGGAGGTGGCATTGGTGTGGGTGGTGGTGCTGGTGGAGGCTATGGTGTGGGTGGTAGTGCTGGTGGTAGTGGAGGCTATGGTGTGGGTGGTAGTGCTGGTGGTAGTGGAGGCTATGGTGTGGGTGGTAGTGCTGGTGGTAAAGGAGGTATTGGAGGTGGCACTGGTGGTAATATAGGAGGAGGTTTAAGTGGTAGCACCGGTGTGGGTGGTGGTGCTGGTGGAGTGCTGGTGGTAGAGGAGGCTATGGTGTGGGTGGTAGTGCTGGTGGTAAAGGAGGTATTGGAGGTGGCACTGGTGGTAATATAGGAGGAGGTTTAAGTGGTAGCACCGGTGTGGGTGGTGGTGCTGGTGGTAGTGGAGGCTTTGGTGGTAGCATTGGTGCAGGTGTTGGTGCTAGTGGAGGTATTGGAGGTGGCATTGGTGTGGGTGGTGGTGCTGGTGGAGGCTATGGTGTGGGTGGTAGTGCTGGTGGTAGTGGAGGCTATGGTGTGGGTGGTAGTGCTGGTGGTAAAGGAGGTATTGGAGGTGGCACTGGTGGTAATATAGGAGGAGGTTTAAGTGGTAGCACTGGTGTGGGTGGTGGTGCTGGTGGTAGTGGAGGCTTTGGTGTGGGTGGTAGTGTTGGTGGTAAAGGAGGTATTGGAGGTGGCACTGGTGTTGGTGTAGGAGGAGGTTTAAGTGGTAGCGCCGGTGTGGGTGGTAGTGCTGGTGGAGGCTTTGGTGTGGATGGTAGCATTGGTGTGAGTGGTGGTGCTGGTGGTAGTGGAGGCTTTGGTGTGGGTGGTAGCGCTGGTGGTAAAGGAGGTATTGGAGGGGGCACTGGTGTTGGTGTAGGAGGAGGTTTAAGTGGTAGCATTGGTGTGGGTGGTGGTGTTGGTGGTAGTGGAGGTATTGGAGGTGGCAGTGGTGTGGGTGGTAGCGTTGGTGGTAAAGGAGGTATTGGTGGTGGCTTTGGTATGAGTGGTGCTGCTGGTAGTAGCGGAAGTACTGGCGGAGGCATTGGTTGGGAAGGTGGTATTAGCAGTGGAGCAGGCGGCACTGGGTGGGTTAAAGGCACTGGTAGTGGAGGTTTGACAAGTCAGGGAGGCAGTGGACAATATGTCATAAGCAAGACTGAAACAACTGAGTACAAAACAGCCAGTGGAGGCCCATATGGCAATTTCGGAGAAAGCCACAGTGCTGGTGGTTCCATTAGTGGTGGTGGAACAATTGGTTCTGGAAGCAGCTTTAGCACCGGAGGAAGCTTTGGAAGTGGAGGCACCTTTACCAGCAAGACGTTCTCTGTGCCAGAAATCCAGTATGGCTAAGCATGAGTAAGTCACTGTTTAATCATTTTTCACAATCCTTTGCAGTATTTGTCAATCTTGATTCAAAAGCAGCGAAATCCCTAAGAGTGGGCAGGTTTCCTAGAAAGCTTCATTTTTGGACTATTTAAAGCTGGAAGGAAAATGTCTGTATTATTTGTAATGGTTAATGAAGCAGGTGCAAAAGCAAGTTCAATCCAAGAAATCAGAGCAAAGAGAAACACCCATTCTCCGTGACAGAGTGAAGGAGGAGGGGCCGCCCGTCACTGAAATTAAAAGAATGAACCCATATATTCATAAAGTGGAAAGGTGTCCACAGACACACCAGAGTGAGGCAGCAGGAAGGAGGGCATCAGAGGTCCTCAGATATTTGAGGTCTTATCCAAGATACGGGCATTACTTTGGTCACCCTGGTACCATAAGGACAGCAACAGAAAGGGGAGACAGCGTTACACCTGCAGAAAGCAAAAAGATCAAGGGCACCCCCTACAAGGCAAAACAGTCAAGGGGACGTGCAGGAAAAACTTCACTAGCTGAGCTTTTCTTAGGGGACGAGATTATAGTTCCCTCCCCAAATCTTGCTGGGTACCTTCACATGATGACCCCGTTGTACAAAATCTATACTGAATCCTAGCAAGGCGACACTGCAGTGGAAGTATGGTAGGAACAAAAAAGAAAAATACATACAGGCCGCACGTCACCCAGGATAATAAAGTGCCCACCCGTAGCTTACATACTAGGGCTGACGATGGTGGTTGCAATAGTGCGAGCACTGCAGATGTAGATAACATCCCTGCTACAGATAAAGGACACAGTGAGCCTGTTCATGGACCCATTGTGGCAGGAGATAAACCACAAAAATTAATGAAAAAGTTACGAGGATTAACTATGGTTAAGTGGATTTCTGCAGATAAGGAGGAGATAATTTACTGCCTCATACATTGGCTTGGAAGTGAGGTTCATGGGTGTCATGGTATGTGCAAAACTAACCCATTTGGAGAAACTGCTCCAAGATAAAAACAATGAAGGAAAAAAATCATTTAATGGAAGTATTTTGGAGGCTCAGATAGAGAAATATTTGAGGAGCTTTAGAAGTCACACAAAAGTAGAAAATGAAGAGGAAAAATGTCTGATGTCCAGGCAACATGAAAGGAATATTTCATTATCTGATGTAACTCAGCTGTTTCATCTATTTACAAACTAACCTTGGATGGCAGCAGGGCACGAGAGATTCTTCAGGCTAAAACTACTGGGGGGGGGGGGACATTCAAAGTGATGAAAGTGCTTAGCAGTCCTGCTAACTGCCTCAATCACCTTGACTAGGATATTAAGCGGCACTAACATGCTGCCACTGCATGCCCCAATGCTAGTAATGGGGCACTCCAGTGGTGTTCTGGGGGTGGCACCTGGTGAAAACCAGGCGGCGACAACATTGAATACCAGGATAAGAACACCAACAACAGGTCTCCGCAGAAATCACAGGAGTCACCACACGGCCACACCACTTAAAAACAAAGAAACCTTTTATTTCGTAAAACCTTCAAAAGGTACAGACCCGACCTGGCTAAGTTTCGGCTGTCAGCCTGCATCAAGGGTCAAAAACAAAACACATGAACATTAAAAATACAATAATATTCTCCAAACTATACAATAAAGAGCAATAAAAAATAAAACACAAAAGAAATATACACTACCACTTAAGAGTCAATTGTATATATACTCCAATGGCAGTCAGGACACTGTAACAAATAAAAACCTATAAATAAAACATACATACATAACCTAAAAGGTGCATATGAGGCAATACAATGCTACAGACAATAGCATAAAATTCTGCAACTAACTCACTTCATGATCTGTACATAAAACATAAAAATAACAAGAGAAGACTAATGTTAGCTAAAACATGGACACAAACAAAATAACTTTTATAAAGAAAGGGAGAAGGAGAGTGAAAAAAAGGGGGAAAAAAGAAAACAGCTATTGCAGTCCTACTAGTAGCTGAAAGCTCATTAAGTGCTTCTCAGTTATGTCTGTATGACAGCAAAGGAGAAAATATAAAACATAATACTCATAATCAGCCGACTAGGTAATGTCAGACAACATCAGGAACACAGCAATACAACAGTGCAATAAAAAAGGCCTATATCTCCTCACTTATTTCATTAGAGGAAAAAAAGAGAAAGCCTCTAAGTGGGACATATATTGCGAATACACTCTCTAATTCATATACCTATTATGTAGCCACATAAAGCATAGTTACTCACCTGTAACAGGTGATCTCCGGGAACAGCAGGAATTGAGTCTTCACATATGGGTATCGTCAGTACTGCTGGAGTCTGCGTGGGAACGCTCCCCAGCATCCAATAGGAAAGCTTTTGGGAGCATCCCACTGTGCCTGTGCCACTGCCTTCTCGCCTTTCCAACTCTCTCTCTTCAGTTGAGTTTATAGCTGAGGCAAAGGAGAGAAGGAGAGAGAGAGAGAGAGAGAGAGAGAGACAACTCCTAGGGGAGGTGGGTGGGTTGTGAAGACTCAATTCCTGCTGTTCCCAGAGATCACCTGTTACAGGTGAGTAACTACGCTATCTCCAGGAACAAGCAGGAATGTAGTCTTCACATATGGGGACTCTCCAGCTGAGAGATGCCAAGGGGTGACCTCAGCAAGCTGCAAACCCAGGTGAGATGGGTCATACTTCCTCCCATGAATCTCTGGCATTGAAACCTGGGACGGCGGGTAGTAGTTGTTCTAAATGTGAAAGAGATGCTGGAGAACAGCTTGGCCAAACAAGGCATCCCGACAGGAGTCCTTGTCTAAGCAGTAGTGGGCTGCAAAGGTGTGTACTGAAGCCCAAGTGGCTGCCCTGCAAATGTCGTCAATAGACACTGAGCGAAGGTTAGCAATAGAGGCTGCCATTGCTCTCACATTGTGAGCTGTGACATGACCTTCGAGAGAAAGTCCTTTACTCTCATATGCAAAGGATATGCAATTTTCAATCCATTTAGAAAACGTTTGCTTGGAAACTGGTAATCCAAGATGACTAGAGTCAAAGGCAACAAAAAGCTGGGAAGTCCCTCTATGTTGCTTAGTTCTCTGAAGGTAAAAAGCCAAGGCTCTTTTACAATCCAGAGTGTGAAGATTCCTTTCTGCATTGGAGGCATGAGGCCTAGGGAAGAATACAGGAAGGTAAACCGATTGGTTTAAATTAAAAGGCGAAACCACCTTTGGCATAAAGTGAGGGTGAGTCCTAAGAACTACTTTATCATGGTGGAACCTTGTATAAGGAGGATCAGCCACTAAAGCTTGGAGATCACTGATGCGTCTTGCAGAAGTGAGAGCAATTAGGAAGATTATTTTCCAATAAAGAAACTTTAGAGATGTAGTGGCTAAGGGTTCGAAGGGTGGTTTCATGAGCTGCCCAAGGACAAGGTTCAAATCCCATGCCATGGGTGGTGGCTTGATGGGAGGTTTAATCAAAAGTAGACCTCTCATAAACCTTGCTACAAGTGGTTGAGAGGAAACGGGTTGTCCATCCAAGGGCTTGTGGAAAGCTGCAATGGCACTAAGGTGGACTCTTATTGAATTGGTCTTAAGACCAGAGGATGATAAATTGAGGAGATACTCCAGTAACACCTCCACTGGCACTGAAAAGGGATTAAGTTCCTTTGTTGAACATCAGATAGAAAACCTTTTCCACCTGAAAGCATAGGCCCACCTTGTGGAAGGTTTTCTTGAAGCTAAAAGGATATCCTTAACCTGTTGAGAAAGGTTGATATCCTGGAATTCTAGGCTCTCAGCACCCACACCCTGAAGTGTAGAGACTGAGGATGCGGGTGCAATAGCCTCCCATTCTCCTGGGAAAGAAGATCTGGAGCACATCCCAGCTCCAGAGATCTGGCTTAAGAGACATAGAAGCAGAGGATCCCACTTTTGTCATGGCCAGCATGGGGCTATGAGGATCATGTGGCCCCCTGTCTCTCTGAAGCTTGAGTAGAGTTTTGGGAATGAGGGGAAAGGGCGGGAAGGCATAGACAAAGTCCTGACCCCAGTGGAGGTGGAAGGCATCCCTTGCCTGACAGTTCTGAGCTGGAATTCTGGAACAGAACCCAGGAAGTTTGGCATTCTGAGGACTTGCAAAGAGGTCTATATCTGGAGTTCCCCAGATTTGAAAAATTCGAGCAATCTGTTCGAGATGAAGAGACCACTCATCTGGCAGCAATACTCGACTGAGTTTGTCTGCCAAGATATTTTGTGTGCCTGGAAGATACACCGCCAGTAGGTGGATTTGAAGATCTCTGGAAAGGCCCAGAGGTATAGGACTTCGTTGCACAATGCTTGAGACCCTGTCCCACCCTGCTTGTTCACATAGAACATGGCTACTTGATTGTCGGTCTGGACCAGAACCATCTTGTATCTCAGGTGGGCCTGAAATACTTAGAAAAGCATAGAAGATGGCTCAGAGTTCGAGGAGGCTTATATGAAGAGAAGCCTCCTGCTCGGTCCTGAGACCTTGAGTGGAGAGATTGTCCAAGTGAGCCCCCCAGCCCAACTTGGATGCATCTGTCGTCAAGATGGCTTGGTGTAGTGGCTACTGGAAAGGAGACCCTACGAGAAGGTTGTCTAGCAATTGCCACCACTGTAGGGATGAAATGAGACGTGCTGAGTTTCTGATTTTGTACCTCAGGCAACCCGAGGCCTGTGTCCACTGAGAGGTTAGGGTCCACTGTGCTGCTCGCATGTGAAGGCGAGCATAGGGAACCACATGGACAGTGGATGCCATATGCCCCAGCAACTAAAGCATTTCTCGAGCAGTTAGCAAGATTTTCATAGCTGCTTGAGAGGCCATCTGGAGTATTTGAAGACAACGTGGATGTGGCAGGAAAGCTTTTGACTGCCTTGTGTCTAGAAGAGCCCCTATGAATTCTAGAGATTGAGAAGGGGTGAGAAGAGATTTTGGGAGGTTTATGACCAGTCCCATACTGCAGGATTTGCATTGTGCGGGAGAGAGCGGAGCTGGCTTCTGGAACTGTTGATGCTCGGATAAGCCAGTCGTCTAAGTAAGGGAAGACGAATATTCCCAGAGTTCTCAGGAATGCTGCTACTACTGCCATGCATTTTGTGAAGATTTTTGAGCAGAAGCCAGTCCAAAGGGTAGAACCCTGTACAGGTAATGTCTTCCCTGAAAGAGGAATCAAAGAAACCTCCTGTGATCTGTATGGATGAGAATATGTGTATACACATCCTTTAGATCTAGAGAACATAGCCAATCCTGACCCTGAATTTAAGGAAGAAGTGTTCCGAGTGAGATCATCTTGAATTTTTCTCGGAACAGATACTTGTTCAACTCTCTGAAGTCCAGTATGGGTCTGTATCCCCCTGTTCTCTTTGGAATGAGGAAGTAGGGGGAGTAGAACCCCATGCCCTGTTGGGATATGGGTACTTCCTCTATTGCCCCGTGGGCAAGTAGTGAGGTGACCTCTTGACACAAGAGAGTGGTGAAAGGGCTCTGAGAATTGAACATCTTGTGATGGTGGGAGGGGGCATACTGTGAAAATGGAGTTTGTACCCCTCTCTAATGATGGAAAGAGTCCAGTATTCTGATGTTATCTGTTGCTATCTTTTGGCAAAATGACAAAGTCTGCCTGGGATGGTAAGAAGCTTTGGACCTTTCAGGGGCAGGATGACTAAGTTCTCTAGGAAGTAGTCAAAGCCCTGAGGAGGCTGTGTTTGCTGAGCTGGTTGAGCTCTGGGGACCTGGGCCGAGCTCTGCTGTCTAGGTTGCTGTTGACCCTTTTGGGGAGCATGAACTGGGAAGTGGACAGCTTGGGTGTAAGATGGGTAGAATTTCTTTTTCTTGTTGAAAAAGGGTTTCTTAACTGTCTTTTTCTTAGCTGTGTTGGCTGTGGTCCTTGATAATCTGTTCAAGGTGGTATTTTCGGACTCAAGCTGATTAGCTTTGTCCTGCCAATCCTTGCCAAAGAGATTTTCTCCTGTGCAAGGAATATTCCCCAGCTTGTCTTGCACCCATTGTTCTAAATCACATGCCTGAAGCCAGGCAATGCAATGTGCACCGATGGAAATAGCAGATGTTCTGCTAATGCATGCAAAGCAATCAAAGGTTGCATTGTTCATGAACTTAGACACATTCTGGGCATGTTTGACCAGAGTGAGGAAGTCTGCCCTTTTATCATCAGGGAGAAGTGGAGCCATGACCTCCAGATCCCTTGTAACCTCCTTAAGGAACATTCCCATATAACGAATGTAAGATCTGATCCTGGCCAATAGCATTGAGGATTGAAAACATCGACGCCCAAAGGCATCGAGCGTCCTCGCTTCACGGCCTGGAGGATTTGAAGAATGCATCTTAGCACTCTTGATCCTATGCATCGCCGATTCCACTACCATTGAATGGTGTGGTAATTGTGTCTTCTGGAAACCAGGGCATTGTGGAACTCAGTACATGGTATCGAGCCTCCAAGAGTGTGGAGACACCATTAAAGGTGCTTCCCACATCCTTAGCATGAGGTCATGCAAGATTCTATGAATGGGAAGAGTAGCAGCTTCTTTAGGAGCTGTCAGGTACTGAAGAATTTCTAATTCTTCTGCTCTCGGTTCCTTCTCAGGGGTCACAGTGATCGAGAGTCTCCGTGCTACATCACTTATGAAATCCTGAAAAGACATGTCCTCTGGATGAGACATCCTACGCTGAGGAGAAGGAGAGGGATTCTCTGGAATAATCACTCCGGTACCAGAGTCCTCGGAGTCATCGGAATCGCAGGACTCGAAGTATCTCCGTACCGGGTGTTCTTGCATTGCTTGACGCCGGTATCGATCGAATTCGACATCGGACTGTCCCGATACCGGACCCTCGATACCGGATACTGATTTAAGGGCCGGCATGGGGAGAAGCAGGGAATGAGGTGCATCGGTTAAAGCAGGTGCAGTCGGTACCGGTATCGATGACTGCGGAACCGCCTGGAGCGGCTTTAGCGGTACCGAGGCTGCTAAGAGGGCCACAAGGCTGCGCTCGATGGCCAGAATGTGCTGATCCATGGCCCCTGCTGATGCCTGGATGTTGGTACCGGTAGAACAGGCCACGACACCAGAACATGGCACCAAGAGTTCTCTGGAGGTGGAAGCTTCGGGAACATCCTGGAGCCCAGTTAATGCTTTGGAGGCTGGAGCCTCCCACCGGGGCTGTTTTGCCAGTATGTTTTCCTCGAGGGCAATGCTATCAGCATCTCGATGTTTTGAAGGAGATCTACCCTTTGACGACTGGCCAGTCTTAGAAGACCTGGATTTAGTTACCTGAGATCCATAGAAGGAAAATGAAGCAATGGAAAACGTTGATGCAACAGACATTGCATCTGCGGCAAAGAGGATACCAAGTTTTGCAGCTCTGTTCTGCAGGCCTCTCTTGGTCATCTTTCTACAGAGGAGACACTGATGGTAAATGGTCAGGACCTAAACATTTGAGACACCAGTCATGGGTGTCAGTAGCAGAAATGATACCGCTACACTTTGAACATTTTTTGAAACCACTAGTTGGTTTCTCCATTTTAGAAGAAAAAGGGCCTAGTGCCCAAAATGGCGCCTGGCACCAAGAGGGGACAGACCCTCCAAAAAGAAGAATTGTTTTTCTTTTTTTTTTTTTTTTTTAGGAAAAGAAGTAAGAAAATGAAGAAAAAACCGGTGGTACCAGTATAGGCGTCAACAGTGAAGGCAGATGCGACCACAAAAAGAAGATTTTCTGCGGTGACAGGGTTTGCTGCCTGTCGGCTCCACGGAAAAAGAAAAACTGAAGAGGGAGAGTTGGAAAGGCGGGAAGGCAGCGACGCAGGAGCAGTGGGATGCTCCCAAAAGCTTTCCTATTGGATGCTGGGGAGCATTCCCGCACAGGCTCCGTTGGTACCGACGATACCCATGTGTGTGAAGACTACATTCCTGCTTGTTCCTGGAGATCTAAAGTATACATCTGCCCAAATCCAGCCTTATTAGAACAGTAAAGACAGTTTAGAAAAACTTGTGTTCTAAATAATGAGTCATAAAAGACCACACTGTCTATGATTCTAAAAAAAACACAGAACAACTAACAACCAAAAAAAAGTAAACACATAATAACAAAACAATAAGAATTGTTGCAGCTGTACAAAGAACCTAGTACAATAAAGCCAGGATGCTAGCAAGGAGCGGCTCTTACCTTCAGCATCTACTGAGAAAGTGAAAGTAAACATCACTAGAGCACATGACCTGTGCACTAATACATATGTAGATTAGCAAGTGAGTGCTCCTAGTAGAACCAAAGACAATAATCTAGACACAGCACTAGAAAATTCTATGATGTCAAACAAATCCACTGTTCCTTTAAAAATAGCAATAACGAGCTGGGGTCATTACCCAAAGAAACAGACAAATCCTAAATAAAAGAGGAGCTTCCCCAAATATTTCCATTGTTAAAATTACATATTGATTAAAAAGAAAAAGGAGAAGAACCAGCCCTTTATATGGATATTCCACTCTTTTTAGGAACAATCATTAGCTGCGTGAGAAAACACTGTATCACTGTGTAGCCATTTCTGTTGGGTTGAAAAACTCGGAGTGCAAATTCCACCTTCTTAATTGTAAGAACATGCTCTTTAAAGTAGAACACACATATAAATAAGAAATGTATGCCATAGAAAGACTTCCTTTGGAGAAACGAGGTGGAAATACTTCTTTTCAAAGGGTCGGGCATCTCAAAAGCTTCTATTAAAGGCTAACCTTTTATTAAAAAAGGGAGGAAAAAGAGACTCCCCAAAAAAGGGTAATCCTTAAGACACCAATGGCAGAAGAAATACTACCTAAAAAAACCCAAAATATTCCAGGTGAGAACGGCAGTGGAGACACAAAAATCCGGGAGCCTTACATAAGAGTGAAACTGATAACGTAGATGCACCTGCGCATATGAACAAAATTGTGAAAGGCATCTTATTCAAAGAAACATAGAAACATGACGACAGAAAAAGACCACATGGCCCATCTAGTCTGTCCTTCCATATCAGCAACTACAACAGTCCCCTTTTTTCCTTTAGAGATCCTCTGTGTTTCTCCCATGCTTTTTTGAATTCCGTTACTGTCCTCATCTCTACCACCTCCACTGGGAGACTATTCCACGGATCCACCACTCTTTCCGTAAAGAAATATTTCCGCAAATCACTCCTGAATCTATCCCCCTTCACTCTCATCCCATGTCCCCTTGTAGCAGAACTTGCTTTCAATTGAAAGAGGCTCTCTCCCTGAACATTTATGCCACGGAGGTATTTAAACATCTCAATCATATCACCTCTATCCCGCCTTTCCTCTAAGGTGTACATATTAAGATCCTTAAGTCTGTCCTCAGATGCTCTATAATGAAGACCACTAATCATCTTAGTAGCCACCCTCTGCACCGACTCCATCCTGTTCACATCCTTTTGAAGGTGCAGTCTCCAGAATTGCGCACCAAATGAGGTCGCACCAAAGACTTATACAGAGGCACTATCACCTCCTTTCTTCTGCTAGCATTCCTCTCCGTATGTAACCAAGCATCCTTCTAGCTTTTGCCGTCGCCTTTTCTACCTGTTTAGCTACTTTAAGATCATTAGACACAACCACGCCTAGGTCCCGCTCTTCTTTAGTGGACAAAAGTACTTCACCCCCTATACTATATTGCTCCCTTGGATTGCTGCAGCCCAAATGCATGACCTTACATTTTTTAACATTAAATCCCAGCTGCCAAATTCTAGACCATTCTTCAAGCTTAGCTAGATCCCTCCTCATGTTATCTACCCCTTCCTGGGTGTCTACTCTATTGCAGATTTTGGTATCATCTGCAAAGAAGCAATCTTACCCGACAGCCCTTCCACTATATCACTAACAAAGATGTTAAAAAGAATCGGACCAAGGACAGATCCCTGGGGCACACCACTGGTAAAGCACAGTTACTTACCTGTAACAGGTGATCTCTGGGAACAGCAGGAATAAGTCTTCACATATGGGTACGTCGGTACCGACGGAGTCTGCACGGGAACGCTTCCCAGCGTCCAATCAGAGCTTTTGGAAGCATCCCACCACGCCTGCGTGCTGCCTTTCCACCTTTCCCAACTGCCTCTCCTCAGTTAAGTTTTAAGCTGAGACAAAGAGAGAGAGAGAGAGAAGGGAAAGAGAGAGACAGTGATACAACTCCTAGGGGAGGTGGGTGGGTTGTGAAGACTTATTCCTGCTGTTCCCAGAGATCACCTGTTACAGGTAAGTAACTGTGCTATCTCCAGGAACAAGCAGGAATGAGTCTTCACATATGGGGACTCCCAAGCTGAGATGCCTGGAGTCTAAGCATGTCATAGATTGGAACATGCTCTATCCCATCACATCAGGCATCCAGAGGATGGAGGGTAGGAGTTGAAAAAAGAAGGTGCTGTGGAACAGCTAACCTAGCATAGGACTGCAGACAAGGGTCCATGTGCGGATGATAATTATCATCAATAATATTGAAAAGAATATTGCAATATGGACCTCCCCTAACAGGATTATATAAAAGTAAGGAGGTTCAAGGGATCTACTGGGGACCCAGTAGAGGAACCTCAAGGAGGACCTCACCGTTAAGTGGAGGTAACAAGCCTGTAGGAAAAAAAACAGTGGAGGTCAGTGGACTAACAGGCATAGTCCTTGTGGGAGGAAAAGGTATGGAAAACCCCTTGTATCCCAAAAGAAAGGACAAATGCCTAAGGCATTAGAGCCTGTGATTAACTGAAGATCTGCAATGTCTCTCCTAACTGGAGTCAGCTAGGAGAGATACTGGAACATGGAGAGCTTCAGAGGTACCTAAATCTTGAGATTATGGTGGAGGTTGTTAACTACCACAGAAAAAGGTTGTGCGTGCAAAACTCCAAACATGCTGGATAGCATAGGAATGGGTAAGCCCATCTGTCAGAGCCATATGGCTATATGAGCCTAGACAGTCAGGTAGATAAATATGCAGATACATATCTACCGATAATAAAATATCTTGACAGATACATATATATATATATATATATATATATATATATATATATATATATATATATATATATACATAGATAGACATCTAGAATATGTCTATAGCGAGATCTGGGCGGGCATAAAGACACGCCAAATGATAGACATGGACATCTGTAAGATGTATGCTATAGATATGAATATATATATATGAGCCTCTATATAGGTGTCTGCGATGAAGCAGTGCCTACAGAAACAGTATTCACATGGAAATGTGGAGAGGAAAGATTCATCTAATACGAAGAAGGTGGAACCTACTTGAGAAGATATATAGAGAATCTATTCCCACTGGTTATGAGCTACAGGGATGCTAGCAAGTGAAATAACCAGGACGGTTACGTGAAAGCAGAGGATGATATTAGTCTGCAGCCAGCAAGTCATGAGTAGTACAGAACTCTAGCATGGTAAGTGAATAGTAGACGCATATAAAAAAGAGATACCATGTTGACCTGGTTAAGGACAAAAAGGTATCATGCGTTCTTACCATGAAGACGAGCTGCAAAGAGAAAAACATATTCCCGATTGGAAATACTATAGACCAAAGCAGGGAATAAGCAACTCTTAAGCTTTCATGTGAGAAAAAGCCTATGTCCATATAGAAAAGGGGAACCTTTCTAGTCATGGGAGGCATGACTGAAAAGCCTTTTCCAACCATCTAGGATAGCTGTTGGAGAAAACCCCCCATGCTCTCTAGCAAGGGCCCATAGTGGAAAGCTTCTCTGTAGGACTGCAGAGAGCATGATGCAGGAGAATGAGGAGATAGAACTGGCTGCTGGAGAGCCAGTACCTATGTCAACTATGCTGCCAAACCCAGGGAATGGAGATGGCAGAAAGAGAAGACAATCCAACAAGCTTGTAGTGAAATAATCTCCAAGCCAGATGACAACACTGACTTGGGACCACTACTAAGACTAGACTGAATGTTAGTGGAGGACAAATCTGGTTGCTGGTGGGCAAGAACCAGTGGTCCAAACATTAAAGCTCCTGCATAGGCAGCTGTGTTTGCTATACAGCAGAAGAATCTTACTGTTTAAGAAACAGAAAGAAGAGACAGAACAGGAGTACAAAACTCTGGACATGTCTGATGAACTGCCTGAAAGCAAGATAGCAAAAGAGGAGTCAACTCAGAGAGGAAAACTCTGCACTAGAAAAGTAACAAAACTAGAGAGGCTGAGAAAAAAGCCCTCCAGTGAAGCAATACCACTCTTACAGAGGAAAAACTTGGTAAGAGGGTAAAGAGAATGGAGCTGAAGAAGACTTACAAATAGTAAGTCTATAGCAGGAAAAAACATGCTGGCACAGAAAACTATCACTTGATTGTAGTAAAACCTCTTTTCCTAGCAGGAAGAAGAGAAGAACTCTGTGACCTATAGGCATGAACATCCTGACAGCTCATAGAACATAGAAAAAATGGATGTCTTTTGGAAAGAGATCCATGTTTAGGGTTTAGAATGAAAGCAGTGGATTGCCTCTATTAAGAAGAAGCAACTGCAGATTCTAACCCCAAGAGTCACAAGCATCTGATGAAGACTGATCAGAAACCCTGCGGTTGCTGGGTTTGCTGAGCCTGGTAAAAGGTTGAATCCTTCAGACCAGGACGATGCTTCCCTTGTTTGGGAACATCTGTATGATGGGCAGATGATGCATAAAACCTCCTTCTCCTATGGGAAGAAAGTTTGGCAGGACATTTCCTACCTACTGGGACAGAAGAGGGTGCAGAATAGCCCCTAGGGACAGGTAAGTCAGTGGACAACTGAGTAACCTGACGTAAAGACTCCTTGTTGAAAAGATTGTCTCCAGTGCAAGGAGTATGCCCCAGTCTTTGCTGTGCCCATTTGTCCAAGTCTGAAGCTTGGAGCCAGGCTCTACGTCGTGCCCCTATGGTTATAGCAGAAGTCCTGCTAACAGACTCAAAAGAGTCTAGGGAAGCACGAGTAAGAAAACAAGAGATATCTTGAAGATGCTTAATCAGTGAAGAATAGTATGCACTCTTGGACTCTGGAAGGGAAGGAGTCAAAAGATGTAACTGCTTCGTGACTTCCTCAAGAGATAGACTCATATAAAAAATATATGAGAGAATTCTTGCAGAAAGCATAGATGTCTGGAAGGTTTGTCGTCCAAAGGCATCTAGTGTCCTAGATTCACGACCTGGTGGGTAAGAAGAGTGCTTTTTCTTACTTTTCACCTTCCTCATTGCTGATTCCACTACTATGGAATGATGAGGAAGTTGAGTATTTTGAAACCCTGGAGAGGGGGGCACCTGATATAAGAGATCAGTTGCTCTGGAAGGTGGGGGTACCCTTAAAGGTGCTTCCCACATTCCTAGAAGGAGATCCTGCAAGGAATGATGCAAAGGAAGCATTATGTTCTCCTTTGCTTTGGTAGAAACAGAGCCTTGCACAGGATCATGTTCAGGGATAGGAATGGCCAGAGATCTTGCTATATCCCAGAGGAAACTCTGAAAAGAGGGAACTCCAAGGGGAATCTCCTTTGGACAGGTTAGATCTGAAGAACTAGCCTGAGCACCGAAGGCAGTATCCAAATATACAGGAATAGAAGATCCTGCACGGTGCAGGGTGGAATCCTTAAGGGATGATCGCTGGTACTGGCTGTCAGGAACAGCGACCGTCGGTATCACATCGTCCATGCCAGGTATCGACTCCAAGCTTGGTATGGAAGGGAGCGATCCTGTTGGAAAAAGCATGGTAGTAGTTGTAACTGTGGATACCGGTACTGAAACCGATACCGGTACCGATGTCGGAGCCGAGTCCGACCTAGACCTCGGGGAAGATATCGGCGATGGTTCACTTGGTACCGAGGTAACTGAAAACCTTCGGGCACTATCCCCGGTACCGAGTCTCCGGTACCGATCGGTGTCAGTACCGAAACATGGTGGTAACCAGTCTTCTCGACTAGAGATTAATTCCAAACTCGGCATCGAAGGCAAAGAGCCTAATGAGCGAAGCATGGAAGGCACTGACCACAAAAGTAATGGGGACATCTGCACCGGCTTCGGTACCGTATCCGATACCGATGGATGAAGATCAACCAGCGGCAACTCAAACGGTGTCGGAGGAACCGAGAGTTGCGGATCCGAGCCATCGGAACCGAGCCTTCGGTACCGCCCGGAGCTGGTACCAAGGCGAGTCGGTACCCAGTTCTCCAGACTGGAGATCGATTCCAGACTCGGCATCGAGGGAAGCGAGGCTATCGATGCACGTCTGGAGGGTACCGACGTCGGTGGTAGTATCGGTGCTGGTGCCGATAATGGAAAGTCAGTCTGGAGAGTATCCATCGGTCTTGAAGGTACCGAGGACGCCAGATGACTACCCCTGGTGAGGAGTGTATTATCCAACACCAGTGCCTGTGCCGGGGTATCGGTACCGCTCGAAGCAGATGTCACCACCGGACACGGCTCAGGTATGTTCTGTGAGGGGTGAACCCCAGGAACAACCTGAAACCCCTCAACCGCTTTGGAGACTGAAGACTCCCGCTGGGGTTTTGAAGCCAGAGGGCCCTCGAGGGCAAGGCCAGAGCCATCTACATGCTGTGCATGAGACCTACCACTCGAGGGCTGCCTAGTCTTAACAGACTGTTTGTGGGTTTCCTGATCTTGTGTGGAAGAAGAAAGGAATGGTGCCCTGAAGTCAGAGGGAAACCGTGTACCGAGGGAACCTCGATGTTGAAAATCTCTTCTCACCAAACTGGTGCTTAAAGGCTCCGGAGGAAAAAGGTCAGGACCCAAGTAGGGTAGACCTCGACTTTGAGGGTCTAAAAATGAACTTGTACCGCCACAGTTTGAGCATTTCTTGGAGAAAGTGGCTGGTGGTTCCATGAGGAAAATGAAGGCCTAAGGCCTGAGAAACCGTGAGACACTATGAAGAAAAAATATCCCCTGAAAGACGAAGATTTTACAAGAAAAGAAAAGAAAAGAAAACACCGGCGGTACTGGTGGCGTCGGGGAGACAGCCGCGACCAC
The DNA here is from genome assembly GCA_033557465.1 of Ichthyophis bannanicus. Lineage (NCBI taxonomy): Eukaryota > Metazoa > Chordata > Amphibia > Gymnophiona > Ichthyophiidae > Ichthyophis > Ichthyophis bannanicus. Next base: position 10,167,458 of record CM066050.1, on the reverse strand, counting down.
AAGAAAACTAAAGAAATAAAACAAGAATTTTCTGCGGTGACAGGAGGACGTCCTGCCGGCTCCACAGAAAAACAAAAACTGAGGAGAGGCAGTTGGGAAAGGCGGGAAGGCAGCACGCAGGCGTGGTGGGATGCTTCCAAAAGCTCTGATTGGATGCTGGGAAGCGTTCCCGCGCAGACTCCGTCGGTACCGACGTACCCATATGTGAAGACTCATTCCTGCTTGTTCCTGGAGATCATCCTTCTCCTCAGAGTGAGCTCCATTTACCTGTACTCTTTGTCGCCTCCCACCCAACCAATTTCTAACCCAAGCAGTAACTTTAGGGTCCATCCCTAGGGTGCTGATACTATTGTCCATATAAACAAAGCTGCAACAAGCATTTTATTTGGAAGATTCTACCAAAATAAACCAGTGGAGTGGAGGAGTAGCCTAGTGGTTGGGGCAAGGTACCTCAGGCCGGAAGGTCAGGGGTTCAAATCCCACTAGAGGACAGCAACCTTGGGCCGGAAGGACTGGGGTTTCTAGTCCCACAGGTACTCCTTGTGGTCTTGGGCAACCAACTTAACCCTCCATAGCCCATGTTCCCTGTAAAATAGTTATCTCCAAGTTATAAATACCCTATTCAATGTAATTTCAGTTTGTTCAATGTAAACCGCACTGATGCAGAATAGCGTGGTATATAAGAGAATGTAAATAAATAAATAAATATAGAGACAAACAAGAATATAAAAATATATCTGAGAAATACTACTTATATATTGTTGTTCTTAAAAAAAAGATGTACTACCCAAAAATAACTCCTTAAAATAAAATAAAATGGAACACGTCTCCTAGAGAAGTACCAACATCAGTAGATGTATAAAATGAGGTCCAGAGGGGAGGAGAAAGGGAAAAGGGGGAAATGGAAAGAAGGGGAGGGGAGGGGAGGGGAGAAGAGGGAGAGGGAGTGTGGTAAGAGGGGCTAGGGGAAGGAAGAATGGAGGAGAGGGGAGGGAAAGGGGAAAAGGGAAGGAAAGAGGGCAGTATTGACCCACTGCCCAGTGATTGCAATGTGGTGAAAATCAGGCCTAACTTTTGCCATAAAGCTAACTGGGCAGCAGCTAAATATCACCACTGCCTAGTTAGCTTTGCTGTTATCTGGCTAACCCAGATATCCAATAACGGTGGCTACACATAGCATTGAATATTTGGGTCTTAGTTTCAACAGTGATGGCCAGCCACATTAGATAAGCTAGCTACTACTGCTGAACATCAGGCCCTATAGTTCCTCACCTATAAAATAGGGGGTTATGCAAAAATTCTGCCCATCAGTAACGGAGACAGATGCCCCATGAATCATCCCAAATATCTTCTGCAGTCTGAATGGGTGCAATATTTCCTGCTATTTGATTTGGTTTGCATCTTGGTAATTTTGCAGTATTGAGAGGGAAATAATGTTGCATTTATTAATCTTGCACATTGTTTAAGGTATCGCATCCCATGTCTCCTTACCAGCTGGAGGAGTCCATACAATGCCGACGGCTGATGACGAATCCTCTCCTTTCCTCTTTCTTCACTGCAACGGATCCTCGTACATTTCTGCTGGCACATGAAGCAGCTCTCTGGACACTTCCTGTAATTTTGCTCTTGTATACTAATCTCTTAATAAAGTAAAAGTAATGAATTTATTGTTTTGTTCCTGGGGGGAAACGTGTTCTTCGAGTGGCACTGGTGAAGCATCTTTTGTCTTTGCTGCTGCTTTCTGATGGAATATAGAGGAAGTGAGGCTCTTCCTGTCTTGTCATTATTATCTAAATTGCATAGGATGGCGTGAAATCAGAACTGTGTTCTCTAACTTGGTTGGAAATATATAAATAAGTGGGGAGCCATGTATTTCTGGAAAACCCTGCGGGGGAGCACAGTTACTAACAGGACTGACCCGATAATTCAAGAAAGCCCTTGGTCCGATCAATGAATTGGTCTAGTGCACCCAAGGCACTAGGATGTGGTTAGTAGAGAATTCGTTTGCTAATTTCATTTAATGAGCACTAGTTGATGAATTAACACCACGGCTGCTGGTCATCTATAGTACCAAACTTTGGGGGACGGGCAGCAGAAAGTGCTCCTAAAAAGCCCGTGCAGAGGTAGCTTCCAGTTCCATTACTGCCACTATGCCGCCATCGTATCTTCCCAGGCCCTCCAGCAGCAGCGGCATTGGATTGGTAACAAACTATAAAAGGAGCATGGCCAGGGCTGGTCCAAGGGTTTTTGCCACCCTGGGCAGAAGCCCTGGTATGCTGCCCTGCCCCCGCATGCCAAGCCATGCCCCCCCCCCCCCATGCTGATCCACGCTGCCGCTGATTCTGTGGCAGGGTCGGGGCAGTTCGGCGGCAACGGCAGTCCATGTACTTCAGCAGACATGGCTTGCCGTTCTGACCCCTTTGACACAATTCTGCCAAGCCGACCCCATTGCCAGATCGGAATCAGAAGCAGCGGGAGGGGTGTGGGAGTATGAGAGGGCAGCAGGCCATATTTGCCACGGAGGTCTGCCAACCTGGGTGGCTGCCTTGTGGACAGGCCATCCCTGAGCACAGTGTGCAACCTCTGAACCCCTCAAAGTCCAGATAGTCCTGTCGCCTCTGATGCAATCTTCCTGTTTGTGTTAGGATGGGATCAAGACGTACACAGCACAGGGCACAGGGGTTCAGAGGCCCCCCTCCCCCTACTGTATGTAACCTGTGGGGGTGGTGGTGAAGAATGAAGATTCACCTGGGGCACCTAATCTCCTTGTATCAGAACTCAACACCACACATTAGGTTGATTCATGTTCATTAAAATACAATAGTATATATTAAAAAATCACTATTTAAAAAATGTAAAATGAACTGAAAAAAATAATCCAAAAACTGGGAAAATCTGGAAATAAACCAAACAAATCAAACATTTTTTGCTTGGGTACATCCCTAGAATTCGCAATCCCCATGGAGAGCAGGGGAGTAAATCATAGTTATTATTATGAGCGCGCCCCATGTGCCTGGAAATAGAAGCTATGACATAGACTTCTAGAAGGAATCCTGGTGCCCGGCCCAATGACCAGATTAGGAACAGTGGAGATAAGGGAAAATTCCGACATAATTGTGAAAGAAGGCCCATGATAACAGAATGCGAGCATTAGTTCCAACTGAGCCAAAACAAAAAGGAGAAAGGGTGAAACTATCAGACCAAAAAATGGAATAAAAGAGCAGCAAGAACTCCAGAGTGAAAAGTTCAGTAAAGAATATTAGAGGAGATTCGAATTCTTACTGAAAAGTATTTTAACATCACAGAATAAGATATGAGGGTTATTTTTAAAGTAAGGTCCGATTGGCTGTAGCTTTGTAAATTTTTTCCCCCTGTAGAAACAAGCATGTGTGCCAGCTCCCAGCATGCCTTGTGCAAAAGCAGATGCCATTTGCAGTCGTAGCGTCACTTTGTACGATTTATACTGAGACGTTAAAATGTTTGACAACTGAGCAGCCCTCCGACTGTGAAATATGGTCTGTGATTCGGTTTTTGACAGCAAGGCCTGTGTCATCAGCGGACATTCATCACCAGATATGTGAGGTGTATGGCCCCAATGCAATGTTCCCTCTAATTTTCTGTAGGCTGTGTGCGCATAAAATATCAGCTGTGCAGCTTTTAAAGGAAGGTTAAATTTTTGTGCGCCACATAATGACACTCGGAGTTATATACTTTAAAATTTGACTACACGTCAGAATACAGTATGTACACCACATTGATTGCGCTAGAAAATATTGTAGAACTTGTGAAAACCGTAAATACACAACAACTTTTAAACTTTAAGACATCTGTGTTGTTTTCTATCAGAATCAGAACCAAACTTTTTGTGTGTTCTGTTGTAAAGTATGTGCGCTCGCTCAGCAAGGTGTGTGCGCGCGCACACGCGCACAGCTTAGAGGGAATAGTGCCCCAATGCGATGAGTGACAGCAAAGTGCGTAACTGGGTGAGATTGTTCAAGGACGGGCGGGACAAACTGTGCTCACGATGGGTTCCCAGGCTGCTTTCCGAGGAACACCAAAAGAGGAGAATGGCTAGTACTTTGACATTTTTGATCTGATATAATGAGGAAGGAGATGAACTTTTGGACCACATTGTCACAGGGGACGAGGCATGGGTTTCTCACATGACTCCAGAATCAAAGTGGCAGTCGATGGAATGGAGACACACATCATCTCCAGTCAAAGTGAAAGCCAAACAGACAATCTCAACATGCAAGATTATGGCAACTGTGTTCCTCGGAAAGCAGCCTGGGAACCCATCGTGAGCACAGTTTTCTGAACTGCAATTTTTCAGAAATGATTTTGTATAGCACTGACCTTGAAACTTGTGGAAATTTCAGTGACAAAGTGGAAATCGTGAATTGCCGTTCTTCATGAATTTTTGCGTCAACTGTGCTCACCAAATCTGTTGTGATTACTGAAGGTCGACCTTATTGCAGTTCATCATGGACATTGTCCTGCCCATCCTTGAACAATCTCACCCATTTACGCACTTTGCTGTCACTCATTGCATTGGGGCCATACACCTCACATATATGGCGATGAATTCTGCTGATGACACGGTCCTTGCTTTCAAAAACCGAATCACAGACCGTATTTCACACTCGGAGGGCCGCTCAATTGTCTTAAACATTTTAACGTCTCAATATAAACCGTACAAAGTGACACTATGACTGCAAATGGCATCTGTTTTTGCACAAGGCATGCCGGGAGCCGGCACGCATGCTTGTTTCTACAGGGGGAAAAAATTTACAAAGCTACAGCCAATCGGACCTTACTTTAAAAATAACCCTCATACAAGCCATTAATCAGCTGGCAATTCCTGTACTTTCATACAGCTTTTTGATTGTAGACTGGACTCTTAAAGATCTTGAAAAACTGGATGTGCGAACAAAAAAACTCCTCTATGCTCATAAGATAATTAACAAGAATCAGTGTATGCCAAGACTGTACATCCCTAGAGCTGAAGGAGAGTTAGGCCTCATAGAGACTGATTACACATCATAAACCTCCAAGCCTACCTAACTGCATCATCGGATCAAAATATGCAAAAGTGCTGAAATATGAAAGTAAACGTTCAGAATCTGTCTCCATCATCAAACTTGGACAAGTATTCAGCTGACTAGAGGGAATGAGTGGAAATCCACAAGCACACACAGAAAAGGAAGTAACGGAATTTGCAAAACAAGAGAAAAAAACTCTTCAGAGAATTATATCAGCAAATGAGGAAAAACAAGTGGCTAATGCTCAAATACAGTGGGAAATACAAAGTGTTACTCCAGGAATCCTTTGTCAATTAAGAACGGCCACATGAACGGTTAAGGAGCGGTGAACTGAAACCAAAGGATAAGAGACTGATAATTCTAGCCCAGGACAGTAGATTACAAAGAGATGGTTTCCAGTGAGTTTGAAAAAACTGGCAAAACAGACATATGTTGATTCTATAATAAAGAGCTGGAAACCATGATTCACCTTAACGTTGGTTGGCTGTGAAGTTCTGACGGTGCAAAATTTCTACACAGAAAGGCACAACAGAGTAGCTTGCTCCATCCATTGGAAACTCTATAAACACTACAACATCACTGTGCCTGAAAAGCACTGGGATCATGACCCTAAGAGAATTACAGAGAATGAAGTGGTTATGATCACCTGAGATACTCCTATTCTGACCGATAAAAAGTTGGATGCAAAGAAGCTGGATATAGTGGCAAAGGAGAACACCACCAGAATGGCATGGATTATAGAAGTGTCAGTCCCAAGCAACTGTTCTGTGAATCATGTTGAGAGGGAGAAGATCTTCAAGTACTAAAAAATGCAGTTAGAGACCAAGAAAATGTGGCAGAAAGATGCTGAGTTATTTCCCATTGTGTTTGGTGTCGAAGGCTTGATTAAGAGGAATTTCTAAGCACACTTTGACAAATTACCCATATGTGTTATATCTTATGAACGCCAGAAGGAAGCCGTCCTTGGCACAATGCATGTATTACGTTGAGCATTAGCAGTAACTTTGACAGACTGAGATCATACTCTACATACCCTGGCTTAGGAATGAGATTCATGACTGTCATAGTATACAATCTGATAAATGAGCGCAAACAGCACCACACCAATTTAATCATGAAATCTGTCAAAAAACTGAGAGAACTATTCTGCATTGTCCAAAAGCTCACTAGGGATACCACACAGCATTGTACCCATCATCTTGACCCACAGGGATTTGCTGACTACATGAGAGCGAAAAACCCTACCCAGACATGCTCCATCACACTACAAATGGATGACCATGAAATGAAAAAGCAACATCATACCTGGGAGGATTTCAGCATACCATCAGAAAATCAAGTAGAGGACATAATACATGGGCTCAACACAACAACCTCACCGTCAGACCCTTGCCCAGTGGCTTGAATAAAAGTTATAAGAAGCCAGCTATCCCAGTACATTTATAAAATTGTTAAAGATTCACTTCAACAGGGACGCATGCCGCAGTCCCTCAAGCACGCCATGTGTATTACTAATTAAAAATTTATTTGGATCAGCAAGGAAATTGAACTTTTAAGCCATGCTGCATGTGAGAAATCAAACCATGCTGAGTCAGTTTGCTAGCCCAAAGATCAAAGCTGTATTTGCAGTCTGGTGAGAATTGCTTACACATCAGAACTCTTCTTATCTGGTCCTTCTCCTAACAAATGCAAATGTCCTAGGAAAGGAGACAGCATTCTTTTCCTGGCCTTTGAACAATTCTCTTAGCAGATGTAGATCAATTGATAAGAACTATTTACCTAATTGTAATTGTGGAGTTCTGAACTTCTGTGAGCATTGTCAGATGCCTGCTCGGAAACCAATAGGCTGGGAACAAAGGCTAGAGAGGGATGGTCAAGCAGGAGGTGTATGGGGTGGAAGGAATAATGTGATGGCCGGCTGCATTTAGCCTATATATAGAGAGAGAAAACCCAGAACAGAGAGAGAGTACATCTGCTTGGCCAGCATGAAGAATCCCAGACTTTCTCAAGCCTTCGCTGAGCTCTCCCAGCTGATGTTTAAAGGCTGTCATGATGATACAGTTTGGTGAAGTATTCTTTGTAAATAGCTGCACTATCTCATAACTCTATTGGTGATGTATTAGTCTCCTGTAAATAATTGCTTTCTAGTTATCTTTTCTAACTACTCATGTGTAACTAAGAGAATTACTTGCCTTTCTGAATAAGTATCCTTGCTTTGCTTGTAAATAAAGTGCACGTCTTCATTACAAGGTGTTAGCCTTTGATGTAGTAAGACACCATGATATGACCTATATACTTAAAGGCAATAACCTAAGCCCATCTGAACCAAAATCATACCGGCCCATCTCCAGTTTACTGTTCCTTGCGAAAATAGTTGAAAAGACAGTGCAAAAACAACTTCAGGACCACATTGACATGAATGCTCCACTGGACATTCATCAGCATGGATTTAAACCCTGGCACAGTGTGGAAACGCTACTCACATCACTCTTTGACAACCTCATAAGAGGTATAGATAATATAAAGAATGGATTCCTGCTAGTATTCATAGACATTTCAGCAGCCTTTGACACAGTGTCCCATGCCAGACTACTACAGCGCCTGCAACAGATTGGATTGCGCAAGAACACTCTGGAATGGTTCACATTGTACCTGGAAGATCGAACACAGCAAGTTAAATGTGCCCAAAAGAAATCATTGCCGTTCCCCGTAATGCAAGGAATACCTCAGGGATCTGCCCTATCATCAATGCTCTTCAATATTTACATCCAACTCATATGCAATATCATCAGACGACACAAACTCCACTATCACATATATGCTGATGACATCATGGTGTATGCTCCAATCAACCTACAAGCACTTAACACCACAACAATAACTAAATGCCTTGAAGACATGAATGTCTGGCTCACAGACAATAACCTGACGGTCAACTACGATAAAACTGAGGCAATGTTCGTCACTAGGAATCCTACCTTCATTCCACCACAGAATATCAGCATTCTAAACAAACTCATAATAGTCAAAGATGAAGTTAGATACTTGGGCATCACAATGGACAGAGCCCTGAACCTGAAATCTCATATCCAAAACCACTAACAAGGCCTATCAATGTTTGAGGACCATAAGAAAGATCAAACCACTACTCCGCCAGGACCACTTCCGCACAGTGTGCCAAGCACTCATCACACCTCTATTTGACTACGGAAATTCTTTATATCAAGGCCTCCCCCAGCAGACCTTACACCCACTCCAAATGGTACAAAACACTACAGCACGCATCATCACTGACACACCACCCCTATCTTGCAACAACTACACTGGCTCCCAATGGTAGCCAGAGCAAAATTTAAAATAATCTTGATCATTTTCAAGATCATCCACCATCTTTCAGCCGATGCACTACAAGAAATCGTAATAAGGAACATCAGTAATAGACCAAGAAGGAACAATAATGACAACATGATCAGCACACCCTCAAAATATCACAAGACTAAACAAAATACGTCAAGAAGAGCTCCATCACTAATGGCATCCACACTATGGAACTCCCTCCCAACGAGCCTAAGGGAATTAGAGGACATCACAGACTTCCGCAAGGCCCTTAAAACCCTGCTCTTCACAGAAACCTACTAGCAGATAGACAACAGTCCCCACCAGATATACAACAGCCCCCACCCGAGCGGGATAGCAACATAAACTCCCCTGCAAACTCAATAACTAACCAACCCAGCTAGACTCACGACACTATCATGATAAATGTTAACCCTCAAATTGTGTTGTCTTAATGTTGTTAAATACCCTCATGTTAAATGTTGTAAAACACCCACATGCTAAATGTAACCCAATTGTGATGTGATGTAACCACTTTGATTGTAGGATAAGGTGGTATACAAGTATGTCTAAATAAATAAATAGTATGCGCAAAACTAACCCATTAGGAGAAACTGCCATGAAGGACTTCAGGGGAAAGGAAGAGTTTTAGCAGCCCTTCAGCATGCACCTAACCACACCTTCTGCCTCATGTCTCACAAGTGATTTGTGCTGCAGGGTGGGGGAAGCAATCTGTTTCTCCCTTCCCAATGGAAGATCCAGGGACCCTTCTGAGGACTTAGCTGAATGGCCAACATAATCTCCTTGACATCCAGTCTAGTCACACGGCCCACATTAACATTCTTCATCTTAGGATCTGGATTTTAGATATGATTATTCAACTTTTCCAACTGTAAGCATAAGGTACAATAGGCATTCTCCTACCAAAGAGAGCTTACAGTCTAAGTACTAGAGGCACTGAGAGGGTTATGTTAGTTGCTCAAGGAATGACAATAGAAGAGGCTTCTGCATTTCCAGTCTGTTGATCTAACCACAAGACTTCTCAACTCCTTCAATCAAGTCACATGACCATGTCAAACTTCCTGCACCTCAATCTAGTCACATGGCCAGGACTCTAGTTTTCACGTTACCACCAAAGACCGGAAGAAGCAAGAATTTACAGATGGCTGATATTTATGAATGTTGTGATTTTTATTTTTTAAATTTAAATTACTCACTTTTTCCAAATCCAACTTCTAGGCAAATTAAATATATAGTTAAAATTATTATACATTCTCTAGCCAAGAGAACATAGAACTGAAATTGTATTGGAGAAAATCAAGAGTGAAGTGGCTTGCCCAAGGTCATGAGAAATGTCCGTTGGACAAAAAGGATTTGAACCCTGGCTTTGCTCTAAGCACTAGGCTAAACTTCTACTCATGGTGGATGAGTGGTTTTCAAATAAAGAAAATCTTATTCCTCTTCTTCCTTTTCCCCCTTCTTTCTCTTTTCAATTATCTTTCTCTTTCCCCTGCTCCTTTCCTTTACCCATCTCTCCTGCAATATTTCTCTCTCTCTTTCTCATCTCCCCTTAGCTGTCTTCTCCTCTCTTGTATCTTGTGCAGTCTCTTTTGTCCTCTTCACCCATTTTCCCAGCCTCTCTCTCCACCTCTCCTCATCCATCTTTCCTGCAATGTTTCTCTCTCTCAACTTCTCAGCTCTCTCTCCCCTCTCTTGTATCTCCTGCAGTCTTTTTCCTCATCTTCATTCATTTCTCCCAGTTGCTCTCTCTACCTCTCCTCATCCATCTTTCCTGCGATATCTCTTATAGCTCTTATTACCTATCTCTCCTACGATATCTTATACCTCTCTTATTGCCTATTCTCCTACAATCTTTCTCTCTCTCATCTCCCCTCAGCTGTCTCTCCCCTCTCTCGTATCTCCTGCAATATCTTATACCCCCTCTAATACCTATCTGTCCTCACTGCTCTTCCTTCTATTCCTCCTTTATCCAATTATCTGGGGCATCAAATTTTGAAGGCACCAAAATACCGAGGCCAGACAGGAGCCAGATCCCATTTACTTTAGTGCCATTTGCAAACATTGCCTCTATGAGATTTAAACCCACGCTGCCATCCCTGCCTCTACCTCTCCCACTTCCCCTTCCCTGTTTTACCTCCTGCTCACAGCAGTCCAAAAGATCTAGAACACAGACACTAACAACGCCCTACCTTGCTGTTTACCATTTAAGTTATTCAAGTAGTTACTGTTCTCTTACTAACATTTTCTGTTACATGAAACAAGTGGAGGAACCCAGAGAGGAGGTGGCGAGGCTAAGGAGCATTGAAGACAGTAAGAAGTACATTAATGAGATGCTTCTTGCAGCAACCAAGCTCTCCAGCACAGGAGAAGATGGGTGCCAACAGAATGTCGATGGTTGGACACAAGTCACCAGGGCCTGCAAAATCACCAATCCAACTTCTCCAGCCCTTGAATTGAAGAACCATTATGCAGCCCTGGAAGTGGAGGAGGTGAAAGCATCCCTGGAAAGAGAAGAACCAGAGTTCAAGTACCCCAAAGTTGCAGAATCAGTGACCAGAAGGAAACGAAGGGTAGTGGTGGTTGGAGACTCTCTTCTGAGGGGTACTGAGGCGTCCATCTGCCGACCAGACTTGATGCCCAGAGAGGTATGCTGTCTGCCTGGTGCCAAAATACAAGATGTTACGAAGAGTTTGCCGAGACTCATCAAGCCCACTGACTATTACCCAATGTTGCTAATCCATGTTGGAACAAATGATACTGCCAGGTATACCTCGGAACGTATAAAAAGTGACTTCATGGCTCTGGGACAGAGGGTGAAGCAGTTAGGTGCACAGGTGGTGTTCTCTTCAATCCTCCCTGTTGAGGGTAAAGGCCAAGGCAGAGAGGCTCGCATCCAGGAGATGAATACATGGCTGCGTGGATGGTGTCATCCTAGACCATGGGATGCTGTTCCAAGGGTTGCAGAGCAGAGATGGCATCCATCTGTCCAAGAAAGGACTGGCTAATCTACTGAAGAGGGCTTTAAACTAGATTTGTTGGGGATAGGTGAAGAAAGCCCCCAGGTAGGTGATACATTAAATACCTTTATGGAAATGGGTAACAGGGGTAACATATGGAAAGCAGTGTGTATAAATGCCCGTAGCATGGGAAATAAGATCCCTGTTGTTGAAGCTTTGGTGGGAGTGGCTGACTTGGATTTAGTGGCAGTTACAGAAACATGGTTCACAGAAAACCATGACTGGGATGTAACTATACCTGGCTGTACTTTATTCAGAAAGGACAGGGTAGGAAGAAGGGGAGGAGGAGTGGCACTATATGTAAAAAATACTATTAAAGCTTTGGAATTACAGAGCTTAAAAGGGAAAGAGGAGGCATTGTGGGTTAAACTAGAAAGAGGGAAAGAGAAATCTATTTGCATTGGTGTGATATACAGACCTCTCTCACAAGAGGAAGAGGTGGACAGAGAGTTAATTGAAGACATACGCAGCATTGCTAGGAAAGGGGAAGTGCTACTGATAGGAGATTTCAATATGCCAGATGTTGATTGGCACATTCCTGCTGCAGTATCATCTAGAAGTAAGGAGATCCTGGATTCTCTACAGGGAGAACTAGTCAGGCAATTGGTAAAAGACCCCACACGTGAAGGGGCCATACTGGACTTGGTGCTTACCAATGGTGAAAGTGTTTCTGATGTTGTAGTGGGAGATCATTTTGCATCCAGTGATCACCAGATGGTGTGGTTCAGTATTAGGACTAGGGCTGTTAGAATCCATTCCAAGGTGAGGATCTTAGACTTTAGGAAGACTAACTTTGCGAAGATGGGCCAATACCTCAGGGAGTCGTTAGTGGGATGGGAACAGCTGGGGGATGTAGAAAAACAGTGGGCAAAACTGAAAGGGGGTATTTTAAGGGCAACCAACCTTTTTGTTAAAATGGTAAATAAAGGCAAAAGGAAAAGGAGACCGCTATGGTTTTCGAAGGAAGTAGCTGAAAAAGTGAAGAAAAAGAGGGAGGCCTTCATGAAATACAAGAGATCACAGAGTGAGGAAGACAGGCATCTGTATTTGGAAAAACTTAGTGAAGCTAGCAAAGTAGTCAAGAAGGCAAAGATTCAAAAGGAGGAGGAAATAGCCAATGCAATAAAATGGGGGGATAAGACATTTTTCAGATATATTAGTGAGAAGAGGAAGGGCAAAAGTGGTATTGTCAGACTCAAGGGTGCAGGGGGGAATATGTAGAAGCTGATAAGGATAAAGCGGAATTGCTTAACAAATATTTTTGTTCTGTGTTCACAGATGAAGAACCAGGAGCAGGACCTTAGAAAACACCCACAAATAGGAATAGAAGCGAGGGACATTTTGAACAATTTTCAGAAGACTGTGTTCGTGAGAAACTAGCTCAACTTAAAGTAGACAAAGCGATGGGACCGGATGGGATACACCCTAGAATACTGAGGGAACTTGGGGACATTCTAGCAGCTCCACTGACTGACCTTTTCAATGTCTCGTTGGAGTCGGGAGTGGTGCCAAAGGACTGGAGAGAGGCTCATGTGGTGCCTTTACACAAAAGCGGAAGTAAGGATGTGATTGAAAACTACAGGACGGTTAGTTTAACTTTGGTGGTGAGTAAATTATTGGAAACGCTGCTGAAAGAGAAAATAGTGAGGTTTCTGGAGTCCAGCGGATTACAGGATCCGAGGCAGCATGGATTCACCAGAGGCAGGTCTCGTCAGACAAATCTGATTGATTTCTTTGACTGGGTGACCAGGGAGTTGGACTGAGGGAGAGTTCTAGATGTGGTGTATTTAGATTTCAGTAAAGCCTTTGACACTGTTCCTCACAGGCGACTTATAAACAAACTGAGCACCCTAGGGATGGACCCTAAAGTTACTGCTTGGGTTAGAAATTGGTTGGGTGGGAGGCGACAAAGAGTACAAGTAAATGGAGCTCATTCTGAGGAGAAGGATGTTACCTGTGGTGTGCCTCAGGATCTGTCCTTGGTCCGATTCTTTTTAACATCTTTGTTAGTGATATAGCGGAAGGGCTGTCGGGTAAGGTTTGCCTCTTTGCAGATGATACCAAAATCTGCAATAGAGTAGACACCCAGGAAGGTGTAGATAACATGAGGAGAGACCTAGCTAAGCTTGAAGAATGGTCTAGAATTTGGCAGCTGGGATTTAATGTTAAAAAATGTAAGGTCATGCATTTGGGCTGCAGCAATCCAACGGAGCAATACAGTATAGGAGGTGAAGTACTTTTGTCCACTAAAGAAGAGCGGGACCTAGGCGTGGTTGTGTCTGATGATCTTAAAGTAGCTAAACAGGTAGAAAAGGAGACGGCAAAAGCTAGAAGGATGATTGGGTGCATACGGAGAGGAATGGCTAGCAGAAAAAAGGAGGTGATAATGCCTCTGTATAAGTCTTTGGTGCGACCTCATTTGGAGTATAGTGTGCAATTCTGGAGACCGCACCTTCAAAAGGATGTGAACAGGATGGAGTCGGTGCAGAGGGTGGCTACTAAAATGATTAGTGGGCTTCATTATAAGGCATATGAGGACAGACTTAAGGATCTTAATATGTACACCTTAAAGGAAAGGCGGGATAGAGGTGATATGATTGAGATGTTTAAATACCTCCGTGGCATAAATGTTCAGGGAGAGAGCCTCTTTCAATTGAAAGCAAGTTCTGCTACGAGGGGACATGGGATGAGGGTGAAGGGAGATAGATTCAGGAGTGATATGCGGAAATATTTCTTAACGGAAAGATTAGTGGATCCATGGAATAGTCTCCCAGTGGAGGTGGTAGAGATGAGGACAGTAACTGAATTCAAAAAAGCATGGGACCAACACAGAGGATCTCTAAAGATAAAAAGTGGACTGTTGTAGTTGTTGATATGGAAGGACAGACTAGATAGGCCATGTGGTCTTTTTCTGTCATGATGTTTCTATGTTTCTATGTTACTAGACCAGACTTGTACAGTTAAGTTAAGCTAATTCCAAACTTTTCCTTGCAAAGCTGAGTCGAGTCAAGTTCTAGCTGTTCCATGTAAACCACTCTGTCATTATGATAAGGCGGTATAGAAAACCAGTTAAATAAATAATAGGACACTACCAAGGCACTATTACCTTCCTTCACTCCTCTTCTGGCTCGCTAATTCTTGGGATTTCAGACACCCCCATCTACCTCCTATTCTCTGTAACCTGCTGTCTGGTCTTGTCTATGGGCCCCAAAATCTTAAATCTGGCCCTGAATTAAGTGAGTTATCCTACTTAATACCCCATTGTTTATGTCCCACTCCAAAATGAAATTAAATGATGAGATAACTGGTGACATTCATAGAGGATAAGTGCTGGCACTTAACCCACATAAGTTGCTGAGATTGCTCCATTGATTCTCCCCGTGTGTAGCTTTACAAACTGGCTTCTGTGGCCCCATGGTTGGGCTCCTGTGCTGCTTTAGGAAAAGCTCCATGCTTAGCAAAGCCTTCTCTAGCTTACTGCCTTGATCGTCAATTCCAATTTCTAGGAACTATGTAAAATGTGCCTTACAGCTTATATTTTCAGCTTTTAACAAATAAACGCAGATAAAAACTCCCAATGCAGGTGTTTATTGGGTAACCACTGGAAAATGATCCTGTGAAACCTCCTCTGCCGTATCTTTTATCATCCACTCAGGTTTGGATCCTTTTTTTGCTCTGACAACTCATAACACAAACATATGTATTTGATTCCTGCAGTAAAAGAACCTGAGGACAATACTAGAATTATATATTTGATCATCTTGTTCTCGTACAGTCCTCATGTGAGAAACATTTTAACCTCTGAAAGTTATTCAACAAGGGGGTTGTTCCAGAACAGGAATAAGCCCTTTGGATGTGCAGCATAGACGTTTTTCTAGCGAAAACGTCAATGACCATATTCTGAACCCCCGTGACCCTGCACTTCCATGGCGCTGGCGCAGGAATCTCAAAGTGGGCAGAAGGGATGGAAGGGGGGTGGTTAGCAGTGGAAACGTGAGGAAAGACCCGTGTACATTCTGCATGTTTCTGGCGGACGTCTGCGTTATACCAGCGGAAACATGGAATAAGGCCAGGACTTAGAAACATTTCTGCTCTGCTTTGCTCTGAAAGGCATCTCACAGAGATGAATGGCTTTGACAAAGATATTTTGAACCAGTGTGTCTGCAGTATGGAAGAAAAGACGAGCGGGACCTAGGCGTGGTTGTGTCTGATGATCTTAAAGTAGCTAAACAGGTAGAAAAGGTGACGGCAAAAGCTAGAAGGATGCTTGGGTGCATACGGAGAGGAATGACCAGCAGAAGAAAGGAGGTGATAGTGCCTCTGTATAAGTCTTTGGTGCGACTTCATTTGGAGTATAGTGTGCAATTCGAGACCGCACCTTCAAAAGGATATAAACAGGATGGAGTCAGTACAGAGGGTGGCTACTAAAATGGTTAGTGGTCTTCATTATAAAGCATAGGAGGACAGACTTAAGGACCTTAATATTTGTACTTTAGAGGAAAGGTGCTATGACTGAGACAAAGGTAAATACCTCCGTGGCAGAAATGCACAGGAGGAGAGCCTCTTTCGATTGAAAGCAAGCTCTGCTATGAGGGGACATAGGATGAAGGTGAAAGGGGATAGACTCAGGAGTAATATGCAGAAATATTTCTTTATGGAAAGAGTGGTAGATGCATGGAATAGTCTCCCAGTGGAAGTAGTAGAGATGAGGATAGTATCTAGATTAAAAAAAGCATGGGACAAACACAGAGGATCTCTAAAGGAAAAAAGGGAACTCTTGTATTGGGTGATATAGAAGGGCAGACTAGATAGCCTTGTGGTCTTTTTCTGCCATCATACTTCTATGTTTCTAAGACGAAGTTGTATAAAAACAAAATGCAGAAGTGGGGGAAGGTTGTATGGTAAAGCCACATTAATAGGCACCCTACAGAAATATTCAGAGGTGCAATGGTGATAATTCTGGCTATGGCTGACAATTGCTGTGTGAGCTAGAGGAGAATCTAGAGCATCCTGACAATTCCTGTCATCTGAGAAGTGGGACTGTTGATGTAGGGATTGTATGTGGGTGAGTATAGGATGGATGCATGCGTGGATGAGAAACATAGATCAGATTAATAGTCCTGGGACCCCATGTCATCATGCCATACAAGCTGTTTTCTAGAGGTGCAGGGCATCTGTAATGCAGATCTATGTTTTGTGTGACTGCAAGTAAGAGTGTGTATGTGTGTGTGGTTAGAGGGATGTATGGAGGAACCTGGTGTGCACAACTGCAATTTTGGGGGGACATCAGTGCCTGGTCAGTACCTGGTCCATAGGGCTGACCGCAGCATGACCAGGTGCTAGTGTGATTGGTCAGGATAGATCAGAAAGGGGTCTCTATGGCTAAATGTCAAAGCATAACCCTGTCTGTGATAAGGGACCCTCAGAATGAGCGCATGCTACAGGGCACACAACAGCATCAGCGGTCTCACAAATGTGCACGTGAGTATAGACAGATGCTGGTGCTCTTGGGCATCTAGTGGTGCTGTTTGCGCTGGTGCATGCCCTCACTCTGAGGGTCCCTATTTAGTGTCAGTGATATGCTCAGACATTTAGCTGTAGAGGAACAATTCTGATTTCTTCTGGTTCATACATAGCATTGTACAGACCGTTGTCAGAGATGACCAATGCAAGCACAACCACAATGTTCACCTACTGCCATGTATGTTGCACTGTGAGGTACGTCAGGACAATCATATCACTTTCTACTTGCTGTTGTAACATCCCCGAGTGCACAGAGATCACCTTGCAGTGTCCTGGTCATGCAAAGGACTACCTTATATGGCAAGGGTACTCAAATCCAGTCCTGGAGGGCCACAAACCAGTCAGGTTTTCGGGATATCCCTAATGAATATGCATGAGATATATTTGCATGCACTGCCTCCATTGTATTTGACTCTATCTCATGCATATGCAAATAACACTTATTAAAAGAGGGCTGCTACACAGTACCCTGTCCTGTACTGCTGAGGTAAGCTATATTCTTATTTGATTTTAAATTTTAAATTATAGCTCTTTGCTGCTGCTGCTAGACTCTAACTTATTATGAAATTTAAACTACAAGCTCTCTGTGGGTTCTAAATTTAACCAGAAAGCTCTCTTCTGTGTTTTAAATTTAAACTAAAAGTACTTTGCTGATGCTAGGCCCTGAGTGACTATTAAATTTAAACTACAAGCTCTCTGCTGGGTATGATATGTATCCAGAAAGTTCTCTTCTGTGTTTTAAATTTAAACTTAAACTGCTGCTACTAGGCCCTGACTGATTTAACAAAAAATAGTGGGTTCACATATTAATTAGCTTTAATACAAAGAATTCCTTACAGAAAATTCCCAGAAGTATATACTCACAATTGCAGATCTCTCTCCAGAATTAACAGTCCCCTTTTGTAGTCCTGCATCTTGAAGAAGTGATGGCAATTAGGAAAATAACTTTCCAGGAAAGAAACTTTAGGTCTGAAGTGGCTAAAGGTTCAAAGGGTGGTTTCATAAGCTGACCAAGAACAAGATTTAGATCCCATGCTACCGGTGGTGGTTTAATGGGAGGTTTTGTTAAAAGTAGGCCTCATATGAATCTTGATATAAGTGGATGAGAGGAAATAGGTTGTCCATCGAAAGGTTTATGAAAAGCAACAACAGCACTGAGATGGACCCTAACTGAATTGGTCTTCAGAACAGAAGTTGATAATTGTAGAAGATACTCTAGTAGCAACTCTACAGGTACTAAAAAGGTGTTAAGCCCCTTTTGTGAACACCAGACAGAGAACCTTTTCCACTTAAAAACGTAGGAACATCTTGTGGAAGGTTTTCGGGAAGCCAGGAGGATATCCTTTACTTGTTGAGAAAGGTTAACATCCTGGAATTCTAGGCTTTCGGTAACCAGGCCCTGAGATGTAGGGACTGGGGATTGGGATGCAGTAAGGATCTGTCTTCCTGCAACAGGAGATCTGGAGCATTCCCCAACTCCAGAGGAGTGGTTTGAGAGAGACGCAGAAGAAGAAGATACTACATTTGCCGTGGCCAACATGGAACTATGAGTATCATATGACCTCTGTCTCTCTGAAGTTTGAATAAAGTCTTGGGAATGAGGGGAATGGGTGGGAAGGCATAGAGGAAGTCCTGTCCCCAGTGGAGTAGGAAAGCTATATATGTATACATACAGATATATGTATCTTATCTGATGTTTTGTAGTTCTATGTAAACCGCGCTGATAATAAATAGTGTGGTATATAAAAATGTTAAATAAATAAATAAATAAATAAAGCATCTCTTGCCTGACAGTTTTGAGCCGGAATTCTGGAACAGAATCGGGGAAGTTTGGCATTCTGTGGACTTGCAAAGAGGTCTATATCTGGTGTTCCCCAGATTTAAAACACTCGAGCAAGCTGGTATGAGTGGAGAGACCACTCGTGTGGCAGCAGTATTCGACTGAGTTTGTCTGCCCACAAGTTTTGAATGCCCGGAAGATATACCGCAAACAGGTGAATTTGTAACTCTCTGGTGAGGGCTCATAGTTGCAAAGCTTCATTGCATAGCGACAGAGAGCCTGTTCCGCCTTGCTTGTTCACATAGAACATAGCTACCTGATTGTCGGTTTGGACCAGAACTGTCTTGTTGCTGAGATGGTCCTGAAAGACTTGAATAGCACTGAAAATGGCTCTCAGCTCTAGAAGGTTTATGTGAAGGGAAACCTCCTGTGAGGTCCAAAGACCCCGAGTGGAGAGATCGTGCAAGTGGGCCCCCCAACCCATCTTGGATGCATCTGTCATCAGGGTGGTTTGGTATAGGGGCTGCTGGAAAAGAGAGCCTACAAGGAGGTTTTCCAGGGATTGCCACCATTACAGGGACGAAATCAGACGTGTGGTAGTTCTGATTTTGTCTGTCAATCAACCCGAGGCTTGTGACCACTGAGAGGAAAGGGTCCACTGGGCTGCTTGCATGTGGAGGCGAGCATAGGGAACCACATGGATAGTGGATGCCATGTGTCCCAGCAGTTGAAGCATCTCCTGAGCAGTAAGGAATATCATCATAGATGCTTGAGATGCCAGTTGTATTATACGTAGACAGCGTGGCTGAAAGTCTTTGACTGACGTGTGTCTAGACGAGCCCCTATGAACTCGAGAGATTGAGAGGGGGTGAGATAAGATTTTGGGAGGTTTATGACTAGTCCCAGGTATTGAAGAATTTTTATTGCTCAAGAAAGAGCGAAGCTGGCCTCTGGAGCTGTCGATGCTCGAATGAGCCAATCATCTAGGTAAGGGAAGACAAATATTTCCAGAGTCCTCATAAATGCTGCTACTACTGCCATGCATTTTGTGAAGACTCTTGGAGCAGAGGCTAGTCCGAAGGGGAGAACTCTGTACTGGAAGTGTCTTCCTTGGACCAGGAATCAAAGGAACTTCCTGTGATCTGAGTGGATGAGAATATGCGTGTATGCATGTCTTAGATCTAAAGAACATAGCCAGTCTTGACTTTGGAGGTATGGTAAAAGTGTTCCGAGGGAGATCATTTTGAACTTTTCTCGAAACAAATATTTGTTTAATTCTCTGAGGTCTTATATAGGCCTGTGTCCCCCTGTCTTCTTTGGAATAAGAAAGTAGGGGGGGAGTAAAACCCTGTCCCGTGTTGGGGAATGGGTACTTCTTCGATTGCTCCTTGAGCTAGATGTGACCTCCTGCCACAAGAGGTCAGTGGCAGGGGACTGAGAATTGAACTGTTTTACTATTGTAGGTGGGGGCAAGCTGAGAAAATGAAGCTTATACCCCAGTTGTACAATGGACAGAGTCCAATTTTCTGATGTTATTTGTTGCCATCTTTTGGCAAAATAGCATAGTCTTCCTGGAATGGTCAAGGGTTCTGGACCTTTTAGGGGCAGAATGACTAAGTTCTCTAGATAGAAGTCAAAGACCCTGAGGAGGCTGGGTCTGTTGAACCAGTTGAGCTTTTTGAGCTTGCGGCTTTCTTTGCTGTCTGTTCTTTGTTGTCCCTTCTGGGGAACATGAAGCGGACAGTGAGTTTGATGGGTGTAAGATTGGTAAGGCTTCTTTTTCTTACTGAAAAAGGGTTTTTTGAATATTTTCTTCTTTGCTGGGTTGGCTGTAGACTTTGACAATTTATTTAAAGTAGTATTGTCAGATTCAAGCTGATTAGCCTTGTCCTGCCAGTCCTTGCCAAAGAGATTTTCTCCTGTGCAAGGAATGTTTCCCAGCTTTTCTTGCAAGTCTGATACTTTGAAGCCAAGCAATATGACGTGCTCCTATCGATATAGCAGAGGTTCTGCTAATACATTCAAAGCAATCAAAGGTAGCACGGTTCATGAATTTTGAGACATTCTGGGCATGTTTGACCAGAATAAGGTAGTCTGCTCTTTTTTCCTCTGAAACACAAGGACTAAGGAGCTCTAAGTCTTTTGTGACTTCTTCCAGGAACATTCCCATATAAAGAATGTAGGAACTGATCCTGGCTCCTAGCATGGAGGATTGAAAGCATCGACAGCTAAAGGCATAGAGAGTCCTGGATTCACGGACTGGAGGATTAGAAGAATGTGTTTTAGCACTCTTGATCCTTCGCATGGCCGATTCCACAACCATTGAATGATGTGGTAACTGAGTTTTTTGAAAACCAGGACAACTTGGCACTCGGCACATGGTGTCAAGGCATCGGGAATGTGAAGATATTGTTAAAGGAGTTTCCCACATTCTCAACATTAGATTATGTAAGATCTTTTGAATGGGAAGCATAGATGGTTCCTTGGGAGCCATAGGGCATTGTAGAATTCTTAGCTCTTCTGCCCTAGGCTCTTTTTTCTGGATTCACAGTGATTGCAAGACCCTTTGCTAAATCACGTATGAAATCCTGGAAGGAAATATCCTCTGAAGGAGACATCCTGCATTGAGGAGAAGGAACTGAATCTTCTAATAGATTCACTCTGGTACCAGTAGAATCCTCAGAGTCCTCGGAATCGGAAGACTCAAGAACCGGGTGTTCCTATAACACATGGTATCGGTACCGCTCGAAGTCGGTACCGAAATATCTCAGTTCCTGATCCCCGATAACCGATATCGGCATGGGGGGAAACAGTCCTGTTGAAGCAGGTACTGTCGGTGTCGGTACCGATACCTGTTGAACCGTCTGTTGCGGTCTTAGCAGTACCAAAGCTGCTAAGAGGGCCACTAGACTGCGTTCAATAGTGAGGATTCTGTGATCCATCGCTCCTGCCGATGCCTGGGTGTTGGTACCGATGGAAGCGGCTATGACCCCAGTACAAGGCACCAGTAGTTCCGCAGAGGTGGAGGCCTCTGGAACATCCTGGAGTTCCGTTTATGCTTTGGAGCCCAAAGACTCCTGCCGGGGCTGTTTTGCCGGTGAAGTATCCTCAAGGGAAACACCCGTGGCATCTCAATACTTTGAAGGAGATTTTCACTTCGATGACCAGTTATTCTTAGAAGACTTGAATTTGGTTACCTGAGATCCATCGGAGGAAGATGAAGCCCTGGAAGACGTCGATGCAACTGACATCGTGTCGGCGGCAAAAAGGGTACCGAGTTTTGCAGCTCTATTCTGCAGGCCCCTTTTGGTCATCTTCGTGCAGGAGAGACACTCCATTGGACAATGTTCAGGACCCAAACATTTTAGACACTAATCAGGGTGTCAGTGACGGAAATGGTACCGCCACATTTTGAGCATTTCTTGAAACCACTAGCTGGTTTCTCCATGCTGGAAGAAAAATGGGCCTAGTGCCCAAAGTGGCACCTAGCACCAGAGACAGGGAAAGATCCCTGAAGAAATAAAAGTTTCTTTTTTTTTTTTAAGGAAAGAAGAAGAAGAGAACCGGCGGTACCGGTAGGCATCAAATGAAGGCAGACGCGACCACAAAAAACAAGAAATAAAAGTTAATTTTCTGCAGTGACAGGGTACCATGTCCTGTCGGCTCCGCGGAAAACGAAGAACTGAAGTGAGAGAGGTACAGAGGCGGGAAGGCAACACGTATGCGCTGTGGGATGCTCCCAAAAGCTTTCCTATTGGACGCTGGGGAGCGTTCCCGCGCTGGCTCCATCGGTACTGACGATACCCATATGTGAAGACTACATTCCTGCTTGTTCCTGGAGATAACATGTTAGCCATCTGGTCAGTGGCGATATTCAGCCGCCGATCAGATAGGTTAAAGTTAGGCTTGCTTTTTTTCAGCCTATCTTTAGCCAGTTTGGGTTAACATGTTAATAGCTGAAAATTGCGGCTGACAGGTTAACCCTTGATGTCGCCTCCTCTCTGTCCCTGGAATGCCCTGTTTCCAAAGCCTTCAGCTGAGCTAAGAGGGAATATTCAGCAGGCATTCTCCGAGATTAACATAGACAGCAGGTCTGCTAACCAGATTGATCCCTTTGACCATGCCCCCCATGCAGGGGCGGCCCAAGGGGGGTGCGGGGCCATGTGCGGAGACTCGGTGCGGGGCCTCATTTGCATAAGGTGCCTCATTTGCATAAATATTTGCATAATGTTACCATACACTAACTTTTAGTAAACATGCCTCTTAATGAGTATATGGATAAAGAAAGACTAAAAGGTTTCTACATTACTATAATCCAGTACCAACCGCCAGGCACATTAGGAACTACTACAAACACTGCCCATTTAGAACCCATAGCAAACCCGCCATATCCTAACAGCACTACTAGGACTCACAAAGCACCATACCCTAACTATCAAAAGGCAACACTGCAAATATTAAACCAATACATTTCAGAGAACAACAATACATGACCTACTGGGGAAAGAACAAGTGGCAATGTCAAATAGGAATTATATAAACAGAATACCTCAGCTCAGTTACACATGCACAACATAGACCATCACCAAACAAGGAATCACAATTTAGAAACAGGAAGACAATAATTAAACTGGGAACCCCAAAAGCCAAACTTGGAATATACAACAACACTGTAGAAATAAAACTATAAATTAATTTCCTCTTGTACTAAACAAAGCGCAAAAATTAATGATGCACATTTCCCAGAGCTGACATATTCCAGTTAATAAATTCAAAATAAAGAGATATTTTTCTACCTTTTGTGCATTTTTTTTCAGTTGCAATTGTTCCAGCCACTTTCTTCTGGTTTCTTCGTGTCTTCTGCTAACTCTCCATCTGCTGTCCATTTGTCCTTTCTTCTGTCTTCTTGTTTTTTATTTCCATTCTCTCTCTACATCTGCTTTAACATACAGTACTAATCTTTCTCCTTTTGCTCTTTCCTCATTCCTATTTCATCTACTCAAAATTTACCCCTCCATCCTCAATCCCCACTTACTCTCCCAATACCCGGCCAATTGTAGATTTTTTATCCCTCCCACACAAAATATTTTTCCCCTCTCCATTTTACTCTCCCAGCCCCATCCCATTCTAATCCTCCCCCAACACCAGCTCCCTTCTAGTTCCAGCCTCACCCAGCATCCATTCCCTTCTAGTCCCTGCATCAACCCATTTCCAGTCCTAGCCCCCCATCAGCCCATTTCCAGTCCTAGCCCCCCCCCATCAACCCAATACCAGTCCTAGCCCCCATCACCCCATTTTCAGTTTAAGCCCCCCCTATAACCCATTACCAGTCCTAACCCCCCATCAGCCCACTTCCAGTCCTAACCCCCCCATCAGCCCACTTCCAGTCCTAACCCCCATCAACCCATTTCCAGTCAGCCCCCCATAGCCCATTGCCAGTCCTAACCCCCCCCCATCAGCCCACAGTCCATTACCAGTCCTAACCCCATCAGCCCACCTCAAGTCCTAACACCTCCCCATCAGCCCATTTCCTGTCCTAGCCCCCCATAGTCCATTATCAGTCCTAACCCCCCATAGCCCATTACCAGACAGCCCCCATCAGCCAACAGCCCATTACCAGTCTTAACCCCCCCATAGCCCATTGCCAGTCCTAACCCCCCATCAGCCCACAGTCCATTACCAGTCCTAACCCCATCAGCCCACCTCAAGTCCTAACCCCTCCCCATCAGCCCATTTCCTGTCCTAGCCCCCCATAGCCCATTACCAGTCCTAACCCCCCCCAACAGCCCACAGCCCATTACCAATCCTAACACCATCAGTCCACCTCCAGTCTTAATCCCCCAGCCCATTTCCAGTGCTAGCAACCCCCCAACGCATTTCCAGTCCTAGACCCCCATATGCCACTCCCAGTACTAATGCCACCAGCCCATTTCCAGTCCTAATCCCCCATCACCCAATTTTTAGTTTAAGCCCCCCCATAGCCCATTACCAGTCCTAAGCCCCCATCAACCCACTTCCAGTCCTAATCCCATCAGCCCATATAGACTTAGCTCCCCCATAGCCCATAGTCCCCCCCCCATAGCCCATCACCACTCCTAACCTCCCCCAGCCCATCACCACTCCTAATCCCCCCCATCAGCCCATTTCCTGTCCTAGCCCCCCATAGCCCATTACCAGTCCTAACCCCCCCAACAGCCCACAGCCATTACCACTCCTAACCCCCCCCAGCCCATCACCAGTCCTAACCCCCCCTAACAGCCCACAGCCATTACCACTCCTAACCCCCCCAGCCCATCACCAGTCCTAACCCCCCCAACAGCCCACAGCCATTACCACTCCTAACCCCCCCCAGCCCATCACCAGTCCTAACCCCCCAGCCCATCATCAGTCCTAACCCCCCCAACAGCCCACAGCCATTACCACTGCTACCCCCCCCAGCCCATCACCAGTCCTAACCCCCCCCAACAGCCCACAGCCATTACCACTCCTACCCCCCCCAGCCCACCACCAGTCCTACCCCCCCCAACAGCCCACAGCCATTACCACTCCTCACCCCCCCCCCCCCGCCCACCCCAGCCCCGCAAATTTATTTTTACAAAAAAAGCTGTCGCTGCCTCTGCCGGGGCCGGGGCCGCCGCGGCAGAATCGAGTGTGCCGCGGGCCCCCCCCCGGCCCAGCAGAGCCTGCCCTCCCTGGTATCACCTCTCTCAGCTGCCTCCCTCCAGTCACACGTGCCGGCTTTCAGAGCGCGAGGGAAGAGTTACTCCCTCGCTGCCTGTTAAGCCCCCGCGGGCTTAACAGAGCAGCGAGGGAGAAACTCACCTCGCGCTCTGAAAGCCGGCGCGTGTGACTGGAGGGAGGCAGCTGAGAGAGGTGATACCGGGGAGGGCAGGCTCTGCTGGGCCGGGGGGGCCCCGCGGCACACTCGATTCTGCCGCGGCGGCCCCGGCAGAGGCAGCGACAGCTTTTTTTTATTTTTTTTTATTTTAATGTTGGATGATGGATCAGAATGTTTTTTGCGCGGGGCCCCCTGAAACGCGGGGCCCTGTGCAAAAATCATTCTCGCTCAATGGACGGGCCGGCCCTGCCCCCATGATCTGTCTTCTGTGTTTGGGGGCTGTAAGGTCATGATAAAGCTGAAAAAAATAGCATGTTTCCTCCAGCATGGCTCTTCAAAAGGGCTCATGGAACGGCTTCTGTGTCTCTGTCTCATCTCCCGTCTATTATTTCTGGATATAGAAATAAGGGTCAACAGTTGAAGCATTTTTAATTGTAGTAACCTAATACATACAGTGTGTCATCACCTTTCAATGAAGAGGCAATGCACTTACACTGGCTTTAAATAGTAGATCAGGTAGGCAAAAAGCTGCGTCAATATTCCAAAGGTTTGTCCAGTTAACTTCAAGAGTTAACTTCTACCACAGAAACCCTGACTTTCAAATTCCACCTCCTCCCCTTCACCCTCTCCCCAAGAGGTTAAAGTTTGTTTGGCCAACTGACATGAAAAGAGGTGATTTTGGAGGTGTTCCTGGGATGCAGTGCGAGACAATTCGCTATCCTGAAGCTGCCTGTTTAACTTTACTCTGATCTATTCAGCAGCAGATTGATTCAGATATGCCCTGCCATATAGCCGAACATTTTTATTAGATGCCTAAATTCTATAGAATTCTATTTACAACAGAGAGAAACAAAAACACACAATAAATCATTAATCACCGTTACAATCTTTAGAAAAGTCTATTTTCTTGTTAACCCGATCTCTAATCCACTTATACAAATCATCAACCTTTACCTGCTTCCTACAACTGGAACATTTCTCCATTAATCTTAAAACTCTAAGAAGTAAATTAATTCCATAATCTTGGAGCAGAACTAGA
The DNA here is from genome assembly GCA_033557465.1 of Ichthyophis bannanicus. Taxonomy (NCBI): domain Eukaryota; kingdom Metazoa; phylum Chordata; class Amphibia; order Gymnophiona; family Ichthyophiidae; genus Ichthyophis; species Ichthyophis bannanicus. The sequence continues at coordinate 10,140,862 of CM066050.1, read as the reverse complement.
GAATAAAGAGGGCCAACAGCTGCCTTGGTGATGATCTAAGTGTCCGCCTGGTGTCTGCCAAGCTAGGTTCTCCCACTGACCCTCCTTAAGACCTTGTGAAAGTCATTTCACCCTCCACTGTAACTTGCCTTGAGCCTGGATTTGGAAAAGGCAAATAAAAGGAGAACCTTTGTCCAGTGTCTAAAAAAAGTTAAAAGCAAAACCTTAAAAGAATTCTAGCTCAGACTGGTAACAAGTGTCGGGTATTGAGGACCAAGTGAACAGGATAATTCAATCTTTTTTTTTATATATATACTTTATTTAAATCCACCATCAGGCAATAAGAAACATCAACAAAGTCTCCACGGGGGGAGGGGGGGTGTACTCTTATCCCCTCCGGGGGGCAACATAAAGAAATACAACAGGTGGGTTATAACATATTATCCCATACCCCCTCCCCCCACCCACCTCACACTCCTCCACCAGCGTTCTAGGATCATATATCCATTAAATGGCAGCTACAACTAGTCAACCCCCACTCCCCCCTTGGCCAAATCTCATTCAACACCCCACCTGGAGAATTTCATTACGACTACGAACCCCTAGTTGTTGAATATAGGGTTCCCATATTGACATAAACACTGTCCAACGCTTGACACTGCCCCTTGCTAGCCATCGCTCCGTTAACATCAAATGATGAAAACTGTTCCGCCATTCATCAAAGGTTGGCGACTGGTGCTCTCTCCATAAACGGAGAATCGGTCCTTTACCCACCAAACATGCCTTCCGCAATAGTAAACGTTCCCCTGCCTTCGCAGGCCAGGGAGACGCCAGCTGATCCAATACTACAAAGGAGCCAGTCCATCTAAATCTTTGCTGCAACAACTGACTAAGAAAGTTGCATATCCTAGCCCAATAGGAACGCACTCCACGACATCCCCACCACATATGCAATAAAGTCGCCAAGGGCTCTGAGCAACGTGGGCAACAACCATCCGTCCCCAAATGACTACGAAATGCCCGCCGCGGCAAGAAGTGGGCTCTAGTCACACATTTAAATTGAATCTCCCTCCAGCGAGCCCCCTGCACCACACACAAAATCCGTTTCAAGGCCTTACAAACCAACCCCGGAGGCACTTCCCCACCCAATTCAGCTGCCCAGGCCACCTCGACTCCCCGATAGTCGGGAATTGCCCTATAACGATCCAGACGAAGCTTCAATTTGGAAATCGAAGGTGAACTATCCTCCCCTAAACTAAAAAATTCCAAGATCTGGGCCGATCGTTCAATTTGCAGCGCTCCTCGTGGCAAAGAGGCCACATAATGAGAAACCTGCATGTATGCAAAACAATGTTTAGTAGGCAAATCATACTCCCGACTCAATGTCATAAAGGACTTGCATCTTCCCGCTGGGTCTACTAGGTGCCCCACATTCCTTATACCTCGTGACCGCCAGTCACGAAACGTCACCATCTCGGACCCAGGGAGGAATTTGACATTCCCCTGTAAAGGTAGCCAACTGGAATCACTCCACGATTCGTTCCAGTACTTATTAAGCTGTTGCCAGGTTCGCCTAGCAGAATCCACCAATGCACTCCGCCTGACAGTACCCGGTAGATCACTATGCGTCCCATACAAAACCCCCAGCAAAGTCAATGGGGCCACTAAACACTCCTCCAAGGCCCTAGGCATATATTCTTCTGTCCCTCCCAGCCAATCTCCCAGGTGCCGAGCCTGACAAGACAGGGCATACATCTTCAAATCTGGCAGTCCCATACCCCCTTCATGCCATTTCCCCAACAACCGACCCCACGGAATGCGCGCCCTCTTTCCCCCTCCAAAGGAACGTCTTAAGGGAGGCTTCCACCCTATGCAGGTCCTGACATAACAGCCAGACTGGCAGGGTCTGCAACCAATACAAGATTCGTGGTAAAATAACCATCTGCACTGCCGCTATTCTCCTGGAAAGAGACAACGGTAGAGACTCCCAGGCCTTTAGCTGCGCAGCCAGGCACCGCAGGATACAATCCAAATTGCGTCCATATAACGCTTGTGGTTGTCTAGTCAACACTATGCCCAAATAAACAAAGTCCTCAGCCGCCCACCTAAGAGGGAAAGGCCCCCCCATGAACTACGTAGATGCCCCAAGGTATCCAACGCTTCCGATTTATCCTTATTAATGCAAAGGCCTGCAAATGCCCCAAAGCGCGCAAATTCCTCCAGCAGAGTCTGCAGGGAACCAACCGGGGAAGTCAAATGAACTAACAAATCATCCGCGAATGCCGAAATTATAAGGATAATTCAATCTTAAATCCATTGACTACTGAGCAGCTGTATTGTACACACATTGTAATCTAGCTAGTAGTCTTTTGATGTTCCCAAATAGTACTTAATTACAATAATTGATTTTTCCATAATGATTCCTTGAACCATTTTATCCAGATAACGTTACAGGATGCCTGTATATTCCTTACAACTCAGTAGAAGGCCAGAGAGGTGTTAAAAAGTAATAGCAGCAATAAAACTCTACAGATCAAATGGCTTCTTATCTGATAAAGCAAAAGAACGCGGATGTCCTTATCTTGTTTGTTTCCAAGTGTTTGATCACCTTCATTTCAAAGGTATCATATACAACTTTTTGCGGACCCTAATTGCACCGTAACCTGACTGATGAGCTGAATGTCTCTGGAGTTGGAAGCTGCTACTACTGCCAATATTTCTATTTCTTGTTATCGGTATAGTGCTACTAGGCATATACAACACTGTTCACATACATATACGAGACAGTCCCTGCTCAACAGAGCTTACAATCTATACAAGACAGGCAAACAGGGCAAACAGGAGACTAAGGTAATTTATTTAAGGGAAACAATTAAAACACATATGTGTGTTAGGAGAGTGGTGGTGGTGGTGATGGGGGGGTGGGGCGGGGGGCAGGGTTGGTCAGGATCCAAAAGCAGCCTCAAAGAGATGGGTTTAGCCTGACTTCAATAGGACCAGAGACGGAGCCTGACGTACTGACTCAAGCAGGTGGAACATGGAGTCTGGACTGGGCAGTAAAACGAGAGCGCTCAGATTAAAGTCATTTGCCTGATGAGCAGAGTTTCAGAGAAGTGGTGTAAAATGAGATAAGAGAGGAAAGGTAGTGAGGAGCTGCAGAATGAACGCATTTTTAGATCAGTAGGAAAAGTTAGAACTGAATGTGGAAATGGATAGGGAGCCGATGAAGTGACTTGAAAAAAGGGTTACCCGAACAGAGCAAGACTGGTGAAAGATTAGCCACATGCCTGAGGTTTGAATGGATTGAAGGGAAGAGAAATCATTCACTCTATCTACTGTCGCCAGGCGCCCCTACTAGCGTAGGAAATAAGGGCGTCTGGTGACATTTAATTTATTTTAAGGAGTGGTTAAGTTGAAGGACCAGGAGGATTCTGGTCCTTGTAGTGCAGAACTCCTTATAAAGAACAATCTATGCCAAAGTGTAGGGTAATAAGGCTTTATTTCCCCGGTCAACGCTTAGGTTCAATAAGACACAAAAAAAAATGAAGGTAATTCTTTCCTCTAACAAAAAGGTTCCACCGTTATATAAACAGTTAAGGGTTGTAGGCTTCACAATTAACTGTTTATCTGGGTTAAGGATTCTTTCAAATCAATAAAAAATTAACATCAGGAAACAAATGGTTATCAACTTCACCATATGCAGAGTTCTCTTTTCTCTATACATCTAGCAAGGCAATCAAGCTAGTTCTTGAACAAAAGTTACATTCCATTGGTTCACTCTGAGGAATACTGGTTTCACAATCACAGTCCATTGATTCTGGGTCACTCCCTTCTTCAATGCTATGACTGTCTTCAGTATCTGTTAACTCCTCACAAGGGTTCTTTGGTTACTAATGTGCTCAGTGCTAGAGCACGTTGCTTCAGGTACTGTGTAATTGTTCATGCGCCCTCTGGCTGAGCTGCGCTGGAACTGCGCTCTCTGCCTTTTCTGAGTTCCATGAAAATCAGGAGTTTTTTTCAACACTGTTTCTTCTCTAGCTCCAGCCTCATGACACTACCTTTAGCAAAACTGACAGGTACCTGTGATCTGGATTGGACACTGCTGGAAACAAGATACTGGGCTTGATGGACCCTTGGTCTGACCAACTATGGCATATCTTATGTTCTTATGTATGAACCAGATGCTTCTCTATTGTAATAATAATTTTTGGGGTATCCATGTAACTTCAGGAGTTATCTTCATAAGACCTTAGTTTTGAAGCTTCTGGCCCAACAAATGGATGGAAAACGATTGTCCAAATGTCAATGAGTGGAAGAGTAACTTAGTGGTTAGAGTAGCAGGCTGTGACTCAGAAATACAGAGCTCAAATCCCCTTCCTACCACTGACACTCCCTGTCATCTTGAGCAAAGTTACTTCACTCCCCGTTGTCTTACGTAACAACATAAGATATGCCATACTGGGTCAGACCAAGGGTCTATCAAGTCCAGTATCCTGTTTCCAACAGTAGCCAATCCAGGTCACAGGTACCTGTCAGGTTCCCAAAAGGTACACAGATTCCATGCTGACTGTCCAATGGGTAAGCAGTGGATTTCCCCGGTCTCACCATCAAGGAAGTGGGCGCCCGTGCGCAAACTCCTGAGAACTCAGGGACCTCCGAGTCAGTAGGGACTACTGGAATGGTTGCATGTGAGCACATGCCCATGGCACCATCTCTATTGTCGCCGCCATCAATCTGAGGAGCTGAGGATAATACCAGATTCTGGGAGCCTGCTGCACAGAGAACAGCGCTGGGCAATCCAACAATCTTTGGACTTTTTCCTCTGGCAGGAAAACTCTGCCCACTCGAGTGTTGAAACCTTCTCCCAGAAGCTTTGGGGACTGGGAAAGCAATAGCTGACTCTTTCCCCAATTGATCACCCAGTCAAGGTTCTCCAAAAAGGACACCACTTAGGATGCCACCCAAGGAATGGGCCCAGAAGAGCCAGTTGTTCAGATATGGATGGACACAGATCCCTTAGCACCACAGCATCATGGCTGCTACCACCATGACCTTGGAGAATATCCTCATGGTGGTGGATAAACCGAAAGGGAGGGCAGCGGACTGAAAGTGAGAGCCAAGCACAGCAAAATGCAAGAACTGCTGCTGATCTGCCAAGATTGAGATATGAGAATATGTTCGACCAGATCCAGAGAAGCCAAGAACTCCCTTCAGTGCACTCCTTGAATCACGGAGCGCAACCCCAAATGTGTCTTCTGGAAGGCAATAAGATTTTGTCTCTCCCGGGTCCTTCTCAATAACAAAACAAACAGGAAGAAAATTGATGCCTTTGAATTATAATGCTGGCAAAAAATACTGTGTATACCATGGACTGCCCAAAGAACAAACCAGTCAGTACTACAGGAGATCAAACCAAAGCTTTCTTTAGAAGCTCAGGTGACAAGACTTTGACTTTCATACTTTGGACACATCATGCAAAGAGAGAGATCATTAAAGAAAGACATCCTGCTTGGCAAAGTTGAAGATCAATTCAAACAAGGAAGGCCAGCAATGAGATGGATCGATAAAATGACAGCAGCTATGGATGCCACTCTATCAACAATGAGCGCCTCCTTCCAGAATAGGTGGATAACTCTGGCCTCTTCACAATCTTCTGACGGCAAGAGTACTTCTTCATCCACATCAGAGCCCAGTACCAAGCCATCTCAATCAGTCAAAATCATGGACAACTCCCAGCTGTTCCCCCTCTCCAAGGCGTGCCCCTCACCTGGGATGCTTAGCCAAGGGTAAACTAACAGAGCTTCTATTCTCTGCCGGCCCCACCACAAGACTGTATCTGGGGGCACCCAAAGACTACAGGGTCTTAATTTCCTTACCAGAAGGACCAGGCCTGCTGCAAAAAGAAATGATTCCAGGAAGCACAATCCTGAGCGCAGAAGCTCTTCTCTTGGAAATGACTCCCCAACACCAGGGGACACAGCTGCCACAGACCCCTTAGAGGTCGATGGGTTGCTCACAGCATGGTTGCTGGATCCTCTGGCTGGCTAGATTCTCTCTTTATTCTTTACTCCATTTGATATACCACAGGCTCCAAATCATTTTGGTCGCCTTCCTCTGAACCGCTTCCAGCCTTTTTATATCATTTGCGAGATACGGTCTCCAAAACTGAACACAATATTCCAAGTGAGGCCTCACCAGCAACTTCTTTTCTGCTGGTAATTCCTCTCTATATGCAACCCAGCATCCTCTGGCTTTTGCCACCGCCTTGTCACACTGTTTCACCACCTTGAGATTGTCAGATACAATCACTCTGAAAGTCCTTCTCCTGGTCCGTGCACACCAATCTCTCGCTCCCTATCGCATACAATTCCCTTGGATTTCTGCTTCCCAAGTGCATGACACTGCACTTCTTCACATTAAATCTTAACTGCCAAGCATTAGACCATTCTTCCAGCTTTTGTAGATCTTTCCTCATATTCCCCACCCCCTCAGGGGAGTCCACTCTGTTGCAAATTTTGGTGTCATCTGCAAAAAGACAGACTTTTCCATTCAACCCTTTGGAAATATCACTCCAACTCCAATATCAACCCTGGGGCACACTGCTAATCACCTTCCTTTTATCCGAGTGAGTTCCATTTACAGTCACCTTCTGCTGTCTGTCAGTCAACCAATTTCTGATCCAGTTCACCATCTTGGGACCCATTGCCAAGCAGTTGAGTCGTAGTCCGGCCCTAGGCATCGAAGACAGCAGTTATGTGTATCAGTGAGGGACATTATTTTGGCACACTGATCACACTTCTTAAAGCTACTGGTAACCATAGGAGAAAAAAGTACCCCAGCGAGGTCAAAGACTCACGGTGCTGCCAGTTGGAAAAAAGGTGCGAAGGTGCCAAAAAGAGAAAAAAAAAGTAGGAACCCTAGACTTGATGCCGGGGCAGCAATTTCGGGTGGTGGGAAGGGTACCAGTGCACTACCAGTGAGAGTATGAAACTCAGGTTGAAGAATATCAACTTTTTCCAGGGAAAGACCAGACATATGTCTGATGGGCTCTGCGGAAAAAAGGAGACCGAGCAAGATGGTAACCTTGGGAGAGAAGGGCACCACACATTTATTTTATTTATTTAACAATTTTTCTATACCGCTTTATCATAAAAATAAAGCAGTTTAAATTATAACTCACACAATTACAGAAAACCTATTATGGAACTCGGGGAGGGGTGACATGCAGGGGACACTCTGAAGCATAACTTATTTACAATGGAACATATATACAAACAGTGTGTAGTGGAAGTCCTGTGGTTGGGGTGTCAAGAGTTTTCATTGAAATGATCAATAAAGAGGAAGGTTTTCAGTTTTTTTCTGAAATCTTATGTCGGTGGTAGCCCTTAATTTCTCAGGGAGAGCGTTCCAGATGGCAGGTGCAGCAAGAGAGAGTGCCCTCCTCATGGTAGATTTGTTTGCTTTTGTGTATGAGCAGGGTATTGGAATGATATCAATGGTGCTCTGTCGCCTTGGTCTATTATTGGGTTTGGTGCAAATCATTTCCTCAAGGACTCCAGCTGACATGATATTTCTGGTTTTAAAAATGGTCAGAACAGATTTATATTTGGCGCAGACAGTAACTGGAAGCCAATGGAGCTGATGTAAGAGAGGCTTGATGTGATCTTGCTTATTTGATCCAGTGATGACTCTGGCGGCAGAATTCTGGACCAGTTGTAGAGGTTGTGTAGTTTGCTTTGGTAGCCCTTCATAGAGGGAATTGCAGTAGTCTAGTATTGGAGTTATGACGGCTTGACAGAATGTTCGGAAATGGTCTTGGCTGAGGAAGGGTTTGAGTCTTCGAATGGTGGCAAGTTTGTGTAAAGCATTCCTAATGGTTCTGTTGATGTGTGGTTGTCAGCTGAGGTGGTGGTCAAGGGTGACTCCAAGATATCGAACCTCGTCCTTTATTGAAATGGCAATGTTGGCCACAATGATTGAAGTAGGGGGATGAAGGAGGCATTGTGTGTGATGATTAGTGCCTTTGATTTTTTTAAGTTGATATATAGCTTGTTGTTGGAAAGCCAGACGATCTCCTGGAGACATTTTGACATGGTTGTATAGTCTGGGGAGTCCAGGCACATTGGGGTGTAAGCCACGATGTCATCCACATAGATGGCATAATGTATCTTGTGCTTTTTGAAGATATTACAGACTGGTTGTATGTATATGTTAAAGAGAAGGGCGGACAGGGAGGACCCTTGAGGGACCCCCTGTGTTGTATGAAAAGGAGCGGAAGAGTGTGATTCTACTTTGACCTTTTGCTGTCTGTCACTAAGGTAAGATTGAAACCACTTAAGTGTGGTGTTGTGAAGGACAATGTCTGCTAGTCGTTTCAAGAGGATGCTATGGGATATAGTGTCAAAGGCAGAGAAGATGTCAATGAACACAAGCAGGAAACCGTTCTTAATGTTGTTGATTCCTCTGAGTTGGGTGTCATATAGGCGGATGAGTAGTATTTCAACATTGTGGTTAGGACAAAAGCCATGTTGTTGGGGGTCCAGAGGGGCATGTGTATCCATGTGGTCCTGAAGCTGTCTTTGTAGTGTCTTCTCAATCATTTTGATTAGAAAAGGAAGGCTGGAGATTGGGCGGTAGGCTGAGGGGTCTGCTGAGTCCGTGATGTGGTTTTTGGGATAGGTCAGATAGTGGCTTCTTTGAGTGTGGTGGTCATATAGCCTGAAGTTAGGGAGATGCTTATGATTTTGTGGATGCATTTGCTCAGTTCTTCCTTTGTTGATTTATTCCAGGCCACCAGGCCAGGGTCTGAGGGAGCTGTGTTGGAATTTAGCACAGTGACTGTGTGGGCAACTTGCTCAGTTGTGGGGATATAGAATTCACTCCACTTGTATGAGGAGATAGGTCTTGTGTTCAGTGATGGAGTGGCAGTGTTGGTGGGCTCTAAGGGTAGGGAGCTCTCAAGGGGGGGGGTTGTTCTTGGCAAGAAGGAAATCAGCAAAAATTCGATGGTGAATCTTATCTTCTTTCTTTTGTGTTGGATCTTTTGTAAGGGACTGGACAATCTCCACGAGTTCTCTAGGCTTGTTGCAGGCCTTTAAGATGAGGTTGGTATGCTATTGCTGTCTGTGACTGTTGATAAGGCTGTTGTAATTATGTTACATTATTTGGTATTCTTTTAATGTGTTTTCTGAGCGGTCATGCCTCCGTGACTGCATGTGTGGTGGCATCTCCCAAAGGCTTTCTTTGAAAGCTGGGGGGATTGCTTCTGCGAGGGCTTCATCGGCGCCGACATCAACCATATGTGAGGACAGACTTCCTGCTTGTTCCTGAAGAAAATCTATCCACTATCTGCTGGAGACAAAGAAATACTAACGGGACCTCTGGTGGCTGAGGCAAATAGAAGCATGGGAGTGGTAGGCAGACGCAACCCACTTGTCTGGACTGGTCTGGCAGGACAATATGGAACTACATTTACCTGTGCCGCTACATTCATTATTTTATAGATGTCTATCATATCTCCCATCAGCCGTCTCTTCTCCAAGCTGAAGAGCCCCAAATTCTAAGCCTCTCCTCCATAGGGAGATCTTTCCATCCCCTTTACCATTTTTATCGCTCTTTTCTGTACCTTTTCTAATTCTGCTGAACATCAGCCCTTCTGTTTCTAGCCTGTCTTTCCAAATTTAGCTCAGGATGGTTTGCAAAATCTTTTCATGAAAATCTTTCTTCATTTATCTCAATACCCACCATCCCAACCAGACGTATGAGTTCAATGTATAATGTTGTTAAGTACCCTCATGTTAAATGTAACCCTCCAATCGTGATGTGACCACTTTGATTGTAGGATAAGGTGGTATACAAATCTGTCTAAATAAATAAATCTCCAAGAGGGAAAGGGTAGCTGAGAACAGGGGTGAAAGCAGTCTTCTAGAAAAGCAAACGTATAGGTCGATACAGAAAGTCAGCACTGAAGTCGCATGCTATTATCTGTGTACGCATTGGCAGTGCGAAGCATCAGCACTTATATGCAGCAAAGGGCATGTATGCAAATAAGCTGTGCACAAAACTTTGGCATAAAGTTGAAAGGAGGGAAGCCAACACATGCGCAAACAATAGACACGCTACAAGTGGCCATGTGCACATGCATGTAAATTCCAGACACTCACATTATGAGCACATAGGATGTGAGGACTCTCTGATCATTAGCAACACCAGTAATAGCCTGATGGCGTTCATTCCATAATAATCACCACTGTTTCACCCAAAAAAATTTTTTATTAAAGCACAACAATGAGACATACGTACTGTAACAGTAAATGGAGAATGGTATAAGTGAATCCAAAAACACAGAAGGATAAGAAGCAAAAGACATTTCTTCTTAAACACCAAACTTTATCTTATATGCTGAAAGATAGATGCAGAGGATAAACTGTTCACCGGTACACATGCTAGAACAGTCTTTCCCTGCACGCGTAAGAACAGGCAGAGAGATAGAAGATAAACTTTCACCGGTACACATGCTAGAACAGTCTTTTCCTGCACGCGTAAGAACAGGCAGAGAGATAGACGATAAACTGTTCACCGGTACACATGCTAGAACAGTCTTTCCCTGCACGCGTAAGAACAGGCAGAGAGATAGAAGATAAACTGTTCACCGGTACACATGCTAGAACAGTCTTTCCCTGCACGCGTAAGAACAGGCAGAGAGATAGACGATAAACTGTTCACCGGTACACATGCTAGAACAGTCTTTTCCTGCACGTGTAAGAACAGGCAGAGAGATAGAAGATAAACTGTTCACCGGTACACATGCTAGAACAGTCTTTCCCTGCACGTGTAAGAACAGGCAGAGAGATAGACGATAAACTGTTCACCGGTACACATGCTAGAACAGTCTTTCCCTGCACGCGAAAGAACAGGCAGAGAGATAGACGATAAACTGTTCACCGGTACACATGCTAGAACAGTCTTTTCCTGCACGCGAAAGAATAGGCATAGAGATAATGGCGCTCCAGAACTTTACACCTGATTATGTAATCCTCAACGCATTTCTCTGCATTGGATGCAGACGTTATTAGCATTTTATTTTAATATGCACAGCTCATTCGTGTATTAAAAGATACTTGTGTTGCTGTGTGTACAGACTTTTTTGTGCCGTTTACATATGTAACAATCTCTTCTCTGCAACGTATATGTTGCGTTATCCAGATCACAAGCACCTAGCAGTCTCCCTAAAAGACACAGGTTCCACAATGCTTGTACTGGGTCAAGCAGTGATATCCCGGGTCCCTTTTAATAATGGTTTATGGACCTTTCCTCCAGGAACTTGTCCAAACCTTTTTTAAACCCAGCTACACTAACAGCCTTTACTACATCCTCCAGTAACGAATTCCAGAGTTTGAATACGTGTTGAGTAAAAAAATATTTTCTTTTATTAAACGGGTTATACTGTAGATTCATTGCATGTCCTCTAGTCTTTCTATATTTTGCTGGCATAAACAATTGATCTATGTTTACCCATTCCACTTCATTCATTAATTTATAGACCTCTATCATATCTCCCCCTCAGCCATCTCTTTTCCAGTGTAATCAGCAACAGATTTGGCATTAGAGGTAGGACACGTGCCCTGCTCCTGTTAATCAGTAACGTGTGGTGTGATATTAGATAGGGCAGGGGACTTAATGCAGGACACTTATCCTGGAGCCTAGAGAAGTTTGTAACGAGAGCCATACGAAGGGAGTGTTAAGCAGAAGAGACATGAGGGGCGCAGGATTGCTGTTGCTTCTGCTCTTATTCTTCACCTGCATCTTCACTGGTAAGAGATCTTTATCAGAGACTATCAGCCCTGCTATAGTTGGTATGACCGCAGCATAGAAAAGGCTTAAAAACATAAGAAATGTCAAACTGGGTCAGACCAAGGTCCATCAAGCCCAATATCCCGTTCCCAACAGTGGTAAATCCAGGTCACAAGTACTTAGCAGTTTCCAAAGACATACAGAGGTTCCACACTTCTTGTACTGGGACAAGCAGTGGATTTCCTGAGTCCTCTTTAATAATGGTTTATAGACTTTTACTCCAGGAACTTGTCCAAATCTTTTTTAAACCCAGCTACACTAACAGCTTTTACTACATCCTCCAGTAACGAATGCCAGAGTTTTATTGCATGTCTCCTAGTCTCTCTACCTTTTGAAGGATTAAACAATTGATCTACGTTTACCATTCCACTCCATTCATTAATTTATAGACCTCTCTCATATCTCCCCTCAGCCTTATCTTTTCCAAGATGAAGAGCCCTAACCTTTTAAGCCTTTCTTCATAGGGGTATCCTTCCATCCCCTTTACCATTTTGGTGGTTCTTCTCTGTACCTTTTCTAATTCCACTATATTCTTTTTAAGATATGGGACCAGAATTGCACACAATATTCAAGGTGTGGTCACACCTTGGAACGATACAGAGAGATTATAATATCCTTTGTTTTATTTTCCATTCCTTTCCTTATGATACCTAGCATTCTATTTGCTCTCTTGGTCGCTGCTGCACACTGGGCCGAGGGTTTTAACATGTTATCTATGATGATGCCTAAATCTTTTTCCTTGGTGGTGGTTCCCAATGTGGAACCTTGTATCATGTAACCATAGTTTGGGTTGTTCTTTCCTAGGCGCATAACTTTGCACTTGTCCATATTAAATTTCATCTGCCATTTGGACGTCCAGTCTTCCAATTTATGAAGGTCTTTTTGCAACTTTTCACAATCTTCTTGTGTTTTAATAACTTTGAATAATTTTGTGTCATCTGCAAATGTGATCACCTCACTTGTTGTTCCCATTTCCAGGCATTTATGAATATGTTAAAAAACAGCGGGCATAGCACAGATCCTTGGGGTACTCTCTTCACCTTTCTCCATTGGGAAAATTGGTCATTTAGCCCTACCCTCTACTTTCTATCTTTTAACTAGTTCCTGATCCACAGTAGTACACTGTCTCATATTGCATGACTTTTTATTTTCACCAAGAGACTCTCATGACAGAACTTGTCAAAGGCTTTCTGAAAGTCCAAATATACTATATCAACCAACTCACTGTTGTCTACCTGTTTATTCACACCTTCAAAAAAACATCACAGATTAGTAAGGCAAGGCTTAGCAGCAAGCGGCGCTCTCACTGTTTTACTGCATGACTTCCTTGTAAGCCAGGCAAGCACAGCACAGGGGGTGCAGGTATTAAGGAGCACCAAGATTGTGACCAGCAGTGGTGTGTCTGCCCACAGGAGCAGCCTGTCCCACGGACTGAAGAGTAAAAGAGAGCCGCGATCATGACCTGCAGCACTGCTCTGTGCCCGAAGGACAGGCTTCTCTCGCAGGCATACTCAATTCTGCTGGCCGTGATCTTCGGCCCATGAGAGCAGCCTGGCCCGCAGGCCAATGAAGATAGAGAGGCCAAGAGTGCGGCAGGAGCTGGAGCAAAGACAGACAGGAAGCAGGCAAAAATGTAAAGGGGCTGTGGTTTGGGGAAATAAAGTTGGGGAGGGGGGAATGAATTGAGGGCAAGGAGAGATTATTGAAGAGGGAAGGAGAAAGGGACAGAGGCTGGGGAAAGACAGCAGGAATGAACAAATGGATGATGAAATGCTCAAAGAAATCAAGGAAGCTAGCAAAAGTTACAGTGCAGTAATAATAATGGGTGATTTCAATTACCCCGGCATCGACTGGGTCAGTGTCACAACAGGACATGCTAGGGAGATAAAGTTCCTAGATGAAATAAATGACTGCTTCTTGGAGCAGCTGGTTCATGAACCGACCAGAGGGGAAGCAATATTAGACCTAGTCCTTAGTGGAACACCAGATGTAGTGCAAGAGATAAGGGTGTTGGGGCCACTTGGCAATAGTGATCATAGCATGATCGCCTTTGATTTAATTAGTGGAGGAGGGATAGTAAGGAAATCCACAGTACTACCCTTTAACTTTCGAAAGGGAGACTATGATAAAATGAGGAAAACAGTTAAGAAAAAACTAAAAGGAGCAGTTGCAAAGGCTAAAGACGTACATCAAGCTTGGGTGTTGTTGAAAAATACTATCTTGGAAGCCCAGACCAGCTGTATTCCACGCTTTAAGAAAAGTGGAAGGAAGTCCAAAAAACTGCCAACATGGTTTAAAGGTGAGGTCAGAGAGGTTGTTGTTGCCAAAAAAGCATCTTTCAGGAAATGGAAAAAAGAGCCAAACGATGAAACCTGGAAACAGCACAAGCACTGGCAAGTCAAATGCAAGGCATTGATAAGGCAGGCAAAGAGAGAATTTGAGAAGAAGCTTGTTGCGGAAGCAAAAACACGAAATAAAGACCTTTTCAAGTACATTCGTAGCAAAAAACCTGTGAGAGAGTCAGTTGGTCCATTAGATGATAAAGGGGTTAAAGGAGCACTAAGAGGCGACAAGGCGATAGCGGAGAGACTGAATGAATTCTTTGTTTCGGTCTTTACTGAGGAAGATGTAGGGATGTTACCCACGACTGAAGTGGTATTTAAAGGTGTGGAAGAATTGAAGGAAATATCAATACATCGGGAAGATGTCTTACAACTATTAGATAAACTGAAGAGTAGCAAATCACCTGGGCCGGATGGTATACATCCAAGGGTGTTGAAAGAACTGAAATTTGAGATTGCAGACCTGCTATCAGTAATCTGTGAACTATCATTAAAATCATCTCTAATACCTGAGGATTGGAGGATCGCCAATGTAACACCAATTTTTAAAAAGGGTTCGAGGGGTGATCCGGGAAACTACAGACCGGTGAGCCTGACATCAGTACCGGGAAAAATGGTAGAAACCATCATAAAGAATAAAATTACTCAGCATGTAGATAGTCATGACCTAATGGGAGACAGCCAACATGGCTTTAGACATGGAAGATCTTGTCTTACTAATCTGTTATGTTTTTTTTGAAGGAGTGAATAAACAGGTGGACAAAGGTGAGTCGGTTGATATTGTGTATCTGGACTTTCAGAAAGCCTTTGACAAGGTCCCTCATGAGAGACTTTTGGCAAAACTAAAGAGTCATGGGATAGGAGGCAGTGTACTACTGTGGATCAGGAACTGGTTAAAAGATAGAAAGCAGAGGGTAGGGCTAAATGGCCAATTTTCCCAATGGAGAAAGGTGAATAGTGGTGTACCCCAGGGATCTGTGCTGGGTCCGCTGCTTTTTGACATATTCATAAATGACCTGGAAAGTGGAATAACGAGTGAGGTTATCAAATTTGCTGATGACACAAAACTATTTAAAGTTGTTAAAACCCAGGAGGATTGTGGAAAATTGCAAGAGGATCTTGATAAATTGAAAGACTGGGCATCAAAATGGCAGATGAAATTTAATGTGGAGAAGTGCAAGGTTATGCACCTAGGGAACAACAACCCAAACTATGGTTACACGATGCAAGGTTCCACATTAGGAACCACCACCCAGGAAAAAGATTTAGGCGTCCTTGTGGATAACATGTTAAAACCCTCGGCCCAGTGTGCAGCGGCGGCCAAGAGAGCAAATAGAATACTAGGTATGATAAGGAAAGGAATGGAAAATAAAACAAAAGATATTATAATGCCTCTATATCGTTCCATGGTGAGACCGCACCTTGAATATTGTGTGCAATTCTGGTCGCCGTATCTTAAAAAGGATATAGCGATTTTAGAAAAGGTTCAGAGAAGAGCCATCAAAATGGTAAAGGGGATGGAAGGCTACTCCTATGAAGAAAGGCTAAAAAGGTTGGGGCTCTTTAACCTGGAAAAGAGACGGCTGAGGGGAGATATGATAGAAGTCTATAAATTAATGAACGGAGTGGAACGGGTAAACGTAGATCGATTGTTTACCTTATCAGAATATAGAAAGACTAGGGGACATGCAATGAAGCTACAGGGTAAACTATTTAAGACTAATAAAAGAAAATATTTTTTCACTCAACGTGTAATCAAACTCTGGAATTTGTTATCGGAGGATATAGTAAAGGCTGTTAGTGTAGCTGGGTTTAAAAAAGGTTTGGACAAGTTCCTGGAGGAAAGGTCCATAAACCATTATTAAGAAGGGACCCAGGATATCAATGCTTGAACCAATACAAGCATTGTGGAACCTGTGTCCCTTGAGGAAACTGCTAGGTACGTATGACCTAGATTGGCCACTGTTGGAAACAGAATACTGGGCTTGATGGACCTTGGTCTGACCCAGTATGGCATATCTTATGTTCTTATGTTCTTATGTTCAGGAGAATATCTGCATAGAGGTGAGAGAGTGCAGGGGGATGGAGGCCGGAAAGAGGTGAGAGAGTGCAGGGGGATGGAGGCCGGAAAGAGGTGAGAGAGTGCAGGGGGATGGAGGCCGGAAAGAGGAGAAAAGACGGCACAGTGACTATATGTTAAAGAGCGCAGCCTCCTACTCCCCCAGAGGGCACACAGGCACCCAATCCCCCACACCATGCACACACACACAGGCACTCCACCCCCACACAATACTCCGAGGCAACCCACTCCCACACCACTCACACAAAGACACCCCACCCCCACCCCCACACCACATACCGAAGCAACCCACCCCCACACATCACACACACACAGGCACCCCACCCCACACACCAACCCACCCCCACACAACACACACACACAGAGGCACCCCAACCCCCACACCAAGGCAATCCACCCCCACACAGCACACACAGAGGCACCCTACCCCCCACACCGAGGCAACCCACTCCCACACAACACACACACACACACACACACACACACACATAGAGGCACCCCACCTCCCACACCGAGGCAACTCACCCCCACACAACACACACACACAGAGGCACCCTGACCCCCACACCAAGGCAACCCACACCCACACAATGCACGCACACACAGGCACTCCACCCCCCACACCCTACTCTGAGGCAACCCACCCCCACACCCCACCCACAAAGGCACCCCACCCCCACACCACATACCGAAGCAACCCACCCCCACACAACACACATACACAGGCATCCCACCCCCCACACCGAGACAACCCACCCCCAAACAATGCACGAACACACAGGCACTCCATCCCCCACAACATAATCTGAGGCAACCCACCCCCACACCACACACACAAAGGCACCCCACCCCCACACTACATACCGAAGCAACCCACCCCCACACAACACACACACACAGGCACCCCACCACACACACCAAGGCAACCCACCCCCACACAACACACACACTCACACACACACACAGGCACCCCACCCCCCATACGGAGGCAACCCACCCCCACACAATGCACACTCACACAGGAACTCCACCCCCCACACCATACTCCGAGGCAACCCACCCCCACACACACAGAGGCACCCCACACCGAGGCAACCCACCTCCACACAACACACACACACAGACACAACACACACACACTGAGGCAACTCACCCCCACACAACACACGCACACACACAGAGGCACCCCACCGCCCACACCGAGGCAACCCACCCCCACACAACACACACACCGAGCCAACCCACCTCCACACACCACACACACAGGCACCCCACCCCCCAAAACGAGGCAACCCACCCCCAACCAATGCACACACACACAGGCACTCCACCCACACACCATACTCCTAGGCAACCCACCCCCACACCACACACACAAAGGCAACCCACCCCCACACCACCTACTGATGCAAACCACCCCCACAGAACACGCACACACAGGCACCCCACCCTGCACACCAAGGCAACCAAGGCAACCCACCCACACACCACACGCACACACACAGAGGCACCCCACCTTCCACACCGATGCAAATCACACCCACACAAAAAACACACACAGGCATCCCACCCCCACACAACACACACACACACAGGCACCCCATCTCCCACACCGAGGTAACCCACCCCCACACAACACACACACACCGAGGCACCCCACCCCCCACACTGAGGCAACTCACCCCCACACAACACACACACGCCCAGGCACCCCACCCCACACACCGAGGCAATGCACCCCCACACAACACACACACAGAGGCATCCCACCCCCCACACCAAGGCAACCCACCACCACACAATGCATGCACACACAGGCACTCCACCCCCCCCACACCAAACTCCGAGGAAACCCACACCCACACCACACACACAGAGGCACCCTACCCCCACACCACATACCGAAGCAACCCACTGCCACACAACACACACACACAGGCACCCCACCCCGCACACCAAGGCAACCCACCCCCACACAACACACACACACAGGCACACCATCTCCCACACCATAGCAACCCACCCCCACACAACACACACACACAGGCACACCACTCTGCACAAGGCAACCCACCCCCACACAACGCGCACACACACACACAGAGGCACCCCACCCCCACACCGAGGCAACTCACACCCACACAACACACCCCCACAGGCATCACACCCCCACACAACACACACACACACACACGCACATCCCACCCCCACACAACACACATACACACACACACAGACACCCCACCCCCCACACTGAGGCAAACCCCCCCCACACAACACACACACACGCAGAGGCACCCCACCCCCCACACTGAAGCAACCCACCCCCACACAACACACATACACAAGCACCCCACCCCCCACACCGAGGCAACCCACCCCCAAACAATGCACACACACACAGGCACTCCACCCCCCACACCATACTCCAAGGCAACCCACCCCCACACCACACACACAAAGGCAACCCACCCTCACACAACACACACACACAAGCATCCTAGCCCCACACAACACACACACACACACAGGCACTCCATCTCCCACACTGAGGCAACCCACCCCCACACAACACACACAGAGGCACCCCACCCCCCACACCGAAGCAACCCACCCCCACACAACATACACACTCACAGGCACCCCAACCCCCACACCGAGGCAATGCACCCCCACACAACACACACACACACACAGAGGCATCCCACCCCCCATACAATGCACGCACACACAGGCACTTCACCCCCCACCATACTCTGAGGTAACCCACACCCACACCACACACACAGAGGCACCCCACCCCCACACTACATACCGAAGCAACCCACTGCCACCCAACACACACACACAGGCACCCCACTCCGCACACCAAGGCAAACCACCCCCACACAACGCACACACACACACACAGAGGCACCTCACCCCCCACACCGAGGCAACTCACACCCACACAGCACACACACACAGGCATCACACCCCCACACAACACTCACGCACACACACACACACGCACATACCACCCCCACACAACACACATACAGAGGCACCCCACCCCCCACACTGAGGCAACCCACCCCCACATAACACACACACCCTACACACACACACACACACACACACACACAGAGGCGCCCCACCCCCCACACCGAGGCAACCCACCCCCACACAACACACACACAGTGGCACCCCACACCGAGGCAACTCACCCCCACACAAGACACACACACATCTACCCCACCCCACACACTGAGGCAACCCACCCCCACACAACCCCCACACACACACACACAGAGGCACCCCCCCACACACCGAGGCAACCCACCCCCACCCAACACACACACACAGAGGCACCCCAGCCCCCATACTGAAGCAACTCACCCCCACACCACACACACACACACCGGCACCCCCCCCCCCACACCGAGGCACCCCACCCCCACACAACACACACACACACAGGCACCTCACCCCCCACACCGAGGCACCCCACCCCCACACAACACACACAGGCACCCCACCCCCACACAGAGGCAACCCACCCCCACACAATGCACACACACAGGAACTCCACCCCCCATATCATACTCCGAGGCAACCCACCCCCACACCACACACACACACACACACACACACAGAGGCACCCCACCCCCACACTGAGGCAACTCACCCCCACACAACACACATACACAGGCACCTCATGCACACCGAGGCAACCCACCCCCACACAACACACACAGGCACCCCACACCGAGGCCACTCACCCCCACACAACACACCGGCACCCCACCCCCACACAACATATACACACACACACACACAGGCACTCCATCCCGCACACCATATACCGAGGCAACTCACCCCCACACAACATACACACACACACAGGTACCTCACCCCTGCACCACACAAGCATGCATACCGAGGCAGTCCATCCCCACACAACACACACAGGCACCCCACCCCTCGCACCACACAAACATTCATACCGAGGCAACCCACCCCCACAGAACACACACAGGCACCCCACCCCTTGCACCACACAAACATGTATACCGAGGCAACCCACCCCCACACAATGCGCACACACAGGCACCCCACCCCTGCACCACACACAGATAAATACAAGCAGGCACCCCATTGTATACACACACACACACAGGCATCGCATCCACACACCACACCCCCATTGTCTGATGAGAGAGAACAATATACACACAAAACAGTTCTAAAGATTCCTCATACAGCACCTGCTACTATAACGAGACACGTTTTAACATCTCTTTGAACTTTTCTTCCATATCCCCCCCCAACCCATATATGATTTTGCAAATGAAGGGGAAATGTATCACTTTGTCAGTGTGTGATGTTTACACATAAACACACAATCCTCGACAGATATTAACATACAGAGCCCCGCACAAACATGCATGTAGCCCCCAACACTCTTCATGACAGACATTCATATAGCCCCCAACAGGCCCCATGACACACACACACGTATAAATATATATATATGTAGTACCTGGCAGTCCCCATGGCATGCACATACACACACACGTGTACATGTAGTCTCTGGCAGTCTCCATGGCACACAGACACATGCACGCACCCCCCAAGACTTCCTATGACACACACAGATGAAGCCCCTAATGTCTGATCTTGTGAGTGAAGGATGCATATTGTTGTGTCACTCTAGAAACATAGACATGTGATGGCAGGTAAAGATCATACGGTCTATCCAGTCTGCTTTTCCATGCCAACTATTATAGTCCCTTTAGAGATCTTCTGTGTTTGTCCAATGCTTTCTTGAATTCAGATACTTTACTACCTCCACTGGGAGACTATTTCACGTATCTACCACTCTTTCTGTAAAGAAATGTTTCCACATATTACTCCTGAGTTTATCCCCTTTCATCCTCACTCTAAATCCCCTCATTACAGAGCTTACTTTCAGTTGAAAGAGGCTCTCCTCCTGTGCATTTATGCCATGGAGATTTTTAAACATCTCTATCATGTCTCCTCTCTCCTGCCTTTCCTCAAAAGTACACATATTGAGATCCTTAAGCTTGACCCCATATGCCTTATGACGAAGCCCACTGACCATTTTAGTAGCCACCCTCTGCATCAACTCCATCCTGTTTATATCCTTTTGAAGGTGCGGTCTCCAGAATTACACACAATACTCCAAATGAGGTTTCATCATAGACTTATACAGAAGCACTATCACCTCCTTTCTTCTGCTAGCCATTCCTCTCCCTATGCACCCAAGCATCCTTCTGGCTTTCGTCGTCGCATTTTCTACCTTTTTAGGCACCTTAAGATCATCAGAAGCAATTACCCCTATATCCTGCTCTTCTTTTGTTGACAGAAGTATTTCACCCCCTATATTGTACTTCTCCCTTGGATTTTTGCAGCCCAAATGTATGATCCTTCATTTTTTAGCATTAAAACTCTGCTGCCCAAGTTCTTGACCATTCTTCAAACTTAGCTAGGTCCCTTCTCATGTTATCTACACCGTCCTGGGTGTCTACTCTATTGCAGATTTTGGTATCGTCCACAAAGAGGCAAACCTTACCCGACAGCCCTTCTGCAATATCACTAACAAAGATGTTAAAAAGAATCAGACCCAGGACGGATCCTTGTGGCACACCACTGATAACATCCATCTCCTCAGAGGGAGCTCCATTTATGTGCACCCTAACAGAGTATTGTATGCAATTCTGGAGATCACACTTTCAAAGAGATAAACAGGATTGAGTGGGTGTAGAGGGTGGCTACCAAAATAGTCAGTGGGCTTCATAATAAGGTATATCAGGACAGACTTAAATCTCTCAATATGTATACTTTGGAAAAAAGATGGGAGAGGGGAGATATGATAGAGACATTTAAATACCTCTGTTGCATAAACAGACAGGAGGAGACCCTCTTTCAATTTAAAGAAAGCTTTGCCAGTGAGGAGCATAGTATGAAGGTGAAAGGGGATACACTCAGAATTAATTTCCAGAAATACTTTTTCACAGAGAGTGGTAGATGCACGGAATAGTCTCCCAGTGGAGGTAGTAGAGACAAGGACATGGGACAAACCAGTGGCATTCATAGCTCCCCCATCACCTGGGGTGGGCACCTCCCTTGTGCTGCTGTTGTGCCCCCCACCCCATGCAGTGTGGCGCTATGCACTGTGATACACACTCAGCCCAACAATCGGCCCCACAGAGTCAGCACAGCAAACTTATAATTAAGCTGGTTTGCCTCAGTCCTTCATGCTCCAGAGGTCAGTCCTCTCCCAGTCAAGAGACTTCAGCTGGAATAGAAGAACGGACGGCCCTAGAGTGCGAGGCACCATGGCAAACCAGCTTAATCATAAGTTTGCTGTGCTGCTGGTGAGGTGCAACCCCCCCCCCCCCCCCTCCAACCAGTCAGTACGGTGGGAGACCCACACCCATTGCCCCAGGTGCCAGCCCTATTAATCCATAGCTATCTAAATGTTCAGTAATTTTGTTCTTTGTAATAGTTTCTACCATTTTGCTTGGCACCGATGTCAGGCTCACTGATCTGTAGTGTCCGGGATCACCCTGGAACCCTTTTTATAAACTGCCGTTACACTGGCCATTTTCCAGTCTTCAGATACTACAGATGATAAAGACTGACTGACTCTCATTTGCTAAATGACTATCAGTCCTAAAGGACAAACAACCCTCAAGCCGTACCCCTCCACTACAGTCAGCACCTACTAACACAACTGTTCACACAATAGACCTCTCACAATACAGAACAGCCCACTTAGGAAGCAACTGTACTCCACGTACGATACAATCAAGTTCATGCAATAGTATCATATGTTCCAGTAAAGACAGCCTACAATCCGCAGAGCTAAACTGAGTCCAAAGCAATATGTAAATAGTTATTGTTATATCCCTCTATGTAAAGTTCTTTACTAGTACATTGTTCTATGTAAACCACTTGGATTAATCGATTAAGCGATATAGAAAAACAGTTAAATAAATAAATAAATAAAAATAGGTCTCCAATTTCATTTTCGAGTTCTTTCAGCATCCAGGGATGTGTACCATCTGCTCCGAATGATTTGTTACCCTTTATTTGTCAAATTGCTCTACTGCATCTTCCAATTTCACTGAGATTTCTTTCAGTTCCCCTAATTCATTACCTTTAAATACGCTGTACCCTCATGCTTCTCTAGCTGCATGTTGGGAAAGTTTATCCTAGTTTTCTGTATTTATTCTCTCTGTCTCTCTCAGGTCTGCACTGACTGCTTGTGGGTTGCTCCTTAGTGAAGCGGCAAATGGCTTTCAGTGGCTCTGTGTGTACTCCATGACACTTACAGATGCATTTTGTGTATTTCAGGACATTCTGGAGAAGCAGCAGATGCCAATGAGGAGCGAGAGGTAAGGACCATATATGCTTCTGAGGGTGAGGGGCAAACTGACTGTAACCACATGGCCACAATTACCAGCTTCCCTAAAAAGAACAGGAAGAAGGTGTAAGGAAATCTTTCTTCCTGAATATAGCTTACCTGGGACTTACCAAGGAAAGGTTGTGAGCTAAGTCTAAATAAATCATACATCGTTGTTCTAAACTGCTTAGAGATTTGAACAGGACCAGAGATGAAGTCTGATATACCAACTCAGGGAGTCTATTGCAGGTGTGAATTTGTTAACACACATTTGGTCTCTTTGGGCACCTACAAACATGCTGTGTACACGCGTGTGCTAGTATACCTATGCATTGACTTGAGCTCATTGGATCTGCATGTTTAAAAACATTTAGTACACATCGGATGCATGCATTTCAAATGAATGTGTGAGAAAATAAAACAAAGCACACAAAAATTATGAACAATTCTGGAACGATGTAAATGAGATGACTTTCTTTTGGATCATGCACTTCCCTAGCCAGGGCCGGCCCAGGGTTTCTGCCGTCTTCTTCCCCTGGCGCACCGAGCTGAGCTACACTGCAGCCGACACTGATTCTAACGGCAGGGTCACCAGGGGTGGTTCAGCGGCAGGCCATGTGTGCCAAAGCACATGGCCTTCTGTGGGCTGCTGCCGCCAAGCTTAACTGCCCCTCGAACCTCAACACCAGAATCAGTGGCAATGTGGGGGGGGGGGGGGGGTCATGCCTGCCACTCATAGAACTCTGCCTCATTAACTTTAGGGATGGCAGCTGCAGCAAAGGCCGTCACTTCCACCCCCCCTCCCCACCAAACCTTCCAGGAATAGCTTCCTTTTTTCTACTATCTCTGAATGTCGGCACCAAAACTGTAAATGAAGCTGCCACAGAGTCCCACCCCCATGGCAGCAGGAAGTGCGTGTCAGAGGGGGCAGGACTGAGGGGCTTCCAGCATGCTTGAACGCGAGGCTCTAAGACAGGTTCATTTCCATTCAGACAGACCTACTCCTGGAAGGTTTGGACGGTGGCAGCAGCAATGGCTGACGTTTGGCCAGTGTGAGTGGCAACAGCTGAAGGTTTGTGGAGGGGGCGGGGGAGCGCACTGATAGCCATGTCCCTAGTCTGTGACATCCACTCAGATCTGACTGGCTAAGATTGAATCTGGCACTAAGTTCAGGGTCTAAACTGTCTCAAGTAGGTAGAGAAATGTTCAGAATGTCCTAATATTTTGGTATACTGTCAAACATCTCATTTCCTATACAGCCCAACTGTGAAAACTTCCCAAAGCTGTTCTGCCCAAAGAACTATGATCCGGTGTGTGGTACAGATGGCAAAATCTATTCTAACGAATGTCTGCTTTGCCAGGAGAATCTGTGAGTATCGTTTATTACCAGTTTCTACTAGTTACAACATCGCCCCCTGAGAGCTGAAAAGCAGCATTGGAAAGAGGCACTGTGGGTCAAGGCTGTGTATAATTCCCAGTTCTGCAATGCATCAAACCCCCAGTTACTCCACTACTGACAACCCCTCAAACACACACCTGTGCACCTCACTCCTGCCCTGCAATACTACTATTAATCATTTGTCTAGCACTACAAGGCGTACGCAGCGCTGTACAGCACATGCAAAAGACAGTCCCTGCTCATCAGAGCTTAAGGTCTAATCAAGACAGTGCATGAGAACAAGGGTACAGTAGGGAAGGGTGAGGAGATCAAAGGAGAACAAAGAATTAAGATCCAAAAGCGGCCTGAAAGAGGTGAGCCCTTAGTATAGATTTGAAAAGGGGGAAAGATGAAACCGGATGTAAAGATACAGGTAATCTGTTCCAGGCATAAGCAGCATGCTGTCGAAGAGAAGGGCATAGAGAGAAGCAAGCCAGAGGAAGAACGGAGTTCCCGAGAAGGGGTGTAAGGAGAGAGGAAAGGTAGTGAGGAGCAGTAGAATGAATGCACTTGTAGGTCAGAAGGAGAAGTTTGCACTGGATATGGAAATTGAAGGGAAGCCAATGAAGTGATTTGACAAGAGGGGTTATATGAGTACATTGGGGCTGGCGGAAGATTAGCCGTGCAGCAGAATTTTGAACAGACTGAAAGGGAGAGAGATGACTCAGAGGGAGGCCAGCAAGGAAGAGATTGCAATAGATGAGATGGGAGGTGACTAAAGAGTGGATAAGTGTTTTACTAGTGGGTTCAGAAAGGAAGGGACGAATTTTGTTAATGTTAAAGAGAAAGAAACAACAGGTTTTTATTAACTGTTGTGGAGAAGGAGAAGTCAAAGATGATTCTAAGGTTGTAGGCTGAGGAAAGAGGAAGCAGAAGACTGCTATAAAAAGAGATAGAAAAGGGAGGAAGAGTGCTTAGGGGAAAAAATAAGAAGTTTGGTTTTGGCCACATTCAATTTCAACTGGCGATGAGACATGCAGGCAGCAATGTCAGATAGGCAGGCAGATATACAAGTTTGGAGCGTAAGAGGATTATCAGGTGTAGACAGATAGATCTGAGAGCTGGCAGCATAAAAGTGATACAGAAATCCATTAGAAGAGGTGAAAGCAACAAGGGACTGGGTGTAGAAAGAGAGAAAAGGAGGGGCCTAAACAGACCCTTAGGGTACAACAACTAAGAGAGGGATAGCAGTTGAGGAGGAACCACCACAACAAACACTAAAAGAGTGATGGGAGAGATAAGAAGAGAACCAGGACAGTACAGAGTCCCTAAAACCAAGTGAGGACAATGTGTCAAGGACAAGGTGGTGGTCAACAGTGTCAAAAGCAGCAGAAAGATCAAGAAGAATGAGGACTGAGTAAAGACCTTTGGATTTAACCAGGATCAAGTCACTGGAGACTTTAGTAAAGGCTAGAGAGTAAGGGATGAAAGCCAGATTGAAATGGATCGAGGGGGGCTTAAGAGGAAAAAAAGTCAAGGCAACGGCAGGGAACTGCACATTCAAGAATTTTAGAAATGAAGGGAGATGACTCAATAATTAGAAGGACAAAGAGGTCAAGTGAAGGTTTCTTGATGAGAGGTGTGACCACAGCAAGCTTGAAGTCTGCAGGGAAAGCTGTAGTAGAGAATGATAGGCTGAGAATGTGTGTGTGGAAAGAATGACACAGGAGGAGATGGGTGGGGATAGGATCAGACGACTAGGTAGTAAGTTTAGAGGAAGAAAGAAGATGAGAGGTTTTCTCTTCGGAGATCTTAAAAAAGGAAGAGAAGGTAACAAAGATTGAGAAAAAAGTGGTATTGAAGAGGGGTGAACCTGATCTTGAAGGGAATTGGAGTGTAATCCTGTGGACCTTTTATAAAAATAGTCAGCTAGGGTTTGGGCAGAAAAAGAAAGGGGGTCAGGGGCAGAAGTGTCTTGATGAGAGAGCCGAGAGTAGAGAAGAGACGATGGGAGTCTGAGGTAAGAGAATTAGTTAGATGGACTTAGTTTTGCTTGGCGAGTGCAATGACTGACTGGAAGGAAACAAGCATAAATTTGAAGTGAGGAAAGTCAGAAAGGGAGCGGGATTTGAGCCAAATGCGCTCAGCTGAATGGGCCCAGGAGCGAAGTTAGCAGGTAGTTTAAGACAGCCAGGGCTGAGGTATGGTGCACCTCAGAGGACGTAGGATTGGGAAGTAGAATTATAGAAAACTATAGTCTCATCAACCAAATTAGAAGACAAAGTGGAGGAGAGAGGTGATGAAACAATAGTGGAGAGAGCTAATGGATCGATACCATGAAGATTCCTAAAAAGGTAGGAGGACAGTGGGTGAGGATTCAGATGGGAAGTGATGAAGAGTGAAGCTGACCAGGAGATGGTCAGATAAATGAAGAGCTGACATATGGAAATTAGAGGGTAAACAATTAGAGAAGAAAACAAGGTCAAGGCAATGGTCATGCTGACGAGTGGAGGCAGAATAGCAAAGCTGAAGGTTAAATGAGGAAGTAAAGGAAAGGAATTTGGAAGCATAGAGGTCAGAAGGGTTATCAACATAAATGCTAAAATCACCAAGAATAAGGGAAGGGGAAGAAGAATAAAGAAATAAGAAAGCCATGAGTCAAAGTCAGAGTGAAAGGTAGAGGTGGACTTATCAGGTGGTCTATAGATAGCAGCTATCTGGAGAGGTGAGGGATTAAAAAGACAGATGGCGTAGACTTTGAAGGAAGAAAAGAAATGAGACTGAGATAGAGGAAGGTTGGGGGGAATTGGCAGGAAGGAGAAGGAAGAAACCCAACACCATTAGCATGGCCAGTGGCATGAGGAGTGTGTGAGAACTGGTAGCCGCTGTGAGAGAGGGCAGCAACAGAAGCAGCGTCATCAGGGAGGAGCTAGGTTTCAGTAAGAGCGAAAGGTTGCAGAGAGTTAGAAATGAAGGATCTGATATTGGTTTAGGAGGACTATGTGCCGCTTCAGTGCACAGACCTCCCTGCCGACTTCTAACCCTCAATATTTCAATGCTGGGGTCATATGTGGCCCCGGCATTGAATATTTATTTATTTATTTACATTCTCTTATATACCGCGCTATTCCGCATCAGTGCGGTTTACATTATAACTTGGAGATAACTATTTTACAGGGAACATGGGCTATGGAGGGTTAAGTGGCTTGCCCAAGACCACAAGGAGCACCTGTGGGACTAGAAACCCCAGTCCTTCCGGCCCAAGGTTGCTATCCTCTAGTGGGATTTGAACCCCTGACCTTCTGGCCTGAAGTACCTTGCCCCAACCACTAGGCCACTCCTCCACTCTGGATCGCCACGCTGCCTCTCAGCTGCAGTTGATAACTGGGCAGAAGCAATATTGCATCCTGCTTGGTTAACTCCAGTGGCTTAAAGATAGGCAAGGGTTTTCATTGCCTATTTCTTTAGCACAGGTCGCTAGCCGGGCAGCATGCAGTATCACTGCTGCCTGGATATTGATGGTTGCTGCCCCTGTTCCTCCCCAGAACACCCCCGACATGCTCTGATACTAAACGGTTAGCATCGGGGCATGTAAGGGAGAAAAGAGGGAGTGTTAGTGCCACTGAATATCCTGGATAGCGGCATTTACATAGTTTACAGGGCTGCAAACCGAGTAAATGCCTTTCGAATATCGGACCCGAAGAGATGATGGGTAAAGGGGAGTTTATTAGCTATGGAATGAGTATTCCATGAGGCACAAGAAAAGGGTAGAGAGGACGGAGAGAGGAGAGGAAGATAGATGAGGTTAGAGCGGCTGAGTGAGGAGCAGGAGTGAGAGAAAAGTCTTGGGGGGCCAGGGTTAGGATTAATGTCACCAGATGAAAGAAGGAGGAGGAGGAGAAGAATGTGAGACAGAGAGGAGACAGAACGGCGGAAACGGGGATGAGGCTGTTTAAGGGAGAAGGGAGGGGGACGAATGAGAGGAAGAAAAAGGTGATGAGGAAAGGGAAGAGGAGAAATGGGGAAGGTAGAGAGAGGGGCGATAAGGAGGGGGGGGGTTGAGTTGAAGGTGAGAGGGGAGATGTCCTTGTGGATAACATGTTAAAACCCTCGGCCCAGTGTGCAGCGGCGGCCAAGAGACCAAATAGAATGCTAGGTATGATAAGGAAAGGAATGGAAAATAAAACAAAAGATATTATAATGCCTCTATATCGTTCCATGGTGAGACCGCACCTTGAATATTGTGTGCAATTCTGGTCGCCGTATCTTAAAAAGGATATAGCGATTTTAGAAAAGGTTCAGAGAAGAACCATCAAAATGGTAAAGGGGATGGAAGGCTACTCCTATGAAGAAAGGCTAAAAAGGTTGGGGCTCTTTAACCTGGAAAAGAGACGGCTGAGGGGAGATATGATAGAAGTCTATAAATTAATGAGCGGAGTGGAACGGGTAAACATAGATCGATTGTTTACCTTATCAGAATATAGAAAGACTAGGGGACATGCAACGAAGCTACAGGGTAAACTATTTAAGACTAATAAAGAAAATATTTTTTCACTCAACGTGTAATCAAACTCTGGAATTTGTTACCGGAGGATATAGTAAAGGCTGTTAGTGTAGCTGGGTTTAAAAAAGGTTTGGACAAGTTCCTGGAGGA
The DNA here is from genome assembly GCA_033557465.1 of Ichthyophis bannanicus. Classification (NCBI taxonomy): domain Eukaryota; kingdom Metazoa; phylum Chordata; class Amphibia; order Gymnophiona; family Ichthyophiidae; genus Ichthyophis; species Ichthyophis bannanicus. The sequence continues at coordinate 10,111,165 of CM066050.1, read as the reverse complement.
AAGGTCCATAAACCATTATTAAGAAGGGACCCAGGATATCAATGCTTGAACCAATACAAGCATTGTGGAACCTGTGTCCCTTGAGGAAACTGCTAGGTACGTATGACCTAGATTGGCCACTGTTGGAAACAGAATACTGGGCTTGATGGACCTTGGTCTGACCCAGTATGGCATATCTTATGTTCTTATGTTCAGGAGAATATCTGCATAGAGGTGAGAGAGTGCAGGGGGATGGAGGCCGGAAAGAGGAGAAAAGACGGCACAGTGACTATATGTTAAAGAGCGCAGCCTCCTACTCCCCCAGAGGGCACACAGGCACCCAATCCCCCACACCATGCACACACACACAGGCACTCCACCCCCACACAATACTCCGAGGCAACCCACTCCCACACCACTCACACAAAGACACCCCACCCCCACCCCCACACCACATACCGAAGCAACCCACCCCCACACATCACACACACATAGGCACCCCACCCCGCACACCAAGGCAACCCACCCCCACACAACACACATACACAGAGGCACCCCAACCCCCACACCAAGGCAATCCACCCCCACACAGCACACACAGAGGCACCCTACCCCCCACACCGAGGCAACCCACCCCCACACAACACACACACATACACACACACATAGAGGCACCCCACCTCCCACACCGAGGCAACTCACCCCCACACAACACACACACACACACAGAGGCACCCTGACCCCCACACCAAGGCAACCCACCCCCACACAATGCACACTCACACAGGCACTCCACCCCCACAACATACTCCGAGGCAACCCACCCCCACACCACACACACAAAGGCACCCCACCCCCACACCACACACCGATGCAACCCACCCCCACACAACACACATACACAGGCACCCCACCACACACACCAAGGCAACCCACCCCCACACAACACACACACACACACAGGCACCCTTCCCCCCACACCTAGGCAACCCCCCCCCACACACTGCACACTCACACAGGCACTCCACCCCCCACACCATACTCCGAGGCAACCCACCCCCACACACACAGAGGCACCCCACACCGAGGCAACCCACCTCCACACAACACACACACACAGACACAACACACACACACTGAGGCAACTCACCCCCACACAACACACACACAAACACCGAGGCACCTCACCCCCCACACTGAGGCAACCCACCGCCACCCAACACGCACACACAGGCACCCCACCCCCCACACGGAGGCAACGCACCCCCACACAACACACACACGCCCAGGCACCCCCCCCCCCCCACCGAGGCAAACCACCCCCCAAACAATGCACACACACACAGGCACTCCACCCCCACACCATACTCCAAGGCAAACCACACCAACACAACACACAAAAAGGCAACCCACCCCCACAACACATAATGTAGCAACCCACCCCCAAAGAACACGCACACACAGGCACCCCACCCTGCACACCAAGGCAACCCACCCCCACACAACACACACACACACAGAGGCACCCCACCTTCCACACCGAGGCAACTCACCCCCACACAACACACACACACAGGCATCCCACCCCCACACAACACACACACACACAGGCGCCCCACCCCCCACACCGAGGCAATGCACCCCCACACAACACACACACAGAGGCATCCCACCCCCCACACCAAGGCAACCCACCACCACACAATGCATGCACACACAGGCACTCCACCCCCCCACACCAAACTCCGAGGAAACCCACACCCACACCACACACACAGGGGAGAAGGTTAGGGAGTGTCAGAAAAAGGAAGATCAAGCGGTGTGGAGCCATAACAAATGGAGGTGAAAGTCCATCCTAAGATAGGATGTGATGATGGGGACAGAGAGAGGAGAGGGATGAGGAAAGAATTCAGATAATATTTAAAAGCAACAAATATCTAAGCAAAACAGTTGAAAATACTTAGTTTGTAAGATAATGAGATGAAGTAAATAAAATTCTGCACTATTTATGGGCAATATGTTCTGCTCATGAGTCAAACAGCTGCTTGGTACATATAAATGGTATAAAATACTACCAGGCCTCAGTAAGCAGGTTTATGCAGCCGCGACTAGCAGCCTTTAGTCCGTTTTCATGCCCTGCTAGAGTTTTACTCTCTCTCAGCGTAACCATCAAGACAATTCCACCAGTCTCACATGGCAGAGCACGTGGCAGGCTTCCTACACGCCTGACTTCCACACAGAAAGCTGCCGATCAGCATCAGAAGCGAGTTCAGGCACAATGGAGCAAATGGTGACAGTCAGCAGGATCCGTCTCGAATGCAGACAGTAAAACAGCGCTCTCTCTTCTCTGTGCGTATTGAGTGCGGCAGCGACAGCAGCAGTTGCAGCGAATTGTCTCAGTTATCTGTCCATTGCAACAAAGGCCGTCAGTCCGTGGCTCAGGGAAACAGCCTCTGGAAGAATGTAAACTGGATAATGCACAGCCTTCTGTTCCTGTTATAAAGACACTGCCAGCCAGGGATAGAATCAAGCTACAGACACTGGTCCAGGGCCTCCAGCTGCCACAGACCTGATGTTATTCCAGAACCGAGAACCGTCCTACTCTTGTCCTGCAACACTCCCAATACAGCCAATGCAACTCCCCATGTGATTATCTCCCCCGCTCCTACCAAACACACACAGACTCACAACGTTGCCATTATACCTAATTCTTAGCCTGCTGCAGGAAGCAACAGGTGCACTTTGCTAAATGCTAATCAAAAGCTTAAAATAAGAGCCACAGAGGGCAACTTTATGAGGTCCCTGAACATGTAAAACACTGGTCTGGGTGTTTAACACAACTCTCAGTAAATTGCCGGGGGGGGGGGGGGGAAATTCCATGTGTATGTCCATTTATTAAAATGCATAGCTCACACAAAGCATCCTAAACGACTTATGAACAAGATGCAGAAAATAGAATAAACAGCCTAGAAACCTCTCTGCGATGTATGTGTCGCTGTTCCTGGGGGAGCAGCGGCGGACTGGAACTGATGTGCGCACACATGCCCCTGGGCAGGGATAAACATCTGTGCCTGAGGTTCCCTGAGGTAACTTTATAATGACCCACATGTTGCCTGTATAAAGTATGTGCAACATTTGTGCCTCCGTGCTTTTCCTGCCCTCTCATACTGCTACAGAGACGGCTCTGCTCTTCTCATAGTCCTTCCTCACTGTGATGCTGGGGCTTATTTATTTATTTATTAGAAAACATTACTATAGCGTCATATGAAGATGCATTCAATGCAGCGTACAAACAATAAAAGTGACAATCGCCACTATCTATAAAACACTAATCACGAACAAACGACGACATGGAAAAACAGGAACCCGGGCAGAAGATGACAGATGTGAACCTGAGGACCAGAGGGGTTGTGATCATGTGGCAGGGCCGAACCTAGGACAGCAGAATTGGGAAGCACTAGCAAGCTTCTGGTGCAGCAGACAAGCAGCACTTTATGCTGTGGCCCTTTCAGCACAGGCACGTCTCCTCACCTCGGACAGAAAGTCTGTACTGGAGGGGGGACAGTGCACATTACTGAAGGTTTACCTAGGGCATCAGATTCTCTTGGGCGGCCCTAACTGTGAGTGTCCAAGATTAGCGATGGAGCAAGGCGTCTGAGACGCTGAGAGCTGTAGCAGCTGTTCCACTGCCAGTAACCTTGGAATATTTCATCTTTCAGTCTGCCTCTTATCTTTTCCATTCACCTGCTGGGTTTCATGTCGCTGAACAAATAAGGAGTCCGGTGACACAATGTTCAAATGCGAGTATTAAAATAACCTTACTAGAAAGAAAAGCCTGGGCAGCTGGATTCCTATCTTTCCTCCTGGAAAGCAGACCATGACCCCTGTCCACTACTGCAAGGCCAAACCAGAAACAATGGGACTCACAAACTATAATTCACAAAATTAAAAATGCCAATTTAATCAAAAAGATTTAACTGTAAGTGCACAGGTTGCCCCGTGACAATATTTATCACAAGCATACTAAACCCATTTCACTGGGACTTCATCTTGGCTTCCTTGGTGGCTCAGTAGAATCTGACTCCGGCTGCTGGTTTCACATCTGACATTTTAGTGCCTCGGGCAAATGAGCGATTGCGCTGTTACTGTCGGTCCTGGTGACATGGGTTGTGTGAACACCCCCTATAGCACAGTTACTCACCTGTAACAGGTGATCTCCAGGAACAGCAGGAATTTAGTCCTCACATATGGGTATCGTCGGTACCGACGGAGCATGCGCGGGAACCCTCCCCAGCGTCCAATTAGGAAGCTTTTGGGAGCATCCCACAGCATCTGCGTGCTGCCTTCCCACCTTTCCCAACGGCCTCTCTCCAGTTGAGTTTAAAGCTGAGACAAAGAGAGAGAGAGAGGGAAAGAGAAAAAGACAGATAGAGAGATACAACTCCTAGAGGAGGTGGGTGGGTTGTGAAGACTAAATTCCTGCTGTTCCTGGAGATCACCTGTTACAGGTGAGTAACTATGCTATCTCCAGGAACAATCAGGAATGTAGTCTTCACATATGGGGACTCCCTAGCTTTAGATGCCAGGGAGAGACCCTAGAAGTTGTGTGTCCCTGAGACAGGGTTCCACTTCCCCCCATGGATCTCTGGCATCCAACCTGGGATGGCGGGTAGGAGTTGATTAGGTATGGAACAGGTGTTGGAGAACAGCCTAACCAAACAAGGCATCCCGGCGGGAGTCCTTGTCCAAGAAGTAATGGGCTGTGAAGGTATGAACCGAGGCCCAAGTGGCTGCTGGACAGATGTCGTCGATAGACACAGAGTGCAGATGAGCCATTGAAGCTGCCATGGCTCTCACATTGTGAGCAGTGACATGGCCCTCCAAAGGAAGGTTCTTACTCTGATAGGCAAAGGAAATACACTGTGCAATCCAGTTGGACAGTGTTCTCTTGGAGACTGGAAGTTCCAAATGAGAAGGATCAAAAGCAGCAAAGAGTTGAGAGGACTTTCTATGTTGCTGTGTTCTTTGCAAGTAAAAGGCTAAAGCTCTTTTACAGTCCAAAGTATGAAGATTCCTTTCTGCATTTGATGCATGAGGTCTTGGAAAGAACACAGGCAGGTAGACCGCTTTGTTAAGATGAAAAGGCGAGACCACCTTTGGCATAAAGTGTGGATGAGTCCTAAGGACTACCTTGTCATGATGAAACCTTGTATAAGGTGGATCAGCCACTAGCGCTTGCAACTCACTGATGCGACGTGCTGATGTGATTGCGATGAGAAAGATAACTTTCCAAGAAAGGAATTTCAATGAGGTAGTAGCTAAGGGTTCGAAAGGTGGCTTCATGAGCTGACCAAGAACCAGGTTTAAGTCCCATGCCACCGGTGGTGGCCTAATGGGAGGCTTAGTTAGAAGAAGGCCTCTCATAAATCTTGCTATAAGAGGATGGGAGGAGATAGGTTGTCCATTGAGAGGCTTGAAGGAAGCTGCAATAGCACTCAAATGGACTCTTACTGAGTTAGTCTTAAGTCCTGCATTGGATAAATGAAGGAGATACTCAAGTAATGATCCCAGAGGTATCGCTAAGGGGTTAAGACCCTTTTGCGAACACCATATGGTAAACCTCTTCCACTTAAAAGCATAAGAGCGTCTAGTGGAAGGTTTCCTGGAAGCATAAAGGACATCCTTTATTTGCTGAGGAAGATTAAGATCATGAAGATCTAGGCCTTCAGCAACCAAGCTCTGAGATGCAGAGACTGGGGATTGGGATGCCATAACCTTCCGTCCTCCTGTGACAGGAGATCTGGAGCAGACCCTAACTCCAGGGAGAGGGTTTGAGCGAGATGTAGAAGCAGGGGGTACCACAATTGCCATGGCCAATGTGGAGCTATGAGAATCATCCGCCCCCTGTCTCTCTGAAGCTTGAACAGGGTTTTGGGAATTAGGGGAATGGGTGAAAAGGCATAAAGGAAGTCTTGACCCCAGTGAAGGAGGAAGGCATCCCTGGCCTGAGAACCCTGAGCTGGAATTCTGGAACAGAACCGGGGAAGTTTGGCATTCAACAGACTTGCAAAGAGGTCTATGCCCAGGGTTCCCCAATTTTGGAACCCCGGACATAGACACCTGGTCCGCATGTAGAGACCATTCGTGTGGAAGCAGAACTCGACTGAGTCTGTCTGCCCAAGAGTTTTGAATGCCTGGAAGATAAACTGCCAGGAGGTGAATCTGATGCTCTCTGGCAAGGGCCCATAGTCGCAAAGCTTCGTTGCAAAGCGACAGAGAGCCTGTTCCCCCCTGCTTGTTCACATAGCACATGGCTACCTGATTGTCCGCATGAATGAGGACTGTCTTGTAGCTGAGCAGGGTATGGAACAATCGAAGAGCAAGGAAGATTGCTCTGAGCTCTAAGAGATTGATATGTAGATGAGTCTCCTGTGGAGTCCAGGTGCCTTGGGTGGAGAGGTCTTGTAGATGAGCTCCCCAACCCACTGGTGAAGCATCTGTTGTGAGAGTTGCCTGGGGTAAGGGTTGTTGAAAAGGGGACCCCAGCAACAGGTTCTGAGTGGACTTCCTCCATTGGAGGGACAAAATAAGGCAATTTATGTTTGCTATTTTGTCTGACAGGCACCCTGATGCCCGAGTCCATTGGGTGGATAAAGTCCACTGGGTTGCTCTCATATGGAGGCGAGCATAAGGAACCACACGCACAGTTGATGCCATGTGGCCTAGTAGTTGTAGCATTTCTCGGGCAGTGAGAATAGGTTTTAGCACTTCTTGAGAAGCTAACTGCACCATGCGAAGGCAACGGACCTGGGGAGATAGGCCCTTGCCCTTTTGATATCCAGCAAAGCTCCTATGAACTCTAGAGACTGAGTGAGAGTTAGACTGGATTTTGGGATGTTTATGACCAGACTCAAGTACTGAAGAATACGCATTGTGCAAGATAGGGAAGTCCTGGCCTCTGACTCTGATGGGGCTCGAATGAGCCAGTCGTCTAAGTAAGGGAAGATGAATATGCCTAGAGTGCGGAGAAATGCTGCTACCACAGCCATGCATTTCGTGAACACTCTTGGAGCTGAGGCCAGGAAAAATGGAAGCACCCTGTATTGGTAGTGCTTTCCTTGGAAAAGGAACCGAAGGAACTTTCTGCGAGTTGGATGGATGAGAACATGGGTGTACGCATCCTTGAGATCTAGAGAACAAAGCCAATCCTGACTCTGAAGGTATGGCAGCAGAGTTCCTAGAGAAATCATTTTGAATTTCTCCTTGAACAGGAATTTGTTCAATTCCCTAAGGTCCAAAATTTTATTTATTTATTTATTTATTTATTTACATTCTCTTATATACCGTGCTATTCTGCATCAGTGCGGTTTACATTGAACAAACTGAAATTACATAGAACAGGGCATTATAACTTGGAGATAACTATTTTACAGGGAACATGGGCTATGGAGGGTTAAGTGGCTTGCCCAAGACCACAAGGTAAATAGGTCTGTATCCCCCTGTTTTCTTTGGGATAAGGAAATAGGGGGAGTAAAACCCTGTACCCTGTTGATGAATGGGTACCTCTTCTATTGCCCCTTGGGCCAGAAGTATAGTGACCTCTTGATCTAACAGGTTGATGAGAGAGGTCTGAGAACTGAACTGTCTTACCATTGTGGGAGGGGGCATGCACAGAAAGTTCAGCTTGTACCCCTCTCTTATAATGGAGAGTGTCCAATGCTCTGCTGTTATCTGCTCCCACCTGAGGGCAAAGTGACATAACCTTCCTGGAATGGTGGAAGGCTCTGGTCCATTGAGGGCCAGGAAGGCTAGGTTCTCTAGATGAAAGTCAAAGGCCTTGTGGAGGCTGAGACTGCTGAGACGGTTGAGGCTTAGCAGTCTTTGCTTACCTTTGTTTAGGTGGTTGCTGACCATTTCGGACAAGCTGACCTGCAGAACGTCCCTGTTGGGAATAAGAGGGATAAAACCTCTTCTTTTTCGAGAAAAAAGGCTTCTTGAAAGTTTTCTTTCTGGCAGGATCAGCAGTGCCTTTGGATAGTCTATCCAAAGTAGAGTTGTCAGCATCCATCTCATTGGCTTTTTCTTGCCATTTCTTGCCGAATAGATTCTCACCTGTACAAGGGATATTTCCCAGTTTGTCCTGCACCCAGAGCTCCAAATCGGATGCCTGGAGCCAGGCAATTCTTCGTGCCCCTATGGCAATGGCAGAGGTTCTGCTTATGCACTCACAGCAGTCAAAAGCTGCACGATTGACAAACTTTGAAACATCCTGGGCATGTTTAACCAGTGTGAGAAAATCCTGCCTTCTGTCCTCAGGAAGAAGAGGACTCAAAACCTCTAAATCCCCTGTGACCTCTTTAAGGAACATTCCCATATATAAAATATAGGAACTGATCCTGGCAGAAAGCATGGAAGCCTGGAAGGTACGACGTCCAAAGGCATCCAAGGTCCTACACTCACGCCCTGGAGGATTAGAGGCATGTCTTTTTGCACTTCTGATCTTTCTCATAGCTGACTCCACCACAATGGAGTGGTGGGGAAGCTGAGTTTTTTGGAAGCCAGGACAAGGAGGGACTCGATACAGAGTATCCAGTCTGCGAGAGCGAGGAGAGGTGGTAAGAGGTGTCTCCCACATTCTCAACATGAGATCATGTAAAATCTCATGGATAGGTACGGTAGCCGCCTCTTTAGGAGCTTTGGGATATTGTAAAATCTCCAACTCCTTAGCTCTGTGCTCTGTTTCAGGAGTCACAGTAATGGACAACCCACGAGCCACCTCTCTGATGAAATCCTGAAAGGAAATATCTTCTGAAGGAGACATCCTACGTTTAGGAGAGGAAGGCTCCTCCAGGAGAAGTATTCCGGTACTGGCAGAGCTGTCAGAAACCTCGGAGTCCTCTGAGGATTCGAAGTACCGTCTGTCCGGATGCTCTTGAAGAGCCCGATACCCGTACCGACCGAAGTCGGTACCGGGGGTAATCGGTACCGGTGTATCGGCACCGGAAGGCATCGCATGACTGGGTGCCGGCAAAGCCGATACCGATGTCGATGTTGATGCTATCGGTACCGGTACCGGCATCAGTGCCATCGGTACCGGTACCGATGGAACCGTCTGACGCAGTTCCGAGGGCATGGATGCCGCAAGGAGAGCCGCCAGACTGCGTTCAATAGCCAGGAACCTCTGGTCTATTGATGCTGCGGATGCCTGGGTATCAGTACCGGACGCAACCGGCACCCCAGAGCATGGCACCAGTAGTTCTGCTGAGGTCGAGGCCTCGAGAACATCCTGGAGCCCCGATAATGCTTTGGAAGCCGAAGCCTCCTGCTGGGGCAATTTTGCCGGTATGGAACCCTCAAGGGCAATGCCAGAGGCATCTCGATGCTTGGAAGGAGATCTACCCTTTGAGGACCGGCTGGACTTATGTTTAGTTACCTGAGATCCATGGGAGGAAGATGAAGCCCTGGAAGACGTTGATGCCACCGAAGCTGCATCGGAAGGAAAAAGGGCACTGAGCTTGGCAGCTCGGTTTTGTCGACCCCTCTTGGACATCATGGCACAAGCCATACACTCGGAGATGGAGTGGTCAGGACCTAAACATTTAAGACACCACTCATGGGTGTCGGTGACGGAGATGGTACCACCACACGGTGCATTTTTTAAAACCCGAGTCGGGTTTCTCCATAGTGGAGGAAATTTTGGGCCTAAGGCCCAAAATGGCACGCACCTAGAAAAAAGTTTGGAAAAAGAATATATATATTTTTTTTTTTTTTAAAGAAAGAAAGAAGAACCAGCGGTACTGGTATAGCGTCGGGGAAGGCAGACGCGACCACAAAAAAATAAAGAATAACGAAACAATTTTCTGCGGTGACAGGAACACGACCTGCTGGCTCCGCGGAAAATGAAGAACTGGAGAGAGGCAGTTGGGAAAGGCAGGAAGGCAGCACACAGGCGCTGTGGGATGCTCCCAAAAGCTTCCTAATTGGATGCTGGGGAGCATTCACACGCAGTACCGACGAGACCCATATGTGAAGACTACATTCCTGCTTGCTCCTGGAGATGTTCTTATTTGAAAATCGGGGGATTGGCTGCATTTCATTGAATGAGTGAGATGATGTAATAATAAGTTTCTCATGAAAGATGTGGTGTTTGCTGATTGGATGAATGAGTTTTTATCTGGGGGTTGTTGGGCTGCCATCGGCGTCTGCACTAAGTATTGTCATCCAAGCCTATCATGAGTATATATTAATATGGATATATGGAACGATGATGAGGTTGGAAGATGGTAGGGCATGACTACACAGGTACCTAGAAATCCACTGTTTGAGTTCCATATAATATTCTAGGCATTTCATGCTTCTTCAAATAATGGATTATTTATAATACCTTTTTAGAAATTTTGATTAAATTGGCATGTTTCATTTAGTGACTTATGTTTTGTGCCATTGTTTTAGTTTTACTGATTCTTTATTGTGCTGTAATTACATTTTTGGATTACTACTGCACGGCTACATGAACAGACACACAGCACTTGCAGCCCAGAGCTCTTCAGCATCTCTCCACCAGTGTCCACTGACATCACAGTCTGCAGCTCCTATTGACTAAAAGTGATAAGAAATACGATACAGGAACTGCTGCACCCACGAGATATCCAAAGTTAAATATGCAGATAACAGCTGGCCGTTTAGACTGCGAAACAGAAAGATCTTACGCATATATTTATGGATCAGGATAGAGAAGGAGAAAGTGAGAGGCCAAAAGCGCTATTCTGCCACTATCTAAAGAAGCTACATATTGAGGTCAGGCCTGCTGCATAGGCATCACCAGAGGGGAAGGTGGAGAGCAGGGACGGGCTTCGCTATTTATTGACTGACTTAAAATATTTATGTATCATTCTCGTGACACATAGTGAAAAAAACAATAAAAGAAAGTGAAGAGAGACACATTTTGTTACAAATTCATACCCAAATTACTCTTCTAGTGGAAATGGTACAGTTTTGACCCTTCACCTGTAGCTTAACAGATTATTTTCCACAGGCACAGAGGGGGCTGACCTGCACGGAGTGGCAGTTACAACCACTCTAACACCTCACTGGGCAGATTAGATGGACCATACTGGTCTTTATCTGCCGTCATTTACTACGCTACTATGTCATCCATCCCATGATACCAACAATAACATTTCCAAGCAGACAACTCATCACAGAATTAGAAAGAGTGATGCGTTTCCCCCCGTATGGTGCAAAATATATAAAGATAATGGATATAGAAACATAGAAATATGATGACAGAAAAAGATCACATGGCCTATCTAATCTGTCCTTCCAAATCAACAACTGCCCCTTTTTTCCTTTAGAGATCCTCTGTGTTTGTCTCAAAACTGATACTTTCAAATCATTAAAATGAAAATGATTTTTTTTACCCCTTCTGACTCTATTGTTGGAATCAGGGTCAGGGACAAACTCCCAAAAACAGGGATATCTAGAACCTTAAGCTCCACCCATAGAATTAGCTGGAAGATGGGAGGGAGATGGGGTCAGGTGTCACAGCTTTAAGCACAGATATACCTGGCAGGAGGTAGGAGAGAGAGGCTGGGCATCACTAGAGACAGCTCCACCCACAGAATTAGCTGGAAGATGGGAGGGAGTTGGGGTCAGGTGTCACTAGACAGACAGCTTTACAGACAGATATACGTGAGGGAGGAAAGGGTGAGGAGTCAAGCATCACTGGAGATATTTATTCCCTCAGAAATACCTGAGAAAAGGGAGGAAGATGGGGGTCAGGACAGGGACATTTCCTCCCTCATAAATACTGGTGATGATGGTAGAGGGCTGTGGTGAGCTACGCATTCCAGAAGACAGCTCCACTCACTCTGGATGGGACAGTCAGTGGAGACAAAGTTCTCCAGAAGTTTAGGTTTTTACCCAGTGTTTTCTGTGGCCTCATTTTTGTGATATTAACAGTGTTGTCAACACTGAGTGACATGTCTCCCAACTGGACAATTGTTAGTCACTCTAATTACTGGACAGCAAAAGGCCAGTACGGAGACTGGGCATCCTGCTTATACCAGACCCAGGAGACAGCATTACAGCTCGCCGTATTCCTTGGTATAAGGCACGGCCTGCTCCCTGCCTGCCCCCAGGCTGCTGTTTTACAGTCTGGCAATTAATACAGACAGCCTCTCTCCTCATGGCACTAGTAAAGATCCTGTGCTATTTGATTTGCAGCAAATTTTGATGTTATCTCAATCTCATCATTCAACATTCAACATTAAATTGGGGATGTGCTACTTTGACTAATAATTGTATAATTCTGATTGTTCTCTAACAGGAAAAGGGACCCTCCTATTCGCATCAGGAAGACGGGAAAGTGCTGAGTCCTCGTCTGGACGCCACCACCACTGTTATGCCAATGGGCAAACAGAGCAGTTCTGCCCTCTAGTGTCCGCTGCTCTCCTTGCTGCCCTGTGGCCTGCTCCTGCCTTTAATAAAGTGATTGCATTGCAAATATTCATCTGCTTTGTGTGATACTGGTGCTTGGCAAGTGGGCTCCCAACCTCTTCCTGGTTACAGGATTGTTAGATAAATGGTCAAGCAGTTCTTGTAGTGGGCCAAGCCAAGGTGATTCTTCCACTGAATAGGTTTGCCACCTTCTCCGTTTCAGAAAATAAATCTTTCTTCTCTGTTCATCTTGGATACTCTCTTCAAGCTCTGTCCTTAAAGAAAGAATTCATTTCTGAAACAACCTGCATTTCTCTGCACACTAACATCTACGTATATACTCTTTTTCATACTGGAGATCAAAGGCAAGATTTCCAGAAGGGCAAAATACCCAAATATTTGTCCTCAAAGTCAATCTAGACTTTTTGGAGTTGGGACAATTGTTCTGGGAATAGGGTAAGAAGCTGCTCTGCATAAGGCAGATGTTGACCACTGAACTTAAGGATTTATTTTGCACTAAAATTCATCAATATTTAAGATCCTAAAATGTAGGACTTCAATTCATTTGTTCGGCTTAGGGGATTAAGCTATTGCCTAGTGCCAATTCCAAGCTCCTAAACCTTTCCTGCCATAAATATACCCCCATAGCTGCTCACATTGTAGGCATTCAAACTTAGGGTCCCACAGAGAAGAGCCTAGTATTGAAACCGGGTTGAATGCTTCATTAGAAGCACCCAATTGTGGGAGCTAAATTTAGGCACTGATTTAGACAGCTAAGGAACCTAAATGATTTTCTGAATACTGGCGACTCAGCTTTAATTTTAGGTTCCTTAAATGGAGGCAGCTAGGTTGAGTCTATTATGGACTCTTTTGAATTCCCCTCGCTTGGCCCTGCCCTCTTTTAAGGTGCTTCAATTTAACGAGCACATTTTTAAATCAAAGACTTAGATGTCTAACTCTTAAGGTTAAGTACACAGAGCTTTTGAAAATCAACTGTATGCACCTAATTAGGAAATCAGTCATAGTTTATTCTCAAACGTAGGAAATTAGCCTACATCTTCATTATGAATCTCTCTCAAATCAGCTCTCAGCAAACTCTCAGCAAAAAATTCTCCTCTTACAACACTCCTCAACATATGTCCTCCCAGGGCACCAATATTAAGAGCTTGAAGTCACATCAACATATTTCACCCTGCTTTCAGTTCTCACGGGCACCTTTTGTGATAGGGCTATCTAAGCATTTGTCATTCAATAGTACTAATATTAGTACTGATCATTTACATAGTGCTACAAGACGCACACAGTGCTGCAGAGACACATGTAAAAGACGGTCCCTGCTCATCAGAGCTTACAGTCTAGTCACGACAGAGGACAAGGACACATCTAGAGGAGTGGTAAGAAAACTCATAGGAGTCTAAGTGGATCAGGATCCAAAAGCAGCCTCAAAGAAGTGAGTTTTCAGTAATGGCAAAGTGTACAGACCCTTATATTCATCACAGGCAATGTGATATTTTGGTAACTAGCAGAGAACATGGCTCCTACTCTACCCCAGTTCCAGCATCACACAATAAGGGCTGCAGAATTTGGCTCTTGCAACAGAATTGGCCTGTCCGAATCACCATGATAGACCAGGGCCATGTCAAAGATCCACTGGAAATAAGAGACACTGCAACAAAGCACTCCCCACTCCCCTCCCCACAGACTGGGAGAAGCGCACCTTATCTGGCCACACCCTCCTCCTTTCCTGCCTGATCACATTTATAGCGTCAACAGCTCATCGGAGGCACTGAGAGCACAGGCAGGAGACAAGAGCATACAGGAAAAGATATATACATTTTCCAAGTTAGAAATGCAGGCCACTGGCACTGCACAAAGGCACAACACCCTGCCTTGACATCCCTAAGAATCAGCCCATCTTCACCTTCTGACAGTATGTCAGCACTGGCTGCAGCTATTTCAGCAGACATAGACCCTCTGGGACTCCCATCCTGACGCTTTCTCTGCTGAGAAAGGACATGCTCAGATACTTCCTGTGTATGGACAGATGAAGAAAGAGACAGAAATGCACTCCCCACTAGGGGCTTCTCCTAGAGTGACAACATGGGATCTTGTTCTCGAAAGCTCAGGCCTCAATAAATTGGTTAGGTTATAAGGCAGCGATGGCGAACCTATGGCACGCGTGCCAGCTGTGGCACGCGAAGGCCTTGCAGCTGGCACGCGTGAAGGTCCGCAGAAAAAGAAAAAGCGGGCTCTGGCTGCTGCCGCGGACGCGGCAGCATGCAGTGTCCCGCGGGGCCCCCTCCGCCCGCTAAGCCCCTCTGCAAGGGCTTTCAGATTCGCGAGGGAGACAGCGTCTCCCTCGCGTCTCTGTTAAGCCCGCAGGGGCTAATGTGAAATTTCCCATCAGCCCCTTTAGACGCGAGGGACTGATGGGAAATTTCCCATTAGCCCCTGCGGGCTTAACAGAGACGCGAGGGAGACGCTCTCCCTCGCGAATCTGAAAGCCCTTGCAGAGGGGCTTAGCGGGCGGAGGGGGCCCCACGGGACATTGCATTCTGCCGCTGCCGCGGCAGAAGCCAGAGCCAGCTGCTTTTTTTTTTTTTTTAAATTTGCCATGGGGGGTGGGTTAGGACTGCTAATGGGCTAGGGGGGGGGGTTAGGACTGCTAATGGGCTAGGGGGGGGGGGGTAGGACTGCTAATGGGCTAGGGGGGGTGAGGACGGCTATTGGGGTGGGGGGGTAGGACTGCTAATGGGCTGTGGGCTGATGGGGGCTGTCTGGAAATGGGGTGATGGGGGTTAGGACTGGTAATGGGCTATGGGGGGGGGGTTAGGACTGAGAATGGGCTAGAGGGGGGGGTGAGGACTGCTACTGGGCTGGGGGGGGGTGAGGACTGCTGATGGGGAGGGGTTAGGACTTGAGGTGGGCGGGTGGGTGGGTGGAGGACTGGAAATCGGCTGATGGGGGGTTAACACTGGAGGTGGTCTGATGGGGTTAGGACTGGTAATGGGCTATGGGGGGTTTAGGACTGATAATGGGCTATGGGGGGCTGGGACAAGAAATGGGCTGATGGGGAGGGGTTAGGACTTGAGGTGGGCTGATGGGGTTAGGACTGGTAATGGACTGTGGGCTGATGGGGGGGGTTAGGACTGGCAATGGGCTATGGGGGGCTGACTGGAAATTGGCTGATGGGGGGTTAGGACTGGAAGTGGGCTGATAGGGGGTTAGGACTGGTAATGGGTTATAGGGGGGGGCTTAAACTGAAAATGGGGTGATGGGGGTTAGGACTGGAAGTGGGTTGATGAGGGGGGATAGGACTGGTATTGGGTTGGGGGGTTGCTAGGACTGGAAATGGGTTGGGGGGCTGCTAGGACTGGAAATGGGCTGATGCAGGGACTAGAAGGGAATGGATGCTGGGTGAGGCTGGAACTAGAAGGGAGCTGGTGTTGGGGGAGGATTAGAATGGGATGGGGCTGGGAGAGTAAAATGGAGAGGGGAAAAATATTTTGTGTGGGAGGGATAAAAAATCTACATTTGGCCGGGTATTGGGAGAGTAAGTGGGGATTGAGGATGGAGGGGTAAATTTTGAGTAGATGAAATAGGAATGAGGAAAGAGCAAAAGGAGAAAGATTAGTATGTTAAAGCAGATGTAGAGAGAGAATGGAAAAAAAAAACCCAAGAAGACAGAAGAAAGGACAAATGGACAGCAGATGGAGAGTTAGCAGAAGACACGAAGAAACCAGAAGAAAGTGGCTGGAACAATTGCAACTGAAAAAAAATGCACAAAAGGTAGAAAAATATCTCTTTATTTTGAATTTATTAATTGGAATATGTCAGCTCTGGGAAATGTGCATCATTAATTTTTGCGCTTTGTTTAGTACAAGAGGAAATTAATATATAGTTTTATTTCTACAGTGTTGTTGTATATTCCAAGTTTGGCTTTTGGGGTTCCCAGTTTAATTATTGTCTTCCTGTTTCTAAATTGTGATTCCTTGTTTGGTAATGGTCTGTTCTGCATGTGTAACTGAGCTGAGGTATTCTGTTTATATAATTCCTATTTGACATTGCCACTTGTTCTTTCCCCAGTAGGTCATGTATTGTTGTTCTCTGAGATGTATTGGTTTAATATTTGCAGTGTTGCCTTTTGATAGGTAGAGTATGGTGCTTTGTGAGTCCTGGTAGTGCTGTTAGGATACGGCGGGTTTGCTATGGGTTCTAAATGGGCAGCGTTTGTAGTAGTTCCTAATGTGCCTGGCGGTTGGTACTGGATTATAGTAATGTAGAAACCTTTTAGTCTTTCTTTATCCATATACTCATTAAGAGGCATGTTTACTAAAAGTTAGTGTATGGTAACATTATGCAAATATTTATGCAAATGAAGCACCTTATGCAAATGGAGCTTTAATTGACGTGCTGGCACTTTGAGGAAATTCTTTGGTTTTGTGCGGCAGTTTGGGCACTCGGGCTCAAAAAGGTTAGCCATCACTGATCTAGGGCTAGGCTCAGCCTCCATGTTAAGGCTCCATGCAAGCCACCAGAAAGCCTGGTTCTGGGAAGCTTTAGCGACAGGTTGGAGCAGAGGGCAAGGGAGACACCTACCTCCCGCTAAAGCACCTAAGTGAAAGAGAAATAGGAAGAGTAATTTGTTTATGAAATTACTAGAAATGCAAAGTAAGTAAAAGCAATGAAATGCATGAAAAAAAAACCACAAGAAAGAAATGTATCCAAAAGGAAAAACGTTATCCCCGCTTAATGCTAAATTAGTCTACCAGTTGGTAAATCATTGCAAAAAGGAGATTAAAAGAAGAAAAAAAAACCATTAAGGTAAATTAACTTTCAGTAATAAAAGACCAACATGTCTACATGCAATGCTATCCCTACACTGGTGGGCAGGGAGGAGAAGACCACCTACTTATTGGCTAAAAACATCATCAG
Organism: Ichthyophis bannanicus; assembly: GCA_033557465.1. Classification (NCBI taxonomy): domain Eukaryota; kingdom Metazoa; phylum Chordata; class Amphibia; order Gymnophiona; family Ichthyophiidae; genus Ichthyophis; species Ichthyophis bannanicus. Next base: position 10,093,813 of record CM066050.1, on the reverse strand, counting down.
TTATGGGAGGTCAAAAAGATATATCTAGGCCCCTTAGAATGTCATAATAATTTACAAAGATAGTTTAGTGTGAAGGAGGCACCTGCAGCTGCAACTGTGAACTTAAGAAAAAACATTTCCTCTTTTTTGAGTCAATCAAGAAACATCTGGAAACACACAAACTTTGCAATTAAAAAAGGAGACGTCACTAAATTTAAATAAGTATTTTAGCAACTATTTCCTGGCACAGTCTAATGCCAACTGAGCAATCAGTGTCCCAGGTGCTGCAGCCCTCAGATCCGGCTTCTCCAGGAAATTAATTAAGTCCATACTGTCCATAAATGAATCAGACTGTATTCTTTTCCTAGAATGTTAATATAACTTAAAATGAGGCGGAATAGAGGATTCAGGCATCTTTAGAACTACAAGGATATATCCCTTAAACATCTCAGAGGGGCATAAAGTGTAGTTAGAATATAAGATATGCCATACTGGGTCAGACCTAGGTTCATCAAGTCCAGTATCCTGTTTCCAACAGTGGCCAGTCTAGGCGACAAGTACCTAGCAGTCTCCCCAAAACACACAAGTTCCACAATGCTTGTATTGGGGCAAGCAGTGGATTTCCCGGGTCCCTTTAATAATGGTTTATGGACCTTTCCTCCAGGAACTTGTCCAAACCTTTTTTAAACCCAGCTACACTAACAGCTTTTACTACATCCTCTGGTAATGAATTCCAGAATTTGATAATGCATTGAGTGAAAAAATATTTTCTCTTATTAGTCTTAAATAGTTTACCCTGTAGCTTCATTGCAAATCTCCTAGTCTTTCTATAGTTTGATGGCATAAACAATCGATCTATGTTTTCCCTTTCCAGTCCATTCATTAATTTATAGACGTCTATCATATCTCCCCTCAGCCGTCTCTTTTCCAGGTTAAAGAGCCCTAACCTTTTTAGCCTTTCTTCATAGGAGTATCCTTCCATTCCCTTTGCCATTTTGGTGGCTCTGCTCTGAACCTTTTCTAATAATGCTATATCCTTTTTAAGATACGGCGACCAGAATTGCACACAATATTCAAGGTTGGTCGCACCATGGAACGATACAGAGGCATTATAATATCCTTTGTTTTATTCTCCATTCCTTTCCTTATGATTCCTAGCCTTCTATTTGCTTTCTTGGCTGCCACTGCATACTGGGCAGAGGGTTTCAACATGTTATCCACCTCTATCGGGTGTTCTCCAGGGACAGCAGGAATCAGTCCTCACATATGGGTGATGTCAGCATTGACGGAGCCCATGTGGAAGCATCTCCCCAGCTTTCAAAGAAAGCCTTTGGGAGATGCACCACGCATGCATGGTCTCCTTCTTGCCCACGGGTGCCATCTTGCCTCAGTCTAATGACATAGTTAATATGGCAAAATTAAAATACGGTAAAGAAGCAACTCTAAGTGGAGGAGGGAGGGTTATGAGGACTGATTACTGCTGTCCCCGGAGAATACCAGTTAGAGGTGAGTAACTACACTTTCTCTGGGAACAAGCAGGAAGTCAGACCTCACGTAAGGGATCCCCAGCTACATGATAAAGAGAACCTGTAAAAACGCCTCGGCAACCTGCAAGGGGTGAGCCATGAGCAACAGCAGCTGAGTCCCTACTGAGAGACTCTTGCAAGACCAAAATGTCCAGTGGGGAACCAGCACTCTGATAACCTGAACACAGAAGGATTGGAGGGCAGGAGTTGCCTACACCCCAAAGGGATTATGGAGTACGGCCTGGCCGAAGGCGTTGTCCCGTCAGGACTCCCTCTCCTGGTGGAACCTCGTGTAGGGAGGCTCTGCCATCAGAGACTGGAGCTCTGCGAGCTGACTTGAGGGCCACGAGGAAGATGACTTTCCAAGAAAGGTACCTAAGGTGCCAGGTAGACAAGGGCTCGAAGAGCAGCTTAGTAAGCTGCGAGAGCACCGAGATCCCACGCCACTGCTGGTGGACAGATGGGAGGTTTGGATAGCATGAGACCCCCGGAGGAACCGGGATACGAGGGGGTGAGCCGAGAAGGGCTTGCCCTCAATGGAGTGGTGATGCGCTGCAATAGCGCTCGAGTTGGACTTTAGTCCCACCTGCGATAGGTGAAGCAGGTACTGGAGTACCACCTGTACCAAGCAGAACGGGTCTGCACATCTTTCGATGCACCATACTGAGAACTAACGCCACTTAAAGGTGTATGGAGTGGAGGAGTAGCCTAGTGGTTAGAGCAACTGCCTCATATCCAGAAAATCAAGGGTTCAATTCCCACTGGCACTCCTTGTGACCTTGGGCAAGTCACTTTACCCTCCATTGCCTTGGAAGAAAAGGCTAGCAATCTTCTTCCAGTGATACATTGCCAAGAAAACCCAGAGGTAGCTGGGTCGCTATGAGTCAACACTGACTTGATGGCACTTAAAATTTTTTTTTAATTTTTAAAAAAAGGTGTACACCCTCCTCGTGGAAGTCTTGCGAGAGGTCAGAAGAACCTCTTCCATGTCCTGTGGGAGGTTGAAGGGAGCTAGAGCTACCCTTTCAGCAGCCAAGCCATGAGTGACAGGGACCCCAGGTTTGAGTGCAGGAGAGCACCCTGCTCCTGTGAGAGTAGTCCAGGGGCTCAGCCCAGGGGAATCAGTGACATCATTGACAGGGAGAAAAGCAGCGGGAACCAGGGTTGTCTGGGCCACCGGGGTGATATCAGAATTAGTCACATCCTGTCACACTGGACCTTGAAGAGGTCTTGGTGATGAGCGGTGTTGGCAGGAAGATGTAAAGGAGGCCTTCCATTCTTGGGATGAGGAAAGTGTCTGCTGCCACCCGGGACAGGTGCGCCTGGAGGGAGAAGAATCGAGGCAACTGTGCATTGTCTGGGCTGGCAAGCAGGTCCGCTAGTGGGACACCCCCAAAGTTGAAACAGCTGGGAGGCTGCTCTGGGGTCCAGTCGCCACTCGTGTGATTGGAGAACTCTGCTCGTGTGATTGGAGAACTCTGCTCAGCTTGTCTGCCAGGTCAATATCCTGACCTGGGAGGTAGACCGCTCAGGAGCATCCCGCTGCAATTTGCATAGGAGCAGAGGGCTACTATCTCCTGGCAGAGGGAGTACAACCCTGTACTCCCTTGCTTTCTCATGTAGAACATTGTGACCTAGTTCTCGGTCTGGATCGGCGCTGATTGGTGTTGTAGCCAGAGGCGGAATGCTCGGAGGGCCAGAAATATCGCCCGGAGTTTCAGAAGGTTGATTTGCATCTGGGATTCTGATTGGGACCAGCTGCCTTGAGTCTGAAGGTCCCCGCAATGCATGCCACAGCCTAGCAAGGATAAGTCCATGATAAGGACCCTCTGGGAAGCGAGTGCCTGGAAGGGCATCCCTGCCTGAAGGCGGCGGGGAATCTGCCACCAACCTAGGGAGTCCGCCAGCTGGCGAGTCACTCTCACTCTGTCCCGGAGCCTGCCCATGGCTTGTGTCCACTGGGAGCAGAGGCATCGCTGATCCACTCTCATGTGTAGTCGGGTGTATGGGGTCACGAGGACCATGGAGGTCATGTGGCCCAACAAGCGGAGAAGCCGGGTAAGTAGCGATCGGCGGCATTGCATCTCTGCGGCTAGCTCCCTGAGACGTAGTGATTCTTTCCTGAGGGAAGAAGGCCTTGACTTGGAGGGGTCTAGCCAAGCCCCTATGAACTCTAGGCATTGAGCCAAAGAGAGGTGGGACTTGGAGTAGTTGATGATGAACCCAACGTGTTGCAGGGCATTGATGGTGCACCTTTGCAGCTAAGCCTCCCTTTATAAGCCAGTCGTCCAGGTAGGGAAAGACGAAGGAACCCTGGAGGCGAAGGTGGGCTGCAACCACCGCTAGTCACTTTGTGAAGACTCTTGGTGAGGAGGCCAGCCTGAAGGGGAGTACACTGTATTGGTAATGCTCTCCCCCCACCACAAACCGAAGGTATTTTCTGTGGCCAGGATGAATTAAAATGTGTGTGTAGGCATCCTTTAGGCCTAAGAAGTATAGGCAATGTCCCTGCTGGATGAATGGCAGTAGTGTTCCAAGGGAGAGCATCTTGAACTTCTCCCTTACCAGAAATCTGATCAGCTCCCGCAGTTCCAGGATAAGCCCGAAGCCCCCTGTCCTCTTGGAGATGAGGAAATACCTGGAGTAGAAGCTGGTGCCCCAGATGTTTCAGTACTGGCTCCACCGCTCTGTCCTAAAGTAGGCCTGCAAGTTTGGTGAGGAGCAGGGTCTGGTGAAGGAGAGGTCTTATGGGCTCTCTTGGGAAGTATGAAGGTGACGTCTGCTGTAGATGGAGGAGGTAGCACTCACTGACCATATGTAGTACCCAGATATCGGTGGTGATGGTGACCACCTGTGGACAAACAGGGCCAGAAGCTCTCCTGTAGGCTGTAGGAGACCTCCTAGGGGAAAGGAGGTCACACCCAGGAAATCAATAGCTTCCCCCAGGCTGGGCAAGGGCCAGCGCTGGCAGCTAGGTCTTAGAGGTCTTTTGCTTAGGAAGGCCATGCCCCTGTCCCTTTGTGCTGTTAGCCTTGCTATGGGATCAGAAGGCCTGAAATTGTGAGGTATTGCCAAACCCCGCTTTCTTCCTTGGGGCCTAGAGGGCTGCATTGAGGTCTTCTTCAAGAATCTGATTCTCATTAGGAACTCGGTCTCTATCTCTGCAGTTTTGTCTGCCATTGGGTTTCCCGAAGAGATTCTATCCAATGCAAGGGACATCAATAAATTTGTCCTGAACCCATTGTTCTAGGTCAGACAACAGCAGCCATGCTTGGCATTGTGCCCCGATGCCTATGGCAGCCACCCTGGCCAAAGACTCAAAGCCATCGTAGGCTGCTCAAGACAAGAACTTCGAGCACTCTTTGATCACTAAAGCCAGAGACTTAAAAATCTGCAGGAGCTTCCTGTCGAGGCCTGCTGAGAACCCACTGAGCTCTCTCAACAACTCCTTGAGATAGGCAGACAAAGGTGAGTTGGTTGATATAGTGCAGTGATGGCTAACCTTTTTGAGCCCGAGTGCCCAAACTGCCGCACAAAACCAAAGAATTTCCTCAAAGTGCCAGCACGTCAATTAAAGCTCCATTTGCATAAGGTGCTTCATTTGCATAAATATTTGCATAATGTTACCATACACTAACTTTTAGTAAACATGCCTCTTAATGAGTATATGGATAAAGAAAGACTAAAAGGTTTCTACATTACTATAATCCAGTACCAACTGCCAGGCACATTAGGAACTACTACAAACGCTGCCCATTTAGAACCCATAGCAAACCCGCCGTATCCTAACAGCACTACCAGGACTCACAAAGCACCATACTCTACCTATCAAAAGGCAACACTGCAAATATTAAACCAATACATCTCAGAGAACAACAATACATGACCTACTGGGGAAAGAACAAGTGGCAATGTCAAATAGGAATTATATAAACAGAATACCTCAGCTCAGTTACACATGCAGAACAGACCATTACCAAACAAGGAATCACAATTTAGAAACAGGAAGACAATAATTAAACTGGGAACCCCAAAAGCCAAACTTGGAATATACAACAACACTGTAGAAATAAAACTATATATTAATTTCCTCCTGTACTAAACAAAGCGCAAAAATTAATGATGCACATTTCCCAGAGCTGACATATTCCAATTAATAAATTCAAAATAAAGAGATATTTTTCTACCTTTTGTGCATTTTTTTTCAGTTGCAATTGTTCCAGCCACTTTCTTCTGGTTTCTTCGTGTCTTCTGCTAACTCTCCATCTGCTGTCCATTTGTCCTTTCTTCTGTCTTCTTGGGTTTTTTTTTCCATTCTCTCTCTACATCTGCTTTAACATACTAATCTTTCTCCTTTTGCTCTTTCCTCATTCCTATTTCATCTACTCAAAATTTACCCCTCCATCCTCAATCCCCACTTACTCTCCCAATACCCGGCCAAATGTAGATTTTTTATCCCTCCCACACAAAATATTTTTCCCCTCTCCATTTTACTCTCCCAGCCCCATCCCATTCTAATCCTCCCCCAACACCAGCTCCCTTCTAGTTCCAGCCTCACCCAGCATCCATTCCCTTCTAGTCCCTGCATCAGCCCATTTCCAGTCCTAGCAGCCCCCCAACCCATTTCCAGTCCTAGCAACCCCCCAACCCAATACCAGTCCTATCCCCCCCTCATCAACCCACTTCCAGTCCTAACCCCCCATCACCCCATTTTCAGTTTAAGCCCCCCCCCTATAACCCATTACCAGTCCTAACCCCCCATCAGCCCACTTCCAGTCCTAACCCCCCATCAGCCCACTTCCAGTCAGCCCCCCATAGCCCATTGCCAGTCCTAACCCCCCCCATCAGCCCACAGTCCATTACCAGTCCTAACCCCATCAGCCCACCTCAAGTCCTAACCCCTCCCCATCAGCCCATTTCTTGTCCCAGCCCCCCATAGCCCATTATCAGTCCTAAACCCCCCCATAGCCCATTACCAGTCCTAACCCCATCAGACCACCTCCAGTGTTAACCCCCCATCAGCCCATTTCCAGTCCTAACCCCACCCAACAGCCCACCTCAAGTCCTAACCCTTCCCCATCAGCAGTCCTAACCCCCCCCCTAGCCCATTAGCAGTCCTAACCCCCCCTCTCTAGCCCATTAGCAGTCCTAACCCCCCCCATAGCCCATTACCAGTCCTAACCCCCATCACCCCATTTCCAGACAGCCCCCATCAGCCCACAGCCCATTAGCAGTCCTACCCCCCCAGCCCATTAGCAGTCCTAACCCCCCCTAGCCCATTAGCAGTCCTACCCCCCCCTAGCCCATTAGCAGTCCTAACCCCCCCTAGCCCATTAGCAGTCCTAACCCCCCCACCCCTAGCCCATTAGCAGTCCTAACCCACCCCCCATGGCAAATTTAAAAAAAAAATAAAAAAAGCAGCTGGCTCCGGCTTCTGCCGCAGCAGCGGCAGAATGCAATGTCCCGTGGGGCCCCCTCCGCCCGCTAAGCCCCTCTGCAAGGGCTTTCAGATTCGCGAGGGAGAGCGTCTCCCTCGCGTCTCTGTTAAGCCCGCAGGGGCTAATGGGAAATTTCCCATCAGTCCCTCGCGTCTAAAGGGGCTGATGGGAAATTTCACATTAGCCCCTGCGGGCTTAACAGAGGCGCGAGGGAGACGCTGTCTCCCTCGCGAATCTGAAAGCCCTTGCAGAGGGGCTTAGCGGGCGGAGGGGGCCCCGCGGGACACTGCATGCTGCCGCGTCCGCGGCAGCAGCCAGAGCCCGCTTTTTCTTTTTCTGCGGACCTTCACGCGTGCCAGCTGCAAGGCCTTCGCGTGCCACAGCTGGCACGCGTGCCATAGGTTCGCCATCGCTGATATAGTGTATTTGGACTTTCAGAAAGCCTTTGACAAGGTCCCTCATCAGAGACGTCTGGCAAAACTAAAGAGTCATGGGATAGGAGGCAGTGTACTATTGTGGATCAGGAACTGGTTAAAAGATAGAAAGCAGAGGGTAGGGCTAAATGGCCAATTTTCCCAATGGAGAAAGATGAATAGTTGTGTACCCCAGGGATCTGTGCTGGGTCCGCTGCTTTTTGACATATTCATAAATGACCTGGAAAAGGGAATACCGAGTGAGGTTATCAAATTTGCAGATGACACAAAACTATTTAAAGTTGTTAAAACCCATGAGGATTGTGGAAAATTGCAAGAGGATCTTGATAAATTGGAAGACTGGGCATCAAAATGGCAGATGAAATTTAATGTGAACAAGTGCAAAGTTATGCACCTAGGGAAGAACAACCCAAACTATGGTTACACGATGCAAGGTTCCACATTAGGAACCACCACCCAGGAAAAAGATTTAGGTGTCATTGTGGATGACATGTTAAAACCCTCCGCCCAGTGTGCAGTGGCGGCCAAGAGAGCAAATAGAATGCTAGGTATCATAAGGAAAGGAATGGAAAATAAAACAAAAGATATTATAATGCCTCTATATCGTTCCATGGTGAGACCGCACCTTGAATATTGTGTGCAATTCTGGTCGTCGTATCTTAAAAAGGATATAACGTTATTAGAAAAGGTTCAGAGAAGAGCCACCAAAATGGTAAAGGGGATGGAAGGATACTCCTATGAAGAAAGGCTAAAAAGGTTAGGGCTCTTTAACCTGGAAAAGAGACGGCTGAGAGGAGGATATGATAGAAGTCTATAAATTAATGAACGGAGCGGAACGGGTAAACGTAGATCGATTGTTTACGTTATCAGAATATAGAAAGACTAGGGGACATTCAATGAAGCTACAGGGTAAACTATTTAAGAGAAATAAGAGAAAATATTTTTTTCACTCAACATGTAATCAAACTCTGGAATTTGTTACCAGAGGATGTAGTAAAGGCTGTTAGTGTAGCTGTGTTTAAAAAAGGTTTGGACAAGTTCCTGGAGGAAAGGTCCATAAACCATTATTAAAAAGGGACCCAGGATATCATTGCTTGATCCAATACAAGCATTGTGGAACCTGTGCCTTTTGGGGAAACTGCTAGGTACATATGACCTAGATTAGCCACTGTTGGAAGCAGGATACTGGGCTTGATGGACCTTGGTCTGACCCAGTATGGCATATCTTATGTTCTTATACATGCCGATATAGAGCTGGTAGGACTGGATAGCATAGTTACTCCTCTGTAACAGGTGTTCTCCAGGGACAGCAGGAATCAGACCTCACTTATTGGTGACATCTGCACCGACGGAGCCTGTGCAAAGTAATTCCCCAGCTTTCAAAGAAAGCCTTTGGGATTGCTACCACGTATGCATGGTCCTCTTCCCGCCCAAGGGTGCCATCTTGCTCTGTCAGGTCCCTTAGCTCGAGCCTTACCAAGCAGATGGCAAGGGAAGGACAAAAATTCAGCAACTCAGCAGGGGAGGCAGGAGGGTAGTGAGGACTGATTCCTGCTGTCCCTGGAGAATAGGTGAGTAACTATGTTTTCTCCAGGAACAAGCAGGAAGTCAGTCCTCAATTATGGGACTCCCTAGCTACAGGCTACCGAACCTGTAACCAAAAAACGCCTCCGCGAGGCCATAAGCAGCAGCCGAAGCCCGAAGGAGCCAGAGTCCTCGGGTCCTTGGGGCAAAGCCCTTGGTAGCCATGAAGAAGGGTCAGAGGGCAGGAGTTGCTTATACCCCGAACAGATTATGGAGTACAGCCTGGCCGAAGGTGCTGTCCCGGCAGGACTCCCCTTCCAGGCAGTAGTGGCAGCGAAGGTGTTCGTGGAAGACCAGGTCGCCGCCTGGTAGATGTCCATCAGGGGCACAAAGCACAACAAGGCCACCGAGACCGCTGTGGCTCAGACCCCGTCTGCGGTGACCCGATGATCCAAAGGGACGCCCGCCTTCACATGGGCGAAAGTGATGCAGTCCGCCACCCAAGCTTGGCGCTTGGTGACTGCTTGCCCCTGTCTATTGGGATCGTAGGTCACGAAAAGCCTGTCAGACTTGAAATGAGTCTGGTTATGCTGCAAATAGAAGGCGAGGGCCCGTTTGCAGTAGAGGATGTGGAGAGCCGCCAAAGCCTGGTCGGCATGGGGCCTCGGGAAGAATGTCGGCAGCATTATCTCTTGGTTGAGATGGAAGTCTGAAACAACCTTGGGTAGGAATTTAGGGTGTTTACGGAGGACTACCCTGTTCCGATAAAAACCTGGTGTAACGGGCGCCAGCCATGAGCGCCTGGAGCTCACTGACTCGGCGAGCTGAGGTCAGAGCCACCAGGAAGGCCACCTTTTAGAATAAGATCTGGAGCGAACAAGTCGCCATTGGCTCGAAGGGTGGGCGGATGAGCTGCGTGAGTACCACGTTTAAGTCCATTCTGCCAGAGAGGGGTGAATGGGCGGCTTGGATAGCAGAAGACCCCGCATGAAGTGGGAGACCAAAGGCTGCCCCGAGAGACATTTTCCCTCGATAGGGAGATGATTAGCTGAGATGGCACTCAAATGAACTCTGAGAGAGTTCGACTTCAGCCCTTCCCTTGAGAGGTGGAGGAGGTACTGGAGAACCCACAGAACCGGGCACGAGAAGGGGTCAATCTTGTGTCCAGAGCACCAGATGGAGAAGCGTTTCTACTTAAAGGCGTAAACCTGCCTAGTGGAGTTCTTCCTTGAGGGAAGGAGGATTTCCTCAAACTCCTCCGGAAGGGTCAGGGAAGCTAGGGGGACTCGCTCAGCTGCCAGGCCGTGAGGAATAGGGAGGTTAGGTTCAGGTGTAGCACCCAACCTTCATCCTGCGTTAGCAGGCCACTGGCAGAGCCCAGGGAGACTGGAGGCTCTGTCGACAGCTGGAGCAGGACTGCTTCCCGACAGAGGGAGCACAATCCCATGCCTCCCTCCTTGTTGATGTAGAACATAGCTACACGGTTGTTGGTTTGTACTAGAACCGACTTTCTGATGAGGTGATCCTTGAAGGCCCTCAGGAACCATCGGATGGCCCGGAGTACGATCAGGTTTATCTGCTGCTGAGACCGCTTGGGTGACCATTGCCCCTACATGCAAAGAAGCCTGCAATGGGCTCCCTATCCTAACAGGGAAGTGTCTGTCATCAGCACCGCATTGTGCCGTGGAGTCTGCAAGGGCAATCCCCGCAGAAGGTTGCGGGGGTTTTGCCACCAGTTCAGGGACAAGTGGAGGTTGGGGAGGACCCTGATGGAGTCCCTGAGGTGTCCGAGGGACTGGCTCCATTGGGTACTGAGACACCATTGAGCCGTTTGCATGTGCAGATGGGAGTGAGGAACCACATGCACAGTCGAGGCCATGTGGTACAGGAGATGTAGCATGGACCGAGTGGTGACCTGCTGGGCACTTTGGAAGTGAGCCGCCAGAGCTCGGAGGCGGGTGGAGCGATCCACTGGCAAGAAGGCGATCGCCTGCTGAGTATCGAGGCATGCCCCGCTGAACTCGAGGGCCTGCACCAGCTCGAGGTGAGACTTCGGGTAGTTGATCAAAAACCCCAAGCTCTCCAAAAGGAGGACAGTGCATGACATCATTTGCAGGGCCTCCTTGGCAGAGTAGACTGTGATGAGCCAGTCATCGAGATATGGAAAGACCGGCATGCCCCGGCGCTGAAGGTGAGCAGCGAGAACAATGAGGCACCGTGCAGACCCATGGGGCGGATGCAAGGCTGAAGGGGAGCACCGTGACCTGGAAGTGCTCTTCCTGCACCCTGAAATACAGGTACTGCCTGTGTTGGGGGTGGATTAAGATATGGGCGTAAGCGTCCTTCAGATCCAAGGAGCATAGCCAGTCGCCCTGCCAAAGGAAAGGCAGCATTATGCCAAGAGATAACATCTTGAACTTCTCCCGCACCAGGAACTTGTTTAGTCTGCGAAGGTCGAGGATGGGCCGCAGACCCCCCCCCCCTCTTTTTCTGGATGAGGAAGTACCAGGAATAGAAGCCCCGACCTCGAAGGTGGGGAGGGACGTTCTCAACTGCCCATTGTGCAAGGAGGGAGTGTAATTCCCGCTGCAGCAGAAGCTGGTGTGCAGGGAGTCGAGGAGGCTCCGCCGGGAAGAAAGGGGATGGAAGCCTGTCGAAATGGCTGTGATAGCCCTCCTGGACGACCTGGAGAACCCAAGTGTCCGAGGTGATGAGCGCCCATGATGGGGCAAAGCAGGACAGGTGTCCCCCCACTGGCTGCTGCATTGCCGGAAGGCGAGGGGCCATGCCGCTGGTGTCAAAACCCCTGAGTAGGTTGTGGGGAAGCTGGCATATGGGCCTTCGGACTTTTTGGTTTACGGTGCTCCTGGCCAGGCTTTCCCTGTGCCAGAGCAGTCTGCATGGGGGTAGCCGGGTACAGCAGATAGCCGTGACACTGGAGACCTTTTCTGGGGAAGAAGGGCTTCTTAGTTGGCTGCTTCTTCCAAGGCAGGGTAGAGGTCTTGCGGGAGAGACAGGTCCTGGTAACGAACTCCGCCTCGATCTCCGCAGTCTTCTCCTCCATTGGCTCACCAAAAAGCTGTTCACCAAGGCAGGACACGTCCAGGAGCTTCTCCTGAACCCACTGCTCCAAATCTGAGGATTGGAGCCATGACTGGCGGCGGGCACCAATGTCCGTGGCCGCCACCTGAGTCAATGTCTTGAAGCCATCATAGGAGGCTCGAGAGATGTACTTGGAGCAGGCGGCCACAGACTTTAGCAGGGTGTGGAACCTGTCGATGGGCTCTCCTTCAAGGCCCGCAGAGAAACCCCCAAGTTCCTTTGCTAAATTGCGCAGGAACATACCAATGTACAATTGATATGCCTGGATATGACAAGAGAGCAAGGAACCTTGATAGGCCTTGTGGCCCAGGGCATCAAGGGCTTTCGACTCAGCCTGGTGGTACCGATGAGTGTGACTTCAGGCTTTTATGCTTCCACATGGCTGATTCCATCACCATTAAGGTGTGTGGGAGTTGGGTTTTCTGGAAGCCTGGCCCACGCTGCACTTTGTACATTGTGTCAAGGCGCTTGCTTACAATGGGGACCGAGGCTGGGGCCTCTCACATGCGGAGCAGTAACCGAGACAGAATCGGTGGTACGGGCACAGTGAGGGATTCCCTGGGCGGGGACTCGTACTGAAGAAAATCAAGTTCTTCAGCACGAGGGTCCTCCTCGGCCTGGGTGACCAGGTTGAGGGCCCGAGCCATGTTCTGAATAAACACCAAGAAAGAGGTGTCTTCGGGTGGTGAACGCCGCTGGAATGCAGGCGGCGAGGGGTCTAACGGAAGATCCCAGTGGGTACAGGTTTCCCCATCGGACTCTCAGTCCGAAAAATCAGTCAAGGGATCCAAGCCGCGCGGTTCGCCCTGTCCGATGGCCGGCGGCCTGGAGCCGGAGGCCCTGGATGATCTCGCCTCCGAGGAACAGGAGGGCAAGCAAGAATGACATCGAGGACACTCATGAGGCCCACAGCTCTCAGGGGTTTCCTGAACTGATTTGGATGTCCCACGCAAAGGACCCACCGTCTCTGGGCGCAAGTCAGCAAAGCTGGCCGTAAGCGCCTGCTGGGAAGCAATGAATGCAGAAATGCTGCATTCGAGTGCCAGCATATGGGACTCCCACGTGGGTGTGGGGACCTGGGATGTTGATACCGGGGTCAATGGATCAGGTGTCAAGGAGTAGAGGGGGTCCTCACCAAGATGACCCTCAGGAGACTGGGCACCTTCGCCAGAGGCCTCCGTTTCCCTGCGAGGTACCTTGCGGGCCGCTCCTTGTCCGACTCTTGAGAACGCCGAAGGGGGCTAGGCATCCGGGCACAGGAGCACGAGCACTTGTCAGGAGCCCCAGACAGCGACTTCGAGGCCTTCTTCTTTTTGCATCGTTCCACCTAGGGGACCCCTGGTTGGAGTGCCGCCTGGAGCGCGGTACCGCAGGGGGAGAACCCACCGGAGGAGACGACCAAGGACGCCACCAGGGACTCCGAGGCAGCCGTTCAGAAAATGTCTTTGGACTTCTACTTATGGCTGAGCAGGGCCTTAGAGGACATTTTCTTACAGAGCGAGCAGATCTCTGGGTCATGGTCGGCTCCCAGGCACCGCAAACAACAGTCATGAATGTCCGTAAGTAACATGTTCCTAGAGCATCTATCGCACTTTTTAAATCCAGTGGCCATGGGGGCAAAAATGGCCCCTACGTGGTCAAAGACCCACGCGGCCAGCGGTTAGGGAGAAAAAAGGGCGCAAAGCCCGAAATGAAAAAATAGGAAAAAATGTATCCCCAAGAGCTCTAAAAAGTAGAGCAGAGGAAAGGACGGGTAGAGGACCAGTGCAACCGGAAAAGAGAGAGAGCCTGTTAAGGCGAGGAAAATGAAACTTTTTCCGAGGGACAAGGACAAACGTCCGAAGGGCTCCACAGAAAAAGGGAGACTGAGCAAGATGGCGCCCTTGGGCGGGAAGAGGACCACACATGCGTGGTAGCAATCCCAAAGGCTTTCTTTGAAAGCTGGGGAATTGCTCCGCGCGGGCTCCGTCGGTGCCGATGTCACCCATAAGTGAGGGCTGACTTCCTGCTTGTTCCTGGAGAACCAGCAAGTCAGCATTGGGCCCTGAAAGGCCTTCCGCCAGAGGGCATCGAGGGTCCAGCCTCCTGCAGGTGGCACCGAAGAATGAGTCTTTTGGCTTTTGAACCTGCGCATGGCTGACTCAATGACCATCGAGAGTTGAGGGAGTTGGGTCTTCTGGAACCCAGAGCTTCAGCTTATTCGATACATGGAGTAAAGTCATCTGCTGACAATGGGCACCACCGCTGGTGTTTCCCACATCCGAAGGAGGAGGCGCTGAAGGACCGGAGGCACCGGTACTGTAAGGATTTCCCTTAGGTAGGGGGGGCCTCGTACAGAGGTATCTCCAGTTCCTCTGCCTCGGTGTCGATGATGAGTGCCTTAGCCATATCCCACACAAAGTCGAGAAAGGCACCATCCTCAGGCAGGGAATATCATCGGGATACCAGAGGCGATGGATCTGAAGGCACATCTCGGTGTCGCTGAGTGTCCAAGGATTTCTCGTCCTTGGTCTCCCATTCAGACTTGAAGTCCGAATATGAGTCCTAGGCTCTGTAATCACCACAGTTAAGGTCCGCGTCCTTCAGAGGATCTGCAGTCTGAGCTGCAGGTGCTCGCCAGAGGAGACCAGTGTCCCGAGGAATGGGAACGGGACCTCATCCAGAGCTTTTGGGTCTCTTGAGGTGAGTGGTGCTCGAGGATCAGATCGACATCTGGGGAAGCCCTCAATGTCGAGGGCCCCATTGTCGGGGCAGATGAACCGAATGAATCTGACATAAATGCCCACTACATGGCCTCAAGGGCAGAGATACTGCTCTCTAAAGCTACCATCCTGGTTTCCATGCTAATTGGCTCTGCAGCCTTTGACGCGGGCACCTGTCCTGGCATTGGTACTGTTGAGGGGGAGTCCTCAATGAATATGATTTTGGGTGTTCGAGGCCGATCAACAGGTGCTGATGACTACTTGCGGGGCAGCTTGTGAAGCCACTCCCACTCCGACTCCTCAGACTCATGGCGGGGACTGCAGGGTCTGATTTCCCCTTCTTCCCAGATCCGTCCTCCGAAGTGGTCTTCAATGGTTTCGACTTCTTGCGTTCCACCTCCAGGAATTTCCTCTCGGAGGAACTATGATCGCGGGACTCCGAAGAGGCCCAGGCTTCACAGGCACCGAGATACCGGAGGAGGCCATGGAATGTGGTGTTGCTGGAGACTCTGGCGTGGAGTCAGACTTTTGGAAGAATTTCTCCTGCTGCTGGTGCTGGCTCTTTAGGGCCTTTGAGATCATGGTTCTACAGAGTTCACAGTTCAAATTGTTGTGTTCTGGGCTGAGGCACCAGAGGTAGCAATCATACGGATCGGTGAGGGACATCATTTTGCTGCACCGATCGCACTTCTTGAGGTCACTGGAGGCCATCAGAAAAAAATGGTCCCTGCCACCTGGCAGGGATCCAAGGCCTTTGGGATGAAAAATACTGCGAATGCCAGACAAGGAACACCTCAAAGTAAAAAGTGGGAAAAAAAGGAACGAACCCAAGGAATGGCGTTGAGGCAAGCTAGCTCAGGGGCTGGATGAGACCAGTATGCAACTGGACATAATGTATCAAAAAAATCACACTTTTCCAGGGGAAACTGGACAGATGTCCATAGGGCTCTGCGGAAAAAAAGGAGTGAGGTAAGATGACAACCTTGGGCGGGAAGGTCTCCTCTGCAACTGCTTGAATAGTGCATCTCCCAAAGGCTTTCTTTAAAAGCTTGGGAGATGCTTCTGCGGAGGCTCCATCAGCACTGACGTCACCCATATGTGAGGACTGACTTCCTGGAGAATGCAAAGGTCTCAGAAAAATTGATTAATCACAGATTCCTGCATCTGACCATGTTCTCCAAATGATTATTTTTACATGCAGCAAGAAATAATCTTTCACCAGTGAAGGTTTATTTTATTCCAATTTTAAAACTCGTTGCTCCTGAGCTTCGAGCTTACACTCCACCCAGGCCCAAAGGCTCTGAGTCAACCTGAGTCCACCAAGAGCCTAATTAGAAAATTTGCCCCAATAGGGTAACTTGCAGCTCAGATGGATTCCATAGAGAAAGTCACCAGCTATTGCACACCTGAAGTTAAGTCTACAACAGGAGTCATATTTTACTGCTGTTGTGGCAAAGTCTCCCCTCATCCTTGAAAACTCAAATCTACACCCGTGTAGAGCCTTGCAAACTCCCCACCACTTTGGTTCATCTCTCCTCCCACTGCTCTGGCCACATCATCTGACTTGACCTGGCCAGACAGCTCATTGGCTGGGGTCTGATGGCACACATCACTCCTCCAGAGACAGACTACATTTTCCAGAGGAAGGAACTGAACTCTCCTTGGAAAGCTCCTCTCCTAACAAGGATACATTGGAGGTTCAAATGGTCTGGGAGAGTCATTTACAAAGCCATTTCCTCAGGCAAAAGAGCATTTTCCTCACAGGAATAGATGCTTACAAAACTACCTGCCTGGCATGTCAGCAAGCCTACTATATATGTGTGAACTTTATCCATGGTGTGCAGAGGGGCCCCGGGGGAGGGAAGGAGTTTGCACTCACAAGCATAGTTTTGAAAATTCCAATATGACATTCAAAACAATTTATGCCATTCACTTCTAAGTGAACCACACAAATCATTGGCTTCTACAATCTCAGACTGCCAATGGCATAACTTTAAATATGGAAGGCCAGGTGTTTGGGGAAAGTTAACCAGATAGTGTCAATATTCAGTGCTATCCACTGATCTTTATGCACTTGAAACTGAATACTTGTGCATTTAACTTTAGACCTGCATCTTTAGCTGTCAATCTTCAATGGATAAGTTGATAGAAAATCCACTTAGGCGCATGTTTAGTAAACCGTGTTAGTTGTTAATATGGTAGATAGTGCTTGCCAAGCATTTCACATAAACAACTAATGTGGGAAAAATGCTGATAGCGCTTACAATTTTCTGGACTATATGCAATATGCGCGTTAGCTGAATGTGTGGGCAGGCCTGTCTGCACTGCACGGTTACTGTGGGTGTACTCAGCGTACGGTAACAACTGGATTTGCAGACAGTGTGGCACATTCAGGCTACTGTCCATCCACTTTCTCTGCATTTTTGGAGCAGTATCTACTGGGAGAATACTGTGCAACCCCCAACAGATACCACAGGGCTTTTGCTGCTAATGCAGTGCTAGTTGAACTAACACGCTGCTTTAAATGCAATCCCAACGCGGTTTAACAGACATAATAGGACAAACAGAATGGAGTTGGTGCAGAGGGTGGCTTCCAAAATAGTCAGTGGTCTTCACCTTAAATATAGGAACATAGAAAATGATGGCAAATAAAGACCGCATAGCCTATTCAGTCTGCCCATCCATATCAGTAACTGACCTCTACAAATCATTCCTCTCCCCTCAGAGGTCCTCTGTGCTTGTCCCGTGCTTTCTGGGATTCAGATATTGTCCTCCAGCTCCATCACCACTGCACTGATGTCATTTTTAATTTGTTGCGGCATATTAAATGCTTTAAATAAATCAAGAAAGAAAAGGCCTTTCAGCCCCTTGTTTTATCCCTACAGAGTCTATTTCATAGAAACATAGAAACATGATGACAGAAAAAGACCACAAGGCCCATCTAGTCTGTCCTTCCATAACAACAACTACAACAGTCCACTTTTTACCTTTAGAGATCCTCTGTGTTGGTCCCATGCTTTTTTGAATTCAGTTACTGTCCTCATCTCTACCACCTCCACTGGGAGACTATTCCACGGATCCACTACTCTTTCAATAAAGAAATATTTCCGCATATCACTCCTGAATATATCTCCCTTCACCCTCATCCCATGTCCCCTCGTCGCAGAACTTGCTTTCAATTGAAAGAGGCTCTCTCCCTGAACATTTATGCCACGGAGGTATTTAAACATCTCAATCATATCACCTCTATCCCGCCTTTCCTCTAAGGTGTACATATTAAGATCCTTAAGTCTGTCCTCATATGCTTTATAATGAAGACTACTAATCATCTTAGTAGCAACCCTCTGCACCGACTCCATCCTGTTCACATCCTTTTGAAGGTGCGGTCTCCAGAATTGCACACCATACTCCAAATGAGGTCGCACCAAAGACTTATACAGAGGCATTATCACCTCCTTTTTTCTGCTGGCCATTCCTCTCCGTATGCACCCAAGCATCCTTCTAGCTTTTGCCGTCGCCTTTTCTACCTGTTTAGCTACTTTAAGATCATCGGACACAACTACGCCTAGGTCCCGCTCTTCTTTAGTGGACAAAAGTACTTCACCTCCTATGCTGTATTGCTCCCTTGGATTGCTGCAGCCCAAATGCATGACCTTACATTTTTTAACATTAAATCCCAGTTGCCAAATTCTAGACCATTCTTCAAGCTTAGCTAGATCCCTCCTCATGTTATCTACACCTTCCTGGGTGTCTACTTTATTGCAGATTTTGGTATCATCCGCAAAGAGGCAAACCTTACCCGACAGCCCTTCCGCTATATCACTAACAAAGATGTTAAAAAGAATCGGACCAAGGACAGATCCCTGGGGCACACCACTGGTAACATCCTTCTCCTCAGAGTGAGCTCCATTTACTTGTACTCTTTGTCGCCTCCCACCCAACCAATTTCTAACCCAAGCAGTAACTTTAGGGTCCATCCCTAGGGTGCTCAGTTTGATTATAAGTTGCCTGTGAGGAACAGTGTCAAAGGCTTTACTGAAATCTAAATACACCACATCTAGAGCTCTCCCTCGGTACAACTCCCTGGTCACCCAGTCAAAGAAATCAATCAGATTTGTCTGACAAGACCTGCCTTTGGTGAATCCATGCTGCCTCGGATCCTGTAATCCGCTGGACTCCAGAAACCTCACTATTTTCTCTTTCAACAGCGTTTCCATTAATTTACTCACCACTGAAGTTAAACTAACCGGCCTGTAGTTTTCAACCACATCCTTACTTCCGTTTTTGTGTAAAGGCACCACATGAGCCTCTCTCCAGTCCTTTGGCACCACTCCTGACTCCAACGAGGCATTGAAAAGGTCAGTCAGTGGAGTTGCTAGAACGTCCCCAAGTTCCCTCAGTATTCTAGGGTGTATCCCATCCGGTCCCATCGCTTTGTCTACTTTAAGTTGAGCTAGTTTCTCACGAACACAGTCTTCTGAAAATTGTTCAAGATGTCCCTCGCTTCTGTTCTTATTTGTGGGTGTTTTCTGAGGTCCTGCTCCTGGTTCTTCATCTGTGAACACAGAACAAAAATATTTGTTAAGCAATTCCGCTTTATCCTTATTTATTTATTTATTACAGGCTCTTATATACCGCTCTATTCAGCATCAGCGCGGTTCACAATATAACAAAAGACCAGAACAACAAACTGTTTGGTTTTACAGAGAACAAGGTCAGAGAACTTATCAGCTTCTACTTATTCCCCCCCTGTACCCTTGAGTCTGACAATACCACTTTTGCCCTTCCTCTTCTCACTAATATATCTGAAAAATGTCTTATCCCCCCATTTTATTGCATTGGCTATTTCCTCCTCCTTTTGAATCTTTGCCTTCTTGACTACTTTGCTAGCTTCTCTAAGTTTTTCCAAATACAGATGCCTGTCTTCCTCTCTCTGTGATCTCTTGTATTTCATGAAGGCCTCCCTCTTTTTCTTCACTTTTTCAGCTACTTCCTTCGAAAACCATAGCGGTCTCCTTTTCCTTTTGCCTTTATTTACCATTTTAACAAAAAGGTTGGTTGCCTTTAAAATACCCCCTTTCAGTTTTGCCCACTGTTGTTCTACATCCCCCAGCTGTTCCCATCCCACTAATGACTCCCTGAGGTATTGGCCCATCTTCGCAAAGTTAGTCTTCCTAAAGTCTAAGATCTTCACCTTGGAATGGATTCTAACAGCCCTAGTCCTAATACTGAACCACACCATCTGGTGATCACTGGATGCAAAATGATCTCCCACTACAACATCAGAAACACTTTCACCATTGGTAAGCACCAAGTCCAGTATGGCCCCTTCACGTGTGGGGTCTGTTACCAATTGCCTGAATAGTTCTCCCTGTAGAGAATCCAGGATCTCCTTACTCCTAGATGATACTGCAGCAGGAATGTGCCAATCAACATCTGGCATATTGAAATCTCCTAGCAGTAGCACTTCCCCTTTCCTAGCAATGCTGCGTATGTCTTCAATTAACTCTCTGTCCACCTCTTCCTCTTGTGAGGGAGGTCTGTATATCACACCAATGCAAATAGATTTCTCTTTCCCTCTTTCTAGTTTAACCCACAATGCCTCCTCTCTCCCTTTTAAGCTCTGTAATTCCAAAGCTTTAATAGTACTTTTTACATATAGTGCTACTCCTCCTCCCCTTCTTCCTACCCTGTCCTTTCGGAATAAAGTATAGCCAGGTATAGTTACATCCCAGTCATGGTTTTCTGTGAACCATGTTTCTGTAACTGCCACTAAATCTAAGTCAGCCACTCCCACCAAAGCTTCAACTTCAGAGATCTTATTTCCCATGCTACGGGCATTAATACACATTGCTTTCCATATGTTACCCCTGTTACCCATTTCCATAAAGGTATTTAATGTATCACTTACCTGGGGGCTTTCACTTACCTGGGGGCTTTCTTCACCCATCCCCAACGAATCTATTTTAAAGCCCTCTTCAGTAGATTAGCCAGTCTACTACCAAAGATGTGTTGACCTTTCTTGGACAGATGGATGCCATCTCTGCTCTGCAACCCTTGGAACAGCATCCCATGGTCTAGGAAACCAAAACGCTCTCGAAGACACCATCCACGCAGCCATGCATTAATCTCCAGGATGCGAGCCTCTCTGCCTTGGCCTTTACCCTCAACAGGGAGGATTGAAGAGAACACCACCTGTGCACCTACATGCTTCACCCTCTGTCCCAGAGCCATGAAGTCACTTTTGATACGTTCCGAGGTATACCTGGCAGTATCATTTGTTCCAACATGGATTAGCAACATTGGGTAATAGTCAGTGGGCTTGATGAGTCTCTGCAAACTCTCCTTAACATTTTGGATCTTGGCACCAGGCAGACAGCATACCTCTCTGGACATCAAGTCTGGTCGGCAGATGGACGCCTCAGTACCCCTCAGAAGAGAGTCTCCAACCACCACTACCCTTCGTTTCCTTCTGGTCACTGATTCTGCAACTATGGGGTACTTGAGCTCTGGTTCTTCTCTTTCCAGGGATGCTTTCACCTCCTCCACTTCCAGGGCTGCATAATGGTTCTTCAATTCAAGGGCTGGAGAAGTTGGATTGGTGATTTTGCAGGCTCTGGTGACTTTCGTCCAACCATCGACATTCTGTTGGCACCCATCTTCTCCTGTGCTGGAGAGCCTGGTTGCTGCAAGCAGCATCTCATCTATGTACTTCTCACTGTCTTGAATGCTCCTCAGCCTCGCCACCTCCTCTCTGAGTTCCTCCACTTGTTTCCTCAGAGCTTCAGCATGCAGGCACCCTGCACATGGAACCGGTTCTTCAACTGGCAATAGGACCTCTGTCTGGACTGAGGCAGAAGCTGTAACGGGGGCAACAGCTTTAGCAATACGATTTTTCCCAGCCATTGTTCTGTTTGTGGAGCTTAGGTATCTGTTAAAGCAAAAGAGAGAGATCTACCAAGTACCAGCTGGTTTCGCAGCTGTCCTTTCAGAGAAAAAGCAGTTAAATCTCTTTAATTATATTCAAAAAGTGCTGGTCCAATTCACTGTGATTTGTTAAAGGGGGAGGTGCCCTATAAAGCAAGACTGCTCACTAGGGTGGGTGGGAGTCGGGGTGGGTAGGGAGGAAACTAACACCTGATTTTCCCAAGAAAAATAACAGAATTCCTACTCGGCAGTTTGTAATGACAGTACTCACTTAAGATTAATTTAGTCAAAGCTGCATACTTTTCCCCCTACCTGTTTAATTAATATGCAGAACAAATCATCAGAGAAGCAGGACTGCATGAAGACAACTGAGGTATGAAGACTGGTGGAAGACCCATAAACAATCTTCGCTATGTTCATGATACCACAATACTTGGTGAAACTGAAGATGATCTGAAACATCTGCTTCTCAAAATCAAGGAACAGTCTTAAAATGGGCCTACACCTTAACATAAAGAAGACAAAGATCCTGACAACTGGCAAAATTAATAAGTTCATCATTTATGGAGAAGTAATTGAAATAATTGACAATTTTAACATGCTTGGATCAATAATCAATAAACGACAAGCAGTCAAGAAATCTGACAGCACATTGCTCTTGGTTCAATGGCAATGAAAGACCTAGACAAGATTCTCAACAGTAGAGATGCTTCTCTCCATACAAAGATTGAACATCTCCAAGCCATGGTATTTTCAAATCCAACACAAGGTAAAAAACAAAACCCCAGGAGCCTTCAAAGTCAAGTTCACCAAGCTCAAGAAATGATAAGAAACAACAAATAGTGAACTTCAAATAAGATAGTGTTCCGAATAACTCACAGAAACTTTTTTGTCGGACCTGAATTCCTCACACCGGAGCTACCAACAGTGAAACTGCGGTTAAGAGGAAGAGTGTCCTTTTTAATCAAAAAGCAGTAGGAGACACAAACTGCCGGCAAATTCACCCAGTCAGAACGTCCTTCACTTATCTGCAATTTTGGCGAGAAATGCTGGAATAGGTGATGTATACACAACAGAGTCCTGCGTTTTGGGTATTTCAATTTTCCAAACCCTGCTTCAGGTTAGTTTGTCATCACCCAACAAAAACGCCATAAAACCAGAAGAAGAGGAACACCCCTTTTAAATGCCTAAAGCTGACGTAATGGTAGGCACATGACTGCTGCGGCTCAAATCCAAGGTCGAGAGCAACCCAAGCTCCCTCCTTCCCAAAAAGAGCCTCACAGCAAACTGTGCCAATCTAACTCCAGATTCAAACCCCTCGGTGCTACTGTGTTCGGACGAAAGATCCACCGTTGTTTGATGTATTGCAACTTTTGAATCCTATCACCCCCCCCCCCCCCGAGGGGGAATCCAGTCAATGGCTCTCCAGGTGAGTTGTTCAAAATTGTGATACTGTGCCAAAGCATGTTGAACTATTGGTGCCGAGAGAACCCCTATACGAATACGTGAGGCATGTTCAGGCAGACGTATTTTGAGGGGGCGGATAGTGCGGCCAACATAAGTCAAGCCGCAAGGGCAACAAATAAGATAGACCACAAAGGACGATTCACATGTAGTGGTATGATGGAACGTCCAAATCTTATTGATCAATGGATCCATCCATGTAGTTCCTACCAGAGAGCCAAAACAATATGAACAATTACCACAGGGGGAATGGCCACATCGGCCAATGGGGAGCGGAGGTTTCAACACCGCATGAACTAATCTATCTCGCAGATTTTCCCCCCGTGTAAATGCCACACATAATCTTTTCTGGAAACATGGATGCACCGAAAGCACTTTCCAGTGCTTATGCAAAATAGCCTTAACCGACTGAGTGCGGTTGTTAAAAGGCAAAATGCCCGCTATTTTGTCTGATTGAATTTCCTGTCTGTGAGATGAAAGAAGCCACTCTCTGTGGTTGTTTAACGCTCACTTGAATGCCTTGCAAATTACATAATTTGGATATCCCCGTTCCTGCAAACGCTGAACTAAATCCATTGCATGAAGTTTAAAATCCGCCGTAGAAGAGCATATTCTCCTAAGCCTCAAAAATTGGCCAAAGGGCAATCCCTTCTTCAGGGGCATAGGATGAAAACTGGAATAAGCCAATAAGGTGTTTCGTTGTACCGGTTTTCTAAAAAGAGTGGTAGATATAGACAGGCCCTGTAAGGATATCAAAATGTCCAAAAACTCAATTTGATGACTATCAAATTTCAAAGTGAACTTTATATATGGATCCTTTTGATTCAATTCTTCAACAAAATTCTGTAACTCAGACACTTCCCCACCCCACAAGATGAAAATATTGTCCAAAAACCTTTTCCATAGCAAAACCTGGGAAAAGGCTGGGGAGGGGTAAACAAAGCGAGATTCAAAATCTGCCATAAAAAGGGTGGCTACTGAGGGCACCACCGTTGCGCCCATGGCAATGCCAAATGTTTGTAAGTAAAGGGAATCTTCATATAAAAAATAATTCCTTTCTAGTACTAACCGCAATAATGACAGGACAAAACGTTGTAGTAAACGATCAGGTAATGAGAATCGCAAGTTGGAAATCACTTGAAACGCCTACTCTTGAGATATATTTGAATATAAAGCCACAACATCCAGTGTAGCCAACCAGACAGAGGTCAAAGGGATTGATATTGATTGAAGCATAGACAAAAAATGGTATTTTCAAAAACATTATATAGATGCAAAAGTTGGACAGTGAAAAAGATAAGACAGGAAGAAAATCGATGCCTTCAAATTATGGTGCTGGTGAAGAATACTGTGTATACCATGGACTGCCAAAGAACAAATCAGTCGGTTTCTTTTCTATAGTTTTTGCTTTTAGAATTGCTTGCACACCACAATGATTATTTGATATACTGCAAAATGTAAACAAAGCCAACCATAACCAACCATAGAGGAGATTAATCCTAAGCTTTCTTTAAAAGCTCAAATGACAAGAATTCAACTTTCATGCTTTGGACACATCATGTGAAGAGAAAGATCATTAGAAAAAGATAGCATGCTTGGCAAGGTTGAACGTCAGCACAAAAGGGAAGACTGGCAACGTGATGGATCAATACAACAACAGCAACTATTGGTGCCAATCTATCAACAATTAGACGCCTGACTAAAGACCGAACACAATTTAGGACAACTATCCAGAGGGTTGCCATGAGTTGACACCAACTCAACAGCACTTGACAACAACAAAGAAAAAAGTCCCATGCCCCAAAAGTAACATACTTCTGCCTTTAAGCGTAGTTAACATAAGAACATAAGAACTGCCATACTGGGTCAGACCAAGGTCCATCAAGCCCAGTATTCTGTTTCCAACAGTGGCCAATCTAGGTCATATGTACCTAGCAGTTTCCCTAAGAGACACAAGTTCCACAATGCTTGTACTGGGTCAAGCATTGATATCTTCGGTCACCTCTTAATAATGGTTTATGGACCTTTCCTCCAGGAACTTGCCCAAACCTTTTTTAAACCCAGCTACACTAACAGCCTTTACTACATCCTCCGGTAACAAATTCCAGAGTTTGATTATACGTTGAGTGAAAAAATATTTTCTTTTATTGGTCTTAAATAGTTTACCCTGTAGCTTCATTGCATGTCCCCTAGTCTTTCTATATTCTGATAACGTAAACAATCGATCTACGTTTACCCGTTCCATTCCGTTCATTAATTTATAGACTTCTATCATATCTCCCCTCAGCCGTCTCTTTTCCAGGTTAAAGAGCCCTAACCTTTTTAGCCTTTCTTCATAGGAGTATCCTTCCATCCCCTTTACCATTTTGGTGGCTCTTCTCTGAACCTTTTCTAAAATCGCTATATCCTTTTTAAGATACGGAGACCAGAACTGCACACAATATTCAAGGTGCGGTCTCACCATGGAACGATATAGAGGCATTATAATATCTTTTGTTTTATTTTCCATTCCTTTCCTTATCATACCTAGCATTCTATTTGCTCTCTTGGCCGCCGCTGCACACTGGGCCGAGGGTTTTAACATGGTATCCACAATGACGCCTAAATCTTTTTCCTGGGTGGTGGTTCCTAATGTGGAACCTTGCATCGTGTAACCATAGTTTGGGTTGTTCTTCCCTAGGTGCATAACCTTGCACTTGTCCACATTAAATTTCATCTGCCATTTTGATGCCTAGTCTTCCAATTTATCAAGATCCTCTTACAATTTTTCACAATCCTCTTCGGTTTTAACAACTTTAAATAGTTTTGTGTCATCTGCAAATTTGATAACCTCACTCGTTATTCCACTTTCCAGGTCATTTATGAATATGTCAAAAAGCAGCGGACCCAGCACAGATCCCTGGGGTACACCACTATTCACCTTCTCCATTGGGAAAATTGGCCATTTAGCCCTACCCTCTGCTTTCTATCTTTTAACCAGTTCCTGATCCACAAGAGTACACTGCCTCCTATCCCATGACTCTTTAGTTTTGCCAAAAGTCTCTGATGAGGGACCTTGTCAAAGGCTTTCTGAAAGTCCAGATACACAATATCAACCGACTCACCTTTGTCCACCTGTTTATTCACTCCTTCAAAAAACATAACAGATTAGTAAGACAAGATCTTCCTTGTCTAAAGCCATGTTGGCTGTCTCCCATTAGGCCATGACTATATCTACATGCTGAGTAATTTTATTCTTTATGATGGTTTCTACCATTTTTCCCGGTACTGACGTGAGGCTCACCGGTCTGTAGTTTCCCGGATCACCCCTGGAACCCTTTTTAAAAATTGGTGTTACATTGGCGATCCTCCAATCTTCAGGTATTAGAGATGATTTTAATGATAGTTCACAGATTACTGATAGCAGGTCTGCAATCTCATATTTCAGTTCTTTCAACACCCTTGGATGTATACCATCTGGCCCAGGTGATTTGCTACTCTTCAGTTTCTGTAATAGTTGTAAGACATCTTCCCGATGTATCGATATTTCCTTCAATTCTTCCACACCTTTAAATACCACTTCCGTTATGGGTAACATCCCTACATCTTCCTCAGTAAAGACCGATGCAAAGAATTCATTCAGTCTCTCCGCTATCGCCTTGTCGCCTCTTAGTGCTCCTTTAACCCCTTTATCATCTAATGGACCAACTGACTCTCTCACAGGTTTTTTGCTACGAATGTACTTGAAAAGGTCTTTATTTCACGTTTTTGCTTCCGCAGCAAGCTTCTTCTCAAATTCTCTCTTTGCCTGCTTTATCAATGCCTTGCATTTGACTTGCCAGTGCTTGTGCTGTTTCCAGGTTTCGTCGTTTGGCTCTTTTTTCCATTTCCTGAAAGATGCTTGTTTGGCAACAACAGCCTCTCTGACCTCACCTTTAAACCATGCTGGCAGTTTTTTGGACTTCCTTCCACTTTTCTTAAAGCGTGGAATACAGCTGGTCTGGGCTTCCAAGATAGTATTTTTCAACAACACCCAAGCTTGATGTACGTCTTTAACCTTTGCAACTGCTCCTTTTAGGTTTTTTTTTTTTCCTCACCTGTAACAGGTATTCTCCGGGGACAGCAGGAATCAGTCCTCACATATGGGTGATGTCGATACCAACAAAGCCCTCACGGAAGCATCTCCCAAGCTTTTAAAGAAATCCTTTGGAAGATAACACCACACATGCATGGTGCCCTTCCTGCCCAAGGGTACCATCTTGCTCAGTCAGATGACATAGCTAAAAGACAGCAAAAAGAAAAAATGATAAAGAAGAAACTCCAAGGGGAGGAGGAAGGATTGTGAGGATTGATTTCTGCTGTCCCCGGAGAACATCTGTTACATGCTTTCTCGGGAAAAAGCAGAAAGGCAGTCCTCACATATGGGACTCCCTAGCTACAGGCTATCGAAAGCCTGTAGAAAAAAAACACAGACGCCCTCAGTGGGAGCCGCGAGTAGCAGCAAATGAGTCCACAGACACAGACTGCAGTAGGACGCATATGTCCAAGGAGATCCAGCACTCTGGCAGCCTGAACACAAAAAGGTCAGAGGGAAGGAGTTGCCTAGACCCCGTAAAGATTACGGAGCATGGCATGGCCGAAGGCGCTGTCCCACTGGGACTCCCTTTCCAGGCAGTAATGAGTTGCGAAAGTAAGGACTGAAGACCAGG
Organism: Ichthyophis bannanicus; assembly: GCA_033557465.1. Taxonomy (NCBI): domain Eukaryota; kingdom Metazoa; phylum Chordata; class Amphibia; order Gymnophiona; family Ichthyophiidae; genus Ichthyophis; species Ichthyophis bannanicus. The sequence continues at coordinate 10,066,029 of CM066050.1, read as the reverse complement.
TGGCAGCCTGGCAGATGTCCATCATCGGGACGGAATACAGGCTTGCCACAGAGGCCACCATGGCATTGAAACTGTGAGACGTGACCTGGCCCTCCATCGTGAACCCAGCCTGCTAATAGGCTAGGGCAATGCAGTCTGCTACCCAAGTGTACAGTGTCCATCTGGTCACTGCTTCCCTCACAGACTGACATCATAGGAAATAAAAATCTGAGAAGCTCTGAGGTGGCCCTGGGTACACTGAATGTAGAAGAACAGGACCCTCTTACAGTCCAAGGTGTGAAGGACGGTCTCTGCCTTACCGGAGAGAGGCCTTGGGAAGAAGGTGGGAAGCACCACCTCCTGGTTAAGGGGGAAAGGAGATACCACCTTCAGAAGGAATTTAGGTTGTGTATATAGCACAACTCTGTTCTTAAAGAATCTGGTATATGGTGCCTCTGCAACTAGGGCTTGGAGCTCGCTGACCCTGCGAGCAGAGTGAGTGCCAACAGGAACACAACCTTCCACGAGAGGTATCTCAGGTGGCAGGTAGCTAGAGGCTCAAATGGTGAGTGAGTGAGCTGTGCCAACACTACACTGAAGTCCCATTCCGTCGCCGGAGGGATGATGGGGGGATTTGACAAGAAGCGGGTCACCAGAGGCTGGACTGAGAGGTGCTTGCCTTCAATAGGGTGGTAATGTGCCACCAGGGCACTGAGGTGGACTCTAACAGAGTTTGATTTGAGCCTGGATTGTGAGAAATGAAAAAGGTATTGCAGCACCAGCTGCACTGGGCAGGAGAAAGGGTTCACTCATTTCTCCGTACACCAGACTGAGATCCTGTGCCATTTGAAGGTGTAAGCCCTCTTGGTGGAGGTCTTACAGGAGGCCAGAAGGATCTCTTCCACTTCCTTGGAGAGGTTGAAAGGGACTAACGTCACCCTTTCAGCAGCCACGCCATCAGTGACAGGGACCCCAGGTTGGGGTGCAGGAGGGAGCCCTCCTCCTGAGACAAGAGCCCCAGGAAGCTCCCCAGGGGGATCAGAGTTTCCACTGACAAATGGAAGAGTAGCAGGAACCACAGCTGCCTGGCCCAACGTGGAGCCCCCAGAATCAGTGACACCTTGTAGAAAAGAGCCTTGAAGAGAGATTTGGCAATCAGCAGCATAGGTGGGAAGGAGTACAAGAGGCATACATATAATGAGAAAAACTTCTGCCACCACCCGGGACAGATGGGGCTGTCGGGAGCAGAAGCGGGGCAACTGGTAGTTGTCTGGACTGGCAAAGATATGCACCCATAGGGTCCCCCAGAGACGGAAGAACAGGGTGGCTATTCTGGGGTCCTGCTGCCACTTGTGCGGCTGGAAAATCCTCCTCAGTTTGTCTGCCAGAGTGTTGCCCTGGCCTAGTAGGTATACAGCTCATAGAAGTATTCCCTGACAAGCTATATAAAAACAGAGTAGCATCGCTTTGAGGCAGAGGGTGCGAGACCCCGTGCCCCTCTGCTTGTTCACATACAACATTGCCACCTGACTGTTTGGATCAGCACTGGCTGGTGCCTCTGGCGGAACGCTCGAAAGACTAGATATACGGCCCAAAGCTCCAGGAGGTTGATCTGCTGGTTGCCCTCAGCTTGTGACCAGCTACCCTGGGTGCGAAGTTCTTCACAGTGGGCTCCCCATCCCAGCAGGGAGGCGTCCGTTGTGAGGAACTTTAAAGGGCTTGGTGTTTGGAAGGGTATCCCTGCCTGAAGTTGTTGGGGATTTTGCCACCAAAGTTTCTGCCAGCTGGTGGGTCATCAAGACTCTGTCTTTCAGACGGCTCGTGGCCTGTGTCCACTGGTCTCGAAGGCACCACTGAGCGGTTCTTATGTGCAGATGGGCATTTTGGGTGACATGGACCGTGGAGGAGATGTGCCCGAGCAAGCGCAGTAGAAGCTTTGACACGAGGGACGGTGTTGCACATCTGTGACTAGTGCTCTGATATGGTTGATCCGATCCAGCGGAAGGAAGACCTTTGCCTGAAGAGTGTCCAACCTTGCTCCTATGAACTCACATGTATTGAGAGGAGATGGGATTTGGGGTAGTTTATCACGAATCCCAGATGCTACAGGACCTGTATGCTGCATGCCATGGCCTGCTGCACCTCTGTGGCCGTCCCTCCTTTTATGATCCAGCCTGGGTAGGGGAAGATGAATACCCCCTGGATATGGAAGAAGGTGGCCATTACTGCCAGGCATTTGGTGAAGACCCAGGAGGCAGAAGCCAGGCCAAAGCATAGTTACTCACCTGTAACAGGTGCTCTCTGGGACAGTAGGAATCAGTCCTCACATATGGGTGACGTCGACACTGACGGAGTCCTCACGGAAACATCCCCCTAGCTTTCAAAGAAAGCCTTTGGGAGATGCCACAACGCATGCATAGTCCTCTTCCTGCCCAAGAGTGCCATCTTGCTCAGTCAGATGACAAAGCTAAAAGACGGCCAAAAATAAAAGATGGTAAAGGAGCAACTCCAAGGGGAGGAGGGAGTGTTGCGAGGACTGATTCCTGCTGTCCCCGGAGAACACCTGTTACAAGTGAGTAACTACGCTTTCTCCGGGAACAAGCAGGAAGTCAGTCCCATATGGGACTCCCAACTAAAGGCTACCGAAAACCCATAGCAAAAACAGGGCTTCCTCATGGGGACTCACAAGCAGCAGCAATTGAGTCTGTGCCCACAGGCGACAGTAGGACCCCTGTGTCTGTTGAAACCAGCACTCCGGTAGCCTGAATACAGAAGGGTCGGAGGGTAGGAGTTGCCTAAACCCCGAAAAGGTTACGGAACACAGCCTGGCTGAAGGCACTGTCCCATCAGGACTCTCTTTCTAGGCGGTAATGGGCTGCAAAGGTATGGGCTGAAGAGCAGGTGGCAGCCCGGCAGATGTCCACCATCAGGACAGAGTGCAAGTTTGCCACCAAAGCCGCCATGGCCCTAACATGGTGTGCCGTGATGCGGCCTTCCATTGGGAGTCTCGCCTGCTCATAAGCGAGGGTGATGCTGTCCTCCACCCATGTGGATAGCACCTCCCCCAGCCAACTGGGGTCGTAGGAGATGAAAAGCTGAGGAGCTTTGCGGTGGCCCTGAGTGCGATGGATATAGAAGGACAAAGCTCTCTTACAGTCCAAGGTGTGTAGGACCGTTTCTGCCCGACTGGAGTGAGGTTGTGGAAAAAAGGTAGGGAGCACCACTTCCTGGTTGAGATGTAAGGGCAATACTTAACCTTCAGCAGGAATTTGGGGTGCGTGCGAAGCACCACTCTGTTTTTGTAGAACCTGGTATAAGGCGCTTCCACCACGAGGGCCTGAAACTCACTAACTCTGCAAGCAGAGGTAAGCGCGACCAGGGAAACCACCTTCCAAAATAGGTATCAAAGGCGGCAGGTAGCCAGAGGTTCGAAGGGTGGGTGAGTGAGCTGCCCTAACATCACACTGAGGTCCCATTCGGTTGCTGGAGGGTGAACCTGGGGATTTTGATAAGAGCAGGCCCCAAAGAAAACGGGTTACCAACGGCTGGACTGAGAGGGGTTTACCATCCACCGGATGGTAGAGTGCCACCAAGGCACTAAGGTGCACTCGGATGGAGTTAGACTTAATTCCAGACTGACAGAGGTGGAGAAGGTACTGTAATATCAGAGCCACCAGACAGGAGAAAGGGTCAGCCCCAAGACTGGCACACCAAACAGAGAACCTGCGCCATTTGAGAGCGTAAGCCTTCCTAGTAGAGGCCTTGCGAGAGGTCAGCAGAATGTCCTGCACTTCAACTGGAAGGTTGAAAGGGGCCAGAATCACCCTCTCAGCAACCATGCTGTCAGCGACAGGGACCCCAGGAAGGGGTGCAGGAGAGAGACCCTTCTCCTGAGATAGGAGTCCCAGAGCGATCCCCAGGGTGATGGGGTTTCCACCATCAACTGTAGAAGCAGCGGGAACCACGGTTGCCTGGGCCACCGAGGAGCTATCAGGATGAGAGAAGCCCTGCTGCAGAGGGTCTGTATTACTATAACAAATCACTCTGAGTCCTCAGTGACATTCAAACCAGGCACAATTGGATAGTAATACTAAGCTACTGTTTATTGCATAGTAAATAAAAGCTTATAAGTCATACAATGCATCTAATAAGTTCTAGCATAAAATGACTAATAAGTTCTAGCATAACATGATTATAAGTAAGTTCTAACATGAAATGAAATGCATCAATACTTTACCGGATATTGTAACGTCACTTCAGCGATCGGGAGAACTTTCACGATCTGCCAAGGAATCCGGGAAAGCTGCCAAAACAGAATTGCTTTGTCTCTGGTGCAGTACAGTTCCCGTTCTCCTTGGAAAGTTCCACGTTTGATATACAATTTTCAGCAATTGTTTGCTATCAGAGATGTGTTTTCATTGGATACTACAGCGTGAGCTTCATGTGAAAGCAAAATTCTCATGATTATGATTGGATATAGATTTCATACACAATTTATGTACAGAGAAGTGCTTCTGACTCACTATACTAGTTCAGACCACTTCAAGCAAGCTGTTTATGCCCTATAATAACCCCTAATATCTCACAGGCAAGCTATGTATGCTCTAAAATAACCCCTAATATCTTACAGGACTACTATGGCCATTCTGCAAGCTGTTATGCCCTATAATAACTCCCAATAGCTACATGTCTGCTGTATCCATTCCATTCATGGCAAAGCATGTCACATTCGTATCACAGGGTCCTAAACAAGGTTTGGGCAATCAGCGGGGTAAGAGAGAAGGCGTACATGAGGCCTCCCGACCACGAAACCAGAATGCATCCACTGCCACCCTGGGGAGTGGGCCTGCTGGGAGCAGAAGTGGGGCAACTGAAAGTTATACGGGCTGGCGATTAGGTCCATCCCAGGTTCCCTCCAGAGCCAGAAAAGCTGACTGGCTACTCTGGGGTCCAGCTGCCACTCCTGCGGCTGGAGAACTCTGCTGAGCTTATAGGCCAGATGATTGTCCAGACCGGGCAGGTACACAGCCCGCAGGAGGATACCATGTCAGATTGCATACGAGCAGAGGGCCAGAACTTCCTGAAAGGGTATGAGACCCCATTTTCCCCTGTTTGTTCACATAGAACATCGCCACCTGGTTGACCGTCTGGACCAGGACCGGCTGGTGATGCAGGTGGTGACAGAAGACCCTCAGGGCTAGGTGTATAACTCAGAGCTCCAGGGGGTTGATCTGCTGGGTACTCTCATCTGGTGACCAGTTGCCTTGAGTACGGAGATCTCTGCAGTGAGCTCCCCAGCCAAGCAGGGAGGCATCCATGGTGAGGACCCTGGAGGGGCTTGAGGCCTGAAAAGGCATGCCCGCCTCAAGATGCTGGGGAGACTGCCACCAGACCAGAGAATCCGCCAATTGGCGGATCACGGAAACCTTGTCTCGGAAGCGGCTGGTGGCTTAAGACCATTGGTCCCGGAGATACCACTGCACTGCCCTCATGTGGAGGCAATCATCGGGATGACGTAGATTGTGGAGACCATGTGCCTGAGTAGGCGCAGGAGAAGCCGAATGGGTACCGAGGGACGGCACTGTATGTCCCGAGCCAGAGTCCCGTGACGATTGGCTCTGTCCCTGAGCAAGAAAACCTTCGACTGGAGAGTGTCGATCTTTGCCCCAATGAACTCCAGACACTGTGTCGGGAAGAGGTGAGACTTGGGGTAGTTTATGACAAAACCCAAGTGCTGTAGGACCTGAAAGGTGCATGCAGTGGCCTGTGCACCTCTGAGGCCATGCCTCCCTTTACGAGCCAGTCGTTCAGGTAGGGAAAAACAAAGACACCCTGGAGCCAGAGGAAGGTGGCTACGACCACCAGGTATTTTGTGAAAACTCTTGGGGCAGAGGCCAGGCCAATGGGGAGCACTCTGTATTGAAAATGCCTGCCCTCCACTATGAACTGCAGGTACTGCCTGTGGTTGGGGTGAATAAGGATGTGGGTATAAGCATCCTTGAGGTTTAAGGAGCATAGCCAGTCTCCCTGCTGGGGGGGTATGGCAGCAATGTTCCAAGGAAGAGCATCTTGAACTTCTCCAGGAATTTGCTAGTTGCACAGGTCGAGGATGGGCCTTAGGCCTCCTGTGCTTTTTTGGCACAAGGAAGTACCTAGAGTAGAACTCCTTGCCTTTGAGATGGTGGGCCACGGGTTCCACAGCTTTGTCCTCAAGACGACCTGCCAACTCCTTCAGAAGAAAGTCCTGGTGGACGGGAGACCTGAGGGGATCTCCTGGGAAATAAGGGGGAGGTGTCTGAATCAGATGGAGGAGGTAACCTTCTCTGACCACCTGAAGTGCTCAGGAATCGGTGGTGATGGACATCCATCTGTGGGCATAGAGAGCCAGACGTCTCGCTGTGGGCTGCTGATCTCCTTGGGGTAGGGAAGCTATGCTCAAGGAGTCAAAAGCTCCCCCCTGGCAGGGCCAGGGCCGGTGCCTGGGATTTTGGAGTCTTCTGCTTACACGGGCCATTTCCCATGTCCCTTGGCCTGCTTACCTTGTTGGGGAGCCAGGGAGGCCTCATAAGGTGTAGTTTCGGTTAGCAGTTCCCTTCCTTGGGTAAAAAGACTTTTTACCCAAGACCTTCCATCAGGGAGGGGCAGCGGTCTTTTTAGAGAGCCTGGTCCTTGTCATGAACTCGGTCTCCAGCTCGGCAGCCTTGTCAGTCATGGGTTTGCCAAAGACATTCTCTCCTTGGCAGGGGACATCGACCAATTTGTCCTGAACCCACTGCTTGAGTTCAGACGACTGTAGCCAAGCTTGGCGGCATGCACCAATGCCAGCCGTGGCTACTTGAACTGCTGACTCGAACCTGTCATAGGCCGCTCAAGACATGAATTTGGAGCACTCATTGACTGCCTTGGCCAGGTTCTTGAGCCGCTGCAAGGGCTCCTCGGAGAGACCAGCTTAGAACCTGCTGGGTTCCTTTGCCAGGTCTCTCAGGGACATGCCCATGTACAGCTGGTAGGCCTGGATGTGCTGATGAGCATTGCGACCCGGTAGCACTTTCTGCCGAGGGCATCCAAGGTGCAAGCCTCTCTGCCAGGGGGCACCGAGGAGTGTGTCTTTTGGCTTTTCAGTTGACGCTAGGCCGACTCCACCATATGGAGTTATGCGGAAACTGTGACTTTTGGAAGCCTGGGCTCCAGTGAACTCCATATATCAAGATGAGCTATTTCCTCACCACCAGAACCGAAGCCAGTGTCTCCCACATTCGGAGCATCAGCTGCTCCAGGATGGGAGGGATGGGCACTGTGAGCAATTCCCATGGAGGGGCCTCGTACTTGGATTTCCAACTCATCCGCTTGAAGGTCCTCCTCTGACTCAGTCGGGAATGCCAGGGCCTTAGAAAGGTCCTTGACAAAATCAAGGAAGCCCATGTCCTCGGGCGGGGACAGCCGTCAAGGCTCCAAGCCCATGTCCTCAGGCGGGGAGAGTCAGAAGGGACATTGTGGTGGCGACGGGTATTGAAGGACTCCTCGTCCTCCGTCTCCCATTCAGAGTAGTCCGTCGAGGACTCATAGGAGGGCTACTCTGTGGGCCTAGAGGCCCCCGATGCCCTGCGGCCGGTGCCTCCAAGAAAAAATGCTACTCCAAAAAAACAGGTACTTGAAACAAAGGAGGGAAATGAGAGTGCTGTAACTATGTGGAATGGCCTCAGACCAGTGGGTTCAATAAAGACAGACACCTGGAAATATGGTGTCCATCCGTACCCTTTAGCATCAATGGCCAAAAATCCACCTTTTTATCGTAATTTTTGAACACACCTCTCTCCCTTAACAATGTCCCGTGTATATTTGAATGTGATGAATCAATCACTTTTCCAGAATCACAATTTTGTACTTAGCTTTCTATAGTGCTGAAGATATCAACCCAGCTATATACTGATTAGTCTTCGTCTTTCTCTTTCTGGATATCTCAGCTGTCCCAACGCCTCACTCACAACGTTGACACGCGTTTCTCTCAATGCCTGAAAAGACCACAGGAGTAAAAACCAGACAGTCGGAGCGCAAAGGCAATCAGCGACGTTAACAGTACCTACCTCAGATATAGAAAGTTCTTTGGTAATTAATATTTCAGGTAATCCTCTGACTCAAGATGAAATCAATTTGTTGAATCGGGGATTGTCATTTGTTCCTACCATTATGTATGACCCGTTTCAGTTCCGGGTAGATCTGGAAGCTCTTTTAAGAAAATTAAATCTGAAGAACTATTTTGTTACGCGGCCAGAATCGGGAAGTTCATCATTTCTTACTGCTATTCCTAGTGAAACAGCCCGGCGGATTCCACTTCCGTTTAAATCTACATGGTCCCCCCCTGGTCCAGTCCACCCTGCATTAGGAGTGTTTAAAGCGCTAGTGTTGCAAGACATTCAGAACTTGGAGAATACACATAAATTCAAATCTACCAGGTTAAATCGAAAAGAACATCAGACCTTGCAGTCTTTAGCTAGCCGTTCAGACATAGTTGTTAGGCGGGCCGACAAGGGAGGAGCGATAGTGGTATGGAGTAGGGATCAGTATCTATTGGAGGCCAACCGTCATTTATCTGATACGACAGCTTACTTATGTCTCAGAACCGATCCGACAACACAATTACAGAAGGAGATCTCACGCATAACGTCTCAAGCTTTACAAGATAAGATTATTTCATTGAAGGAATATAAGTTTTTAAATTCACCATATCCTCGATTGGCCACTTTTTACTTAGTTCCTAAAGTCCATAAAAACCTGTCTCATCCGCCAGGAAGACCAATAGTCTCGACAAGAGGCACTCTGCTTGAACCCCTGTCTATTTTTATAGATTCGTTTTTGCGTCCGCTATTAACAGAGATTCCCTCGTATATCCGTGACACTTCCCATTTTTTGTCTATTTTGGAAACATGCCCACAATGGGCAGCGAATCCTGAAATAATTTTGGTGACTCTGGACGTAACGGCGTTGTACACGAGTATTCCACAAGCACAAGCAGTTGAAACAGTTACTAGGGCGTTACAAAGTAGAGGGGATCTATCAGACCTCCAGATATCATTCTTACTGGATTTAACAAAACTAACGATTTGTCATAATTATTTTCAGTTTGAGACAAGGATTTTCCAACAAACGTCAGGGGTAGCAATGGGGGCAACAATGGCCCCCTCCATTGCTAACCTCTTTATGGGGTTTTTTGAGAGGCAGTTTATTTTGTCATCTTCTTTTATGGTTCACATCAAGCTATGGCAGAGATTTATCGATGACATTTTTATGCTGTGGCTGGGATCTATGGAAAGTTTGCATCATTTTCTATTATGGCTGAACACCCAGGATGAGCACATTCAATTTACTTCTAATATTCATGATACTGAAATTATTTTTCTTGATGTTTTAGTCACTAAGTCGGCGACTAAATGGCAAACTTCTATCTTTCGTAAAACCATTGATCGCAACACTTTTCTTCAGTTTGACAGTGCACATCCCTCCCGTTTAAAGGAGGGATTGCCTTTTTCACAGTTTCTGCGATATCGCAGAAACTGTTCAGAAACCTGGGATTATCGAAGAAAAGCTAAAACATTGTCCTCCAATTTTCAAGCCAGGGGATATCCCACACGAATCATTACCCAAGCTTATCATCGGGCGTTATTTAACGATAGATCTCAATTGCTCTTGTCATCCCATAAAGTGAAACATACGGATCCAGACGTTATTAATTTCATAACTCAGTACTCTCCTTTTAGTTATCGAATAAAGAAGATTATTGCTAAACATCTGAAAATCCTTCAGGTAGTTCCTGGGCTGGAGACCAAATCGATCCGGTGTGTTTGGCGACGCGGTCGGAATTTGAAAGAGAGGTTGAGTCCTGCTGCTCTACGACCGGAGGTCCCAGAGATGATTTTGCAAGATCCGCTGGGCCATTACAAATGTGGACATTGTTTAATATGCCTGATTACTAAAGAAATACAGCATTTCACTTACCAAGGAAAGAAACATGTTTTAAAGCATAGAACAACTTGTGCATCTGAGAATGTAATTTACGTGATAGCATGTCCCTGTGATTTATTCTATGTCGGGAAGACAATCAGACCTTTCAGAATTAGGATGTTAGAACACAAAAGCCGTATAAAACAGAAAGTAATGTCAGCACCGTTAGTGACTCATTGTGAAGAGTTGCACCACTCTTTTCAGGAACTCCGGTGTTTCTGTATTGACCAAATTAATCATTCAATGTTTGGGAAATCCCTAAATCAGACACTGCTATTTTTCGAACAACGGTGGATTTTTTCATTATGCACTTTACAGCCAGCAGGGCTGAATGCCGAGATTGAATGGGGAGTCTGCTAAAAGAAATTAGTTGATTGTCATGACGTAGATTCCCTGGCAGGAGGGAATGTGAGACTATAAGAGGGGGAGGGTTTACGCGTTTGCTCATGCGCGGCATTTTTCTGAATGGTCGCCAGATCAAATTAGAGCGATCGGAAGTTACCTGTTTTCAAAGCAAGCTGTGCATCAATGGCAGCCACGTATTTGGGTAGGATTTTAACAGTTATTTTAGTGTGATAGTAACATTTTAAGAATAAGTTTTATATTTTGGCACTTAAACACAGCACTGGTTTTGAAGTATTGAATTTACGTCACTTTTCATGATCTTTTTTCAGTTAAACATATGGCTGTTTTTCCATCAGTCCCCTGAAGAACCTCAGGCATTGAGAGAAACGCGTGTCAACGTTGTGAGTGAGGCGTTGGGACAGCTGAGATATCCAGAAAGAGAAAGACGAAGACTAATCAGTATATAGCTGGGTTGATATCTTCAGCACTATAGAAAGCTAAGTACAAAATTGTGATTCTGGAAAAGTGATTGATTCATCACATTCAAATATACACGGGACATTGTTAAGGGAGAGAGGTGTGTTCAAAAATTACGATAAAAAGGTGGATTTTTGGCCATTGATGCTAAAGGGTACGGATGGACACCATATTTCCAGGTGTCTGTCTTTATTGAACCCACTGGTCTGAGGCCATTCCACATAGTTACAGCACTCTCATTTCCCTCCTTTGTTTCAAGTACCTGTTTTTTTGGAGTAGCATTTTTTCTTGGTGGTACAGTATAGTTACTCCATAAGCTTTAACCCTATTGTTCTTGCTGCGGCCGGTGCCTGGAAAACTTGCTGGGGATGACCATGTTTCCATCAAGTTGGGACTCAGATCGTGACCTCGGCTAAGTATCAACTTGAGGCCGAAGGACCTTAAGGATTGGCTCATCCTCCGGGGACGTCCTGGACATCGAAGGCCCAGTGGTCGGGGCGGATGAACCAGTTGTGCCGGAAAATAGCACCCGCTGCTGGTCCATGAAGGCAGACAAACTGCCTTCCAGGGTCGCCATTCTGGAGTCCAGACCAGAAGGCTCCGCAGCCTTCGGTGCAGGCACTGAGGGACTCGGGCCCGAAGCCGGCATCCCCAAAGGGGAATCCTCGACGAAGATGATGTTTGGTGACTGCGGCAGGTCCGCAGTCAGATCCTTCCAGAGAACCTTCACAGGCCGCTCCTTCTCCCACGTCTCGGACTAAAGTCTTGCACTGTGGGACCGGGCCAGGAGAGCACCTGGCTGGTTGGAACGGTCCAAGAATGCCGCCTTCGAATGTTTCTTATTTTTCCTGGATCCCTCGAGGGAGACCCCCTTTCTGAAAACCCATGACAAGGCTCGGGTTCGGAGGTCTCCGCTCGAGATGTCGGGGCCTCAGATGAGGCTCCGGCCTTTTGGAGGCAATGGAGACTTGGGGAAAAACTTTATCGTGCTGCTTCTGGCGGCTCTTGAGGGCCTTGCTGGACCATCCTCTTGCATAGACCGCAGGCTGCTGGGTTGTGGTCTGGCCCAAGGCAGCAGAGACAGCAGTTATCTGTATTGGTCAAAGACATGATTTTAGAGCACCAATCACACTTCTTAAAGCCACTGGTAGCCATAGGGGAAAAAAGTACCCCTGCAAGGTCAAAGACTCTCCGGGCTGCCAGTGGGAGAAAAAAGGCACGAAGACGCTATAAAAAGAAAATAATGAAAGACTACAAAAAAAAAAAGAGAGAACCCGACACCGAGGTCGGTAGGCGTGCAGACTACCACTGCAATACCGGAGGCGAGTGTGAAACTCGGAGAGAGAAAAATCAACTTTTTCTGGGGATAAGCCAGACAATGTCTGAAGGGCTCCATGGAAAAAAGGAGACTAGCAAGATGGCACCCTTGGGCAGGAAGGGGGCCACGCATGCATGGTGTCATCTCCCAAAGACTTTCTTTGAAAGCTGGGGGGGATGCTTCCACGAGGGCTCTGTCAGTCACCCATATGTGAGGACTGACTTCCCGCTTGTTCCCAGAGAAAGGGTAGTTTCCTGTACTGGTAGTGGCTGCCCCCCTCTTCCCCCTCCCCCCACCCCCACCATGAAGCAAAGGTACTGCCTATGGCTGGTGTATAGGCATCTTTCAGATCCAAGGAGCATAGCCAGTTTCCCCATTGGAGATAAGGCAGCAATATTCCAAGGGAGAGCATTCTGAAGTTCTCCCTTGGCCAGGAATCTGTTCAGGTTCTGCAGGACCACAATGGGCCTTAGGCACCCTGTTCTTTTTGGCACAAGGAAATACTTGGAGTAGAAACCTTTGCCTCTGAGATGATGAGGTACTGGTTCTACCGCTTTGTTCTTGAGAAGGCCTAGGAGTTCCTTCAGTAGAAGGTCCCTGTGAAGGGGAGACTTGGGGAGCTCTCCCGGGAAGAAAGGAGGAGTTGTCTGAGCCAGGTGGAGGAAATGGCCCTCCCTGATCACCTGAAGTGCCCAGGAGTCGATGGTGATAGTGGGCATACACGATAAGACATCCCCCTGTGAGCTGCTGTCCTCCTTGGGGCAGAGAGGCTATGCCCAAGAAGTCAAAAACTCCCCCCTGGCTGGGCTGGAGCAGAAGTCTGAGGCTTGGGAGCCTTCTGCTTACGAGGGCCCTTGCCCATGTCCCTTGGCCTGCTGACCCTGATGGAGAGGCCTCAAAATGTGGGTAGTTTCTGTAAGCATCCCCTTTCCTCGGGTAAAAGAGCTTTTTACCCGGGCTCTTCCATCGGGGAGGCGCAGCAGTCTTTTTGGAGAGCTTGGTCCTTGTCACGGACTCGGTCTCCAACTCAGCAGCCTTTTCCGTCATGGATTTGCAAAAAGAGGTTCTCCCCCTGGCATGGTACATCGACCAATTTGTCCTGAACCCATTGCTTGAGGTTGGAAGACTGTAGTCAGGCCTGGCGTCGGGCCCTGATTCCTGTCGCCGCTACTCAAGTCACAGACTCAAAGCCATCATAAACTGCCCAAGACATGAATTTGGAGCACTCACGGACGGCTTTGGCCAGGTTTATTTATTTATTTATTCACTCTTATATACCGCGCTTTTCAGTATCAGTGCGGTTTACAGATAACAAAAAACTTTGCATCAGAACAGGAGATCATAATGCTTACATTGTAACAGGATAGCTAAACTTGGTCTGAAAAACAGGGAAACTATATACACATCAATAACAAGGTTATTGGAAACTATTTACAGTTTATATTACAAGCTAGTATTCATAATGCAGTGGTTATTTGATTAAGAGGTCTGTGAAGTAAGCCTGACATGGTGAGCTATTGTGGGCTTTATTTATTTATTTATTTAGCTGTATTTATATACCGCTTTTCACCGGGTCAAAGCGGTGTTACATGGGGGTGGGAGAATTAAGTACAAGGGTGGGGCCATCACCAGGGAGGCAACATTGATGATTTTGACATAGGTAAGACTTTGGACATAGGACAAACGTTGGACAAAGACAGGTTAGAGTAGCTTTGAGTTAGAGGTTCATTGTGGGTGAGATCGGGGATTTGTGGGTTTTTCGGTGGGGTTCGAGTTGAAGTATTCCTGAAACAGGATGGTTTTGAGCTGTTTTCTGAAAGATAGTAGGTCGGTATTGCTTCTGAGATAGCTCGGTAGAGAGTTCCATAAGGACGGAGCATAAAGTTCGAAGGCTCGATTGCAGGTCCGTTGTGAGCATTTGGTTCTTTTGTGAGGGACGGTGAGGAAAATGCTGGAGGCTTGTCTAGTAGATCTGCCGTGGGCTGGTGAGCCAGTAGGGTGCGAAGCTGGGTGTCTTGTGTTTGATGGAGAGCTTTGTGGGTGAGGAGGATGGCTTTGTATTTTGTCCGTGCTTCGAGGGGGAGAATGTGTAGTTCTTTCAGAATTGGGGTGATATGGTCGGTTTTCTTTGCCCTCTGAATGATTCTCGCGGTGGTGTTTAATGCAGTTCAGAGGGGGTTGGTGTGGGTGGCTGGAAGGCCATGGTAGATTATGTTGCAGTAGTCCAGATGTGGGAGTGTCATGGCTTGCATCACTGTTCGGAAGTCTTGATGGTCCAGGAGGGGTCTGAGACGTTGCACTGTTCGTGCCTTGTGAAATATAGTCCCGGAGGTTTTAGTGATCTGTTGCTTTAAGGTGAGGGCTTGGTCAATAATAATGCCCAGGTATCTTATCTGTGGTTGTATTCGGATGCTTGTAGTTCCAATGATGAGGTGTGTGGGTGGTGTGAAATCAGGGTCCTTTGTCACTATGAGGGCTTCAGTTTTCTTTATGTTGATGGATAGGTTGTTTGTTTGTAACCAGTCAGAGACTGCGGTGAAGCATGCTGATAGGTGGTTGTTTGTAGGGTTTGTGGTTGTAATGGTGGCGTAGAGCATGATATCGTCAGCGTAGATGTGGAAGCTGACGTTGTGGGTGCGTATGACGGTGCAGAGTGGCTGGAGGTAAATATTGAAGAGCATGGCTGATAGTGTGGATCCTTGGGGTACTCCCTGGTGTTGCTGGAATGGGGGGGAAGTTGAGGTGCTGGTGCGGATGAGTTGTTGTCTGTTTGTCAGGTAGGATTGGAACCACTTCAGCACGGTGTCCTTGATCCCAATAGTTTGTAGTCGGTGTATGAGGATGTTGTGGGAGATGGTGTCAAAGGCTGCAGATATATCAAGGAAGATCATGGCGTATCCGGATTGTCTCCCTTGAGTTCCTGTGAGGAGGGTGTTCATCAGCGTGGTCATGAGGGTCTCGACCCCATGTAGTGGTCGGAAGCCATGTTGTTGAGGGTCCAGTATGTTGTTAACATCCAGGTGTTCCTGAAGCTGCTGCTGGACGATCTTCTCGATTATTTTGGCTGTGAAAGGTAGACTTGCTATGGGTCTGTAGGATGTAGGGTCAAGAGGGTCCAGGTTTTGCTTTTTCAAGGAAGGTCGTATGATCGTGGTTTTAAGTGCGTCTGGCATGTGCCCTCTGGAGAAGGATTCTTTGACGATACGGGTTAGTGGTGTGCTTAGGTCGTTTTTCGATTTCTTTATCCAGTCAGTGGGGCATGGGTCCAGCGGTGAGTTGGTGGTGTGGAGGCGTGAGATAGTGGCTGAAATTTATTCTGTTGATGTTTCTTTGAAGGTAGTCCAGTCACTGTGCAGATTGGGGTGGAGGTTCTCCGTAGTTGATTGTGCGGTTGGGTGCGGGTTTTGTGGTTGTTGTAGCTGTTTATATTGACGGGCCAGTAGTTCTGGTGGGATCTGCGGTAATTGGTCAGAGCTGTGTGGTGTTTTTGTCAGCTTTTTGATTATCTGAAAGAGCTCTCGAGGTTTGTTTATGGATGTATTGATGATTTTCATGTGGTAGATTTTCTTCGCTTTGTCAGTCTCATAGTGATACATGTTGAGTTCATAAAGGTATTTTATTTTGTCATTTTCGTTGTTGGTTTTTCTCCATTTTCTCAGTTTTCCTGAGTTTTGTTTTTAGCTTTCGGAGACTGGGAGTATACCATCTCGCCCTTTTGGAAGGGGGTCTGGTGCTGGTTAAGCTTGTTGAAGCTTCAGACGCTGTGGAGATCGTAGTATTCCAGTTGTCTATGAGGTCATTGATGTCGTTGGAGTTCGTTTGTAGTTTGGGTAGAATTTGTTCTAGGAAGTCCTTTTTGTTGAATGGTTTAAATCATCTTATGTGGTGTCTATCATCCTTATTGGTTTTATGTTGGTATGTGTAGGGTAAGGTGATGAGGTGGTGGTCAGACCAAGGTACTGGCGAGATCCGTAGGTTCTTTGCTGAGGCGGTGGTGGTGGAGTTGAGAAAGATGAGGTCAAGCGTGTTGCCTTTTTCATGGGTGGGTTCTTGTATGATCTGTGCTAGATCCATTGCAGTCATAGCAGTGTGGAAGGTTGCTGTATGTTCTTCTTGAAGTGATGGGAGGTTGAAGTCTCCTAGGATGATATGTTCTTTAGTCGAGCTGGTGCTTTCAGATATGTGTTGTAGTAATCTTGGTAGGTCAGTGGTTGCGGTGGGTGCACGGTAGATTAGACATATTGAGAGGTGTTTGTTGGTGAGGGTGAGGAGATCAGCTTCAGTGGTGGTTTCCGAGGAATGGATCCTGAAGTGAAGGGCGGTTCTTGCTATGATGGCGACACCCCCTCCTTTGGCGTGCTCCCGGGAGCAGTGATGGAGGGTGTATCCTTCTGGGGCTAGTTGGTTCATTAGTACTGTGTTGGTGTCGGTCAGCCAGGTTTCTGTTATACATAGGATGTCTACGTGCTCAGTTGTGATTAGGTCACGGAGCATGTGGTATTTATTTCTAACAGAGCGTGCATTGATTAAGGAGATGGTGATGTGGAGATGGGGTGGGGGGTTGGTGGTGTGAGTGGATGTGTGCTGAGCCTGTGAGTGAGTGAGATTCACTTTGTGGGCTTCATCAAAGTCAGGTTGTGGGAGAGGCAGAGTTTGGGTGAGAGAGTTGAGGTGTGATGAGTGGTTGTGTAGGGTTAGGATGAGCAAAATGAAGGAGAAATAAGTGATGCTTTAGGGCTTTTCTAAATTGTGAAAGGTCGCTAATTGATCGAATGTGTGAGGGGAGGTCGTTCCAGCATCTCGGGGCATAGAATGCAAAGGATCTGTTCCTGGTTGAATGATTGCATTTTGTAGATTCAAGGGGTACAGTAAGCGTGTTGGAGGCTGCAGACCTTCTCAACCTGTTATTGGGGGTGATAGTGAGGAGAGCGGAGAGGGGTGAAGGAGATAACAGGTTAATTGCTTTAAAGGTTAGGAGTAGTGTCTTGTAGGAGAGTCTGCTGTGCAGCGGTAACCAGTGTAATTCCATAAGTATGGGCATGATGTGATCATTTCTGGAGATGCCGCAGAGAATGTGAGCTGCTGCATTCATGGCCATCTGAAGAGGGTTGAGGGTGCTTTTAGGGAGACCGTGCAGGATGATGTTTGCATAGTCGAAATGTGGAATTACGAGCATCTGGAAAATAGTTCTGAAGTCGTCCGGGGCTAGTAGTGGTCTTAAGTGCCTTAATGTCATGATTTTATTGTAGATGGACTTGGTGGTGTACTTTATGTGTTCTTTGAAGTCAAAATGATTGTCAAGTGTGATGCCCAGGTAACGAATCGCAGATTTACATGGGAGATCTGCATCTCGTACCTTGAAGGTAGTGGGGGGGGGGGGGAGAAGCTCTTGTTCCTAGAGATGAATAAGACCTCGGTTTTCTTGAAGTTTATCCTTAGATTCTGAGATAGGAGCCAGTCGGTGATTGTGTTGAAACACTTGACTAGTGGGGAGAAGTCAGGACGCATGATTTTGAATGGGGTGAAGAGTAGGACGTCGTCTGCGTAGATAAGGCTGGATATATTGATTGAGCAGATGATATTGCAAATTGGTTGCATATAAATATTGAAGAGTAGAGCCGATAGGAATGAGCCTTGGGGAACTCCCTGCTGTTGGTGGAAAGGCTCCGATGTTGAATATCCTATCCGAACATGTTGCCAGCGGTCGGTTAGATAAGATTTACACCACTCCCAGGCCAATCCCTGAATTCCTTTCTCCTGGAGTCTGGCAAGGAGCAGTTCGTGGTTAACAGAATCGAAGGCAGCAGCTATATCGAGGAAAATGAGTACAAACCCGTCTTCTATTTTGTCTATACCTCTAGATATTGTATTGGAAAGTATGGTAAGAAGGGTTTCTACACCATGGGCTTCACGGAATCCGTGCTGGCAGGGATCGAGGGGGGCTGATATATCAATATGCTGCTGCAGCTGCATTTGGACCACCTTCTCAATGAGTTTGGCTAGAAGGGGTATGCTTGAGATCGGCCGGTATGAGTCTGTCATAGTTGGGTCAAGTCGGTTGTTTTTTAGGAGAGCGCGTATAGACGTTTGTTTAAGTGTTGACGGGAATGATCCAGATGAGAAAGAGAGCTTCATGATACGAGCTAGAATAGGGCTGAGTTCAGAACGCATCATCCTGATCCAGTAAGCTGGACATGGACTGTTTGGTGCTGTGGTGGTGTTGATTGAAGCAATAAGGTCAGAGATATATTTTTCTGCTGGAGGGATGAATTCTGTAAGTGGAGGCTGTGAATGAGAGATGAGATTAGGAGTGGGGATTGAGGCAGCATTTGTTTTAAGTATTTTGGACTGGAGGTAACTTGCATAGCGTTGAGGTTGAATTGGTACTGTCTGAGGAGGAGATGTTACCTTGGTTAAGGATTTAACAATGTTAAAAAGGTCACGTGGTTTATTAATCGATCGGAGAAGAAGTTCAGTATGGTGTTCTCTCCTCTTTTCGGATATAAGCTCGCGGTAATGCTTTAGGTGGTTGTTGTAAGTCGTTTGGTCCGATGAGGAACGGGAACGACGCCATTTTCTTTCATGCTTCCTAAGAAGTTGAAGAGATGACCGTAACTCAGCCGAGTACCATGGAGCTGGTATCCTGTTCTTCAATGGACGGTTGGAGGCAGGTGTTATATTTGAGGAAGGTAGTTGTGAACAGGCTTTCAGAGTAGTGTTCAATCTCTGGATCATATCTTCCAGATTAAGAGCAGGTTGATGAAGTGCTGGGATGGTGTTGTTGATAAACTGATCCCTGTCCAGGGGATTGAAATGGAATGCCTTTCCTGCGGGATCTGTGTTTGTGTGGGTGGTTGGAGTTTGATGTTGTTGAGAGGGGATTAGGAAAGTGATTAAGTTGTGGTCTGACCATGGAACAGGAGTGGATGAAAGGTTGGAACTGTGGTTTGATGCTGACTGGGGGGCAAAGATGAGATCGAGAGTGTTTCCCTTGCGGTGTGTGGGAGCGTTAACCAACTGTACATAGTTAAGGTCAGCCATAGTGTCAAGGAAAGTGTTAGAGTGTGTAGGTTGCAGGGAAGTGAGGTTAAAGTCACCAATTAACCAGATGGGTTTGCCTGGGCTTTCTGGGTTGCAGGCCATATCTATTATATTAGAAAGGTCCTCTGGGGGGGAGGAGGGGGCTCTGTATATGAGATTAATGCTGATGTGCTTATTAGATATGCTCACCATGTCCATGTGCATGAGACTCCTGGAGGAACCTAGCTGGAACTGGAGATTAGTTCTAACTAAGATAAAGACTCCACCTCCTCTCCGGTTGGTTCTATGGCATGTATATATGGAAAAGTCAGGGGGAATAAGTTGGTTCATGATGACCGCATCTGTGTCGGAGAGCCAGGATTCTGTGACCATTAAGATGTCAAGATTCAGATTAGTGATAAGGTCTGCTATCAC
This sequence comes from Ichthyophis bannanicus, assembly GCA_033557465.1. Lineage (NCBI taxonomy): Eukaryota > Metazoa > Chordata > Amphibia > Gymnophiona > Ichthyophiidae > Ichthyophis > Ichthyophis bannanicus. The sequence continues at coordinate 10,046,456 of CM066050.1, read as the reverse complement.
TGGCCATTTTTTACGAACTGATCGTGAGTTGATGAGAGCACATCTCAGACTACTAGGTCTTAGAGTGGGTTCAGGTTTGTAGGTGGTAGGACCATTAATAGATACATAAAGTAGGTGTGAATGTCTAACGTGGTGTAGATGTGTGAATGTGTGGTGAGGATTGGAGTGGTTTTTGCTTCCTAGGCTGTGTAAGATAGGGATGTGAACATAAGAAACATAAATACTTTAACAATACCAAAAGATTTTACAAAAGCCAGAAAACAAACCAATAAGAGAGCTTTCTCACACTCTGCTCCAATACTCTGGAACAATTTACCTGACAACATTCGCCTACTGTCTGACATAAAAGAATTTAAAAAAAAATTAAAAACTCACTTATTTACATTACACTATAATACACTCCCAAAACAGAATTCTCAAAGGGATACAGGCTAACATTTATTTTTAATATTATATACCCTATTTTCAAAAATAAACGACACTAATACACTAATTTAACCATACTACACACTCATTTACATGATGATTAATAATTTAACTAGCAATATATATATGTTCTAATATGTTATACTTGTAATGTTACAATTCTCCTTGTAATTTATAATTATCTGTTCTATGTAAAATGTCCTGGTATATCTCATACCAATTAACCTACTGTTACATGTAAACCGCACTTGAAACATGGGAAAGAGCGGTATATAAATAACTGTTAAATAAATAAATAAATAAATAAATAAGAACATAAGAACATAAGAAATGCCATACTGGGTCAGACCGAGGTCCATCAAGCCCAGTATCCTGTTTCCAACAGTGGCCAATCTAGGTCATACGTACCTAGCAGTTTCCTCAAAAGACACAGGTTCTGCAGTGCTTGTACTAGGCCAAGCATTGATATCCTGGGTCCCTTTTTAATAGTGGTTTATGGACCTTTCCTCCAGGAACTTGTCCAAACCTTTTTTAAACCCAGCTATACTAACAGCCCTTATTACATCCTCCGGTAACAGATTCCAGAGTTTGATTACACGTTGAGAGAAGAAATATTTTCTCCTATTCGTCTTAAATAGTTTACCCTGTAGCTTCATTACATGCCCCCTAGTCCTTCTATATTCTGATAGCGTAAACAATTTATCCACGTTTATCCGTTCCACTCCATTCATTAATTTATACACCTCTATCATATCTCCCCTCAGCCGCCTCTTTTCTAGGTTAAAGAGCCCTAACCTTTTTAGCCTCTCTTCATAGGAGTAGCCTTCCATCCCCTTCACCAATTTGGTGGCTCTTCTCTGTACTTTTTCTAATAACTCTATGTCCTTTTTAAGATACGGTGACCAGAATTGCACACAATATTCAAGGTGCGGTCGTACCATGGAGCGATACAGAGGCATTATAATATCCTTTGTTTTATTCTCCATCCCTTTCCTTATGATACCTAGCATTCTATTTGCTTTCTTGGCCGCCGCTGCACACTGGGCGGAGGGTTTTAACATGTTATCCACGATGACTCCTAAATCTTTTTCCTGGGTGGTGGTTTCTAATGTGGAGCCTTGCATCTTGTAACTATAGTGTGGGTTGTTCTTTCCTAGGTGCATAACTTTGCACTTGTCCACATTAAATTTCATCTGCCATTTGGATGCCCAGTCTTCCAATTTATCCAGATCCTCCTGCAGTTTTCCACAATCCTCTTGGGTTTTAACAACTTTAAACAGTTTTGTGTCATCTGCAAATTTGATTACCTCACTAGTTATTCCCTTTTCCAAGTCATTTATGAATATGTCAAAAAGTAGCGGACCCAGTACAGATCCCTGGGGTACTCCACTATTCACCTTTTTCCATTGGGAATATTGGCCATTTAGCCCTACCCTCTGCTTTCTATCTTTTAACCAGTTCCCGATCCACAATAGTACACTGCCTCCTATCCCATGACTTTTTAGCTTCGCCAAAAGTCTCTGATGGGGGACCTTGTCAAAAGCTTTCTGAAAGTCCAGATACACTATATCAACCGACTCACCTTTGTCTACCTGTTTATGCACATCTTCAAAAAAACAGATCAGATTAGTAAGACAAGATCTTCCTTGTCTAAAGCCATGTTGGCTGTCTCCCATTAGGCCATGACTATCTACATGCTGTGTAATTTTGTTCTTTATGATGGCTTCTACCATTTTCCCTGGTACTGACGTCAGGCTCACCGGTCTGTAATTTCACGGGTCACCCCGGGAACCCTTTTTAAAAATTGGTGTTACGTTGGCGACCCTCCAATCTTCAGGTATTACAGATGATTTTAATGAAAGTTCACAGATTACCAATAACAGGTCTGCAATCTCATATTTCAGTTCTTTCAACACTCTGGGATGTATACCATCCGGTCCAGGTGATTTGCTACTCTTCAGTTTATCAAATAGTTGTAATATATCTTCCCGGTGTAGCGATATTTCTCTCAATTCCTCTGCAGTATCACCTTTAAATACCACTTCAGTCTTGGGTAACACCCCTACATCTTCCTCAGTAAAGACCGAAGCAAAGAATTCATTCAGTCTCTCTGCTATAGCCTTGTCTCCTCTTACTGCCCCTTTTTTTTTTTTTTAAAGCTTTATTTAAGTCCACCATACAATCCAAACAACACATCAACAAACGGCACCACGGGGAGGGTTTACTCTTCTCCCCCCCGGTAGCCAACAGAAAGATAACACAGTAGGTGGTCATTTTACATTATATCCCCACCCCCCTTCTCCCACCCCTCTCCCCTCGCCCACCAACCCACCCTCACTCCATTACCAGCTTTGTACACCAATTATCGTCTGGGACTATAAAGCAGCTCCCTCCAACCCATTCCTCAAATCCATATATAATCAACTCCCCCCTTGGAGAGTGGCGTTACGGCTGTGGGGCCCCAACTGCTGAATATATGGCTCCCAGATTGACAGAAAAACTGTCCAACGCTTGGCACTGCCCCGCGCCAACCAACGCTCTGTCAACATTAATTGATGAAAGCTATTCCGCCATTCACTAAAAGTGGGCAGTTGACCTTCCCTCCATAATCTAAGAATCGGCCCTTTACCCACCAGACAGGCCTTCCGCACAAGCAAACTCTCACCAGCTTTCACTGGTCCAGGGGTCGGCAACTGGTCAAGTGTGACAAAGAGGCCTGTCCAACGAATCCTACGCTGAAGCAGTGTGCAGAGGAAGCTGCATATCCGTGCCCAATACTTCCGTATTCCCCGACAGCCCCACCACATATGTAGGAGAGTTGCCGAGGGTTCCGAACAGCGCGGGCAGGAGCCATCCGTGTCCAGACAACTACGCAGTGCTCGCCTCGGCGAGAAGTGGGCCCTAGTCACGCATTTAAATTGGATCTCCCGCCAGCGCATTCCTTGTACCAATCGTCTGATCCGTTTCAATGCCATCAGTACCGATCCCGGCTGTACGGCTTCTCCCAATTCAGTCGCCCAAGCTCTTTCAACTCCACTATAATCAGGGAGGGGGCGGTAAGGCTCCAAACTACGTTTCAAACCAGAGATTGACGGCGTGCGCTCCTCACCCAGCTGGAAAAACTCTAAAATACAGGCTGAGCGCTCTGCCTGCAGCGCAGTGCGCGGCAGGGCGGCCACATAGTGGGAGAGTTGTATATAGGCAAAACAATGCGTGTCGGGTAGCTCATACTCCCGACTGAGCGTTCGAAATGATTTACAGCTTCCCGCTTGGTCTACTACGTGCCCTACCATCCGGATGCCACGTGTCCACCAGTCCCAAAATACCGCAGTCTCGGACCCTGGAGTAAAGTGGGCATTGCCCTGCAGTGGCAACCAACAAGACACCGTCCACGGTTCCTGCCAATATATGTTAAGTTGTTGCCATGTGCGTCTGACAGAGTCCACCAATGGACTCTGCCGACTAGAATCTATGAGGGCTTTATGAGTGCCGTGCAAAGTCCCCAGGAGAGTCGCAGGAGCCACCAGACACTCCTCTAAAGACCTAGGCGTGTATATTTCTGTCCCCCCAGCCAATCTCCCAGGTGTCTAGCTTGACAGGCCAATGCGTAGGACTTCAAGTCTGGTAGGCCCATACCTCCCTCTCGCCATTTCCCAAGCAGCCGATGCCACGGGACCCGTGCTCGCTGCCCCCGCCAAAGAAAGCGCTTAATCAGAGCCTCTATTCTATTCAGGTCACGTCGAAGCAACCAGACTGGCAGGGTCTGCAGCCAATACAAGATTCTGGGTAAAACGATCATCTGTACTGCTGCTATCCTCCCTGCCAGAGACAGCGGGAGGGGTCCCCATGCACTTAGCTGCACTGCCAAATGCCGCAGTATCCGGTCTAGGTTACGCCGGTATAACTCCTGGGGGTTTCCAGTCAATGTTATGCCCAAATAGATGAATTCTTTATCTGCCCACCGTAAAGGGAAGGGTCCCCTCCAGGAACCGCGGACCCGCCCCAAAACATCCACTACTTCAGACTTCTCTTTATTAATACGCAAGCCGGCAAATGCTCCGAACCGCCGGAATTCGTCTAATAGCGGTTGTAGGGATGTGGCCGGTGTCGTCAAATGGACTAACAAGTCGTCAGCAAAAGCCGATATGAGGAAAGTTTGCGACCGCAGCCGCACTCCCTGTATTCTCCCCGAATTGACGATGGTACGAATCAGCGGGTCCAAGGAGAGCACAAAGAGCAAGGGCGATAGAGGACAGCCCTGTCTTGTACCCCTCCCCAACGTGAGGTCATCGGAGAGGAAGCCATTGCACAGTATGCCTGCTGTCGGCGAAACGTACAAACTTTGCACCATTTTACAAAAACCCTCCCCCATGCCGTAGCGCGGCAGCAGCCTCCAAAGATAGTGCCAGTCTACCCTATCAAAGGCCTTCTCCGCATCGAAGCTTATCAATAGCGACGGAGTATTGTGGGCATGCACCCACTCCAAAGAGGCCAGAATCTTCCGAAGGTTGCGTACAGCGTGGCGGCCTTTCACAAAGCCCACTTGTGCCTCATGAATTAAGTAATCCAATACCCCTGCTAGGCGGTCAGCTAGAATTTTCGCCAAAAGTTTAAGATCAAAGTTCAATAGGGAGATAGGTCGATATGAAGCTGCCTGCAGCGGGTCTTTACCTGGCTTCGGGATCAGGGTGATATATGCGTGGTTGCGCCCCCAGCGGAATGCCCCCTGCTCCGTTCTGGTGACAAAGACCTCTCGTAGCAGAGGACTCACCCCGTCCCCTAAGAGCTTATAAATCTCGGCCCCGAATCCATCGGGCCCCGGCGTTTTATAACACTGGGCCGCAGATATGGCGGATTGTATTTCTTGTATAGTAATAGGGAGATCTAGAGCATCCCGCTGGGCTGACGTAAGTTGAGGCAACTCCAAGACCTCAAGATAGTCCTGCAGCCCCTCAGGGGGACCAGCCGTGGTGCTGTATAAGTTTTGAAAAAAAGTACGAAAAATCTCTGCGATTTCCTTGTTTCCCTTATGCACCCGTCCCGGGCCTGCATTCAGTGCCGCTATGTGAGCAGGACCCCGTCGGGCCCGCAGACAGCGCGCCAGCAACTTGCCAGGTTTGTCACCATAGCAGTGCAAACGAAACCGATAATACAGAACCGATTTCTTTGCTCGCTGATGTAGTAGCTCATTAAGCTCAGTCTGGGTTTCCCAGAACAACTTTTTATTGGGCATTGTTGGCGTGTGAGCACATCTCCGCCGTAGTGTGGTGACTCGACGTTCAAGTAGTACAATACGTTCTGCCATCAGCCGGCGTCTTCTCGCGGCGTACCCGATGATGTTCCCTCGAAGAACCACCTTTGCCGTTTCCCAGACTAATTCGGGGTCATCCATATGGACCCGGTGGTGGCCAAGGAAGTCCTCCCATCTCTGGCGTATAAACTGGCGAAATTGCTCATCCGAATAAAGCTCTAGAGGAAATCTCCACAAGCGTGACTGATTCATGTCTCGCCCCCAATGTAAATCCAGCCACACCATTGCGTGGTCTGAGATTTCGGAGGGACCAATCCGTGCATCCTCAGTGTGTGTAAACAAAGTCCCCGAGATCATTACGTAATCGATTCGGGCGCTAGTACCATGTGCTCGAGATTGATGGGTATAGTCTCTTTCGGAGGGGTGCAGTACCCGCCAAGGATCAATTATACCTAGTCTTCGGCAGAACCGCAACAGTAGCTGGGAGGGCCCTACCCTCTCCCGGCCACCTCCTCTCCTAGAAGTATCCAGGTCCACATCCAGGACTCCATTAAAGTCCCCACCCAAGATCACCGGGCACTCTGGAAGCTGTTCCACTCTTGATGCCAGACCATTATAAAACCCTGGGTCAGCCACGTTTGGCCCATAAAGATTTCCCAGGATCACCGGTTTTCCATCTAATTGACCATAGAGCAACAGGGAACGACCAATATTATCAGCCAGGACCGTCTCCTCCACGAAACGTATGCGTTTATGGATTAGAATCGCTACACCTCCCTTATGCCCCTGGGCGGGGGATCCCCACACTTGGCCCACCCAGCTCCGGCAGAGCTTGCTATGCTCGACAGCCGTCTGGTGGGTTTCTTGGAGAAAAGCAATGTCACATTTATGTCGAGCCAGTGCTTGCAATACCTTATGCCTCTTAATAGGGTTTCCCAGCCCACAGACATTCCAAGTGATTATTTTCAAAGCGCCAGGGCAGTGCCAAGATGCCACCCCAAGATCATTACTGAATACTCCAGAGGGACACCCCCAGCCTGGTACCCCCCCCTGTCTTCTAGGAGGCAATTATCCCAGCCATTTAAATTCAATGGAGTGTACCCCCTCCCCTCCCCCTGCCCCTCCCTCCTCCTTTTCCCTCCCATCCCTCCCCTCCCCTCCCCCCCATCACCCCTCTTCTCCAAACTCTCCCGTCCAGCCATAGCCGGATCTACTTCCTACGGCAGACGGGTTCACCCCTCCGATATTCCCCCCTCCCTAGCAATTAATTTAAAGAGAAGAAAAGAAAAAAGGAAGGCACAAAATCTCCGTTACAAACCTCTACAGTATGTCTCCCCCAGTGGGCGCTAGCGCCCGCCACTCAGCTATTCTTGAAGTATCTCTCCCCACAACCACCCAAATTACCTCCCATCTCCTCTGTCCTCCGCCCTTATCAAAGACAATAACCCCTGCATTCCCCCAAATTAATCGCCGCCCACCCCCCCTGCTCTGCGTCCGAGCCTCACCTGTAATAGGATAAAGAAGGGGAGGGAAGGGAGAGATTCAAGCAGGAATACAGGGGCAGAAAACAGGGCAAGGAGGGAGATAGTCAGGGAACCAGCAGAGCAGCAACAATTAAAACAAAATAACAAATGTAACATAGTAACAAGGATACAATGTCCCCCTTGGCATTATAGATGTTACCAATTCCATGAGACGTTGTATCTCAGCCTCATACTCCACAGGAAGGCAAAACCAAGAGTTCTCCTATGACAGTAGATACTGCTGAGAGTCTGTCAGGAAGTGCTCGGCCCCGGGGGGGCTCCAGGTCACCATACTGCCCACGGGGAGATGCACCCCACTTCCAATAGGTCAGTTAGCGATTAAGGGGCCAATGGAGCAGGCAGGGAGTCCAGAAAAGTAGTCGCCTCTTCCAGGGTCGCTAGTGTGCGAGTGTGGCCTTGATGGTCGATCCGCAGTCGAGCCGGGTACAGAAGTGAGAAACGAATGCCGCGATTATACAACTGGGAACAAACTCCCGAAAAAGCCCTGCGTTGCTGGCTTACGATCACCGAATAGTCTTGGAATACTAAGATCGGCTCGGTGCCTTGTTGATGTCTCCGTCGGCTCCTTGCCGCTCTCAGCACCTCCTCTTTCTGTCTGTAATCGAGAAAGCGGGCGATCACTGCACGTGGATTCCGGGCCTGCTCTCTTCTTTGGCCCAGCCGATGTACCCGCTCTATTTTGACAGGTTCGTCTCTCAGGTTTGGCAGGAGGTTCCCAATCCAAGTTTGTAGATATTCAAGTAGGACACTGTCAGCGACACTTTCAGGAATGCCGACAAAACGCAAGTTTTTCCGCCGACCTCGGTTCTCCAGTTCATCGAGTTTGTCCCCTTGTTGTTTCACCAAAGTCTCTAGGGCGGCCACTTTGGCCACGACTGATTGTTGCGTGTCTTCCACATCAGACACCCTTGTCTCCACTTGCTCCATCCTCTCCTCCACTGCCGTGAAACGTTGTCCAAGCGTTTGAATCTGCTCCACCAGGTCTTGGAAACGTGTGCTGAGCGCCTGCACCACTGCGGCGCTGACCTCGGCCACTAAATCTGGCGTGCTACCAGGTTTCGGGCTGGGTGGTGAGCCGTCCGCCAGTTTCCCCTCTGCAGTTCGGGGTCTCTCTTTTCTAGGTGCTTTAGATGCCATCAGGTTAGCAGTGTTACGTATACCACGTCCCACTCCCGGCACTATTCTAGTGGGATAGTGGAAGTAAAATTGTGCAGTTGAAAATCCCCACTGCGGGGGTTGGAAGCCACTGTGTAGGGGTTTTATCTGCACAGGCCAGGCAGGAACAACCGCGGGGCTCCACCCCGAAAGCCACTTGGTAGAGGGGGCGGTCAGAGAGATATCCAACCACAGCTTGGCGCTCCTTTTCTTTTTTCCCGCTTTACTTTTTATTTTTGTTATTTATTTATTTATTTTATTATTTTTTTTTTTTTGTCTTCTTCTCTTCCCCTCTTTGTTTGTACCTCAGTGTCCGCTGTTGTCAGGCAGGAAAGGCCGCAGCTCCCCCCATCTTCCAAGGCCCTTCAACAGTTGTGGAAAGCGCTGTTGCCTCGATGGGAAGGGTGTCTGGTCCCCCCCACCGTCACCAGCGGCTGTTCTCCCCCCAGCGAACAAAAGGAGGCACAGGCCCCGGCTCCACCGGAGAAGCAGCACCGCTCTATAGAGCCAGCCGCAGCCGGTCAGACAGACGCCGATCTCCTTGTTTCGGAGGGTTCAGCCCTCCGTGACTGCAACACTGCTAGCAATAGCAGGAAGGTATTCGGGTGCACCGCTTCCCGCTCTTCATTAAAGGAGGCTGCTCGCTGAATTCAGGCAAAGAGGCCGCTCTTCCTCTCCCGCCGGGGTCACACCACCACGTGCAGGCAGCACGGATCCCGACAGTGGCCGCACCTCCCGATCGTGCCCCCGACTTACTTGAGGGCCAGCCAACGATCCCCTCCGTCGGGTAGAAGCCGCCGCAGAGTTCCTTCGGTCCTCGGGCACCGTGTCCCAGCGAAGGGGAAGTCAACAGTGGCGGTGGGGGAATTGTGCGATGGGCCTCTGCACCCTCTCAGCTTCGTCGAGGAACTCCCCCCAGCCGTGCAAGGACAGCCGCGAGCCGGTTCAGCGCCGGAGGATCAAGGCCCCAACAGGGGCGAGTTAATGCAGGTGGGATCTAGGAGGTTTTAAAGCTGATTTGTAGCAGTAATGTGGGGCGATTACCCGGAGCTGATCGTGAGTCGTCCGATCAGCTCATTGCCCAAACCGGAAGTCTACTGCCCCTTTTACCCCTCTATCATCTAATGGTCCAATTGACTCTCTCACAGGCCTTTTGCTACGAATGTACTTGAAAAAAGTCTTTATTTCGTGTTTTTGCTTCCGTAGCAAGTTTCTTCTCAAATTCCCGCTTTGCCTGCCTTATCAATGCTTTGCATTTAACTTGCCAGTGCTTGTGCTGTTTCCAGTTTTCATCATTTGGCTCTTTTTTCCATTTTCTGAAGGTTGCTCTTTTGGCAGCAACAGCCTCTCTGACCTCACCTTTAAACCATGCTGGCAGTTTTTTGGACTTTCTTCCACTTTTCTTAATGCGTGGAATACAGCTGGTCTGGGCTTCGAGGATAGTATTTTTAAATAACACCCAAGCTTGCTGTAAGTCTTTAACCTTTGGAACCGCTCCTTTTAGTTTTTTCCGAACTATATTCCTCATTCTATCATAGTCACCCTTTTGAAAGTTAAAAGGTAGTACTGTGGATTCCTTTACTATCTGTCCTCCACTGATTAAATCAAACATGATCATACTATGATCACTATTGCCAAGTGGTCCCAACACCCTTATTTCTTGCACCAGATCTGGCGTTCCACTAAGGACTAGGTCCAGTATGGATTCCCCTCTGGTCGGTTCATGAACCAGCTGCTCCAAGAAGCAGTCATTTATTTCATCTAGAAACTTTATCTCTTTAGCTTGTCCTGCTGTGACACTGTCCCAGTCGATACCGGGGTAATTGAAATCACCCATTATTACTACTCTGTTGTGGCTTTTGTTAGCTTCCTTGATTTCTTTGAGCATTTCATCATCCATTTGTTCATTCTGGCCAGGTGGTCGATAGTATACTCCCACTGCCATCATCTCCCCCTTCATAAATGGAATTTCAATCCATAGAGATTCTACAGCATATTTTGTTCCCTGCAAAACTTTAATCCTTTCTGACTCAATGCCCTCTCTAACATAGAGCGCAACCCCTCCACCAATTTGTTCAGCTCTATCATTACGATATAGTTTGTATCCAGGTATCACAGTGTCCCACTGGTTATCCTCCTTCCACCATGTCTCTGAGAGTGCAATCATATCTAACCTCTCATTTAATGCTATATATTCTAATTCTCCCATCTTATTGTTTAGACTTCTAGCATTGGCATACAAGCATTTTAGAGACTGTATTTTATTAATATTAATCTGGCTATTGGTAGGCATGGGTAATTGGGAATCTTTATGCTCTGTCTGCTCCTTACTCAAGGGCATTTGGGCTACTATACTCCCTTTTGGAACCTCACTGCTTTTGGTAGTATCCTTCAAGGATACCTTTGTCCGAACCGTGCGCTCCTGGGTGACTGTCGGCTTTCCCCTATTTTCTAGTTTAAAAGCTTCTCTATTTCTTTTTTAAAGGTTAATGCCAGCAGTCTGGTCCCATCCTGATTAAGGTGAAGCCCATCCCTTCGGAAGAGCCCCCCCTTTCCCCAGAATGTTCCCCAGTTCCTAACAAATCCAAAACCCTCATCCTTGCACCATTGTCTCATCCACGCATTGAGACTCCGGAGCTCTGCCTGTCTTTTGGGTCCTGCACGTGGAACAGGAAGCATTTCGGAGAACGCTATCCTGGAAGTTCTGGATTTCAACTTCCTACCTAAAAGCTTAAATTTAGCCTCCAGAACTTCCCTACCACATTTTCCTATGTCATTGGTATCAACATGTACCAAGACAGCAGACTCCCCCCCAGCACTATCTATGATCCTATCTAGGCGGTGCGTGAGATCTGCTACCTTCGCACCAGGCAGGCATGTTACCAGGCGATCCTCACGTCCACCAGCCACCCAGCTATCTACATTCCTAATGATTGAATCACCAACTATAACAGCTGTCCTGACCCTCCCCTCATGGGGACATGGCCCTGGAGAAACGTCCTCGGTGCGAGAGGGTTTTACATCACCTGGAGGACAGGTCCTAGTTACAGGATCACTTCCTGCCACACCAGGGTGATGCTCTCCTGTCACGTGACCTCTCTCCTCCATGGCAACAGGGATGCTGCCAGACTGGAGGTGGGACTTCAGGACTATATCCCTGTAGGTCTCGTCCATGTACTTCTCTGTCTTTCTTATGTCTTCCAGGTCTGCTACTCTAGCCTCTAGAGAACGGACTCGTTCCCTGAGAGCAAAGAGCTCCCTGCACTTAGTGCATATGTAGGACCTCTCACCAACTGGGAGATAATCATACATGTGACACTCAATGCAAAAGACTGGAGAACCCCCATCTCGTTGCTGGACCTCTGACTGCATCTTAGTTTAAAGCTTGTGTTTAGGTCTTTTAAATCGGTATATAATAAGGATTGGTGTAGATGCTTTTACTAATAAAAGTGTATCTAATACCCCTAATACACCCTGTGTACCTGAAGCTAATTAATCACAGGTCCTCTGTGTATGACTGATTTGGATTAAGAGCTGCACCTGAGAGCAGCCCCTTTCCTCTAAGATGTGCAAGTACCTATAAAACTACAATTTCCCCAGGGGTGGGTGGGTGCTGGGGAGGGAGGGAGGGAGATAAGTCCAATTAAAGAGGGCAGTTACAAGGTACCCTGTCCTGAACCCTCAGCAGGGGGATGGGGGTACCACACAAAGCCCAGTTAGTTGAGAGAGGCAAGGTAAGTACAGCTGAGAAGGCTGAACTTGCACACCACTAAGACAAACACTAAATAATTAAACAAACAACAGTTAGACAAACAGTAAATAATTAAATAAACAGCTAGAACTCACAGTAAGATGTCCCAGGAGGCAAAAATCCACTCACTAGCAGAGCTCTGTAAAAGTTCAGCCTTTCTCTGATCAGAGAAAAGCAAACTAAAACAGCCTATGCACACGTGGAGAAAACAGGAAGAAGGTTACAGGATACCTCAGGGGGGGGGGGTCAGGGGGAGGAGTCACTCAGGCAGGCAAGGACAGGAAAAAGCTTAACAAACAGCAGGCTCTGGGGAGAGAGATTAATTCAAAATGGCTACCACACAAACAGGGGGAGGAGTCACTCAGGCAGGCAAGGACAGGAAAAAGCTTAACAAACAGCAGGCTCTGGGGAGAGAGATTAATTCAAAATGGCTACCACACAAACAGGGGGAGGAGTCACTCAGGCAGGCAAGGACAGGAAAAAGCTTAACAAACAGCAGGCTCTGGGGAGAGAGATTAATTCAAAATGGCTACCACACAAAGCCCAGTTAGTTGAGAGAGGCAAGGTAAGTACAGCTGAGAAGGCTGAACTTGCACACCACTAAGACAAACACTAAATAATTAAACAAACAACAGTTAGACAAACAGTAAATAATTAAATAAACAGCTAGAACTCACAGTAAGATGTCCCAGGAGGCAAAAATCCACTCACTAGCAGAGCTCTGTAAAAGTTCAGCCTTTCTCTGATCAGAGAAAAGCATTTATAGTCAGGTGAGAATGCTAATGTGTTTTGCACGATATTGGCTAGTAGGTAGAGACTAGAAATGGTGAGTAGGGAGAAGGCCATGTTGGAAATTAGGAGTTATTGGCGGTATTGTTGATAAACTGCTGAAAATAGTGTTAGGATGCTGGTGACAGGACTAGCAAAGGCAAAGATATCACTATACTGGCAACAATAGTAGCAGGAATAGTATCAGATTACTGCTGACAGGTAGCTGGATGCTGACAACAGTACTAGCGGTGGATAATAGTGACCTTATACAGGCAAAACAATAGTAGTAGGTACTGGAAAACAGTGCAAACAGCTTAGCAGGTATTAACAATAGCGAATCCCTGAATCAGGGGTAGCACGTATTGGTAAGTAGAGTGCTAAAAAAGTACTAGTGACAAAGTGGCAAGTAACTTGCAAGTGTGATAGCAGATTTCTGTTGATGTAAGTACTGAAGGACAATAGTTACAAAGCCAAATGGTAGTGGTAATACTTGCGGCTTGTAGCAGAAGTAATAGATATCTGAAGAGAGATGTCATTCAGGAGCTGTTGCGTGGAGAGATTCCAATGTGGGCCAACTACCTAAGGGCCACGCTGCAGTGGTTCCTCGAAGAGACCAACTGAGAATCCAGCAAGTTCTTTTTCCAGGTCTCTCAGATACATGCACATGTACAGCTGGTATGCCTGAATCCGGTCGATGAGCATGGAGCCCTGGTAGCACTTTCTGCTGACAGCATCCAAGATGCGAGCCCTCCCTACCCAGAGGCACCGAGGAGTGTGTCTTTTGGCTCTTCAGCTAACGCATGACCGACTCCACCCCCATGTAGGTGTGCAGCAGCTGCGCCTTTTGGAAGCCAGGGATCCGGCAGACCCGATACATCAAGTTGAGCTGCTTGCTCACCTCCGGCACAGATGCCGCTGTTTCTCACATACGGAGCATTAGCCATTCCAGGATGGGTGGAATGGGTACTGTGAGCGATTCCTTTGGAGAAGCCTCATATTAGAGGATTTCTAGCTCCTCTGTCCGAGTGTCTTCCTCCGATTTCACTGGGAATGCCAGGGCCTTTGACATGTCCCACACAAATTCAAGGAACACCATATCCTCAGGCAAGGACCGACGCCAGGGCTCAGAGGAAGGAGAGTCTGAGGTGATGTTGCAGTGGCGACAGGTGTCCCGGCGATTCCTCGTCCTTGGTCTCCCACTCTGAGTATTTGGTCGAAAACTCGAGGGAAGTCCAGCCTATGGGCTCCAAGCCTCAGCCCTGCCCATGTCCCTCGGAGGACCTTGGTCCCGTCAAACAGGAGCCGGATTGAGACCTCGGCAAAGGATCGATGACTTGAGGCCATATAGTCACAAGGATCGGCTTTGCCTCCGGGACATCCTCAATGTCGAGGGCCCACTGCTGGTCCATGAAGGCAGATAGACTGCGCTCCAGGGCCATCATCATTCTGGTTTCGAGTCCAGATGGCTCCGGAGCCAACGGTGTGGGCACTGAGGTACTCGGGCCCTGCGCTGGTTCCCCCATAGGGGAGTTCTAAACTAGTATAGGTTCTGGCATCCGAAGCCTGATCTGCGGTCGATTCCTTTAGAGCCACCTCGGAGAGCCACTCCTGCTCCGATCCCTTGGATGAGTGTCTTGGACAGCGGGACCTTGCTTCGTGGCTTACCCAAACTGTCGGAACCGTCCAGGGACACTGCCTTTGAGGTTTTCTTCTTCTTGTGTTCCCTTGAGGAAGACCTGCTTTCTGAAGACACATGGTGTCGGGGTTCGCAGGGGAGTCACAGGATTCCATGGCTTCAGAGGAGGCCTTGGCCTTCGGAGGCACTGGAAACTACAGGAAAAACGTATCATGCTGCAGCTGCTGGCTCTTGAAGGACTTGGTGGACATCTTTTTGCAAAGACCACATGCCGTGGGGATCGTGGTCTGGCCCTAGGCAGCAGTCATGTATATCAGTAAGGGACATAATTTTGGCACACAGATCATACTTCTTGATTCAACTGGTATCTTATGGGGGGGAAAAAGTACCCCAGCAAGATCAAAGACCCGCAGTGCTACCAGCTGGAAAAAAAGACGTAAAGGCACCAAAAAGGAAAAAATGCCGGGACAGCAGGCTCAGATGGCAGGAAAAGTACCGGTGCACAACCGGAGAGTATGAAACTCAGGTCTAAAAAAAAATTCAACTTTTTCAGGGGAAACCAGACAGACGTCTGAAGGACTCCACGGAAAAAAGGAGACTGAGCAAGATGGCACCCTTGGGTGGGAAGGGCACCACACATGTGTGGTGGCATCTCCCAAAGGCTTTCTTTGAGTTTAATTATCAAAATCTTGGGGAAGGAGGCTGGAAGGTGAAGAGCCACCTAGGGTACTCAATACCCTTACATTGGCCCTGGAAAGCACCTCCCTCACTGTTCAGCAGACCCTTCTCCTCTGCTAGATTGCTTATCTGTTCTCTTACAGTTGAGAAAACTTTTACTTGGGGAGACTCTTACTGTAACCCATATTAAGGGATACAATTAAGAAGAAAGACAGTCAGGCCAAATGGCGATACATATTGTGACCAAGTGGCATGGCAGCCACCCTTCTGCTCTTTTCACATTTTCCTTTGATGTATTACTTAAATGTGCCATAAACAGTAATTGGCAGGCAGGAAAGTGCCACCATCTAAGGGGCTGATGGACAGTTACATTCAGCCCAATGCAGTGACGTTCTCTCCAGTAGTTTGTTGGACTAGAAGGAGGCTCCTTGCGTTCTCCAGAGGTCTGGATCCCCCTTGGAAAATGGCACTGAGAGTTCAGAGGCCAAGATGCACGCTAGAGACCAGCAGAACTTGGCTGGAGCATCAACACTGAGTCGTCTAGCTGCTTCAGTGCTGTCGGTGGTGACGGCTGCAGTTGAGAAATCTGAGGCTCAGACTAATGAATTCTTTGATTCCAGAAACAGTTACCTGGAGGAAGCCCCTGGGAAGGTGCAACCTTGGCGACAAAGATCCTGTTGGTGAGATCCACTCAATTTAACGTTGAAACCCCATGGGATGGTTTGTGTGCTTTAGAACTGTCTTATCTACTAGATTTGTGTCTGTTAGGAGAAATTTTAAGAAACTGTTTCATCAGTGAAAAAGCAAGAATAGGATTTAGATTCATTGCAACAAAGAGTGGGGTATATTTAGGGAAAGTGTTTGGATTTGGCTGCTCAGAATGATACTTTAATTAAAGACACTATTTTTGTTCACCTCGAAACTGAGGCTTTTTGGAGAATTTCATTAGGAAGAGGAATCTCCAAGTGCCCATTACTTCTCGCCATGACAGTTTTGAAGATTCCGCAAGAATCAGCTCCACTCTCGTGAGCATTCTTTTTACCCATTGCTACGGAGGAAGGAATGGACCCTGCTTCTGCTTCTCAGTTATCTTTTGATTCTGTTGATCTAACTCAGGGGTTCTCAACCCAGCCCTGACAACACACCTAGCCAGTCAGGTTTTCAGGATAACCACAAAGAATATGCATGAGAAAAATGTGCATACAGTAGACACAAGGCATACAAATCTCTCATATGCATTATAGTTTCCTGAAAACCCAAGTGTTCTGAGAACTGGGTTGAGAACCCCTGATATAACTATTTTTTTCTGGAAAAGTCTGATTCAGAGCAAATGGTGATGATAGCTTTATTAATAATGGTGGTTTTGGAGCCAGACCATGACTGTTTTTTAAAACTATTCTTTAGGGTCAGAGATGAACTTTTTCTAGGGTCCCTTATAAGCATTTTTTTAAATTTTATATTTATTGAATTTGCATTTATTCAGAGAGTCATCAAATCTTGCACAGAAATTGGAAAAGATCAATAAAAACACATTTAAAAAACAAAAATGATATTCTTCCCTGCAAAGCCCAAAGAAGTACGTTTAATGAATAAAGGAAAAAATCATGGAAAAAAGCAAATGCCTTATAATATCCAGGCAACATTTTAACCAGGGGCTTCCACTGAGAAAAGAGGCACCTTGACTGCTTCCTGCCATTCAACCTTATGGCTCAGTAACTCTTTCAAATGAGAAGGGTCAATGAAAGCATAACATACATTAGCAAGCTTCAACAAACACTTAGCTGGATACATTAGAAAAAAACTGACATCCTAAGGCAACAACCCTCTACTGAAGTTGCAAGAAAAACGTATGCCTTCTCTGTATCTCTCTACAAAGGTCTGGAAAGCACCAGACCCTCTGATCCTTAAAACTAAATTCTCTATTATAGAAAAATAATCGCATAACTGAGTCTCAAATGCAATGCAGCAATGCAATGCAGCAATGCAGCCCTTTCAGAAGCATCTTCCATAGAGGTTTCCGGACTTGCCTATACTAGCGGACATAAATTTTCTTCCACATGCATGACATCATCCGAGCCAACACTTTTCCTATATAGTAGATAAAACTGTGGCAGAAAGATACAGAAATATTTCCCATCGTGTTGGGTGCCACAGGCTCGATAAAGCGTAGTTACTCATCTGTAACAGGAGTTTTCCAGGGAGAGCAGGAATCAGTTCTCACATATGGGTGACATAGGCGTTGACAGAACCCTAGAGGAAGCATCTCCCCAGCTTTCAAAGAAAGCCTTTGGGGGATACCACCATGCATGCGTGGTTCCCTTCTCGCTCAAGTGTGCCATCTTGATAAGTCAGATGACATAGCTAAAACAGACAAAAGATGATGGCCAAAATACTACAGCAACTCCCAGGGGAGGAGGAAGGATTGTGAGAACTGATTCCTGCTGTCCCTGTAGAACACCTGTTTCAGGTGAGCAACTACATTTTCTCCAGAAACAAACAGGAAGTCAGTCCTCACATATGGTACTTCCTAGCTACAGGCTACTGAGGACCTGTAGAAAAAGGCAAAACTCAGCCCAGTCATGAGCAACCGCAAGCAAACATGAGGATAGACTCTGAGGACCCCAATGTCTAGGGAGAACCATGGCTCCAGTAGCCTGAACAAGAAGGGTTGGAGGGCAGGAGTTGCCTAAACCGCGAACAGATTATGGAGTACTGCCTGGCCGAAGGTACTGTCCATCTGGACTCCCTCTCCAAGTAGTAGTGAACTGCAAAAGTGTGAACAGAAGACCAGGTAGCGGCCCGGCAGTTGTCCGCCATAGAGACAGAGCGTAGGCTTACAACTGAATTGCCATAGCCCTGATATTGAGTGCCGTGACCCAGCACTCTAATGGTAGCCCAGACTGACTGACCGTGGACGAATGCGATACAGTCCGCTACGCAAATGGACAGAGTCCACTTGCTGACAGCTCTCTCAGTCGACTGGGTCATAAGAAATGAAAAACTGTGAGACTTTGTGGTGGCCCCAAGTACGCTGCAGATAGGACAGGGCCCTTTTGCAGTCCACAGTATGAACAGCCGCTACCTTATCAACATGGGGCTGGGAAAGAAGGTAAAGAGCACCACCTCTTGGTTGAGGTGGAAGGCGGATACCATCTTCGGAAGGAATTTAGGGTGGATGCAAAGCATTACCCTGTTTTTGTAGAACCTGGTGTGGGGTGGCTCGGCCACCATGGCCTGGAGCTTGCTGACTCTGCGGGCAGAGGTGAGTGCCACCAGGAAGACAACCTTCCAGGATAGGTACCGCAGATGGCAGGTAGCTAAGGGTTCAAAGGACATCTTGGTTAAGTGCGTCAGAACCATGTTAAGATCCCATTTCACCGGGGGCTGCCAGATGGGGGTCTTAGAGAGCAGCAAGCCCCGCATGAAGCAGGTGATGAGGGGATGAACAGAAAAAGGCTTGCCCTCTCTGGAGAAATGATGTGCAGACAGCATGCTCATGTATACCCTAACAGAGTTGGACTTAAGTCCAGCTTGTGAGAGGTGGAGCAACTATTGGAGCACTATGTGCACCTGGTAGGAGAATGGGTCAATCCGTTGCTCCACGCACCATACTGAAAACATGCGCCACTTGAAGGCATAAGCTCATCTCGTGGAGTCTTTACAAGAGGCCAGGAGGACTTCCTCCACCTCTATGGGGAGGTTGAAGGATGCTAGAGTGACCCATTCAGCTACCATGCTGTTAGCGAGAGGGACCCAGGTTGAGGTGGAGAATCGAGCCCTCCTCCTGGGTTAGTAGTCCTGGGGAATTCCCCAGAGGGACCAGGAGCTCCATCAAGAGGTGGAGGAACAGAGGAAACCAGGGTTATCTGGGCCACCATGGGACCACCAGAGTAATGGAAGCCCTATCCCGTTGGGCCTTGAAGAGAGTCCGACCGATTAGCGGCATGGGAGGGAAGGCATACACAACAGGTTCTCCGACCACCGGATGAGGAAAGCATCCGCCGCTATCCAGAATGGGTGCAGTTGGGGCCAGCAGAAGCGGGGCAGCTGAGCATTGGCCGGGCTGGCAAAGAGGTCCAGGCTTGGGGTTCCTCATAGTTGAAAACTGTTGTGCCACCCTGGGATCTAGGTGCCACAAGTGTGGCTGGATGACCCTGCTTAGCATGTCCGCTAGGGCATTGTTCTGGCCCGGAAGGTATACCACCCCGAAGAGCATCCCTTGACTGATTGCGTATGAACAGAGGGCAATGGCCTCCCTGCAGAGGCGTTGAGACCCTGTGCCCCCCTTCTTGTTCAGATAAAACAGTGCGACCTGGTTGTCAGTCTGGACTAACACCGACTGCTGCTCCAGGCAGTGTCAGAAAGTGAGTGCCAGAAAAATGGCTCTTAGCTCCAGCAGGTTGATCTGCTGCTGGTTTTCCTCAAGAGACCAGTTGCCCTGCATGTGCAGTTCCTTGCAGTGGGCACTACAGCCTCGTAGGGATGCATCCATAGTGAGGACCTTCTGGGGCTTTGGCAGATGAAAGGGCATATAACTCTGCTGTTCATTCTGCCATCAAGCGAGTGACTCACCTAGCTGACAGGACACAGAGACCCTGTCCCAGAGCCTGCCCGTGATCTGAGTCCACAGACAGCATAAGATATGCCATACTGGGTCAGAACAAGGTCCATCAATCCCAGTATCCTGTTTCCAAAAGTGGCCAATCTAGGTCATACATACCTAGCAGTTTCCCCAAAAGACAAAGGTTCCACAATGCTTGTATTGGGTCAAGCAGTGATATCCTGGGTCCCTTTTAATAATGGTTTATGGACCTTTCCTCCAGAACTTGTCCAAACCTTTTTTAAACCCAGCTACACTAACAGCTTTTACAACATCCTCCGGAAACAAATTCCAGAGTTTGATTACACGTCGAGTGAAAAAATATTTTCTCTTATTAGTCTTAAATAGGTTACCCTGTAGCTTCATTGCATGTCACCTAGTCTTTCTACATTCTGATGACGTAAACAATCGATCTACATTTACCCGTTCCACTCCATTCATTAATTTATAGACCTCTATCATATCTCCCCTCAGCCGTCTCTTTTGCAGGTTAGAACAAAAGAACATAAGATATGCCATACTGGGTCAGACCAAAGATCCATCAAGCCTAGTATCCTGTTCCCAACTGTGGCCAATCCAGGTCACAAGTACCTTTTAGGTCCCCAAAAGGTATACAGATTCCATGCTGCTTATCCCAGTGGTAAGAGTGGATTTCCCCAGTCCACAATTGTTTATGGACTTTTCTTCCAGGAGTTTGTCCAAACCTCTTTTAAATCCAGCTACACTAACAGCTTTTATTACATCCTCCAGTAACAAATTCCAGAGTTTGATTAC
Organism: Ichthyophis bannanicus; assembly: GCA_033557465.1. Lineage (NCBI taxonomy): Eukaryota > Metazoa > Chordata > Amphibia > Gymnophiona > Ichthyophiidae > Ichthyophis > Ichthyophis bannanicus. Next base: position 10,025,870 of record CM066050.1, on the reverse strand, counting down.
GCACTGAGTGAAGAAATATTTTTTCCGATTAGTCTTAAATGGCAATGAAGCTACAAAACAGCACAAGTCCCCTAATCTTTTTACTTTTTCAAGGAGCAAACAACCGATTTACGTTTACCCATTGCACTCTATTCATTATTTTGTAGAACTCTATCTCCCTCTCTCAGCTATCTCTCTTCCAAGTTGAAGAGCCCTAACCTTTTAAGCCTTTCCTTGTAGGAGTATCCTTCCTTCTCCAGAGGTTTGCCTTGGAGTGATCCCAGATTACATCAGACCAGTGGGTCCTGGAAATTGTGCAGCCTAGCCATGCCCTGGAGTACGCTGTACCTATCTTGGATGCCTTTGTCATCACCCCAATTGACTTTCTTGCAAAAAGATGAGTAGTAGAGTCCACCTTGGAAAGAGTGCTTAGGTTGCAGGCCATTGTACAATGGGCCCCGTTCTAGTGGGGCAGAGGCAGGTATTCCATCTACTTAATCGTGCCCAAGAAGGATGGCACCTTTCCTCTAGTTCTTAACCTCAAAGGGGTCAACCTCCATCTACAGGAGTCCCAATTCAGGATGTAGACAGAGGTCTGTGATCCTTTTGGTGTAAAAAGGGGACCTTTCCAATAGTGTCATAAAAAGCGTTTTGGTTTCTTGGACCATGGGATGATGTTCCAAGGGCAGCAGAGCAGAGATGGCATCCATCTGTCCAAGAAGGGTTGACATGTCTTCAGTAGCAGACTGGCTAATCTACTGAAGAGGGCTTTAAAATAGATTTGTTGGGGATAAGTGAGGGAAGCCCCCCCCCCCCAGGTATGTGAAACATTAAATACCTCTACAGCAATGGGCAAAAGGAGCAACATCTGGAAAGCGGTGTGTATAAATGTCCGTAGCATTTAATGGAAGAGGCTGACTTGGATTTAGTGGCAGTTACAGAGGCATGGTTCACAGACAACCATGACTGGGATGTAATTATGCAGGACTATACTTTATTCAGGAAGGATAGGGTAGGAAGAAGGGGAGGAGTGGCACTGTATGTAAAAAATAATAAAGCTATAGAATTACAGGGTTTAAAAGAGAAAGGAGCCACTGTGTGCTAAACTAGAAAGAGGGAAAGAGAAATCCATTTGCAATGATGTGATATACAGACCTCCCTCACAGGGAGAAGAGGGCGGAGATTTAATTGAAGACACATGCAGCATTACCAGGAAAGAGGAAGTGCTACTGATAGGTGATTTCAATATGCTGGATGTTGAATGGCACATCCATGCTGCGGTGTCATTTAGAAGTAAAGAGATTCTGGATTCTCTAGAGGGAGAACTATTCAGGCAACTGGTAATAGAACCCACACGTGAAGTGGCCATTCTTGACTTGGTGATAACCAATGGTGAAAGTGTTTCTGATGTTATAGTGGGAGATCATCTCGCATCCATTGATCCAGGGATCAAGCTAACGAAGACACCAATGCTACCATTCATACTATCCTTCACACCTCACACATCCCAGCCTACCTCCACCTATGCTCAAACAAGCCTCTGTGAGACCCCTCCTGAAGAAATCCAACCTCGATCCCAACTCACCTGCATCATACAGATCCATAGCCAGCGTACCCTACCTTCCCAAAATCATTGAAAAAGCAGTGCAAATTCAGCTTCAGGAGCACATCAACAGATTTGCCCCACTCAATGACAATCAACATAGTTTCCGCCCCCACGATAGTGCTGAAATGCTACTCACCTCCCTCCTAAATACACGCATAGCTGGAACTGAAAAACCCCTCTGGCTTTGTGATGCTGTTTCTCAACATCTCCGCAGCATTTGACACTATATCCCATCAGACTCTACTCAACCAGTTCAACAATATCAGTGTTCAGGGTGCCCCACTCAAATGAACCTGAATTGGTTAACAATCAACGCCCTACATCCTTCCCCAAGGAGTCCCTCACGGTTCTGCCCTGTCTTCCCTCTTGTTTATTTACATTACACCCCTTTGCTATATCATACAGAGGTTCAACATTGGATACCAACGCTACGCCGACGACATAATGATCTTCATTCCACACCACCTCCCCCCAACTACTCGATTCTTACCATCTGTTTCAGAGAAATTGTCTCATGGCTACAGCTCCACAACCTTGCAGTTAACTTCAATAAAACTAAGATTCTTCATGTGTCCAGAGACCCCAGCTTCACACATCCTCAAAGCATTAAACTTGGAGACACTGAAATACAAGTGAAGCCTCAGATCAAATACCCTGGCGTTATCCTAGATCACTATCTGCACTTCCAACCTCATATTATGAGTATCACCAGAAACATCTATTTCAAACTCCGAATTCTTCGCAACCTACACCCTCTCCTATCGCCTGACAACTTCTGTACAGTTTATTCCTTGTGGGTATCCTGAAATCCTGACTAGCCTGGGGGTCCCAGAGAATTGGATTGAGAACCACTAACATAAGAACATAAGATATGCCATACTGGGTCAGACCAAGGTCCATCAAGCCCAGTATTCTGTTTCCAACGGTGGCCAATCTAGGTCATACGTACCTAGCAGTTTCCCCAAGGGACACAGGTTCCACAATGCTTGTATTAGTTCAAGCATTGATATCCTGGGTCCCTTCTTAATAATGGTTTATGGACCTTTCCTCCAGGAACTTATCCAAACCTTTTTTAAACCCAGCTACACTAACAGCCTTTACTACATCCTCCGGTAACAAATTCCAGAGTTTGATTACACGTTGAGTGAAAAAATATTTTCTTTTATTAGTCTTAAATAGTTTACCCTGTAGCTTCATTGCATGTCCCCTAGTCTTTCTATATTCTGATAAGATAAACAATCGATCTACGTTTACCCGTTCCACTCCGTTCATTAATTTATAGACTTCTATCATATCTCCCCTCAGCCGTCTCTTTTCCAGGTTAAAGAGCCCTAACCTTTTTAGCCTTTCTTCATAGGAGTATCCTTCCATCCCCTTTACCATTTTGGTGGCTCTTCTCTGAACCTTTTCTAACAACGCTATATCCTTTTTAAGATACGGCGACCAGAATTGCACACAATATTCAAGGTGCGGTCTCACCATGGAACGATATAGAGGCATTATAATATCTTTTGTTTTATTTTCCATTCATTTCATTATCATACCTAGCATTCTATTTGCTCTCTTGGCCGCCGCTGCACACTGGGCCGAGGGTTTTAACATGTTATCCACAATGACGCCTAAATCTTTTTCTTGGGTGGTGGTTCCTAATGTGGAACCTTGCATCGTGTAACCATAGTTTGGGTTGTTCTTCCCTAGGTGCATAACCTTGCACTTGTCCACATTAAATTTCATCTGCCATTTTGATGCCCAGTCTTCCAATTTATCAAGATCCTCTTGCAATTTTCCACAATCCTCTTGGGTTTTAACAACTTTAAATAGTTTTGTGTCATCTGCAAATTTGATAACCTCACTCGTTATTCCACTTTCCAGGTCATTTATGAATATGTCAAAAAGCAGCGGACCCAGCACAGATCCCTGGGGTACACCACTATTCTCCTTTCTGCATTGGGAAAATTGGCCATTTAGCCCTACCCTCTGCTTTCTATCTTTTAACCAGTTCCTGATCCACAATAGTACACTGCCTCCTATCCCATGATACTATTCTAGGAAGAGCTGGGAGAGGTTTCCACATGAGGTTCAGTCTGCGATGTCAGCCATATGTCATAGAAAGGGAAAAGATCAGCCCAAATAGTACTTCATTTTATCATCTCTCCTCCCCTGAACCCATAAGGTCCTGACTATCAAGGAATAGATGTTATCTTCCCTGGGCAGTCTTCCTTTTAATCCTCCCTTCTTTCAGATAGTAGGAATCAAACTTTATTAATGGGAGGTAAAGCATCTCTTGAAATGCTCAAAGTCCCCTTAAGATATTGTTTAAATAAATTACCAAAAAGAGGGGGCAAAGCCAAAAAGTTTGAAATCCTCAAATTTAAGAACCTGAGGCATTTGCTATGAAAAATAATTTTGTCTTAGAGCAGCAATGCCTGTGTTTATGCAAGTTGCTTAAAACAGTTTTAGTTTCCTCAATTTAAATCCCATGGCAAGCTACACACACTCCATGTGTCCGAAAACATGCATTCACGGATGTATCAAAATATAATATAGTAACAGTATATGACGGCAGATAAAGACCAGTATGGTCCATCTAGCCTGCCCAGCAAGGCAGCAAGAGTAGGTGCACCTTCCGCTCTGTGTGGATGTGTGACTGGGTCTACTTGTTCTGTTAGCATTGAGTTTCTATGTAAGCAGCTGTAGTAATCCGGCTTGTTCAGTTTTCTGAATAGGAATAAGGATGTTCTAGGGCCCACTGCAATATTTGTGGTGCTGCCCTTTCTGGGTATGCTCCATGCTGTGTGAGTTTTGGAAGTTAGTGATGTTATGGAATAGTAGATTTGCTCTATGGGTCCTGTACTCTGGGTTCTGGGAAAGGTCAACTTTAGGGCGTTGGTTGGAGGGGGTGGGGGTACTGGAATATGTATTGTCTTTGAGATCTGCAGCTTTGTGTTCTTTATGCTGCCAGACTGAAATTTAATATTTTGTCAGGTCAGATTCAAGAAAATTTCAACTTTTAAGGGAATGTCTCCATTTACTTTTGTTTAGTAGCCTGATAGCTTCACCTCTGCTGAGTTCCAGATTTTTCCAGCTCTAACCCAAGTTGAAGAGCCCTAACCTTTTTAGCTTCTCTTCATAGGAGTATCCTTCCATCCCCTTTACCATTTTGGTGGCTCTTCTCTGTACCTTTTCTAATAATGCTATAACTTTTTTAAGATACGGCGACCTGAACTGCACACAACATTCAAGGTGCGGTTGCACCATGGAACAATACAGAGGCATTATAATATCCTTTGTTTTATTTTCCATTCCTTTCCTTATGATACCCAGCATTCTATTTGCTCTCTTGGCCGCCGCTGCACACTGGGTGGAGAGTTTTAATATGACATCCAAGATGACGGGTGCATAACTTTGCACTTGTCCACATTACATTTCATCTGCCATTTGGATGCCCAGTCTTCCAATTTATGAAGATCCTCTTGCAATTTTCCACAATCCTCATGGGTTTTAACAACTTTAAATAGTTTTGTGTCATCTGCAAATTTGATAACCTCACTTGTTATTCCCTTTTCCAGGTCACTTATGAATATGTTAAAAAGCAGCGGACCCAGTACAGATCCCTGGGGTACTCCACTATTCACCTTTTTCCATTGGAAAATTGGCCATTAAGCCCTATCCTCTGCTTTCTATCTTATAACCAGTTCCTGATCCACAATAGTATATCACCTCCTATCCCATGAATTTTTAGTTTTGCCAAAAGTCTCTGATGAGGGACCTTGTCAAAGGCTTTCTGAAAGTCCAGGTACACTATATCAACCGACTCACCTTTGTCCACCTGTTTATTCACACCTTCAAAAACACATAACAGATTAGTAAAACAAGATCTTCCTTGTCTAAAGCCATGTTGGCTGTCTCCCATTAAGCCATAACTATCTACATGCTGAGTAATTTTGTTCTTTATGATGGTTTTTACCATTTTTCCCGGTACTGACATCAGGCTCACCGGTCTGTAGTTTTGTGGATCACCCCTGGAATCCTTTTTAAAAATTGCGTTACATTGGCGATCCTCCAAACGTCAGGTATTACAGATGATTTTAATGATAGTCCATAGATTACTAACAGCAGGTCTGCAATCTCAGATTTCAGTTTTTTCAACACCCTTGGATGTACACAATCCGGTCCAGGTGATTTGCTATTCTTCAGTTTATCAAATAGTTGTAATACATCTTCCCGGTGTAGCGATATTTCTTTCAATGTTTCAGCAGCATCACCTTTAAATACAGTGCCACTTCAGTCATGGGTAACATCCCTACATCTTCCAGCAAAAAGCTATAATTTAAATCAAATCAGAATATACCTTAGCACAAAAGGCAAAACAGGGTCAGTACTCTTTGCGCAACAAATAAAGCCTTCTAGAGACTTTTACAAAGAGGCCTTTTACCTAGGGGGCAAGAGACCTGTGAAACGTTTTCAATAGGTGTTAACACCAGGTGGCAGGTCAAAAGGCCATTTTGAAAGACTCCTTCTATCCAAGCAAGGACTGTTAATCACCTAGGAAGTTGGTCACAGCTTACTTCAGCAGTACAGGCATAAATAGCTCAACCAGAGCTCTGTGATCCTCAGTCTTGAAGGACTAGAAAAGCGGACTGTTACTTCTGGAGAGAGATCTGCAATTGTGAACATATACTTCTGGGAATTTTCTGAAAGGAATTCTTTCAATTAAAGCCAATTAATCTGAGAACCCACTATTTTTGTTAAATCAGTCAAGGCCTAGTAGCAGCAGTTTAAGTTTAAATTTAAAACACAGACGAGAACTTTCTGGTTACATTTCATACCCAGCAGAGAGCTTGTAGTTTAAATTTAATAGTCACTCAGGGCCTAGCATCAGCAAAGTACTTTTAGTTTAACTCTAAAACACAGAAGAGAGCTTTCTGGTTAAATTTAGAACCCCAGAAAAATACAAGGAAAACCTAAGTCCTGGGTCAAAATATGAACTAAGAAAAAACAGATACCCAATCTATTAGAACAACCAGCTCATCAGATAAACCTAACAATAATTTTGTTTTTTTGTCGGAAATGCTAGCACAGTAAAAAGGGATCACCCTTTCACCGCTGTGGCCTACCGTGGTGCTGGGAGCAGCCTTGATAAAGTTATTCCTCAGCTAAGTACAAGCTGTTTTACAAACGTTTCTTTATTAAAATGGATGGGCCACAGCGGTGAAAGGGTGATCCCTTCTTACTGTGCTGGCATTTCCAACAAAAAAACAAAATTATTGTTAGGTTTATCTGATGAGCTGGTTATTCTAATAGATTGGGTATCTGTTTTTTCTTAGTTCATATTTTTGACCCAGGTCTTAGGTTTTCCTTGTATTTTTCTGTGGTATTTGATTAAACCTTATATCCATGGCTTCGATCACGTTTGCATACACTGAAGAGCAACTTACACAGTTGAAAAAACAAAAATCACTTTTTGATGATGAGGATGTTTCAGTTTCGGTTGCTGATTTGCCCCCCACTGTTTTGGAGTTGAAGGACTTACATAAAAAATTGATCCGTGCAGGTTTGCATGTTTGGCCATGGCACAGTATTTGAAGTCTTCCATTATCCCTAGGGGATTGCGGATAATAAAGCCCCCTAAACAATTCTCTGATGACACTTTTTTTTAAGTAAATGGAACGTTATACTTAACAAATGCAGTTTTGATTTAATAGCTCTATTGCTGGAATGTTCAATTCAGGAACAGGAGAAATTGACCGCTCAGATGGTTGATCTGAAGAAGAGGATTTTGGAGACACAGGAGCCTGATAGTTTTCAGATCCAATGGGCGGAATCCGAGAAACAACTTTTGGCTTTTCAAGATCATGTTCATGGGCTCAAAATTAATAAATTCAAATGTAATAAATCAGATTATGACAACAATTGTGTATACAAATGGTCTTCTCGTACTGGACAGGGTCGATATAAAAAGGTTTCTTCTGCTACCAGCTCTGAGGATTCTTTGGATACTGATTCTGGTGAGCTAGGTCAGCACGGAAGCAACAAAAAGCACTCTGGATCTTTAGAGATTCAACGGGGCAATACCTTTCGTGGGCGTAGATCCCGTGGTACGTATCATCAGGATTTTTGGGAGGGCCCGGATACCAGGTCCAAAATCAGGAATCGACAATTGTAAATTTGTCAGGTCAGGAGTTGACACATGATCAGCTGAAAGTATTGGAATTGGTTCTCTCTTATGTTCCATCCCCAAGATATGACGGTTTTGAAATGAGAGTGGCCTTGTATAAGTTTTTTAGAAAGTTACGCGTCATTCAACATTTTGCTAGTTCTAGTAGCCCATTGGACAATTCATTGGTGAAAAATCCTTCCCATTGGCAACCTCCGGGGCAGACTGAAGCAGCCATTTCTACATTTCAGGATTTAATTTTAAACGATCTGTCACGATTGGAGAAGAATATGACCTCTTCCTATAATAACTTGTCCAGCAGTCACTACGTGGCCTTGAAACAGTTGTCTGATGCTAATTTAATAATCCGGATGGCAGACAAGGGGGGGAGCGATGGTGGTTCTTTCGTTGGAACAATATCAGAGGGAAATGGAGAGACATCTAAATGATCGTAGAAATTATATTTTGATTACGGATCCTACAGCAGCTCTCATGGAACGTATACAAGGCTTGGTATCTCAGGCATTTTTAAGTAACTGGATAACCAGAAATGAATCAGAGTTTTTGATTAATAAACACCCTAAAACTCCAATTTTTTCCCTTGTGCCCAAAATCCACAAAACACTACTGAATCCACCGGGTCGCCCTATAGTGTCCTGTAGAGACTCCATATTAGAGCCCTTATCCAAATTTTGCGACTTATTCTTGCAACCAATGGCAGCCAAGGTCTCTTCATATATTAAAGATACAGGTGATTTTCTGAAGCAATTAGCTTTTTGTACTGATATGTCTACATATACCTTCATTGTGACCTTGGATGTCCAGTCGTTGTACACTAACATCGATCAGAAAGAGGAATTGGCAGATTTCCCATTGGATTTACCAGAACGGATTCCCAGGAGTTTTGTATTAGATCTATGGGACCTGGTGTTGAATAACAACTTTTTTCTATCTCAACAGCAATACTATTTACAAATTTTTGGTATTGCCATGGGTGCAACAGTGGCCCCGTCGATTGCAACAATTTACATGGCTCAGTTTGAAGATCCTTTTGTTTAGTCTCACCCGTTGTTTAACCTGGTACCGTTCTGGAGGAGGTTTTTAGATGATATCTTTTTTGTGTGGACAGGCACCAGATTGGAAATGGATTCTTTTCTAGTATCCTTAAATATGTATAAACCCAATATACAATTTACTGCACAGGTAGAGACTGACTGCGGTGGTGCTAGGAGCAGCCTTGATAAAGTTATTCCTCAGCTAAGTACAAGCTGTTTTACAAAAGTTTCTTTATTAAAATGGATGGACCGCAGCGGTGAAAGGGTGATCCCTTCTTACTGTGCTGCCATTTCCGACAAAAAAACAAAATTATTGTTAGGTTTATCTGATGAGCTGGTTATTCTAATAGATTGGGTATCTGTTTTTTCTTAGTTTAAATTTAGAACCCAGCAGAGAGCTTGTAGTTTAAATTTCATAATAAGTTAGAGCCTAGCAGCAGCCATGAGCTATAATTTAAATAAAATCAGAATATAGCTTAGCACAAAAGGCAAAACAGGGTCAGTACTCTTTGAGCAACAAATAAAGTCTTCTAGAGACCTTTACAAAGAGGCCTTCTACCTAGGGAGCAAGAGACCTGTGAAACCTTTTCAATAGGTGTTAACACTAGGTGGCAGGTCAATAGGCTATTTTGAAAGACTCCTTCTATCCAAGCAAGGACTGTTAATCACCCAGGAAGTTGGTCACAGCTTACCTCAGCAGCACAGGCATAAATAGCTCAACCACATCTCTGTGATCCTCAGTCTTGAAGGACTAGAAAAGGGGGCTGTTACTTCTAGAGAGAGATCTGCAATTGTGAATATATACTTCTGGGAATTTTCTGAAAGGAATTCTTTCTATTAAAGCCAATTAATCTGTGAACCCACTATTTTTTGTTAAATCAGTCAGGGCCTAGTAGCAGCAGTTTAAGTTTAAAACACAGAAGAGAGCTTTCTGGTTAAATTTGGAACCCAGCAGAGAGCTTGTAGTTTAAATTTCATAATAAGTTAGAGCCTAGCAGCAGCAAAGAGATATAATTTAAATCAAATCAGAATATAGCTTACCTCAGCAGCACAGAACAGGGTACTGTGTAGCAGCCCTCTTTTAATAAGTGTTATTTCCCTCCCTCCCTCCCTCCCCAACACCCACCCACCCCTGGGATAATCGTAGCTTTATAGGTACTTATACATCTTAAAACTGGAAACAGGACAAGCACTGGCAAGTTAAATGCAAGGCATTGATAAGACAGGCAAAGGGAGAATTTGAGAAGAAGCTTGCTGTGGAAGCAAAAACACATAATAAAGTCTTTTCCAAGTACATTTGTAGCAAAAAACCTGTGAGAGAGTCAGTTGGACCATTAGATAGAGAAGTAAAGGGGCAGTAAGAGGGGACAAGGCTATAGCGGAGAGACTGAATGAATTCTTTGCCTGCCAGTGCTTGCCCTGTTTCCAGTTTTCATTATTTGGTTCTTTTTTCCATTTCCTGAAAGATGCATTTTTGGCAACAACAGCCTCTCTGACTTCACCTTTAAACCATGCTGGCTGTTTTTTGGACTTCCTTCCACTTTTCTTAAAGCGTAGAATACAGCTGATCTGGGCTTCCAAGATAGTGTTTTTAAACAACAACCAAGCTTGATGTAAGTCTTTAACATTTGTAACTGCTCCTTATAGTTTTTTCTCAACTATTTTCCTCATTTTATCATAGTCTCCCTTTCGAAAGTTAAAAGGTAGTACTGTGGATTTCCTTACCATCTATCCTCCATTAATTAAACCAAACATGATCATGCTATGATCACTATTGCCAAGTGGCCTCAACACCCTTATCTCTTGCACCAGATCTGGTGTTCCACTAAGGACTAAGTCCAAAATGGCTTCCCCTCTGGTCGGTTCATGAACCAGCTGCTCCAAGAAGCAGTCATTTATTTCATTTTGAAACTTTATCTCCCTAGCATGTCCTGCTGTGACACTCACCCAGTCAATATCGGGGTAATAGAAATCACCCATTATTATTACCGTTCTGTAACTTTTGTTAGCTTCCCTGATTTCTTTGAGCATTTCATCATCCATTTGTTCATTCTGGCCAGGTGGTCGATAGTACACCCCCACTGCTATCGTCTTCCCCTTTTTACATGGAATTTCAATCCATAGAGATACTACAGCAAATTTTGTTTCCTGTAGAACTTTAATCCTTTGTGAATCAATGCCCTCTCTAGCATAGAGCACAAACCCTCCACCAATTTGATCAGCTCTATCATTACGATATAGTTTGTACCCAGGTATCACAGTGTCCCCCTGGTTGTCCTCCTTTTTAAAAACTGGTGCTACATTGGTCATTCTCCAATCTTCAGGTACTACAGATGATTTTAATGATAGTTCACAGATTACTAATTGTAGGTCTGCAATCTCATATTTCAGTTCTTTGAACACCCTCAGATGCATAGCATCCAGTCCAGGAGATTTGCTACTCTTCAGTTTATCAAAAGTTGTAATACATCTTACCGGTTTATTGATATTTCTTTCAATTCTTCTGATATATCACCTTTAAATACCATTTCGGTAATGACCAAAGAACTCTCGCCGCTATGGTCTTGTCCTCCTTTAGTGGCCCTTTTATCCCTCTATCATCTCATGGTCCAAATGACTCTCTCACAGTTTTTTTGCTACAAATGTACTTTTTTTGTGTGTTTTTGCTTCCATGGCAAGCTTTTTTCCAAATTCTTTCTTTGCCTGCCTTATCAATGCCTTGCATCTAACTTGGCAGTGCTTATATTTTTTACCATTTTTGTCATTTAGCTCCTTTCTCCATTTCCTGAAAGATTCTTTTTTGACAACAGCTGCCTCTCTGATGTCACCTTTAAACCATGCTGTAAGTTTTTTGGCCTTTCTTCCACTTTTCTTAAAGTGTGGAATACATGCGGTCTGGGCTTCCAAGATAGTGTTATTAAACAACACCCATGCTTAATGTAAGCCTTTAACCTTTTCAGCTGCTCCTTTTATTTTTTCTTAACTATTCTGCTCATTTCATCATAGTCTCCCTTCTGAAAGTTAAAAGGTAGCACTGTGGATTTCCTTGCCATCCTCCCTCCAGTTATTAAATCAAATGCAATCATGCTATCATCACTATTGCCAAGTAGCCCTAACACAGTTATCTCTTGCACCAGAGCCTGTGTTCCACTAAGGACTAGGTCCAAAATAACTTCCACTTTTGTCTGTTCATTTATTTTTTTTATTTTATTTATTTGAGAACTTTTTGATACTGCCCCTTCCATAGATCAAGGGCAGTTTACAATTAACAACAGATACATTGAACTTTAAGCATGAACTTCAACCTGGAAGGAGGACGGTAGAAGGGAGATATGATAGAGGTCTATAAATTAATGAATGGAGTGGAACGGGTAAACATAGATTGATTGTTTATGCTATCAGAATATAGAAAGACTAAGGGACATGTAATGAAGCTACAGGGTAAACTATTTAATACAAATAAGAGAAAATATTTTTTCACTCAATGTGTAATCAAACTCTGCAATTTGTTACCGGAGGATGTAGTAAGATCTGTTAGTGTAGCTGGGTTTAAAAAAGGTTTGGACAAGTTCCTGGAGGAACGGTCCATAAACCATTATTAAAAAGGGACCCAAGATATCAATGCTTGACCCAATACAAGCATTGTGGAACCTGTGTCTCTTGGGGATACTGCTAGGCACGAATGACCTAGTTTGGCCACTGTTGGAAACAGGATACTGGGCTTGATGGACCTTGGTCTGACCCAGTATGGCATATCTTATGTTCTTATGTTAAGCATGGCTATAACAACTGAACTACTCATAACATTTTTACAGCATTTACAGGTATTCAAGCAGATATATAATTTGAACTGCTCATAACATATTTACAGTGCAAGTATTTACAATATATATATATGTATTATATTATAGCCTATGTATAGTAATATTAGTGCATTATAGATTTACTATGATGCTAATAGTCTTGTGCAGTGATAGGTACCAAATGGGGCTTAAGAGTATGTTTGGGACTAAACTGAATATTTGTTAGTTATGTTGGATATATTTTGTGCTGGTCTGCTAGGTTGCCAAATGTTCAGAGAATAGGTGGGTTTTAAATTCTTTATGGAATATTTGTAGATCATTGATGGCCTTTAGCTTTTCAGGGAGTGAGTTCCAGAGAATAGGGGCAAAATAAGAAAAGGCCCTATCACTGATAGAACGGTTACTTTTACGGTATTCAGAAGGTGTTATTATGTCATTTTGGGTACATTTTCTTCTAGGTCTATCCTCGGAAGGAGTGTTAATTAGAGTTGTGAGGTAAGATGGGGCTATGTTTCCCAGAAACTTAAATGTGATTACGAGAAATTTGTATTTAATGTGGCTTAAGACTGGTAGCCAATGTAGGTTGTATAGTAAAGGGGTAATGTGATTCGAGACTGCGGTTTTGTAGATAATACGGGCAGCAAAATTTTGAGCCATCTGAAGATGATTTGGTAGTTCTTGAAGTATGCTGTTGCAAAAATCAAAATGCAGGATGATCATAGCTTGAAATACCGATCTAAAGTCGTAGATAGAAAGCAAAGGCTTCAATTGTTGTATCATTCTTAGTTTATAGAAGATCATCCTTATTATAAGTTTAATATGGGGATTCATGCCGAAAGTGTGATCTAAAGTTACACCGAGGTATTTCACTTTGTTTTTCACTTCCAGATCAGCATGTTGATGGTCGAGTTTCTGAGGAGGGGTAAAGTTTTGGTTTCTTTTGATGTATAAAACCTCAGTTTTGGCATAGTTTATTTTTAGATTATGTGTTTGCAGCCAGTTTGCTATTTCACTAAGGCAGGATGTAAGTTGCTGATGGATGGGATTCATGATATCAATGGGTAGATATAGCATAATATCGTCCGCATAGATATATGTTATGTTACATTCAGTTTTCTGAAGATATTGCAAATGGGTTGGAGGAATATATTAAAAAGCAGGGCCGAGAGGACTGAGCCCTACGGAATTCCCTGTTCCAGTTTGTATGGTTTGGATGTTTGCTGGTCAAGTTTAATTTGCTGAGTGCAATTGGTAAGGTATGACTGGAACCACTGTAGCACTACACCTTGTATCCCTATTTTGTGCAATCTCATTAGGAGCAAATTATAGCTGATGCTACCAAACGCTGATGCTAGATCCAGGAAAGTGTAGTTACTCACTTGTAACAGGTGTTCTCTGGGGATAGTAGGAATGAGTCCTCACATATGGGTGACATCGACGACGGCGGAGCCCTGTGCAGAAGCAGCTCCCCAGCTTTCAAAGAAAGCCTTTGGGAGATGCCACCATGCATCCATGGTACCCCCTTCCAAGTCAGATAATATAGCTAGAGCCAACAAAGGATGGTCAAAAATAGAGTAGCAACTCCAAGGGGAGGAGGGAGGGTTGGGAGGATCGATTCTTGCTGTCCCTGGAGAACACCTGTTACCGGTGAGTAACTATGCTTTCTTCAGGAACAAGCAGGAGGTCAGTCCTCACATATGGGGCTCCCTAGCTACAGGCTACTGAGGACCTGTAGGAAAAAGAATGGCCCAGTCATGAGCAGCCACAAGTGAATCTGAGGACAGACTCGAAGACCCCAGTGTCCAGAGAGAACCGTGGCTCCGGTAGCCTTAAACAAGAAGGGTCAGAGGGCAGGAGTTACCTAAACCCCAAACAGATTACGGATTACAGCCTGACCGAAGGCACTGTCCTGTCAGGACTCCCTCTCCAGGCAGTAGTGAGCTGCAAAAATGTGGACAAAGGACCAGGTGGCGGCATGGCAGATGTTGGCCATGGGTACCAAGCAAAGGCTTGCGACTGAGATCACCATGGCACGGACATTATGTGCCGTAACTCAGCATTCAAGTTGTAGATCCGCTTGCTTGTGGGTGACAGTGATGCAGTCCACTACCCAAATGGACAGAGTCCGGTTGGTGACAGCTTCCCCCTGGTGGCTGGGTCGTACGAGACAAAAAGCTGGGAAGCTTTGTGATGGCCCTGGGTTCACTGCAGATAGAAGGACAGGGCCCTTTTGCATTCTAGGGTATGAAGGATTGCCGACACCTTGTCGTCATGGGGCCATGGAAAGAAGTTAGGAAGCACCACCTCCTGGTTGAAGTGGAAGTCAGACACCACCTTCAGGAGAAATTTTGGGTGAGTGCGAAGCACGACCCTGTTCTTGTAGAACCTAGTGTAGGGTGGCTTGGCCACCAGTGCCTGAAGCTCATTGACCCAATGGGCAGAGGTGAAAGCCACCAGGAAAGCCACCTTCCAGGACAAGTATCGGAGGTGGCAGGTAGTCAATGGCTTGAAGGGCGGCTTGGTGAGCTGCACAAGAACTACACTGAGGTCCCACTCCACCTTGGGCGAGCAGATGGGAGGCTTAAAGGGTAGCAAGACCCACATGAATCAAGTAATAAGGGGTTGCATGAACAGAGGTTTGCCCTCTATAGAGTGGTGATTCACAGAGAGGGCACTCAAGTGTACCCTAACAGAATTGGACTTAAGTTTGGACTGCAAGAGATGGAGCAAGTATTGAAGTACTGTAGGTACAGGACAGGAGAAAGGGTTCTCCTGTTGACCTGTGCACCATATAGAGAACTGGCACCACTTGAGGCGTAGGCTCGTCTCATGGAAACCTTGCGAGAGGCTAGGAAGACCTCCTCCACTTCTCTAGGAAGGTTGAAGAGCGCTAAGGTGACCCATTCAGCAGCCATGCCTTGAGAGACAAGGATTCCAGGTTGGGATGGAGGATCAATAGCCCTGGGGAGCATCCGAGAGGGACGGGGTACTGCTGAGAGTCGAAGCAGTAGAGAGAACCAAGGTTGCCTGGGCCACCTTGGGGCCACCAGAGTGAGGAAAGCCTGGTCCTGACGAACCTTGAACAGGGTCCAAGCTATCAAGGGCGTGGGAGGGAAGGGATCTTTAAGTCTGTCCCCATATGACTTATAACAAAGACCACGGACCATTTTGGTAGCCACCCCCTGCACCAACTGCAGGAATGGCGGTGCTTGCAAGACTTTTATACAACGCTCAACAGCCTGACTTCTAAGCAAGCAAACATAATTTCCCTGATGTTTCTAAGTTAGCTTGGAAGTGCAGAAAACAATTTCTGTTATTAAGACCTACGATTTTACAACTTGGAGATCTATTTTTCTGCGTGTATAGGCTTTTTAAAATTGCAAGGAGTTAATTATACTGTACTTTCTTTGCACCTAAGCAGCTTCCACAGTTCCCTACAAACAAGTCGTTGCAGATTCTGGCTTGAGCTCCGTCAGAACCCGTGACTTCGCCATCAGACCTGAAGATGGAGTGGCGTCAGAGTTTCATTCGTTCATTGCGTACCTTTGAATTCCTGTGATTATGTCCTGGCTCTCCCTTTTATTTGAGAGCTAGTGGAAAGTCTCCTCAGTTTAATTTCTTTTTTCTGTGTTAGGTTATGATTTTGTTTTGGTTTTCTGGGTATTTTCTTTTTCTGTAAGAAGAGTGATTTCTTGTGAAAGAAATTTAAAAATTGTCTATATTAAAAAAAAAGAGGAGGAAAGGCAGGTATCACTGGACAAGCAGCAGCAGCTGGACCCTTTCCTGACCATACCAGTAGTACAAATAGGGGCGTTTACATACCCCAGTGAACAGATGGTGTGAGAAGCTCTTGAAACTTCAGTTCCTGTAACCCTGAGACTGCTGCAGATTCTGGGTCTTTTTCCCAAAGTTCTTTTTAGAAAAGAGACCACAAGCCGTCTCCACGTCCCTGATGAGCTGACTGAGGACGAGAGTACATGAAATAATAGGACTTTTCTTACTCATGGCAGCGTCCTTGTTTTATAAATGACTCTCAGGGCCCCTTTTACATGCTGTCTGCTGCCTGGTCCATTTATTCCTATGGGCTGTGCTAAGTAAAAGGGGCTTCCAGATGTGCTTCTGCTGCTATATCACAGTTTTTATTTTGGGGCTCGAGATCTCTTTTCTGGTCTCAACTTTAAATTAATATGTCTCAGCTAAGGCTCCCTTCCAAGTTTGTAAACAGAACATAACTTCTGACAAACAAAAGATGAAATTAATTTTGATTGCTAAAACTAAATATAAATATTCACTGAGCATAGAATACAATTCTGCTTTCAATATTTGAAAATGTAATTAAAGAGAAGAAAGCAAACAGACGTTTCTGGGTACGTGGCGGAACCTTCCTGAACAAAACAAATGTCAATGCAGTCGCACCCACTGCCCAGCCAGGCCTTTTGCCACAAAGGTACAAGGAACAGCTTTGTTGGCCTTCTATGTCAGAAGCCAAAAACTGTTCAGAAAGGCGTAGATATAACCTCATATCCTCAGAAAGTCAAGAGTGACATTTCTACCATAAAATAATCTCAGAACTAGCACCACCACAGAGCTGTTTCTAGAAAGCACACACAAATCATTTCACTGCACCACAGGCCACCCAGCTGGTGCCACCATGCTGTGAAACGGGCACTCTCCTTTTCCTTCCTAATTTCACAGCTTTGGTCAGCAAAAGGGGTGGTGCAGCCACTTCCTCCCATGCCAATTACACTGACTATGCTTGCACTACCAGTGAGCTCCATATCTTTAAAAGTGCCCCTGAGAATGGACTGCCCGGTACTCAATAAGTGATAGTTAAATGCCACGGTGGTCAGTCACAGCACTTAAGTAGAATCTGGATAGCGGCCGCTGCTGAATATCCAGACTGAGTGGCTGCTATCTGGATAAGTAACGATCTTATCCAGATAGTGGTGATTTTCAGTTGCTATCCAGATAAGTTACCTGGATACAAGTTTAGGCCTGCTTTTTATGTGGCCCAAACTATCTGAATAATTCCGGCTGAAAATTGCTATGATCCAAAAAGGTTGACACTTATCCAGTTACTGGCCACACCCCCCAACTCCGTCCATGGACTGCCCCCTGCACTAACCAGAGAGTGACAGGGAGGTCTGTGGAGATATTCACTGAATATCTCTTTCAGCATTTTTATCCAGACAACCCCCTGTGAGCTATCTAGATTTGAATATCAACCTCATACCTTTCACAGTTTTCAATGAATCTATACCATTTCACATTTGGAATTTAAAGACCATGAGCTTCACTTGATTGCAAATGCTGCAGTCGTTCATGATTGTCCATCTTATCCTGGAAATATTTTCGGGTCAGATTATGATACATCCAGTATGCTATACACAACAATTTGAATTTTATATGCAGGGCAATTAAGAGCAGAGAGGCTCTTTCCCATCTTAAGCTATGTGTTAAGACCTTAGTGGTGAAGTTTCTATTCTTGGGAGCTTAGTCAACATTTCTTTGGAAGTCCCAAAAAGATGGAACTGCAGTAATCTAACCAACTTAGGACCATGAACAGCATCACCAATCTAAGATCCTGTGATTGCAAAAATGAATGCATTTGCCTAATGATGTGCAGCCTAGCATAGACCTTTTTAAATAAAATATCCACATGTGCCAGCAATGACAGGAGATTGCAGAATTTTTACTCTGTACACTATTCGGATCTGTGCTCCTTCTTGTCCTCTCGACTTATCCACAGCATCAAATATTGGAGAAGAGTAGCCGCCTGATGGTTAGAGCACAGGTTGGGGAATCAAGAGATCAGGGTGCGAATCCCACTAGCACGCCTAGTAGCCTTGAACAAGTCACTTAACCCTCCATTGCTTCAGAAGAACCCAAGTTATCAATATCTGTTTAATGAACATTACCAAGTTTAAGTTACAATGTAAACCGCTTTGAGTGAAATGCTAAAGCGTTATTTTAAAAAAACCCTGTTAAATAAATAAATCTCAGTTTTCAACATATTCAAGAAATTACAATTTTGTTCCAACCAACTCTTAAGACAGAGCCCTGAGGTACACTAACTGAAAGAGAGATGGCGGTAGAGGAGGAACCACCAGAACATACACTAAAAGAGTGATGGGAAAGATAAGAAAAAAACAAGGACAGAACAGAGTCCTTAAATCCAAGCAAAGACAGGCTATCAAGGAAAAGTTGGTGATGAACAGTGTCAAAGGCAGCAGAAAGGTCAAGAAGGATGAGAATCGAGTAGAAGTCTTTGGATTTGGCAAGCAACAAGTCACTGGAGACTTTGGCAAGAGTCGTTTTTGTGGAATGTAGAGAATGAAAGCCAGATTTCAATAGGATCAGAAGGTTGTGAGAGGAAAGAAAGTCAAGACAGGGGCAGTGAACCACTTGTTCAAGTAGTTTTGAAGCAAAAGGGAGGAGAGAGAGAGGCTGATAACTGGAAGGATTCTAGTGAAGGCTTTTTGAGGAGAGGTGTAACCCAGCATGTTCGAAGGCTACAGGAACAGTTGCAATGGGAAGCAAAAGGTTAAGGATATGCTAGATGGAAGGGATGATGGCGGAAGATAGACGGGTGAAGATAGGATCAGAGGAGCAGGTCATCAAAGGGAGGAGGAGAGAGGAGATGCAGTTTCCTACATAGTAACATAGCATATGACAGCAGATAAAGACCAGTATGGTCCATCTAGTCTGCCCAGCAAGGCGGCAAGAGCAGGTGCACTTGCCGCTCAGAGCAGGTCTTCCCATGCCTTTGTTTAGGGATGTACCCACCGCTCCATGTAGGACACCCCTATTTGTTGAGAAATTAGATCGTTAAGTTTATTTTTATTTTATTTATTTATTTATTTAACAGGTTTTATATACCGCTTTATTATTTCAATCAAAGCGGTTTACATTGTAACTTAAATTGGTAATGTACATTAAACAGGGATATTGATAACTTGGATTTTTCTGATACAAAGTTAAAGCGACTTGCCCAAGGTCACAAGGAGTGCTAGTGGGAATTGAACACTGGTCTCTGGGTTCCCAAGCCAGTGCTCTAACCATTAGCAGCTACTCCACTCCATTTTATCCTGTTGCTGTAAAGGGATCCACTGTGTCTGTCCCATGCCATTTTGAATTCTGTCACTGTATTTGCCCCCAACACTTCAATCAGGAGGGCATTCCAAGCATCCACCACCCTTTCAGTGAAAAAATATTTCCTGACGTTGCCTTTCAGTTTACCTCCTTGCAGCTTTCTGTTATGCCCTCTAGTTTTACAGCTTCCCCGTCTTTGAAAGAGGTTTGTTTGCTCATTATTTCTCTTTAAGAATTTAAAGGTCTGAATCATATCTCCCTTATCCCTCCTCTCCTTCAGAGTGTACATATTTAGGTCTTCAAGTCTCTTCCCATAAGTCTTTTGATGCAGGCTCCAAATCATTCTGGTCACCTTCCTCTGAACCACTTCCAGCCTTTTTATATCCTTTGCAAGATACGGTCTCCAAAACTGAACACAAAATAGCTTTAAGGCATAAGGGACAAAAAGGGTTATCAACATGAATGTTAAAATCCCCAAGAATAAGGGAAGGGGAAAATGCATCCAGAAAGGAGGAGAGTCAGGAGTCAAGGTCAGTGAGAAAAGTAAAGATAAATTTGCTGAGAGATTGATAAATGACAGCTATCCGGAGAGGTAGTGGAGAAAATAGGCAGATGGCATGGACTTCAAAGGAAGCAAAGGAATTAGATGGAGGCAGGAAAAGCAGCTGAATTTTTTTATTTATTTAAAATACATTTATATACCATGTTTTCCCAAATTTCAAATACGGTTTACAAGGGGCGTCAAAATGAATTGTACAAACAAGAGCCCAATTCAATTCCATTATAACTGTTGGAACTATTTACATTAAAACTGTAGGGTTTACAAACATATACTTAGTTTGTTTACATCAACTATTTACATTAGGTTAGGATACTAATCTTAATTACCTTAAACCGTTGGAACGATTTGCATTAAGGTGTAATGATGTTTCTCAATAGGTTGTAAGGCATATACGTGAGGGATACTGTGCCGTCAGGTGGATGAGGGGATTAGCTGCTCAGGGAGACTGCTGTAATTTTGGGATGTGTTGTTTGCTGATCTTTTGTGATGGAGAGATTGAGGGCTAAAGTGAAGCATAATCAGATATGTTTTTAGGTCTTTGAGGAACATTTTGATGTCATTGACCTCTCTGAGCTCAGCAGGTAGCTCATTCCAGAGTGTCGGTGCAGAGTGCGAGTATGCTTTACTGTTTGTCGTTTTCTTGCATTGTCTAAAGTCCTTTGGGACTGTAAGTTTGTTATTACTATTTCTTCTTTGTGTTCTGGTAGGTTTTTCAATATTGATAAGTGTATTTAGGAATGAAGGTGCTAAGTTGTTGATAATTTTAAATGTTGTGACGAGGATTTTGTATTTTATGCGGCTTTGGATAGGTAGCCAGTGTAGTTCGTAGAGGGTTGGCGTAATGTGTTCAATAGCACTGATGTTTTTAATAGTTCGAGCTGCAACATTTTGCACTAATTGTAGCCTTCTAATTGAGTGTTTGGAGATTCCTTGGAGAATTGCATTGGCGAAATCAAAGTGAGGCGTAATAAGTGCCTGTATTACTGATATGAAATCCTGTAAGTGGATTAGAGGTCTGAGTTGCTTTAAGAGTTTGAGTTTATAATGAATTTAAGTGACTGTATTCTTGATGTGTGTTTGCATATTTAGAGTCTGGTCAAGTGTGACTCCTAGATATTTCACCTCCTTCTTCACCGTGATGTCAGAGTTCTGTAGTTGGATGGATGATGGAGGAATATAGCTTTGGTTTCTGGTGACGAATAAGACTTCCGTTTTTGAATGGTTGATGTGTAGCTGGTGGGATGTTAGCCATAGGGAGATGTCGTTAAAACAGTCTGAGAGCCATTGATTGGGTAAGTTTGGTAATTTAAATGGGATATAAAGCATTATATCCGCCTTGATATCATGAAAGGCGGAATATAATAAATGTTAAATAAATAAATAAATAAATCATATCATCCGCGTAAATGTGATAATTTACGGGGTGTTTCCTAAAGATTGAGCATATGGGCTGAAGATATATGTTAAAGAGGATGGCGAAGAGTGCAGAACCCTGGGGGAGTCCTTGCGACTGCTTGAAGGTATCCGAGGTCTGCTGGTTGATTCGTACCTTTTGAGTTCTGTTATTATAGGATGCAAACCAGTTCAGTACTGTTGGTTTTAAACCTATTTGTTGGAGCCTGGACAACATTAGTAGGTGGTTAACACTATCGAAGGCTGCTTTGATGTCTAAAATTAGGAGGATAAATGCCTGTTTTGAGTCGTCAATACCATGTGTCAGTGTGTCCATTAGAACCATGAGGACTGTTTCCACTCCGTGGTGGGGTCGGAAACCATATTGTTGTTCATCCAGGGGGGCTGATGTTTCAATGTGGCCCTGGAGTTGCATTTGGATCACTTTTTCAGTAGGTTTTGCCAGAAATGGGATACTAGAGATGGGTCTATATGAGTTGGAGGAGGTTTTATCAAGGCTGTTTTTATTAATTGGGCGGATTTGTGCGTGTTTAAGGACTGGTGGCAGGCATCCTTGCTTGAGGGAGAGATTAATCATTGGGAGAATGAATGATGAGAGCTCCGGTAAAGCAGTTTTCAGCCAGTGGACTGGGCAGGGGTCAAGGTAAGATGTAGTGGTATTTAGTTTAGTGATGGTGTTCTTTAGGTTTTCTTTTGAGGTTGGATGAAAATTTGACCAGGAGTTGGTAGGGTCAGATTGTGTTGTTATGATTGTAGTGGGAGTATGTGCTATTGGGGTAACTTTATTCATATAGAACATGGCTAGTGTTGGATATGTCGCAATAAGTAGAGGACAAATTGTAATTTTTACTAGTTAGATTTTGCACAATGGTAAATAACTCTCTGGGATGGTTTAGAGATGTTGCTAGTATACCTGAGTAATAATTTTTCTTAGAACTGTCAATGTACTTCTTGTACTTTGTAAGTAGTGCCTGGTATTCTGCTAGGTGTTCTAGTGATTTTGTGCGGCGCCATCTTCTTTCAGATTTTCTTAATTATATTTTTAATGCTTTGGTGGAGGATTGGAACCATGGAGCATTTTTTGTTTTTTAGTTGGGTTGGAGTGTAGGTTATCGTTTTTGGCTGCGTTGTATATGGTGTTATTCCAGTTGTCTATTGTCTTGTCTAGTGTGCTTGAATTGGTGGATAAGTTGGGTATGACTTTGTCTAGAAATTCGTCTTTATTGAATTTCTTGAATCTATGTGGAGGAGGATGCTAAGCTTTTTTGTTCTGGTATAATTGTCTGCGTATTGAAGGTTAAATTTAATCAAATGGTGGTCAGACCAAGGGACCTGTGTAATGAGCATTGATGCTGGATTAAATGCTTCAAAAAGGGTTCTAGAAAGGAGAACAACATCAAGGAGCTTACCCTTTTTGTGAGTATGACTACTGGTGATTTGGTGGAATTCCAGGTCATCCATGGTGTGCATGAATGAAGTAAGGTATGGTGTTGGAAGTGAAGGTAGGTTTAAGTCGCCCAAGAGGATCAAAGGGTTCGTTTCTGAAGAGGAACCGAGGAGTTCAGTAAGCCTGTCCAAATTATCTATTCTATGGTCGGGTGGTCTGTACGCTAGGCATATGCGGAGGTGGTTTATTTTTATTATGATAGCATCAATGTTGTCCAAATTTATTGAGGAGGTGAGTTTTGCTTGAAGTGAGTCTTTTATCATTATGAGTACCCCTCCGCCTCTTTTTTGGGCTCTATGTGTGTGGAATATTTCATAGCCAAGAGTCTTTAATTGGTTAATAAGTACTGAGTCTGAGTCCGATAGCCATGTTTCTGTCACACAGAGCAGATCAGGTTGTTGTTCGGTGATTATGTCATAGAAGATAGGTACTTTATTTCTTATTGATCTTGCATTTGCAAGATAGCAGTTAAGGATTCTTTGGTGGGGGGGTGTATTTGGTGACGTGCAGGTGTTGGTCTCTGTTCTGATGTTAATTAATCTATTGTGGTTAATTTTCTGAGTATGGGGGGAGTAGGTGATTGGTGGGGTGAGTAAGTTGCGTTTCAAGGTATGTATGATTGGGATGGATTAAGTGGGGTTTAATGCTGTTGTTAAAGTAGACACGGTTATAAGGATGAGTATGATGTATACCATGCTGGCACTATTGGATTTTGGGGGAAACATATTGTAAGTTGCGGTATGCCCAAAGAGCAGAAGTTGTAGTGATATTGATTTGAAAATACTTTTTAATGCAGTGTGATGTGTTGGGCTGAGTGCGGTTGCTAGTATTCATCTAGTAGTAGACAACACGCTATTTCAAGGCACTCAATTATTACCGCAAACTCGATATAGAAAGGCATGCAACTGCTTGTAAATAACTATAAGACTGTAGAACTACAATGCCCAAAGCCGAGTGGAACATTACTAAGCAAAGTAAAGCAAAATATAGACTCGTAGATAGCACAGACTGTGGACCTAAAAGCCCAACGTCATATGTACTATACAGGTAGTGAAGAGTTATGGTACAGGTTTACCACAGCATCTAGGCTTTACAAGATACAATACTTACAGCCCACCTAAATGCCTTTTAAGGGCTACCTGAGCCGCCAGAGATCAGGAGCGGAGCGATATCTGCGTGGAGGAGAGCGAAGTCCAATTGGGAGAGAAGGCAGCAGCAGAAGTGGAGGCAACAAGTCAGAAGGATGGCTCACCTCTCTGATGTTGGTAGTGCAGAGGGAGTTCAGCTGGAACGTTGCAGAGGGAGGACTTGCTGCGATCGCTGCCCCGATGAAATAGGCAGGAATGAAAGAATAGGAACGCAAAGCCGCCACCACAGGCAATGGGTCGCATGTGGGAAAATAGGCCGTGACAGAGGGCAGTGACTGAAGCTGAATCTTCAGGGAGAAGCCAAGTTTTAGTAAGAGCCAAAAGATGCAGAGTATTAGAGATAAAGAGGTCATGAATGAAGGCAACTTTATTGGAGACAGAACGTGCATTCCACAATGCGCATGAAAAAAGGAGAGAGGAGGTTGAGAAAAGAGATGAACATGATTAGAAAGGTTATGCATTGATCTGCCCTGGGAGTGGGAAAAACGTTTAGGGGCACCAGGGTGGGGGGGGGGGGGGTTTAAGATCTCCAGATGAGAGGAGGAGGAGTAGGAGAAAATGAGAGAGAGGAGGCAGCATGACGTAAATGAGAGTAAGGTTCCGTCAGAGACTGGAAATGGCTGAATGAGAGAAAATCTCAAGGGCAGATGATAAAGTAGAAGACAAAATAGTAGGGGAGATGGGGACAGTGGGTAATGAGAAGTAGGTCTGCGGAATTGTGGGAATGAGGGGAAAAGATTAGGGAGAGTTAACATCAAGAACATAAACTGAGGTGGAGCCATAGGACGGAGAAGAGGAGAGAATATAAATCAAAGGAGATACAGGTGGAGAGATAGGAGAAAGTTCTTGTGGCTTCAGGTGCACCTAAGTAACTGTATCAATGAGCAGACGAAGGCTATGAAGGAGTGTTAAGCCAGGGGTGGGGTAGGCGGATAGCACAGTTACTTACTTGTAACAGGTGATCTCTGGGAACAGCAGGAATTAGTCTTCACATATGGGTACGTCGGTACCGACGGAGCCTGTGCGGGAATGCTTCCCAGCTTCCAATCAGAAAGCTTTTGGAAGCATCCCACCACGCCTGCGTGCTGCCTTCCCGCCTTTCCCAACTGCCTCTCCTCAGTTAAGTTTGAAAGCTGAGACAAAGAGAGAGAGAAAGGAAAGGAAAGATAGATAGAGATACAACTCCTAGGGGAGGTGGGAGGGTTGTGAAGACTAATTCCTGCGGTTCCCAGAGATCACCTGTTACAGGTAAGTAACTGTGCTATCTCCAGGAACAAGCAGGAATGAGTCTTCACATATGGGACTCCCAAGCTGAGATGCCTGGAGTCCGAGCATGTCATAGGTTGGAACATGCTATTTCTCACAACACCAGGCATCCTGGGGATGGAGGGTAGGAGTTGAAGAAAAGAGATGCTGTGGAACAGCTAACCTAGCACAGGACTGCAGTGGGGAGTCCATGTGTGGATAATGATTGTTATCAAGGATATTGCAAGGAAACTGCAATATGGACCTCCGCTAACAGGATTGCATAGGAATATAGAGATTCATGGATCTACTGGGACCCAGTAGAAGAACCGTGAAGAGGACCTCACTGCAAAGTGGAGGTAA